>CM066048.1:68697578-69922961 GCA_033557465.1 Ichthyophis bannanicus
CCAGAGGGCTGGGAGGTGGCTCACTGATTCACAAATCCTGAAATATGAGGCAATACTAATGGAAAAAGATGATTTAATGTTAATCAAGGAGCAGTGTTTAAACCCAGCCACCTTCTTATGGAACAGTGAAGGGGAGAGTGAGGAACCAGAAGATGATTGCTTGGACATTATAGAATACCAGACTTAGGGGACACCCCCTTGCATACAGAAAAGTATTTGTTTGTAGATGGGTCCTCCAGGGTAATAGAAGGGACATTTGAAATGAGTATGAATGGTACAGTCTATGGTATGAGAATGGATGTATCAGGAAAAGACCCAAGGGGTTGTTCTTTTCAGATTCTACTGGAAAAGGAGTGCTAGTATTGGTAGCATGGTAAGGCCAACAGTTAAGCCTTTCCAACCCCCTAACGAAGCCCCAGTAAAGTAGTGGAAGTTGAGGATCTTAGACAGACCTTTGAAATTGAAACAGGGTATGGAGAAACAAATGCCTGGATTGAATGGCTAAAATATACTGTTAAAAGTTTGAATAAGAGCAATTGCTATGCATGTGCCTCAGGAAAACCAATAGCACAGGTAGTACCTTTTCCTGTGAACCGGAAGACGGATCTGGATGGAATGAAGTGCATGATCTCTATCAAGAAGCAACTGCCTGGGGAAAAGAGAGCTGTAAGTCCCTTGCCCTTCTATTTCCACCTCTGAAGGTTACGGACATGAAAGTGCCACCGGTGTTCTCAGCAGTATATGGGAGTCACTCTGCCTGCCTCACCAGGTAGGGTGAGAACAATATCAGGGCTGTAGGGGAACTAACCTCATGCACTGAAATCCTTAACCTCACTGGAACCAGCGACATACAAGGGAACTACTCTAGGCTGAGAGCACCCAGGGCAGATCTGTGGTGGTACTGCGGAGGGAAGACCTTGAGGCAGACACTACCAGAGCTATGGTCAGGAACATGTGCAATTGTTCAATTGGCTACTCCATTCACCCTGGCATTTGAGAAAGAAATGATAAGTTATAAGGGCAGAAGCATGAGAGATGTGTTAGGAATGTCATTTGATGACAGAATTTACATTGATGCTATAGGAGTGCCCCAGGAGATATGTCAAAGGAGTGTGTCTTTACTTGGACACCTATTGCTGCAGGAACAAATAATAATAAAGAGCTCTTATACTGCTTCACAATATTCCTCTCTGAGTCTCATTGGCCAGGTTGGCCACAGGTGAATTGGCTAAAGGTAAAAGGTGTTTATAACAAGCTGAATAAAGATCACTAATAGGTAGGAGATTAGTAGTACCTGCACCAATAGAAAAATAGGGGAGGAATTAGTAGGAGAAATGGATGTAATAAATATGTAACTGTTTGTATACAAAGTGTGCTCACATATTAAAAAAATGTGATATTTAGACACCCCTTCTTGCAAGATTGTAATAAATAAATAAAATAAACTTTCGTTTCACTGAGGTGTCTGTTATTGTGACAAAAATTATTATTATTGTTTATTACACTGTTGACTTCATACCTTTTATTTTGTAAGCTGTAAAATCAGTATTGTCAAGTTACCTAGTTCCAAGAGTGAGATTTTAAGCCAGTCCTGGATTTCTGACAGTCTCATAATGATGTATTATGGGACCTGCAGCACTGATTCCAATGGGTAAAATCAGAGACTACAACGACCACACTACATTGAAATACAAATTTAAAACCTGAAGTGGCAGAAAATCTCACTCTTCGACTTGGGTAACTTGGCAATTCTGTTTAAATAAAAAAAACCCACAAAAATCCCGAAAACCGAAGCACAAAAATTGCAATTCTGAAATGCTGATATGTTACGTCTTACTGCTATTTCATTAAAAAAACGTTACCTAGTCTACATTTTCAACGTGCTCCCCCCTGCAATTTCACCTTAATGAAAGTGATCTGAATGGTTTCGAAGAGATAGGCCACTAGAGGGCAGCATTGCAGTCCGTTCCTTGTTCTTTACCATAATGTCCTCGCTCCGCGCTTTACGGCGGTACTCAGGAAGACGCTGCTTTGCGGCATGAATGTGGCTCTTCACGACAGCACATAGGAAAATGCTACTTTGCACCAGCGAGTGGCTCTTCACGACAGCACGTAGAAGAGCCTTTGTAACATAGATTTTCGCCTTGTTGGCAGCACTCAGGAAGACTTTGTGATTTGCGAGTGGTGCTTTACGGCAGCACGCAGGGAGATGCTACTTTTGCGGCAATGATTTATGATATAGTGCGGAGGAGAACGCGGCTTTTTACGGCATTTTTCATTTACATTCGTTGCGTTGTTTGACTTGGAATAGTCTCTTTGCCTGCACATGAGTATTTACGATCTCTTCAAGGGTTTTATTGGGCTCCCGAGAAGGAGGTGAGAGATGGGGAATGTTTTTTTTTTCTCAGTTCAATCGTTAGGATTTTGATTAACAGCAATATTAACTAAACAGACGTGCAACCAAGTTAACATGATCGTGCCTGACAGAAAGACGTTGTTTATTATCATAGACAATAAAAACAAACTTACGATATGAGTTACAGAGACCAGAGGTTGTCCACTGGAATTGACATATAATTCTTCTTTTGTCTGCTGTGACATCTAGTTTAGTATTTTTCGGATTGCTGCGAATCATTTTAAGCACTTGGGATATGAAGAAATCTGTCAGCTTGACTTTTTCCTCTAACAGAACACTGGCCAAAGCTAAAGATGACAAAATTAGAATTCCATAGGGCAACTGTTTCTCTATATTCAATACAACACAGACACTGTTCTATATTTGCTTTCGATATTGGGCTTAGTTAATAGCATACGAACGAGGTCACAGTATCACCACAACAAGACCAATATTTATTCTAGTTGTTACCAGGAAGTTTTGTATGTTTTACAGGCGTGAATATGTTTTGGACACCAAATATGACTGTGTTACGGTGGTTGTTGCAGAGCTCCATATGGATCTTTTTAAAAATCAATCCAGTGTACCCAGGGCTGATGCAAGGATTGGAGGCGCCGTAGGCAGGCCCTCCATCCTGCCCCACCGCCCGCACTGCAGCAGCAACAATAGCCCCCAAACTTCTGACACAGTGCTTCACTCCGGTGTTGCAGTTTCTCCTAGGACAAGCAGGATATGTGTCAGCCAAACCTGGTGACGTCATCCGACGGCGCCATGCGGAAGTGCTCTCTAGAGCTCAGATTTCTCTGAGCATGAGTAGGAGGTCCCACCTCCCCGGCCCGCCCCCAGCCAGATCAGTCTTTCTCTTTCCGCCTCTGCCTCAAGACGGAATTGCTAGCTCTCTACCTACATAATGCCCAAACCGGGTTTTAAAAAGTGTCTTCAATGCAAAAGAAAAATGAATGCTGCTGACACTCACCAGTCCTGCCTCCGATGCCTCGGGGCAGGCCACAACGTCCAAGCTGTGCTCGGATGTCTCCTAGAGCGAGGGAGTTCAGGGGACATTCACTCAAGGATTTTCTATCCTCCTCGGAGCCTGCGGTTGCAGCTGTAGCCCCTCCGGCAGTTCCCAGCACATCTCAGGACCTTCGGGGAGCAGCGGCACGGGATGTGCTCTGCAGAGCCTCCATCCCCGGCCAGTCTGCACATGACGCTACCACATCTCCCGGACAACGGACTGACGCGACCGCGTACCCCACGGTGATTCCCGTAAGCTCTCCTACAGCTGAATCCTCCGGGGTAGCTTCCAGGCCATGCGGTCCTTCCTGCTCTCTCCAAGATGGCGCCGTCCACGTTGTGCTCCCTGGTGCCGCCTCTGACTCCGCCTCCAGACACGCCTCCTCCTCCTGGATTGGCCGAGACTCGTCTTGCCCCAGCCGCGCCGACGCCGCTTCTCCCCCTCGGGGCAGGGAATCCCCTCTTCGCGCGGAGCATCCCCGAGCCTGCAGCAGCCCCAGCGCTGAACGAGGCCATCGGCGCGGCAGAGAAAAACGGCGCGATGACAAGCATGCAAAAAGCAGCAAGCACAGCAGCAAGAGAAAACACCTCGAGAGGAGGGAAAGATCACATCACCGCAGAGACTGCAGAAACCAGAGGTCCAGCTCTAGCAGGGGAAGCTCTTGTGGCAGCGCCTCCCATCACCATAAAAGAAGCAGGCATCACTCCCGATCCAGCTCGCTCTCTTCCCGGAGGCACAGGAGCAGCCGCTCTTCTGAGAAAAGCACGTCTGCTGCTATCCTACAGCTGCTGGCACGCCTGGTGGACCAAACAGCGCCTCCAGTCCAGCCCTTGAAAAGATCCGCCTCCAGAGAAGTATTACCAGTAGCACAGCCCAGCCCTGTGAGGTCCATCATCCCACAGGCACCCTCCCGTACGCCTCCCAGAACACGGTCCCCCTCACCAGAACAGGTCTTGACCTCTGGGGAGAGCGATGAGGAGGGGGAGGCCCCGGACTCTCCCATCTCCAAGACTACACCGGAAGACGCAGAAGAAACTCTGCGTCCATTGCCACCGGAGGACCTCACCTATCCCAAATTCCTGAGGAAAGTGATGAACAAGCTCGGCCTTCTAGCGGAGGACACGGCTGGCGAAAAGGATCCAGAGGTAATGAAGTACCTTAGTGACCCTAGACCGGCTCTAGCCCTACCGCTCCACCGAAAGCTGCAGGACAAACAGTCCACACTATGGCAGTCACCGGCCTCCGGCCATGCCTGCTCCAGGAAGTTGGACAACAAATACCTCCTCCACCTGGCTCCGGGATTCAGTAAACCTCAACTCCCACACCAGTCTATTGTGGTGTCGTCTGCACTAAAGAAGGTAAAATCCTCGCGCACACAGGCTAATCACCCACCTGGCCGTGACCCCAAGCTCCTCGACGAAGTGGGGAGAAAAGCCTACCAAGGAGCGATGCTCAGTGCCAAAGTGGCAGCGCACCAGTTCCAACACATCCTATTTCAGGATGCTCTCCTAGCCGAACTCAAGAGTCATCTCGCGGCCCTACCCAAGGACGCTCAACTGACAGCCTCGGCTACATTACAGGACCTAGCTGAATGCAGCAGACATCTGATGAGCACGGCCGTTGACGCCTTCGACACCGCCATCAGGACGGCTGGCACAGCCATTTCAGCACGCCGCTGGGCATGGCTGCGAGCTTCCGGCCTCAGGGAAGACACCCATGATAAGATCGCGGATGCACCCTGTTCGGGCGAGTCGCTCTTCGGCGACAAGGTGGCGGACACTGTGAATGGCCTTAAAGAGGATTGTACCACCTTGCAAACACTGGCGGCGGACGGACTCGAACGCCACTCCTAATCACAGAAAGGGAGTTATTACCGCAAACCCTTCTCCACCTCCAGAAGATTTTACAACTCTAATCGGAGATGGCAAGCGCCTTCGTACAAAAAACCCTACTACCCTGCCTCCTCCTTTCAGAGGCAGCAGCCGAGGGAGCGCAGCAAACAGAAAAAGCAAAACTCCCAACAGTCCGGTAAGAACACCCTCCTTCTGACAACTCGCCTCGGCCGGGGCCCCTCCCTGGAGCCCCAGCAACCCTGCCAGTGGGGGGACGCCTACCCCTGTTCATACAGGCGTGGCAGGCGATCACCACGGACAAGTGGGTCCTTCAGATTATTCAATCAGGCTACCGTCTACGCTTCTCCTCCCCACCGTGGCAACGCTCACAGCCTATCAGCCAGACTCCAACGCACCTAACAGCACCACTGTCGGAGCTTCTGCTACATCTTCTCTCGGCTCGTGTGATAGAGCGGGTGCCCCCTGGGGAGACCAACACTGGCTTCTATTCCCGGTACTTCCTTATTCCCAAGAAGTCCGGTGGTCTCCGTCCGATTCTGGACCTCCGCAAACTGAACATCTTCATCACGAAGGAGAGGTTCAGGATGTACTCCCTCAACGCAATCCTACCTCTTCTAAAAGCGGGAGACTGGATGGCGACCCTGGACCTGCAGGATGCATACTCCCACATTCCAGTCCACAAATCGCACAGGAAGTTCCTGCGCTTCATAGCACTGGGAGGCCACTACCAGTATCGTATTCTCCCCTTCGGCCTCTCCCCAGCGCCCAGGATTTTCACAAAGTGTGTAGCGGTTGCGGCAGCACACCTACGCAAACAAGGCATCGCCATCTTTCCCTACCTGGACGACTGGCTGCTCTTGGCACCCTCGGCCTCCGAGCTCAGGAGGGCCGTGCGATCAGCAACAGATCTACTATGCCGGCTGGGCTTCCTCCTCAACAAAGACAAGTCCTGCCTCGACCCTACCCAGAGAATAGAATTCATCGGGGCGATAATCGACACCTGTGTCTCGAAAGCGTTCCTTCCAGAGCAGCGGGTAGAGGTAATCACATCCCTAGCCCAGCAGATGTCCATGTCCAAATGGACCACAGCGCACTCCATCCTACGCCTATTGGGACACATGGCAGCAACGACCTCGGTCCTGCCGCTGGCGAGACTACATATGCGCATCCTCCAGTGGCATCTCCGGTCCCACTGGAAACAACTCTCCCAGCCACTCAACACCCGCGTCCCCATCAATGCCAAGGTCGTGAAAGATCTCCGCTGGTGGACCAACCCGTGCAACCTCGCAGTGGGCCGGGATCTCCAACCGCGCAGCTATCAACTAGTCCTCACCACAGATGCGTCTCCCACAGGATGGGGAGCCCACCTCTCACAACTCAGCACTCAAGGAGCCTGGTCCAGAGCAGAACGAGCGTTACACATCAACCGACTCGAACTCCGGGCAGTCAGGTATGCAGTGCAGACCTTCAAGGCCCAACTGGCAGGAAAGTCCGTCCTGGTACAGACAGACAACCAGGTGACTATGTTCTACATCAACAAGCAAGGGGGCACGGGGTCACGTCCCTTATGCAAAGAAGCCCTCCTGACGTGGTACATAGCCCTGGCCAACAGCTGCGTCCTACAAGCGACTTATCTCCCCGGCGATCAAAACGCCCTAGCGGACAAGCTGAGCAGACAGCTTCGACCTCACGAATGGACACTTCACACGAAGGTAGCTGCCAACCTCTTTCGGCGTTGGGGAACGCCCCAGATCGACCTCTTCGCAACAGAGGTCAACACGAAATGCCCGTTGTTCTGCTCCAAGCACCCATCACCAAAGAGAATGGCCTCGGATGCTTTCACGCTGCAATGGGGGAGGTGGGCCCTGGTGTACGCTTTTCCCCCAACTCCACTGCTTGCAGCAGCGATACAGCGCATTGTCATGGACAGGGCACACGCCATACTGATCGCCCCCTACTGGCCACGCCAAATGTGGTTCTCCCTTCTGCTTCGGCTAGCTCAGGAGCCGCCTGTCCGGTTGCCAGTGCGATCAGACCTGCTCACACAGAACGACGGCTGCACCCTGCACCCGAACCTGCAAACTCTAGCCTTGACAACCTGGAGATTGAGAGGATGAATCTCGACTCCCTCCGACTACCCGTGGAGGTGCAGCAGATCATCTTAGCTGCCAGGAGACCCTCCACAAGAAAATCATACAGCCTAAAATGGAAGCGATTCAGTATTTGGTGTACTAACCAAGGTCTCAACCCAGTCTCTTGCCCTGTGCCTAAGGTCCTGCAGTACTTCTCCACTCT
Source organism: Ichthyophis bannanicus (assembly GCA_033557465.1). Taxonomy (NCBI): domain Eukaryota; kingdom Metazoa; phylum Chordata; class Amphibia; order Gymnophiona; family Ichthyophiidae; genus Ichthyophis; species Ichthyophis bannanicus. Next base: position 68,705,137 of record CM066048.1, read on the forward strand.
GTTCAGCGTGGGCTTAAAACCACAATCTATCAAGGTCCACCTCGCAGCGATTGCATCTCTTCACGAGCACCGGTGTGGGTCCACCAGGGGTTCCCTCGCGGCACTGCCCCTTGTGGTGCAATTCATGAAAGGCCTTGTGAACCTGCAACCCCCGGTTCAAAAGCCGGTACCTTCATGGGATCTCAATGTTGTCCTGCAGCAGTTGATGCAGGAACCCTTCGAACCGCTTCACACGGCGGATGGGAAATTCATGTCCTGGAAGACACTTTTCCTCATCGCAATCACCTCGGCCAGGAGGATAAGCGAGCTGCAGGCACTTGTGGCGCATCCACCGTACACTAAGCTCCTCCGTAATAGAGCGTCTCTACGGACCCATCCAAAGTTCGTTCCCAAGGTCGTCTCTGCCTTTCATGTCAACCAGTCGGTTGAACTTCCCACGTTCTACCCAGCTCCACACTCCTCTCCGGAGGAGCAACGGCTTCATTCACTGGATTGTGTCAGAGCCCTACGCATTTACATCAACAGAACAGCCGCTGTTAGGCTGGGGACCCAACTCTTTGTGTCATTTGATCCTAACAGGCCTGGGCGGCCCGTCACCAAGTGCACGCTCTCCCGTTGGATATCGGACTGCGTTGCATATTGCCTTCATAAGGCGGGTTCCCTCCCAGCGAGCAGGGCAGGGGCTCACCAGCTCCGCGCCCTGGCGACCTCGCTCGCCAACCTGCAGGAGATTCCGGTGAGCGACATCTGCAAAGCCGCCACCTGGTCCTCACAGTTTACCTTCCAGAAGCACTACTGCCTCGACCTCCAGGCTGAGTTGGACAGCTCCTTTGGCAGAGTTGTCCTGTCGACAGCCACCAGGCCATCAAGCTCCGCTGAGCCAAAAGACCCTGCCTCTGGCTGAGACTAATGTCGGTCATCCGGCTCAGGGGATTGGAGGACTCCGTAGTCTAGACCTCAGGGAATATATCTCTAGACTACACGGTGACTGATACCAAGTTCTGTTTTTAGTGCATAGTTTATTGTTATCTTGTTGACGTTTACATTGCTATGTTTGCACTTTTGTACACCACCGCATGGTGGGTCAATGTTTGCTCCACTCACGTTGTGGTATTTAGTATGCTCTGTTTGCACTTGCACAATGCACCTTGCTGTGTTCGCATATACTGTTACTTAAAATTGCACATTCTGCACTAGATTATGCTGTGTTGCACCTTCAACAATAAATGCCTGTTGCCTCACGGCGAGGACAAGGTCTATCATGCTGTTTTTGTACATGCCTCCCTCATACCCCACAACGCATTGGCTTGCTTGGGAGGCACCAGGTGTGGCTGACACATATCCTGCTTGTCCTAGGAGAAAACGGAGTTACTTACCTGTAACAGGAGTTCTCCGTGGACAGCAGGATAGGTCAGCCACACGAACCCACTCACCTCCCCTGTATGAGGGTGGCCTGCACCGGCCTGCGCCCTAGCCAGTAAGGCATAGCTAATCACTCACTGATCTGGCTGGGGGCGGGCCGGGGAGGTGGGACCTCCTACTCATGCTCAGAGAAATCTGAGCTCTAGAGAGCACTTCCGCATGGCGCCGTCGGATGACATCACCAGGTGTGGCTGACCTATCCTGCTGTCCACGGAGAACTCCTGTTACAGGTAAGTAACTCCGTTTTCCTGCTATTCACAGTGTGCCATTTGTGCCTCTCTCCACTGCGGCTTTCAGTTTCAGAGGGGAAGGGGAACGGAAATGGCACGTCATGAAATAGGAGGCAACCACGATGCAGTGTTAGCGTTGCATTGCAGTTTGAGGGTTGTTGTTTCCGCTTCAAACCGTGGAGAGGAGTGGCAATGGGTGCCCTCTGAGGGCTAGTACCCTAGGTAGCTGCCTAGTTCTCCTAGCAGTAGTGCTGGCCCTGGATGTATCTGAGTTAAGATCGTTTTCCGAAAAAAAAAAATTTAATTTGTATTTCTAAATTTTCAATCAATACATTAAGCAATACTTGAAAGAAATGGAAAGGTGAACATTACAAAAGAAAAATTAAGCAGGAAAAAACAAACTCATGCAATAGTACAAAACATTCACCTGACACTACCAGCCCAAAATAAAGAGGGGAGATTGTACAAATTTGTACTTAATCAGTAGGAAAACTTTCCCTAGGAAAAAAAAACAACCATACGACGCAAATCTACATTTAGGGGTATGTTTACTAAACCTGGCTAACGGTTAACCCGGGCTATCTGCAACTAGGTCCCATTGAATAATATGGGACCTAGTGGCAGATAGCCCGGGTTAACCGTTAGCCCAGTTTAATAAACATACCCCTTAGTGTCCAAGATGAGTCGATCTAAATAGGCTCCACTGCCACTGAGACAGTTCGAGGTGTAGTTCTACCATCCAAAAATGTACGTAATTGTTTAGGATCATAGAAAATAAATCTAGATGATACCGACTTAATAAGACATTTACAAGGAAATCTTAATACTTACTTACTTAATCTTAATACTGCCATGAAATGTTCTATGTAAACCATCTTGATTTGTAGAAAGACGGTGTATAAAAAATGTTAAATAAATAAAAATAATACAAAAGTAAAGCCTAATAGGACAACCTCAGGATGCATAGACAAAAATAGTTTCCTTTTTTCCCGAGTTACAAAGGAAACATCAGGAAAAACCCAAACTTTCTGACCATAAGTTTTATTAGCATTCCTAAAAAAAACATTTTTAAGATCCAAGACCTGTCCGGCTCTAGAACAAACATCACCAAAAAAGAGTAGCTCTCCTCGTTATTTCCTCATTAGAGGATTCTAATACCTGAGAAAAATTCAGGACATCAAGACTATCCCCCTGATCTCCCACCTCATTAGAAATAACATTGATAGAACTAAAACGTTTCTTCATAGGTAAGTAATAAACCTTAGAGGTGGGAGGAAGGGCATTTTCCGGCAACCCCAAAACTTCCCGCAAATATTTTTTGAATAACTCAACTGGGGAAACCACAGAGGAGACAGAAAAATTTACAATACGTAAATTTAACTTCTTGGAAAAGTTCTCCAACTTTTCCAACTTAGCATGGATTACAGTGCTATCCCTAATAAAGGCAGAACACTGTGTTTGCACACTAGCCATTTGTGTGGAAAAAGTTTGTAAAGTTTGAGCAGTGTGATAAGGAAGCTTATCATAGCTCAGGAAGGAGCTATAGAAAAGGTGAAGTGACTCTGAACAAGCAGCCTGTCAGTTCTGGTAGAAATAAGAAAACAGAATTTTCCCATAAAAGACTACCAGTCCCAGAATGCACCAGGTTTCCAACAGCCATTAGAGGAGCTGAAGTGGGGAAACGTGTGTTCAATCAGGAGGGCTATGAGGTAATCCCTAAGCACTCATCTCAAAGGGCAGGGCCTGATTCAGCACAGCTGCGCTGTATTAGGGAGGAGCACTCATCTAAGCAGAATAAAAGTAGAGTTTATTCTACAGATGACCATCTTCATGATCACCTTGGATATCCAGAGAAGGATCATCAGTTTCATCTGAAGGATCATCAGAAGCAGAAGCCAAACCGGACGGACAGAGAGGCAAGGAAACCCTCTGGAAGAAAGAGGAGAAAAGCCTTTGAGAGGTCTGGAAGAGTCCAAAGCAGTACGTATACTGGGAGGTATTCCAAGGGCCAGCATACACCATTGGACTGGGGAAAGCCAGAGGAATGGTGCTGCAGAGCTAGGAATCACCAGAGGCTACCTGTGAGGGAGACGGCTGCACGTGGAAGGGACCCTAAGACCCGTGCCAGAAGGTATGTGAAGAGAGATCCAGTATCCAGGGATCTGGATTGGAAGGCTGGACATAAGAACTGGACTACATACTGGCCAGGCTATATAGAGAGGAGCTCTAGCAGCAATGGAAGCTCAGGTATGAACACTGATCTATGCCCTAGCTATAACCTTGAAAGACAGCAGGGAAACAAGTATTCTCCTGAAAGTGCTCCATTGAGAGATTCATCTGTGCCAATCCATGATATTGAACCCATGCTTGTTGAACAAGGGGGAATAATAGCAGATGAAGATTCTGTTTATATGGACTGTTCTCTATCTAAACTCCGTTGGTAACTTTCTGTTATAAAGTACAGCAACCATCACAAAGAAATACAAATTTGTTCTTTAATCTACTCAGAAAAGCTCCTGAAGCAGGATTTGACCCACACAGTAGAAAGCAAGCCAGCTAAGGGGTTTCAGCTGGATAACTGCTAGCAATTAAGCCTTACCTAATTGCTTGTGAGCTAGGAGAGAATCACTTCTGAATCTATGTGGGAAGTAATCAGAAGTTAACCTGAAAAGAACAGTTTTTTTCTTTCTTTGTGGCTTTTCCTTTGTTAGATATATGCTAAGAAAACATTAGCTAATTGCCTGACAAGTTTAAAGGTTGTTTTCCTGATTTTGATTTTGACTTTGTTTTTCCAAGTTAACACTGAAAGCAAGTAACCTAATTTATGTGCTACCAAGCATATCTGTGTTGGGAGAAATAACCCCATAAATAAATATCTTATTGGCTTTACCCAAGAGCACAACTAAATTATTGTCAGCAGCTGTGTCTGGTGTGAATGAACTACATTGCCCACAATACCTTGCAAATCATATAGATATATGCACTTGACAAGACTGTGAAGATTCTCACCCAGGCAGCCGTCTGACAGCAGTCTTTACTGACTTGTTCCTGTCCATCCAGCCTTGCCTGAAAATCCTGAGAGGTCTGCTCCATAGTGTCCAAACACTTGGAAATAGAGCATTCCAAAGATACTATCGCAGTCTAGATGGAGTCCAAAGTCACTACCGCTGGTTTCACTAAGGTGCTGCTGTTGATTGGCGTTCCAGGTCTCCCTGCAGCTCTCAAGCCAGACAAATCCGCCTCATTTGACAACAGAGGAACCAGAACTCCTCCACTCGCACTCGGAGCTGCCTGGGTACTCCCCCCACTTTCTCCAAGAGCGTTCAGCACACCTGTGCTCGGCATTTCTCCCGAAGATGGCAAAGCAGTGGCTACCTTGTCAAGGTGCATCTGCAGCCGAGAAGCCGAACCAGCGGACAGCAAAAGAAGCTCACCAGGCGGAACACGTTGCTCGGGGCTCAGACTAACATCTGAGGTTGAAAGGACCGCCTTCAAGTCAGTTCCAACATTAACCACGGCAGTACTCTGTGAAGCTCCAACAGCTACAAACTTGGTTATGGGCTGCTGACTAGACGGAAGGTGAGCTTCAGGGTACTTTACCTTCCCTTTCCTTTTCCCCATCATACACAAAGGAAATCAGCACACAGGTAATACTTTATTCAAGGACAGCGTCCAAATTACCAGCCGGTCGCTGGAGCACATCCTTACATGATCACCATCTTGGATCCTCCCCTTCCGAAAATGTTTCTGTATCCCCTACATTTTATTGTTAGTGTATAAAAAGTAATGCTCTTTTAGTAATATCCGCTATGTCGATGGAAATATCTTCCATTTGGAGTTCTGCAAGAGAGGTTATTTCAAATCCACTTTTGTATACAGTGGAGTAAGTAAAGCCATTGAAAATAGAAATATATTCAGGGCTTCTATTCCAAGATGTTTTTAAACTGTGGGGGGGGGAGCATATTCAGAGCATTTTGGCTGGTTAGTAGACCTGCTAATTGGCTAAAACTTGGTCAGCTCGATATTCAGCAGCATTAACAGCTTGGTGCTGCTGAATATCCCCACAGGTGCTGGAAAACAACGGTCAATGCCCAGGCTGATACATGGAACAATTTACTTCTTTCTACACTGGACACTCTGGCCCCTCTTCATCTTAGATGACTTCCCTGTATTCCCCACCACCATCTCTGTTTTGCCCTTACACGTTGCCAGTTGCGCAGAGCAGAACGTACCTGGCGCAAGCTGAGAGCCCTTGCCTCTCTCTCAGCTTGTACATATTTTTATACTCATTATAATGAGACTGCTGTCATCAACACGAAAAATACTTTTTTAACAGCTTCATCACTAACTCAGCTAATCGCTCTAAGAAACTCTATTCAGATATTTCACATTTATTATGCCCCCCCCCCCCCCGTTCCATCATATCCCAAAGTGACATCCCTACAGCAGAGAAGCTTGCGCTTGCTCACTACTTTTCATAAGAAAACTTCTGATCTTCGGGACAGGTTTGCCTTAATCTCCCCCCCCCCCCCCCCGATGACAGCATCTGCACTGCCATTAGCTGCACTCCTACCTCATGCAATTCTCCCTCTCATACTTGGACTGAATTTAATCCCATCTCCCTTGAGTCTCTTACAAAGTCCATCACTGCTTCTCACAAAACGAAATGCATCTCAGACCCCATCCCTTCCTCGATTTCTAGCAGTTCATTGACCTTCCTTCCACAGGTCCTTTCTATCTTTAACAATAGTCTAGCCATTGGTACTGTCCCCCTCTGCTGGGAAAACTGCCATTGTGAGACCCATCCTAAAGAATCCCCCTTTAGACACTACTTCCCTGGCACACTGTCGCCTAGTCCCCAATCTTTCCTTTCTTTCCAGGACCCTTGAAAAAACTTTTTTTTTTTTTGCACAATTATCTGATTACCTTAAAAAGACTAACACTCTTCATCCGTGCTACTCAGGATTCTGTTCAGGACATAGTATAGAAATCATTTTGTTTTCCCTTCTTAGTGAAACCTGTGAAGCCATTGATAAAGATAATATTTCCCTAGCTGTCTCACTCGATCTGTCTTCCACTTTCAATCTGGTAAATCATTCTATCCTACTCTCTTGTTTGCAAGATATTGCAACAAATAGTGAAAACCTGCCATTTCTTTCTCTACAATATTGGCAAAATGTGTCCCTTCCTTTCTGAACACACACTACTAAGACCCTTAGCCATTCTCTAGTCACCTCCCATCTAGATTATTGCAACCTCCTCTTTGCTTGTCTTCCTCTGAGTCATCTCTTCTCACTTCAGTCTGTTCAAAACTCAGCTGCATGGCTTAATCTTCTGCCTTTATTGCTATGCTCATGTTTTTATTTATTTTATTTATTTATTTATTTATTTACATTCTCTTATATACCGCGCTATTCTGCATCAGTGCGGTTTACATTGAACAAACTGAAATTACATTGAACAGGGCATTATAACTTGGAGATAACTATTTTACAGGGAACATGGGCTATGGAGGGTTAAGTGGCTTGCCCAAGACCACAAGGAGCACCTGTGGGACTAGAAACCCCAGTCCTTCCGGCCCAAGGTTGCTGTCCTCTAGTGGGATTTGAACCCCCGACCTTCCGGCCTGAAGTACCTTGCCCCAACCACTAGGCCACTGCTCCACTCCACTGTTACCCCTCTTCTAAAGTCTCACTTCATTGGCTTCCTATCCATTTCCGCATCCATTTCAAACTTCTACTGCTGACCTATAAGTGCCTTCATTTGGCTGCTCCCCACTAATTCTCTCTCCTTGAACCCCTCCTCAGGAGCTTTGCTCTTCTGGCAGATCCCTTCTATCTGTGTCTTTCTCTTCCACTTCCACTGCCAACTCCAGACTTCGATCTTTCTACCTTGCTGCTCCTTCTACCTGGAACAAAGTACCTTAGTCCAGGGGTTGGCAATTCCGGCCCTCGTGCACCACAATCCAGCCTGGTTTTCATGATGTCCCTAATGAATATTCATGGACTTATTTCCATACAATGGAAGGCAGTGGATGCAAATAGATTTCATGAATATTCATTAGGGACATCATGAAAACCAGGCTGGATTGTTGTGTACAAGGGCCGGAATTGCCCACCCCTGCCTTAGTCGGTATGTCAGGCTCCATCTGTGGCCCTGTTCAAATCCAGACTAAAAACTTGCTTCTTTGAGACTGCTTTTGGATCCTGATACCTCAAATTTCCTTGTGCCTCCTATGTGTTTCCTTATCAATCCCCTAGATATATCCTAGTCCCCAGTTGTGTTGTCTGTCTTGACTAGACTGTAAGCTCTTATGAGTAGGAACGTTTACTTACATGTCTCTGTACAGTGCTGCATATGCCTTGTAGCACTATATAAATGACAATAGTAATTGTAATATTGGTCTTTGCGGTACTGTCCTTCAGTGGTTCCATTCTTTCCTCTCAAGCCATATGTACTCTGTTAGCTTCTCATCCTCTACATCTACTAATTTTCTACTCACTTGCAGTGTTCCTCAGGGTTCTGTTCCTTCTCCTTCTTTTCAACATCTTCCTAGCTCCACTGACTTCTTATTCCGCAATCTGGCATCTCCACATATTATTACACAGACAATATCTTGCTGCTTTTCCATGGACATCCAACTGCCCCTGATCTTGCCATTCTGAACAACTGTCTGTCCCAGGTGGCCCTCTGGTTAAAATGTAATCATCTCAAGCTTAATGCATTGAAAACCTCTGCCACCTGGCTTACTGGCTTCTCCATTGTTCATCTGTCGCTCCACTTCTTGAAGGGAGGTGTCAAGGCGATAGGGGTGTTGTCAAGTATTGGACAGTGCTGTTAATTTTCATGATTTATTTATTTATTTATTTTATTTATTTACATTTCTTCTATACCGCACTATTTGCGATCAGCGCGGTTTACATAGAACAAACAGTATCCGACAATAAACAAGAGTCAGGTCATTACAAAGAACAGGAGCAATTAACTTGGATAACAGGGAAAACTATCTACATGATCACCAGAACTTCCACGCGCAGGACCCAAAAGGCAGGCAGAGCTACGGAGTCTCGATGCGTGGATGAGACAATGGTGCAGAGATGAGGATTTTGGATTTGTCAGGAACTGGGGAATATTCTGGGGAAAATAGGGGCTCTTCCGAAGGGATGGGCTTCACCTTAACTGGGATGGAACCAGGCTGCTGGCATTAACCTTTAAAAAGGAGAGAGAGCAGCTTTTAAACTAGATAATAGGGGAAAGCCAACAGTCGCCCAAGAGCACATGGTTCGGAAGAATGTATCCTTGAAGGATACTACCAAAAGCAGCGAGGTTCCAAAAAAGAGTAAAGTAGCCCAAATGCCCTTGAGTACGGAGAAGACAGAGCTTAAAGATCCCAAATTACCCCATGCCTACCAATAGCCAGATTAATATGAATAAAATACAGTCTCTAAAATAAGAACATAAAAGATGCCATACTGGGTCAGACCAAGGTCCATCACGCCCAGTGTCCTGTTTCCAACAGTGGCCAATCTAGGTCATACATACCTAGCAGTTTCCCCAAAAGACACAGGTTCCACAATGCTTGTACTGGGTCAAGCATTGATATCCTGGGTCCCTTCTTAATAATGGTTTATGGACCTTTCCTCCAGGAACTTGTCCAAACCTTTTTTAAACCCAGCTACACTAACAGCCTTTACTACATCCTCCGGTAACAAATTCCAGAGTTTGATTACACGTTGAGTGAAAAAATATTTTCTTTTATTAGTCTTAAATATTTTACCGTGTAGCTTCATTGCATGTCCCCTAGTCTTTCTATATTCTGATAACGTAAACAATCGATCTACGTTTACCTGTTCCACTCCATTGATTAATTTATAGACTTCTATTATATCTCCTCAGCCGTCTCTCCAGGTTAAATTAAATTTCATCTGCCATTTTGATGCCCAGTCTTCCAATTTATCAAGATTCTCTTGCAATTTTCCACATTCCTCTTGGGTTTTAACAACTTTGAATAGTTTTGTGTCATCTGCCTCACTCATTATTCCCTTTTCTAGGTCATTTATGAATATGTCAAAAAGCAGCGGACCCAGCACAGATCCCTGAGGTACACCACTATTCACCTTTCTCCATTGGGGAAATTGGCCATTTAGCCCTAACCTTTGTTTTCTATCTTGTAACCAGTTCCTGATCCACAATACTACACTGTCTCCTATCCCATGACTCTTTAGTTTTGCCAAAAGTCTCTGATGCTTGTATGCAAATACTAGAAGTCTAAAGAATAAGATGGGAGAGTTAGAATATATAGCATTAAATAAGAGGATAGATATGATTGGAATATCAGAGACGTGGTGGAAGGAGGACAACCACTGGGACACTGATACCTGGGTACAAACTATATCATAATGATAGAGCTGATCAAATTGGTGGAGGGGTTGCGCTCTGTTAGAGAGGGCATTGAGTCAGAAAGGATTAAAGTTTTGCAGGAAACAAAATTTGCTGTAGAATATGTATTGAAATTCCATGTAAAAAGGGGAAGGCGATGGCAGTGGAGGTGTACTATCGACCGCCTGGCCAGAATGAACAAATGGATGATGAAATGCTCAAAGAAATCAAGGAAGGTAACAAACGTTACAGTGCAGTAATGGGTGATTTCAATTACCTCAGTATCGACTGGGTCAGTGTCACAGCAGGACATGCTAGGGAGATAAAATTCCTAGATGAAATAAATGACTGCTTCTTGGAGCAGCTGGTTCAAGAACCGATCAGAGGGGAAGCCATATTAGACCTAGTCCTTAGTGGAACACCAGATCTAGTGCAGGAGATAAGGGTGTTGGGGCCACTTGGCAATAGTGAGCATAGCATCATAGCATGAGCGCTTTCGATTTAATTAGTGGAGAAGGGATAGTAAGGAAATCTACAGTACTACCTTTTAACTTTCGAAAGGGAGACTATGATAAAATTAGGAAAATAGTTAAGAAAAAACTAAAAGGAGCAGTTGCAAAGGTTAAAGACTTACATTCAAGCTTGGGTGTTGTTGAAAAATACTATCTTGGAAGCTCAGACCAGCTTTATTCCATGCTTTAAGAAACGTGGAAGGAAGTCCAAAAAACTGCCAGCATGGTTTAAAGGTGAGGTCAGAGAGGCTGCTGTTGCCAAAAAGTATCTTTCAGGAAATGGAAAAAAGAGCCAAATGACGAAACCTGGAAACAGCACAAGCACTGGCAAATCAAATGCAAGGCATTGATAAGACAGGCAAAGGGAGAATTTAAGAAGAAGCTTGCTGCGAAAGCAAAAACTCAAAATAAAGACTTTTTCAAGTACATTCGTAGCAAAAAACCTGTGAGAGTCAGTTGGTCCATTAGATGATAGAGGGGTTAAAGGAGCACTAAGAGGCGACAAGGCGATAGCGGAGAGACTGAATGAATTCTTTGCTTCGGTCTTTACCGAGGAAGATGTAGGGATGTTACCCATGACTGAAGTGGTATGTAAAGGTGCGGAAGAATTGAAGGAAATATCAATACATTGGGAAGATGTATTAGAACTATTAAACTGAAGAGTAGCAAATCACCTTGGCCAGATGGTATACATCCAAGGGTGTTGAAAGAACTGAAATATGAGATTGCAGACCTGCTATTAGTAATCTGAATTTTCATTAAAATCATCTGTAATACCTGAAGATTGGAGGATCGCCAATGTAACGCCAATTTTTAAAAAGGGTTCCAGGGGTGATCCAGGAAACTACAGACCGGTGAGCCTGACGTCAGTACCGGGGAAAAATGGTAGAAACCATCAGAAAGAACAAAATTACTCAGCATGTAGATAGTCATGGCCTAATGGGAGACAGCCAACATGGCTTTAGACAAGGAAGATCTTGTCTTACTAATCTGATTTGTCTTTTTGAAGGTGTGTATAAACAGGTGACAAAGGTGAGTCGGTTGATATAGTGTATCTGGACTTTCAGAAAACCTTTGACAAGGTCCCTCATCAGAGACTTTTGGCAAAACTAAAGAGTCATGGGATAGGAGGCAGTGTACTATTGTGGATCAGGAACTGGTTAAAAGGATAGAAAGCAGAGGGTAGGGCTAAATGGCCAATTTTCCCAATGGAGAATGGTGAATAGTGGTGTACCCCAGGGATCTGTGCTGGGTCCACTGCTTTTTGACATATTCATAAATGACCTGGAAAGGGGAATAACAAGTGAGGTTATCAAATTTAACTTCGGTGGTGAGTAAATTATTGGAAATGCTGCTGAAAGAGAAAATAGTGAGGTTTCTGGAGTCCAGCGGATTACAGGATCCGAGGCAGCATAGAACCAGAGGCAGGTCTTGTCAGACAAATCTCATTGATTTCTTTGACTGGTTGACCAGGGAGTTGGACAGAGGGAGAACACTAGATGTGGTGTATTTAGATTTCAGTAAAGCCTTTGACACTGTTTCACACAGGCGACTTATAAACAAACTGAGCACCCTAGGGATGGACCCTAAAGTTACTGCTTGGGTTAGAAATTGGTTGGGTGGGAGGCGACAAAGTGTACAGGTAAATGGAGCTCACTCTGAGCAAAAGGATGTTACCAGTGGTGTGCCCCAGGGATCTGTCTGTGGTCCGATTCTTTTTAACATCTTTGTTAGTGATATAGCGGAAGGGCTGTCAGGTAAGGTTTGCCTCTTTGCGGATGATACCAAAATCTGCACTAGAGTAGACACCCAGGAAGGTGTAGATAACATGAGGAGGGATCTAGCTAAGCTTGAAGAATGGTCTAGAATTTGGCAGCTTGGATTTAATGTTTAAAAATGTAAGGTCATGCATTTGGGATGCAGCAATCCAAGGGAGCAATATAGTGTAGGGGGTGAAGTACTTTTGTCCACCAAAGAAGAGCGGGACCTAGGTGTGGTTGTGTCTGATGATCTTAAAGTAGCTAAACAGGTAGAAAAGGCGATGGCAAAAGCTAGAAGGCTGCTTGGGTGCATACGGAGAGGAATGGCTTGCAGAAAAAAGGAGGTGATAGTGCCTCTGTATAAGTCTCTTTGGTGCGACCTCATTTGGAGTATAGTGTGCAATTCTGGAGACCGCACCTTCAAAAGGATGTGAACAGGATGGAGTCGGTGCAGAGGGTGGATACTAAAATGGTTAGTGGTCTTCGTTATAAAGCATATGAGGACAGACTTAAGGATCTTAATATGTACACGTTAGAGGAAAGACGGGATACAGGTGATATGATTGAGATGTTTAAATACCTCCGTGGCATAAATGTTCAGGGGGCGAGCCCCTTTCAATTGAAAGCGAGTTCTGCTACGAGGGGACATGGGATGAGGGTGAAGGAGGATAGATTCAGGAGTGATATGCAGAAATATTTCTTTACGGAAAGAGTGGTGGATGCGTGGAATAGTCTCCCAGTAGAGGTGGTAGAGATGAGGACAGTAACTGAATTCAAAAAAGCATGGGACAAACCCAGAGGATCTCTAAAGGTAAAAAGGGGACTGTTGTAGTTGTTGATATGGAAGGACAGACTAAATAGGCCATGTGGTCTCTTTCTATTGTCATATTTCTATGTTTCTAAGGATCTAGTATTGAGGTGGTGGTATTTAGAGACTTGATGCATTGTTCTATCTGTTCTTCGCTTCTAGTTGAATATGAGTTCCATGTTGCATTGGTGCTTGGTTCGAGGTTTGGGAGTGCAGTTTTGCTTGTTGCTTTGATTGTAGATTTTTCCATGTAGTGATTTGCAAGTTGCTGAGCACTAATGTCATTTATTGGAGCTATCTGATCATGATTCCTTTAGTCTTACGGTCTTTCATGTGTATCTTGGAGTACTTTTAGGTGACTTCAGTGTGTAGCTGCAGCAATTGGTTGTTGGTCTCGGTTTCTGGATAGTTTTATCTGAGTAAAATTACTGTAGTTGGGTAATGCAAACAGCTATATGTTGTTAGAAGTAGCAGAGTTTCAAGTCTGGGCCTCTTCCCTTAGGGGACATGGTTCGAGCTAGTAGAACATTTTCTCTGTGGCATATCTGTGGGGAATGAGAAGGTCTGCTATGTGAAAATTAGAGGTGGCTCAGGAGCTCCTTTTGTTTTAGGGGCCTTTATTCTTGAACTTATAAAGTGAGACCTGAACATGATCTAAGGTAGTCACAGAATCTTCTTTAGCTTGGAATCCTGTCAAACTATAGTTCCTTAGCGTTCCTCCAGCTTAGTCCTCCACCTGTGGGTAGTGCACCTCCTCCTGCAGCTTGAAGACTGGACCTATCAAATTTCAGCATCACTGGAGGTAGCGTACTGGCATCCCTGTATAGCCCCAGTGTGTCCAGTCTTCATGCAGCTAGAGGACGTAGTGAGCCTAGGTGCTGGGCTCACTAGGGAAACAGTTAAGGAGCAAGATATTTAGCTAACCTTTTAATTTTCTTTAATTGGCATACTTTATTTAATTTCCCTCTGATTTAGGTATTTGGGCACTTTCAGTTGTACTGTTCCTTTAAAAAAAAAAAAAATTGGAACAGTCAACGGTTCTTGACCCCTGTTGCTCCAGGGACTCCTGTGGAGAGTTCTCCCTCCTGCCTTGCCACAGCCCTTCATATTTTCTTCTGCTTCTTAAGGATCTCTGGCCCCTGGACTGTTCGGGGCAGAGCTCCTTGATCGGTCTACCGGCGGCGCACTTTCTCCGGGGTGAGAGTCCACGGCTTGGGGGACAGCGTCTTTCGGCTGTTTGTTTCCCTGCACGCAGAGCCGGTTGACCGTTCTAGTGATCGAGGCTATTTTCTCTCTCTGCTCCTTGGTTTTGCTGGGCAGCGGAGTTATAGCACGGCACATCCTGTTATTGAAATTGCCTGACTGTTCGGCTCAGGAGAGCGGGCAGGAGCAGCGCGCCAAAATGCTGTGAGATTCCGCGACCATTTTGAGCACATGGCTCCCACAGTTTTTCTGACACAAGCGGCCTCAGTGCGGTTCCCCGGAGCTGCGATTTCCTCCGGACCACGGTCTGTGCAGTTCTACCAGGTATTTTCTTGCCTCATTTATCTTTCCTTTCTTTTCTTAATTTAGTTTATTAGTTATTAGAGTCTTCTTGGTTTGGGTGTTTGATGTCTCTGTCAGGTTTCGCGGTCGATAGCGTCGGGCTCCAGGTTCACTGACAGGTGTTCTGAGGGGATTTCCTTTCTTTGGCGGTTATCTCCGGGGCTCAGCATCCCGCGGATGTAAACCACTGATAACTTACATAAATAAATAAATAACTGATACAAAAAAGACATAAGAACCGCAGCTGTTATTGAGTTGCAGACCCAGGCTGTCTCTAGGGCCCGGTACTTCCTAGTGTCAAAGGACCCCAGGGGCCGTACAGCTTTGGGATCCATGTCATCAGGCTCCCAGTGCGTCATCTCTGGCTCTCGTAGGGGCGCGGGCACAGAGACAGGCATCTGTCAGCGCTGTGCGTCAGTGTCACTTAGCATGGAGCAGCAGTTAGAGAATTCCATGACCCCTGTTGCTCCAGCAGCTCTCGCGGGAACAGAGTGCAGGGCCTGTAGCGGGGCCTTTGGCTACAGTAGCTGAAACATCTTTGGGCGCTTCTGGCACGCAATCTGAGCTTGGCAGCGCGCTGCAGATGGACGATTTTTCTCCAGACTTTGTCTTGCTGATGCATCAGGCATTTTGTCGCAGACGGCAGGGGTTCGTGGCAGGGTCCCTGCCCCTTCTTTCCTCTAGCGTGCGGGCTGGTATAGCGGAGCGTGAATCTGTAGGAGTGAAACCAGCCAAAAGACCGCGTGCGGTTGAGACTCTTCTCTCCGAGACGGACTGGCAGGAGGGAGAGGAAGCCGACTTTGATGTAGATACTGAGATGGAGGAGTTAGAGGAAGGGGAAATCCCTGAGCCTGAGGATCAGGCGAAGATCATAAGAGTATTTCGCCGGGAGGAGTTGCCGGCTCTTATTGCGGAGGCTCTTCAGACGCTTCGGCTGTCTGCTGAGCAGCCGGCCGTGGACGAGGATGGCGCGGATCCCATTATTCAGGCGGTCTGTCAGACGCAGGTGGTTTTCCTTGTCCATAAGGTTATTGATCAGATGATTCAGATGGAGTGGGATATTCCCGAATCCGGACGTAAGGGGATAAAGATCATGAACAAGCTGTATCCCCTGGCATATAAAGATAAGGACAGGTTTCGTTCCCCAAAGATTGACGCTGCGGTCTCGGCAGTCACTAAAAAGACCACGATCCCGGTGGAAGGCAGTGCGGCCTTGAAGGAGGCGCAAGATAGAAAAATGAACGGCTTATTGAAGCAATCTTTTGAGGTGGACGCAGTGGCATTGCAGGCTTCCATATGTGGGGCTTGGGTTGCTGGGCCTGTCTTCGCTGGGTCCAGCACCTGCGGCAGTCTGCGTCCTTTGAGTCCGACGAGGTGCGAGAGCTCCAGCGCTTAGAGTCTGGATCGGCCTATTTGGCGGATGTGCAATACGACCTCATCAGGGCCCTCGCCAATAGTATGGCCTCCTTGGTAGCGGCACGTAGGTCTCTTTGGTTAAAAAATTGGGCGGCGGATGGATCCTCTAAGTCGTGTCTAGGCAAGCTCCCGTTTAAGGGAAAGCTCTTATTTGGTGAAGACCTTGATAAGTTGGTTAAGGAGTTGGGGGACTCCAAAGGCGGCAGATTGCTGGAAGATAGGCCTAAACGGGATAAACCCGCTTTGTCTTTTAGGAGGCAGGCTCAAGACTTTCGGAGGTTTCGGTCGCCCCGTTTTGCGGGGTCCCAAAGAGGACGGTATGTGTCTAGAGCCCAGGGGTTTCGGGGGTTTCGCGGTGCAAGTAGAGGATTCGCAGCGGCGGCCCCTGCAGCCCTCCGGAAGTCCCAATGAAGGGCGGCGGGTCCCGGCAGAAATGCAACCGATCGGAGGTTGTCTTCGGGGTTTTCTTTCTGCCTGGACCCACATCACGTCCGATCAGTGGGTCTTGGAGATAATTCGTGACGGATATGCGTTAGATCTCGCGAGGCCCGTGCTGGATTCGTTTGTAAGGTCCCCCTGCAGAGGTCCTCAGAAAGCACCTCAGGTGTGGCAAACACTGGACCGCCTTCTGCGGTTAGGAGCGGTCGTTCCAGTTCCACCTGCAGAATACGGCATGGGGCGTTATTCCATTTATTTCGTGGTGCCAAAGAAGGATGGCACTCTTCGCCCCATTCTGGATCTCAAAGGTGTGAATCGCTGTCTCCGGGTACCGCATTTTCATATGGAAACCCTACGATCGGTTATTGTCGCAGTTCGGCAATGAGAGTTTTTGACGTCTCTCGATCTCACAGAAGCTTATCTCCATATTCCCATAAGGGCGTTTCATCAAAAATTCTTGCGCTTCGCGCTTCCTTGGGGGCACTACCAGTTCCAGGCTCTGCCCTTCGGGTTGGCAACGGCGCCGCGTGTGTTCACCAAGATAATGGTGGCGGTGGCAGCGGCGTTGCGCAAGGAGGGAGTCTTAGTCCATCTGTATCTGGACGATTGGCTGATCCGAGCAAAGTCCCAGGCCGAGAGCGTGCAGGCCACAAGGAAGATTGTCGATCTTCTGCAGTCCCTAGGCTGGGTGGTCAACCCGGTCAAAAGTCATCTGCTGCCAACTCAGTCTCTCGAGTACTTGGGAGTACTATTCGATACTCGGAAAGGGTCGGTGTTCCTAACAGAACGGAGAGTCCTGGCTCTGCGGGGTCTGGTACGGTGCTTCCGGAAGATCGCAGCCCCGTTGGCGTGGAAATATCTTCAAGTGTTGGGGACGATGGCGGCGACGTTGGAGGTGGTGCCTTGGGCCAGGTTTCACATGAGGTCGTTGCAGCGGGCCCTGCTTCGCTGCTGGTCCAATCAGTTTGATTCGTTGAGCATGCGGCTTCCCTGCCCACCGCAGGTCAGGCGGGACCTGCAGTGGTGGCTACAGCCGGCCTCTCTTCAGGCGGGAATGCCGTTGGAGCAGCTGGAGTGGACTCCGTTATTAACAGATGCCAGTCTAACGGGCTGGGGAGCACATTGCAGAGTAGACTTTGCGCAGGGTCTCTGGTCCCCGAAGGAGAGCGGTTGGGTGATCAACCGCTTGGAGCTGAGAGCGGTGTTCTTGGCGCTACAGAGCTTCGAAAGGCAGGTCACGCACCGGGCGGTGCGGGTACTTTCCGACAATGCCGCGACCGTAGCTTACATAAATCGACAGGGCGGTACCGGAAGTGCGGGCATGGAGGAGGAATCCCAGAGGCTGTTCGCCTGGATAGAACCACGGTTGCAGGCGATATCAGCAGCGCACATAGCTGGGAAAGACAACGTGACGCCGGATTTTCTCAGCAGGGTTCGAGTGGATGCAAGGGAATGGGAGCTGCATCCCTCGGTGCTCGCACAACTAGTGTGTCGGTGGGGTGCGCTGGCCATGGATCTCATGGCCACGTTTCACTCCGCAAAAATGGCATGGTTTTTCAGCAGAAGACTGGAAACCATGTCGGAGGGAATCGATGCCCTCATGCGACCGTGGCCCTCGTTGGGTCTTCTCTACGTGTTTCCTCTGTGGGCGCTCATAGGGCGAGTGATTCAGGCCATCGAAGCGCACCAGGGAAGGGTGCTACTGATAGCGCCGGATTGGCCCATGTGTCCGTGGTATGCAGATCTGGTAAGATTGCTAGACAGAACTCCGTGGTGTCTCCCGATGTCCCAGGAGCTGCTGATTCAGGGTCCGCTCCTTATGCCGTTAGTGGAGAGATTCTCGCTTACGGCTTGGCCATTGAAAGGGCGTGGCTAAAAAGAAAAGGTTATTCGAAGTCCGTCGTGGTGACTCTGCTTCAGGCACGTAAACGGTCGACCTTGCTTGCTTACGTCCGCGTTTGGCGAATCTTCGAGGACTGCTGTTTGAGGCATCAGGTCCGCGCCGCTACGGCATCGGTTCCAGTGGTATTGGATTTTTTGCAGGATGGCTTTGTTAAGGGGCTAGCGGCCAGTTCCTTCAGAGTGCAGTTGGCGGCTCTGGCCTGTTACAGAGGTAAGGTCCAAGGCGTGGCTCTCGGGGAGCACACCGATGTCATGCGTTTTCTGAAAGCGGTTTCCAGATTGCGTCCGGCACGTCGAATTTCTGTTCCACCATGGGATCTCAACTTGGTGTTACGGGCGCTCGGCAGAGCTCCGTTTTGAGCCTTTCTCCCAAGTTTCGGTGAAGGATTTGACTCTTAAAACGGTGTTTCTGGTGGCGATTTCTTCAGCGCGGTGTATTTCGGAGCTTCAGGCACTTTCCTGTAGGGAGCCCTTCCTCTGTTTTTCGGATCACAAAGTGGTTCTCAGGCCGGTGCCTTCCTTTCTGCCGGAGGTCTCTTCTCCCTTTCATGTGAATCAGGCGGTATCTCTTCCCGTCTTGCAAGCAGCAGGAGAGCAGGCTTCTGATCGAGGCCTTAGTCGCTTGGACATTAAGAGAGTGTTGCGTCGTTATTTGAAGGTCACCGAGCCCTTCCGCAAGTCAGATCGGTTGTTTGTGCTGTTTGGGGGTCCCAGGAAAGGGGAAGCTGCGGCGAAAGCATCCATTTGCAGATGGATTAAAGAAGCCATTGTCTCGGCTTACATGTTACAGGGGCGCCCGGCTCCGGTGGGTCTAAGGGCTCATTCTACTAGAGCGCAGGCAGCGTCCTGGGCGGAGCACAGTCTGGTCCCGCCGGTAGAAATTTGTAAAGCGGCGACGTGGTCTTCACTGCATACTTTCAGTAAGCACTATCGGCTCGATGTGCTGGCGGCTGCGGATGCCTGTTTTGGATCAGCTGTCTCGCGTGCCGGCTGGCAGGTCCCTCCCGTTAATACTGCTCTGCTACATCCCATAGGTGGAGGACTAAGCTGGAGGAACGCTAAGGAAATAGTAATTACACTTACCTGGTAATTGTAGTTCCTTGAGTGACGACAGCTTAGTCCTCCGTCCCGCCCTTGGGGTAAGGATTTGGCATGGCACGCGTTCAGTCCTGACAGCTGTCTGCCCAGGTGAGTATTTCAGATGGAACATGTTCTCTGGTTCGCTTTGTACTCTTTCTGCTCTTTTCTCTCGCTACCTGGTTGTGGTTCGGCAGGCGGGGGAACCTTTACCTTTGAGGGTAATTTTATCCTTCCCCTTTTTTAAGGGATGTTTCCAGTTTTCTTACCATTGCAAAAATATTATATAAAGTTAGCTAACTGTTATTGCCTTTTGTTTTGTTGAGTCTGCTTTGTCAATAGTTCACTGGGGCTATAGAGGGATGCCAGTACGCTACCTCCAGTGATGCTGAAATTTGATTGGTCCGGTCTTCAAGCTGCAGGAGGAGGTGCACTACCCATAGGTGGAGGACTAAGCTGTCATCACTCAAGGAACTACAATTACCAGGTAAGTGTAACTACTATTTTGCTGTGCCAGTCTTGCACGATTCATATTAAGGCCTGCATATTATCTAATGATGGCCATAGTTGGCTACCCAGCTGCCATTTGAAGCACAGCAAGGGGATTGAGGAAAAAAAAGGGGGGGGGGGAGCTGAAGAGGTTTTGCTGTATAGTCAATGCTCTCTGATTGGACTTTGTTTACCTTGCACTGGCAGTGCTGGATATTAACCTTTTTCAGGCATGCTACCTTTCTCAGTGATGACTCTGTTGATTTGCAATGGAGGTTGTGTAGGTGTTTGGCAGTTGGCACGTATTAGAGGGGAGCAAAGCAGTTGGCTGCTACTTTGTTGGGGGCATGTCCTACAGTAGCCACCCCCATGGTTTAGCTGTCAATGTCTCTGCATACCAATAGAAAGGTCCTGGTTCCATTCCTGCCTCTGGCTGTGAGTACTAGTTTTTTAGATGTGATTCAGGTACTCGGTAATTTCATTTTTGTGTCTCAACTACTGTTGGTTAAGATAGGAGTCTGTTGACTTTCAGCTGTGGGGCAAGGCCCAATGCTGTTTCCCATCAGTGGAGATAGATGTCTTGTTCTTGTTGGACTGTACCTTTGTTGCTTCAAGTCTTTTCAGCAGATTGGGCATATACTTTGGTAAGGGACTGTAAGATCCTCTTTGGTAATGCAGTCTGGACAGGCTCCTTCTCCTGTCGTGTGGAGTAGAGGTGGGGGTGAGAGCCTCACTTTATAGGCTATTCTTTCTTGTCTACAGTCTTGCGGGCTTATGTCTTTGGTTGGCATCTTTATGATATTATGTTTTTATGGGACTTTCATTCTGTAAGAGATAGCTGGTGGGGGGGGGTGTCTGGATGGCTCTCTTCAGTCTCATCTGTGTATTACTAATTAAAGATTTATTTGGATCAGCAAGGAATATTGAACTTTGCAAGGAAATTGAACTCTTGAGCCATTCTGCCTGTGAGAAATCATGCTGACCCAGCTTGCTAGTCCAGAGACCAAAGCTGTATTTGCAATCTGGTGAGAAACTGCTTACACATCTAGCCTGAGGGATACTGAAAGACTAGGGAGGAGTTCTTCGAATGGAGATCCATTAAAGAGAACAATTCACCTAGCCTTCAAAACAATTCTCTTAGCCAATATAGAAACATTTACCTAGCCAATGTAGACAGGATAAGAATTCATCAATTATAATGTAGAAGTTTTGAGCTGCTTCTAAAACTATGGGGGGTGTCTCCCTTGAGCATTCTCAGATGTCATACCAGCGTCTTGATTGTGTAAGTTTTGAGCTTCTAAAACCATGGGGGGCGAGCATTGTCAGAAGCCTGCCTGGAAACCAAAGGCTGGGAGCAAACAAAGGCTGGAGAAGGACTGCTCAAATTACTATTAGCAAAGGTGGATGGGGTGGGGAATATCTGTAGGGAAAAGCTCATGTGTGATAGCTAGCTGCAACACATTTGTGCCTATATAAGGACAGAGAAAATCCGGAACAGGGAGAGATTAGATCTGCTTGACCAGGCGCAGGCCAACGCATGAAGAATCCCAAGACTTTTCTCCAGCCTTCGCTGAGTTCTCTCCCAGCTGATGTTTTAAAGGGCTGCATGATGACAGTTTGAAGTATTATTCTCCTGTAAATAATTGCTTTCTAGTTATCTTTTCTAACTACTCGTGTAACTAAGAGAATTACTTGCCTTTCTGAATAAGTATCCTTGCTTTGTTTGTAAATAAACTGCACCTCTTCATTACAAGGTGTTAGCCTTTGATGTAGTAAGACAATCTGCTTGTTCTGAGGGGTGAGTGTAGGACTAGAGGATCTCTGACCGCCCCCTGGTCCCCTTAGGGGAACTGCAGTGCTAAGTTCCCACTCAGGGTTGTGGCAGTGATGCATTGTCTTTAGTTGAGAGCAGTGCTTGGACTCTTCAAACATCTTATGTCTTGACGGAAACAGTGTTCTCTTAGCTATGGGGCTATATCTTTTCCATGTTTGCCAGCCGTCTCCCCTGGGGTTATTTTCTACTACATGTAGCCTCAGTGTGTGCTGGATCAGTCTAATGCTGCAGGGAAAGGAACTCCTGTTAAAGGTCAGTTCTATCTTCTAAGAGTTTGTCTGTGCACAGTTCATCCAGTCGTGAATGACTCTTCCTATTAGGTAGAAGGCTGAGCATACCCTCCTTGGTGGAATTGTCCTTGTTAGGATTTCACTGGGGAGCAGCAAGTAGAAAATCTTTGAATGAGGCAGATGTTTGCACTGCTGCCAATAGCTTACTCTGCAACTGTAGTCAAGGCACCCCTTTCAATATGCCAGAGCTCTGTAGTTGGAGATTCAAGGAGCTCTTCAAGCTGGCCTTGGTTCAGGGGAGCCAGTATGGTCTGGCGTATTGCTAGTTTGTTAAGAGTCTTTAACCAGAAAGTGCAGAATCCTCTACATTTTCTAGTCTTTGAATCTCTTATGTTCTTGCATGGGGGCCCTAGGTGATGGGACAGTCTCTCAACATGGTAGACTCCTCGTTGGGCCCGGTACCTTTTTGGCTTAGAAGTGGATGGCCACCTGGAGATGGCTGCTGGCAGGTGTTTTTAGATACTTCGGACAGTAGACTGTTCGTTTGTCTGTGACTGGGCCTAGGCAAGCTCCAGTCTTTAGATATTGGTTTCTCAGGCTGGAGGGGCCACCCTTCTGTCCCTTCAGGGGACTCTTGGGAAGACTGGGCTCTGGAGGAGAAACTTCTTCCTGGTTTATAGCTATTTTAATATGAGTGTAAGTATTATATCTGCCAGGTGTGAGTCAAGTAGGGAGTACTCCCCTTTTTATATGAGGGACGAAGAAATGGGCTTTTCATTCCTGGAGTCAGTTTGTGGACTGGCACTCGGTGTCGTCTGTGGCTGCAGGCAGCAAGGCCAACTTGGGTAGAGTTCTGTTGCAGGAATTATCTCTGTTCTCTTTCTGTTGAGAGGCAATTGAAAAGAGACTTGGGCTTCAATGCCCTCTTCTCCTCATGGAGTCCTTCCTGGGACCTTACGGTGCTTTGGTATCTAATTGAAGCTAGTCTGTGTTGTAATTGGACAGAAGGCAATTGTTTTCTGTGAATAAGTGTGTGTGGGGGGGTTCCTTGTACAGATGTGTAGCTTGGCTGTTCGCTTCTTGATCTTGGCTGTGCTTTCCCAGGTGGAGGGCACTCTGTGGGGTCTCCTTGGCAGCACATGCGTCTCATATGTGGGCCCTTCATTGAGTTTACGTTTGCAGATGAAGTTGCTTCTCAAAAGTCCCTTGACGGGCTTGCGGTGGTTGTGCAGTTTGAACAGACTTTCTTTTTGTTGCCTTCAAGGTTGAAACTTTCTCCCTTTAGGTTTGAATTCTTCTTGGAGAAAGCCTGGCTAGTGGTTCCTTGTTTGTGTCTCTGGGGCACAGCTGTGCTATTCCTCAGCTTTTTTTTTCCTTTGGTATGCTGTATTGTGGAGGATGTCATGTCTTCGGGACACAGATTGGGCAAGCCGGACTCGTTGGGTACTTCTTTGGTACATCCTGGACTGGAGAAATGACAAGGAAGATGAAATTTAGGCTTTACCTGCTAATTTTCTTTCCTTGAGTCCCTCCAGTCCAGTCCAGAACCTGCCTGTTTTTGTTGCTCAGATGTGCCCAATTTAGAAGAGTAAGTGCACTAAGAATGAGTTTGGCGGTAACTGGTTTGCTCTGACTCAGTCAAGCTACATTTTCTGCAATTATGAGTCTAGGGAATTTTGTTTGCTGATAGTAGGTGGAGCTATGGATTTTGCTTTCCACTCTAATGGACCCTGTGCAAATCAGGGGTCAGGACTCGGTAAGTATAGTTTCTGCTGAGTCTAATTGCCTGGTCTCATCTACTTTGTTACAGAAATACTGGTGAGCGAAGGGCTGCACAGGATCCTTATACTGTTACATCATTAAACTGATGGTTCTTTAGACTCCCTCTGCTGGTGAGGAGGCATAACCCATGCGACTGGACTGGACTGCAGGAACTCGAGGAAAGGAAATTAGCAGGTAAGACCTAATTTCACCTTATTTTTCAGCAAATGTAAGGTTGTTTTGTGGGTGCAAATAAAATTGGTGTTCATTGTTTGGGGTTTTTTATGGTACAGATATACTTGCATGCACATTTGTATCACTTAGAAGCATAGGCAGCGAAAAGGGGTGGGCCACATAGGCCATGGTCCTACCAATAATTTTGCCCAACACAGCATCAGGAATAGAGAGCTTACAGGCAGGGCTTGAGATTGGTTTGTTTGGCCCTTTCAACTAAAAATGTGTTCTTCTGCTCCTGCTTAGGAGTCATTAGCACAACAAAGACACAGAAAACAAGTGGAATTTATACAGTACAATAAGGAAAGGGAGGGGTGAGATAATGTTAGGGGAAATGTGTTTTTTTTCCACTGTTTTGTCTAGTAAGCACACTTTAATTTTTATGCATTGGTGTTTGTTGATTTAAAACACAAAATCAGAAAACTTGTTTATAATCTAGATACTTTGTATCCCTCTCCCACCAGAAATATTTTTGTTGGTGCTTATATAGTCTGTTGGTTCAGTAAGAGTGCTCTTTGCTGCTCTGATTGTTTGTTTCTTGGTAGAGCTGTAGAGTTGGCAATTACAGCCCAGCTGCTGACTGATTAGAAGGTGTGTATATGTCATTTTGCCCCCACCCTCTAAGATCCATTTGGGTCAGAACCCATGGACTAGAGGATGCTAATAGGCTTAATAGCTATTTATAGTCATAGAACGGAAGAGACCTATATGGCTAGAGGTTCTGATTTCCTTAAAGCTGTTGCTATTCTGGAGTTACTTTTGTAGACCAAAGCACATAGACACTCTTAAGCGCATATAGTATGAATAGCAGAGCTGGAATTAGAACCCCCAAGGTTTTTTAGACTCTCATTGTCTTCTGTAAACATGAAATGTCTTCTAAAAATATAATTTTCTTTATTTAGAGACCCTTTCTTTGGAGGCATCTTTCATAGCGACGAGGAGGAGGAAGATGATGAAGAAGATGGCGATGGGGGTTTTGGTTACTCCTCTGACAGCAGATCCCCACAGGGCTTTCCATTCGGCTTCAGTTTTGGCCCTGAAAGGGACCACCCTCATGATATTTTTGGTTTTGAAGAATTTTTTAGAGATTTCAATGAACTTTTTACAGGTATAAGAGTTTGGTCTTCAAGACCATTTGGTGAGTTTCTGGAAGTCAGAGAAAAGGAAGCCGACAGACTTTCCTGTGAATTTTATTATATGAAAAAGAGAGCTACTAGGTCTATGATATATGCCCCTATGCCAGTGACAGCTATTCTGAAATATTTTCCATTAACACACATACACCCGGTAGCCATTTTAAAGATTTGTTTCCTGCTAGGAGTCTCTTTCCTACAGTCAAGAAAAGAAAAATATAAGAAATGCTTGACATGTTGACATGGTTCTTTTGATAACAATAATATTCCAAATAAACAACTCTAAATTCCCATCTGAAATTGTCATTCCTCCCTCAACACCACTGTAGTTGAACAGCGCTTTAAACAGCTCATGTAATTACTTGTAAACTCTAACCAGCTCTGGAGCTCTACTCCCTTAATCCCTCACTCTCTGAACCCCCCCCTCTCCAAAGCCACCTCTCCTTTTCTGAGATGAGGCTCTGGTTTAGTCTCAACTAGTCTGTCCTTCCTACTTCCTCCACTAATTAAGAGTTTGTTCTACTTTCTCAAAAACTCTGGGTGTATTCAGAGGGATGACATTATCTTTCTTTTTGTTTTCTGATCAGAGTTCCCCAGTATTGAGGCCCCCCCACCAACTGCAGACCCCTCCAGGAATAAAAGGAGTGGTCAATCAATTCGGGATTCAATGCTAAAGTATCCAGATGGTCACCTTTTGCAGGCCGAGGAGGAAGATTCAGATCCTAAGGTGGAGCCACATGAGCGGCAAGACCAAGTGCAGCACAGCCCTCACTGGGACCTCTTCAGCAGAGTGAGCTGTGTTTCCTTTCTTGCATCACTGTTGAGGGCGCCATATGACACTGCAAGATGGGAGGAGGAAGGGGCGATGGATTTTTTGTAGGAAAACTTGGAATCTATGGGGGCATTTTAGGAAGTGGTAATATTGGTATGCAGCTTGTGGTTGGAAAATTATCAGTTGATTCTGGGAAATTATGACTCTTCTTTTTTTATTTGTTTGTTTTATTTGGCTTTAATATTTAGTTTGAAGATGCCTGGAATATTTTCCCTAGGAGAGGACATGACATGAAACAGGACAAAGGTTAGTCCCACTGATTTGAAGGAAGCGGCTTGGTTTGGGGATTGTAGCTTGTCATCTACAGCATGCCTGCATTCAACTAGGGATTGGGAAATTAGCTGAAGATTTGAGAAATGTTATTCTAAGGTGGGAGTGGTGTTCAGCGCAATCCTTGTCCTCAGTTTGAGAGGCACTTTGGCTGTCCTGGAAATGGGAGTGTTGAGGAAGGCGGGGGGGGGGGGGGCTATAACTGGCACGTTGTTGAATGCACACAGTTAAGGAGAACTTTGTCTGATGTCCCAGTGATGGAGGTAGCAACTACTCAAGTTGGATCTTCCCCTACCTGACTCAGCTGGGGATGCTGTGGCAGCAATGTTCACTGCCCTCAGCCATTGCTTAAGGGTGACACTCAGTGGTTGGATTCAGGATCTATGATTGCATCATTCCAGGTGGAGCCCTGGTACATGGCTTCTGGCCCAGGACCATTATTGCCTTGGCTGGACTTAGGTGCGTGTGGAGTACTCCTCGAATTCTGCATACAATAATTCAAAATTTTTGCACTTTTTTGTGATATTAAGTATCACTCAAAAACAATATTCATTTTTTTTTTTTGACAAACAAAGCATGCAGAATGTTGGATAATTCAGGCATTTTGACACGCAAGTTTGAATTTCATTTGCAGAATTCCAGCAGGAGTTGGGGGGGGGATATCCCTTATAGTTCTGAATGAAGACTTGTGGTGTCAGATGCCAGCCCTGGTTTCAATTGACTACAAAGGAGGGGGAATTTGGTGTGGGGAGTGCTGTTCTGTATCCAGCACCTCATGGTTTGTCCCTTCCTAATTTTTACAGACCTGGATTCACAAGTTTCTTCCCAGGGTTTGGATGATGTTCTGAAACTGGAGGAACCACAACCCAGATCCTATTTCAAAAGCATCTCTGTCACCAAGCTGATAGATGCAGATGGGGTGAGCACTTCTTCAGGCAGATAAGGTGCATGAAAAGAAAGGAGTATTAAACATCTGCATGTCTTGTGGAAGAGCCAATGCTGAAAAACAGCATTTAAACAGCCTTCATTTTTAATTTTGTTTTGTTGGACAGTACTTGCAATTATATGGGTCAATATTCAGAAGCACTGATCTGAGTAGCAGAAACTACTATGCAGATAGAGTGAAATTGAGCCTTACTTGCTAATTTTCCGTCCTTGAGTTCAGTCCTGTCCAGATGGTGTGTTTAAGCCTTCCTACCAACAGATGAAGACTGAGGATCACTGGTTTGATGATGTCGTGGTATAAGGATCCTATGCAGTCGTCCTCTCACCAGTCTTTCTGTAACAATGTAGAACCTAGAAGAAACGGTTATTAGGTACTCATTCATGCCATACACGAGAATACTTTCTGAATAGCCACTCCGGCTCCAAAATTAGTCCAGAATAGTGGCTATAAACCACTGCCTTCTAATCCTTAATGCCAAATTATAGCACCAAGTATTGCAGTCTTCCGCTAGCACAGCATGGATGAGCCAGTTAAAATCGCAGCCTGGTGTCTCGGCCATAAAGTGCTCAAACTCCCAAAATTGGGCACAAACCAAAAGTATGTAGGACAAGTCTTGGACTGGACTGTGGGGACTTAAGGAAAGAAAATTAGTAGGTTCACCTTCTGCATCATCTCTCTGGTCCAGTCCAGATGCGTGGGACATACCATAGCATTACCTTCCAAAGGGGGATCGGAAAAAAGATGGCTGAGGGAAAATGATAGAGGTCTATAAAATAATGAATGGAGTGAAACGGGTAAATTAGATTGGTTGTTTACTACTTCAAAGAAAGACATGCAACGAAGCTACAACGTACATAAGAACATAAGATATGCCATACTGGGTCAGACCAAGGTCCATCAAGCTCAGTATCCTGTTTCTAACAGTGGCCAATCTAGGTCATACGTACCTAGCAGTTTCCCCAAAAGACACAGGTTCTTCAGTGTTGTATTGGGTAAAGCATTGATATCCTGGGTCCCTTTTTAATAATAGTTTATGGACCTTTCCTCCAGGAACTTGTCCAAACGTTTTTTAAACCCAGCTACACTAACAGCCTTTACTACATCCTCTGGTAACAAATTCCAGAGTTTGATTACTCATTGAGTGAAAAAATATTTTCTCTTATTAGTCTTAAATAGTTTATCCTGTAGCTTCATTGCATGTCCCCCTAGTCTTTCTATATTCTAATAACGTAAGCAATCGATCTACATTTACCCGTTCCACTCCATTCATTAATTTATAGACTTCTATCATATCTCCCCTCATCCGTCTCTTTTCCAGGTTAAAGAGCCCTAACCTTTTTGGCCATTCTTCATAGGAGTATCCTTCTATCCCCTTTAACATTTTGGTGGCTCTTCTCTGAACCTTTTCTAATAACGCTATATCCTTTTTAAGATATGGCGACCAGAATTGCACACAATATTCAAGGTGCGGTCGCACCATGGAACGATACAGAGGCATTATAATATCCTTTGTTTTATTTTTCATTCCTTTCCTTATGATACCTAGCATTCTATTTATTCTCTTGGCCACTGCTGCACACTGGGCGGAGGGTTTTAACATGTTATCCACAATGACGCCTAAATTTTTTTCCTGGGTGGTGATTCCTAATGTGGAACCTTGCATCGTGTAACCATAGTTTGGGTGGTTGTTCCCTAGGCACATAACTTTGCACTTGTCCACATTAAATTTTATCTGCCATTTTGATGCCCAGTCTTCCAATTTATTAAGATCCTCTTGCAATTTTCCATAATCTTCATGGGTTTTAACAACTTTGAATAGTTTTGTGTCATCTGCAGATTTGATAACCTCGCTCGTTATTCCCTTTTCCAGGTCATTTATGAATATGTCAAAAAGCAGCGGACCTAGCACAGATCCCTGGGGTACACCACTATTCACCTTTCTCTATTGGGAAAATTGGCCATTTAGCCCTACCCTCTGCTTTCTATCTTTTAACCAGTTCCTGATCCACAATAGTACACTGCCTCCTATCCCATGACTCTTTAGTTTTGCCAAAAGTCTCTGATGAGGGGGGACCTAGTCAAAGGCTTTCTGAAAGTCCACACGTAGCACATGTAAGACTAATTGGGGAGAGAGTTTTTTGCTCAAAGTGTAATCATACTCTGGAATTCATTGCCAGAGGATTAGTAAAAATGTAGTGTGGCTGGGTTTAAAAGAGGTTTGAACAAGTTCCTGGAGGAAAAGTCCATAAACAATTATTAAATTGGCTTGGGGAAATCAACTGCTTACCCCTGGGATAAGCAACATGTAATCTTTCTACCTTTTTGGAATCCTGCCAGCTATTTGTGACCTTAATTGGCCACTGCTGGAAATGGGATACTGGGCTTGATGGACCAATGGTCTGACCCAGTATGGCATTTTTTTTTTAAATGTATAGTTTTTATTATTTTCAAACTTTTACACTCCAATAGAACAACTCTTACAGGCCAATATTTCACTTTTTAACAGAGATATACCGGCTCCCTCTCCTACCACCACCACCTCCTCCGCCATACATAAACTCCAACGCAATTCGCAACATCAACATTAATCTTTATCCCCACCGTCTGCCCCCCACGCTAGATACCTTTCAGGTATAATCACCATTCTACATCGTGGTGCACTCAAAGACATTTGCCCAATATTGCCCCACTAGTCCTGTATTCCCCACTTCCTCTCACCCCCCCATCCCCCATATACCACCCACTACCCCCTCTCTACCCCTCATCCCATCCCCTACATCCCCTCTACTGCCCCCCATACCTGCTCCACTCCCTTCCCTCTCCAAATTTCATACCACTGCCGCACCTTTTTATATTTACTGACCTTATGTCTTTGATACTCTCTAATCGCACATAAACCCCACAGCTGTTTCAACTTACTCACCACCTCTTTCATCGAAGGTACCTCCACATTCTTCCACCCTCGTAGCAGACTCATACGCGCTGCCAGAATTCCATACCCTATAAACATTCCCCTATCTCCTTCCCCCTCCATCACCTCCTCATTGAGCATTACCATTGCGGGCGTGAATTCTGTGGGTACACCCGTAATTTCCTCGCATAGCCTTCCTACTTTCCCCCAATATTCCTGTACTTTTGGGCACTGCCACAACATATGCATAAGATCCCCTCTTGCTCCACACTTCTTCCAGCACTCACTCGGACTATCTGAAAATATTGCCTGGATCTTCTCTGGTGTCCAATACATCCTGTACCTCACCTTCAAGCTATTCTCTAGCATTGTACCCCTAACCAACTGATATGTTCGCTTGTATATATCTGCCCACCGCCCTTCATCCCAAGCTCCCGGGATATCCTCTTCCCATCGCTTCTTCTATCTCCCCGCTCCCTTTCTGTAGGAGCATTTTATAAATCTTTGAGATTACCCCTTTTTGTGTCCACTGTTTCCCCATCATCTCTTCAAATTTCATAGGCTCACATTCCATATCCGCTTTCACCTCCCTTTTGTTCAAGAAATACCACATTTGTATATATATGCATACTGATCCTGGTGCTAGAACTTATATTCGTGCTGTAATGCCTC
Organism: Ichthyophis bannanicus; assembly: GCA_033557465.1. Taxonomy (NCBI): domain Eukaryota; kingdom Metazoa; phylum Chordata; class Amphibia; order Gymnophiona; family Ichthyophiidae; genus Ichthyophis; species Ichthyophis bannanicus. Next base: position 68,735,938 of record CM066048.1, read on the forward strand.
AAATGTTTTAATTCATCCCCCCTTTTGCAACCATTGTCCTAACTTCTCTAACCCTTTCCTGCTCCTCCCCTGTATCACCCTAACGTCCACCCCCAGTCCCTTGTCCCCCACCGCACTGATAATCGTATACCGTGAATACTTTTCCCCCCCAAGAGAAGCCCCTTCCATATTTTTCACACCTGGAACATGAGCTCCCTAAATGGATTTTCTTCCCTCACATCTTCTCTCCTCCCACCCAGGTCCCAAATTCTCTGCTCTTTCGGCTCTTCTCCCCCAGCCACAGTTTGTACCCAGCTTAACACATACGCTCCCTCCCTCCATGCAAACATTGCTCTCAGTTGCGCCGCTTAGAAATATTTCAGCACACATGGCACCCCCAGTCCCCCTTCTTCCCCCACTTGATCTGACATCTCTCATGCTACCTTGGGATGCTTCCCTTCCCATATAAACTGCATAATCATATTTTGTTCCCTATCTCCTTCTTGGATAGCCTACATGGCAAAGAGGTAAATACAAACAGTAGCCTTGGAAGAACATTCATTTTCACTGCCGCTATACGGCCTAACCATGATAACCGTATCCCCCCCCCCACCTCCCTATATCCTCCCTGATGGAGTTCGTCAATGCCTGATAATTCCACTGCTTAATCTTAGCTAGTGGTTTCCCCAGTTGTATCCCCAAATACCAGAACTGCTGCCTTACCCATTTAAAATTGAAATGTTCCTTTAGTCCTCTAGACCCCCTTCCAGATTATACCCCAAGACTTCGGTTTTACTAGAGTTGATTTTATACCCTGCTACTCCGCTAAACCCCTTTATAAGTCTCATCGATCCTGGCAGTGTTGTTAGGGGCTGTGTTAGCGCTGTTTGCGGATGATGTGATATTTTCCCTATCTTCTCCTCTCCCTCCTACTACTCCTTTGATGTCCACGTCCTTCCGCTAAGGGCTCAGTTGCTAAAGCAAACAAGAGTGGTGAAAGGGGACACCCTTGTCTCATCCCCCTCCCCAAATTAAACTTCTCAGAATATCCCCCATTTTATTCGGATCCGCACCCTCGGTTGTTCATATAACACCTTTATCCATGCTATGTATTTGTCCCCAAAGCCCATTTCCTCCAAGACCTGGAACACATACGGCCATTCGACTCGGTCAAACGCTTTTTCAGCGTCCACCTTAACCAGCACCACCCGCTCTCCAGTACCCTGAAGGTGCCACGCTATATTCATCACCTTCCTGATATTATCGCACCCTTGTCTCCCCTTTACAAACCCCGTCTGATCTCTGTGGATGATCTTAGGTAAGATCCCCTAATTCCGATTTGCTAATACCTTCGCAAATATCTTGGCATCCAAATTTATCAGTGAAATGGGCCGATAGGAACCACACACTACTTTGTCCCTACCTGGTTTTGGCAACACTGTGATGCCCGCTTCCCCCATCGTCTGCGGAATCCCCTCCCCCTCCAGGACCCTATTCAATACCCTGGTCAGGAAAGGTGTAATCTGTTCTATCATTTTTCTTATAGAACAGCGCTGTGAACCCATCTAATCCCGGGGCCTTCCCCTACTTCAACGACTAAATGGCTACCTTCACCTCTCCTTCCGTTATCACTTCTCCTATCTTTTTTTTCTATCCGCCAGATCTACCTTACTCAACCCACACTCCTGCACATACTTTATCGCCTCCGGTCCCTGTTGCAGCTCGCTTTGGTATAGCTCCCTGTAATATTCCCGAAACACCTGACTAATCTCCTTCGTACCATGTACCATCTTCCCCTTACAATTCCGAATTCCATGTATATAAGCTGCTTGCCATTGTGCCCTCATCCTACTAGCTAGTATCCTCCCCGCTTTATTCCCCCCTTCGAAATATTTTTGTTCCTTAGTGTCTCTCCAGTCTAGTCCTGAACCTCTGGGTCGTGCTCCTCCTCCAGCAGCTTGGAGACTGAGAAACGTCATCCTTTTGATGACACACAGGATCCGCATCCTGACTCCAGTTATCTCGGTCTCCAAGCAGCTGGAGGGCTGGTGAGCCCAGAAATAGGGGCTCACTAGAGAATCAATTAAGCAGTAGATAGAGAGTGGGAGTAGTTAGGTGCCTAAATTTATTTGACTGCATGGTTAATTGGTTCTAAAGAATTTTTAGCTGTTTAGGAAGCTGTGTGGTGCTGAGCTGCTTATTTCCTCTCATCGTGGTGGCCCCCCCTCCCCTCTCTTCCTCTTCAGACTACTGGAATCAGAGGAATTGCTCAAATTTGGGGAGAAGAAAGCTCTGGCTCCCGAACCCATCATTATGGGTGAGGAGCCGGCAGCATAACATCAGCAGTTTTACTTCTCAGGTCACATTGCCTTTGAAGCACTGAGGGGTGCTTCAAGCGGATCGCGGCAGCCCTTGGAGTGCAATCCCGACTCTTCCCCGGCGCTGAAGCTGCGATCCCGGCTGAGCGCGGGGAGAGTGGAAATAGTGACCCGACAAGCTCTGCTGCAAGGTAAGGGGGCCCGGGTCGTCGGAAGAGATTGGGAGGCAGCCGCGTGTGCAGGGACCGCTTGTGGAGAACGGGGTAGGCTGCGGCAGACGTGCACGCGGGAAAATCTCCGTTGGTTGTGAGGTGAATTTTGGTAGTGTTTGTTTCAGTGGGGAAGTTTCGTTTTCACGTTTTTGAGTTCTGAATTACAGTGGAGATTGCCCTAGGAAGTAAATTCTCTGTTTCAAGTGTTAAAAAAAAAAAAAAAAAAAGAAGAGAGAGATTCTCACGGTTTAAGCTCTCAGAGTACCCTAACTATAACAGGGGGAGGTTGCTCAGCAGGTCAGCGCGAAAGGAGTACCCTCAGTAACCGCTCGGACAGTATGCCTTCTAGGCCACACTGTTTAGTCTGTGGTTCTAGAAGGGGAGATGTGTCCGAGACGGGGGTTTGTAGAAGTTGTATTCAAGCAGCAGTCTCAATGGAGCAGGGGCTGGAAGAGGGGCTGGAGGCCCACAAAGGGGTCACTTTGGGCATCCCAGAGCCAAAGTCTCCCGCTGAGCCCCTCCTGGAACTGGTGGTGGGGCCGTCGTCCGCGCCGGTTGCTCCGACTCCACAGGTATGTTTACCGGGGGGATTGGTGGCGATTTTTTTGCCAGAATTCGTATTTTTGATCCAGCAGGCATTCGGGGGAACGCAGAGGAAAGGCACGTCCGGTTCCACGTTCGGAGACCTGGGTGATAAGAGGCCGGGGACACCTCTGAGCTCTGGTGGGATAGGGATCCCATTAAAGAGAGTGCGTTCTGACAAAGAGTGGCTGGAACAGTCCGTGGCATCGGAGGGTGGCCATTCGGAAGAGTTGGAGCAGGATTTGGAGTTGGAAGAGGATTTAGAAAAAGGAGAAATTCCTGAGCAGGAAGATCAGGCTCGAGTGGTTAGAAATTTCAGAAGAGATGAGTTACCGGCTCTCATATCCGAGATGTTTAAGGCACTTAATATGCCGGCAGGTGGTCCAGCGGAAGATGCCGCATTGGAGGACCCATTATTACAGGCTTTTCGTAAGACTCGGATGGCCTTTCCGGTGCACAGAGTGATTAGAGAAATGATACAAGGAGAATGGGATATGCCTGAGGCTGGACTGAAGGGGTCCAGGGTTATGTCTCGACTCTACCCATTAGTAGAATAAGATCGCAAATTATTTAAGTCTCCTAAGGTGGATGTGACAGTCTTAGCAGTTACCAAGAAGACTACCATCCCTGTAGAAGGGAGCGCAGCTCTGAAGGATGTGCAAGACAGAAAGCGAGGTTACTTACCTGTAACAGGGGTTCTCCATGGACAGCAGGATAAGTCAGCCACACCTGGTGACGTCATCCGACGGCGCCGAGACGGAAGTACTCTCCATAGCTCAGAAGGGCTTTCACCCTTCTGAGCATGAGCCAACTGACCCCACCCCGCAGCCCGCCCCTAGCTAGCCAGTTCGTCACTAGCTGAGCCTTTGCCACTAGGAGGCGGGCACCAGGTCCGGAGGCCAAGCCCTTCCCAGGGGAGGTGGGTGGGAATGTGTGGCTGACTTATCCTGCTATCCACGGAGAACCCCTGTTACAGGTAAGTAACCTCGCTTTCTCCATGGACTAGCAGGATTGTGTCAGCCACACCTGGTGCCTCCCAAGCTGCCATGCGCTGTGGTGGATGGGTGAAGGCCGAGGCTTAGGTCGAATCCTTAGGGCCAGGGCCAGCATGAGGTCATGCAGCCATGTGGCACAGCATGTTGCAACAAGAGCATGTGGGCTTGCAGTCAGTATGTCGCAACAAGAGCATGCAGGCATGCAGTCGCGAAGCACGCATGTGTGACAGTCGCGGTTGTGAAGTATGCAGATACTAGGTGCCCACAGTGTACGCAGTCAACTCGGGCAGCAGCGGCGCGGTGATCACAGCGATCAAGTGCTTAGAACAGTGGTAGTGAGGTAATCACAGCGATCAAGAATAGCAACGGCCTCGAGGAAGGCCGGCCACGAGGGTGGTGCAATCAGGGCCTTAATACGGCTACAGTCGTGAGCTGGTCATTGTAAGTAAGCAAGGGTAGCACCATCTCCAATATCGGCGGGCTGTGAGAGTGGTGTGAGTTGAGAGTGGTGTGAAATGAAGCATTGAGATAGCAGGGAATCACCGCTTGGTCCAAAAACAAGCGTGGGGGCACATGTGTCTTTAACTGCTAGGTGCTTAAGACCTTGATAGATTTTCCACTTTGGAAGGAGAAACTGGGTTTGGTGGGTCCACGAAAAACGTGGGCCCACGGCACGCCTTAAGTTCTTATGTAGCAAGCAGTATGGACTGTGCTACGAGATTGGCATGAGATTGATCCTGAAGCCTGCAGTAGGTCGAAGAGAAAAATTTGGCTGGGCTGTATCCTGTTGCGAGGTGTAGGAACAGTCCACGACCTTGTACTTCTCAATACGGTATATAGCGAGGTGTCCCAAGCGCTGCCACCGGTGACCTGGCGGGGGATGTGATAGTCCCTTTTGCCGGATCAAGGTGGCCTGCTAGAAGAGTAGTGCGCAGCCTGAGGAAGGGTCCTTTGGGCTGCCTGCGTCCTGTGCGCGTCCCTGCTTGCATCCGGGCAGGTGGAGATGCATATGGAGTCCCAGAGGAGTAGTCCGCTGGGGGCAGTAGCTAGGCCCTTACTTGCCTGGTTGTTTGTACACTTGTTCTTTATTTGCCTCTGTGTCCTGGGTGTACTGTAGCCTAGGGTTCTCATGCTTTCCAGAGTTTGTAGCATCAGCTCCTCCCGGGAAAGGCTCCTGTAGGCCGGAGGTCCGGCTGGCCAGGGGGTAGGGTAGTAGGTAGCGTAGCGTGTGTGGCAGGGGGGTGCAACCAGGACTGGCATTTAGGATTCTGGGTCTATTTTAGATAAGGTTGGAATCTGGCTGCTGTGACACGGCAGTGGGATTGTCAGGAGCCCAGCCCTAGAGGAGTTCCCGTATTAGCCGGCAGAGGGCTAGCGGGGGGTTGTTGCGAGTCAGTTGAGGGCCTTTAGTGACCTGTCCGGCTATCCATGCCCACGCTAAGCGCTGCTGAGGACGGCATACTGATGGGTGTATGGTAGTCGACCATCCGCAGCGTATTGGTAGGTAGGAAACAACATGGCCATGTCAGGATTATAGCCTGTCGATGGGGTCAGACTCTTGCGTTGTGTGTGTGTGTGTGTGAGTTGCTTGTGAGTGTTTGAGGGGTAGAGCTGACCCCCAGGGAGTGAAGCACACTGGTGTCTGAGGACGGACTGGGTGCTATTCATTTGAAGCACACTGGTGTCTGAAGATGTACTGGGTGCTATCCATTTTAATAGTTGCACTTCGTGCTCGCCACGTGGTGAGTAGATCGATTAGCGGTCAGCCCACGGCTGGTGTTTTTATTTATTTATTTTTTGTCAACTCGCTTCCCTTGTGTAATGTTGTGAGGCCATGGTCGCCTTGTCGACTGCCTGGAGCATCCCATCTTCACAACCAAGGGCCTTAAAGTGCAGAATCCTAGGCATCGCCACACGGCGTATCGGGGAGATGCTTTGTATTTCCCAGGCCTGGTCCTCAGCCAGGTCTTGAACCTGCGACTGTGGTGCTTTTGTGGTTGGCTATATCATTTTTTCTGCGGCCAGTCAAAGCGTTGCCCTTGGGTTGATCATAATGTAAGGTGCAAAACTGGTGATCTCAAGGCTGGCCTTGAGTCTGCCTCTCTGTCTTTATGCACACTGTGACCTTAGGTTCAGTGGTTCAGTGCCACAGAGGTTGCTAGGGAAGCCTGCTTAGTACGGGGGTCCCTCTGATATGAACTCTGTGACATGAGGCCGAAGGTGATGGTTTTCCCCCCAATTATGGGAGGATTCCCTTGGAGACTGCAGTGTTGCTGTCCGCTCCAAAGGCATCTGGTCAATATGGGTCCTGAGGTGGAAGACCAGAAAAGTGGAGACAGGAGGGTATGGACCATTGTATGGGTCTCCCGAGATGGTAAGGCTGAGGAAAGCACACCTACAAGAAAGACCGATACCTTTTCCCCGGAGGTGTGCTGCCACCGCATGTACTTGAGGAGCGTATGCGGGCGCAGGCATGTAGTGTGGCCTCATCTGTCCGAATAGGGTCCGGATGCGTAACCGGGTCCATGTAGCGCAACCCCATCTGTCTGGAAAGGGGCTGGAGGCTTAGCCGGGAGCGCCTTGGCAGCAATGACAGCACTGCTGAGACTGAGAAGTGGAAGGCGATTCCCAACATGATGGTGGGTACTGTTTATTTTGGGACCTCAGGTTCTGACCTCCTAAAGCTTTTGTTTAGTTGCGGAGACTGGGCACCCTCTCTTTTGGACAACCTCAGCCCTGCGGGAGCAGAGGCAGGTCTTTGTAGGATGAGTGTACCGAGCCTGGGCTGTCTGACTGATGCAGACCTTGTTTGTTGCAAACCCATTGGGTGATGAGGATTGTCCTCTGTATGGCAATGTGACAGATCCACAGCTCGGACTTGAACCTGTGACCCTCTGTTCCTGGACACACCGGCTGTGTGCACTGCACCACACTGTTGCCACCCTGAGGTTTTCCCTCTGTTCCCGAGGAGTTGTGATTGTCATCTTCCACATTTCTATATGTGGTTGGACCCCGAGAATAGCTGGTCAAGTCCTGCAGTTATTCGAGCTTCTTGATCCTCTTGGAATTCTGTCCCGCTGGAGGTGGACTGGCAAGCGTTCCTTTGAAAAGGATGAGGAGTGCATCTCACTGTGGTCGGTTAGATTGCCTGGACTTTCCTGGGGGCCACAGCAACTCAACCATCTGTGGACTGACACTCTAAGATGTACGTTATTGCAAATTAGTTTACCAGTTCGATAACTGTTAAAATGTAAGTTTCCCCCAGTTCAAAATCCATGTTATGTCCCCTGTTATATGTAAACTTAGGTCAGACTTGACTGTCCGAGTACTATATTGTTCAATGTAAACTGCACTGATGACAAAGGGCGCGGTATATAAGAGCTGTTAAATAAATAACACATCGGGCAGGCACTCAAGCAATGCTGTCCTGCACGGGACGTGTTTGTACAAGGGGACACGCTTGTGCAACTAGCACAGTCCCACTGGGGCTTCATGGTAATAACAGAGAGCCCACAGCAGCAAACAGAAAAGAAAATACATAGACATAGTTTTGCCAATCCACTCTTGCGATAGGGCAGCTTCTCTGCTTTGGAACCAGGAATAGATTGCCCAGCCTTTCCCTCCAAAGCAAAGGAATTAATATTTTGCCCAAGGAGCACCGGAGGAATTAATCCTGCAGGCACCAAGATGCTGAGCCATAGGGCTCCGGGCTGGCCGAAGTTACTTAGGGCTGCCCCAATGCTATTTAGGTCGAAGCAGAGAGCAATGTCTGCCTGTCACGGTAGGTTGCACTGTAGTGGAGCTGGCAGTAGGAGCTGGCTTTGATTTCTCCCTGCTTTGTTACTCTGGGATGCCCCCGCATCTGGCGGCAAGGGGCTAATGCTGTTTTAAAGCAGCGGAGACACTCGTTCAGGCTCACAGCAGCTAGCATCGAATACCTTCCCTCCTCTGGAGGCTGCAGTCGTGCATCTGCTCCGGAGGTAGGTTTACAAGTGCGAAGGGGGGGGGGGGCTGATTCTGCAGCCATGCTTTACAGGATTTTCTTCTGAGAAGGACTCACCCTCCGAGGCTCCAGCTTCAGCTCCCTCTGTTTCAGTGGCAGCTAGCAAAAACAAACAGCCGGTAGGAACTGAGAATAGCTACCACATGGATGCATCCAAGATGGCCATCATCCAGGACTCTGGCTACAGCAGTGACCCAGGATGTGCCTCAAGGGTCCGGTTGCCCTTGGTCCTCGGTCCGGTTGCCAGTCCTTACCTCGTGCCTGCTGCTCCTCCCGCATTGCAGCCGCGGTGTTAGTGAGCAGCCAGGATCATCAGGAGCCTCCCACGCCAGCGCCGATACCCATGCGTCCAGGAAGGCCCCGCCTATGGACGGCATGATTGGCCGATGTCACATTGACATCTTGCGATGCTGGCTGCCATCACACCAGCCCTGCAGCCCCCTCCGAGCCATGCGCTCTCCATCTCCTGAGCACTGGCGTCAGTGCTGTCAGACTGCCGTGCCGGCAGGAGCTCAGAATCAGCGCCGTGGCTACAGCGATCTCAGCGCAGAGGCCCGGATTGATGACGTGCCAGGAGGAGCGGCATTGGAGAGGTCCGGAGGAGCTGGATGGCAGTTGGCGCCTCAACCAATGGCGCAGAGGGGTGGAGCCTCAACCAATGGCGCAGAGGGATGGAGCCTGGTAAAGCCTTAACCAGTGACTCGGAGGGGTGGAGCTTGGCATCGGCCAATCAGCCATTTGCGCGGAGGGGCATCTGGCACCAGCCGATGGAGCCGTGGGCAGGAATTGAATGATGACTTCACCTCCAGGATAAGGGAGCAAGGCTGGGAAGATGGCCGCCCCCATGGACCACACGTGGTGATGTCTTCAGAGCGACAGAGGAAGGCTGGCCGGGGATGGAGGCCTTCCTAGGCACGTCCTGGGCTGGCACAAGGGCTCCTGCTTACTGTGAGCTTCATTTTCAAGATGTATTCTTCTAGGTATGTCCATGCAATCTTTGTTTTCTTTTCAAGTCGAAAGCAGTGAGGCCGTAGCAGGAGTAGAGGAGGCTGGCCGGGAAACTGAGGACTGTTAGAGGGCTGGCCGGGGTCGGAGGCCTGTTAGGCACGTCCTGGGCCGCCGCGAGGGCTGCTGACTGAGGCTTCCTTTCCAAGCCCCATTTTCCTGGAGACCTTTGCGTCTGTCGCTGGAGCAGAGGGGACAGGCCCCGTTAGCCATGAAGGCAAGTGAGCCATGTGCCCCCATGCTCCTGGGTCGCAGCAGCGATAGAGATCCTCCGCTGCCTGCTGAGAGCTCACGGCTGGTCTAGGACAGCTCAGTCCTTTAGACAGGCGCGATCTAAAATGAGAAGCATGAACAAGGCATTAAAGCAAATTAAAAACTGACAATACCTACGTTGTAGATGATTTTAAGTTTAAATTTGGTGGAGAGTAGCAATGTCCGTCTTGCTGGCAAGGCGGAAGAACTGAAACTGGCTAGCTAGGGGTGGGCTGGGGAGTGGGGCCAGTTGGCTCATGCTTAGAAGGGTGAAAGCCCTTCTGAGCTATGGAGAGTACTTCTGTCTCGGCGCCGTCGGATGACGTCACCAGGTGTGGCTGACGCAATCCTGCTAGTCCATGGAGAAAGTTGGATACCTTGTTGAAACAGTTTTTTGATGTAAATGTGTTATCCCTCCAGGCGTCCATTTGTGGAGCTTGGGTAGCCAGAGCTTGCCTTCATTGGGCTCAGCACCTTCAGGGTGATCAGGTAGGGGAGACGACTGCTGAGGCTACCAGAATAGAGACGGGGGCGGTTTACTTGGCCGACATTCATTATGATGTGGTTCGCGGGTTGTCAAATAGTATGGCATCTGCAATAGCGGCCAGGCGGTATCTTTGGCTACGCAATTGGGCAGCAGATGGATCTTCCAAGTCAAGGTTAAGTAAGCTTCCGTTCTGGGGAAAGCTACTTTTTGGTGAAGATCTGGATAAGTTGGTGAAGGATTTAGGAGAGTCCAAGGGCGGCAGGTTGCCAGAGGACAAGCTGAAATGGGGTCGGTTGGGTCCAATCGGTAGGGGCCAACAGAGAGACTTTTGTCGTTTTCGTTCCCCAAGGTTTGGTCAAGTGCAAAGAGGACGTTTTCCCTATCGTAGCCAGGGATTTCGAGGCTTTAGAGGGGCGGGCAGAGGATTTGTTGCCTCCTCTTTCTCCAGTCTTCAGAAGTCGCAATGAAGCCAGGGGGGCCCAGGCGGGGCAGGTGCCGATAGGAGGTCGCCTGTGGGAGTTTTATCCTGCCTGGGCCCAAATCACGTCTGATAAGTGGGTGTTGGAGGTCATCCGGGAGGGTTATGCGTTGGAACTTCAGCGTCCAGTGACCGATTCTTTCGTGCAATCCCCGTGCAAAGCACACTCCAAATACGCAGCAGTGCAAGAGACCTTAGAAAGGCTGTTCTCCCTCAAGGCGGTGGTACCGGTACCTCCAGACCAATGCAGCTGCAGTCGGTACTCCATTTATTTCGTGGTGCCGAAGAAAGAAGGAACCTAAATGACCAATTTTAGATCTCAAAAAGGTAAATCGCTGTCTTTGAGTGTCCCATTTTCAGATGGAGAATTTGAGATCGGTCATTGTAGCAGTAAGACAGGGAGAGTTTCTTACGTCCCTCGATTTGTCAGAAGCTTATCTCCACATTCCCATTCATCTGGAACATCAGAGGTTTTTAAGGCTTGCCGTCCCGATGGGGCATTTTCAATTCCAAGTGTTACCTTTTGGTCTAGCTACGGCTCCACGAACCTTCACCAAGGTGATGGTCCTTTGATCAGAATTTCCACCCTATCCACCCGATCTAATACCTAGACTCAGCTGAAGTGTACATGTCTATGTCCACCCAAATCATTAATTGTTGTCCCTGGTGATGGCCCCACCCTGTAAAATACTACCCCCCCTCATGTTATGTGTTACACCGCTTTGACCCGGTGAAAAGCGGTATATAAATGCAGTTAAATAAATAAATAAATAAATAAATAAATAAATGGTTATAGTGGCTGCTGCGTTGAGAAAGGGATGTACGAGGACGCCATCCTATCTGGACGGTTGGTTGATTCGAGCAAAGTCCAAAGGAGAGAGCAAGGTGGCTACTGCCAGAGTGGTTGCCTTCTTGCAGAGTCTCGGATGGGTAGTCAATGTATCCAAGAGCAGAATGAGTCCGTCACAGAGGCTGGAATACCTGGGGGCTCAATTCGATACGAGTGTCGGAAAAGTGTTTCTGCCGCAGCAACGGGCGCAAGGTTTGAGAAGGTTAGTCCGCCAATTTCTACTCAACAGACATCCCACGGCCTGGCACTATCTGCAGTTGCTGGGGACGATGGCAGCGACCCTTGAGTTAGTGCCATGGGCAAGAGCCCACATGAGACCATTACAGAGAGCATTGCTCAGACAGTGGTCGCACCAGGAAGACAGTCTGTCTCACATATTACCCCTGTCTACAGGAGACGCGTCACGCTCTTCTATGGTGGTTATGACCAGAACATCTGGAGAAGGGAATGCCCTTAGAAGCACCAGATTGGATTCCCCTAACAACAGATGCCAGTCTCTCAGGTTGTGGGGGCTCATGTCCAGGGTCGGTTTGCGCAGGGGCTTTGGACCGATCAAGAAAAGGCCTGGTCGATCAACAGGTTGGAATTGCGGGCAGTGACTCTTGCACTGCAAGGGTTTGAGGGTTGTCTTCAGGGGAAGGCCGTGCGAGTGTTCTCCGACAATGCGACAACGGTGGCATGTATCAATCGGCAGGGGGTACCAGCAGTGTTTCTCTGGAAACAGAGGCCGATAGGTTGTTGGAGTGGGCAGATGTATATCTGCTCGCACTGTCGGTGGCGCATGTCGCCAGAGAGGCCGCTTTTCCTCAAGTACGTTCCAACACACACACACACACACACACACACACGCACACGTCAGCTCGCTGCCTATTCCCTGTATAAAGTTTGAAACGTCTGATCAAGATATACATCTTGTAAATAGTTTTAATAATGTACAGTTCTGTTATATGTAAAAAGATCTTGTTCAATGTAATGTTATACGAACGTATACAAAACCGTTAAAGTGTTCCATGTAAACCGCCCCTGATCTCTGGAAGGGGCGGTATAGAAGAAATAAATAAATAAGTGTTCGAAATGGTGGTGCGTTGCTGGGGCCCACCAGTAATGGATCTCATGGCAACTTTTCAATCCACAAAGGCCAGTCGGTTCTTCAGCAGAAGACGGGAAAGAATGTCCGAAGGTCTGGATGCGGTAATTCAGCCCTGGCCGGTGGAACGGCTCCTGTACGCATTCCTACCTTGGGTGTTAATAGGTTGGGTGCTGCAGCACATAGAACGTCACAGGGGACAGGTGATCCTAATTGCACCGGACTGGCCACGGCGTCCTTGGTATGCAGACCTGATGAGACTCCTGGTAGACAGGCCGTGGCGGCTTCCGATTTGCAGGGACCTGTTAACTCAGGGGCCTCTGCTTATGCCTCAGGTGGATCGGTTCTCGCTTACGGCTTGGCTATTGAAAGGGCAAGATTGACTGTGAGAGGTTATTTGGCAGCAGTGGTAGCAACTTTGTTGAAGGCTCGGAAGAGATCAACTTCCTTGGCGTATATTCGTATCTGGCGTGTCTTCGAAGCATGGTGTGTGGACAAGCAGGTTAACGCTTTAAAAGCTACGGTACCTCAGGTATTGGCCTTTTTACAAGATGGATTTGACAAAGGGTTAGCGGCTGCATCCCTAAGAGTGCAGTTGGCGGCCCTCTCCTGTTATAGAGGTAAGATAAAAGGTGAGGCAATGGGGGGACATCTGGATATCAAACTTTTTTTGAGGGCAATTTCACTGTTGTGGCCGCCATGTCGGCAGATTGTTCCGATGTGGGATCTGCATTTAGTCTTGGAAGCTTTAGTGCAAGAGCCTTTCAAACTTTTGTCTTAAGGCGTTGTTGAAAGATCTTACCCTCAAGGTAGTGTTTCTGGTGGCTATTTCTTCGGCCAGAAGAATATCTGAGTTACAAGTGTTGTCCTGTAGGGAGCCTTTTCTGGTTTTTACGGAGACAAAAGTGGTCTTGAGGCCAGTGCCATCCTTTTTGCCCAAGGTGGTTTCACCCTTTCATGTTAATCAGGTAGTGTCACTACCAGTGTTTTCGGAAGGTACTGCAGATACATCTTCAAAGCAGTTGCATCAGCTGGATGTTCGTAGAGCACTAAAGAGGTATTTAAAAGGTACAGCGTCTTTCTATAGATCAGATTGTTCATTTTGTTTGGAGGTCTGAAGAAAGGGGAAGCAGCGTCAAAGGCTTCCATTGCCAGATGGCCGAAAGAAGCGATTGCGTCCACATATATTTTGAAAGGTAAATCAGTTCTGGAAGGGCTTAGGGCTCATTCGACTAGGGCGCAGGCGACATGGGCAGAGTGCAGTTTGGTACCGGCGGCAGAGATTTGTAGGGCGGCTACTTGGTCGTCTTTACATTCCTTTGTCAGACATTATCGTCTGGACTTGCAGGTGGAAAGGGATACCTGTTTTGGAGCGGCAGTGCTTCAGGCTGGTTTAGCAGGTCCTTCCCGTTGACTTTTTTTCACTGCTCTGTTACATCCCCAGAGGTTCAGGACTAGTCTGGAGAGACGCTGAGGAAGGTGAAATTAGACTTACCTGCTGATTGTTGTTCCTTTAGGAACTCCAGTCTAGTCCTGTATCCCTCCCTAGTTTTTTCTTGGACTATGGCCTGAAGCAAATGTTGTATAACAGGTAAGATAAATGAGTATCTGTACAGGTTATATCCCGTGATGGGAGGGATTGTATTAAGGGGGGGTTTAGGTCCAGACTATCTCCTTCCTGACAGGGAATAGGGATCTCAGCATTTCAAAGAAGCTTAGTGAAGCTTAAGGGAGCACGGAAGCCTTTAAACTGTGTTCTCCTGATTTATTAAATTACCAGTTCAGTTATGTAGAGATTGTTTGTTTGTTAGTAGAGTTTGCTACTTAATTGTTGCTCCGGTGAGTCTGCTTTGTCAATAGGTTACTGGAGTCAGGAGGTGGATCCTGTGTCTTTATACTGGTGTCATCAAAAGGATGACATTTCTCAGTCTCCAAGCTGCTGGAGGAGGAGCAAGACACAGAGGTTCAGGACTAGACTGGAATTCCTAAAGGAACAACAATTAGCAGGTAAGTCTAATTTTACCTTTTAATACACTAAGCTGAAATGCAATTTCTTGTCTCCGCAGCTGGCTTAGCTCTGCCCTCACTTTTATCATTTTAGCCAGTACTATACTATCCTTGGTCTTTTGATGTTGGTCCTCCAGTTGTTGTTTTTGCCCTAACAATTCCCCCTCCACTCTTGCTTGTCCTTCTTATGTCTTGCTGCTATATTTATTAATTTCCCCCGTATGACTGCCTTCAAGCCATCCCATACAGTGTTCAGTTTAGCCTCTCCTGTTTCATTGAAGGCCAGGTACTCTGCAATATTGGCTCTTACCTCCCCCACATTACCCTCAGCATCTAACAATGAATCATTCAGTTTCCAAAATTTAAGCCCTCCCCCCCCCCCTTTACCCCTATATTGAAGATCACATTGATGGGGGCATGATCTGTCCATGTTATTTCCCCTATTTCAACATCCCTTACTTTTGACGCCCATTTACCCCCTCCCCAAATCATGTCCAATCTACTGTACGTGCCATGCACCCGTGAATAAAATGTGTATTTATGCTTCCCTGGATGCCTAGCCCTCCATAAGTCTATTACCCCTAGTCTCTCCTGCATCCATGCTTACTCTATCTTTCTTTCCTCCACTCCCCTGCCCCCCACTGTTATCCAGCCTAGGATTACTAGTCAAGTTAAAATCTCCCCCCAATATTAACTGAACATTTCCTAGCTACTCCAATTCCCGTGTTATCTTACCGAATGTGTCCCCATGCCCTTAATTCGGACCATACACACTTATTTATTTATTTAACAATCATTTATATCCCGCATCTTCCAGAGTTCAGTTGCGGTTTACAATAAAACAAAATCCACAAAGCAAGAGCTTGGTTTTACATCGAACATTATGTAACAATAAACAATATATTGGTTAACAGCATAGGCTAATACATAACAGCATAAAACTTGCTTTTAAACTATGTACAATAAACTATATACAGATGAACTATATACAGATACAAGTAGTGGTACTTTAGGGTTTAATCATAGCGTTTTTAGTTCAGTGGTTTTTCTGTTAAATTGTAGGATTTAGTATTACTCAGTCAGGTGATTTTAGCCGTTATCTTATCACCCAACCTCTCCCTCACACATTCGCAGTTCCACCCCTACCCATCTCCCGTCTTTTCCTCATTCATTATTCCCTTTTCCAGGTCATTCATGAATATGTCAAAAAGCAGCGGACCCAGCATAGATCCCTGGGGTACAACACTATTCACCTTTCTCCATTGGGAAAATTGGCCATTTAGCCCTACCCTCTGCTTTCTATCTTTTAAACAGTTCCCGATCCACAATAGTACACTGCCTCCTATCCCATGACTCTTTAGTTCCTTATCGGTCCTACATTTCAGTCCTCCACCACTGGGTAGTGCACCTCCTCCTGCAGCAGGGAGACTGGACAAGCCAAACTTGTGACATCACCGGTTATATCCTGCTGGACTTCTCCCATCATCCCCCAGTGTGTCCAGTCTCCCTGCAGCGGGAGGACATAGTGAGCCTAGGTGCTGGGCTCACTTGTGAGGCAGATTAGCAATAGTTGGTCAGGATTTAATTTACTTTGTTAATTCTTTTGCTCCCTTTCTTTAGTTTGAATATTCTAAATTTTGACTTTACTTTTACAATTTGATTTACTTTGATTTAATTTAATTGAAATTTCATTTTAGACGTCAGGTTAGTGTCTTTATTTCAGGCTACCTGGCTTAGAGTACAGTGAGGTTCTGTCCCTTTAAAATTGATGTTCTGCGATTGGCCTCTCTGCTGGGGTTCCGTCGTTCACTCTGTGCCGGTAGTGATCTCTCCCCCAGGACTGTTCGGGGGAGAGCTCTCTGGATCACATCTGCCTTCTGGAGCTGTGCATGGCATCAGCTTTCCAGCGCGGCAGGAGCCTCAGGCTGTTGGAGGTTCTTCAGCCGGCTGGATGGTGTGCTCAGTGTCTGCTGCTCTTGACGGCACCGGGCAGCAGCGCGGTTTGACGGCATTTCGCCCCAAAGCTACAGTGGGGTGCTTGCTGGATTCCGACGCCGCAGAGGGGAGGCCCTCGAGCCCATAGGAGGGGGCTTGGGGCTGTCTCTGAAGTTGTGGTGTTTGGCGCCCAACGGTCATGCCTGGGTTTGGCGTCATTTTCCTCGCAAGGCTGAGGCCTCGCGGCAGAGGGCGGAGCGGACCGCGCGAGGACAAACTACACTGTTCTACGTTACACAGATAAGGAATTCATTGCTTTTAATTTAATTTATTTTCCATGTTCTTTTCGATTTATAATGCTATGTAAGTTAGTTTAATTTCATTTCTCAGGTACTTCGTTTTTTGTGTATTTTTTGTTTTTTGTGTATTTTTGTTTTTTGCTGTTCGCCTGCTTTCTGGCAGCTAGCGGCTTCTGTCAGATGCAGGGGGCAGTAATTGGCTTAGGGCCAGTGGCTTAAACTTGTTTAATGACAACATTTCCTTCCTTGGCTGTCCACGTTTGTTTTTTGGAAGGGGTTATTCATAGCACGTGGACCCGTGCTTTTTTGTGTTGGCGGAATTGGCTTGGACCTTTAAAGTAGCTCTACAGCCAGTTGCTTTAACGGTTCAGCTGAGCTCCCTGGTACAAGCTTGCTGCTATAAATCCTTCTGGTAGAAAAGGTGTTAACCCTGCGCTTTTCTTATGTTCTGGGGGAAAGGCACAGGGGACTCTGATTGCTCATTCTGACACTTGCACGCACCTCCTTGGTCGGAGGTAAATCAAGTTGGCACCCACCGATTAGGATGGCAGAAAGTCTTTTTGCTTTTTCTTTAGGGCAATTATTTCCATTGACAATGATATTAATGACAAGGGTTAAACTGTGAACCCAGGAGGTCTGTGCGGGTGTCCGCGGCCTCCAGAAGGCAGATAGGGCCTTCCATAATGCCTTGCTGTGACCCAGTGTAGTAATATTCAGGCTAGTCGCTGAAAGTCCGGAAGTATATGGGGCTTAGTGGTGTGTCCAAGGTTTAAAATCCTTTTCTGGGCTACCTGATAGCAGCTCTGCTCTTGAAAAAAAAAAAAAATGAAAGTGGGATTGCATTCATCTTGGATTCACACCAGCTAGAAACTGGGCTATAGCGCAATGATTGATACACTGACCCTGTGATACTGGGGGATCATGGGTTCGAACCCCCTGTGTGCCTAAGGAATGAGGCTGGCTGAGGCAGTGGGCTGTCCCTAAGTCCTCTGGTGGCAAGGCTGCCGGTGTCTCCCGCCGCTCTTTCTTTGCTTACGGGATTGCCGGGGGGGGGTGGTGCCTGGGGGTCTTCATAGCTCCCTTTAGCATGCCCTTCCCAGGAACAGAGGCTACCTCCCCGGCTTGTCGGTGGATGAGTTTCTCTATGTAATGTTGCAGAGGCAGGTAAGTCACACCGGTCTAGAGCCTGGGCATTCAGAGCTGAGCGGTGCACGCTTGGCAGGGCCATCTTCTGGTAAGGCTCGTGTTGGAGTTAGTGAAAAGGCAGACTAGATGGTGCTGTCTGGGGCTTAGCGCCCCGGGACACTGGAGGGTGTCATGGCTAAAGTCAAGGCTCGCTGTCGGCGCCAGGGCTTCCGCCTAGGTTCAAGCGGGCTGTCTGCGCTGTTTGGTGACAGGAGCTGGTTCTCCGGTATATGGGGATCTGCATGTGATAGGTTCCCACCTTGGCTCACGATTATATCTGGGGTGCATTCTCCATAGAGTGCGTCTACGGCTCTACGCTCAGGCTGTGTTCTCATGCTCAGGTGTTTGTCCCGCAAGGAGGGTTGTCGATTGGGATAGCTGGAGTAAGGTCTTCCTTCTGTTTCATGGGGTTTGCAGAAGCATGGGTGAGCTCGTCCTATGGGGCTAGTGTCGCTGGCACCAGTTTCCTTTCTCTTTGGCTTGGATCCCGGAGGCTATCTTCCCCTACGTCTCGGCTGTCCAGGAAGCTAGACCCCGGGTCCTCTAGAGGATCCATTCTCCGCCTCCACTCAATGCGGGCAGGGGGTCGGGGAAGCCAGGGGCGGACCAACGTCCTCCTGTCATTCTTCTGCCTCGGTTTTTTAAGGTCACATGGTCCCAGTCCTTTCTTTGTTTGTCTATGCTGTGTTTCTCTCCTTCTTAAGGTGATCTACAGGCAGATGCGGTATGCTTCCCCTTGTCCCTGAAGGGATGCACAATTTCTGTCCTTTTGTATCTGTGACGGTTCAATTGGCTTTCTCAAGGCCAGATTGCTCGCCGTGAGGACCAGCAACCGCAGTCCTTCTGATCCTTCGTTGATGTGCTTAAGTGGGATGTAACCTTTTGGTCGGCTGGCGATTTTTCCCACCCGCTATGCCTCTCCTCCCCCCAGGGCGTTGCTGAGCAGCACTGCGTCGTGGGGACTAGCCATGGACCATAGCGCTCGGCTCAGTCGGTTACTTCCAAGGCGGCGACCTTGGGGAGGTTCTGGTCCTAAGGATACCGGCAGTGCTGTGTTGGGTTAGGCCAAGCTTCCTCGAGCCCAGGGGCCGTTTGTCTTTGGGAGCCGGTCCAGGGCTTAGGGTTTGACAGTAGGCCAAGGTGACGACGTGGTTCCTCAGTGTGCGTCTCAGAGCCAGCGCTGGGGTTCCGTAGGCTCCTATTCAAGGCCTTCCGTTACAAGTGCTGCTGAGGTGCAATTCTGTTAGGTGGTTTGTGTCTTGTAGACCATTGGAGTTTAAAAAAAAACAACAAAAAAACAGCAAAACAAAACTTGGGTACATTAATAGTTGGCTCCACTTCGCCTTCTTAGGAGGTTATAGATCTTCCTCCGGAACCTTGGCCAGCATTTTGTTAGACTCAGCTACGTTTCGGAGAGGCTTTTTGGCGCAAGGTGCATGAGATACACAGCAGGCCCTGTGGTCGTTCGGCCAGCTGGACCTTCCAGCGGTACGGCACGCATGGCAGGCGTTCGCCGTCACGGTGACAGGTCGAGCGGTGTGAGTACTGTCCGACTCCATGACTGTGGCCGACATCGATCGGCAGGGCGGAGCCCGAAGGGTGGCCTTGGTGGCCGGGGCGAAGGATCGACGTGCGCGGATTGAGCCTCGGATCCCGGCTTCTCGGTGGGCACGATGTGACGGTGGGTTGCCTTAGCAGAGTCCGAGTAACTGCCGGTGAATGGGAGTTGTATATGGAGGTGTTCGCAGGGCTCGGTCTCGGATGAGGACAGGCCATGTTGGGTCGCATGGCGCCGTTGCAGTGGGTAACGGTGGATCGCTTATTCGTCTGGCGACATGGAAGAATGTAGGATAGCATGGACGCATTGGTGCAACTACAATAGTTGGCTGGTCTTCGTTCTGTCTTTCCCTCTAGGGCACTCTTAGGTTCAGTACTACTGCATGTCAAAGCGCGTCGGGCAGTTCTTGCCTAAAGTGGGGCCATTGAACGGTTAAGTTTTAAGGGTGTGTGTACAAAAAAACCCCCCAAAAAACCCAGCCTGGGTGCATCTAGCACATCGGTGAGACTGTGGGCTTGCGCAGACAGCCACGTGCGACTTTAGTGCCGGGTTCCTTAAGATGGCGTCTTCTACAGGATGGGTTCGATAGAGTGGCATCAAGGTCCTGGGGAGCTCAGTTGGGAGCCCTACCCTGCTATGGGGCAACAAGCCGGGAGTGGCTCGTGCGCACAGGTCAAGCTGGTACGCTTGCTCCGGTGGCTACCAGCCGGCAGCCTCGCATAGACGCTGACAGCCGCCAGCGCTGCTCAATGTAGTTTGGGGGCATTGGCTGGCACGCCATTTCAGCCTTTGCGGCAGGCGTAGGTTACGGATTTATTCTTGCGGGCCGTATGTTGGTGGTCATCTGTTCAGCGAAGCGGATTTAGTGATTGCAGGCGTGGTCGTGGCAAACTCTGTTTTTGTCTTCCTCCAGAGCGGAGGTGGCTTGGCTGCCAGTTCTGTGGTTTTTGTCCATAGGTGGTTTTCCGTTTTCACTCAATTCCTTCCCTCCTGCCTCTGGATGGAATTCCGTTCTGCTTCGGTTCTTCGAGTCCACCTGTGGCCCTCCTAATTGCCAGTTCGAGACTTACGCTAGAACACTTCGATCGTGCTCTGCGATTCTTGGACATTAGGTAAAGTTGACATTGGTGTTTCGAGGGTCTCTTCGTCTGTCTGGCTGCTGCGGCGCCTCCTGCAAGGGGGAAGCGGCAGCTTCGGTTCCACGTCCGGTTGAGGTGGAGAAGTAAGAGGTTTAAATCTTGGTCATATAAACTGGATTCTCAGACCTTACATCACATCACCGAGGCTCTGTGGTGATTTCTTTCCTGATCTGCAGATAATGGCTGTCTGCACGGTCATAGAAAGGCACTATTGAGTGTACCAGCTGCCCTCTGGTGGCCATAGACCGTAGCACAGGCACTTCCCGGTTGGCAGTTTAACTGCCAGTCTATTTTTGTACATTCTAAGGTTTGCTAAACCTGTCCCTGTGAATTTTGGGCAGGAGGATATGTTTCTAGGGCGTTCGTTTCCAGTACGGTTGCAAGCGGGCTCTTCGGAGGTGCTAGCGCCGCTTGATACACGGCGTCCGGTTGTCTTGCCAGTGTAGAGGGTCAGAGCGGACTCTCGGACGTTTCTTCATGGTTTCAGTAACACCTATTGCCTGGAGGACAGGCAGGGAATGGGGCCTGTTCGGTTGGGTGGCGAGGCGGCTGGAAAGGTCCCTCCCGAGGATTACTGCTCTGTTACATCCCAGTGGTGGAGGACTGAAATGTAGGACCGATAAGGAAATGGAAATTACACTTACCTGGTAATTGTTGTTCCTTGAGGGAGTACACTTCAGTCCTCATTCCCGCCCGGGGATGAGCAGATCAGACACGAGGTGTCAGGTTGGAGAGGGTTTTCGCTTCATAAGGCGGAAACGGGCTATGCTTTGTCGGTATTCGTGAGAGCGCCTTTTCTTCCTTGGATCTTCCTTGGGCCTCCTTCCTTCGGGCTGTCTGTCCTTCTCTGGTTTGTGTTCAGGAGGTCAGGGGCAGGAAGGGGGGTGGTTTCGGCCCTTTATCTTAGGGCACTGTAGTTTAACTGTTGAAGTTTACGCATAGCATTGTAATTAATTCCTTAATGGGTCATTTGTTGCTTTTTTGAGTCTGCTTTGTCAGTAGGTCACTGGGGGATGATGGGAGAAGTCCAGCAGGATATACCCAGTGATGTCACAAGTTTGGCTTGTCCAGTCTCCCTGCTGCAGGAGGAGGTGCACTACCCAGTGGTGGAGGACTGAAATGTACTCCCTCAAGGAACAACAATTACCAGGTAAGTGTAATTTCCATTTTTTCCAAAAGTCTCCAATGAGGGACCTTGTCAAAGGCTTTCTGAAAATCCACACATAGCACATGTAAGACTAATTGGAGAGAGTATTTTTTTTCTCAAAGTGTAATCATACTCTGGAATTCATTGCCAGAGGATTAGTAAAAACTTAGTATCGCTGGGTTTAAAAGAGGTTTGAACAAGTTCCTGGAGGAAAAGTCCATAAACAATTATTAAACTGGCTTGGGGAAATCAACTGCTTACCCCTGGGATAAGCAACATGGAATCTTTCCTACCTTTTGGAATCCTGTCAGCTATTTGTGACCTTAATTTGCCACTGCTAGAAACGGGATACTGGGTTTGATGGACCAATGATCTGTCACAGTATGGCATTTTTAATATTCTTATGGACCGCTGCAACTCTGCTTTGGAATTGTTGGCTCCTGGGCAGCCATTCTTACGAGCACCTCCCCTGTGGAGCTTGGCAGCAGATGTCTCCAGAGTGTATCTGCAGATACCCCACTGGACTTTCTTGCATGGAGGGGGGGGGGAACAGGCCATGCTCCCTATCAGTATTATAGAGTGGTTGAGCATCCAGGATTGTGCCAGCTCAAAATTCTTTTTTTTTCCAGTCTCCAAGTATTCCTGCTTCCCACACAAAGTCTCCCGGCCCCCAGAACAGAAGCAGCGAGAAGCTATATGCAGGGAAACCACTGAGTACTCGGGGTACACTGAAATTGTCTAATGGAGACATGCCTAGGTTGTTACATTACCTATTGAGGCCATGTGGCCTAATACTCTCAACAGGACACAAGTTGATGTCTGCTGACTCTTTTGAAACTCTTGCACTATCAGTATTAATCGGAATAGTCTCTCATGTGGGAAGAAGGCTTTCACCAGTGTTGTATCAAGCAGAGGTCCTGTAATCCCCAGTTGTTGCGAAAGGCTGAAGGGGGAGTTGGTGTTATTAATGACGGATCCTAGTAGTTCCAACATCTAGTAGCTTGCATTGATTCAAGAGTTTCTTCCGGGGTGGTGCTCTTAAGCAGCCAACCATCCAAGTAGAAACATGGCAGCAGAAAGACCATATGGCCTGTTCAGTCAGGGCCAGCCCAAAGGTTTCTGCCACCCTAGGCAAAAGCCCCGGCCATGCCCCCCCCGCCCCCCCCAGTGGACCATGTTGATCCACGCTGCCTCCTCTCCCACCTGCTGCCACTGATTCCAGCAGTGGGCATCTCACCGTCAGTGGCAGGCCATGTGCTGCTGCTGCCAAGCCTAGCCGCCAGCCACCAGAATCTGTGGCAGTGAGGGGGAGAGGGATAGCATCATGGTTCAGCATGGTGGGAGGACAGCCGCAGGCCATGTGTACTGAAGCACTTGGCCTGCTGCTTTAGGCAGCTGCCTAGACCGACTAGTGCACGGGCCAGCCCTGTATCCAGTCTTCCCTTCTATTCAAACTGCTATAGTCCTTTTTTCTCTTTAGAGATCTGTGTTGGTCCCATGCTTTCTTGAATTCAGATATTGTCCTAGTCTCTATTAGCTCCACTGGTAAACTGCTTCATGCATCTACCACTCTTTTTCTGAAAAAAAGTATTTCCGCATATTCACCTTCATCCTATGTCCCCTGTCTGCAGAGCTTTCTTTCAATTGAAATAGGCTCTCCTGTGCATTTATGTCACTGAGGTATTTAAACATCTCTATCATATCTATTTTCTCCTGTCTTTCCTACAAAGTATACATATTGAGATCTTTAAGTCTGTCCCCAAATGCTATATGATGAAGTCCACTGACTATTTTAGTAGCCACCCTCTGCACCGACTCCATCCTGTTTATATCCTTTTTGAAGGTGTGATCTCCAGAATTGCACACAATACTCCAAATGAGGTCTCACCAAAGACTTATACAGAGGCACTACTGCCACCTTCTTCCTGCTGGCCATACTTCTCCTTAGGCACCCAAGCATCTTTCATGCTTTTGCCATCGCCTTTTCTTCCTGTTTAGCCAATTTTAAGATCATCAGAAACGATCGCTCCCATGTCCCGCTCTTCTTTTGTGGACAGAAGTACTTCATCCTCTATTCTATATTGCTCCCTTGGATTTTTGCATCCTAAACGCATGACCTTGCATTTTTTTTTTAGCTGTTCAAGCTTAGTGAGATCCTTCCTCATCTTATCTACTCCTTCCTGGGTGTCCTACTGTATTGCAGATTTTGGTATCATTTGCAAAGAGACAAACTTTACCCGACAGACCTTCAGAGATATCGCTAACAAAATTGTTAAAAAGAATCTGACCAAGGACGGATCCCTACAGCACACTACTGGTTACATTCTTCTCCTCGGAGTAAGCTCCATTTCTCCATGAACAAGCAAGAAATAAATCCTCACATATGGGTGATGTCACCGACGGAGCCCTGCACGGAATGCTCCCCAGCTTCCAAAGGAAGTTTTTGGGAGGTACACCGTGCATGCATGCGTGCCTGCCTTCCTGCCCACTGCGGCGTCATATTTTCCAGTCTTCTTTTTTCCGCTGAACACCTAGGACAAGTTCCTGTAGTTCATAAAAAAAAGTTTTTTGTGGCCCTCCTGGCTGAGATTTTTTGCTTATTTTCCCACCTGTCGTCGGGTAGCTGTAGTTTTGTTTTGTTTTTTTTTTGGGGGGGGGGGTTCCCCCCTTTTAGAGTTTATTTTTCAACGTGTTTGTGTGTTGTTCCCCCCCCCCCCAACAGGGGGCATTGGATTGTACCACCTGTTCTAGAAGGCTGTTTTCCTCTGGAAGTTTGCCCTGCTCAATGGCATGGAACTCAGGGCGACTTATCTGCCTGGTGAGCTCAATGGCCTGGCAGATCGTTTCAGCTAGGTACTCCCAGCCTCACTATTGGCCTCTCAAGAGGTAAGTGGTGGATTGGATCTTCCGGGAGTGGGGTACTCCAGTGGTGGATCTCTTTGCCATGGAATAGAATGCCCAGATGGCTTGATTCTGCTCTTGAAGGCCAGCCAGCGGTTGCCTGGCCGCAGATGCCTTTCTCCTCCACTGGGGGAAGGGTCTGCTGTATGCCTTCCATCCGATACCGCTTGTCGCGAAAACTCTCCTGAAGCTCCAGGCTGAGGGGGGTTTGATTAATTCTTGTTGCTCTGTGCTGGCCTTGACAACCCTGGTTCCTGCTGCAGCTCTCGCTGAGGGAGCCTCTTCACCTGGGCTCTGACCCAGATCTCATTGCACAGGAGGATGACTCCCTGTTGCACCCCAGTGTTCACTCTGTGCTTACGGTGTGCATGCTGAGAGGATAGTCCTCGCAGAGCTTAACCTCCCCGAGGGCGTTACTGACATCTTGCTGGTGTCCCGCAAGGACTTGATGCGCAAGGCCTGTGTGCTCAAATGGTGGATGTTTGCCATCTGGTGTGCGATCAGGGCCCTGTACCCTTCTCCTATCTGGTGGAGCACCTGCTGGAGTACCTCCTGCATCTCTCCAGTTCCAGGCTGAAGTCTAACACTGTGCAAGTCCACCTCAGCATGATTAGGGCTTACCATCGCGGCTGTAGGGGAAAGCCGGTATTCGTAAAGCCACTGGTGGCCTGGTTCATTAGGGGAAACAGCAAAAACAGGTGCGCCAAGATGATGGTAAATCAACAAACTTTATTAAACAACCTCAATGCGTTTCGTCTAAATGCTGCCTTTAGGGGGAACACACCTCAAATAAAATCAAGAGGAAAGACACGAGGTCACAAAAATTAAAAAATGCAATAGAACATGAACAATAAATAACGAATACATTAATCTTAAATTAAATAAAAACTATAAAAACAGAAGCATAATAAAAACCTATAGACATTCTGACCAGGAAAAACCATCAAAGCCAAGAATAACAAGTAACTGTACAAACAAAGTGCTGAGTGTCTCAATTAAGGATACTTTGGGAGGGATGAGGGACCACACATGAGACCAGTTGATAAATTGTAAAAAGCATAAGATTATAATCCTTACACTAATATATTAGTAAGTGCCAGTAGAATATAATGAAGTAACACATTATTAGTGCATCAGTTGCGATTGTCACAACATCATAACATTGTAGACAAGGTAGATGGTGCACATCTAGCTGTCAGTAGGGTGGCCAAATGAGAGAACCTTTTTTATCCAGGTAAACCATGTGCAAGGTTTTACTTAAAAGAAAGTCTTACTTGACCAGTACCAAGCACAAGTGTAGCAGTTAGGGAAACTCTAAACAATTGGATTCTAAACAAAAACATAAGGGTTTTTTTTCTATATTTTTATCAAAACACTGTGCTACAGTTAAATATCGAGGTGTCTCATAAAACAACCTAGGGGTGAGAAGGAAAACAAACTTGCCTTGTAAACCGCTACCACGTCTTCAATGCAACCGCAAACTAGCATTAAAGACGGAGAGGAGAAGGCAGGCGTTTAAAGAGAAAAACGGCATCAAAAAAGGAAGGTCAAAGGGTATGTGCAGACAAAAAAGAATCTTTTCTGTTTACCAAAAAGTAATTGAAAAATTTAATTATTTTTGTAAATCTATATAAAAGTGCCATATTTTGAATAAAGCAAAGAAAAATTAAAACTTGTCTACCGAAGGAAGAAGTAATGTTAATGTAGGTTAATTTATGTAAATCGAACCTTATGTTGTGATTGGGTAGAGGTCAGAGGAACAAGAAAAGAGCAAAAATCAGCACTTCTACACCATCCTGCTAGACCAGTCCGGACAAGTGGGTCGTGTCCCCCTGCCAGCAGATGGTGAGACAGAGAAAATAGAGAAGCTTTGAACCCTCCCCCTCAGCATATAAACTCCTGCCTCTAGGGGCAACTTCAGTATTACCCTGGCAAGCACATGCACCAGGTCTGTCTAGCAGCTTAACCACTGCAACAGTTCAAAACTACAACTAACGCAATTGAGAGAATGGGGAACAACTGCCTAGAACCTACTCTCGTTTGCTCCTGAAGGATCCTCAGGGGCCTGTGGGAGTGGTTGCCTCTTAATTTTCCCTGTTTTTTATGGGGTCTCTGGGGTCTCCAGAGGTGCTCCTGGTCACGTAGATCATTTGGGCACCTATGAAGGGGAGAGCTCCTGTTCATGAGGAACAGTGTAGTCTCCCATCTCAGTTCTGCTCAACTCCTGCCTCAGTTCACTGCTACCACTACCCTGCATAAAGTTTAAAAAACAAAAAACAAAAAAAAAATAATAGAACAAAGAAACAACTGCTCCATCCAGCACAACTGATGGGCTCCTCCGTGGGATTGCAGGTCTGCAGCAGGAACACAGGGCAGTGAATTACCCCTTGGGGCTTCTCCCCTCCTCCCCCCACCACCAATACCACATTTGTCAGTGCTTCTGCTGATTGGTCCTCCGTTTTCTTTTTGTTTTCGCTGGTTGGCAGTGGGCTGCTTTTCGCAGCCGAGGGAGATAGGATGGACGGCGCTTTCTGGTCACGCAGGTTCAGAGCTGTCTTCTGCCAATTCTTCTCCGTTCACAGCGGCAGCCATTATAGAGCCTCATGGCAGCGTTCTCTTCCTGCGGCAGTTCCCGCCAGTCTCTCCCTCTCCGGTGGCCACTTTGGTAGCGAAAATCTCCGCAGCAGTTCTCTTGGTCTGCAGCCCTTCCACTGGGCCATTTTAAGTGGAAAATTACTGTGGCAGTTCTCCGGGGCCACAGTTCTTCTGCTGGGCCCTATGCCTTCCTTCAATGCAGCAGTGCATGGCTTGTGGCCGGAAGCGAAGGACCCTGGTAAACAGCATGTGCTCTACATGTGGAGCTGATCCAGAAGGCCCCTCCAGAAGCATGACTTTAACTCTGGCTCATCTCCACCCGTGACTGGGGGCCCTCTGGCTGTGCAGCTGCCCAATGACGTTCCTCCGCCACTCCTTGTGCCTGAACAACCTTCCCTGATTCAGCCTTCCGCCTCTCAGCATCTGCCTACTCCTCCATCAGCAGACCAGCAATTCCTGTCATTGTTCTGGCAGGCCTGGGAAACGTGGCACGCAGGGCCCTCGTTGGAGGCCCTGCTGGCACCTCCACCTCAGCGAA
This sequence comes from Ichthyophis bannanicus, assembly GCA_033557465.1. Classification (NCBI taxonomy): domain Eukaryota; kingdom Metazoa; phylum Chordata; class Amphibia; order Gymnophiona; family Ichthyophiidae; genus Ichthyophis; species Ichthyophis bannanicus. The sequence continues at coordinate 68,763,490 of CM066048.1, forward strand.
AACGGCCAAGGGTCAGCTTATCGGGCACCCCTGGCCCTAGGGTCCCAGCCTCTGCCTCAGGGGACATGCACTCTGTCACTACAGAGGATGGGGCGTACCACTCGAACAGTAATTCCCGAGTCTCTGTTTTGGATAGAGAGAAAGGTGAACTCTTGTTGCCAGAGGATCAGCGGGAGAACAAGGATCCTTGGGAAGAGTATCAAGATGTCCAGCTCTTCCACAAGGAGGAACTACTGCCTCTCATTGCCCAAGTCACCTGTGGCTCCTGCGGACCCGGCTAAGCTGCAAGTGGATCCCATTATCGTCTGTATCAGAAATATCCTCCGTGGCGTTCCCATTTCCAGCGGAGCTTCAGCAGATGATCACCTTGGAGTGGGACAGGCTGGAGGTGTCCCTATGGTCGACATGACACTTGGGCCATTTATATATCTGGTCTCCAGAGGACCTGGAAAAGTGGCTTTGGTTTCCCAAGGTCGATGCACTTGTGACGGCAGTCACTAAGCATACTACCATCCCGGTTGAGGGTGGAACCTCCCTTAAGGATTCCATCAATCGGAAGGTGGAGGGGCTTCTGAAGACTTCCTTCTCTGCCTCGTCCCTTGCCTTACAGGGGGCAGTCTGCGGAAGGCTTGCCTCTTGGGTCCTGCTGCACTGGTTACAGCTCCTGCCAGAGGACCCAGAGCTGCTCCGTCTGGAGTCGGTAGCAGCGTTCTTGGCAGATGCCTTGTATGATCTGTTTCATCTGGCTGCACGCTCCGTGGCCCTTTGGCTTAGGCACTGGAATGCAGATGCTGCTTCCCTTCAGAGGTCGTCTCCTCTTTGGCGAGGACCTGGAGAAGCTATTTAAAGACCTAGGGGAGGTCGGGCCTCAGCGGCTACTGGAGGACCGCCTGAAAGCAACTTTTCGGTGGTCTTCTGCCACCTCCTCCTCCTCCATTTCTTTTAAGGGGGCGTTTTCGGGACGCTTGCCCAGTACCATCCATGATGGTCTGGTGTCTCTTCAAACAAGTCAGGCGCCAGGCCTCAGTCCTTTCAGGGTGCCTGCCACAGCAGGGATGCTTACTCTGCGGCAGCCAAATTCTCAGGTGCCACCCGCTCCTCCTGTTGACGGGATCAGGGTGCCCTGTATAGGGGGTCACCTGAGTTTCTCCCGCAAATGGACCCGGATCATGTCAGACAAGTGGATGCTATGTTTATGTTTATTTAAAACTTGCTATACCGCCCAACACCAAAGGCATCTGAGCGGTTTACAATAAAAACTTAAAACAAATTAAAAATGGGGCTGCAGGAAAAAGAAAAGGAACGCCAATTAAAATAATAGAAAAGAAGAGAAAGGAAAGAGGGAAAGAAAACAATACAAGTAACAATTACAATGTGACATCATGGGACGGAGGGGGATGGGGGGGCCAGGAAGGGAGGTTAAATGCTAATTGAAAAAGGTGGGTTTTGAGTTGGGTCTTAAAGGATTGGTAGGACTCTTCTGCACGGAGCGAGGGGGGGAGCGAGTTCCATAGGCTTGGGGCCAGGAAGTAGAAAGCAGAGGAGCGGGTAGAAACAAGGTGAGCCTGGGAGGGGGAGGGAAGAGACGTACGGTTTATGTGAATGGAACGAAGCAGACGGTGAGGGGTACGAAAGTGTATCTGGTCGGCAAGGTAGAAAGGGGTGCCAGTGCGAACAGCCTTATGCGCAAGGATAAGAATTTTATACTGAACACGGAAAGGGACAGGTAGCCAATGGTGATGAAGAAGAAGAGGAGTGACGTGATCAAAACGGGAAGTGTAGGTGAGGAGACGAATAGCAGTATTTTGGACACGCTGAAGACGAGACAATTGGGATTGGGGGAGTCAGCTAGGGAAATATTACAATAATCCAGACGAGACATCACAAGGGAGAGGAGAAGAGTAGCCAGAGCAGAGGAGGAAAGAAAAGGGCGGATAGCGCGAAGCTGCCTAAGGGAGACATAGTCTCCAAGGGCTACGCCCTAGACCTCGCCGTGCCAATCCCTCATACCTTCCTGGTCATCCCGTGCGGGTCTACTCCAGCTCCAGGCCATTGCCACGGTTCCCCCCAACTATTCCATCTATTTCGTGGTGCCCAAGAAAGATGGGTCCTTCCGTCCCATTCTGGACCTCAAAGGCATCAATTGCGCTTTTGCATGGTGACGCTCAAGTCGATCATCCAGGCCGTGTGCCCGGGGAACTTCTCGCCTCTCTTGATCTGGCCGAGGCATACTTTCACATTCCAGTCTGCAAGGAACACCAGCAGTACCTGTGCTTCATGATTCTCGACAGGCATTATCAGGTCCGAGCCCTGCTGTTCGGCCTGGCCACAGCCCCTCAAACCTTCACCAAGGTCATGGTCGTCGTGGCTGCGGCGCCAGGGCATCTGCATCCATCCTTATCTGGACGACTGGCTTATCCGCGCCAAATCCCTCCTGAAGGCGTGGACCGCTGTCGCTCTCGTGGTCGACTTTTTGAGTTGCCTCGGTTGGGTAGTCAACGAGGCCAAAAGTCAGCTTCAGCCAGCTCAGACCATAGACTCCCTGGGAGCTTGCTTTGACACAACAGCAGGCCGCATGTGCCTCACTCGTGACCGCCTTCAGAAGCTCACAGCCCAGATTCGTGTGTTCCGACTCTGTCCAGCTCCTGTGGCGTGGGACTTTCTTCAGGTTCTCTGCTCCATGGCGGCTTCCCTCAAGGAGGTTCCCTGGGCACGGGTGCACATGCACCCCTTACAACAGGCACTGCTCTCCTGGTGGTCCCCGGCTGTCCAGTCTTATCAGGCCCGGCTTCCACTACCACCCTCAGTTCTCAGCAGCCTCAACTGGTGACTTTGTCTGCGGAACCTTCTGAGGTGTGTGCCCTTGGTGTCCCCACAATGGCTCACCATAACAATGGATGCCAGCCTAGCTGGCTGGGGAGCACACTGTCTCGGTCACATAGCGCAGGGATCTTGGTCAGATCGCGAGGCTGCCTGGGTGATCAATCGGCTCGAGGCTTGAGCCTTTCAACTGGCCCTTCTCGCCTTTCAATCCCTGATCCAGCAACAAGCGGTACGCATACTGTCTGACAATGCCACAACGGTGGTTTACATCAGCCAACAGGATGGGACCAGATCGCCGGATGTAGCCAGTTATGAGTCTCATTTTTCCCTGGGCAGAATGCTATCTCCAGACCCTCTCTGCTCAGCACATAGCGGGAGTGGAGAATGTCCAGGTGGATTTTTTCAGTTGACATACCCTGGACCCCGGTGAGTGGGAGCTCACCCCTTGGGCCTACGAGACCATTGTGCGCCGGTGGGGGTGGCCTGTGTGGGACCTCATGGCCACGGCTGCCGACTACAAAGGCGTCTTGCTGCTTCAGTCGCAGGAAAGAACCGAGCTCCCAGGGCCTGGATGCCCTAGCGCAGCCATGGCCCCAGAACCACCTGCTTTACATCTTCCCTCCGTGGCCGCTGATCAGCTGTGTTCTGCGTCGCATAGAGGCCCATCAGGGCCAAGTCATCCTGGTAGTGCCAGACTGTCCTCACCGGCCCTGGTATGCCAATCTCATACATCTATCACACGGGTGGTCTCTCCCGCTCAGCACATGGAAGAGTTTGCTGCGTCAAGGACCTATCTTCTTGGACGATCCCGCTTCCTTCTTGCTTATGGCCTGGCTCTTGAGTGATGCCGGCTATTGCACAAAGGATATTCGCTGTCGGACATCGCCACCTTACTTAAAGTCTGCAGGACCTCCACCTCCCGGGCCTATGCCAAGGTGTGGCGGCTATTTTCCTCGTGGTGTTCTCGACAGTCGCTCTCTCCTTGGAAGGTACACATCCCAAGCAATGTTCCCTCTAATTTTCTGTAGGCTGTGTGTGCATAAAATATCAGCTGTGCAGCTTTTGAAGGAAGGTTAAATTTTTGTGCGCCACATAACGACACTCGGAGTTATATACTTTAAAATTTGACTACACGTCAGAATACAGTATGTACACCACATTGATTTTAATCAAATTAAATGAAAACAGATGATTACTAAATGAAGAGGAAAATTTCTAGTAATTACAGTCACAACTTTTAAATTTTAAGACATCTGTTTTCTATCAGAATCAGAACTGTAATTTGTGTGCGCTCGCTCGGCGAGGTGTGTGCATGAGTACATGCGTGCAGCTTAGAGGGAACAATGGTCCCAAGGTATCCTTTTCCTTTCTCCAGGATGGGTTTAACAGAGGCCTCTCCCTCAATTCCTTGAAAGTCCAGGTTGCGATCTTAACCTGATTTTGAGGGCCGACTCTCGGCCATTTCCTTGCGCCCCACCCAGAAGTCTCATGTTTCCTCTGGGGAGTCCGCTCCCTCCGACCACCCTTGCAAGTAGTGGTTCCCACTTGGGACCTTTCCTTAGTGCTACGGGCCCTCTCTCGTGCTCCTTTTGAGCCACTCCAGACCACGTCCCTTAGGGATGTCACGTTGAAGACTGTGCTGCTAGTCGCGGTGGCTTCTGCTCGTTGAGTCTCCACGCCTTGTCGGGCCGGGACCCCTTTCTATATTTTTTGGTGGATGGGGTCACTATTCATCCAATTCCTGCCTTCCTACCGAGTTGGTCTCAGAGTTCCATCTTAATCAACTAATTTCACTCCCTGCCTTCTGGTGGGAGAAAGGGCCAGGATGTTTTCCGGTTTGCACCCCCTGGACGTCAGCAGAGCCCCTGAGACATTATCTCAAGGTCACCAACCCTTTTCGGCTCTCGGATCACCTTTTTGTCTGACACTCCGGACCTCTGAAAAGGGCAGCCACCTTCAAGGCTACCATAGCATGTTGGATTAAGCAGGCCTTCGAGTCGGCCTGTATTTTGCAAAATAAGCCAGTCCCGCTCGGGCTTCGGGCACATTCCACTCGGGCCCAGGCCACATCCTGGGCAGAAAGGTCACGGGTGCACCCACGCGATATTTTGCAGGGCGGCGACGTGGTCGTCCCTGTCTCTCTTTGCGCGGCATCAACACTTGTACCTCCAAGCCAGGGAAGTGGTGGCCTTTGGTGCCACTGTATTGGCTGTGGATGCGTCATCCCTCCCTACAGGGGTGTAGCTTCGGTACTCTCCACTTGTCTGGTCTAGCAGGATGATGTGGAAGGTGAAATTTTACTTACCGTTAATTTTCTTTCCTGGAATCCTGCTAGACCAGTCCAGGGCCCTCCCTGTGTTCCGGAGTCGCCCTGAGAAGAGATAGATACTGAGCGGCGTCCCGGCTCTAGTCACATGCAGATTCTGCAATCGGTGGGGAGGGCCTTGTTCTAGCTGTAGGTTCTAGGCAGTTGTTCCCTCTTCGCTCAGTTGCGTTAGTTGTAGTGGTTAAGCTGCTAGATAGACCTGGTGCTTCTGCTTGCCAGGGTGATACTGAAGCTGCCCCGAGGGGCAGGAGTTTATATACCAAGGGGGAGGGTTTAAAGCTTCTCTATTTTCTCTGTCTCTCACCATCTGCTGGCAGGGGGACACGACCTGCTTGTTTGGACTGGTCTAGCAGGATTCTAGGAAAGAAAATTAACGGCAGCTTAGAAGCCTATAAATGTGTCTCATGTAATAAGATCTAACAGCAATGCTAAAACTGATAATTGGCCAATTTTGAATTCTGGAGAAAAATAAGGTAAACTAGTGTCAAATAGTGCTATGATCAGCAGGAGGCATCACCGTGCGGTGTTTTTATTGGCGTGATACTCTGCCTGGGATTAAATGGATAACTTTGAAAAAGTGTAAACAGAAATGATAGTAAGAATGTAACCAGACTAATAAACGTGGGCAATGGCCCCAGAGAAGTCATCCCAGAAACTTAATCCGCTAAATTGTAACAATAAGTGATGAAAAATAATAAAAACCTGCTTGTTATTGTCCAGGCTGAGCCCGGCAGAGTGAAATAAAGCCTGTATGAATGAATTACCAACATGGAGCTGAAAAGCTACTGAAAATTAAACCATCATAATAGATGCCAGTAGGGCCACGGCATCAGTAGGATCATTGTCACACAAATCTGATTGATTTCTTTGACTGGGTGACCAGGGAGTTGGACCGAGGGAGAGCCCTAGATGTGGTGTATTTAGATTTCAGTAAAGCCTTTGACACTGTTCCTCACAGGCGACTTATAAACAAACTGAGCACTCTAGGGATGGACCCTAAACATAAGAACATAAGATATGCCATACTGGGTCAGACCAAGGTCCGTCAAGCCCAGTATTTTGTTTCCAACAGTGGCCAAATCTAGGTCATACGTACCTAGCAGTTTCCCCAAAAGACACAGGTTCCACAATGCTTGTATTGGGTTAAGCAGTGATACCCTGGGTCCCTTTTTAATAATGGTTTATGGACCTTTCCTCCAGGAACTTATCCAAACCTTTTTTAAACCCAGCTACACTAACAGCTTTTATTACATCCTCCGGTAACAAATTCCAGAGTTTGTAAAGTTACTGCTTGGTTTAGAAATTCGTTGAGTGGGAGGCGACAAAGGGTATAGGTAAATGGAGCTCACTCTGAGGAGAAGGACGTTAACAGTGGTGTGCCCCAGGGATCTATCATTGGTCCAATTCTTTTTTTTTTTTTTTTATTAGAAGGCAGCAAACAAGTACAACAAATAGCAACCAAATCGGCTGCATACAACATACATATACAAAAGAACACCTGCATTGAAACAAGAATGAAATGAACAGGGCCTCTTTTCTTTTTTTTTTTTTTCTTTTTCTTTCCTTTCCCTCTCTTTATAATCTTCTCCCCCCCCCCCTTTATTCCCATTATCCCCCTTACACCCCTCCCCTCCCCACTCCTATTACCCACAAGATTCCGAATGAAAGAAAAACTCCTGTCCTGTTCCCTCCCCCCTTCAACCCCCCCTCCCCTCCCCCCTTAGGACTCCTCTCAAAACCCCCCTCTACCCCCCCATCCCCTACCGCCACCCCCCGCTTCTACCAACCCCAAAAGCATCCATGTTACCCACAAAGAGTGTGTGAGGCACCACTGCAACAAGCTACGCATGGGAAGGAGATAGAGCCAGAGACTCCGCAGCAAAAAAAATTCAATGGGCCCGTATCACCAATAACAAAAAGAAGCAAAGATTATCCTAAGAGCGGGAACCATACTTCAGAACAAAAGGCTCCCACACCTGCTCAAATTGTGGCACTCGCGATTTTCCAGCTGCCACCCCCCGCTCCATAGTATAAGTCTCCCACATCCGCTCCAGCCAGCTAGCAAGGGCTGGGGGCAGGGTTTGCTTCCAAACGGCTGCCAAGGCCAAGCGGGCCGCATGTAGACCATGACGGATCAAGGTCCAATTCTTTTTAACATCTTTGTTAGTGATATAGCATAAGGGCTGTTGGGTAAGGTTTGCCTCTTTGCGGATGATACCAAAATCTGCAATAGACACCCAGGAAGATGTAGATAACATGAGGAGGGATCTAGCTAAGCTTAAAGAATGGTCTAGAACAGGGGTGGGCAAACTTTTTGACTCGAGGGCCGCAATGGGTTCATATATTGGACCCGAGGGCCGGACCAAGAGTAGATGGACGGTGTGTATGTGTGAATTAATCTAAATTAAATTTAAATTTTTAACATTAAATGTTTAGATTAATTTAAGGTAGAAAAGCATAAAAAGAGTTATTTTACAAAACTTTCATGCAATGTATTTCTTTCATAAAAACATATAGACAGCCCAGACCCTAGCTGCTAGGGTCTGGGCTGTCTATATGTTTTTACATATCAACGTAAAGTATGGCTATATGATACCTCCCTACCCGCCCCGCTAAGTTTGTACTTCAACATGCATTGTCCTTTCTGTAAATTCTACATAGAAAAGATTGTCTCTGTACAGGGCGGTGTACACCTTATAAGGTTATATATATATTTTGGTTAGAGCACTTTCATTCATGTCATGATATAAACAAAGCAACTTCATTTAGAGCCAATGACTCCTGTAACCCCAGAAGTCATTCTCCAAAGGATCATTTGATATTCAGACTTGTCTTATGTACACTGATTAAATGAAAGAAGACATAATATCTCGAGTTAAGTCACTAATGATTTCCATATCTTCCATCCCATTGAGTAATTAAAAAAGGTCCCAGATCTCACTGATGAATTAGAAAGCATACGGTCTTCACATCCCTTCAAAGTCCCACTTCCCGAATAATCAAGGTCAGTTAAATAAATGGGGGCCACGAAAAGAAACAGGCACGTGCTAGGGTCTGGAAAATGGGCAACGCGCACAGGATTCTGACCTCACAGACTGGGGGATGACCCGGCTACGACACGCGAATCGCCCGGGATGCAGAGACTCAAGTGGCTGAATCATGTCCCCGCTGTGCCGGGAGGGCAGACAGGTGCGATGTGGCGCTCACCTGAGAATGCAACAAGGAAGACGGGCAGAGAAGCGCCCGGCGCATCCAGTGGAGTAGGACAGAACAAGACAACTGCTGTCAGCAAGCCGTCGCTCCACGACTCTTTCTCCCAGGCAGCGGCTCCATCCGTCTCGAGTGCTGCTGTGATGCAAAGGTTACCTCCGTTCGTTAACCTCTGACCCCACCCCGACACCAGCAAACAACAGTTCTCATTGGTTGGCGCCCCCCGGCAGTGGCTTTCACTGAAGTACGCGTGCTGGTGGGCGCGACCAATCAGGAAGTGGCTGACGTCAGAGCCTGCCCAGGGACCAGGAAGTGAGCCTGCAGGGAGAGAGCCAAGGAGCTGCAGCTGGAGCAGGTACGGGCCGTAGTTTGCCCATTCCTGGTCTAGAATTTGGCAGCTGGGATTTAATGTTAAAAAATGCAAGGTCATGCATTTGGGCTGCAGCGATCCAAGGGAGCGATATAGTATAGGGGGTGAAGTACTTTTGTCCCCTAAAGAAGAGTGGGACCTAGGCATGGTTGTGTCTGATCTTAAAATAGCTAAACAGGTAGAAAAGGCAACAGCAAAAGCTAGAAGGATGCTTGGGTGCATACAGAGAGGAATGGCTAACAGAAAAAAGGAGGTGATAGTGCCTCTGTATAGGTCTTTGGTGCGACCTCATTTGAAGTATTGTGTGCAATTCTGGAGACCGCACCTTCAAAAGGATATAAACAGGATGGAGTCAATACAGAGGGTAGCTACTAAAATGGTTAGTGGTCTTCATTATAAAGCATATGAGGACAGACGTAAGAATCTTAATATGTACACCTTAGAGGAAAGGCGGGCTAGAGGTGATATGATTAAGACGTTTAAATACCTCCATGGCATAAATTCACAGGAGGAGAGCCTCTTTTGATTGAAAGCAAGTTCTTCTACGAGGGGGCATGGGATGAGGGTGAAGGGGGATAGATTCAGGAGTGATATGCAGAAATATTTCTTTACGGAAAGAGTGGTGGATCCGTGGAATAGTCTCCCAGTGGAGGTGGTAGAGATGAGGACAGTTTCTGAATTCAAAAAAGCATGGGACAAACACAGGATCTCTAAAGGAAAAAAGGGGACTGTTGTAGTTGTTGATATGGAAGAACAGACCAGACTAGATAGGCCATGTGGTCTTTTTCTGTCGTCATTTTTGTATGTTTCTATTGTCAAAGGGTCCCATTTTCTATGCTATGGTTCAAAACGTGAGCCAGCAATTATAAAGTAAATAAATAGAATGTTAAAATTAGACTAAAAGAGGCCTTAAAAACTGCAGATAGTTCCCATTTATCCAGTTCCTATCACATGTGATAAAGAGTGAAGTAACCATTCATTAAACCAAGAAGACCAATAAACAAAAGGTACCGTGACAGCATAGAAACTTTATTTATAAACACCTTTTGTATATTTGGGAAGCAGTTTTTACGATGGTCGGTTGGCTTTCTTTTACTGCTTTTTTAATGGGTTTAGCATTTTTAATGTTTTTTACAATCAGCCTGGTTTTAATCTGCAACCCCCTTCCTTCCCCACCCCCCTTTTTAGTTCTTTTTATTAAGTTTTCACTGCAGTTTTTAGGTACTAGGTCCCCTTTAGTACAGCTACCGTCTGCGTTCTTTTTTAGGCATTATGCCTTTTTAATCCAGTTCTTACTTTTTTTTTCAATTATTTATTTTATTTGTTTGCTAGCTCACATGTGAAACATAGCACCAACAATGGGACCCCTTAACATTGATGCTGATGGTGCTGTGGTTTTACTGGTGTCCAGAAGCTTTCCAGCTCGGTGTGGTATTTGGTTATTCGGGCTCAGCCTGCACAATAATTAGCAGCCTGTACAATACACAACACGGTAGTGCCTCCTGCTGGACATAGCATCATTTGACATTGGTTTACTTTATCTTTATAATTCAAAATCAACCAATCATTAATAGTTGTAGTATTGTGGACCCTGGATCATGAGGGGCCTGCTCCTCTCAAGCCCAGTACGGTCGCTTGCGACCTCACTGTGGTCCTCTGCCAGATGATGCAGCAGGAACTCTGATACCTTATGGTAGAAGGGTGGTGGAACCCGCCACCTCAAACTCAAAGGCAAAAGGTTCTACTTCCTGGTGCCCCAAAGGACTGAGGTGTTTGTCTATCCTAGACCTGTGAGATCTCAACAGGTTCCTGGTGAGGGAAAAATTCAAGATGCTCTCCCTTGACACATTGCAGTCATACCTCCGGCAGTGAGACTGGCTTTGCTCTTTGGATCTAAAGGATGCCTACACACACATTCTTATTCACCTCCTTCACAAGCAGTACCTCCACTTCATGGTGGGAGGCTGCCACTATCAAGAAAGGGTCCTTCCCTTCGGTCTGACCTCCGCCCGAGGGTCTTCACCAAGTGCTAGTCAGTGGTCGCTGCCTTCCTGCATCTCCAGGGAGTGTTTGTCTTCCCGTACCTGGATGGCTAGCTCATAAAGGGTGGCACTGTCACAGAAGCCCGCCAGGTGATGACCCACACCATCCTCATTCTGGAACATTGGGTAGTTTATGATCAACTTCAAAAGTCCCATATCCAGCCAACACAAGGTCTGGAGTTCATAGAAGCAATGCTGGATACCATCCAAGCCAAGGCTTTCCTTCCTTCGGACAGGGTCCACACTTCCTAGCATTTGCAGGGCACGTCCAGGGTCAACCCTCGGCCTTTGTCCGCCTCATGCTTTGTCTTCTGGGCCACATGGTGTCCATGGTGCATGTTGCCCTGGATACCCGCTTGGACTTGCAGCCGCCCCAGTGGGTTCTCTGCTTCCAGTGGTCGTAGGCAACAGGGCACCTACGGGACAGAGTGGTCATGACCCACTCTCTGGCCAACTCCCTTGACTGGTGGCAGCAGCTCTAGCACCTGCAGGCCGTAATGCCCTTCCAGGCCCCCATCCTTCAGAGGAGCCTCACCACGGATGCCTCCAAACTGGGCTGGGGCGCCCATTGTGACAACCTCCGCACTTGGCTGGTTGCAGGAGGAGAGCCTCCAGCAGATCAACCTCCTGGAGCTCCAAGCGATAGCACTTGCTCTTCGGGCTTTCCAAAACCACCTTCAACATCAAGTGGTCCTAATCCAGACAGACAACCAGGTGGGGATGTTTCACATCAGCAAGCAGGGAGGGTCGTTCATCCTGTGCCAAGAGTCATGGAGCCTCTGCTCCTATGGACAGTCTGCTTCCCGGGCCAGGACAATGTCCTGGCAGACCGGCTCAGCCAAGTCCTCCAACCGCAACAGTGGTGCCTGGATCCCAAGGTGGCCGGTTGACTGTTCCATCTCTGGGGGCTCCCACAGATGGTCCTCTTTGCCAGCCCAACCAGTGCTCAGCTGGTCTGCTTTTGCACCAGGCAGCCGCATCCCTTGCATGTGGCAGCAGATGCGTTCCTCATCCCATGGACAGAAGGCCTCTTCTATGCCTTCATGCCCACACTGCTGATTGCCAAAACAGCAGTTCGAGGTCCAGCTCGACAGGGTCACACTGATACTGGTGGACCCAGCAGCTGTGGTTCTCGCTGCTCCTCTGCCTGTCCCAAGCACCTCCAGTTTGTGTTCTCAGTCTCCACTTGCTGGTAGATGAACATAACCCACTAGACTGGGCTGGACTGGAAGGACGAACAGGAATGGACATGACTGTACATGATGTCCCAAAGAACATGCCCATGTAGAGCTGGTAAGAAGCCACATGGGATGTGAGCATTGTGTTCTGAAACATTTTCTTCCCAAAAGAGTCCAAAGTCAGAGCCTCCCTTCTGGGGGCATTGAGGAGTGTGACTTGAAGCTCTTGGCTCTTTTGAATGCAGATTCAAAGAGCATAGAGTGGTGCAGCAGCTGGAGCTTATCGAATCTGGGAGCCTTTGTACATGGTGTCAACCTTCCTATTAATTCCTATTAACTGGAGGTACAGAGTGGGGTTCTCTCACATTCTCATATGTAACCTCTGAAGGATGTAATGAATGGGCACCATCACAGATTCCTTGGGGGCGGTGGAATACTGGAAGATTTCCAACTGCCTTGGATTCCTCCTCCGTTTCCAAAGAAAATGGTATAGCCTCACAAAAACATGAAAGATAAACTCCTCAGGAGGATCCCGTGCCTCATGAAATGGAGAAAGGATTCTAGAGCGTCCAACAGATCCATCTTCCAATAGGATTTCCAGTTTGGCCCTCTGTCTCTTTGGCGACATGGAGCTTCTCAACTTCCATCTGCTGGAGACTGAGAACTATTAGTGAGAGAAGGACTGCATGGGATCTTTTATACCATGGCATCATCAAACCAATGGTTCTTAGTCTCCATCTGCCGGTAGGAAGGCATAAACTCACATGTCTGGGCTGGACTGAAGGGATGAAGATGAAGTGCCACTGACTGGAATATTCTGAAGTGCTATACAGATTATCCCTGCACTAACTGGATAGAGTGGTGAATTAGCCTGATAGCAGCAGTGTGCGGTACGATCAAAAAGTATCAAGACTTGTACAATAACACAAGTTATTGCACACATTCTCCTTCAAAATAGTCCTCTTCCAATAATACAAGCTGCCACTGCTGGAGCAAATTTTGAAATGTCTCTCGTTATACTGTGAAGCTGCTGTGCCAAATTTTGCTTAATGGTCTCCAAGCTGTCGAATCGCCTTCCTTTCAGTGGTAACTTCAGTTTTGAAAAAGAGCAAAAGTCACAGGGTGTGAGATCAGGTGAGTATGGAGGTTGACTGACTTGCTCGATTTGGTGTTTGGCCAAGAACTGCTGGACAAGATGTGATGCATGAGCTGGACGTTATTGTGATGAAGCAGCCATTCACCATTCCTACACAACTCTGGCCTCTTATGAGGAACTGCATCTCTCAAACGAATCAGAACTTGGACGTGGTGCTCCTTATTGATGGTATGGCCTTTTGGAGCATACTTATGATGAACAATACCCTGGTAATCAAAGAAAACTGTGACCATGACATTGTTTCTCACCTGATAGACTTTCTTGGGTCTGGAAGAGTCTGGAGTCTTCCATTCTTAGGATTGAGACTGAGTTTCTGGGTCATAATCATAAACCCATGATTTATCACCAGTAATAATCTTTTTGATGAAAGCTGAGTCATTTTCAACACATTCCAACAACTCCCTGGCTGCAGATAGGCTGTTGTCTTTTTGGTCAGGACAGGCGTTTTAGCATGATTTTTGCTGACACACATCTCCTCCCCAAATTGACAGTAAGAACGGAATGTACCGACCCAAAACTGGTGTCCATGTCTTCAGCAAGTTCCCTGATAGCCAGTTGATGATTTGAGCATATTGTGGCAAGCGCTGCTTCAACTTTTGTCTTCATTCTTGCTTGTGGATGGCCTTCTGGAATGTTTGTCACTATCAACACTTTGGCGGCCTTCTTAGAAACGTTTATACCAGTCATAAACTTGCACGACTCATACATTCATCGCCATACACTTGCTGTAACTTGTCATAAGTCTCTTTGAACGAATCTCCAAGTTTTTCAGAATTTAATACAAATTCACTGTTCATTTTTTTCACTCGCTGTAAATCTGACACTGTTTTTTCATGATACCATGATACCATAATTGAAAAAAAGTATAGGTGTGCTGCAGCCATACTACACTCTGCACATACAGAGCGCATAACTGTCACTGCATGCTTAATAGCATCATGGTGCAACATTGTTATATAGCAACACAAGTCTCAATATATTTTTGATCACATCTCTTATTTAGCACCACTATCCAAATAAGTATCCACATAACTCAGGACAACAAAACAGCGGATAGCGACAGTACTGTCTGCCCTATCCAGATCTTCAGGACTGGCCACTGGGGGGGATATTCAAAGCGATTAATTCAATTAGCAGACCTGCTAACTGCATTAAGCCTTGGCCAGGATAAGAGTATTTGGTAGCAGTATCATGATTAGTGATGCTGAATATCTACGGTTGTCGCTGCTGCATGCCCTGATGCTAGCCGACTATCATCGGGGCATTCTGGGGGTGACAACTTGCCAGTAACCAGGCATGGGGATATTGAGCCGCTGCCTGGTTATTGTTATGCAGCAAAAGTCATTCACGGTAAAGCTGGCCTAATTTTTGCTGCCAAAGCTAATTGGACAGTGGTTGAATATCACAGCTGCCCAGTTAGCTTTGTCACTATCCAGCTGACAGAGACATTCAACGCCGGTGGCAGGATATGGCCTCAGTATTGAATATCTGGGTCTTAGTTTCAGCGGCAATAGCCAGCTCCTTTAGATCACCTAGCTGCTGCTGCCACTGAGTTTTCAGGCCTTATGTTTATTTATTTTTGGAAAGGGACTTGAAGTGGGTTACCAGGACCCTCTGAAAGGGTTAATATGGAGAATGGCTTGGAATTTTGCTGACAGTCTAGTACCTGGGTTTTCAAGATTGGAGTTGGAAATCCCCTGGCTTAGTAGAATGTATTATACAAGCCAAGGCTGCATTTTTTAGATATTTGTGAAAAAATGAGATAGACTGTTTTTGTTTTTGCTTATCCTGATTTAAGTTGAGCAATGTCTGTACCTAGTTTGACCTAAAACAGCTAGGGATATTCGAAAGGCTTTACATGGTTTACTTGGCTGTAAACCATATAAAATGCTTTAAACAAGGACCTTCAACAGCACCTACATGGTTAGTACGGTTGAATATCCCCTACTAAGTCCCCTACACGCCCTGATGCTATTAGGTTAGTATCGGGCATGTTGGGGGCTTTCTGGAGCGGAGGAGAGTGTGGCTAACCCGGCAGCATCCAATATCGCTGCTGCACGGTTATCCTTGATGCCCTGCCGTGTCTGCGGCGATCGGCGCATAACCCTTCCAATATACGGATGACTGAAATTTGGGCACATAGTGTTTAGTTTCATCTGTAAAGCAGAGGCATGACATAGATGTCTAAGACAAATTGTACCATGTAGCAGGTTTTTTCCTAATAAAAGAAGTATTATGGCCTAGCTCGAGTAGGAACTATGGGAGAACTGCTAGTTTGCAGGCCCAAATTCCTCTGCTTAAGCTTTAGTAGTACTGCCATTGGTATAATTCTGTATATGTGTGATTTCATTCTTTAGTTGAATTTAGAGAATTGGAGCCAAAGAGCCGAGGTTGAATTTTGCTCTCTGGTGGTGTCCGGTTAAGTGTAGGTCATGCAAAAAGATTCTTTCATTTTTAAACCACTACAGCCAGTATTTAAAAAAAAAAAAAAAGAAAGCTGAACTATATGTAATTGTTACAGCAGAGACATTGTGGAGAAGCAGACCTTTAGGGTGGTCGCTAGTGAATGGTGGAATGCGCTACCAGTAGAGCTTTGTAGTCTGCCATCTATGCTGGCCTTCCATAAGGCCCTGAAAATGTGGCTATTTCCTGTGGGTGGAGGGTAGGGCCTGAGTATGGGGAAGGTTCTTTGGGATTTTCTGTTTTGCTTTTGGTGGTTGTTAGGTGATGTACATCCTTTTGATTGACGTAAATCAGAAAACAGAAAAGTGGTTAAAACACTTGTAAATAGTTAATCTCCAGGAACAAGCAGGAATGAGTCTTCACATATGGGTACGTCGGTACCGACGGAGCCTGCGCGGGAACGCTCCCCAGCGTCCAATCAGAAAGCTTTTGGGAGCATCCCTCAGCGCCTGCGTGCTGTCTTCCCACCTTTCCAACTGTCTCTCCTCAGTTTTCGTTTTTCTGCGGAGCCTGCAGGACGTCCTCCTGTCACCGCAGAAAATTCTTCTTTTAATTCTTTTATTTCTTGTGGTCGCGGCTGTCTCCCCGACTCCACCGGTACCGCCGGTGTTTCTTTTTTCTTTTTACTGAAAATTTTTCCCTTCAGGGTATATTTTTTCTTCTGTCTTAAATTTTAGGCATTCTAGGCCTGTCCATGTTCCTCATGGAACCGCCAGCCTCTTTCTCTAAGAAATGTTTAAGCTGTGGCAGTACAGCTTTATTCTTAGACTCCAAAAGCTGGTGTTTAACCTGTTTGGGTCCTGACCACTGTTCCCTCTAAGCTGTGCGCGCGCGCGCACCTCGCCGAGCGAGCGCACACAACTTTTAAAGGAGCGCACAAAAATTATAGTTTTCAAACCTTGGGTTTTTTAAAGCCGCGGCTGCACCACCGATCTACTGCCATGTAATTTTCGTCACTTCCGAATCTCTCCTCTGTCTGCACTGATTCCCCCTGCCCTCACTCCTCTCACATGTGACCACGACTGACAAATCATGGCAGGCTAGAGAGAAATAAAAGGGAGGGGCAGCCAGCAAGCCAGCCTCTTTCTGCTCTTGTGCCTGCCTGCCTGCCACGCACCTCCTTGGAGCCCTCCCTCAGCCAGCCTTCAGTGCCACGTGCTACTTTGTGTTTAATACGGCATCTCTGGTAAGTGTCTTCAACAATATTCGCTTTAAGTTCACAAGTCCTCGGTTTAAACTATGTCATTCATGGTCTTTGAGTACTATTACATGCTATATCGTTTGCGTTTTACATTAAGCGCGCTCACTTTTGAAGTTACATATTTCACCTTCCCTTCATCCTGTTTTGATATGATGATTCTCCCTGGTGGTGCAAATCTCTTTTTATGTTTATCGGGTGCCTTGGGTCTACACTTCTTAATCTTCAATAGTTCAACGACTGTAATTCCTTCATCGATTGTGGGGTTTTTAGCACCTTCAAAAGCATACGTTTTTTTGAGATGTCACGCCTAAATTTATGCGTTTTTACCTTGTAGGTATAACATTTTATGTTCTATCCTTTTTTGATTCACATTTGGGTATTTTATGGAGATAACAAAATTTTGTATGAAGGTCCGTGTCTGTGTATCTCCCTGTTCTGCAAGGCAGCATATACTTTTTCGTAGACGCGCTTTTTCTTTTATTCCTCCAGAGATTAATTCAACTTGTCTTTTTGCGCAGACCCTTACAATTATATGCATACAATTTATATTTTTATTAATGCCATCGCGTGACAAATGCCCTTCTATACATCACCTTCCTGATACGATAGAAGTCCTTTGTCATTTGTTACCCGTTTACTCGGAGTTCTATAATATTTATCTTGTGTCACCCCTTCTTATAAAGTTTTAGACCTATGAGTTACTTCCTCACTCTATCACATATTAATTTTTGTGGTTATTTATAGTTTTTAGACTATAATTTAGTTGCATTCAAACTACAATGCCGTGTGTGCTTTAATTTTATCTTGACTCGGACATTTGTGCTCCTGTCCTCCAAGTTTTCACACACATTCATTATAATTGACATATTTATATTCTATTCTTTTTTAAAAATATCAAATATCCCTAAGTTGGTCAACAAATAAAATAATAACTTTGGTTTGTCATCTGCTGATTTTTGATCATTGACGTTCATTCTACTTTGTATTTATACAATATATGTCCATTAGATGTCAGCACTTACTCCTCCTTTTTTCTCCATTGTTTGGTTTTAAATATACCATTACAGTTTGTTTTAAGCTTTAGGTGATGTTTTGCTCATATGTTTGCTTTTATTTATTTATATGATTCTTTTAATCTCTTTTTTTACAATGTACATGCCTTTGTGCTTATTTATTGCTTTACCTAATGAACTGATGCTTGATATCTATTTATTTATTTATTGTTTGCTCTCGTGAGATTTTGTTTTTCGTCATTTCATATGCTTTTTATAGCGTATCTTAATGCTTAATATATTTTATATTTACTGTTTTAGAGTAGTATTATTTATTGTTTTATCTAATGAATTGATGCTTGATATAATTTTTTATTGTTTGCTCTTACGAGATTCTGTTTATTTCAGTTTTACGTCATTCTACAGCTATTCATAGCATATCTTAATGCTCATCATATTTTATATTGTCTTATGTTCTAGAGTAGTATTCTTTCTCAGCCCTGTGCTTGTTTTACATGTTTTTACATATGTATTTATACTTTTATGGATGTAATTCTTTATATAATTTTTATGCTTTTTATATTTCTCATTCATAGTTCCATTATGTTTTTATACTTTTTGAGTGTTTCACTTACAACATGCCGTTTCAGTGTGTGTTTTGCTCCTCTCTAAATGGTACTATTCATCTGTGTTTTAATGAGAAGGTGAAGAATGTCGCAGGAAAGCACTTAGAAATCCCACTCCTCATTTCTTAAGTTCTTGCCCCCTTTTCTTTTTATTTCAGGTGGTTTCCCCATAGGGCTGGCGAGTACAGGCATAGGAACCCTGTGAAAGAGGGAAAATGTCCTTGACTTGCCCCCACTTTTCTCTTCTTTCAACCAGAGATGATCTTTCTTTTTGCCAAATGTGCTTATCATACTTTTGTACTTATCTTCAGAGATATCTTTTAATGCGAAAAGTATTTATTCCTGTTCGTAGCCCCAGTCTGGTCCCGGACCTCTGAGTTGTCAACCTTAATCAGCAGCTTGGAGACTGAGGAACCACCTTCTTTTCATGATGTCACTCCTATATAACTCTGGCATCCGCCCCCTCCATCAGTTACCTCAGTCTCCAAGCAGCTGACTAGGTTGAGCCCGGGGGTCCGGGCTCACTGGAGGAACAACTAAGTCTTAGTTCAGTGTAGGAATTAGTCTGATTTTGATTCAGTAGCTTTACAGTTCTTTAATCTATTAAAAAAAAAAAAAAAAAGGACTTCAAGTGCTCTGTACCTTTAAGGTATAGGCCCTGTGCCTGCCGGTGCCTTAGACTCTTCTCTCCCTCTGTCAGTCTTCCGGGGCTCGGCAGAGTCGGGGGGGTCGACTCGCCCCCGGTGTAGGGCAGGGGAGCTGAGCCGGCAGAGTGTGATCTGGGTCCAGCCACGCGCCAAACAGAGGACCTGCCTGTGAGCACGCCTCTGGCTGGACGGAAGGGGGGGCAGCTGAAGCCGGTCTGCCGCTCGTAAGTAGCAGCAAGGGCCTGATTGACGCTCCCCGATTCTTCTTCGCTGCGAGGGCAGCTCAGGTAAGGCAGACGGGAGGGGGGTGCGCGATCTCTGCGGCCGCCTCTTCTCCTTGCCGCGGCGCGAGTGCGCCTTGCGGCCGTGCAGGCCCGGCCACGTGGCACTCGCGCGGGAGTGCTTCTTTGGATCCCTCCTTTATTTCCCGGGCCTTCCGGGCGGCTAAGTCTCAGCGCGGTTGTGCGGGTGGCCCCGGGGAGCCGGCTGGGCCGTTTTGAATTTAGCGAGGGGTGTGTTAAAAAAAATAAATAAATAAATTAAGACATCTTCAGTCTCCTTTCGGCAGCGGAGGCCTGCCTGTGCCTTGCTCTCACCGCATAGCTAGGTAGCGGGCTCACCCCTCTGAGGGCCTGGTCCCCTTGGGGATTGGGAGGACCTTGTAGGGGCAGTGTCCTGCTCCGGGTCAGCAAAGCTCTATAGCGATATGTCGCCCAAGTCCCATTGCTTAATTTGTGGGGCTAAGAGATCCTCTTTGTCAGACTCCGGCGTTTGTAAAGGTTGCGCTAAGGAGGCAGCAACTCTGGATCCTCCCGGGGTGAGCGTGGGGGAGCTTCCGGGGTCGGAGATAGGGCCTTCGGATTCCTCTCCCCCAGGCCCCTCCCGGGCGGAGCCGGTGGCGGGGCCATCGACCGCCGGGACGGGACAGGGGTCCCAGGTAGCCTGGGCGAGCGGACTGGAGTCCGTCTTTTCCCCTGAGTTTGTGGCCCTGCTGCGGCATGCAGTGAGTGGCCTGCCTCGTCCGCTTTCGGAGGCTTCGGGAGGGCTTCGCATCAAGCGTGGCTCTATGCCCCCTCCCCAGGAGGACCAGCCCGGCTGCAAGAGGCTGCGGTTGGATACGGACTCGGTGGAGCCCTCCCTGGCCTCGGAGGGGCGCCTGTCGGAGGACGAAGGCGATGCTGGGCTCCCTGAGGAAGACTTGGAAGAAGGGGAGCTCGACGACAAGGAGGAACAGGCTCGGGTGGTCAGGGTCTTCCGGAGGGAGGAACTACCAGCCCTAATCACCCAGACACTGAGCGCCTTGAATATGCCAGCGCAGGGACCATCGGAGGATGATTCTCTGGAGGATCCTTTGTTGCAAGTCTTCCGTAAGTCCCAACGAGCCTTCCCGGTCCACCGGGTCTTCCAAGAGCTGATTCAGGAAGAGTGGAATGTCCCGGGGGCGGCCCTGAGGGGCTCGTGGGTATTGGGACGGTTATATCCTCTGGTGGATCGGGATCGAGAGGTCTTCGCGTCCCCCAAGGTGGATGCGGCAGTGGCGGCAGTGATAAAGAAGACCACTATTCCCGTGGAAGGCGGCGCGGCCCTCAAGGATGCCCAGGACAGGAAGCTGGATGCCCTCCTGCGTCAGGTGTTTGACACCTCTGCCCTGTCTCTCCAGGCTGCTATTTGTGGGGCCTGGGTGGCCAGGGCCTGTCTTCGCTGGTCTCAACAGGTCCGCCCAGGGCAGGCGGAGGGCCAATCCGTGGAGGCGGCCCGTCTGGAGTCGGGGACGGCCTATTTATCTGATCTTCACTATGACCTCATGCGGGGTCTCTCCAGCAGTATGGCTGTGGCTTCGTTCCTGGGCGGCGGATTCTTCTTCGAAGGCCAGGTTGAGTAAGCTCCCGTTCAAGGGACGCCTTCTGTTTGGAGAGGATCTGGAGAAGTTGGTCAAGGACCTGGGCGAGTCTAAGGGTGGTAAACTGCCGGAGGACAAACCCAAACAAGCCCGTGGCGCAGGGCCCAGCAGATCCCAACAGCGGGATTTTCGCCGTTCTCGCTTCCCACGGTTCTCTACCGGGCAGCGGGGCAGGTTTCCCGCCCGAACCCAGGGGTTTCGGGGTTTCAGGGGAGCGGGCAGAGGTTTCGGGGGGGGCCTCGGCCTCCTCTTCCGCCGCCTCGGCCCTGCGCAAGCCGCAGTGAGATACGGCGGACCCAGGAGCCGCTGATTCCCGTAGGAGGCAGGCTGCGGGAGTTCTACGGCGCTTGGGTCCACGTGACTTCAGACCGGTGGGTCCTGGAGGTCATCAGGGACGGATACGCGCTGGAGCTACAGCGTCCAGTGCGCGAGGCCTTCATGCGGTCCCCCTGCAAAGCGTTCGGCAAGTTCGCGGCGGTGCAGGAGACCGTGCAAAAGCTGCTGGACCTCCGGGCGATCGAGCCGGTACCGCCAGACCAGCACGGTTGCGGTCGATACTCCATCTATTTCGTGGTCCCAAAGAAGGGCGGAGGGTTCCGGCCTATCCTGGACCTCAAGGGGGTAAATTGGTGCCTTCGGGTGACCCACTTCCGCATGGAAACCCTCCGGTCCGTGATAGCAGCGGTCCGACCGGGCGAATTTCTCACCGCTCTGGATCTGTCCGAGGCCTATCTGCACATTCCCATTCGGCAAGAGCACCACCAGTATCTCCGCTTTGCGGTGCCCTTCGGTCATTTCCAATTCCGAGCGCTGCCGTTCGGACTGGCGACGGCGCCGCGCACCTTCACGAAGGTGATGGTAGTGGTGGCGGCGGCTCTACGCAAGGAAGGCGTCCTGGTGCACCCGTATCTGGACGACTGGTTGATCAGGGCGAAGTCGAAGGACGAGAGTGTGCGGGCCACCTCCCGGGTGGTCGGGTTCCTGGAAAGCCTCGGCTGGGTGGTCAACAGGGCGAAGAGCCAGTTGGTACCTTCCCAAGACATGGAATACCTAGGAGCGCGCTTCGACACGAGAACTAGGCAGGTGTTCCTTCCTCGACAGAGAGCGCAGAAGTTGAGGTTGTTGGTACGGAAGTTCTTGAAGAGACGGGAGTCCACGGCGTGGCAGTATCTCCAGCTGCTGGGCACCATAGCGGCGACCCTCGAGCTGGTGCCTTGGGCGAGGGCCCACATGCGACCCTTACAGAGGGCGCTGCTCCGACGCTGGTCGCACCAGCGGGATCCCCTGTCTCAGCGTCTCGTCTGTCCGGACGAGACGCGGGCGGGGCTGCGCTGGTGGCTAGATCCCCGCTCCTTGCTGAGGGGGAGGCCCCTGGCGGTGCCCAAGTGGATAGCGTTGACGACAGATGCCAGCCTCCAAGGTTGGGGGGGTCACTGTCGGGGCCAATTCGCACAGGGTCTGTGGGACCCTCAGGAGCGCTCATGGTCGATCAATCGCCTGGAGTTGCGGGCGGTGTCCCTGGCGTTGGAATGCTTCCAGCCGAGCCTCGAGGGGTCGGCGGTCAGAGTATTCTCGGACAACGCCACGGCCAATGTTCCCTCTAATTTTCTGTAGGCCGTGTGCACATAAAATATCAGCTGTGCAGCTTTTGAAGGAAGGTTAAATTTTTGTGTGCCACATAATGACACTCGGAGTTATATACTTTAAAATTTGCCTACACGTCAGAATACAGTATGTATACCACATTGATTGCACTAGAAAATATTGTAGAACTTGTGAAAACCATAAATACACAACAACTTTTCAATTTTAAGAACGTCTATGTTGTTTTCTATCAGAATCAGAACCGTAATTTTTGTGCGCTCTGTTGTAAAGTATGTGCGCTCATTCGGCGAGGTGTGTGCGCGTGCACACGCGCACAGTTTAGAGGGAACAGTGGCCACGGCTGTGGCTTATGTCAACCGCCAAGGCGGGACCAGCAGCGCAGCTCTCGAGGCAGAGGCCGAGACTCTATTCGCGTGGGCCGAGCGGCATCTTCTGTCACTTTCGGCGGCGCACGTGGCAGGAGTGGACAACGTGGAAGCAGACTTCCTCAGTCGAGTGCGGGTGGATCCAGGAGAGTGGGTTCTCCATCCGGAGGTCTTCGCGATGATCACGCGGCGGTGGGGCTCCCCGGTGATGGACCTGATGGCCACTTGCAGCTCGGCGAAAGCCAGCCGCTTCTTCAGCAGGCGAAGGGAGCGGATGTCCGAGGGTCTCGATGCGCTGATTCAGCCCTGGCCGGAGGGCCAGCTGTTGTACGTCTTTCCGCCGTGGGTGCTCATTGGGCGGGTGCTCCAGCGGGTGGAGAGCTTCGGGGGGATGGTGATACTGATCGCCCCGGACTGGCCGCGTCGTCCTTGGTATGCAGACCTGCGGAGGCTTCTGGTTGCGCGGCCGTGGCGACTTCCGGTGCGCCCGGACCTGCTGTCGCAGGGGCCTCTATTCATGCCCCATGTGGATCGGTTCTCGCTTACGGCTTGGCTATTGAAAGGGCTCGGCTGAGAACCAGGGGCTATTCCCCGGCGGTGGTTTCCACCCTGTTGAAAGCTCGTAAGAGGTCCACTTCGTTGGCGTATGTTCGAGTCTGGAGAGTGTTTGAGGCGTGGTGCAGCGAGCGGCACTTGGTGGCGCTCAAGGCATCTCTCTCTCAGGTCTTGGACTTTCTGCAGTGCGGCTTCGATAAGGGTCTGGCGGCGGCTTCACTTCGAGTGCAGGTCGCGGCTCTGGCATGCTATCGCGGCCGAGTGGCCGGTAGGCCGCTTGGAGAACATCGGGACGTCAAGCGGTTTTTGCACGCGGTGATGTTAATCCGGCCACCCAGAAGGCAGCCGGTGCCGCAGTGGCATCTTCCGCTGGTGCTGTCGGCACTGGAGCGGGAGCCTTTCGAGCCCTTGAGCTTGGCTTCCTTGAAGGATCTCACATTGAAGGTAGTGTTTCTGGTGGCTATTTGCTCAGCCAGGCGCATTTCGGAGTTGCAGGCGCTGTCCTGTAAGGAGCCGTTCTTGTCTTTTTTCAATTCCAAGGTGGTCTTGTGGCCTGTTCCGGCTTTCTTGCCCAAGGTAGTGTCGGCGTTCCATCTGAATCAGGAGATCTCCCTGCCGGTGTTCCGGACGGACGCATCGGGTTCCGCTTCTAGGACGTTGGATGTCCGTCGGGCCTTGAAACGGTATCTTCGGCGTACGGCGGAGTTCCGCCGCTCGGAGAGATTGTTTATCCTGTTCGCGGGGTCCCGCCGAGGAGAGGCAGCTTCCAAGGCCTCCATCGCCCGGTGGATACGGGAGGCGATTTCGTCGGCCTACTTGCTGAAAGGGCGCTTGGTGCCGGAGGGCCTGAGGGCCCATTCTACCAGGGCCCAGGCTACATCCTGGGCGGAGCTTCAAGCTGTACCGCCAGCGGAGATTTGCAGGGCGGCTACGTGGTCGTCTTTGTCTCCCTTTATTAGACATTATAGACTGGACGTTCAGTCAGCACAAGATGCCAGTTTCGGGGCGGCGGTGCTGCAAGCGGTTGCGGCTGGACCCTCCCGTTAGATCTACTGCTCTGGTACTTACTCAGAGGTCCGGGACCAGACTGGGGCTACGAACAGGAAGGTGAAATTAGTCTTACCTGCTAATTGTTGTTCCTGGAGTAGACCCAGTCTGGTCCCGCATCCCACCCGGTGTGGCAGTGGGGCTTGCAGCACGATCTTCTGTGCATTCTCTGATGACAGGTAAGAAGAAACCTTTCGATGTCATCTTTCTGGAGGGTGGTCGGACAGGTGAGAGAGTAGTCGGGGCACCCTCAGTGTTCACAGTTCGTGAGTTACTTGCTTTTCATGTTTCCGAGTTAGGGGGTTGGACCTTGCGGTTTGTAAATGCGGTCTTAACTTATTTGTTGCTCTGGTGAGTCTGCTTTGTCATTAGGGTACTGATGGAGGGGGCGGATGCCAGAGTTATATAGGAGTGACATCATGAAAAGAAGGTGGTTCCTCAGTCTCCAAGCTGCTGATTAAGGTTGACAACTCAGAGGTCCGGGACCAGACTGGGTCTACTCCAGGAACAACAATTAGCAGGTAAGACTAATTTCACCTTTTTACTATATATGCCATTCATCACCTTTTTTATTAGTGGTACTTTTTTAGTCCCATTTGTTTTCCCCCCTTTTCTTTTAAACATATAGAGCTCTTACAATACAATGTCAGTTTCTTTTTCTTACTTTCTTTTTCTTCCCCTTCCCCCCCCCCCTTCCTTCCCCCCTTTCCTATCTCCCTTCCCCCTTCCCCCCCCCCCCATGTTATTGATGCTTTTTATCCCTCAGTTGTCAATTTTTAGTGTTCAACTATTTTAATGTCATTTTAATGTTTTGACCTTTTGGTAAGTCACTATGCCATATGTTTTTTTTTTAGTTGCTTTACATAAAATCTTGGTGTATGTTGTTTTTATACATGTACATACCTTATAGCAATGTTCCCTCTAATTTTCTGTAGGCTGTGGGCACTTCTTTTGAATAATAAAGCACCTGCTGTGACCACCACACCACTTTTAAAATGTCAAAACCAATAAGAACATAAGAAATGCCATACTGGGTCAGACCGAGGTCCATCAAGCCCAGTATCCTGTTTCCAACAGTGGCCAATCTAGGTCATACGTACCTAGCAGTTTCCCCAAAAGACACAGGTTCTGCAGTGCTTGTACTAGGTCAAGCATTGATATCCTGGGTCCCTTTTTAATAGTGGTTTATGGACCTTTCCTCCAGGAACTTGTCCAAACCTTTTTTAAACCCAGCTATACTAACAGCCCTTACTACATCCTCCGGTAACAGATTCCAGAGTTTGATTACACGTTGAGTGAAGAAATATTTTCTCTTATTTGTCTTAAATAGTTTACCCCGTAGCTTCATTACATGTCCCCTAGTCCTTCTATATTCTGATAGCGTAAACAATTGATCCACGTTTATCCGTTCCACTCCATTCATTAATTTATAGACCTCTATCATATCTCCCCTTAGCCGTCTCTTTTCCAGGTTAAAGAGCCCTAACCTATTTAGCCTCTCTTCATAGGAGTAGCCTTCCATCCCCTTCACCAATTTGGTGGCTCTTCTCTGTACTTTTTCTAATAACTCTGTCCTTTTTAAGATACGGTGACCAGAATTGCACACAATATTCAAGGTGCGGTCGTACCATGGAGCGATACAGAGGCATTATAATATCCTTTGTTTTATTCTCCATCCCTTTCCTTATGATACCTAGCATTCTATTTGTTTTCTTGGCTGCCGCTGCACACTGGGCGGAGGGTTTTAACATGTTATCCACGATGACTCCTAAATCTTTTTCCTGGGTGGTGGTTTCTAATGTGGAGCCTTGCATCGTGTAACTATAGTGTGGGTTGTTCTTTCCTAGGTGCATAACTTTGCACTTGTCCACATTAAATTTCATCTGCCATTTGGATGCCCAGTCTTCCAAATTATCCAGATCCTCCTGCAGTTTTCCACAATCCTCTTGGGTTTTAACAACTTTAAACAGTTTTGTGTCATCTGCAAATTTGATAACCTCACTAGTTATTCCCTTTTCCAGGTCATTTATGAATATGTCAAAAAGTAGCGGACCCAGTACAGATCCCTGGGGTACTCCACTATTCACCTTTTTCCATTGGGAATATTGGCCATTTAGTCCTACCCTCTGCTTTCTATCTTTTAACCAGTTCCCGATCCACAATAGTACACTGCCTCCTATCCCATGACTTTTTAGCTTTGCCAAAAGTCTCTGATGGGGGACCTTGTCAAAAGCTTTCTGAAAGTCCAGATACACTGTATCAACCGACTCACCTTTGTCTACCTGTTTATGCACACCTTCAAAAAACAGATCAGATTAGTAAGACAAGATCTTCCTTGTCTAAAGCCATGTTGGCTGTCTCCCATTAGGCCATGACTATCAACATGCTGTGTAATTTTGTTCTTTATGATGGTTTCTACCATTTTCCCTGGTACTGACGTCAGGCTCACCGGTCTGTAATTTCCCGGGTCACCCCTGGAACCCTTTTTAAAAATTGGTGTTACGTTGGCGACCCTCCAATCTTCAGGTATTACAGATGATTTTAATGAAAGTTCACAGATTACCAATAGCAGGTCTGCAATCTCATATTTCAGTTCTTTCAACACTCTGGGATGTATACCATCCGGTCCAGGTGATTTGCTACTATTCAGTTTATCAAATAGTTGTAATATATCTTCCCGGTGTAGCGATATTTCTCTCAATTCCTCTGCAGTATCACCTTTAAATACCACTTCAGTCTTGGGTAACATCCCTCCATCTTCCTCAGTAAAGACCGAAGCAAAGAATTCATTCAGTCTCTCTGCTATAGCCTTGTCTCCTCTTACTGCCCCTTTTACCCCTCTATCATCTAATGGTCCAATTGACTCTCTTACAGGCCTTTTGCTACGAATGTACTTGAAAAAGTCTTTATTTCGTGTTTTTGCTTCCGTAGCAAGTTTCTTCTCAAATTCCTGCTTTGCCTGCCTTATCAATGCTTTGCATTTAACTTGCCAGTGCTTGTGCTGTTTCCAGTTTTCATCATTTGGCTCTTTTTTCCATTTCCTGAAGGTTGCTCTTTTGGCAGCAACAGCCTCTCTGACCTCACCTTTAAACCATGCTGGCAGTTTTTTGGACTTTCTTCCACTTTTCTTAATGCGTGGAATACAGCTGGTCTGGGCTTCGAGGATAGTATTTTTAAATAACACCCAAGCTTGCTGTAAGTCTTTAACCTTTGGAACCGCTCCTTTTAGTTTTTTCCAAACTATATTCCTCATTCTATCATAGTCTCCCTTTTGAAAGTTAAAAGGTAGTACTGTGGATTCCTTTACTATCTGTCCTCCACTGATTAAATCAAACATGATCATACTATGATCACTATTGCCAAGTGGTCCCAACACCCTTATTTCTTGCACCAGATCTGGCGTTCCACTAAGGACTAGGTCCAGTATGGCTTCCCCTCTGGTCGGTTCATGAATCAGCTGCTCCAAGAAGCAGTCATTTATTTCATCTAGAAACTTTATCTCTTTAGCTTGTCCTGCTGTGACACTGTCCCAGTCGATACCGGGGTAATTGAAATCACCCATTATTACTACTCTGTTGTGGCTTTTGTTAGCTTCCTTGATTTCTTTGAGCATTTCATCATCCATTTGTTCATTCTGGCCAGGCGGTCGATAGTATACTCCCACTGCCATCACCTTCCCCTTCATAAATGGAATTTCAATCCATAGAGATTCTACAGCAAATTTTGTTCCCTGCAAAACTTTAATCCTTTCTGACTCAATGCCCTCTCTAACATAGAGCGCAACCCCTCCACCAATTTGTTCAGCTCTATCATTACGATATAGTTTGTATCCAGGTATCACAGTGTCCCACTGGTTATCCTCCTTCCACCATGTCTCTGAGAGTGCAATCATATCTAACCTCTCATTTAGTGCTATATATTCTAATTCTCCCATCTTATTGTTTAGACTTCTAGCATTGGCATACAAGCATTTTAGAGACTGTATTTTATTAATATTAATCTGGCTATTGGTAGGCATGGGTAATTGGGAATCTTTATGCTCTGTCTGCTCCTTACTCAAGGGCATTTGGGCTACTATACTCCCTTTTGGAACCTCACTGCTTTTGGTAGTATCCTTCAAGGATACCTTTGTCCGAACCATGCGCTCTTGGGTGACTGTCGGCTTTCCCCTATTTTCTAGTTTAAAAGCTTCTCTATCTCTTTTTTTTAAAGGTTAATGCCAGCAGTCTGGTCCCATCCTGATTAAGGTGAAGCCCATCCCTTCGGAAGAGCCCCCCCTTTCCCCAGAATGTTCCCCAGTTCCTAACAAATCCAAAACCCTCATCCTTGCACCATTGTCTCATCCACGCATTGAGACTCCGGAGCTCTGCTTGTCTTTTGGGTCCTGCACGTGGAACAGGAAGCATTTCGGAGAACGCTATCCTGGAAGTTCTGGATTTCAACTTCCTACCTAAAAGCTTAAATTTAGCCTCCAGAACTTCCCTACCACATTTTCCTATGTCATTGGTACCAACATGTACCAAGACAGCAGACTCCCCCCCAGCACTATCTATGATCCTATCTAGGCGGTGCGTGAGATCTGCTACCTTCGCACTAGGCAGGCATGTTACCAGGCGATCCTCACGTCCACCAGCCACCCAGCTATCTACATTCCTAATGATTGAATCACCAACTATAACAGCTGTCCTGACCCTCCCCTCATGGGGACATGGCCCTGGAGAAACGTCCTCGGTGCGAGAGGGTTTTACATCACCTGGAGGACAGGTCCTAGTTACAGGATCACTTCCTGCCACACCAGGGTGATGCTCTCCTGTCACGTGACCTCTCTCCTCCATGGCAACAGGGATGCTGCCAGACTGGAGGTGGGACTTCAGGACTATATCCCTGTAGGTCTCGTCCATGTACTTCTCTGTCTTTCTTATGTCTTCCAGGTCTGCTACTCTAGCCTCTAGAGAACGGACTCGTTCCCTGAGAGCAAAGAGCTCCCTGCACTTAGTGCATATGTAGGACCTCTCACCAACTGGGAGAAAATCATACATGTGACACTCAATGCAAAACACCGGAGAACCCCCATCTCGTTGCTGGACCTCTGTCTGCATCTTAGTTTAAAGCTTGTGTTTAGGTCTTTTAAATTCGGTATATAATAAGGATTGGTGTAGATGCTTATACTAATAAAAGTGTATCTAATACCCCTAATACACCCTGTGTACCTGAAGCTTAATTAATCTCAGGTCCTCTGTGTATGACTGATTTGGATTAAGAGCTGCACCTGAGAGCAGCCCCTTTCCTCTAAGATGTGCAAGTACCTATAAAACTACAATTACCCCAGGGGTGGGTGGGTGCTGGGGAGGGAGGGAGGGAGATAAGTCCTATTAAAGAGGGCAGTTACAAGGTACCCTGTCCTGAACCCTCAGCAGGGGGATGGGGGTACCACACAAAGCCCAGTTAGTTGAGAGAGGCAAGGTAAGTACAGCTGAGAAGGCTGAACTAGCACACCACTAAGACAAACAATAAATAATTAAACAAACAGTTAGACAAACAGTAAATAATTAAATAAACAGCTAGAACTCACAGTAAGATGTCCCAGGAGGCAAATATCCACTCACTAGCAGAGCTCTGTAAAAGTACAGCCCTTCTCTGATCAGAGAAAAGCAAACTAAAACAGACTATGCACACGTGGAGAAAACAGGAAGAAGGCTACACAATACCTCAGGGGGAGGGAGGGGGAGGGGGAGGATTCACTCAGGCAGGCAAGGACAGGTAAAAAGTTTAACAAACAGCAGGATCTGGGGAGAGAGATTTAATTCAAAATGGCTACCACACAAAGCCCAGTTAGTTGAGAGAGGCAAGGTAAGTACAGCTGAGAAGGCTGAACTAGCACACCACTAAGACAAACAATAAATAATTAAACAAACAGTTAGACAAACAGTAAATAATTAAATAAACAGCTAGAACTCACAGTAAGATGTCCCAGGAGACAAATATCCACTCACTAGCAGAGCTCTGTAAAAGTACAGCCCTTCTCTGATCAGAGAAAAGCAAACTAAAACAGACTATGCACACGTGGAGAAAACAGGAAGAAGGCTACACAATACCTCAGGGGGAGGGGGAGGATTCACTCAGGCAGGCAAGGACAGGAAAAAGGTTTAACAAACAGCAGGTTCTGGGGAGAGAGAGATTTAATTCAAAATGGCTACCACACAAAGCCCAGTTAGTTGAGAGAGGCAAGGTAAGTACAGCTGAGAAGGCTGAACTAGCACACCACTAAGACAAACAATAAATAATTAAACAAACAGACAAACAGTAAATAATTAAATAAACAGCTAGAACTCACAGTAAGATGTCCCAGGAGGCAAATATCCACTCACTAGCAGAGCTCTGTAAAAGTACAGCCCTTCTCTGATCAGAGAAAAGCAAACTCAATGAGAGGTGCAAAACGTAAGAGAACGGCCAGAGCTTTTAAACCTGAATGGCTTGAAGAAATGATTGAAACGGAGACACCAAAATCTCGGGATAAAACGTGCGTTCAACTGCGTGAAATATTCACTTACGAAGAGGATGACGGAGTAGTCTGTTTATACTGCCGAGATGCAAAAACCATCGGAGAGTTTTCGAATGGCAAAATTTGGGATGATGTGTGGAAACTGGACTTTTTGAAACGACATCTGTCTAGTAAGACTCATGCTGAAAGTGTTAAGAAACTTAGAGCTAAAAATCCAAATTTAAGAGGAGGATTATTTAACTTGTTGCTTGAGAGCACCGCTGAAAAAGAGAAAAGGCAAATTAGTAATGAACGGAAGCGTTCTACACCAGAAGAAATTAAAGTTCTAATTGATAGTGTTTTGCTGGCTGTTCGGATGAATATTTCCATGCTCTCTGTTCAAGATATTAATGAACACATGTCCAAGTACATAACCATACCTGAAAGCTGGAGAAGCAAAAACTATTCGTTTGAATTTCTTGAAATTATAAACATGAATGTCCAAGATAAGCTCATGGCAGATGTTGCATCAGCAGCGTATCATACATTAACTATTGATGAAAGCACAGACATTTCTGTCAACAAATACTTCATACTGTACTTCAAATATCGGCCTGTAAATTCATGTCTGTATAAAACTTCATTTGGTGGGATGCTACAGTTGGAAGCATGCGATGCTGCATCAATAGTCAGTGCACTCCGGGAATTCTATGGGAAATACAAGCTTGACCTTAACAAAATGGTCATGTTTACTTCGGATGGTGCCTCTGTCATGTCAGGCAGAATAAATGGTGTTGCTGCGCAGCTCATACAAAATATTTCGCATTTAGTGCAGCAGCATTGTGTTGCCCATCGTGAAGATTTGGGGATCTCTGAATCATGGAAGGAAGTAAAGTTGATGAAAGAAGTTGAAACTTTCATGAGAACTGTTTACACAACCTTTTGTCGATCTTCTACTAAAAGGCATATCATCTTGCACAGGGTAAGCTGAACAAAATCCGAATGCAATACTTGGGTGACACAGTAAAATGGACTGATAATGTTAAAAATCTTCTCGACAAGATACCTGGAGACGCTTCAGTGGATACTGGTTCCACACTTACTTTCATTAATATGATGTGTCTGCATTTAGGGGAAAGATTTCCTGAAAATGAAATTGAGGAATGGTCTGCTTTTGATTTGACAGCAATAACACAGTGTGATTATGAATTTGGAATTGAAAACGTCCGATCACTCTGTTTAAAGTACAAACAATTTCTTATGGAGGAACATATTATTGTTCAGCAGTACAATGACTTCAAGTTTTTAGTCGCAGAAAAAATCAAAAGCAAACTGATAAACAGTTTTCCGGATATGGTGACTTTGGCGTTTCAGAATGCTCAGTTTGCAGATTTAGCGAAACTGATCGATATTGGTGGAACATTTTTGGCTTCTAGTGCAGATTGTGAGCGTGGTTTCAGCTTGATGAACAGTTTAAAAACCAAAATAAGGAATCGCTTACATTTAGAACATTTGGAAATGCTGATGCGTGTTAAGAGTCATCTTCAAGATGGCGGATCAGTAGACCTTGATAAAATTTATTCAGACTGGGTACATTTGAAAGATCGAAGAGAGAAATTTTGAGAACATAATAAGTGACGGCAGATAAAGACCAGCATGGTCCATCTAGTCTGCCCAGCAAGAGTAGGTGCACCTGTTGCTCTGTGCAGGCCACCTCTCCCCATGTCTTTGTTTAGGGGTGAACCCACCACTCCATGGAGGACACCGAACTCTTCTTCCATACATAAATTATTTACATGGAATAACAATGGCTTTCAATAAAAATTAACTGAAATAATACCACACTTGTGATTGTAATTACTAGAAATTTTCCGCTTCATTTAGTAATTGTCTATTTTCATTTAATTTGATTAACATCAATGTGGTGTACATACTGTATTCTAATGTGTAGTCAAATTTTAAAGTATATAACTCCAAGTGTCGTTATGTAGCGCACAAAAAATTTAACCTTCCTTCAAAAGCCGCACAGCTGAAATTTTATGCGCACACAGCCTACAGAAAATTAGAGGGAACATTGGTCCTGACCATTTTCCTCTGGAGCCCTCTGGCTACAGTTTTGTGAGAAGAGATTTTCAACATCGAGTTTCCCTCGATACCAGGTTCCCTTCCAGTGTCAGGGCACCGAACATTTCTTCTTCTACACGGGATCAGGTAACCCACAAACAGTCTGTTAAGACTAGCCAACCCTCGAGTGGTAGTTCTCATGCACGGCATGAAGACGGCTCCGGCCTTGCCCTCGAGGGTCCATTGGCTTCAAAACCCCGGCGGGAGTCTTCGGTCTCTAAAGCCTATGAGGGGTTTCAGGTTGTTCCTGGGGCTCACCCCTCACAGAACATACCTGAGCCATGCTCGGTGGTGGCATCCGCTTCGAGCAGTACCGATACCCCGGCATCAGCACTGGTGTTGGACGTAACACTCCTCACCAGGGATCGTCATCTGGCTTCCTCGGTACCTTCGGGACCGGTGGATACACTCCAGATTGACTTTCCAGTATCGGCATCGACGCCGTTACTACCACCAACGTCGGTACCCTCTAGACACGCATCGATAGACTCGCTCCCCTCGATGCCGAGTCTAGAATCGATCTCTAGTCTGGAAGACTGGGTACCAACTCGTCTCGGTACCGACACCTATTGGTACTGGACGTTAGGTACTGAGGATGATTACCGAAGGCGTTCGGTTACCTCGGTACCGATTGAGCTGCCACCGATGACTGCTCCGGTGTCGCCTTCGATTCTGACAGCGCTACCGGTATCGGTTTCGGTACCGGTATCCGCAGTAGCATCGGGGCCAGCTCCTTCTATGCTTCCTTCATCAGGGTCGCTCCTTTCTATACCAAGTCTGGAGTTGATACCTGGCATAGACAATGTCGTAGACTGTCACAGGTCCTGACCTCCAGTACCAACATCCATCCCTTAAGGATCCTTTTTTGCACCTTGCAGGATCTTATCTTCCTATATACTCAGGTAGATCCTCCGGTGCCCAGGCTAGTTCTTCAGATATAGCCTGTCCTGGGAAGGTTCTCTTTGGAGGTCCTTCTTTTCAGGATTTCCTCTTGGATATGGAAAGATCCCTTACCATTCCTATCCCTGGCCATGATCCCACACAAGGCTCTGTTTCTACTGGAGCAAAGAAGAACATAATGCTTTCTTTGCATCACTCCTTGCGGGATCTTCTTCTAAGAATGTGGGAAGCCCCTTTAAGGGTACCCCCACCTTCTAGAGCAACTGATCTTCTGTATCAAGTGTCCCCCTCTCCAGGGTTTCAAAAGACTCAACTTCCTCATCATTCCATTGTAGTGGAATTAGCAATGAGGAAGGTGAAAAGTAAGAAAAAGCACTCTTCTTATCCACCAGGTCGTGAGTCTAGGACACTAGATGCCTTTGGACGTCAAACCTTCCAGACATCTATGCTGTCAGCAAGAATTCTGTCATATATTTTTTATATGAGTCTATCTCTTCAGGAGCTCACAAAGAAATTATATCTTTTGGCTCCTTTTCTTTCAGAGCCCAAGACTGCAGACTATTCCTTACTACTTAGTCAACTTCAAAATATCTCTTGGTTTCTGACTCGTGCTTCCCTAGACTCATTTGAGTCTATTAGCAGAACTTCTGCTATAGCTATAGGGGCACGACGTAGAGCCTGGCTCCAAGCTTCAGACAGACAAATGGGCACTACAAAGACTAGGTAATACTCCTTGCACTGGAGAAATTCTCTTCAATAAGGAGTCTTTACATCAGGTTGCTCAGTGGTTCACTGACTTCCCTGTTTCTGAAGGCTATCCTAAGCCTTCTCCTTCCCCAGTAGGTAGGAAATACCCTACCAAACCTTCTTTCCCTAGGAGGAGAAGGTTTTCTTCTTCTCCTGCCCACCATACAGATGTTCCCAAGCAGGGGAGGCATCGTCCTGGTCTGAAAAATCCAAACTCTCACCAGGCTAAACAAACCCAGCAACCATAGGGTTTCTGATTAATCATTTTTCTGCCTCTTGGGGTTTACAACCTACAGTTGACTTCTTCTCAGCAGAAGTTTTTCACTGTTTTTTCATTGAAAACTCTACACATGGATTTCTTTTCTTAGGACATCCAGTTGCTCCTAGATATGCTGAGCTGTCAGGATATTCATGTCTATGGGTCACAGATTTCTCCTCTTCTTCCTGCCAAGAAGAGAGGTTTTACAACTGTCACATGATAGTTTTTCTGTACCAACATGAATTTTTTCCTTCCACAGACTTACCATATGGTAAGTCACCCTTCAGCTCTTATTTCTCTACCCTCTTATCCAGGTTTCTTCCCTGTAAGAGTGGTACCATACCACTGGAGGGCTTCTTTAGCCTTTCTAGTCTTTCTTTCCATTCCAATGTGGAGTTTTTTTCTCTTGAGTAAACTCCCTCCTTTTTGCCTGGGCAGCTCATCAGACAGGGACACGAATTGTCTACTCTTGTTCTGTCTGTTCTTTCTGTTTTACACAGAAAGATTCTCTCTGCTGTCTTATTCAGCAGCTACCCATGCAGGAGTTCTAGTGATTGGACTGCTGGTACTTTTCCACAAGTTTCCATTCTTGTCCTCCACTACTTTCTGTCTCGCCTTAGTAGTGATTCCAAGACAGTGTTACATCTTTCTTGGATAATCCTTATCACTACAGGCTTATCACACTATCTTCTATTCTTGCCATCTCCAATTCCTTTGGGTTTGGCAGCATAGTTGACCTGGCTGCTGGTTTCTCCAACAGCCAGTTCTATCTCCCAATTCTCCTGCATAATGCTCTCTGCAATCCTACAGAGAAGCTTTCCACTATGGGCCCTTGCTAGAGAGCATGGGGTTTTTTTCTCTAATGACTATCCTACATGGTTGAAAAAGGCTTCCTCAGTCATGTTCCATGACTGTGAGGGTTCTTCACACCCTACTATCTCCTTTTCAAACAAAGGACATAAGCCTTCTCTACGTGAAAGTCTAAAGAGTTGTCCAATTCCTACAGGGAATATGCTCTTTTTTCCTTACAGCTTGTCCTCATGGTATCCTAATCCTTCATGGACAGCACATATTTAACTAAAAAACACATGATACCCCTTTTTGCCCCTCAAATGGGTCAACCTGGTATCTCATTCTATGCGTTTTCTGTCCATTTACCATGCTAGGGTTCTGCAGAACTCAGGACTTGCTGTTTACAGACTGATATTATCCTCTGTTTTTTCACGTAACCATCCTGGTTATTTCACTGGATAGCATTCCCGCACCATCATAACCAGGGGGAATAGATTCTCTATATATTTTCTCAAGTAGGTTCCACCTTCTTGTTGTTAGCTGAATCTTTCCTCTTCACATCTCCCATGTGAATGTTCTTATATGCATATATATTCATATATATACATCTCTATAGATATATATGTCTGTCAGCTACGTGTGCATATGTTATGCCCTTCTAGATCTCAATATATATAGTCATGGGGTAGATCAGTGTATACCTATGGAAATAGGAAACACAGAGCTGAGCATGTCTAATAGTGACAGCTCAGAGCACATGGATCAGGGTTGCTATGAGCAACCATCACAAACAAAAGCACCAGGTGTAGGAGCACGCCCTAGTAGGAGATTACCTCATAGCCTATTAGGTAATGAGGGACAGCTGAGGGCAGGGCAGGCTCACTGGAACACCAAGAGTGACGCAGTTAAAAATCACTCAGAGTTGGTCAGAGGCAGAGCTAACCAGGAGTTTAAGGGAGCTAACCAGGAAGCTAATAGAAACAGCAAAGCTAACGGCAGAGCTGTTTGGGAAACTAACCGGAGAACTTCACACGGAGATTCAAACAGTATTCCACAGGAAATAGCCAAGGAAAGAATACCAGAGTCTGGTTACAGTGAGCTGTGCAGCACTGAACAAGAACCAGGTGGTTGGAGCCACGGAGGTATTCAAGCAGGCAGATGGAAGGAATCTGTGAGAGAAAATCTCCCTGAGAACAGGTACCGGGAGGGCAATAGCTGTTATCAGAGGGATACTTGCATGCCCAAAGAGAAGCGTCCAGTAAAAGGGAGTTGAAAGGCTTTCGTGGGAGAAAAGCTACGTTAAGTTTCCTAGCTCAAAAAGCTCCGTGGGAACCGAGCCAGAAGGTAGGCTGATTCCTTATAATAAAAGGGACCTTGAAAAGCAGAGTTTCACATACACTCACCCAGGAGTGTATGGCCCTCTGGAGGGAAACTCTAAGCTATACGGTAACCTCCCAATTTACCCTGATAGAGAGGAGGAGAGGAGCCCTTGTAACAGAGAAGAGGGTTTATTCAGAAATGGTATGAGTTACAATCCTACCGAAGATAACTACGGGGAAAGGTATGAGGACATGGAATGTGACTTCTGTGTTGAAAGTCCTGACGATTCCCAGATGGATTGTACTTTAGTATTCTCAGATAGCATTTCTTCATTGTGCTGAACTGTTTAAAGACAGAAATCTGTTTAGAGAAACAGATTTGAACAAGCCTGCTTGTGTAAAGTACAAGGACTGTTTTTCACCTTTTTGTTTGGTTGGCTGAAGATGAGCATCCATTTGTGTTAATAGTAGTTCACCTTCATTTATGCCAGAAAGTATGGTTTATATCCTTTTGATTCCTATGTGCTGAAATTCACCCGGAAGGGAAAATAAAATACCTCTTTTTAAAAGCCTGGCTACTCGTCTACAACTACCTTTTTGATTAGCTGGTGGGACTATAAATCCCAGGGGGCATTGCAACGTCCCAGCTATATTGAGAAGAGGCCCCACTGAAGCTCCCTAGGCTTCTGCCTATAGGAGTACGTAGGTGGGTGACAATATATACACCCATATATATATATGTGTATCTGTTGAGATACTTTGTTATAGGTAGATATGTATTTACATACTTATCTCTCTAACTGGCTATGCTCATAAAGGTTTTACCTTCCTATATTTTCCAGACAGTAGGCTTTGCCCATGTTCATGCTGTTCCACAGTATGTTTTGGGTATTATGCACACAACCACTGCTGTGGTACTGACAGCTCCTACCATAACCCTAGGTTTAGGTATCCCTGAAGCTCCATGCTCCAATATCTTCCTACCTCTCACCAGTTAGGAAAGACATGGTAGATCTTCAGTAAGATCTGAGGTTTTCAACTCCTCAGACACCTGTCCTTTCTTGGGAATACGGGGTTTTTTCCATACCCCTTCTTCCCTCAAGGACTAGGCCAGTTTGTCCAAATCGGTCAGTCTTCCTCTTTTGCTCCTAACTGTGAATAACTCTGTAGCCAAAAGAGTTTTCAGCTTTTTCCATGAAGCTTCCCACTAAAGACTCACCGTTTTTTGTACTACCCCAGTTGAATCCTGGGGTGAACTGTCACTTCCAGATTTTGACCTTCACCTTCACTTCAGCGAGGTCACCTTGAAGAATCCTCTACTGGATCCCCAGTAGACTCCATCAGCCTCTCTACTTCCTGCAATCCAGTAGGTGAGGTCCATATTGCAATTGTTCCTTTCAATATATTTCATGATAATTATCATACACACAAGGACTCCTTGCCTGTAGTCCTGTCTTAGGTTAGCTGTTTTCTACAGCTCTTCTCTTTTCAACTCCTGCCCTCCATCCTCAGGATGCCTGGCCATATGAGGTGTAGCATGTTTCAATCTCCAACATGCTAGGGCTCCAGGCATCTCAGCTTGGGAGTCCACATATGTGAAGACTCATTCCTGCTTGTTCCTGGAGATAGCACAGTTACTTACCTGTAACAGGTGATCTCTGGGAACAGCAGGAATAAGTCTTCACAACCCACCCACCTCCCCTAGGAGTTGTATCTCTCTATCTTTCCTTTCCTCTCTCTCTCTCTTTGTCTCAGCTATAAAACTCAACTGAGGAGAGACAGTTAGAAAGGCGGGAAGACAGCACGCAGGCGCTGAGGGATGCTCCCAAAAGCTTTCTGATTGGACGCTGGGGAGCATTCCCGCGCAGGCTCCGTCGGTACTGACGTACCCATATGTGAAGACTTATTCCTGCTGTTCCCAGAGATCACCTGTTACAGGTAAGTAACTGTGCTTTCTCCGGGAACAAGCAGGAAGTCAGTCTTCACATATGGGTGACATCTGCGCCGACAGAGCCCTCACAGTAGCATCTCCCCAGCTTTCTAAGAAAGCCTTTGGGAGATGCCACCATGCATGCGTGATCCCCTTCCCGCCCAAGGATGCCATCTTGCTTCAGTCTCCTTTTTTCCATAGAGCCCACCAGATTCTGTCTCTTTCCCCCTGAAAAAGTATCCTTTTTTTAATCATCTTCTCTGGTCTTGCACTGCT
The DNA here is from genome assembly GCA_033557465.1 of Ichthyophis bannanicus. Taxonomy (NCBI): domain Eukaryota; kingdom Metazoa; phylum Chordata; class Amphibia; order Gymnophiona; family Ichthyophiidae; genus Ichthyophis; species Ichthyophis bannanicus. The sequence continues at coordinate 68,802,824 of CM066048.1, forward strand.
ACTCTTCCCGCCCCCAAGTACACTGCCTTGGCATTGTCTCTCTGGTCCATTTAAATTTCTCTTCCCCCCCCCCCCCAGTGCGGTTCACACCTTTTTTACCACTGGCAGAGCTTTGGGTCTTTGATCTAGCTATGGCCCTTCCCCTCCCCCCATAACCTCCAGTGGCTTCGTGTGATCGGTGCTCGAGGGTCATGTCCCTCACTGACCTGCATGACTGCTGCCTCCGTTGCCTTGTGCTGGGACACAACCCTGCATTCTTTGCAAGAAAATGTCATCCAAGACCTTCAAGAGCCTCCAGCAGCAGCATGACAAGTTTTTTTCTCGGAGTCTCCAGTGACACCGCGCTCCAAGGCCCCTCTGAGGCCTTGGACTCCTCTGACTACATGGGCCCTGAACGAGACCACAAGTCCTCCGAGCAGAGCTCCTCTATTGGGGAACACAAGAAGAAAAAGAAACCCTAGAGGGTCACATCCGTGGATGGATACTGGAAAGTGGGTAAATCCCAAGCCAGACACCACAGTCCATGCCACTCGTCCAAGGGCTCGCCGGAAAGAACACTCCGATGATCGGCCTCTGACTCCCGAGGTCATCCTTGTTGAGGACTCCCCTTTCAGGGGAACTGGCACCAGGCCCAAGTTTCTCAGTGCCCATGCTGATGACTGAGGAGCCTTCTGGACTGGAGACCAGAATGGCGGCCTTGAAGCGCAACTTGTCTGTCTGCCTTGATGCCCGGCTCCACCGGATCATCCACCCAGACCACGAGGCCTTCGACATAGAGGACATCCCTGGACGTCAAGCTGATCCTCGAGAGCATGCAGCCTCAAGTCTATCCTTGACACTGGTCTCGATCCTGTTCCCATTGCACGAGACCTAGGTCCTCCCCAGCAAGTGCCCAAGACTTTGGCCACGGAGCCTCTGAGAGACCGGGCTCGGGGCCAGATCATCTGGCCTGGCCCTCCCTTGACGACTCCACCAATTACTTGGACTGGGAGACCAAGGACGAGGAGTTCCAGGACACCCGTTGCCACTGTGACATACCTTCAGACCCACCCCCCTCAGATGTAATGCCTATCTCTGCCTGAGGACAGGGCATTCCTCAATTTCATAAGGGACATATCAAAGGCGTTGGCATTTGCCACTGAATCTGAGGAGGACCCTTGTATGGAGGAACTCAAGATCCTCCAGTATGAAGCCCCACCGAGGGAAGCACTGACAGTGACCATTCCATCCATTCTGGAACGGCTACTTCTCCACATGTGGGAAACACCAGTGTCTGTGCCCATCGTGTGCTGACGCTTGACTTGGTGTATCGAGTCTGCTGGAGCCCGGGCTTCCAGAAAGCACAGCTGCCACACAACTCCATGGTGGTGGAGTTGGCCATGTGTTAGCTCAAGAGCCAGAAGACGCACTCTTTGGTGCCCCCAGGTAGGGAGGGCCCACACCCTGGACATGCTCAGTAGGAAGTGCTACCAGGGCTCAGTGCTCATCGGCCAGATCCAGGCATACCAGCAGTACGTGGGCATGTACCTGAGGGACCTGGTAAGGAGCTTGCTGGGTTTTTGGCTGGTCTCTTGAAAGAGCCCCTACAGCAGTTCAAGAACCTGGCCAAAGCCGTCCGTGAGTGCTCCAAGTTTGACTCAAGCAGCATATGACAGCTTTGAGTCGGTGCTAACGTAGCTGCGATGGATAATGGTGCCTGATGCCAGGGTTGGCTAAAGTCTTCCTACCTGGAGCAATGGGTTCAGGACAAATTGGTTGATGTCCCCTACCAGGGAGACAATCTCTTTTTGGCAAACCCATGACCGATAAGGCTGCTGAGTTGGAGACAGAGTTCATGACGAGGACTAGGCTCTCCCAAGAAGAATGCTACCCTCCCCCGACAAGAGCTCGAGTAAAAAGCCCCTTTACTCGAGGAAGTGAGCTCCTTACAGAAACTACCCGCAGTATCAGGTCTCTCCAGCAGGCCAAGGGACACAGGCATGGCCCTCACAAGCAGAAGGCTCTCAAACCCCAGGCACAGGCCCCGCCTCAGCCTGGTAGGAGTTTTTGGGCATAGCATAGCCTCTTCACCCTCAGGAAGTCAGCAGCCCACAGGGAGGTGTCTGATCTACTTTGCCCATCAGGTGGCCAGCTGTTACCACGACACTTGGGCACCCCAAGTGGTCAAGGATGGTTATCTCCTCCCCCTGGCACAGACACCTCCCCCTTTCTTCCCAGGAGAGCCTCCCAGGACTCCTCTTAACCGGGGTCTACTACTGCAGGAACTCGCAGGTCTCCTCAAAGACAGGGCGGTGGAACCAGTGCCCCAGCACCTCTGGGGCAAGGGGTTCTACTCCCAGGTACTTACTTGTGCCAAAAAGAACAGGGGACCTGAACAGGTTCCTGTGAGGGAGACATTCAAGATGCTCTCCCTTTGAACATTGCTGCCTTACCTCCAGCAAGAAGACTAACTATGCTCCTTGGATCTGAAGGATGCTTATACCCATATCCTCATTCATGCCAGCCATAAGCAGTATCTCAGATTCATGGTGGGGGGTGGCCACTATCAGTACAGGGTACTACCCTTCAGTCTGGCCTCCGCCCCCAGAGTCTTCACCAAATGCCTGGCGGTATTCGCTGCCTACCTCTGTCTCCAGGGGACCTTTGTCTTTCCATACCTGCCACCAAGGAAGACACTGCCACCAAGGTGTAGCAGGCCACAGCCCACACCATCTATGTCCTGCAACATCTGAGATTCGTGATAAACTGCTCCAAGTTTCACCACCTGACACTGTGTCTGGAGTTCATTGTGGTAAGGCTGGGCTTGGCTCAGGCCAGAGTCTTACTTCCCCCCTGGACAGGGCTGACTGTCTCAGGGCACTGGCTGCAGACATTCAGCACCATCCCTCAATGCCTGCTTGCCTCCTGCTGCGCCTACTCAACCACATGGCCTCCACGGTCCATGTTACCCCAGACGCCTGTCCTCATATGAGGATGGCTCAGTGATGCCTCTGCGCCCAGTGGACACGGGCCAACTACGAGACAGTGACCCGCGAGCTGGAGGAGTCCCTGAACTGGTGGGACACACAGCACCTTTGAGCTGGGATATCCTTTCAGACCCCCCCCCCCCCAAGAGGGTCCTCACTGCGGACATCTCCTTGCTGGGCTGGGGAGCACATTGCGAGGAGATCTGCACTCAGGGAGTTGGTCCAAGGCAGAAAGCCAGCAGCAGATCAACCTCCTGGAGCTCTGGGCCTTCTGCCACCATCTGCAGCACCAGTCAGTGCTGGTCCAAACGGACAATCAAATGGCAGTGTTCTATGTAAACAGACAAGGGGTCACGCACCCTCTGCCACAAAGCAGTGGCTCTATTCTCCTATGCGATCTGCCAAGGGATGCTCCTAAGGGCAGTGTACCTGCCAGGACAGCACAACACCCTGACCGACAGACTGAGCAGGGTCCTCCAGCTACATGTGTGGTGGCTGGACCCCATAATGGCCAATTGGCTCTTCCGGCTCTGGGGGGATTCCTCTAGTGGATCTTTTTGCCAGCCCGGACAACTCCCAATTGCCCTGCTCCTGCTCCCAAAGCCCCACCCGTCCCAGGTGGCTGCGGATGCATTCCTCATCCCATGGTCTGAGGGCCTCCTGTACGCCTTCCCGCCCATGCTGTTGATTGCCAAGACCATCTTCAGTGCTCTTTGCGACAGGGCTTTGCTGATCCTGGTGGCTCAGGCAACCATGGTTCCTGTGCTTCCCCGCTTGATGACAGGGGCTGGGGCCTCCGTCTCCCTGGGGAGTTCTCCAGGGTTATTGTCTCAGGAGGACCCCCTCTTGCACCCCAGTCTGGGGTCCCTGTCGCTGACAGGTTGGCTAATGAGAAGGTAGCCTTGGTCCTTTTCAACCTCTCCGGGGAGGTAGAGGAGGTCCTTTTTTTACCTCCACCTGACAAACCTACGCCTTCAAGTGGCACAGGTTTTCAGTGTGGTGCGCGAAGCGACAGGTGAACCCGTGCTCAGTGCAGCTGGTGCTGCAATACCTACTTCATTTGTCGCAATCTGGACTCGAATCAAATTCAAATTGAGGGCAAGCCCTCTCCTTGCAGCCTCTTGTCACACACTTCCTGAGGTGTCTCCTGTTGTCTAAGCGTCCCATCTGCCCACCAGCGGCTGAGTGGGACTTCTATATGGTGCTAGCACAGCTCACTGGGCTGCCATTTGAGCCCCTGGCTACCTGCCACCTGAGGTATCTCTCATGGAAAGTCATCTTCTTGGTAACGCTCACATCTGCTCGCAGGATCTGAGCTCAAGCCTTGATGGCAGAGCCACCCTACACCAGGCTGCACAAAAACAGGGTTGTGCTCTGCACACACCCCAAATTTCTCTTGAAGGTGGGGTCCCCATTCCACTTCAATCAAGAGGTGGTGCTCCCCACTTTCTTTCCACAGCCTCTCGCAGGCAGAGCGGAGGCTGTCCTCCATACTCTGGATTGTAAGAGAGCCCTATCCTTCTACCTTCAATGTACCAAGGGCCACCGCAAAGCTTCATAACTTTTCATTTTCTATGACCCCAGTCGGTTGGGGGAGGTGGTGACCAAGTGGATTCTGTCCACCTGAGTGGCAGACTGCATTGCCGTTGCCTATGAACAGGCTGGGCTCTCGCTGCAGCGCCGGATCATGGTGCACAGCATCAGGGCCATGGCAGCTTCTGTGGCAAGCCTACATTCTGTCCCAATGATGGACATCTGCCGGGCCGCACCTGGTCTTCAGTCCATACCTTCGCAGCTCATTTCTGCCTGGAGAGGGAGTCCTGATGGTGCAGCGCCTTCGGCCAGGCCATCCTCTGTAATCTGTTTGGGGTTTAGGAAACTCCTACCCTCCGACTCTTTTGTGTTCAGGCTACCGGAGTGTTGGTTCCTTACTGGACACACTGGTCCTTCTGGAGCCTGTATTCTTGGACTCAATTACTGCTGCTCACAGCTCCCCTTTGGGGCATCTGTGTGTTTTTCTATGGGTTTTCAGTATCCTGTAGTTAGGGAGTCCCATATGTGAGGATTGATTTTCTGCTTGTTCCCGGAGAAAGCATAGTTATTCACCTGTAACACATGTTCTTTGGGAACCACAGGAATCAGTCCTCACAAACATCCTTTCTCCCCATTGAGTTGCTTCTCTTCATTTTTTGCTGTTTTTAGCTATGTTTATGTTTGTTTATTAAAAACTTGTTATACCGCCCAACACCATAGGCACCTGAGCGGTTTACTGAGACAAGATGGCACTCTTGGGCAGGAAGGGGACCATGCATGCGTGGGGCATCTCCCAAAGGCTTTCCTTCAAAGCTGTAGAGATGCTTCCGTGAGGGCTCTGTCAGCACTGACGTCACCCATGTGTGAGGACTGATTCCTGCTGTCCCCAGAGAACACCTGTTACAGGTGAGTAACTACACTTTACTCAGTACTGTGTAATTGCTAGGCTAGTGTCCACTTGTACAGAATCCCAGACAGAGAACCTGAATATTTTAAACCATTTTTTTGCTACAGAGTGTAGAAGAACATCGCACAGTGCAGGACAGCCAGGGCAATAAGACCACCACCATCACCCGCAAGAAGGAGGACCAAGCACTGATCTCCACCACCACTAGGAACCAGGGGGGGGAGGAGGAGCATACGGAGAAGATGATCAACATGGATGACAGTAAGAGCGCAAGGGCCAGTGAGACTGGAATAATCCTACAGACTCAGTTTGCTGGCAAAGTCCTAGGGTCACAAGCAGAAAGCCTGGCTGCAATACTGAGGAGCCGCTATTAACAAATGTGGAATCTGTCACAGCTGCATTACATGCTGTGTGCATGTTCTCAAGGCAAGGGTTACTTTGGCATTCTCTTCCCATTCAGTTCATGTACTAGCAGACTTGCAGACAATGCCTTGGAAGAGCCACATGGTGCTTCCTAACCACCCAGTCCTCCCCCTTTCTTCCCTCTCCCCCTCCCCCTCCCCCCACTTTGATGCTCTAGGCAGTCATCTGTAGTCCTTGTCTCTTGTGACAGCTCTGTGTTTGAATATACTTTAAAGAAGCTGGACTAGCTCTGGTGCCCAAAATATCCCCATCGCCCATTTCTTTGGTTCTGTCCTATTCCTTGGTCTGATTTCTTCTTTATACTTGCAGACATTCTTTTAGAATAAATGTGCACTTCCTGATCGTAGCTCCAGTCTAGTCCCGGACCTCTGAGTTGACAGTCCCATTCAGCAGCTTGGAGACTGATGAACCTCCTTTTTCTGTGATGTCATCTGTATATCTTCCAGGGATCCGCCTGCCTCCATCAGTTACCTCAGTCTCCAAGCAGCTGAAGGGGATGGTGAGCCTGGAGGTCCGGGCTCACTGGAGGAACAATTAAGGATAGTTAGTTGTAAAGTATTAGGATTAGCTTTGTCTGGATGTCTAGTTTGGGTTATCTAAGAATTATATACCGTGCTCTACTTTAAAGGTGCACGGGCTCTCCTCTGATCTGTGGTTGCTGCTGCGGGAGGGCAGACAAGCAGGGGACACGGAGGAGCAGCGTTCGCTCCTTGTTTGCAGTAGCGGAGCTGAATCACTGAAGCATTCACTGTGCTGCGGAGAAGGAGTCAGCCAGACATGCAGCAGAGGATTTGCCTGTGAGCGTGCCTGTGCTGACAGCGGCGATAGCCAGGAGCCTCCTTTTGCGCAGTGCACAGGCCGGGGCCCCGAGTCAGCTCGGCTTGTTTTCCCCGTGAGCGGAGGAAAGCCGGAGACTCGCTGACGAGCGAAGGGGTGGCTGAAAAAGGTAAGCGAGCGGCTGCGGGGTCTCTCTTCAGCACGCTTTGCAGGGTAGGCCTCGCCACATGGCTCCGGCGCGGGAAGCGCGAGCGCAGCCTCGGCCCAGTTACCGCTGCGGTTCAGACCGTCGGGAGCCATGCGGGGGGGGCCTGTTTCAGGGCTCTCTGTTCTCCGGTCGGGAGCAGGCGAAGTTAATTAAAAAAAAAAAAAAAAGAAAACGGAGCGCGGTTGTGTCTGAGCGGGCCCTGCCAGTCCACACAGCAGCACGACTAGGGAGCTGCAAGTCTGACAGGCTCCCCACTCAGTGCTGGGATGCCGGCTAAGGCGCAATGCTTAGTCTGTGGGGCCAAGAGAGGCACTCTTGCAGACTCTGGGGTGTGTAAAGGCTGCACGAGAGAGTCGGCTGCCTGGGAGCTCTCCAGGGAAGGTGATGAAGTCAGGATTGAGTCCGAGCCGGGGTCTCTGGTAGATCAGGGGGTCGCTCCATCCCTGGGAGAGCCAGTGACAGGGACCGGCTGCCCCAGATGTCCCGCCTTCCTCTATGGCCTGGCCCAAGGGGCTTGAGTCGTTTTTTTCTGCCGACTTCCTGGGCCTCCTGCAGCGAGCGGTGAAAGGTCTCCCCTCCAAGCAGGTAAAGTGCAATGCTGAGAGTCGGGGACTAAGGAGATCAGGGTCCCCTTTTGCAGCAGAGGCTCGGGAAGGATCCAAAAGGCCACGACTGGATGGAGATCTCGCGGATTTGGTGGTGGTGTCAGAGGAACAGGTGTTAGAGGAGGAAGACAGGTGTGTGGAGCTGGACGATGACCTGGAAGAAGGTGAGCTCGCTGAGAAGGAAGAGAAAGCTAGAGTGGTGTGGGTCTTCCGCAGGGAGGAGCTTCAGGCGCTCATTGTGGAGACTCTGAGAGCCTTGAATATGCCGGACCAGAGTGCAGCGGAGGATGCGACCCTGGAGGACCCTTTGTTACAGGTCTTTCGAAAGACTCAAAGGGCGTTTCCGGTGCACAGGGTGTTTCAGGAACTGATACAGGAGGAGTGGAATGTTCCCGAGGCGTCCCTGAAGGGCTCTAGGGTGATGAGTCGGCTTTACCCTCTGGTGGATCAGGACAAGGAGATTTTCAAGCCTCCCAAGGTGGACGCCGCAGTGGCGTCAGTGATAAAAAAAGACCACTATCCCAGTGGAGGTCAGTGCTGCCCTCAAGGATTCTCAGGACAGAAAGCTGGATGCCTTACTCAGACAGATTTTTGATGTGAATGCCCTCTCCATGCAGGCGGCTATCTGTGGAACATGGGTGGCCAGGGCCTGCTTACGGTGGTCCCAGCGGAGTTCAGGAAGGCAAGAGACCGATGCGGTAGAGGACGCGTCCAGGTTGGAGTCGGGAGCGGCGTACCTGGCGGATGTCCAATATGATCTCATGCACGGCTTGTCAAAGAGCATGGCTTTGGCGGTGGCAGCAAGGCGTTATCTGTAGCTCCGCAATTGGGCAGCGGATAACTCATCTAAAGCGAGATTGAGTAAGCTTCCCTTCAAGGGACGTCTTCTGTTCGGGGAAGATCCAGAGAAACTGGTCAAGGATCTGGGCGAAACAAAAGGCGGTAGACTGCCAGAGGACAAGCCTAAGCAGGGGCGACCTGGGGCTGGTGGTAAGGACCAGTAATGGGAGTTTTGCTGTTTTCGCTTTCAAAGGTTTAATTCCGGCTCCAGAGGCAAGTTCCCCAGTAGAAGCCAGTCGTTTCGGGGATTTCGAGGAGCGGGTAGAGGTTTTGGTTCCTCCTCCTCCTCTAACCTTCGCAAACCTCAATGATGCCAGGGGTGCCCAGGCGCCCGTAGCTCCTGTGGGAGGGCGTTTGCAGGAGTTCTATGCCGCCTGGGGCCGGATTACCACAGATCAGTGGGTGCTGGAGGTAATCAGAGAAGGTTATGCGCTGGAGCTGCAACGACCGGTGCGGGAGACGGTACGAAGGCTTCTAGACCTCAGAGCGATAGTGCCAGTTCCCCGGGACCAGTACGGCTGCGGTCGATACTCCATTTACTTCGTGGTGCCGAAAAAAGACGGAGGAGTCTGGCCCATCCTGGATCTAAAAGAAGTAAATCGGTGTCTTCGCGTCTCTCACTTTCATATGGAAACGCTGCGATCAGTGATAGCTGCGGTTCGGAGAGGCGAGTTCCTCACCTCCCTGGATCTTTCAGAAGCATATCTTCACATTCCTATTCGGCCGGACCACCACAAGTATCTGCGCTTTGCGGTTCATTGCGGACAGTTTCAATTCCGAGCCTTGCCGTTCTGGCTGGTGACGGCGCCTCGCACGTTCACCAAGATCATGGTGGTGGTGGCAGCGGCCCTGCGCAGGGACGGGATCCTGGTGCACCCCTACCTGGACGATTGGCTCATTCGAGCAAAGTCGAGAAGCGAGAGCGAAAGTGCTACGGCCAGAGTAATAGCATTCCTGGAGAGTCTAGGTTGGGTGGTCAACGTACCGAAAAGTCAGCTTGTTCCCTCGCAGTGCTTAGAGTACTTAGGGGCTCGGTTCAACACGAAGGCAGGTCAGGTGTTTCTGCCTCGGCTGAGAGCGCAGAAGCTGCGGGCCCTGGTTCGGAGGTTCTTGTGCAGCATGGAACCCACAGCGTGGCAGTACCTCCAGCTGCTGGGCACGATGGCGGCAACGATAGAACTGGGACCGTGGGTGAGAGCACACATGAGGCCATTACAGCGGGCGCTTCTCCGGCGCTGGTTTCATCAGCGGGATCCGCTGTCGCAACGGCTCCCCTGCCTGGAGGAGATGCGAGGGTCTCTGCTTTGGTGGCTTCTTCCCGCATCGCTGGAGTGTGGGAGGCTGCTGGAGGCGCCCGACTGGGTGCCGTTAACAACGGATGCCAGTCTCCTGGGATGGGGGGCCCATTTCCAGGGGCAGTTCGCGCAGGGGCAGTGGAACGAGCAGGAGAGGGCCTGGTCGATCAACAGGTTGGAGTTGAGAGCGGTGTCCCTAGCCCTGCAAAGCTTTCAATCTTGCATCTCCGGGACAGCGGTCCGAGTGTTTTCCGACAACGCAACCGCGGTGGCATGTCAATCGGCAGGGGGGTACAAGCAGTATAGCGCTGGAAAACGAGGCAGAGGCCCTGTGCGGTTGTTGGGCCGAAAAGAATCTCCTAGCACTGTCGGCGGCGCATGTGGCAGGAGTACACAATGTAAAGGCCGATTTCTTAAGTCAAGCGAGAGTGGATCCAGGAGAGTGGGTCCTTCATCAGGAGGTGTTTGACATGCTAGTGCGTCGGTGGGGAACACCGGTGATGGACCTCATGGCAACGTTCCAGTCGGCAAAAGCCAGTCGGTTTTACAGCAGGCGAAGAGAAAGGATGTCGGAGGGTCTAGATGCGCTCATCCAAGCCTGGCCGGAGGATCAACTACTGTACGTCTTTCCGCCCTGGGTGTTGATAGGCAGAGTGCTGCAGCAGATCGAGAGCTTCAGGGGGCAGGTGATTCTGATAGCGCCAGATTGGCCCCGCCGCCCTTGGTATGCGGACCTAATACGGCTACTGGCAGCGCCACCTTGGCGTCTCCCAGCTCGGGTGGACCTCCTGTCGCAGGGGCCCCTGTACATGCCTTACATGGATCGATTCTCGCTTACGGCTTGGCTTTTGAGAGGGCGCAGCTGAAGACCAGAGGATACTCCTTGGCGGTCATTACCACGTTGTTAAAGGCGAGGAAGAGGTCGATGTCCTTGGCGTATGTACGAGTCTGGAGAATCTTCGAAGGTTGGTGTGGAGACAGGGGCTCGGAGGCGTTGAAGGCGTCCATCCCGCAGGCACTAGAGTTTCTGCAGGATGGTTTCGACAAAGGGTTGGCGGCGGCCTCCCTTAGTGTGCAGTTGGCAGCGATGTCGTGTTACCGAGGACGGATAGGTGGCCTTCCGCTCGGGGGGCATTTGGATATTAAGCGTTTTCTTAGGGCGGTATCCTTATTGCGACCGCCTAGGCGACAATTGGTGCCTAAATGGAGCCTTCCGCTCGTGCTGGAAGCGCTAGAGCGGGAGCCCTTGAGCGGCGCGTCCTTGAAAGATCTCAATTTGAAGGTTGTGTTTCTAGTGGCAATCTGTTCGGCCCGCAGGATCTCGGAACTACAGGCATTGTCTTGCAGGGAACCTTATTTGTCATTCTTTGAGTCCAAGGTAGTGTTAAGACCGGTGCCGGCCTTTTTGCCTAAGGTAGTGTCGGCGTTTCATCTGAATCAGGACATCTCTCTGCCAGTATTTAGTAGACACCCGGGGGGTCCAGCCTCTAGGAGCTTGGACGTTCGTAGGGCGTTGAAGTATCTGCGACGGACGGTGAGTTTTCGCAGATCAGAAAGGTTGTTTGTCCTGTTCGGAGGGCCCAGATGTGGTGAGGCGGCGTCTAAGGTCTCTATAGCCAGGTGGATCAAGGAGGCAATCGCTTCAGCGTATGTGTTGAAGGGCAAGTTAGTGCCGGAAGGGCTTAGGGCTCATTCCACCATGACTCAGGCGGCGTCCTGGGCGGAGCTTCGCTTGGTGCCGCCGCTTGAGATGTGTAGAGCGGTGACTTGGTCTTCCTTGAATCCTTTTGTGAAGCATTACCGGCTCGATGTACAGGCGGCACAAGATGTGCGTTTTGGATCAGCGGTCTTTCAGGCTGGGGTTTCCGGTCCCTCCCATGAAGATTACTGCTCTGGTACATACTCAGAGGTCCGGGACTAGACTGGAGCTACGATCAGGAAGGTGAAATTAGACTTACCTGCTAATTGTTCCTGGAGTAGATCTAGTCGAGTCCCGTCCCAGCGTGGTGAGTCTGCAAATATCAGCCTGAAGGTCGGGATTATGGCAGGTAAGCCGAACCGCCTGGTGGGGAGCTTTCCTGAAAGCAAGGATGGCATATATGGGGCAGGTTTCGCCCAATCAGATGGGAGGAAAGCCTCAGCACATTTAAAGTTTTCTGATAGTTGTTTAACTTAGTGTTCGGGTTAGTAACAGAATGTTATGGTAGATTTTTATGCGATTAAACAAAAAAGAAAAAAAAAGAAAAAAGAGGTTTGATTCTTACTTGTTGCTCCGGAGAGTCTGCTTTGTCAATAGTGAACTGATGGAGGCAGGCGGATCCCTGGAAGATATACAGATGACATCACAGAAAAAGGAGGTTCCTCAGTCTCCAAGCTGCTGAATGGGATTGTCAACTCAGAGGTCCGGGACTAGACTGGATCTACTCCAGGAACAACAATTAGCAGGTAAGTCTAATTTCACCTTTTTCATTTAGCTTGGCCATTTTTCTTACTCCTCCTTGGGCTTTCTTATCCATCAGAACAATATCTTATTTGGTTATGATGTTTCATTTGCAAGTGCCAGGGCTTCCATAAAAACCCGGGGGATGCTAAGTCTCTCTAAAGTGTTCTGGTGCATGATGATGGGGGAGAGTAAATTTTGAAACCATTTCATTCTGAAATGCAGTGCTTTATGTGCATAGATGGCCTATTTAGTTTGTTTGGGTTTTGTCTTGTTTTTTGCTATACTGCCTTTGCATAGGTTACTGCAAAGGGGTTCACAATTTAAAAAGTAGGGAAGAGAAAGGGGGACGAACAATAGACTTAACAAACAGAAAGGAGATCAAGAGCTAGACAAAAATTTAAATTACCGCTGATAAAAAAAATAATGGGGGAGGGGAGAGTAAAATTAGGAAGGGAAATTTAGGATTAAGCCATTGCCCCCAGATCCTCTCCATAGGTCTTCATAAAAAATAATACCTTAAACTTAAAAAAAGAATTAAAGATATGATGATTCTGCTTGCAAGCATCAAGGCAGGGAATTCCAAAGAGGAGGGAGCAAGATAAGAGAAGGCAGTATGATGTGTAGTTTTGTGTCTAGTATAAATGGTGGGTGGCATGCTGCATACATTTTCGTGTTTAAGTTCTCATTTTAATAGGACCCATTGGGAAGAAGATGATTTACAAATAGGAAAGGTACCTCCAAAGAATGCTTTATAGGCAAGCAATGAGATTTTGAAGTGTGAGTAATAAATGACAGGAGGTGAGGAGGGAGGTAACATATTTAGATGCAAAGAAGAGTTGTTTGACCATTTTTAAGGTAGTGCAAGAGAGCCACTGCTTATCCCTGGGTATAAGCAGCACAAAACTGACTACTTTTGGGTTATGTCAGGTACTTGTGACCTAGATTGGTCACTGTTGGAAACAGGACACTGGGCTTGATGGACTTTAGGTTTGACCCAGTATAGCAGTTATCTGTAATCTTTTTGTACTGGTTAACTTTAAAGCTGCAATACAAGAGATTCCTATAATCCAAGCAACTGATGACCAGGGAATGGACTAGGTTTCTGGGGGCCTTCTTACCAAGACATGAGCAGAGTGCACGCAGCTAGCGCAGAGAGAAAAAAAACCCATGATCTTATGACTGTAAAAGTTTGCTCCTCAAATGAGAGAGCTGAGTCAATATGACACCCAAGAATTTTCTGGTAATGAAATGAGAGCCTACCTAGAGTGAAGAGGCATCAGGTTTGTCCAGGGAATCTAACCCAATCTATGAATAAATGTAAGTGTGTACAGCCTGTATGCATTTAAGTTAACTGCTTATGCTTGAAAATTCACACGTATATATGTAATTTAATTCAGAAAGATTGTGTGCCTCAAACAGTATATGTAAACACTAGCACATAATTTTCTAATTCTCAATGTGGAAGTGTACGTGTGCTCCTGATTTATATGCTTATGTTCTCATACTTTTTATCCATGCATACAGTTTATGAATCTCCTCCCACTCCTCATGCAGACAAATGAACACGGTTTGTTATATTGCATTAGCAATACATTGCTTATTGCAGAGTATTGGTGGAGAGGAGAGTAGTCCTGCAAAGTTGATCACTGATTTAAGACTATGCACTCCCTGTTATCTCAGATCTCTTTCCCATATTTTCTTAAGATTATTACAATTGTTGGGTGAAGCAGTGTTTTTAATGAATAATTTTGTATTATCCTACTAGACCAGTCCAGACACGTGTGTTGCGCTTCCTGCATTGGAGGTGGCTGCGGGGACATCTGACTGTGGCCACTGCTGCATTGCCTGTGGGGGCTGGTGTTTAGGTGGCACATCAGACTAGTTGTTCGCATCTTGTGCAGTGCATAATGGGGAGAGCTCGGGTAAAGCCCGGGGGATGTGGGATCGTGCTTTCCCAGCACAGTCTACGGAAGCTCAGAAGGCATATGTAGCTTCTGTCATGGCAGGCAGCAGCATGGAGGCAGGAAAAGTGTCATTTTCTCTGAAGGTTCAGCAGTATATGATGGCTCGGGGGGCTCAGAGGCACATGTGGGAGACTGTTTGGGCCCAGCAGTGTTATTCCTGGAACAAGGCACTCTGCGGGAGTTGCCTTCAATTTCCTCAGGGCTGATGTAATCTGCTGTGGGTTTGTCTGCTTTACCTTTGGCCCTGCAAGAAGTGCTTTCCTTGCTGCAGAGCCCGGGTACTGCAGGATGGAGTGCAAGAGAGGTCTGGAGCAGCCTTTTTTGTGGTCCTCAGAGTTGTGGGATCCGCTGCAAAAAAAGCCCAACCAGTCCAGGAGAGAGGAGTTATCACCAAGAAGACCCAAGTTTGTCAATCTTGCCCCTTGTGGTCTTAGAAGGGGGGAGGACCTGAAGGAGGGCAGTCCTGAGGAAAGCGGAGGGCTTGAGGATGGTGAATTGTGTGAGGAGGATGAGTCGTCTCATATGGCTGTACAGGCAGGAGGAGATGGCCTCCCTGATTATGCAGGTGACCTCTACGCTCCATATCACAGAGATGCCTTTTGGAGGTGAGATCAGATAGGGATCCAATTTTATTTATTTATTTAACAGGTGTTTTTTATACTGCCTTTATGCCAAGAAGGTTTACAGGGAACAACAAACACAAATATTTTGTGATTACATATAACTAAAGGAAGCAAACTTGCAGCTAACAAAACGGGTTTTTATAGATGTTCAGAGATCGTGATTGGGGTTATGGTGTGTGTAGTTAAGTGATATCATTTGGACCAAAGTGTTCAATTTTGAGGGCATCTGGAAGCTTACCAGGGCCGTCCCTCTTCCCTGGGTAGTGCATAGTATGATTTTAGCCAAATGGGATGTGCCACAGTGTCAAGGGTGCAAGGTTATGGGCAAGCTGTATGTCATTCTCTTGGAGAATGTTGAAAGCTGGCTGTATTTTCCTGTGGTCTACTCCCTAGTAACAGTGATGACCCTGCACACCACTATCCCTGTGATTGGAAGCACTGCCCTCCAGGATCAGCAGGATAAGATTGAGGCGCTTCTGAAGATAGTATTGCTGGCCTCCGTCTTTGGGGGTGTAGACATTTGGTTTGCAGGGGCCTCATAGCCATGGCCCTAGCCCTGCTGCCCTGGGTGCAATAGCTGCTTGAGGATGCAGAGGCAGTGAGGTTGGAATTAACCTCTGCCTGTTGATGGATGCTCTCCGTGATCTTATTCACTTGTCTGCGAGTGCAGTGGTTTCAGCTATGGCAACTCAGCAGTGGGTTGTGGTTGCACCATTAGTAGGCGGATGCAGCCTCTAAACTGCTCTTTCCTTATCGTCCCTCCAGTCCAGTCACGCAGCTTAGGGTAGTGCACCTCTTCCAGCAGCTTGGAGACTGAGCATGTCACAGCTTTGACAACAGACTACTTATACAACTGGCATCACCCACCAGCCCCAGTAAGCTCAGTCTCCAAGCAGCTGGAGCAAGTGATTCCAGAGATTGGACTCATTGAAGGGACAACTAGGAAGCTGGTTAGGCTGTTTATGGGTTATTTTTCCCTTATTTTTTTTCCCCTTTTATTTCATAGCTGCTTCATTGGGGCTCTCCTCCCCCTCCCTCTCCTGGCCGGGGATCGGTCGAACAGGAGCAGCTCCTGAGGTCCCCTCGCTGGGCTGACACATTTTTTGTTTCTTGGTTCTAAGGAAAAAAAAGGAGGTCAAAGCTGCCACAGGTTGGTTTGTTCGGTCGGCAGCAGCTGCGGCTCCTGAACTCGGTTTTGGCGGGTGAGGAGCGCTTTATGCAGGAGGGGGACAGGCCAGTCGGAAGACTGGTGCAGGAGCAGATGTCTCTCCTTTTAGCTCCTGCCTCGGTGCCGAAGCCGCGAATCGGCTGAGCACCAAGGGGGCAGCAAGATCAGCGCTCTGCGGGGGTGAGTAGCTCGAGGGCATTAGCTGAGGGAGGGAGTTTTTAAACGGGGCGGATGGGCTGCTACTTCGGGGATGCCGGCAGACCGCGTGGCAGAGGACCGCAGTGCAGCAGGCAGATGTGCCATTTTCTAAGGCGGGAAACTGGCAGGCTTCGTCGCCGGCTTTACTTTTATTTTTACTTTCGTGTTTACTTTTGTTTTTAGTTTTGGGAGCTTTAGGCGAGCTTTCCAGCAGACCTACTTGCTATCTGCTGGACTCTTTTTTTTTTGTTTCGGTATGGCGTTTTGGAAAAAAAAAACTTTAAAGAGAACAGAAGGCAGTCCTTAGGCGGCTTCCCCTTTTGTGGCAAGGGAAGTTATGCTGGAGAAATCCCAGTGTGTCGCCTGTGGGGCGCATAGGAGCACACTCGCCACGGAAAGTGTTTGCCATGGGTGTGCCATGGAGGCACGCACAGCGGAGCGTGCTATGCAGGAGGAAGCAGAGGCCCTGGAAGGATCTGTCCCATCGCTTCTGGCCTCTCCGCTGCCATTAGGGGTGCAGTCCAGCATGAGGAGGGGGTCAAGCTCTCACCGCCTTGCAGCTTTTTCAGTTGAACTTGGCCTCTCCGGGACCCTCTTCCTCCCATATGCAGGGGGGAAGGGGTCCTGGAGTATTTTTCCCCCCGAGTTTGTTTTGCTGCTTCACAGGGCTTTTTGTTTAAAGCAGCAGAGGGTGGACCAGGCAGGCAATGGTAGGAAGAGAATGGTGGCAGAGAGCCTACAGGAGGCTGAGGCTGGCTCATGTCAACCCCCAGCTAAGAGGCGGCTTGAAGGAGAGACATCTGAGGAGTTAGGGTCTCTTCTCTTGGACTGGGAGGCAGAGGAAGGTGTGGAACCTGAAGAGCTGGAAGAAGGGGAGATCCCGCAGGAGTAAGAGCCCCAAATTGTTCGAGTCTTCTGTAGAGAGGAGTTGGCGGGGCTCATAGCAGAGTCCCTCAAGGCGTTCAATATGTCAACAGGGAGCATGACGGAAGACGAGGCTCTAGAGGACCCCATTCTTCAGGCTGTGAGCAAGCCTCAACAGGTGTTCCCCCTGCATAGAGTGATTAAAAGATGATCCTGGATGAATGGGACCTTCCTGAGGCGGGGCTTAAGGGGTCTCGAATGATGACCCGACTGTACCGGTTGTCTGATCAGGAGAAGGAGATGTTCTGTTTGCCGAAGGTCAATGCTGCTGTGTTGGCAGTAACCAAGAAGACTACCATTCCTGTGGAGGGCAGTACGGCCCTCAAGGATGATCAGGATAGGAAGTTAGAAACCCTATTGAAGTGTTTGATGTGAGTGCCCTGTCCTTGCAGGCCTCAGTATGTGGGGCATTAGTGGCAAGGGCATGCTTGCAGTGGGCGCAGGGAATCCTCGAAGCAACAGGGAGGGTCCCCAGAGCAGGGGGCTGCAGCAAGGCTTAAGTCAGGGGTGGCTTACTTAGCAGACGCCTTCTATGATCTGGTTAGGGGACTGTCCAACAGTATGGCCTCGGTAGTGGCAACTCGCCACTACCTTTGGCTCTGTAATTGGTCGGCTGATGTTTCCTCTAAGGCCCGCCTGAGTAAGCTGCCTTTCTGAGGGAAGCAGTTGTTTGGAGAGGATCTCGAGAAGCTGGTCAAGGACTTTGGGGAGTCGAAAGGGGGGCGGCTGCCCGAGGATAAGTCCAAGCAGGGCCTGGAGTCTGTCTCAGGTAGGGGTCAACCCCAGGAATTTAAGCGTTTTCGGACAGTGCACTTTATGCCATATCAGTGAAGGAAGTTTGCTCCCCGGGGACAGCCCTTTAGGGGGTTTCATGGGGCAGGTAGAGGTCATTACTCGGCTTCCACCTCCTCTGCAGCCCACAAGAAAACACAATGAAATGAGGGGGGTCCAGGCGGGGGTGCAGCCTGTGGGAGGCATGTTACAGGACAACTTCCCTGCCTGGGCCCTAATTACGTCGGACCAGTGGGTCCTGCAGGTGGTGCGGGATGGTTATACGCTAGAATTGACCAGACTGCTGCCACCTGCCTTCATTTGCTCTCCATGCAAGGCACGGGGGAAGGCTCAAGGCGTGTGGGAAACGCTCAACAGGTACCTGAGGTTGGGAGCGGTAGTGGAGCAATGTGGCGCAGGTCGATACTCCATTTCTTTTATCTACCAAAGGAGGAGGGCTCCTTTCAGTCTATTCTGGATCTCAAGCAGGTAAACCTATGCCTGTGGGTTCTGAGATTTCATATGGAAACCCTCAGGTTGGTGATTATGGCTGTGAGAGAAGGGGGGGAGTTCTTGACCTTGCTGGACCTCACCGAGGCGTATCTGCATGTCCCCATCCATCCAGATCATCACCTGTTGCTCCGCTTTGAGGTGCCAATAGGGCACTTTCAATTTCAAGCCTTGTCTTTTGGTCTCGCGACGGCTTCCCAGACGTTCACCAAGGGTAATGGTTGTGATGATGGTGGCATTGCGTCGCGAGGGCATACTAGTCCACCCCTACCTAGACGATTGGCTCATTCGCGCAAAATACACGCAGGAAAGTGCTCAGGCCACAGAGCACATAGTCAAGTTCCTACGGAGTCTAGAATGGGTCATCAACGTCTCCAAAAGTCATCTAATTCCTTCACAAAATCTCAGGTATCTCAGTGCTTGCGTCGACACCCGGGCCGGCAGTTTATTTTGCAAAAGAGGGCAGAGGCGCTGCGGCTTCTAGTCCGGCAATTCCTCCACATGGCGGAACCTACAGCATGGCACTATCTCCGGCTGTTGGGGACCATGGTGACAACGATAGAGTTGGTCCCATGGGCGCGAGCGCACATGAGTCCGTCGCAGAGCACCCTGCTGTGGAGATGGTCGCATCAGCAACAGCCCCTTTCGCATCTATTGCCGTGTCTGCTATAGGTACACACAGCTCTCAAGTGGTGGCTTCACAGGGAGCATCTGATGGTGGGAGTCCTGTTGGAGTTGCCGTGCTGAATTCCCCTGACAACGGATGCCAGCTTCTCCGACTGGGGAGCCCATTGCAAAGGGCAGGTGGTGCAGGGAAGCTGGCCTGTGGCAGAGCGGATGTGGTCCATCAATTGGCAGGAAATGAGAGCCATTCTCCTTGCTTTGCACGAGTTTCTCCCACACTCCATGGAAAGGTGTTTCGCGTCTTCTCTGACAGTGCCACCGCAGTAGCATATATCAATCGGCAGGGAGGCACAGGGAGTGTCAAGTTCTAGTGCGAAGCGGAAATGTTGATGAGTTGGGCAGAGGCCCATCTGAAGGCCATCTCAGTGGCGCACATTGGTGAGGCAGAGAACATGACAGCCAATTACCTCAGTCGGGTGCACTTGGATCCAGGGGAATGGCAACTGAACCAGGAAGTCTTCAAGCAGATCATACGCCGGGGGGCAGCACCAGTCATGGACTTGATAGTGACCTTTGCATCTGCCAAAGTGAGCAGGTTCTTCAGCTGGCAGAGGGAGAGAATGTTGGCGGGCCTGGATGCATTGGTACAGCGTTGGCCCTGCTGGGGTCTTCTCTGTCTTCCCTCTGAGGGCGCTCATAAGGTGAGTGATACAGAGAGTGGAGGCACACTTGGGGGCTGGTGGTCCTTATTGCCCCAAATTGGCCCAGGCATCCGTGATACGCGGATCTAGTTCGGCTGAAGGTGGCGGAGCCATGGAGACTTCCAACCAGGCCAGACCTGCTGTTTCAGGGCCCGGTTCTTATGCTCCAAGTGGATCGGTTCTCGCTTATGTCATGGCTCTTGAGAGGGCTCAGTTGAGAAAGCGAGGTAATTTCCATGCAGGTCATCTCCACGTTTGTTAGGACCAGGAAGAGATCCACGTCATTGTCTTACATTCGGGTGTGGAGAATTTTTGAGGCATGGTGTGCGTAGAAAGGGTGTAGGCTATTGTCTGCCTTTGTTCTGGTGGTTTTGGAGTTCCTTCAGGTGGGGCTCGACAAAGGACTGGCATGTGGCTCTCTGCAGGTTCAGGTGGCCGCGTTGGCCTGTTATTGAGGCAAGATCCAAGGGGTCTCCTTGGGAACACATCCGGATGTGGCTCGTTTCCTAAGGGCAGTTAAGCAACTCCATCTGCCTTTGTGATCCCTGGTACCTCCTTGGGATCTCAATCTGATTCTTTTGGTGTTGGCAGGTGAGCCCTTCGAGCCGCTAGCTACTTGTACTCTGAAGGACTTAACTTTGAAAATGGTATTTTTGGTGGCTATATGTTCTGCCTGCAGGATCTCGGAACTTCAGGCATTGTTGTAGAGAGCCTTTTCTCTCCTTTTCTAGGGAGAAAGTGGTTCTGTGGACAGTGCCCTCTTTCTTGCCCAAGGTGGTTTCGGCTTTTCATCTGAATCAGCCGGTCTCTCTCCCAGTGTTGGGACCAGCCGGGAACCTTGCAGACCCACAGTTGTGCTTTCTCAACATTCGGCGAACGTTGAGAAGATATCTGAAGAGGATGGCTTCTTTTCGAAGATTGAATTGACTTTTCATCTTGTTTGGTGGACCATGTAAAGGGGAGGCAGCGGCGAAGTTCTCCATTCTTAGATGAATTAAAGAAGCAATTGCGTTGGCCTATATGTTGCGGGGCAAAGTGATCCCACAGGACCTACAGGCTCATTCCATCAGGGCACAGGCAGCCTCCTGGGTAGAGTGGAGTTTAGTGCCTCTGGGGGAGATCTGCGGGTGGCCACTTGATCATTTCTGCATACATTTGTGAAGCATTACAGATTGGATGTGCAGGCGGCGGGGGATGCAAGTTTCGGTTCAGCAGTACTGGGCTCGCAGGTCCCTCGCGCGGTTAAGTAGCTCTGTTACATCCCTAAGGTGCAGGACTGGATTGGAGGGACGATGAGGAAGGTGAAATTAGGCCTTACCTGCTAATTGACTTTCCTTGAGGAGCTCCAGTCCAGTCCCAGAACCCGCTCATCTGCAGTTCTGAGGCAGTGCTCGTGACCCCAGGTCTGAAGAATTACAGCATACAGAAAGGCCTAGGGCGCTGGTAGCGGCGTCACAGTGCTGAAGGGTAGCATACCCTTGTTCCAGTATCAGTCTTGGCTAGGTAGCCTGACCCATCCTCCTTGGGGGATGGGTAAGGGGCTAGTAGAATAGTTCAGCTGTCGGTTGATGGGCTTCCAGTTTAGGGGGGGAGCCAGAAAGGGAGCTCCGGGGGGGGGGGCGGGGGGGGGATTTGCTGACCCTTGTGGGGAGACTTCAAGATATGTTTTAAGGATTCAGGTTTGAGTTTTATGATTTTTCTGATAACTTCTTATTTGTTGCTCCTGCGAGTCTGCTTTGTCAGTAGGTTACTTTGGCTGGTGGGTAGTTCCAGCTGTATAAGTAGCCTGGTGTCATCAAAGCTTTGACATGCTCAGTCTCCAAGCTGCTGGAAGAGGTGCACTACCCTAAGGTGTGGGACTGGACTGGAGTTCCTCAAGGAAAATCAATTAGCAGGTAAGGCCTAATTTCACCTTGGAAAGGACCTCGAGAAGCTGGTTAAGGACGGGGGATACCAAGCCCTAGAAGTTTCCTAAGAACAAGCCTTGGGGTCATTCAGGTGGTCGTCATCTCGCTCGTGTACCCAGGAGTCCTGGCAATTTTGCCTCAAAAGTCAATCTTCCTCCCTAACAGGGAGGTTTTGAGAGAAGTCTCTGCCCTTTCTTGTGGGGCTCACTAGCCCAAGGAGACTTCTTCAGCGTGAGGGGCCAGGAAGTCCTTTTCCACACAATGATGGGCAGGGATCCTAACCCCCAGCTTATCACAGTGGGCTGTTGGTTTCACCTGTTTTATTCTTAGTGGATGCAGGTCACATTAATTAGTACGGTTACATCTTGGCATGCACCCTTCTTATCTCGGATGTCTTTGTGATTTCTCTGTATAGTTCTCTACAGAAAAGGAGGGTTGTGAAAGCTAGAGCTAGGCAAAGAATGTTACTCACTCAGGGCCTAGTATCAGCAAAGTACTTTTAGTTCAAATTTAAAACACAGAAGAGAGCTTTCTGGTTAAATTTAGAACCCAGCAGAGAGCTTCTAGTTTAAATTTCATAAGTCAGAGCCTAGCAGCAGCAGCAAAGAGCTTTAATTTAAATCAAATCGGAATATAACTTAGCATAAAAGGCAAAACAGGGTCAGTATTCTTTGAACAACAAATAAAGTCTTCTAGAGACCTTTACAAAGAGGCCGCCTACCTAGGGGGTAAGAGACCTGTAAAACTTTTTCAATAGGTGTTAACGCCAGGTGGCAGGTCAAAAGGCCATTTTGAAAGACTCCTTCTATCCAAGCAAGGACTGTTAGTCACCCAGGAAGTTGATCACAGCTTACCTCAGAAACACAGGGCAGGGTACTGTGTAGCAGCCCTCCACACGCAGGACCCAAAAGGCAGGCAGATCTCCGGAGTCTCAATGCGTGGATGAGACGATGGTGCAAGGATGAGGGGTTTGGATTTGTTAGGAACTGGGGAACATTGTGGGGAAAGGAGGGACTCTCCCGAAGGGATGGGCTTCACCTTAACCGGGATGGAACCAGGCTGCTGGTATTAACTTTTAAAAAAGGAGATAGAGCAACTTTTAAACTAGAGGAAAAGCCGACAGTCGCACAAGAGCGCATGGTTTGGAAGAATGTATCATTGAAGGACACTACCAAAAGCAGAGAGGTTCCAAAAAAAAGAGTAAAGTAGCTCAAATGTCCTCAAGTATGGAGCAGACAGAGCTTAAAGATCCCAAATTACCCATGCCTACCAATAGCCAAATTAATATGAATAAAATACAGTCTCTAAAATGCTTGTATGCAAATGCTAGAAGTCTAAAAAATAAGATGGGAGAGTTAGAATATATAGCACTAAATGAGAGGTTAGATATGATTGGAATCTCAGAGACATGGTGGAAGGAGGACAACCAGTGGGACACTGATACTTGGTTACAAACTATATCATAATAATAGAGCTGATCAAATTGGTGGAGGGGTTGCACTCTGTTAGAGAGGGCATTGAGTTAGAAAGGATTAAAGTTTTGCAGGAAACAAAATTTGCTGTAGAATCTCTATGGATTGAAATTCCATGTAAAAAGGGGAAGGCGATGGCAGTGGGGGGTGTACTATTGACCGCCTGGCCAGAATGAACAAATGGATGATGAAATGCTCAAAGAAATCAGGGAAGCTAACAAAAGTTACAGCACAGTAATAATAATGGGTGATTTCAATTACCCCAGTATCGACTGGGTAAGTGTCACGGCAGGACATGCTAGGGAGATAAAGTTCCTAGATGAAATAAATGACTGCTTTTTGGAACAGCTGGTTCATGAACCGACCAGAGGGGAAGCCATATTGGACCTAGTCCTTAGCGGAACACCAGATCTGGTGCAAGAGATAAGTGTTGGGGCCACTTGGCAATAGTAATCATAGCATGAACGCTTTTGATATAATTAGTGGAGGAGGGATAGTAAGGAAATCCACAGTACCACCTTTTAACTTTCGAAAGGGAGACTATGATAAAATGAGGAAAATAGTTAAGAAAAAACTAAAAGGAACAGTTGCAAAGGGTTAAGACTTGCATCAAGCTTGGGTGGTGTTGAAAAATACTTTCTTGGAAGCCCAGACCAGCTGTATTCCACGCTTTTTAGAAAAGTGGAAGGAAATCCAAAAAACTGCCAGTGTGGTTTAAAGGTGAGGTCAGAGAGGCTGCTGTTGCCAAAAAAGCATCTTTCAGGAAATGGAAAAAAGAGCCAAACGATGAAACCTGGAAACAGCACAAGCACTGGCAAGTTAAATGCAAGGCATTGATAAGGCAGGCAAAGGGAGAATTTGAGAAGCTTGCTGTGGAAGCAAAAACGTGTAATAGACATTTTCAAGTACATTAGTAGCAAAAAACCTGTGAGAGAGTCAGTTGGTCCATTAGATGATAGAGGGGTTAAAGGGGGCACTAAGAGGCAACAAGGCGATAGTGGAGAGACTGAATGAATTTCTTTGTTTCGGTCTTTACTGAGGAAGATGTAGGGATATTACCCATGACTGACGTGGTATTTAAAGGTGCGGAAGAATTAAAGGAAATATTGATACATCAGGAAGATGTATTACAACTATTAGATAAACTGAAGAGTAGCAAATCACCTGGGCCGGATGATATACATCCAAGGGTGTTGAAAGAACTGAAATATGAGATTGCAGACCTGCTATTAGTAATCTGTGAACTATCATTAAAATCATCTGTAATACCTGAAGATTGGAGGATGGCAAACGTAACAGCAATTTTTAAAAAGGGTTCCATCACCTGGGAGATGGCGACTTGAATTTGGAGCTCCCGTTGGGACGTAGCTATTGAAGTGGAAAATAGCAGCCGGCCTTTTCCCCCAGCCCACCTCTGCAGTGCAAAGGGTTTGGGAAGAGCTAGCAATGTCGGTCAGCAAAAAACTAGCTAAATTCCAGTCCTCCTACGCTCTGAAAAATGCGAGCGCGGGCCGAGAGGGCTCGGAGCGCGTGGTCTCGGACGACGAAATGGAGGAAGAGCTGGCGCGAGCCGATGAAAGCTGTACTCGCGGCGATATATGGGGCTGGCTGCGCTCCCTTAAACGGGATATCGGTGGAATGCGGAGTGAGTTGAAAGAGACACTGGTGTCTATTAAAAATGATATCCGAGATTTAGGAACCCGAGTGGAAACTCTTGAGGAGCAAACGAAACGGCACGCGGAAAAGGAGGCGGAAATGGAGGCCCTTATACAGCAGTACCATCTGGAGCAAGACTTCTTAAAAGACAAACTCGAAGATCTGGTGAATCGCTCCAGGCGAAATAATTTGCGAGTGCGGGGCCAGCCAGAAACTGCGGAGTTCGGGGGTGCAGTAGCGGTAGTGAAGCGAGTGTGCTGCTTCCTATTACAACGTGGTGACGGCGTGGAGGGGAACGAAGTGGCAGTGGAGAGAGCATATAGAGCCTTGGGCTCTGCACGTCGGGGTCTGCCGCGGGACATCGTGGCATGCTTAGGCTCCTATGCGACGAAAGAAAAGGTGATGAAGGTGGCGGCGGCCCGTCGGAGGTTCCAGTGGGAAGGCCAGACAGTGGAGGTGTTCCATGATCTCTCTGCAGCAACCCTACAGCGGCGGAGGGAATTGAAGCCTGTAACAACCTATTTACAAACTGAGCAGAAACGTTATAGGTGGCTGTTCCCCTTTGCTCTATTGATGGATGTAAACGGCAGGGACTTTTGGGCCCGGACTGTGGAAGAAGCCTGGACTATTTTGAAAAGAGAGGGGGCCCTAGACTTTCGGAGCTGAGTATGGCCCCAGATCGGGGAGCGAGTAAAGAGAGGAGGCCGGTTTGGGAGAGAGCTCCAGTGCGGGGGCAGCGGCTGCGGCGGAAGACCGGCGCGACAACGACAGCTGAGCACCAGGAGGAGCAAGCCGGAGGAGCCCCCAATGGCACTGGGTGAAGGACTGTCTTAGTATTTCAGGACTTGTTGGGTTTCTTTTGGATACAGCCATCCCAGGGGGATGTATCAATATTGGTGGCTGTAGGGGAGGAGGGGGATATGGGGAGGGGGGGGAACAGATTGTTACGGGCGGGGAGAGTGACTATGCTGTATTGTATTCTCTATATTTATTATGGTTCACTGTTATTGTTGGGGGACGGTTAATGAACCCTTTTGGATAGAGGGAGTGAGTATGGGGCTGGGGGAAGGAGAGTGGGGGTACGTCCTGGGTAGTGCCACTTCCTCGGAGGAGGTCGGATTGGCGGTCTGTAGTTTGGGGGGGGAGGGGGGAAGAGCTTGGCTGGGTAGAGTAGCGGGTGGGGGCGGGGTGTACATTGGGAATGGCGGCGGGATTAATTGTGGGGAGTTTTAATGTGCGGGGCCTGAACTCTCCATACAAGCGGAGGTTGCTGTGGAAGGAGCTTCGGTCCCGAAAGTGGGGCGTGGCCTTTCTACAGGAAACCCATCTGCGCCAGGACGACGAGCGGCTGATGCGCTTGGGAGCTTATCAGGGATATTTTGCAGCGGAGGGGGGGGAAGGAAGAAGGGGGGTGTTGCAGTTTTGGTGGAGCAGGGGGGGTCCCCCTTATAGTTGACCAAGTTCACCAGAAAGCAGATGGGAGAGCTGTGGTGGTGGGGGGGGGGGGGAAATTGGGGGGAGAGAAGGTGACCTTGATCTCTGTGTACGGTCCGAATTCCGGATGGAGGGATTTCTGGAGGGAATTGGGTTTGTGGTTGGGGGGGGCGGATTCAGGGGAGGGTGGTGTTGGGAGGGGACTGTAATATTGAGCTGGATGTCAGGCAAGGGAGGTTGGGGGGTGGGGGCAGGGACGAAAAGGCTCTGCGACAGTGGATGAAGGGGATGGGGGTGGAGGATCTCTGGAGGATTGCCAACCCCTCAGCTAGGGACTTCACGTTTTTCTCGGCTGTGCATGGCTCCTATAGCCGTATTGACTACGTGATGGGTGATAGTTACTGGTGGGAGAGGTTGGAGAGGGCCTCCATCGGTCCAGTGACCTGGTCGGACCATGCCCCTGTTCAGGTAATGCTTGGGGGGGAGGGCGATAGTGGGAAGAGAACATTTTGGAAGTTGAATGACTATTTACTGAGGGAGGGGGGTGCAGAGCAGAAGCTCCGGAAAGTGATTGAGGATTACTTAGCCCTCAGTGACACCGCTAAAGTATCGACGGGTATTCTCTGGGATGGGCTTAAGGCGGTGGTGCGGGGCCACTTGGTCCAAATGGGGGCTAGGCGGAAGTGGCGACGGGAGGCGGAGGAGCGCCATCTCTTGGGGCAGTTGACTGAGTTGGAGCAGGTGCATAAGACTAGGGGGGGGGGCGGCAGCTACAGGGCAAGGTTGAAGAGGTGCGTAAGCAGTTGAATGCCCTCCAGTTGGAAAGGATTTCTGGACAGATGGACAGGGTGGGGCAGCGATATTATGAATTTGATAATAAATCCGGTCGGTTGTTGGCAAATAAGCTCCGGTCTCAGAGGCAGAAACGTACTGTGGTTAAGATCAAGGGCCCTCGGGACCAGTTGCTCTACAAAGTGGGAGATATTAGGGATAGCTTTAAGGATTACTACCAGCGGTTGTACACAGCGGACCCCCCGGGGGAGGGGGTGGATGTCCAGAGCTACCTACATAATGATGGGCGGGGGAGTGCACAATTGGGGGATCGTGAGGGGGAAGAGTTGGAGGCTGACATCACCCTTGAGGAGGTGCAGGGGGCGATCAGGGCCCTGGCTTCTGGGAAGGCCCCGGGCTTGGACGGCTTCCCTGGGTCGTTTTATAAGGTAATGTCGGCGACGATGGCCCCCCTACTGGTGCGAGTGTTCAATGCGGTATTGAGTGGGGAAGCCTTGCCGCCCTCTATGAGCCAAGCGGCTATAACGGTGATACCTAAGCCTGGTCGAGACCCCGCAGTGTGCGGGTCGTACCGCCCTATATCGCTGCTGAATACTGATGTTAAGAGTTTGGCCAAAGTTTTAGCCACTCATCTGGGCCCGCATATGCCAGCCCTGGTCCACCCGGATCAATCCGGTTTTATCATGGGACGACAGCCGGCTGACGGGGTCCGGAGGGTACTTCAGCTTGGCTGGCTTGCAAGGCAGGAAAAGCAGCAAGCTATGTTCCTCTCCATTGACGCCGAGAAAGCCTTTGATAGGGTTATTTTTCTTTTATGCATGAGGTGTTAGCGTATGTGGGGTTGGGTCCGCGGTTTCGTGCCTGGATTCGGGCACTGTATGCCGCACCGGTAGCTGCGGTGACTGTCAATGGGGCCTTTTCCGATTTTTTTTCCCTTTGGGAAGGGGGACCCGGCAGGGGTGCCCGCTCTCCTCCTTGCTGTTCGCTTTGGTTATGGAGCCTTTGGCGGCCAAGATCCATGCGCATGATGATATAAAGGGGATAGAGGTTGGGTCCGAGCAACATAAGATGGCTCTTTTTGCTGATGATGTGCTTTTTGCCTTAACTCAGCCAATTGTTTCGGTTCCACTGTTGATGGGTGAGCTCCAAGCCTATGGGAATATCTCGGGGTTCAAGGTCAATTGGGATAAGACTGAAGCTATGTCTCTTACGTTGGACGGGCGAGTAGTTGAGAGTTTGAGAAGTTCTTTCCCCTTTAAGTGGGCTTTGAGGTCCATAAAGTACTTGGGAGTACAAGTCACCGCTCATCCGAGGGGGTTATATCAAGCTAATTACCCGGCACTTTTTGGGCAGCTGAGGCAGGACCTCTCGCACTGGAGGGCGGTAGAGCTCTCCTGGTTGGGCAGAGTGGCGGTTCTGAAGATGAACCTTTTGCCGCGGTTGTTATATCTATTTCAGACGCTTCCTGTGGGGATCCCTTCGAGGGAGTTACGGACTCTACAGAATCAGATTTTTGCATTTGTGTGGGGGGGGGGGCGTAGACCGAGGGTGAGTAGGCGCGTTCTGTATGCAGGCAGAGGGGTTGGGGGTCCCTGAGTTGGCACGATACTACCAGGCCGCACAGGTGCGGCAGGTGTTTGAATGGCGGGAGGTGAGTGGGGTTGAAAAGCGGTTTAGAGAAATTGAACAGTATTGGGCGGAGGAGCTTCCGCTGAAGCACTTGCCCTGGATATTTGGTACGCTGCCGTCGGGGCGCTGGAGGGCCAATCCCTTCCTGTGGCACCTACCGATGCAGTGGCGGAAGGCTCGGAGGCGTTGGGTGCCAGCTGGGGGGGGAGTTTTCAATTTTGACCCCGATACGAGCAACTAGTGAGTTCATACCGGGGAGGGAGGGGGCGTTTCGGCGGTGGGAAAGTAAGGGACTAGACTCATTTGGGAAGTTTATTAGTGGGGGGGACGTTGATTCTTTCCTGGACCTTTGAGTGCGATATCAGTTGCGGGGGGGTGACTTCTTTCCCTACCTTCAGGTGAAGTATTTTTTGACACAGCGCCCGATTAGGGAGGTGTGGGAGGGGTCTCCGGACTCGGGAGTGGTGATGTGGCAGAGTTGTGAGGGGTCTAGGGGTTTGATATCTCATTTATACCGGGAGTTGGGGGGGGTGGAAGGAAAGTTCCCCCATCAGGTACAATGGGAGATTGACCTGGGGAGAGAATTGGGGGCCCAGGACTGGAGGAAGGTCCACTTGGGTATTGGGCAGCAGGCGCTTTCGGTGGCAATTCGGGAAACATCATACAAGCTTCTGTATCGCTGGTATTACACTCCAGAGCGGCTTCATCGGATGTTTCCCGGATCCTCCGACCAGTGCTGGCGGGGGTGTGGGGAGCGGGGGACCTTCGTGCACATGTGGTGGACCTGTCCCAGAGTGCGAGATTACTGAGACAGGGTGTGGGGGCAGCTTCAGTCTGTTCTGGGGTTGTCTGTGGGAGCTGATATGTGGTTCGGGCTGTTGGGGATAAGGCCGAGTGGCGTGCCCTGTAGTCTGGAACGCCCGGTACTAGCTTGTCTTCAGGCGGCTCGGAGCGAAATAGCTAGAGCTTGGAAGCATCCTCAGTTGCCGGGCTTAGCAGCCTGGACAACCCGTCTTCGACGGATTGCGTTGATGGAACAATTGACAGCAATTCGGCGCCAGGCAGAGGAGAAGTTTCAGGATCAGTGGCACCCGCTATTGTCATATTTGAAGGGGTGAGTGCCCGCTGGAAGTCAATTAGAGCGTGGGGGGGAGGGGGGGTTGGGGGAGGCGGGAGGGCGGGGGGGGTTGGGAAGGGGAGATAAGGGGGATTGGGGGGAGCCTGGGGAGGGTAGGGTCAGGGGAGGATAGGGTTGGGGATAGGGGGGTGATAAGGGAGGAGTCCAGAGAGTTGCTCTATGGGGGGGGGCGGGAACTGAGGGGGAGATACTCCCGGGTATGTATCTTGGGGTGTTGTGGCTGTTTGAGCGTTTTAACTGTGCGCCCGTTGGCGTGATCTCTGATTCAATACTTATTTATTTATTTAGCTGTATTTATAATAAATAAATACAAATAAATAAATACTTGTGTATGCATATTTGTTTGTTAATGAAAACTTTAATAAAAAAGAAATTTACAAAAAAAAAGGGTTCCATGGGTGATCCGGGAAACTACAGACCGGTGAGCCTGACGTCAGTACCAGGAAAAATGGTAGAAACCATCATAAAGAACAAAATTGCTGAACATGTAGATAGTCATGGCTTAATGGGAGACAGCCAATATGGCTTTAGACAAGGAAGATCTTGTCTTACTAATCTGTTATGTTTTTTTTTGAAGGTGTGAATAAACAGGTAGACAAAGGTGAGTCGGTTGATATAGTGTATTTGGACTTTCAGAAAGCCTTTGACAAGGTCCCTCTTTAGGCAAAACTAAAGAGTCATGGGATAGGAGATAGTGTACTATTGTGGATCAGGAACTGGTTAAAAGATAGAAAACAGAGGGTAGGGCTAAATGGCCAATTTTCCCAATGGAAAAAGGTGAATAGTGGTGTACCCCAGGGATCTGTGCTGGGTCCGCTGCTTTTTGACATATTCATAAATGATCTGGAAAAGGGAATAACGAGTGAGGTTATCAAATTTGCAAGTGACACAAAACTATTTAAAGTTGTTAAAACCCAAGAGGATTGTGGAAAATTGCAAGAGGATCTTGATAAATTGGAAGAATGGGCATAAAAATGGCAGATGAAATTTAATGTGGATAAGTGCAATGTTATGCACCTAGGAAAGAACAACCCAAACTATGGTTACACGATGCAAGGTTCCACATTAGGAACCATCACCCAGGAAAAAGATTTAGGCGTCATTGTGGATAACATGTTAAAACCCTCGGCCCAGTGTGCAGCGGTGGCCAAGAGAGCAAATAGAATGCTAGGTATCATAAGGAAAGGAATGGAAAATAAAACAAAGGATATTATAATGCCTCTATATCGTTCCATGGTGAGACCGCACCTTGAATATTGTGTGCAATTCTGGTCACCGTATCTTAAAAAGGATATAGCGTTATTGGAAAAGGTTCAGAGAAGAGCCCCCAAAATGGTAAGGGGGATGGAAGGATACCCCTATGAAGAAAGGCTAAAAAGGTTAGGGCTCTTTAACCTAGAAAAGAGACAGCTGAGGAGAGATATGATATAGAAGTCTATAAATTAATGAACGGAGTGGAACGGGTAAACGTAGATCGATTGTTTACGTTATCAGAATATAGAAAGACTAGGGGGACATGCAATGAAGCTACAGGGTAAACTATTTAAGACTAATAAAAGAAAATATTTTTTCACTCAACGTGCAATCAGACGCTGGAATTTGTTACCGGAGGATGTAGTAAAGGCTGTTAGTGTAGCTGGGTTTAAAAAAGGTTTGGATAAGTTCCTGGAGGAAAGGTCCATAAACCATTATTAAGAAGGGACCCAGGATATCAATGCTTGACCCAGTACAGGCATTGTGGAACCTGTGTCTTTGGGAAAACTGCTAGGTACGTATGATCTAGATTGGCCACTGTTAGAAACAGAATATTGGGCTTGATGGACCCTGGTCTGACCCAGTATGGCATATCTTATGTTCTTATGTAAAAGACTCCAACCAAAAGGCACCTGACAATTAAATTTGCCCACAAGTCCTGGCCCATTTCCTACTATCCAACACAAATTCTACCAATGCTATACCACCTCAATTAGCTCATGCAAATTTAAGTAATGCTAACACCTGGGACACATTTCACCCTGTTTTCTCTGAGTAACTCAAAAGAAAATCCACAGTCTCAATACAACTGCATCCCCACTAAACCCATTTCCAGTCTCATGGATCAAAATTGCTCAATTCAAACTAACCCCATACTACTCAAAATTATCCCGTTGTCATTGTCTATTGTGATAAGGAAGCTTATCATAGCTCAGGAAGGAGCTATAGGAAAGGTGAAGTGACTCTGAACAAGCAACCTGTCAGTTCTGGTAGAAATAAGAAAACAGAATTTTCCCATAAAAGACTACCAGTCCCAGAATGCACCAGGTTTCCAGCAGCCATTAGAGGAGCTGAAGTGGGGAAACGTGTGTTCAATCAGGAGGGCTATGAGGTAATCCCTAAGCACTCATCTCACAGGGCAGGGCCTGATTCAGCACAGCTGCGCTGTGTTAGGGAGGAGCACTCATCTAAGCAGAATAAAGGTGGAGTTTATTCTACAGAGAATTATCCTCATTATCCTGAGAATCAGCTTGAGTTTGATCATCAGTTTCATCTGAAGGATCATCAGAAGCAAAAGCCAAACCGGACGGACAGAGAGGGAAAGAAACCCTCTGGAAGAAAGAGGAGAAAAGCCTTTGAGAGGTCTAGAAGAGTCCAGAGCAGTACGTATACTGGGAGGCATTCCAAGGGCCAGCATACACCATTGGACTGGGGAAAGCCAGAGGAATGGTGCTGCAGAGCTAGGAATCTCCAGACGCTACCTGTGAGGGAGACGGCTGCACGTGGAAGGGACCCTAAGACCCGTGCCAGAAGGTATGTGAAGAGAGATCCAGTGTCCAGGGATCTGGATTGGAAGGCTGGACATAAGAACTGGACTACATACTGGCCAGGCTATATAGAGAGGAACTCTAACAGCAATGGAAGCTCAGGTATGAACACTGATCTATGCCCTAGCTATAACCTTGAAAGACAGCAGGGAAACAAGTATTCTCCTGAAAGTGCTCCATTGAGAGATTCATCTGTGCCAATCCATGATATTGAACCCATGCTTGTTGAAGAAGGGGAAATGATAGCAGATGAAGATTCTGTTTACATGGACTGCTCTCTGTCTAAACTCCTTTGGTAACTTTCTGTTATAAAGTACAGCAACCATCACAAAGAAATACAAACTTGTTCTTTAATCTACTCAGAAAAGCTCCTGTGTAGGATTTCTGGCCACGCTGTAGAAAGCAAGCCAGCTAAGGGGTTTCAGCTGGATAACTACTAGCAATTGAGCCTTACCTAATTGCTTGTGAGCTAGGAGAGAATCACTTCTGAATCTATGTGGGAAGTTATCAGAAGTTAACCTGAAAAGAACAGTTTTTTTCTTTCTTTGTGGCTTTTCGTTTGTTGTTTGATATATGCTAAGAAAACATTAGCTAATGCCTGACAAGTTTAAAGGTTGTTTTCCTGATTTTGTTTTTTCAAGTTTTATACTGAAAGCAAGTAACCTGATTTATGTGCTACCAAGCATATCTGTGTTGGGAGAAATAACCCCATAAATAAATATCTTATTGGCTTTAACACTTGAGCACAACTAAATTATTGTCAGCAGCTGTGTCTGGTGTGAATGAACTACATTGCCCACAATCCCTTGCAAATCATATAGATATATGCACTTGCCAAGACTGTGAAGATTCTCACCCAGGCAGCCGTCTGACACTATGTATGTATGTATTTATTTATTTATTTATTTAACATTTCTTATATACCGCCTTTCATGATATCAAGGCGGTTTACATTGAACAAACTGAAATTACATTGAACAGGGCATTATAACTTGGAGAACTATTTTACAGGGAACAGTCTAAAGGTTACATGCCTCCAGCCTCAAAAATACCTCCATCAGGCTTCTACTAAAAGATCCTTTACTAAACCTGAGGTCAATGCAAAAGAGGAAGGCCAGCAATAAGATGGATGGCTACAACAACATCAGCTGTGGATGTCACTCTGTCAGCAATGGGCTGCCTGACTGAAGACTGAACACAGTTTAGTACAGCTATCCAGAGGGTCGCCACGAGTCTACACTGATTCTGCAACACGTAAGAACAACTACAAACCTGAGGAATCCTGCTCCTATAAGCTTATCGCCAAGATAATCGAGAAAGAAGTCTCCAACAACTACAAGACCATGTAAACTCCACTGCTCCTTTGGACCCCCAGCAGCATGGATTCAGACCCCCAGCACAGCGTTGAAACTTTAATCACCACCCTCATGGACAAATTAATATGAGGCATGGATAGACCAATGCAAGGATTCATACTAATCTTCCTAGATATCTCTTCAGCCTTCAACTCCATAAACCATAACATACTTTTAGCCCACCTACAGGAAATTGGCCTACAAGGTACAACAATATGATTTCAGTCATACCTAAGTGACCACTAACCACAGATTAAAATAGGCCTGCACAATTCATCCCCTTTCAAACACCACCAAGATGTCTCTTAGGGATCTGCCCTGTCATTACTGTTCAGTCTATACATACAATCATTAAGCTCAGTAATACAGAAGCACAATATCCTTTAACACACGTATGCCAATGACGACATGATATACACACCATTCTCCACAGTTTTCTTGGATCATACAACAATATCAAAATGCTTCAGCAAAATGATACACTGGTTAAAGAATCACGACCTTTCAAGCAACTACAAAAAAAAAACGGAAGTCATCCTATGTGACCAAAGAGTCAACCTTCAACCCACCACCTACAATAAAAATTTTGAACATAGTCCTACAAGTAAAGCGTGAAGTGAGGTACCTCGGAATTATCCTGGATCAGCAATTTAAATTCACAATTGCACATCAAGAAAACCATATTGACAGCGTTCCACATGATGAAAATACTCGGACACCTCCGCCCGCCGCTCTGATGTTTGTTTTATGTTTTATTGTATTTGATAAAAACCGCCTTTCCGAGAACCAAGGCGGTGTACAAGTAAAAACAAAGCAATAAAAGGAGGCCAAGGCCCATGGAAAAGGAAAGGAAATGTACAATCTTTTAAAAGGACAGTGAGAGAGAAGTAGGGAGACAGGACAGGACATAAACAGGGGGACATCACAAAAGGAGGGGCAGAGAGAGGGGGAAATCACACAAAGGGAGAAGGAACATTGAATGCTTGGGAGAATAGGTGGGTCTTTAGATTACGTTTGAATACTGCGTGTTGTGGTTCTAAACGGAGGGAGGGGGGAAGGGCATTCCAGACAGCTGGACCAATAAAAAAGAAAGCAGAAGAACGGGTGGACTGCAGGTGGGCGCGGGAGGGGGAGGGTAAGGTGAGACGGTTAAGGTGAAAAGAGCGAGGGGTGTGTCGGGGAGAGTGAAAGTAGAGGAGATCCGTTAAGTATTGAGGGGTACTGTTATGAAAGGCTTTGTGAACCAGGACCAGGAGTTTGAAGGTGGCACGGAAGGGAACAGGCAACCAATGAAGGTGAAACAGTTGAGGGGTTATGTGGTCTCGAGGGGAGGTGTGTGAGATGAGGCGTGCTGCAGTGTTTTGGATCCGTTGAAGGCGAGTTAATTGGTATTTAGGAAGACCGATGAATAGTGAGTTGGAAAAATCTACACGGGACATAACTAGGGATAACACTAGGGTAGTGAGAGCTGAGGGAGAAAGGAAGGGGCGAACAGAGCGAATTTGACGAAGAAAAAAAAAGGATGTTTTGGTGATGTGTGAGATGTGGGTGTGAAAGGAAAGGTCAGAGTCAAAGTGCACACCAAGATAACGGAAAGTGGAGACCAATGGTACAGGAGTGCCGGAAAAAGAAGGAGCTATTGGAGGGGAGGGGCCGTTGTGAGAGAACCAGATAGCAGTAGTCTTAGTGAGATTAAGGTGAAGACAGTTGAGTGTTAACCAATTCGCCACGGCTGAAAGGCAAGAGTCAAGAACTGTAAGATCAGGGGAGGAGGGTGAAGTGTGATGGAGTAAAAGAATGTCGTCGGCGTAGAGAAAAACGGATAGACCAAACTGTTGTACTAAGGAAGCGAGGGGGGCCAAGAAGAGGTTAAAGAGGAGCGGGGCGAGAACAGAACCTTGAGGGACCCCGCAAGGAAGATGGTGAGGGACAGAAGGGGGGGTAGAGGAAGAAGAAGAGAGAACTGCACAGGACCGAGAGGAAAGAAAGGAGTGGAACCAGTGATGAACTGTGCTGCAGAGACCCGCATCCCGTAGACGTTGGAGGAGGAGAGAGTGATTGACCAGGTCAAAAGCAGCAGAAAGATCCAAAGCAACCGCCACAGAGACATCACCACGGTCGTGAGCCACGTGTAAAACATTTGTGAAAGCCAATAGGACAGTCTCGACGCTGTGCCCCTGACGAAACCCGGACTGACGTGGGTGAAGAAAGTTAATGGTATCTAGGTGATGGGAAAGTTGTGCAAATACATATTTCTCAAGAAGTTTAGATAGAAAGGGGAGGTTGGAGACAGGACGATAGTGGGCAGGGATTAAAGGATCGAGAGAGGAGTTCTTTTTAGAATGGGGCGAATTAAAGCGTGCTTCCAGGGTTTAGGAAAAGTCCCAGTGGACAAACTAGAATTAAACATAGTGAGGATATAGGGAAGGAAACCCAGGGAGGGGGTGAGAAGCCAGGAGGAAGGAATGGGATCGAGGGAGCAGAAGGTTTTTTTGGAAGTAGAGATGAGACGGTTAAGTTCAGGTGCCGTGATCGGGTCAAAGGAGGCCCAGAAGTGGGAAAGTTGTGAAGTGGGAGGAGGGGAAGGAACAGGGGGGGGGGGGAGGTGATAGGAGCAGGGCAGGAAGGTAAGGATGATCTTAGGGACGAGACCTTGTCACTGAAGAAGGAGGCTAAATGCGCAGGAGGGGGAGTGGGTTGGTGCGAGGAAGCTGACTGAGGGGCATGTAGAGAGATGAGAGATTGGAAGGTGGAATAAAGATGTCGGGTTTGGTTTGGGGCATTGGAGATGGCGTTAGAAAAGTATGTGCGTTTGGCAGCATGCACCTTAGAACGGTAGTAGGTGTGATGGGAGTTGAAAACTGCTAGAGTGGTGGGGGAAGGGGCCTTGCGCCACAGCCGTTCCGCTCTTCTAAGATGTGAACGGAGCATCCGTAGACCACTGTGATACCATGGGTGTGAAGGGCGACGGCGGAGGGAGTGGGAGCGCAAGGGGGCTATGTGATCGAGAGTGGAGGAAAGGGTGGAGGACCAGAGGGCCGCTTGGGAGTTGGGAGAAAGTGAGGAAAAGTCAGAGGGTAGAAGCTCTGCTGCTGAGGGAAACTGTTGCAGTGTGAGAGAGGTGAGGGAGCGTGAACGATACTCTGGAAGGGAAGGGGAGGGGGAAGAAGAGGACGCTGAGGGAGGGTCATGTGACCAGGAGCAGGAAGCGGTAATGCAAACATGATCAGACCAGGGAAGACATATGGAACTAATATTGGAAAGCATGAAGGAGTAGCCTAGTGGTTGGGGCACGGTACTTCAGGCCGGAAGGTCGGGGGTTCAAATCCCACTAGAGGACAGCAACCTTGGGCCGGAAGGACTGGGGTTTCTAGTCCCACAGATGCTCCTTGTGGTCTTGGGCAAGCCACTTAACCCTCCATTGCCCATGTTCCCTGTAAGTATTAGTGAATGTGTCTCATATCCCCGCGTGTTAAATGTATCCCCCAATTGTGTTGTGACCGCTTTGATTGAAGGATAAGGCGGTATACAAAACTGTCTAAATAAATAAATAAAATAAATGAAAGAAGAGGAAGAAGACGTTAGGAGAAGGTCAAGAGTATGACCTGCCTGATGGGTGGGAATGGTAACATGTTGTAAAAGGGAAAGGTCCAGGAGGAGGGAAAGGAAAGAGTGCTCTCGAGAGGAAGTGGGGGAGTCGACATGGAGGTTGAAGTCACCCGCTATGAGTATATGAGGAAAAGCTAGAGAGACATCAGTGATAGTTAACAGGAGAGCATCCCAAAGCTCTGTGCGAAGGGTGGGGGGGGGGGGAATAGATAAGAAGTACATGAATAGGAAGAGAGGTATGAAGGCGGAGCAAGAGAGATTCAGGGTAGTGCAGCAGTGGGGAGGAGATCCGAGTAAAAGACAGGGTGGGATGAAGTAGCGCAGCCACACCACCGCCCGACCGTCCAAGACGGGGAAGAGAAACAGCAGAGTACCCAGGGGGGAGGCAACGAGCAAGTACATCATCTTCGCCATCCCTGAGCCAAGTCTCAGTGAGAAGGGTGAGTTGAAAGGAGGAACGGAGAACAAGATCTTGGACAAGAAGAGTCTTATTACGTAATGAGCGACAGTTAACAAGACCAATGGAGAGGGAAGATTGAGGAGGCTCTGGAGAGACTGGGGAGGAGAAGGATAGGGAAATAGAGGGCGAAAAAGCACGGAGATTAGAAGTACAACGAAAGCGCATGCTAGGGGGTTTGGTCGGTCTCCTGCCCCAGAGCACAGGGATGGAGGCCATGAAATCTTGAGTGGGTAACGCAGAAAGAGTGGAGTAGGAAGGCCAGCTACTTACCAGAGGTGGGTCGTGAGAAGTCCCAGAGGACAGACAGGTCACGACAGGGAGGGTGTCGGTCCAAGGAAGCAAACACGTGCAAAATACTAGGGACAGGAGATTTGTACAGATGACAGCAGTCGCGTGGCCTCCGTAACTTCTGGGTGGTATGTCAAGCCATTATCGCACCTCAATACGACTACTGCAACATAATTCATCACGGATTATCAAAATGCACACTACAACCATTACTAATGGCCCAGAACACCGCTGCTCGAATCATCTTCGGCACCTCACAACAAGATCCTATAACTCCCATGTTAAAATAGTTGCACTGGCTACCAATAGCATCCCAAATAAAATACAAAGCTATACTAACCATATCCAAGACCATGAACAAACCTATCTGCAAACCATCTTCAAACTTTTTAATTCAGAAAGCCTCAAGCAATCGAGCAAGAAGACACAGCACCCACAACACTCTCACTGTACCAATCCTAACAGCAACAAGTACTCAATCCACCTGCAACCAAGCCTTCTTACTATATGCACCATCCCTCCGGAACTCTCTCCCACCTGACCTAAAATCTCTAAGCATACTATCTGACTTTCGAAAATACCTCAAGACTCACCTCTTCCTGGAGCATTTCGGGTCTAACAAACATGACCCAAAAACCACCACTCGGAATCCGGGACTTGCCCTCCCACTCCATGCAAACATGCATGAGCCCTCTGTAATAATGACTCAATCACATTTACCCCAAAACTAACCATCAACCTCATCAGATTCAATACTCTAAGTTCATTATAAAGTGAAGTGACCATTATGTTACTCAAAAACTTAATATAAGCACTGTACCTAATTATTCAACATGATAAAGCAAATCACACGTCCACTGCAAATGTAATAATTTATTAACTTACTGTATTCAAGTTCAGTTACTGTTGCACATCAAACCTGAATTCCATGAACGAATAAGTTTAAGTTACTATTTTATGTCAAATTCAGTTCCATGTACACTGCTTTGCCTTTCAGATAAAGCGGCATAAAATAGTTGCTAAATGAATAAATGGGTAGTGAACCATCCAAAGAAAAATTTGGTTCTGTCCCAATCTTTAGAGTACCTGTGAGGCTTTTTTTGACAAATTGGGTGAGGAGAGTCGTCTTTATCAAAGACAAAATTGCAGATCTTCTCCCACAGACTCATCAGTTTAGGCTCCAAAAGGCACCCAGGGTCTGAGACAAGGCCATGGGACCGGATGGGAGATATCCCAGGATACTGAAAGAGCTCAGAGAGGGTTTGGTAGGGCTTTTAAAGGATGTTTTTAATAAATCCTTGGAAACAGGGAAGGTTCCCCAGGATTGGCGAAGGGTTGCTGTGATACCTCTTCACAAAAGTGGTAATAGGAAAGAGGTAAGAAACTGTAGACCGGTAAGCCATACCTCTATGGTGGGAAAAGTAATGGAGGTGCTATTGC
Source organism: Ichthyophis bannanicus (assembly GCA_033557465.1). Classification (NCBI taxonomy): domain Eukaryota; kingdom Metazoa; phylum Chordata; class Amphibia; order Gymnophiona; family Ichthyophiidae; genus Ichthyophis; species Ichthyophis bannanicus. Next base: position 68,842,285 of record CM066048.1, read on the forward strand.
AAGAAAGAAAGAGAAAGAAAAGTGGACTTTCTAGAAAATGGGTTGCATTATCTGAAGCAACATGGTTTACCAAAGGATGATCATGCCAAACAAATTTGATTAAGTTCTTTGACTGGTTGACCAGAGAAATAGCTTAAGGGCATGCTATGGACGTGATCTTCCTAAATTTCTGCAAAGCCTTTGATACTGTTCCTCCTAGGAGACTTATCAGTAAACTGAGCAACCTGGGGATGGGTCCCCAGGTGGTAAACTAGATCAGAAATTGGTTGACTGACAGACGATAGAAGGATGGTGGTAAATGGAATTCATTCAGAAGAAAAGGTGAGTAGTAGGGGTGCCCCATGGATCGGTCCTGGGGCACCCCCTGTTCAATGTATTTGTGATTGATACTGTTGAAGGATTGAAAGGAAAAAGTCTGCCTTTTTGTAGATGACATGAAAATTTGCAACAGAGTGGACTCCTCAGAGGGAATAGACAACATGATGAGGAAAGATCTACAAAAACTGGAAGAATGGTCTGATGCTTGGCAGTTAAAATTTAATGTGAAGAAGTACAGCATCATGCACTTGGGATGTAGAAATTCAAAAGAATTGTATGCGATAGGGGGCGAGAGGTTGATCTGCATGCACCAGGAGAAGAACCTTGGAGTGCCAGTGTCTGAGTCTCTCAAAGTGGCGAAGCTATGTGACATGGTAGTACCAAAGCCAGAAGCATGCTGGGTTGCATACAAAGGAATAACCAGCAGAAAGGAAGAGGTATTAATGCCCCTGTACAAGTCATTGGTGAGGCCTCATTTGGAGTACTGTGTTCAGTTTTGGAGGCTATATCTTACACACAAACAATATAAAAAGACTCAAAACAGCTTAGAGGAAGACGACCAAAATGATTTGGAGCCTGCACCAGAAGACGTATGAAAAGACTACTACCTGCTATTTAGCACTTATAAAGCGCCACGCATGCAGCACTGTACAGCTAGCCTACAAGAGGTGGCTAACATACAAGGGACAGTCCCTGCCCGTCAGAGTCATGCTCATCGGAGCTTACAATCTAGTTAGAACAGTACAGAGCATTAGTCAGTTCAGCGGAAGGTAGGGTGTGGTACAGTTAGGTGCAGCTTGGTCTATAGTTTGGTCATAAACGTTAATGGGGGTTAGGGTAGGATGAAGATGGAAGTCAGGATCTGAATGCAACGGTGAAGAGGTGGGTCTTCAACCTGGATTTGAAGAGGGCCAGGGAGGGCACCTGGCGCACAGACGCAGGAAGGATATTCCAGGCGTGTGGCGCAGCAAGGTGAAAGCGCAATCGGGAGTTCGCGGTGCGGGTGAAAGGCATTGAAAGAAGTGATTTGTTAGCAGAGCGCAAGTTTTGTGAGGGGACATAGGGAGCTATAAGAGAGATGAGGTATTGAGGGGCCATAGAGTGAGTGCACTTATAGGTCAGCAAGAGAAGCTTGAACTGGATGCGGAACTGGACAGGGAGCCAGTGAAGTGACTTGAGGAGAGGAGTAATGTGGGCATGGCGAGGCTGGCAGAAGATCAGTTGAGCAGCTTGATTTTGTATAGATTAGAGGGGAAGGAGGTGGCTCACGGGGAGACCAGCGAGGAGTAGGTTGCAGTAATCAAGGCGAGAGGAGTTTAAGGAGTGGATAAGCGTTTTGGTAGTATGTTCAGAGAGGAAGGGGCGGATCTTGCTGATGTAGAGGAAAAAGCAGCAGGTCTTAGCTACAAGCTGGATATGGGCGGAGAAGGAGAGAGAGGCATCAAAGATGACCCCCAGATTGCGGGCCGAGGGAACAGGAAGGATAGTAGATCCATCCACATGGACTGAGAGAGGGGGAAGTGGGGGGGGGGGGAGGAGTTGGGTGGAAAGACAAGGAGTTCAGTCTTGGCCATGTTCAGTTTCAATCGGCGATGAGACATCCAGGCGGCGATGTCCGAAAGACAAGCAGAGATCTTGGACTGGTTTGCCGGAGAAATATTAGGTGTGGAGAGGTAGATTTGGGAGTCATCGGGATAGAGATGGTACTGAAAGCCATAGGAAGAGATAAGCGCGCCAAGGCCTTGGGTATAAAGAGAGAAAAGGAGGGGGCCCAAGACAGATCCCTGGGGTACACCTACATGGAGTGGGGTAGGGGAGGAGGAGAAGCCGCCAGAGCATACACTGAATGAGCGATGGGAGAGGTAGGATGAGAACCAGGATAGTACAGAGTCCCTGAAGCCAAGCGAGGAGAGGGTGGTGAGGAGAAGGTCATGGTCAGAGGTGTCAAAGACAGCAGAAAGGTCAAGAAGGATTGAGAATAGAATAGAGGCCCTTAGATTTAGCCAAGAACAGGTCATTGGTGACTTTTGTAAGTGCCGTTTCAGTGGAGTGTAGGGGACGGAAGCCTGATTGTAGTGGGTCCAGGAGGGGCCTGGGAGGTGAGGAAGTCGAGGCAACGACGGTGGACTGCTCGTTCTAATAATTTGGATAAGAAGGGAAGGAGGGAGATGGGACGATAGAAGGGAAAGTGGGATCAAGTGAGGGTTTCTTGAGGAGAGGTGTGACAACAGCATGTTTGTAGTCAGCGGGGACAGTTGCAGTGGAGAGTGAGAGGTGGAGGATATGAGTGAAGGAGGGGATGATGGTGAGGGAGATGGAACATAGGAGATGGGTGGGGATGGGGTCTGATGAACAGGTGGGTTTGGAGGAGGAAAGAAGTGCGGTTTCCTCTTCAGAGATCGGGGGAAGGAGGAGAGGGTAGCAGGGGGAGTATGGGTGGGGGAGGAGAGAGGGGGGGAGGGGAGGTGGATGAGGGGGGAGGGAATTGGAGGGTAATTTTGTCCTGGAAGTAGTCGGCTAGGGTTTGGGCAGAGAGGGAGGGCGGGATCGGGGGCGTGGGGACCTTGAGGAGAGAATTGAGGGTGTTAAAGAGACGGCGTGGATTAGAGGCAAGGGAATTGGTCAGATGGATGTAGTAGTCTTGTTTGGCAAGTGCTAGGGCTGATTGGAAGGAGCCAAGCATGAATTTGAAGTGTAGAAGGTCTTCCAGGGAGTGGGATTTGGACCAGGCTCGTTTGGCAGAGCGGGCACAGATGCGTAGGTAACGGGTTGTGGGTGAAAGCCAGGGTTGGGGAGTAGATTGTTTTACCGGACGTGAGGTGGGAGGGGCAAGAGTGTCGAGGGCTGAGGATAGTGTAGCATTGTATGAGGATAATGCTTCATCGACAAACTCTGAGTATAAAATGGAGGAAAGAGATGGAGAAATGGTGGAGGAGAGTCAGAGGATTAATATTATGAAGGTTTCTAAATAGGTCGGAGGAGACAGGACGAGGTTGGGAAGGCGGGAGCTGAAGAGTAAATGTTAGTAGGTGATGGTCAGATGAGGGAAGGATTGATTTGCGGATGTTTGAGGGAGAGGAATTGGAGAAGAGTATTAGATCAAGGCAGTGGCCGTGTAGGTGAGTGGGGGCAGTGGAGCAGAGTTGGAGGTCGAACGAGGAGGTAAGAGCGAGGAACTTTGAGGCATGGGGTTTGGAGGGGTTGTCGACTTGAATGTTGAAAACGCCAAGAATAAGAGTGGGGGAGGAGGGATCCATAAAGGCAGAAAGCCAGGAGTCGAAGTCGGTAAGGAAGGTTGATTTGGAGTTGTCGGGTGGGCGATAGATAACAGCTACATGGAGGGGAAGTGGTGTGAGGAGGCGAATGGAGTGGACTTCAAAGGAAAGGGGGGAGTGTGATTGAGGTGGCAGGAGGGGGAGAGTAGGAGGCCAACGCCACCACCGCGGCCAGTAGATCAAGGTGTATGGGAGAATTGGTAGCCCCCATAGCGCATAGAGGCAATGGATGCAGTGTCATCTGGGGGGAGCCAGGTCTCGGTCAGGGCAAGAAGGTGTATGGCATTAGAGATGAAGAGATCGTGAATAAAAGTAGGTTTTTTTAGTGACTGAGCATGCGTTCCGTAGGGCGCAAGTAAACGGGAGAGTGGAGGGGGGAGGAGAGGGATATGGATAAGATTGGATAAGTTGTGTGGCTTTCTTATTAGAGTAGCGTGGGGGTCTATTTCTAGGGTAGTATCGAGATTTCTTATCAGAGTAGCGTGGGGGTCTATTTCTAGGGTAGTACTGAGATTTAGTGGGAGTAGGGTGTAGGTGGATATGTCTGGGTGTATGTGCTCTCCAAGAGGGACATGAGGGGGGGGGAAGTGAGGGATAAGTTGATGGTATCAGATAGGTTAAGTGGGGGATTATATTTGGGGGTAGGGTTGGAGTTGACATGAAAGGTTGAGTGACTGTGGAATGAATGGGGGAGGGCGAAAGGAGGGAGGAGCGGGATGTGGATGAGATTAGATAGGGTACGTGAGGAACTTTTAGTGTGGGAAAGAGACTTGAATCCCTAAATACAGTTGTGGTCAACATTATTGGTACACTTGTATGTGAAATAATTGGAAAGATTCCATCTGTATGCCTTCATATTTTAATAGCATGTTCAAAGGTCTACAAAAAAAAAAGATGTCGTGCAACTTAGACATAGGGGCTTGTTTACAAAGCCGCGGTAGTGGTTCGCGATCACGATCGCAACCGCGGCCCCATTGAAATCAATGGGGCCGCGGCTCCGATTACGATCGCAAACCGCTACCGCGGCTTTGTAAACAAGCCCCATAATTTCTAAGAAAAAAAGAAGATATGACCTGGACAGGATTAATTGCACTCTTTCACAAATATTTGGTTGCACAACTCTTGGCAGTGATGACAGCCTCCAAACGTTTCTTGTAACCATTGTGATAAGGAAGCTTATCATAGCTCAGGAAGGAGCTATAGAAAAGGTGAAGTGACTCTGAACAAGCAACCTGTCAGTTCTGGTAGAAATAAGAAAACAGAATTTTGCCATAAAAGACTACCAGTCCCAGAATGCACCAGGTTTCCAACAGCCATTAGAGGAGCTGAAGTGAGGAAACGTGTGTACAATCAGGAGGGCTATGAGGTAATCCCTAAGCACTCATCTCAAAGGGCAGGGCCTGATTCAGCACAGCTGCGCTGTATTAGGGGGGAGCACTCATCTAAGCAGAATAAAAGTAGAGTTTATTCTACAGATGACCATCTTCATGATCACCTTGGATATCCAGAGAATTGTCCTCAGTATCCTGAGACTCAGCTTGAGTGTGATCATCAGTTTCATCTGAAGGATCATCAGAAGCAGAAGCCAAACCGGACGGACAGAGAGGGAAAGAGACCCTTTGGAAGAAGGAAGAGAAAAGCCTTTGAGAGGTCTAGAAGAGTCCAAAGCAGTACGTATACTGGGAGGTATCCCAAGGGCCAGCATACACCATTGGACTGGGGAAAGCCAGAGGAATGGTGCTGCAGAGCTAGGAATCTCCAGACGCTACCTGTGAGGGAGACGGCTGCACGTGGAAGGGACCCTAAGACCCGTGCCAGAAGGTATGTGAAGAGAGATCCAGTGTCCAGGGATCTGGATTGGAAGGCTGGACATAAGAACTGGACTACATACTGGCCAGGCTATATAGAGAGGAACTCTAGCAGCAATGGAAGCTCAGGTATGAACACTGATCTATGCCCTAGCTATAACCTTGAAAGACAGCAGGGAAACAAGTATTCTCCTGAAAGTGCTCCATTGAGAGATTCATCTGTGCCAATCCATGATATTGAACCTATGCTTGTTGAAGATGGGGGAATGATTGCAGATGAAGATCCTATTTATATGGACTGCTCTCTAGCTAAACTCCGTTGGTAACTTTCTGTTATAAAGTACAGCAACCATCACAAAGAAATACAAATTTGTTCTTTAATCTACTCAGAAAAGCTCCTGAAGCAGGATTTGACCCACACAGTAGAAAGCAAGCCAGCTAAGGGGTTTCAGCTGGATAACTGCTAGCAATTAAGCCTTACCTAATTGCTTGTGAGCTAGGAGAGAATCACTTCTGAATCTATGTGGGAAGTAATCAGAAGTTATCCTGAAAAGAACAGTTTGTTTCTTGCTTTGTGGCTTTTCATTTGTTGTTTTCCTGATCTTGACTTTGTTTTTCCAAGTTAACACTGAAAGCAAGTTACCTGATTTATGTGCTACCAAGCATATCTGTGTTGGGAGAAATAACCCCATAAATAAATATCTTATTGGCTTTACCCAAGAGCACAACTAAATTATTGTCAGCAGCTGTGTCTGGTGTGAATGAACTACATTGCCCACAATACCTTGCAAATCATATAGATATATGCACTTGCCAAGACTGTGAAGATTCTCACCCAGGCAACCGTCTGACACCATCTATAAGTTTCATACATCTATCTGCTGATAATTTCTCCCACTCCAACTGCGATTTGTTCCAGCTCATGAATGTTTCCAGGATTCCTTTTACCAGTGGCAGATTTCCGCTCTTTCCAAAGGTTCTCCATTGGATTGAGATCAGGACTCATTGCTGGCTAGTTTAAAACAGTCCATTTTTTCCTTTTTAACAGTTCTTTTGGGTGTATGTTTTGGGTCATTGCCCTATTCAACCAGTGAAGGCCTGGGAAAAAACAACTGGTCTATGCCAGGGTGTGAAGAGTTTTTGACAGGTAGTATTCTGGCTTTAGGTTTTCCTTGTTTAAGACATTGCTGGTGCTTATTTTATCCTTTTTTTGCAGGAGAGTCTGTTGAAGAGTTTTGTCTTGGCCTCCTCAAAGGTACAGATGGTGGCCCTGACCAGTTTTCGGGGGTGTCTGTAGGGTACGTCCTTGGTGTCTCATCTGGGTATTGTGCGGTTTTTGAAGGGAATGGCCCATTTGCAGCCTCCTCGTCATTCATCCAGCTGTTGCTGCATGGAATATTAATTTGGTTCTCGGAGCACTTGAGTTACCACTCTTTCAGCCTCTGAAGTGCGTCTCTTTCAAGTATCATTCCTTGAAGGTGGTATTCTTGGTGGCAGTGTGTTTGACTAAACATATTTCTGAACTTAAGCCTTCTAATGTTGGGAACTATTCTTGCCTTTTATGGAGGTGAGCCTGGTGCTTCACACTTCTTTTTTTCCTCAAAGTGGTATCTCCATTTTATGTGAATCAGGTTCTGGAACTTCCTTCCTTTCATAGAAAAAATTTTGGTTTGCATTTTTTGCTGCTTAGATGTTTGGATGTTAGATGCGCTCTGATGTGATACCTGGAAATGACCTATGATTTTCGTAGATCTGATCATCTGTGCTTTTTGGTAGTGCAGAAACGGCAGGCATCTTCCAAAGCAACACTAGCACGGTGGCTTAGAGAAGCAGTTTCTGCCGGGTATTTTCTTGAAGGAAAGACTCTGTCACTCTTTTCAAGCACATTTGATCAAAGATGGCGGCTTCATGGGTGGAATCACATTCTGTGTCTGGCAGTGATTTGTAAGGCGGCTGTTTGGTCTTCCTTACACTCATTCACTAACCATTACAGGTTGTTTTTCTGAGCCAGGGAGGACTCTGCCTTTGGGGCATGGGTTCTTCAGGCAGGGGTGGCAGCATCTTGCCCTACTTAGGGTGCTTTGTTACATGTCATACATTTTGGACTGGTCTGGATGATAAGGAAGGAGACATTTTGTTCTGTCTTGCTATTTTCTTGAGTCCAACCAGACCAGTCCAGAGACCCTCCCTATTTGCTGCTGTCTAATGGTTGCTGCATTTGTGGGTTAAGGGGAGACCTTAGCCTTACATGGCCTGGATCACGGCTAACACGCTGCCTCTCGCATTCTTTCAGCAGCATCGGAGCCACTGCATCTAACTGAGTTTGCGGTTGCAGCCTCCTTCCCACAGCTGCATTTCTGCTCTTGATGGCATTTCCTGCTTTCGCGCCTTTTCTCTCCTTCAGCGGGTGCCATTTTGAAGTTTGCACCATGCTGTCTTCTCTGCCTAAGTGCCTGGCATGTGGGAAAAAACCACAGAATTCTGATAAATCACATCTGCTCTGCTTGAGACCCACCCTGGGGAATCTTCCACTGCATCAGGGCCACCTCCCACAGTCTTTCAGATACCTTCAATGGAGGCTGGTGTTTCAGTTCCACCTGTGACCCCTCCACAAGGCCAGTCTTCGCCTTGTCTTTCGGTCACTTCACTGCTGCTACCATCTTCTCATCAGCTGATCCTCTCCCTCAGCAACCATCCGGGAAATCTAGTGCTTACCCTAGGAGGAGCATTGTGGAAGCTGTGGGTTTTGGGTACCTGCCAGATACTTGATTGGATTGACCACTGTTGAAACAGGATACTGGGCTTGATGGACTTTGGTTTGACTCAGTATGGCATTTCTTATGTTCTTATCCTTGGACCCTGCTGTCACGGAGTTTTCTCTCTTCCAGCATGCATGGCATCTTTGGAATGGGGGCCAGGGTCTGCCATCTCCACAGCCACGTCCCTCCCAGACAGCAGGAACCCATAAGCAGCCCTGCACTGAGCTTTCTACACATTCCTGCAGGGATCCAGTGTGGGAGGATGATGGCTCAGGGGAAGGGGACGATTTGGGGACTGTCTCCCCTCCCCCCCCCCCCCGTCTCCTTTTCTCAAACCGCTTCAGAAGCTGAGAAGAGGGGAGGTCTTCGAGGATTTTGATTCCACTGTGGTCTGGCTCTGTTGCAAGGACTAGATTCCTGGACTCATCTCCAAATCATTAAAGAACTTTGTATTCCAGATATCTCTGATCCCTCCCAGCCTGCTTCTACAACCAACCCCATCATAGTGGGAATCAAGCGGCCTGCTCGAGCCTTTCCCTTTCCAGTTGAACTCCAGCAAATGGTGGTCGCTGAGTGGGAGTCACCTGACTCTAATTCCTGTTTCCTCAGCCCGCAATCTTGGGTCTTTGATTACGCTCTCTCCTTTTTTCCCTCACATTCATCAGAATGCTAAAACCTGCTGCCTCTTTCTCTATAACATTTAGTAAAAGTCACCCTTTCCTCTCTGAATACACTACTAAAACTTTGGTTCATTCACTAGTTAGTTCTCGTCTTGACTACTGTAACTTCTTCTCCCTCCGTGTTGTCTGTCTTTCTTTTCAAAACTCTGCTGCACGTTTAATTCTCCGTCAACTCCACTACTGTCATATTACCCCTCTTCTGAAGTCATTTCATTGGCTCCCCTTCCACTTCTGTATCCATTATAAACTTCTTCTTATAAATATATTCATTCTTCTGCTCCCTGCTACCCTCCCCCCCCCCCACATGAACTTCACTCCTTCTCTGGTCTCCTTCTCTCTTTACCCTCCTCTGCTAACTCCAGACTTCGTTCGTTTCACCTTGCTGTTCCTTATGCCTGAAACAAACTTCCTTTACCCTTGCGTTGAACCTCTTCTCTCTCCCTATTCAAATCCCATACTAAAGTCTTACCTTTTTGTGTCTGCTTTCAACTCCTGATTCCTCCCTTTCCTCTAGCTATTGCTTGTGCTGTATTGTTTATTTGCTAGATTATAAGCTTTTCAAGCAGGGACTATTTCTATGTTTGTACAGCGCAGTGTACACCTCGTAGCGTTTTATAAGTGTCAATAATAATTTTATTCCTGATCATCAGCAGATTTGGACAGGTGGCTACGTTTTCCTAAGGTGGATGCTATTATCACAGCTGTGACTAAACGCATTACCATCCCTGTGGAGGTGGCACCGCCCTCAGATATCCAGGACCACAAGACCAAGAATCTTCTAAAGACAGAATTCTCTTTGGGTTCTTTAGCCCTCGACTTGTGGCGGATTGGGGGCCCAAACTCTACTCCGTTGGATTCAGCTCTTGCCCTAAGATGCTACCTCTGCCTGTCTTGAATCCTTGGCTGCCTTCATAATGGATGCTTTTTATGATCTTCTCCACATTTTGCCAGGAGCATTGTGGCAGTCATGGTTGCCCTCCAATGGCTCTGGCTCCGCAATTGGTTGACTGATGTGGCTTCCAAGAGCCGCTTAGCCAAGCTCCCTTTCATAGGCGGACTGACCTGGAAAAATTGGTAAAAAACCTTGGAGGCAAAGCCTCAACACTTGCCTGAGAATAAACCCAAAACTTCATGAGGAATTCCTCTTCACGCCCCAAGTTTCGCGACTCGTGGAAATACAGACCTGGCAAGCAATATTCTGCTCCATCGGGTCAGCTGCTCACCCACTTCCTTTCGGTCTGGCTGCTGGCCCAATATCCTTTTGTTCTGACTGCTGGCCCTGTTCCCAAGGTGCTACCGCAGGCAGCAAGTCCGCTCCCTGGTTCTCCCATTGACGGGACGGGGCCCATTCTGAACTAGTGCAGATGGGAGGATGTCTTCAGCACTTCTACCATGAAAGGGCCCTCATCACCACAGCCCTGTGGATCCTTGATGTTCTTTGACAGGGCTATGTCCTGGACTGTGCTAGACCCATTAAAGATGCCTTTGTCCTACCACCCTGTTGGGGCGTCTCCAAAATAAGCTGTGGTTCGTGACACCCTCCAGCGTCTCCTGCAGTTATGGACCATTGTGCCGGTGCCTCCAGGGGACCAATACAATGGTTGTTACTCCATCTATTTCATTGTACCAAAAAAAGACGGATCCTTCCGGCCCATTCTGGATCTGCAAAAAGTCAACAGCTACCTTTGGGTTCTTTGTTTTCACATGGAAACCCTCGGATCTGTTATCCAGGTGGTCAGAGCCAGAAAGTTTCTCACCTCCCTGTATCTCGCAGAGATTCACTTTCACTTTCCCATTCACCCAGATCAGCAAAGGTTTCTGTGTTTCGCCATTCTCAGGGGATTGTTACCAGTTCATCACCATGCCTTTTGGCCTTGCGATCGCTCCATGGACCTTCTCCAAGGACATGGTGGTCGTGGCGGCGGTACTTCGACACAAAGGAATTTGGTTCTGTCCCTATCTGGATGACTGGCTCATTCAATGCAAGTCCTTCCTTGAGACGCAAATGGCTATGCAGTGGATCATCCAGTTCCTCGAACACCTGGGTTGGGTAATCCAACTGCAGCAAGAACTGTCTCAACCCATCGCAGACACTAGAGTTCCTCGGCACCCGGTTCAACACCCGTGCCGGCAGGGTCTTCCTTACTCGGGCACACTGGATCAAGCTCAGGGAACAGCTCCGTCAGTTTCCTGAAACTACCAATGCCCACGGCCTGGGATAATCTGCAGCTCCTAGGCATCGTGGCAGCGACTTTGGAAATTGTCCCCTGGGCACGGGCGCACATGCGTCCTCTTCAGCTTGCTCTCCTTTCTCGCTGTTCTCTCTATTCTCAGGAGTATTGGGTTCCCCTCCCTCTCCCCTCCACCTCAGCCTTCACTGGTGGCTGCTCATTCACAATGTGCTGAAGGGGATGCCTCGTGATTCGCTTTCCTGGGCTCTTCTAATGACCAATGCCAGTCTCTTGGATTGGGATGCCCATTGCTTGGGTCACACGGCACAGGGACTGTGGTCTCCCAGAGAGTCTCGCTGAGCCATCAATCGGCTCAAGGTGCGGGCCATCCAGTTGACTCTGGTGAGGTTCCAGAATCTTCTGCACGGTCAATCGGTACAAGTCCTTTCCAACAATGCCATGGCAATTGCCTATATCATTTGCCAGGGGAGCACCAAGTGCCACAGGTTGGCTTAGGAAATTACTGTCCTTTTCCCCTGGGCCAAGATACATTTGCATGCGCTCTCAGCCCAACACATTATGGGAGAACACAACCTCGAAGCAGATTATTTTGGTCTTCACCACCTCTTTCCTGGGGAGTGGGAGCTCGCCCCTTGGGCCTTCAGCTGCACAGTCCAGCACTGGAGAATGCTGGACCTGGTTCTTATGGTGACATAACGCCAAGGCTTTCTGTTTTTTCAGCTGCTGATGATGGGAACCTGTGTCCAGCAGGATATATGCCCTGGTGCAGTCCTGGCCCACCGATGCCCTTCTGTATGTCTTTCTGCCATGGGCTATGCTGTCCTGCCTGCCCACATCTCCTCATTCTAGTCACTCCCAATTGGCCTTGTTGCCCCTGGTACGCCAATATGATGCGGCTCCTAGCTGGCCCGCTATGCCACCTGGGAGCGCAACGGGGCCTTCTACAACAGGGTCCTGTCCTCATGGAGGACCCTGCTACCTTCTCACGGCATGACCCTTGAAAGGAGATGCCTAAAGTGGCACGGCTATTCCACAGCACTCATTGCCACCTTACTAAAAGGCCATCGGACTTCTACGTCTGTGGCTTACTCCTGCATCTGGCTTCTGTTCACAACCTGGTGCAAGCACGTCAGCTCTCTCCCTGACAGGTCCTTGTTCCCTCCATCTCCACCTTTTTGCATGAGTGGCTGGACAAAGGCCTCACATGGAATTCCTTGCCGTGCAAGTTGCAGTGCTGTTGGCCTTTCGTGGCCCAGTAGCGGGCCAGTCCTTGGCTGCTCACCGCGATGTCCAACATTTCCTATGGGGGCACGGGTCTTGCAGCCGCCTGTCCAGCAAGTTGTTATCTAGTTCTCTGCGCCTTCATGCTTGCTCCCTTTGAGCCGCTTAAAGGGCTATGCCCAAGGACAATGTTTCCTCTAATTTTCTGTAGGCTCTGTGCGCATAAAATATCAGCTGTGCAGCTTTTGAAGGAAGGTTAAATTTTTGTGCGCCACATAGCGACACTCGGAGTGTTATACTTTAAAATTTGTCTACACGTCAGAATACAGTATGTACACCACACTGATTGCACTAGAAAATATTGTAGAACTTGTGAAAACCGTAAATACACAACAACTTTTAAATTTTAAGACGTCTGTGTTTTCTATCAGAATCAGAACCGTAATTTTTGTGCGCTCTGTTGTAAAGTATGTGCGCTCACTCGGTGAGGTCTATGCGCGCGCACAGCTTTGAGGGAACAGTGCTCAAGGACCTTACCCTTAAAACAATCTTTTTGGTCGCCATTTCCTTGGCCAGACGCATCTCAGAATTGCAAGCCTCGTCTTGCTGCGACCCATATTTGTCCTTCTTCTCCCACAAAGCGGTTACTTTGCAGACTCACTCTCCCTTCCTTCCTTGCCAAAGGTGCTCTCCACATTCCATGTTAATCAGGTCCTCTCCCTTCCTGCCTTTGCCCTTGAGCAGTGTGCAGGGGGTGACAGGAATCTCCAGTATGTCTTTGTCCAGTGTGTGCTCTTGCAATACCTGAGAGTAACGATTCCATTTTGTCTCTGATCATCTTTTTGTCCTCTTCTCTAGACCTCTGAAGGGGCATGCAGCATCCAAGGTGATTCTTGCAGGTGGATCCGCTAAACAATTATCTCAGCTTATCTCCTATTCCACCTGCCTATTCCCCAGGTCTCAAAGCGCATTTTACACACACGCAAGCCGCTTCTTGGGCGGAATCTGCTTTTGTTAACCTCCTTGGATATGTCGATCAGCAACATGGTGGTCCTGGTCTGCCTTTTGTGTGACACTATCGTCTCGATGTGCAAGCGCGAGTGGCTGCTTGATTTGGGTCACAGATGCTATCTGCTGCACTCTCGTCCCACCCAGAGGGGGGGATTAGCTTGGGTACATCCCACTTCTCTGGATTGGTCTAGCTGGATGATCTGGAAGGTGACATTTTCCTTACTGTTAATTTCCTTTCCTGGAGTTCTGCTAGACCAGTCCAGCATCCACCCCTTTTCAGTCTGTGTATATTGTGCTCTCAGCAGTTCGGAGCATTTTGTATATAGTTGACTTACTCCATGTATTTAGTTAACTCTTACATAGTGGAGCTGAGGTCTTTGAAATGGATTTCTTATCTCCATTACTTTCTACAAGTGTACTGAGAAGACTCCTAGCTGTGCCTGGGGTATGTGCCAAGAGTGATGTCGCAGCTTGGCTTAGCTTTGTTTACTTTCTCTGTCTCGACATCTGCAGGCAGGGGGACTTAACCCACTTGTCTGGACTGGTCTAGCAGGACTCCAGGAAAGGAAGTTAATGGTAAGGAACATTTCACCTTCTGAGACAGTGGAGGGTTAAGTAACTTGTCCAAGGCCACAAGGAATGCTAGTGGGAATCAAACCCTGGTCTCTTGGTTCCCAAGCCAGTGCTCTAACAGAGCATGTAATGCGACCCCTCATCAATTTTAGCTACTCCGTCATTGCAATATAATTTGTACCCTAGTATCAGTGTCTTTTTGGTTATCCTCCTCCTATCAGGTCTCCGAGATGCCTGCTTTCTCCGGAAACAAGCAGGAAGTCAGTCCTCACATATGGGTGACGTCGGCACCAACGGAGCCATCGTGCGGAGCAAATCCCCAGCTTTCAGAGAAAGCCTTTGGGAGTTGCCATCACGCATGTGCGGTCCACTTCCCGCCCAAGGGTGCCATTTGCTCAATCTCCTTTTTTCTGCGGAGCCCTTCGGACATAGTCCTTGTGTCCCTGCAGAAAAGTTGATTTTTCTCTTCTTTTCTCGACTGGTCGACACCAGTACCTCTTCCCGCCTTCGGCTCGGTATGCCAGTATCGAGTCCTCTCTATTTTCGTTTTTTGTCCTTCGTGACTAGCGTTCGCGCCTTTTTTTTCTTTTTCACTGGAATCCCGGGTCTTTGACCTTGCAGGAGCCCTTTTTCCCCGATGGCTGCCAGCTGGTTTAAAACAAATGCGAACGGTGTGTGAAACTTATGTCTCTCACGGTGCCTCGGGCCCGACCATGACCCGTCGGTCTGTGGCCCATGTAAGAAAATGTCCTTGAAGGCCCTGAAAAGCTGCCAGCAGCAGCAGCATCATGATAGGAATTTTTCCGTGTCCTTGCCTCCTAGAGCCCAGACCTCATCCGAGGCCTCCACGTCTCGGGGGGGGGGGGGGGGAGCATTCCGAGCCCAAGCAGTGTCAAGGTTCCTCGGAAAGGGAGTCCCCCTCGAGTGAGCACAAGAGGAAGAAGAAATCCTTGAAGGCGGCATCTCTGGATGGCTCCGAGCGACCTGGCTCCTCCCGGGGCCTGTCTTGGAGCCCTGAGTACCGGCTAGGATCTTTGGAGGAGTGCCTGGCAAAGAGGCCTCATCAGGAGACTGATCAGCCGAGTCAAAAACCAACTGTCCTCGTCAAGGACTCCTCTCCGGGGGAGCCGGCGGCTGTGGAGCCTTCTGGACTCGTTCAGAATGGCAGCCTTGGAGCGCAGTTTCACTGCCTTCATGGAGCAGCAGCGGGTGCTGATAGCCGGCCTGTCCGGTTCCTCCGCCCCGACCACTGGGATGTCGAAGTCGACCCTGGAGGTCGAGCCGATCCTCAAAGCCTTTCGGGCTCGAGTCGATCCTCAGCCAAGGTCTCTCTTGGCCTCCCGTTCGGGGCCGAGGTCGTCGTCACCGAGACTGCCGGCGTTGGGGCAGTCGGCACCAGGGCCCTCTATGCCTGACGAGCCCCCCGATTCCTCCTCAGAGGCGTCGGCGTGGGACACCAAAGACGAGGAGTCCCCGGATACCTGCTGGCACAGGGATGTCCCTTCTGATTCCCCTGTATCCGAGCCTCGGAGAATGTCCCCTCTGGAGGACATGAGGTTCTTGGACTTTGCAGGATATGTCCAAGTCTTTGGTGTTCCTCACGGTGTCCGAGGAGGATCCTCTTGCTGACGAGCTCGAGATCCTCCAGTATGAGGCCCCCCCTCGGGAGGCCCTTACTGTACCCATGCCGCCGATCCTGGAACGACTGATGCTCCGCATGTGGGAGACACTGGTGTTGGTGCCACTGATCAGCAAACGGCTCGACTTGATGTATCGAGTCTGCCAGAGCCCTGGATTTCAAAAGTTGCAGCTGCCGCACAACTCCATTTTTGTGGAATCAGCCATGCGCCGGCTGAAGAGCCAGAAGACGCACTCCTTGGTGCCTCCCGGCAGGGTGCCCGCAACTTGGATGCCCGCAACTTGGATGCCCTCGGCAGAAAGTGCTTCCAGGGTTCAATGCTGACTTGTTGGATCCAGACATACCAGCTGTACATGGGCATGTACCTGAGGGACCTGGCAAAGGAACTCACTGGGTTCTTGGCTGGTCTCTACGAGGAACCTTTGCAGCGCTTCAGGGGTCTGTTTAAAGCCGTCCGTGATTGCTCGGTTTGTCTCAGGCGGCCTATGACGGGTTTGAGTTGGTGGCCCGGGTAGCCACGGCTGGCATCTTGCACGCCGCCAGGCATGGCTGCAGTTGTCCAACCTCGAACAATGGGTTCAGGACAAGTTGGTCGATGTCCCATGCTAGGGGGAGAATCTCTTTGGCAAACCCATAACCGACAAGGCCGCAGAGTTGGAGACCGAATACATGATGAGGACTCTGCTCTCCAAGAAGACCTCTGCCCCTTCTCGCAAGAAGGGCTCTGGTAAAAAGCCCTTTTGCCTGAGGAAGGGTGCTGCTTACCGAAGCTACCCCCATTTTCAGGCCTCCTTGGCTCCCCAACAAGGGCAGCAGGCCAAGGGACAGAGGCATGGCCCACGTAAGCAGAAAGCCCCCAAACCCCAGGCTCCGGCCCCAACTCAGCCTGGCAGTGGCTTTTGACTCCTACAGCATGGCCACTCTTTCCACAGGAGAAAGGTAGATCACAGGAGGCCGGCTTGCTCTGTATGCCCACAGGTGGACAGCCATTACCACCAATGCCTGGGTCTTGCAGGTAGTCTGAGAGGGCTGTCTTCTTCACCTAGCCTAGGTGCCTCCTCACTATTTTCCAGGAGAGCCCATCAGGTCTCCACCGGGAACTTCTTCTGAAGGAGTTAGCAGGTCTTCTCGAGGATCAGACGGTAGAACCGGTGCCCCACCCCTTGCAGGGAAGGGGCTTCTACTGCAGGTACTTTTTGGTACCAAAAAGGACAGGAGGCCTCAGGCCCATCCTCGACCTATCCGACCTCAACAAATTCCTGGTGAGGGAGAAGTTCAAGATGCTCTCCCTTGGAATATTGCTGCTTTACCTCCGCCAGGGAGACTGGCTATGCTCCTTAGACCTAAAAGATGCGTATACACACATCCTAATACACCCAAGCCAGAGGCAATATCTGTGCTTTGTGGTGGGGGGCAATCACTACCAATACAAGGTACTCCCCTTCGGCCTTGCCTCTGCCCCCAGGGTGTTCACAAAGTGCCTAGCTGTGGTTGCTGCCTTTCTCAGGCTCCAAGGGGTCTTTGTATTCCCCTACCTCAACAACTGGCTCATCAGAGGTACCTCGGCCACCAAGGCCCACCAGGCCACAACTCGCACCATCCAGGTGCTGCACCACCTAGGGTTTGTGATCAACTACCCCAAGTCCATCCTCAATCTGACTCAGCAGCTACAGTTCATTGGGGCCAGCCTCAACACCCTTCAAGCAAAGGCCTATCTGCCTGCAGACAGGGCAGGCAGACTTATGGCTCTGGCAGGGCAAGTGAGTTGCAAGTCTGCAGTGTCTGTAAGACGTTTCCTGTGCCTCCTCAGGCACATGGCTTCCACAGTCCATATGACCCTGGATGCCCGCCTCCACATGCGGACCATTCAATGGTGTCTCAGGGATCAGTGGTCTCAGGCCTCAGGGCACCTTTGGGACAGGGTCAAAGTATCTAGACGTCTGGTACGGTCCCTGGCCTGGTGGCTCCAACCGCATCACTTGGAGGCGGGGATGCCTTTCCAGGCTCCTCTGCACATGAGGGTCCTGACCACAGATGCATCCCTACTGGGCTGGGGGGGGCCCATTGTCAGGGTTTCCGTACTCAGGGAGTGTGGTCCCCGAGCGAGAGGACCCAACAAATCAGTTTCTTGGAACTACGTGCCATCCGCCTTGCACTAGAAGTTTTCAGACAGCTCCTGGCCCACGAATCTGTCTTGGTGCAGACAGACAACCAGGTGGCCATGTTCTATGTGAACAAACAGGGTGGTACGGTTTTCCGTCCCCTATGTCAGGAAACCCTGGACCTATGCTCCTTTGCAGCCCGGCATGGCATTCGTCTCCGAGCAGTCTACCTGCCGGGCTAGGACAACTGGCTAGCAGATAGGCTAAGCAGGATTCTCCAACCCCACGAATGGCAGCTGGACTGCAGGGTAGCCAGTTGGCTCTTCCAGACTTGGGGGCGGCCGGTGATGGACCTGTTTGCAAGTCCGGACAATCACCAGTTGCCCCTTTTCTGCTCCAGGCAACCACACCCGCACAGGGTGGTTGCCAATGCATTTCTGATATCATGGTCAAGGGGCCTTCTGTATGCGTTTCCCCCGACACCTCTGGTAGCCAAGATGCTGTTCAAGATTCTCCAGGACAGAGCCTTGGTCATTGCCCACGGTGGCCCAGGCAACCCTGGTTCCTGCTTCTTCTGCAGCTAGCGGTGGAGGCCCCAGTCCCCTTAGGGTCCTCCCCACGTCTCCTGTCTCAGGAGGGGGGCTCTCTTCTGCACCCTAATTTCAGCTCCCTCAACTTGATGGCAAGGTTGCTGAAAGGGTAATTCTCGCTCCGCTCCTCCTTCCAAAGAATATTGAAGAGGTCTTGCTGGCCTCGCGGTGGCCATCGACTAGAGGGGAGTATGCCTTGAAGTGGCGCAGATTTGCATCATGGTGCAAGGAGCAGGAGATAGATCCTTTCTCTTGCCTGGTAGGGTGGTTCTACAATACCTTCTTGATTTGGGCCTCAAGTCCAACTCTGTCAGGATGCACCTCAGTGCCCTTGTGGCGCACCACTTTTCAGTGGATGAGAAGCCTCTCTGCCCACCCCTTGGTCTCTTGGTTCCTCAGAGACTGACTTCTCTTAAAACCCCCTGTCCGCCCCCCGGTGACCGAGTGGGATGTGAATGTGGTGATAGGGCAGCTTACTAGGCCGCCCTTTGAACCAATGGCTACCTGCCATCTACGCTATCTTTCTTGGAAGATGGTTTTCCTGGTGGCACTCACATCTGCTCGGTGGGTGAGTGAGCTCCAGGCCCTATTGTCGGAAAGATCCTACACCAGGTTCTATAGGAACCGGGTGGTGCTTCGCGCACACCCCAGGTTCCTTCCGAAAGTGGTCTTCTTGTTCCACCTCAACTAGGAGGTGGTTCTACCTATCTTTATTTCCCAGGCCGCATGCCAGTCGTGCAGTCGGTCCTGCATACCCTGGACTGTAAGAGGGCGTTGGCCTTCTTATATCCAGCATACGCAATTGCATCAGAAGGCTTCTTAGCTTTTCATTTCTTACGACCCCAGTAAGCTGGGGGTGGTGGTATCTAAGCGTACGCTGTCCACCTGAGTGGCAGACTGCATTGCCTGGGCATACAGGGCAGCCGAGCTTCCGATGGAGGGTCGGGTTACGGTCCATAGGGTCAGGGCCATGGCGGCATCAGTGGCTTATTTGCGCTCTGTTCCTTTGGCAGACATCTGCCGGGCCACCACCTGGTCTTAGAGTCAGACTTTCGCAACCCACTATTGCCTGGACAGGGAGTCCTGACGGGACAGTGCCTTTGGCCAGGCTGTACTCCGTAATCTTTTTGAGGTCTAGGCAACTCCTGCCCTCCGACCCTTCTGTGTTCAGGCTACCGGAGTGCTATTCCCTTAGTTTGGATTTCTATTGCGGCTGCTTGCAGCTCTTGTAGAGGGAGCCTTTTTTAGCTATGGGTTCTCGGTAGCCTATAGCTGTGGAGTCCCATATGTGAGGACTGACTTCCTGCTTGTTCCCGGAGAAAGCTTAGTTACTCAGCTGTAACAGGTGTTCTCCAGGGAGAGCAGGAATCTGTTCTCACTACACTCCCTCCTCCCCTTGGAGTTGCAGTCCTATTGTTGTTATATTTTGTTCTTTTGCTGTCTTTTTAGCTAGGTCATTTGACTGAGCAAGATTGGCACCCTTGGGCGAGAAGGGGACCGCGCATGCGTGATGGCATCTCCCAAATGCTTTCTCTGAAAGCTGGGGATTTGCTGCGCATGAGGGCTCCATCGGCGCTGACGTCACCCATATGTGAGGATTGATTCCTGCTGTCCCCGGAGAACACCTGTTACAGGTGAGTAACTATGCTATATCTAACTCTTCATTTAATGTTATATATTCTAACTCTCCCATCTTATTTTTAGTCATCATTTTGAATTTACAACCACCTTAGCAATTGACGGAGATAATTTTTATTTTTATTTATTTATTTATAGTTTTTCTATACCGCGCTATTTACCATCAGCGCGGTTCACAGGCAACAAACTCGCACAGCAGGAAAAGCCATACTGCGTTTTACATTGAACAGGGAATTGCACACATTTTACATTGAACAGGTATTGAACATGGAACACAGGCTAACAATATACATCGTGGAACTATATACAATATGGGATTATATACAGGTTGATAACAGTAGTAAGATATCAACTAGGCATTTTCAACGTAAACATGGCTTGAGGGGTACTGTCGTATGTTAGCATGTTAAAGGCTAATTTGCTAGGGGCACAGGAGTGATATTAAGGAAGAGGGGATAAAGGAGGAGTGAACAGTGGTTGGTTATGTGATTTCTTCAGAGTTGAGGAAGTGCTGAAGAAAGAGGTGATGTTTCAGCTCCTTCCTGAACTGAGAGAGGCTGTTTATAGCTCGGATGTTTGCTGGAAGCGCGTTCCAGCAATGAGGGGCATAAAGTGCAAAGGCTCGGTTTCCTGTAGCCTTATTACATTTGGTGAATGCTTTTGGGAGGCATAAGGTGTTGGCAGCAGCAGCTCTTCTCAGTCTAGCGGGGGGGATGGGCCGGATAAGTTCGGAGAGGGAGCTAGATGTGCAGTTGTTAATGGCTTTGAATGTCATTGTCAGTATTTTAAAAGTGATTCTGCTGTGAACAGGGAGCCAGTGTAGATCTTTTAGGATAGGGGTAATATGGTCTCTTCTGGATGCTCCATATAGGGTCCTTGCTGCAGTGTTCATTGCTATCTGCAATGGGAGGAGTGCACTCTTTGGTAGACCATGCAGAATGGAATTGGTATAGTCAAAGTGAGGCATCACCATTGCCTGAAACACTGTTCGGAAGTCTTTTGGCTCTAGAAGTTGTCTCATGTGTCGCATCATCCGGATTTTATGGTAAATTGCTTTTACTAGATTACTTATATGGGCATTTAGGTCCAGGTGTTGGTCGAGGGTTATTCCGAGGTATCGTAACGAAGTCTTAGTAGGAAGCTCCGCACCACGTACCTTCAATGATGTAGGTGGGATGAATGTCTGATCTCTACTGATGAAAAGCACATCAGTCTTTTTCAGGTTTATCATTAGCTTCTGGGAGTGTAACCAATCCGAGACTGCATCGAAGCAGGAGGAAAGCTGAGATAAGTCTGGGTGCTCAGTGGAAATTGGAGTAAATTTGCAAGTTTTCACCTCTTTCTGCTCTTTATTTAAAGGAAAAATTAGACCTTACCTGCTAATTGTCTTTCCTAGAGTTGCTCCAGGCCAGAACTCTTGGGTAGTTTCTTCTTTCAGCAGCTGAGAACTGAGCATGTCAGGATTCTGAAAGCCCAGTAGAAGAGCTCCTTCTTGTGCCTCAGCTTCCAGTCTCCTATTGCCAAAGCAGCTACCCTATTGGGAACACTCCCACTCCACTAATTCAACTGAACAAACATGCTATCCTTTTATATCTGCCCCATTCTTGCTTTACTCATCATTTCTTTTCTTTTTTTTTTATAATCTGCCCAGGTATAGGTAAGGATTAATCAGGCAGAGAGGGCTTGCTCTGCTAGGGCACATCTCCCCCTTTAATGTCCTATGTTTACCCTAAACTCTGCATCTCGTATGTTCCAACCGCCTCTGCTGGAACTGGTCAACCCCTTACAAGCCCCCTAACATTAATCACTGAGACACCTATTGCGGGTCCTGGACTGGCCTGGAGCAACTCTAGGAAAGACAATTAGCAGATAAGGTCTAAGATTTTTTCCTTGCTATTCGTTTCTCCAGGTCAGTCCAGGAACTCTTGGGATGTACAGAAGCAGTACTCACACTAGGTAGGGACCAGCAATACCCGCTTGTAGCACCGAAACCTGCGTCTCCTGCCACCTGGATATCCAGCCAATAGTGCCTGGTGAACTTGTGCAAGGACGACTCAAGTTGCTGTCCTGCAGATTTCCACTGGGGGAACCAAGCGTGACTCTGCCCAGGAGGTTGCAAGCGCCTTTGTCGAGTGCACTTTAAGTCCAGGAGGCAGAGCCCTGTCGTGCTTCTCGTAGACAGTGGCTATGGTCTGCTCCACCCACAGGGCAGTGGTGGCCTTGGAAGCCGCCTGCTGAGCCTGTGGACCGCCATACAGTATGAACAACCTGTCAGTCCTGTGCAGAGATTCCAACGTCCTGAGATATCTGCGCAGGATCCTGCGGCGCTCCACTAGGTGCAGCTGCCTTCCCTCCGGCAAATCCCTGGATCCGGGAATGCTGGCAGAGACACTGATTGATTCATGTGAAAACGCAACATGACCTTAGGCAAAAAGAAGGGGACTGGTCTCAGCACCACCTTTTCCCTGGAGATAATCAGGAACGGTTCTCTGCAGGATAGCACCTGCAGTTCCGACACACGCTGTGCTGATCAAATCGCTACCAAGAAGACCATCTTCGGAGAAACACCTGCTAGGGGCTCAAATGGCTCCGCTGCCAAGCCTGAGAGAACCAAGTTAAGGTCCCAGGCTAGCACCACCCCTCGGACAGCCGGACACACATGTTTGACTGCCTTCAGGAATTGAACCACGTCTGGATGAGCCGCAATTGAGCGTCCTTGAATCCTGCCCCTGAAGCAGGACAGGGTCGCTGTTTGGACCCTTAGGGATCCTAGCGACAATCCCTTCTCCAGTCCCTACTGCAGGAAGAGAAGGATCTCTGGGAGCATGCCCCCAAGTGCCCTGAGGCCCTGCTCCTGACACCAGGCCTCAAATATTTACCATACTCTCATGTAGGCCAGGTTTGTGGAACGTTTCCTGGCCTGTAACATGGTCACAATAACTGACTGAGCCAGTCCCTACTGCCTTGGCTGTGCCCGCTCAAGAGCCCTGCCGTAAGCGAGAGTCGACTCAGCTGAGGCATCATGACCGGCCCTTGGAATAAGAGGTTGTTCCTGTCTGGCAACCACCATGGATGATCCGCAAGCAACCATTGAAGATCTGCTTACTATAGTCACCGGGGTCAATCCGGAGCTATGAGGATCACCTGTCCTCTGTGCCTCTCGATCCTCCGATCAGCCGGCCAATCTTGGGTGAGGGCATCCAGGCCCTCTGACATAGGCTCCTTGTGATGACTGAAGGAGTGGGACGCCTTGGCGTTGTATGTTGCCATCATGTCCATGATAGGCTGACTCCAACACACTACGAGATCATGGAAGACCGCCACGTTGAGCTCCCACTCCCCTGGATCCAGTCTGTTCCAGCTGAGAAAGTCCGCTTGTACATTGTCCTTGCCCACGAGGTGAGCCTCTGACAGAGCCGTGAAATTCTCCTCTGCCCAGGACATGATAGCCTGGCTTTCCTCCAGCAGGACTGCACTGCCACTGCCCCCTTGCTGGTTGATGTAGGCCACTGCGGTCACATTCTCCGAGAACACTCAAACTGCTTTCTGCCCTATCCAAGGATGTAAGTGCTAAAGGGTGAGGAATACTGCCCTCACTTTCAGGTGGTTGATTGACCACAAGCTCTGCTCTGCTGTCCAGGACCCCTGTGTCACCTGCGACAAGCAATGAGCCCCTCAGCCTGAAAGACTCTCATCCGTTGTTACTGTCACTCAGTGTGGGCACTCCAGCGGCACTCCTGCCATGAGATGCCCCGGCTGCAACCTTCGCATCAGGCTGTGCCATGTAGACCCCAGGAAATCCAGCGACTGAGACTGCAGCAACCACTGTGAAAGCAGGACCTGCTGCAAAGGATGCATGTGGGCCCTTGCCCAGGGCACCAGACACAGAGCAGCTGCCATGGACCCCAGGAGCTGCATGTAAAACCAAGCTGTGGGCGCCTTCTGTTTAGGAAGCATCTTAGCTGCAGCTTGCGAATGCGGCCTTCTGAGAGTGAGATGAAACCCATCTGAGTACTGAAACATGCTCCTAAATAAACTAAGTCCTGGACTGGATACAGCTGGCTTTTTGCCAGATTGATTACCCATCCAAGGCCTTGTAGGACTACTATCATCCTCTGTGTTGCAGCTACAGATTCTGCTTCTGACTTTGCCCAGATTAACCAGTTGTCTAAATACAGGTGTACCAGGATACCTTCCTTCCTTAAGTGGCCGCCGCCACCACCACCATCACTTTTGTGAAGGTGCAGGGAGCTGTGGTGAGGCAAAAGGGAAGAGCCAGAAATTGAAAATGCCCCATTGGCACTGCAAATTGGAGATAACGGTGATGCTTGGCCCAAATTGGAATGTGTAGATAGGCCTAGGTCAGATCAGGGAAGTTAGAAACGCCACTTCTCATACCACCAGGATAACTGACAACAAGGTCTCCATGCGGAAGTGGGGCACCCAAAGCGCCTGCTTCACGTTCATGAGGTCGAGGATGAGACGGAACCCTCCTTCCTTTTTTGGTACCACAAAGTAAATGGAGTATTGACTGGTTCTGCACTGGTCTGTCAGAACCAGGACTACAGCTCCTAGGCGCAAAAGCTTGATGAGGGTGAGCTGGACGGCTTCCGCATTTTCCAGGGCCGAACAGGGAGAGCGAACAAAAGCATCCTGGAGCAATGTAGCAAACTCAAGAGCCATAACCCTGCTGAACCATCTCCAAGACCCACTGGTCGTTGGTGATCGCGGCCCAGGCGGATGCAAACTTCTGCAAACGCCCCCTGATTGTGACGTCCACCTAGCCCACCCTGGCTTCATTGGGACTTCTTGCTCTGTCCTGGGGAGGAGGAATAGAACCCCTGCCCGGAACCCTGGAATCCACAAAAAGGCTGCTCTCATGCTCCCTAGTGACCTCTGATAGAGCGTAAATCGCACTCCGCAGAACCTGCGAAATTTCCGTGGTTGCCCCCTCTGGGGAGTCATCTGTTTCGGCCCTTTGGGATGATCCTTCAGTAACCTCCCACCTTTAGAGTCCCCCACATCCTTAACAATCTTTTCCAGAGTTTCCCCAGAGGAGCCTGCCCTTGACTGGCAATTTGCTGAGCCTGGACTAGGAAGAGGCATCTATTGCCCAGTTACGGAGCAAGAGGAACAGATAAGCTGCAGTGACCGATGTCATGGTCTTGGAGGCTACCTGGATAAGATCATAAAAGGCGTCTGCTAAATAAGCGGCCGTGGATTCCAGCCTGCTGCTCTCTGACATCCCTGAACCATCACCCTCTGGGGACGCAAGCTCCTGAATCCATCTAATGGAAGCCCTGGAGATGTAGGCTCCACACATGGAGGCCTGCAGTGCCAAGGCACTGAAGTCATAGGTCTGCTTCAAGAGAGACTCCAATCTTCGGTCCTGAAGATCCTTGAGCGCCGTACCGCCTTCCACTGGCACGGTAGTGTTTTTGGTGACAGCTGCTACCAAGGCATCCACCTTGGGCATCCACAGGAGATCCTCTCCTGAGGAATTGGGTATAGCCACCCTAGAACATGTGTCCCCTGTAGGGTGGCCTCTGGGCATTCCCACTTTGCCTCAATCATCTTCTTGATGATCTTGTGCACCGGGAAGCAAGTTTGTACCCCTCTAAACTCTTGTAACAAGGGATCTTCAAGGGGTTCCTCATTCTGAGCTGCGGGCATCCCTATATTGAGCGCCGCCAAGGCCTGTGTGATGAGCAGTGCCAGCTCCTCCCTGTGAAAGACCCTGAACACATTAGGGTCTTCTCTGGGAGGGATTTCCCCCTCTTCCATCTCTCGCTCCCCCAAATTTCCCCGGAGGTCTGAGGGACCCCTCCCCCCTCCAGATCCTCCAACACCTGGGACTGCAGGGAGTCCTGAGCATAACCATGCCCTGGGATCCTCCTTTCCCTTTTTAGCCGGGGGGGGGGGGGCTCCAGGATGGGGGGTCCTTCTGCAGCGGGCTCTTCTCCTTTGCCTCTTTGCTGCCCTGCTGAGGTCTCCCCTGCCTAGACCTGCCTCTGCTTTAAACAGTATACCTTATGGAAAGCCAGTATAAAATTGCGGGAAAAATGTGTTCCATACCTTGCTGGATGAGCCCCAAATCTAAATTGAGATCTGTGACCGCCGCACTGCCTGTTTTTCCCTTTTTCTTTTTGCTGCACTTAACTGTTGCCTCAGAGGAAATGGCCACTCTCTCTGAAACGGCTGCACTTCCTGCCAAAAACGGCACATTGGCTAAGGCCTCCCCTGCCTCATCGAACTGCTTCCCCTTGACCAGATCAGCTTCCATTGCTACCCTGAAGAATTCCCCGCTGCCAAGGTGAAAAAAAGAGCTGCAGACACCCGACGCCGTCAACCCTTGGCTGCCTGCACAGATTGCGCAATCTGGACGCTCTGACTGCATGCATGCCGTAGGAGAAAGGGAGATGAAAAAGGAGCCCGACAGGGGAAATTAGGCCTGCAGAATGCTGCACATACCGTGCCTGCCGACCTCAACACTGTCTGATGCTCTGGGGAGAAGACTTCAGCAAGAGCCCCTGTTACCACGCTACCCGAAGAGTAGGCTGGCCAATGGGAACCCTAGCCACCTGTAGCTAACAGGCATTGGGATACCCTGCTGAGTGGGGAAAGGGATCTGGGGCTCCCAGGTAGTTTAACTCCTGTCAGACCTGAGCTCCAGTAAGAAAGGCAGGCTCTGCCCCATTGTCTGACGAACTCCTACCGCAGCAGGACACTCAGTCACTCTTTATTGCTCAAACCTTGCCATCTTTTCCTTTTTGTTTTCTCTTATGTTTTTTGCAAGATGTTAATCGTGAACTAAATTTGATTTGAACTAAGACTAAATGTCTCTACAGGTAGCCTAGCGAGGATAGCTGCTCTTCCAGCTGTTGAGAACTGAGACTGAAAGCTGAGGCACAAGGAGGAGCTCTTCTACTGGGCTTTCAGAATCCTGTATGCTCAGTTCTCAGCTTCTGGAAGATGGAGACTACCCAAGAGTTCCTGGACTGGCCTGGAGAAATGAATAGGAAGGCACCTGAGCTGCTTTAGCCTTTATTGTAACCTCCCTATCAGGATTCCCTAACTCCAAGGCCATGCTCTTATGAGCAACTGTCTGCTTTCTCCCAGGTTGTAGTTTAAAAGTTGCTCTATCTTGTTTTTAGATGTTAATGCCAGCAGCATGTTACCATCTCTGTTAAGGTGAAGCCCATCTTCTCAGAATAGGCTCCCCAGTAACCAGCATTAATTTGACGGCATATATTGCATTGTGTTTTCCCCAGAATGCAGCCCAGGTCCTGACAAATCTTAATCCTTCCTCCCTGCATTATTGTCTCATCCACACATTGAGACTCTGGAGCTCTGCCTGCCTCGAGTTCTATGTGTGGATCAGGAAGTATTTCTGAGCATGCCATCCCTTCAAGTCTAGATCTGTTGATGAGTTGTCGCTCTTCAAGCCAGTATTTGTAAGTGACAGTAGAGAGGCTAGCCAATTTCATTCCATTGCAAACTATGCGTTAATATCTGCAGTCCTGAGTTGTTTCCTTCTAAAACTTCTCTGTCTTCCACAGGGGACCTTGCACAGTTCACTGATAGGTGGAAACAGAAAGGGGAAGATGCTCTGGGTCTGAAAGACTACGCTTCAGTTTTGGACAGAATTTTCCAGAGGTGGTTTTCAAAGTGATAGCTATTTTCAAGGGCCATACAGCTATCTTTCTTTTGAATTCAAAGTAAATGTAAGCAGATGAAATAGAAACAGTTCATGTATGTGCCTACTAAAATGTAGGAACAAAAAAATGTATTTTTAAAAAAAAGTAAAGACATTTAATATTGTGGTGATATTTTTGTAATCAGCTCCTTGTGTTTTCTTTGGGCCATTGTATGGATGTGCAAGTAACTTGAACTTTTATCTGCTGCTGCAAAAACGCAAAAACCTCTCCAGCTCCTGCATGGGGAAAAAAGCAATAATGCACAGAACTTATGAATCCAATGTAAAAATCAGCTAATATTTGGAACCTTGCCTTTTTTCTTATGAACTGAGGACTCTCTTATGATTTGAGGACTTATTAAACTCCTAAGCTCAAGTATTAATGGTGTTTTGTTTTCCTGGAACATTTAACAGTTTTTGTTGGAATCTGAAAACTGTCTTTTCTTGGGAACAAGCAGGAAGTCTGTCCTCACATACAGGTGACGGCGTTTACAGAGCCCGCATGGAAACATCTCCCCAGCTTTCAAAGACAGCCTTTGAGAGATGCACTATGCATGCATAGTCCACTTCCCGCCCAAGGATGTCGTCTTGCCTCAGTCTCCTTTTTTCCACGGAGCCCTTTGGACGCTATCCAATTTCCCACGGAAAAAGTCTGATTTTATTCACAAGTTTTGTCCGGTTTGCATACCGGTTCCTTCCCAACTCTGAGCCAGCTCGCCTCCAGCATTGCTCTTCGGGTCAGTTTGTTTCTTTTTTTCTTAGTTTTCATCTATGTCTCCCTTGACCGTCGTTAGCACCCTTTTTCAGCTGAAGGCCTCAGACCCCCGCCGACCTCCTTTTTCCGATGGCCTCCAGTGACTTCAAAAAGTGTGACCAGTGTGCCTGTTATCACCCCTGTTATTTGCTTTAGTGGTGGAGCCTCTAGCAGAAAGGGTAAGATCTAACAAGGATAGGGGAGGGGGGTGGAGGAAGGGATGCCAAAAGCATTATTTGCTGATGATGTTAAAGGCCGTCAAGTCGGTGTTGATTCATGGTGACCCTTTGGATAGTTGTCCTAAACTGTGTTCGGTCTTCAGTCAGGCGGCTCCTTGTTGACAGAGTGGTACCCATAGCTAGGAAAGGTGGGATAGGGGCGATATGATAGAGGCATTTAAATACCTCCATGGCATAAATGCACAGGAGGGTCTCTTTCAGCTGAAGGCAAGCTCTGCTACAAGGGGACATAGGATGAGAGTGAAAGGGGATAGATTCAGGAGTAATATGCAAAAATATTTCTTTACAGAAAGAGTGGTAGATGCATGGAATAGTCTCCCAGTGGAGGTGGTGGACACAAGAACAGTATCTGAATTAAAAAAAGCATGGGAGAAACACAGAGGATCTCTAAAGGTATAAAGGGGGCTATTGTAGTTGATATGGAAGAGATAACTAGATAGACCATGTGGTCTTTTTCTGCCGTCATGTTTCTATATTTCTCACTTCTAAGTCAAGGTATGTGAAGTATGATCTCAATCATATTTACTGCTAATGCTCTGCGTAGTACTTGCATCATGCTAAAGAGAGTTTTCGTCTGGAGTTTTTTAAGATGTAACAGGTATAGGTAATTTTTCAAGATGTGCTTGGAAATTCTTCTTTATCAAGCCTGTGGCTCCCAATATAATGGGAAATATTTCTGCTTTTTTCAACTCTGGGGATCTGTCCTTTCTCTCGTTTCTCTGGCTGCCATTGCTAACTGCCTCTTGACTTTCTCTGTGGTGGAGTCGGCTGAGGCCTTGGTGCTGTGAGCAGAGCAGGGGTGGGATTCCATGGTGTGGAGAGTTGTCTCAGCACTGGCGCTATGGTGCCTTCCAGGACAGGATTCCCCACTGCAAGGAAGGGGGGCAGGTAGGCAGGCAACAGTTTCAGCACTGATTGGAGCTCCTGCCTCCCCATCAGTCATGGTGCTGTGGAAACTGGCAGTGGGAGGGGTCAAGAATGAGCAGGAGCATGGCCAGTAGCTGGCAGATTCAAAGACTGCTGGAGTTGGGGTAGGCTACCTGGTGAGAATCTCTGAGGGCATGTCTTCTGTGCTTGTGGGCCCCAGGGGACATATGTTGCAGAGTGAGTAGGCCTAAGGCAACGGCTGCACAGATTTAGCCCATCTCCATCTGATGAAGACTGAGCAATACTGGCGAGAGAGGTCTTCCCCGGCTAGCGCTTATGGCACCAGCCGCAGGGCCTCGTGGGCCGCAAGGCCTCCATGGGATGTAGGCAGGGCTCTGGCCTGGGATGTAGGCAGGGCGCTGTTCCTTCAAGTCTTTCTCCAGCTACTCGGAGTGGGAGACCGAGGACGAGTCTGACACCCGATGCCACCGCGATATCCCCTCGGACTCGCTATTCCCAGAGCCCTGGCGTCAGTTCCCTCTCAAGGACATGGCATTCCTCGACTTTGTGCGGGATATGTCAGAAGCCCTCGCATTCCCGACAGAATCGGAGGAAGACCCTCGCACAGAAGAATTAGAAATCCTCCAATATGAGGCCCTGCCGAGGGAATTGCACACAGTACCCATCCCACCCATCCTGGAACGGCTAATACTCCTTCATATGTGGGAGACACCAGCATCGGTACCTGTGGTGAGCAAGCGGCTCGACTCGATGTATCAGGTCTGCCGGAGCCCAGGGTTTCAGAAATCACAGCTGCCACACAACTCCATGGTGGTGAAGGCGGCCATGTGTCGGCTCAAGAGCCAGAAGACACACTCCTTGGTGCCCCCGGCTAGGGAGGTCCGCACCTTGGATGCCCTCGGCAGAAAGTGCTACCAGGGCTCAATGCTCATCTGCCGAATCCAGGCCTACCAGCTGTACATGGGCATGTACCTCAGAGACCTGGTAAAGGAACTTGCCGGGTTCTCGACTGGGCTCTCCGAGGAACCCTTGTAGCAGTTCAGGAACCTGTCCAAGGCCATCCGTGAGGGCTCCAAATTCACGACTTGAGCAGCCTATGATGGCTTTGAGTCTGCAACCAGCATAGCTGTGGTGTGCATTCGTGCCTGACACCAGGCCTGGCTACAGTCTTCCGATCTCGACAAATGGGTTCAGGACAAATTGGTCAATGTCCCCATGCCAAGGGGAGAACCTCTTTAGCAAACCCATGATGGAAAAAAACGCCAAGTTGGAGTCCGAGTTCATGAGAGGACCAGACTCCAAGAAGACTGCTGCCCTTCCCCGATGGAAGGGCTTGGGTAAAAAGCCCTTTTACCTGAGGAAAGGGGCTGCTTACAAAAGCTACCAACATTTTCAGGCCTCCCTAGCAGAGTCAGCAGGCTAAGGGACATGAGCAAGGCCCTCATAAGCAGAAGGCTCCCAAGCCCCAGGCTCTTGCTCCGGCCCAGCCAGGGGGGAGCTTTTGACTCCTTGAGCATAGCCTCTCTACCCCAAGGAAGACAGCAGCCCACAGGAGGATGTCTAATCCTGTATGCCCACAGGTGGACATCCATCACCACCGATTTCTGGGCCCTCCAGGTGGTCAGGGAGGGCTACCTCCTCCACCTGTCTTTCACCACCTCCTTTCCTCCCAGGAGAGCCCCCCAGGTCTTCCCTTCACTGCGACCTCCTATTGAAGGAACTCGCAGACCTTCTCAAGGACAGAGCGGTAGAACCAGTACCCCATAATCTCAGGAGCAAGGGGTTCTACTCCAGGTACTTCCTTGTGCCAAAAAGAACAGGAGGCCTAAGGCCCATCCTGGACCTGCGCAACCTCAAGTTCCTGGTGAGGGATAAGTTAAGATACTCTCTCTTGGAACATTGCTGCCTTACCTCCAGCAGGGAGACTGGCTATGCTCCTTGAATTTGAAGGATGCCTATACCCACATCCTCATTCGCCCCAGCCACAGGCAGTACCTTCGCTTCATGATGGGGGACGGTCACT
The DNA here is from genome assembly GCA_033557465.1 of Ichthyophis bannanicus. NCBI lineage: Eukaryota > Metazoa > Chordata > Amphibia > Gymnophiona > Ichthyophiidae > Ichthyophis > Ichthyophis bannanicus. The sequence goes on from CM066048.1 coordinate 68,873,691, forward strand.
ACCAGTACAGGGTCTACCCTTCGGCCTGGCCTCCATCCCCAGGGTCTTCACCAAATGCCTGGCAGTAGTAGCTGCCTTCCTCCATCTCCAGGGGGTATTTATTTGATTACATTTTTATACCGCTACTTCCAGTGATCAGAAGCGGTTTACATTATAACCAGAACAGTTACATATAACAGTTTTTTAACTATGTACATAAAAAGGTTGGTGGGGGGAACCTCAAACTATTTACAGTCCGATATAGATCGGTTTCATTTAACTATTTGCAGAATATTTACATTTGTAGCTCATGGTGTGAGGAACTTGCCTTTATAGATGGCAGTTCGGTGCTTTCATATATTGGTTAATTTGAGGGATGTGAAGGGAATGAAATTGAGTTAGGTAGAGTTTTAGTATTCTTGGAAGAAATGTGTGTTTAGGTTTTTATGGAAGGATTGGAGGTCATGGTTGGCTCTTAGTGTGTCTGGTAGCTTATTCCATTGTATGGGGGCTATGTAAGTGAATGTTCTGTTGCTCGTGATTGTTTTGACATTGCGTATAGTGTGTGGGACAAGTAGGGTGTTTTGATTGAAAGTTCTTCTATTCCTGTTCAGGGATTGTAGGTCGATGAGCTTGGAGAGGTAAGATGGGGCAATGTTGTGAATTAATTTAAATGTGGTCATTATTATCTTATACCTAATGCGGGCTTGAATAGGGAGCCAGTGGAGTTCTTAATTTAAATGTGGTCGTTATTATCTTATACCTAATGCGGCTCGAATAGGGAGCCAGAGGAGTTCCCTTACAATCGGTGTGATGTGGTCTGAGATCCGGACTTTCATTAAGATTCGTGCGTGAAGTTCTGAGCCATTTGTCTTCCCCTACCTCGACGAATGGCTCATAAAAGGAGGCACAGCCACAGAGGTGCAGTAGGCCACAGCATGTACCATCCAGGTCCTGCAACATCTGTGGTTTGTGATAAATGACCCCAAATCCCACCACCTCCTGATGCAATGTCTGGAGTTCATAGGAGCAAGGCTGGACACTCTTCAGGCAAAGGCCTTCCTTCCCCTGGACAGGGCAAACCATCTCAGGGCACTGGCCAGAGATGTGCAACATCGTCCCTCGTTGTCTGCTTGGCTTCTACTACATCTACTCGGACACATGGCCTTGCTGGTCCATGTCACCCCGGATGCTCGTCTGCATATGAGGGCTGCTCATTGGTGCCTTTGGAACCAGTGGACACAGGCCATGGGCCATCTCCAAGACAGAGTCTCGGTGGCCTGCCAGCTGGCGGAATCTCTGGCTTGGTGGCAAGATCCCCGACACCTGCAGGCGGGGATGTCCTTCCAAACCCCAAGCCCTCTAAGGGTCCTCACTACAGACGCCTCCCTGCTGGGCTGGGGAGCCCATTGTGAAGAACTCCGCACCCAGGGCAGCTGGTCTCAAGCCGAGGGCACCAGCAGATCAACCTCCTGGAGTTTCGGGCAATATATGGCAGATGAAATTTAATGTGGACAAGTGCAAAGTTATGCACCTAGGGAAGAACAACCCAAACTTTGGTTACACGATGCAAGGTTCCACATTGGGAACCACCACCCAGGAAAAAGATTTAGGCGTCATTGTGGATAACATGTTAAAACCCTCCACCCAGTGTGCAGTGGCGGCCAAGAGAGCAAATAGAATGCTAGGTATCATAAGGAAAGGAATGGAAAATAAAACAAAGGATATTATAATGCCTCTGTATCGTTCCATGGCGCTACTGCACCTTGAATATTGTGTCTAATTCTGGTTGCCGTATCTTATTTATTATTTTTATTTATACATTTCTTCTATACCGCCTCTTCCAGAGATCAAGGGCGGTTTACAGTTAACAATTGAACAACTTTTACATGGAACAGTGGTATTAACTTTACAGGGAACATATTGTACAAACAAACTTGTGTGTCAACTTTCTATTTACATATATACAGGAGTCAGCCTATTCTTAGCTTTTTCTTTGGATGGGTGGGGCAAGGCTCGTTGGTTGTTTAAGTAGGGGGCGAGGGAGGGGGGAAGTTAGTGGGTTGGTTCTGTATTTGTTGAGAGATTGTTCGTGGGAGGTGAGGGGTTTCAGTTGGGTTTTCAAAGTGTTCAGTGAAAAGGATTGTTTTGAGTCCTTTTCTGAATAGCTGGAGGTCTTTTGTCATGCGGAGAGTTAGTGGAAGTACATTACAGAGGGTGGGGGCAGCAAATGAAAAGGCTCTGGAGCTTGTGGTTTTCTTTGTCCTGCAGATGGTTTGGGGTATGAGAAGTGAGTGGGTTGCATTTTATCTGCGTGATCTGGATTCTGGTGGGGAGTGTAGGAAGGAGTGTAGGAAGTGTCTGGTTAGGTAGGAGGGGGAGATGTCATTGAGCAGTTTGAATGTTGTAAGGAGTATTTTGTATTTTATCCGGCTGTTTATTGGGAGCCAGTGTAGTTCCTGAAGAATGGGGGTTATGTGATCAGCTAGGCGAGCTTTTGCGACCACCCTGGCAGTGATGTTCTGGGCTCTTTGTAATATATTTGTGTTTTTAAGTGGCAAGCCATTCAGTAGACTATTACAATAGTCGAAGTGGGGGGTAATAAATGAGCTACAGACGAAATCATGGGTATCGAGAAGAGGTCTTAGGTGCTGTACGGTTTTTAGTTTAAAGAATGCAGTTTTTACTGTTTGCTTTATGTGGGGGAGCATACTGTGTGTGTGATCTAATATTATCCCTAGGTATTTTACCTCTTGTTTTACAGGGATGGCTGTGTTGTTGATTGTGATGGTTTTTTGATGGATTGCATTGTGGTTTCTCGATACGAACATAGCTTCAGTTTTTTTGAAGTTAATGCTGAGGTAGTTGGTCTCTAGCCAAGATTCAGCCTCTCTGATGCATTCAGATAGATTGTGGTATGAGGGGTTGCTAGTGTTTATGGGGATAGAGAGCATGATGTCGTCGGCATAAATGTAATGGTTAATTTTGAATTTTCTAAATATATTTGTGATGGGCTATAGGTATAGGTTAAAAAGAAGGGCTGAGAGGGCTGAGCCTTGTGGAATTTCCTGTCCTTGGGGGAATGTTTCTGAGGTGTCTTGGCCTAATTGGACATGTAACATACGGTGTGATATATATGACATAAACCATTTAAGGACAGTGCCGCCTATTCCCATATTTGCCAGTTTTTTGATTAATGTGTTATGGTTAATGTTCTCGAATGCGGAGGCAATATCTATGAAAAGGAGGATGAATCCTTGTTTATTGTAATCTGTACCTCTAATGAGGTTGTCCATCAGTGTTATTAACAAGGTTTCAATGCCGTGAAAGGGGCGGAACCCGAATTGGTGGGAGTCTAGAGGGGCGTGGAGGTCAATATAGTCTTGCAGTTGGAGTTGGATGATTTTTTTCTATTAACTTAGCAATGAACGGTATACTGGCTATGGGCCTGTATGAGTTTGGGTCTTTTGAATCCAGTGTATTCTTTTTTAGGATGGGGCAGATGGAAGTGAGTTTGAGGGCATGTGACATGATGCCTTGTGAGAGTGATTGATTAATTATGTGTAGGATGTATGCAACGAGTTCGGCTTTGGTGGACTTGATCCATGATACTGGGCATGGGTCAAGGGGGGAGGTTGTGGTGTTGATCATTGTTATGATCTTAAGGAGGTGTTTTTGATCGACTACATGAAAGCTTTCCAATTTGTTGGGGGTTTTTGAACCTACATGTATTGCAGTGATAGTGCCGGAGGACTTAAAAAGGATATAGTGTTATTAGAAAAGGCACAGAGAAGAGCCACCAAAATGGTAAAGGGGATGGAAGGATACTCCTATGAAGAGATGCTAAAAAGGTTAGGGCTCTTCAACCTGGAAAAGAGACGGCTGAGGGGAGATATGATAGATGTCTATAAATTAATGAATGGAGTGGAACAGGTAAACGTAGATGGATTGTTTACATCATCAGAATATAAAAAGACTAGGGGAGATGCAATGAAGCTACAGAGTAACCTATTTAAGACTAATAAGAGAAAATATTTTTCCACTCAATGTGTAATCAAACTCTGGAATTTGTTACCGGTGGATGTAGTAAAAGCTGTTAGTGTAGCTGGGTTTAAAAAAGGTTTGGACAAGTTCCTGGAGGAAAGGTCCATAAACCATTATTAAAAGGGACCCGGGATATCACTGCTTGACCCACTACAAGCATTGAGGAACCTGTCTCTTTTGGGGAGACTGCTATGTACTTATGACCTAGATTGACCACTGTTGGACCTCGGTCTGACCCAGTATGGCATATCTTATGTTCTTATCTGGCCCTCCAAGCATTCTGTCACTACCTGAGACACCAGCCGGTGCTGATCCAAACAGACAATCAGGTGATAATGTTCTATGTGAACAAGCAGGGTGGCACGGGGTCTCGTGCTCTCTGCCGCGAAGCGATGACATTCTGCTCCTACGCAATTCAACAGGAAATACTTCTGCGGGCAGTATATCTACCAGGCCAGGACAATGCTCTGGTGGACAGAATGAGCAGGGTCCTCCAGCCACACAAGTGGCATCTAGACCTCAGCGTAGCCAACTGGCTCTGGGGGACCCCATGGGTAGATTTCTTTGCCAGCCAACTACCAGTTGCTTTGCTTCTGGTCCTGGCTAGTGGCAGATGCATTCCTCATCCCGTGGTCGGATGACCTCATGTGTGCCTTCCTACCCATGCCGCTGATTTGCCAAAACACTCTTCAAGGCTCTTCGGGACAAGGCGTCACTGATTCTGATGGCTCCACAGTGGCCCAGGCAGCCATGGTTCCTGCTATTCCTCTAGTTGTCAGTGGAAACTCCGATCCCCTTGGGGAACTACCCAGGGCTTTTGTCTCAGGAGCAGGGCTCTCTCCTGCACCCCAATCTGGGGTCTCTATCACTGGTTGCATGGCTGCAGAAAGGGTGACCTTAGCCCTTTTCAGCCTCTTGGGAGACGTAGAAGAGATCCTGCTGGCTTCCTGTAAGTCCTCTACCAGGAGAGCTTACACCTTCAAATGGTTCAGGTTCTCAGTCTGGTGTGCGGAGCAGCGGGTAAATCTGTTCTCCTGCCCAGTGCAGCTGGTGCTGTAGTACCTTCATCTCTCGCAATCCAGGCTCATATCACACTCTGGTGGCATTTCACCATCCTGTTGAGGGCAAACCCCTTTTGATCTAGCCATTGGTGGCCCACTTCTTCAGAGGATGCTTGTTGTCCAAACCCCCTGTCTGCCCTCCAGTGATGGAATGGAACCTCACTGTAGTATTGGTGTAGCTCGCTTGCCCACCATTTGAGCCTCTAGTTTTCTGCCACCTGAGGTACCTCTGGTGAAAAGTCATGTTCGTGGTAGCGCTCATCTCCACTCGCAGGGTCAGAGCACTGTATACCAGATTCTATAAAACCAGGGTTGTGAAACATACCACCTTTGGAAGGAACTTTGGGTGTGTATCTCCTTTCCACCTAAACCAAGAGGTGATGTTACCAACCTTCTTTCCAAGGCCTCCCTCCAGCAGGGCAGAGACCGTCCTTCACATCTTGGATTGTAAGAGGGCCCTGTCTTTTTACTTTCAGCAGAACAAAGGCCCCTGGAAAGCTTCTCAGCTTTTTGTTTCTTAGGACCCCAGTTGGCTGGGGGAAGCGGTGATCAAAATGCATCGCTCTAGACTATGAACATGCTGGGTTCACCCTGGATGGCCGGGTCACAGCTCACAGCGTCAAGGCCATGGTGGCCTCTGTGGTAAACCTGCGCTCCATCCCATTGCTGGACATCTGCCGGGCCGCCACCTGGTCTTCAGTCCATACCTTTGCAGCTCATTACTGCCTGGAAATGGAGTCCCAATGGGACAGCGCCTTCAGCCAGGCTGTGCTCCATAATCTTTTCAGGGTCTAGGCAACTCCTACCCTCCGACCCTTCTGTGTTTAGGCTACCAGAGCATTGGTTCCCATTGGACACATGAGTCCTACTGTAGTCTGTATCTGTGGACTCAATTGCTGCTGCTTACAGCTCCTGAGGGCGACCGAGCCCTTTTCGATGGGCTTTCTGTAGCCTGTAGCTAGGGAGTCCCATATATGAGGGCTGACTTTCTGCTTGTTCCTGGGGGAAGCATAGTTTCTCACTTTTAACAGGTTTTCTCAGGGGACAGCAGGAATCAGTCCTCACAGCCCTCTCTCCCTCCCCTTGGAGTTGCTCCTTCCTACCTTTTGTTTTTACCGTCTTTAGCTAGGTCATCTGCCTGAGCAAGATGGCACCCTTAGGTGAGAAGGGTACCACTCATGTGTAGTGACACTTCCCAAGGGCTTTCTTTGAAAGCTGGGGCAATGCTTCTGTGAGAGCTCTGTCGGTGCCAACATCACCCATATGTGAGGACTTATTCTTGTTGTGCTCGGAGAACACCTGTTACAGGTGAGTGTTGCTGATAAAGCATAGTTGATCTTTATGCAGGTACCTAGACAGTGTGACACACACGTTTGTTAGAGAAATCAACAGTCTCTGTCATTACAACTTGCAGTAGAGCACACTTAAACATATAGAGATCAAAGAGAAAGAAGAATGTAGTTTCTGAAGACAAAGTAATTTAGAAGTACTAATGAAATAGTTTCCAGAAGGCAATTCAGTGACTTAATTGCACCTGGCTTCCTGTGGCTTTATTCATAGTATTTAGCTTACGCCTTTCCAGGGGGAAACCAGCATTCAGGTATAGTATGCATTTCACTATCCCCAAAGGGCATTTCACTATCCCCAAAAGGCTCACAACCTAACAGGCCCCTGTAGAAAACTGATGTTAGACATGTGCTGAATCAACCTTTTACGATTTTAGTAGCACCCAAACACACAACTTTTAATCCGCGATGCAGCAAAGATAGGGTATATAAAGTAACTGTGCACATGAAAATGAGTCACCCATTAAACTGGGCACAAAATGGCAGCATTAAACTGGGAGAGCAAGCCCAACCTATGTGCACAAGAAGTCTGTGCTAGTTTGGCTTGCTTTCCATGAGACATGGGCACCATCTGCCTAATTTGTGTATCAGCCCTGACCATATTTTGATAGCAGCGGCGGCGATCGTGGTATCAGCAAAAGCCCCTGATGTCATCAAAATACTGTCGGGGGCTGGTGCCCCGGCAGAAAGTGACAACCTAGTGGTCTAGCGGACCCTGAAACATCCACCCCAAATTAAAATAAAATAAGCTGATGCTCTAGCGATTTTTTTTAATTTTTATTTTAATTTATTTGGGGGTGGGGGTTTCAGGGGCCACTAGACCACCAGGTAAAATAAAATAACCTGATGGTCTAGCGGCCCCTAAATCCACCACCCTCCACCTGGTACCTTAAAATATGCGGGAGTGCTGCCTAAGTATGTCCACCATCTTGAAAAATGGTATCACCTGGCCCTGCGTGGTGCATCCTGAGATGCACCGGGCAGGGCTAGACTGCCATATAAGGCATAGTCTACCTTTATATGGCAAATCTGACCTCAACCGGTGCATCCCAGGATGCACCACGCAGGGCCAGGCGTCGCCATTTTCCAATATGGTGGACCCAGAGGGGGAGAGCATAGGCAGTGCTCCTGCTTATTTTAATGTACCAGGTGGGAGGGGGTGGATTTAGGGGCCGCTAGACTATCCTATTTTACCTGGTTGTCTAGTGGCCCCTGAAACCCCCCCCCCCCCCCACTTCAAATTAAATTAAAATTTAAAAAAATCGCTAGCCCACCAGCTTACTTTATTTTAATTTGGGGTGGGAGGTGTTCGGGGGGCCTCTAGTCACTTTGTCGGGGTACTGGCTCCTGACACTATTTTGAGGGCATCGGGGTTGTTGGGCAACCAGCAATTTGATTTCTCTATTTTGATGGTATTGGGGGCTTTGCTTGATCATCTGAAGAAATGATCTAGGCATTGGGGAAAGCACCTGGTGCTGTCAAAATACTGTTGAGGGCTCATGGTAGAGGTTTAAATCACCTCAGACTTTGCAGTAAAAATATTGGTGTTATGGCTGGTTGCAATATCATCTATGTCTGTCTTTGCATTGGGTGTAGCCAAGATTTGCATACCAGACTATTATGTGCAGCTCATTTCCCTTCAATTGAAATATGTTTAAATACTTGTAGCGTTAATTGGTTGCTAGTTTTTCCGTTGCTGTTTATGCCGCATTTGTCTATTTTTTGCATTTGAGGTTATTTATTTAATGTCTTTTCTATACCGCACTCTTTAGAATCAGTGCAGTTTACAGTTAACAACTTGTGCAGTGCAGGCAGGACCTACACTGGACTTACAATAAACAGGGGTTTCTAAACGGGACTGACGGGGGTACTATGTACAGGCAAGCTAACTTTCATAGGTGACGTGGTCAGCTCACAACTATTTACAGATTAACTATATACAGATTGACCGGTCAGGGCATGTACCTATTCTACTTGCAGAATGTATCGTGGTCTAGTGAGTGGGTTTGCAATCGTGCAGGGTGGTTGCGCTGGGGGTGGCGGCCTGGTTCCTGGGTGTGACTGGTTGGGAGATGTTATTTGAATCGGTATAGTGCTGGATGAAGAGATGGTGCTTCAGTGCCTTTCTAAACTGGCTGAGGTCGGTGATGGCCCGAATGGCAGGTGGAAGGGCGTTCCAGCATGTGGGTGCATATAGTGCGAAGGCTCTTTTTCTTGTTGACTGTGAACATTTTCTAATCGCTTTCGGGAGTATAAGAGTATTAGCGGCAGCTGATCTCCTAGCTCTGTTGAGGGGGGTGGGTTGGATGATGTCCGTGAGGGAGGTAGAGGAGCACTTGTTGATGGCTCTGAAAGTCATCAATAGCACTTTAAAGGAAAGTGTGCAGTGGACCGGCAACCAGTGCAGGTGCTTCAAGATTGGGGTTGTGTGTTCCCTCCTGGAGGCTCCATGCAAGATTCTAGCGGCTGCATTCATTGCATGCTGCAGTGGATTCAGCGTGCTCTTCAGGAGTCTGTGTAGTATTGTGTTAGCATAATCAAAATGTGGGATTACTAGGGCTTGATAGATTGTCCTGAAGTCATCTGGCTTGAGCAGCTGTTGTAGGTGACGGAGCGTCCTTATTTTGTGGTAGACTGCTTTGACCATGTTGCTGATCTGGGCCTTCATGTCGAGCTGTTGGTCTAGCGTGACTCCTAGGTAGCATACCGTGGGCTTGCTGAAGAGCTCAGCATCTCGTACTTTCAGTGAGGCGGGCGGAGTGAATGCTGTGTTCCTGGTGATAGAGGACCTCTGTTTTGTTGAAATTTATTCTGAGCCTCTGTGTATGTAGCCAGTCAGTGATGGCATCGAAGCAAGCTGTTAGTGGTGAGAGAGAGACATGTAAAGTAGGATGTCGTTGGCGTAGACCAGGCAGTTGATATTGAAGGAGCGGATGAGAGCACAAATGGGCTGCATGTATACATTGAACAGTAGGGCTGAGAGTGATGATCCCTGTGGCATGCCTTTCTCTTGTGGGAAAGGTTTGGAGGTAGAGGAGCTGGCTCGAACGTGCTGCCATCTGTCTGATAAATATGACTCACATTAGGTTAGCGCTGTACCGTGGATGCCCTTCTCCTTAAGGCGCGTTAGGAGTATTTCGTGGCTGATGGAGTCGAAGGCTGCAGCAATGTCCATGAAGATCAGGGCAAAACCCTGTCTGATGTTGTCCAATCCGATAGTTAAGGAGTTGAATAGAGTGGTCAACAGGGTCTCGATGCCATGTGATTCCCTGAAACCATGCTGACATGTGTCGAGGGGTGTGCTTGTTTCGATGTGGTGGTGGTGAAGTTGGTGATAGATGTCCTACTCAATAGTTTTTGCCAGAAGAGGGATACTTGAGATTGGCCTGTAGGAATCTACCTTTGCTCGGTCCAGCTTGTTGTTTTTTTAGAAGAGGTGTGATAGCTGTTTGCTTCAGGCTTTGAGGGCAGGTCCCAGTTGAGAATGATAGCTCTATGAGTTTGGCCAGGAACAGGCTGAGGTCAACATGCAGTGATTTTACCCAAAAGGCTTGGCAAGGGTTGTTTGGAGCTGTGGTGGTGTTTATTGCTGTGATGATGTCTTGAATGCCTTTCTCGGTTGGGGCTGAGAAGGTGGTGAGGATGTCACGGGTGTCCTTCATGGCTGTAGGCAAGAAGATAGGTGGTTGGGTTAGGTGGTATGCCCCATGCGAGGGAGGGAGGTTTGTGGTCCCGCTGGTCTGGCTTGATTTGGCCCATAGGTAGTCAGTGAATTCCTGTGGGTCTGGTAGGGTTGGTTGGGTAGGGGAGGGGTTCTTTGTTATGGTCTTGATGAGGTTGAAAAGCTGCTGAGGTTTATTTAGGGAGCGCTGCAGTATCTCTGCATGGAATTGCCTTATTCTCGCTGTAACGACTAATCTCCAGGAACAAGCAGGAATGAGTCTTCACACGTGGGAGACGTCGCCGACGGAGCCCGCACAGGAATGCTCCCCAGCATCCAATCAGAAAGCCTTTGGGAGCATCCCCCGCGCCTGCGCGGTGGCTTCCCGCCCTTCCTACTGCCTCTCCCCAGTTTTTCATTTTCCGCGGAGCAGGCAGGACGTCCCTCCTGCCACCGCAGAAATTTTTCCTTTTTTCTGTAGTCGCGGCTTTCCCGCCGACGGTGGCACCTCCGTGCCCCCCCCCTTTTCTTTCTTTCTTTTAATTATTTTTCATTTAATTTTCGTCGCCCCCTCCGGGCGCTGAGGACCAGGGCATGGAGCCTTCTTCCCCCCAGCCTCTCGGCGGGGACTTAATTTTCCACGTGGACTCCAATGCCTGGTGCCTCTCCTGTTTGGGGCCTGACCCTTTTTTCCCGGATTCCCCGGGCTACAGTGTCGGGAGAAGACCCTCCCTCTTTCGGGTATCCCTCGATGACGTCTTCGCGCCCAAGGCGCGGTCGTCGGGTTGTTCTTCTCTCCAGGATCAGGTAACCACACAACAGTCTGTTAAGACTAGCCGAGTCTTGAGGGGCGAGTCTCATGCGCGGCATGGCGACGGCTCCGGCCAACCCCTCAAGTCCTCCTTGGCTGATATACCCCGGCGGGAGTCCTCGGGCTCCAAAGCATTTACGGGGTTTCGGGATGTTCCTGAGGTTCGCTCCTCACAGAACATTCCCGAGCCATGCCCGAGGGAGGTACCCGCTTCAAGCGGTGCCGATTCCCTGGCATCTGCGTCGAGTGTTCCACTCTTCGCCAGGGATCGTCAGCCGGTGTCCTCGGCGCCTTCGGGGCCGATCGACTCGACCGGGTCTGACCTCCCTACATCCAAGCCATGCTCGGGCGTGGTAGCCGCTCCGGGCGGTACTGAGCCCCCGGCATCAGCGTCGGTGTCGAGCGCTCCGCTCCTCACCGAGGATCGTCGGCTGCTGTCCTCGGTGCCTCCGGGGCCGATCGACTCAGTCCAGCCTGGCGTTCCTCCATCCCTGCCATGCGCGTGGGTGGTACCCGCTTCGGGCGGTACCGACCCCTCGGCGTCGGTGTCGAGCGTTCCGCTCCTCACCGGGGATTGGCGGCTGCGGTCCTCGGCGCCTCCGGGGCCGACCGACTCGCGCCGGTATGGCGTTCCTATGGGAGTGGTATCCGCTTTGGGTGGTGCAGACCCGTCGGCGTCGGTGTCGAGTGACCCGCTCCCCACCGGGGATCGCCAGCCGCTGTCCTCGGCACCTCGGGGGCCGATCGACTCGACACTGTCTGACGGCCCTACGTTCAGGTCATGCGCGGAGGTAGTACCCGCTTCGAGGGTGCGGGCGTCGGTGGTTCCGCCCCGCGCCGGGGATGGTCTTCTGGCCTCCCTCCCCTCGGGGCCGCTCGCTTCGACCCGCACCGAGTCGCCGGTATCCCAGCCCTGCGCAAGGGTGGTACCGGGTTCGAGCGGCGCCGCTCCACCGGCGACGGCAGGGGCGTCGAGCACGAGGGACCGCCATCGACCTTCCCCGGGGACCTCGGGGTATGTCGGTCAGCGCACGGGCAACTCCCCGGCATCGACGCGGCCGTCGAGGGCCCCGCCCTTTCCTAGAGAAGGGGCCTTGGGGTCTTCGACCGCTTCGACCCAATCTGGGTCTGCGCCGCCCCGCAACGGTACCCCGACGTCGGCGCAGGGGCTTTGCACTCCTCCCCCCGCAGGGACTCGTCGTCGGGTGACCGGGGTCCCCTCGGGGCCGGGCCATATGCCCCGGAAGGATTTCTCTCCGGGTCGGACGGGTTCGAGAGGGAGCCCGGCACCGGGCAGTGCCCGCCGATCGACATCGGCGCCGGCGTCAGATGACCCCCTCTCCTCCGAGCACCGTCCTTGGGGGCCCTTGATGCTCGCGGCACCGGTCGGCGCGGTTCCGATCCGCGCTCCGGGATCTCCACCACCGGCGCGGTCACTCCCGCCGGGGGCCTCGAGGAAGGAGTCGATCTCCTCGCTCGGTTCGATGCCCAGCCTGGAGTCGTTGTCCAGCCTTGAAAGCCTGGCCACGGCACGTCTCGGGATCGGCCCCTGTCCTCTCCCGCAGAGCAGAGACCGCTGGCCCCTGCCCTCCGGCGGCCGCGGATTCGCTCCAGTCACAGGGGGAAGCGCCGCCCCCGGGTTCGGGGCCGAGGCCGGTTCCCGCGGCGCCGTCGGTGCCATCGACTTCTTCGATGCCTAGCTTGGAATCAATTCCAGGAGCCGACGACGCCATGTTGACTGCCCCGATCCGGGTCGGTTGGTCCCCTCCTCTGCCCAGCGGGCATCGGCCCGAGTGGCCTCTTAGTGCCCTGGCGGCCTCTGCCGCCATAACTGCTCCGGCAGAGCTGCCTTTCCAGGATTTCCTCCTTGACATGGCGGACTTGCTGGCCATCCCTATCCCGGACCCGAGCCCAGGCCCTGCGGAACAGGCAGCCGCGATGCTTCCTCTGCATCCCGCCCTGCAGGATCTCCTGCTGGGGGCTTGGCGGTCGCCTTTGAGGGTTCCGGCGCCGCTGACTGCGATGCAGGCTCTGTACCGGGTGCCTCCGTCCCCGGGGTTTGGGCAGCACCAGCTTCCACATCGGTCCATTGTGGTGGAATCGGCGCTAAGGAAGGCCGGAAGCAAGGAGAGGCATGCTTCTCGCCCTCCAGGCCGCGCCTCGAAGACGCTAGATACTCTAGGACGTCAAGCCTTCCAAACGTCTATGCTGGCGGCCAGAATTATTTCATATATATTTTATATGAGTCTGTCGCTTCGGGAGGTCACCGAGAGGTTATCTCGGTTATCCACCTTCGTATCTGCAACCAAGGCCTTTGAATATTCCCTGCTTCTTTATCATTGCAGGAATATCTCCGGGTTCCTTTCTCGTGCTTCGCTGGACTCCTTCCGGTCGGTCAGCAGAGCCTCTGCTGTTGCCATTAGAGCATGCCGCACGGCATGGTTGCAGGCGTCCGAGTTGTGTAGGCAGGCACAGCACATCCTGGGTAATTCTCCCTGCGACGGAGATCACCTCTTCAATAGCGAAGCCTTACGTCAGGTCGCACAGTGCTTCGCTAACCTTCCTAGAGTTAGCAGCCAGCCTAGGGCCCGGCTTCCCCCCGGTGGTGGTAAACGCCCCTCCAGACCCCCCTTCCCTAGGAAGAGGAAATGTCAGCCCTCCGCCCACCCTCCAGGCGCGCCCAAGCAAGGGACCTCTCACCCCGGGTTGATGTCCCTGGGCCCGCGCCAGGACTCTCATACTAAGCATTTTTAGGCTCAGGTGGGCGGCTGCCTGCACTTAACCTCCTTACCAGAAGTTTTGACTAGAGCTCTACTCTGGGGCTCGTCCAGTTGGAAAATGGTTCGGGGACTTATCTAGGGGTTCAGGTCTTCTCCTCCGTGGGAAAGGGAGACCACCTTACGCCGTGATCGCTATGGCCCACGGTCACCCTACTTACTCTTCGGTATGTCCCCGAACCCCTCTCAGCCAGTATCCTCTTGCTGATTGCTTCCGTACTGGAATTCCCCTCCAGCCGCTATAGTCCCCCTATACTCACCAGGGACTATACCCTCATGTCCCCCGATTGTGCGGGGGACAATTTCTACGCGCAGGTCCTGGGGACACATTAGGGCCTCCAACCCCTGCGGCATTCTACCGGACTGATGCTATCCTCCGGCCCCTGCGCTACCGCGCTCTTAGCTCGCCGATCTGCCCTTGCCCTCCGGGAAAGATCCCTCCCCTGACGGATCTTGCGGCCACCTCTCCAGGTGGACGTTCTGGGGATCGATGGCAGATCCGCCTTACCTGAGTGCTGCTCATGGAGGCAGGCCCCCCGGCGTGCCGGCGTTAGTACCGGAGGGGGCGTCCCCATGTCCACCGGCTTAGATATACTAGATATCACCTGCTTGGCAGGCGCCTTTGGGGGATCCCCACAGTACCTGTGTTTACCGCCTTTTTCCCCCTATGGCCGATACTCACCCCCCCCCCCGGGGGTCCGGCCAGTCTGCCTGCCTATTCCCCGATCGGCCCGCGGACTGGTGGTACCCTACTGCTGTGAAGTCAACAGTCCCCTTTTTCAGTTAGGTCCTCCTCCCGGAGGTCCGGACCCTTGTCTCCCTATCTCTCGCTAGGGCAGACTGTGTACCCCTTCTGCTCCGGGGTACACCTCTACTCTTCTCCGGGATAGGCTCTCTAGTTCGGCCTGTCTTCCACTGTTGGTCCTCTGAGTTATGGACTCTACTCCTAAGGGAGTGCTCAGCTTGCCGTGAGCCCCCTGGAAGACCTGCCGTCCTTCTCCTGACCCAGCTGACGCCTGGATCCCATGGCCTTCCGGATTTGGAACTTCCTCCTCGCTGCGGTGAAGTTTCCTTGATGACCTCGCTACTGCGTCTACAGTGCCTTCATCACAGGACTACTTCCGACAACCCGGTGGGTAAGCAGTACAGGGTTCTAAACTATTAATTCATTAAAACTTAATGGCCGGTAAGCTCTGTATGGTACTAGGTCATTTACTCATTACATGCTTAATGATTCTCTTCATGCACCCCTCTGACTACTCCCATAGCCTGTTTTTTTTTTTTGCTGTATCCTAATGGTACCTGTTCTGCACTCTAAAGACTTGCCTCCGTTGTCTTTGGATTCGCTGTTCCTCTATTCAACTCCTGCCCTCCATCCCTCAGGGGATGCCGTAGATTCAGGCTGGGCAAATGCCATCCCGTCTGGGCTGCGCTTATGGGATCTCCCCGGGCATCCTAAGCTAGGGAGTCCCCACATGTGAAGACTCATTCCTGCTTGTTCCTGGAGATAGCACAGTTACTTACCTGTAACAGGTGATCTCCGGAACAGCAGGAATTAGTCTTCACAACCCGCCCACCTCCCCTGGGAGTTGTATCTCTCTTTTTCTCTATTCCTTCCTCTCCTCTCCTTCCGGCTCAGCTATGAAACTCAATTGGGGAGAGGCAGTAGGAAGGGCGGGAAGCCACCGCGCAGGCGCGGGGGATGCTCCCAAAGGCTTTCTGATTGGATGCTGGGGAGCATTCCCGTGCGGGCTCCGTCGGCGACGTCTCCCATGTGTGAAGACTAATTCCTGCTGTTCCGGAGATCACCTGTTACAGGTAAGTAACACTGCTAACAGTGCTTAAACTTGGCATTATTAATGCTTAAAGGGCCATGCTAGCTTTCTGCATTGGCCTGTAAGTTTGTACCTGAGACAATGGTGGATTTAGTGACTTGCCCCAGGCCACAAGGAGTGCCAGTGCGATTTGAACCCTAATCTTTCTGGCTCTAGGCTGTTGCCCTAACCACTTAGCTGCTCCTCCACTCCACTTTCTATAGCTGTCTACACATTTTTAATCATACTGTAATAGATCACCTCGCCAAGAAAGGACACCTGAGGCCTTCGTGAAAGCAATCAACAGTTTATTAACCAGTGTGAATTCAGTGGAATAATTTCTGAAGACTGAGCCCCTGAACAAAGGTTTCAGTTACACTTATAGACTTCCTAGCCCTATGCAAACTAACATTTTGTTATCTCAATTTAGGTACAACATGATTGGTATATAAGTTCCCCTTAACCGGTCACCAATAAGGCCGGCTGGGGTGTGTTTCGTAAGGTGAGAAACTGCTAAAAGTATGCATTTGTTACTGCATAGCTACTACTACCAGGCTGGCTGGCTGCAGAAATAATAAAAGACAGATTTTTGATAGGCCATAAGGTACACTTCTGACACTACTACAATACCCCTGTGCTATCCTTCAACTTCACATTTATTCAACAAAAGTACTATTACCCTTCTCTGTATACTTTCCACATAAGTAGGGTAGCTGGGTTTACAAAAGATGTGGACAAATTCCTGGCAGAAGAATTAGAAATAGTTATTGGGAGAGCTGGGCTAAGAGTGGGCACTATTCACTTTTTGGTATTATGCCAGATCCTTGTGACCCAGACTGGCCAAGGTTGGAAGAGGGACGGAGGGTGTAATGGACCTTTGGTATGACCCAGTGTGGTACTTTTGTCTTTGAGTAAAGATCTTAAGTTGTCACCTTCCTATTCATGTAGAAATAGGTAGTTTAAAGACTGGAATTGGTTTAGGGGACATTGTAAATTCTAAGTAATCTGACACCATCCACACCACAGTAGAAGTACAACACCTAGGTGTAGTTGCAGGCACTAATGGTGATCTAGTACACCTGCTCCCACTGTCAATATGACTTCCTTACCCTTTGTGTGTCTCCCTCCTAAAGAAAGCAAACTCCACTGCTAGCTAAGGGTCATAAATCTGTCATGTACATTGCCTGATTTATTTTATGTATTTATTTATTAGTATTATCTCATGTCTGTCTAGTACGTAGTTTAGGGTTGCCAACCGGCTGGTTTTTCCATGGCCAGGCTGGCTACCAGCAGAGATGTAAAAACCGGCCCTTGAAAAGCTGTTTTTTTTGCTCTGGCTGCAAGATCGGGAGCGGCCAGAGGAAAAAACTGGCTTTTTATCCCGATGTCTGTGGGGGAGGGAGCTGGGGAAGCATGCGTGAGACCCTGGTGGCTCCCTCTGTACAACCGCCAGCGTGAAGATCCTTTTCCTTTACACTGGTGGCTGTTTATGTGAAGCTGCGATTGCTGGGAAAGGTTAAAGGCAATCAGTATGTTAAAGCAGATATAGAGAATGGAAAACATCTAAAAGAGAAGAAAGGACAAATGGATAGCTCGCAGAAGACATGAAGAAACCAGAAGGAAGTGACTGGAGCAATTGCAACTGAAAAAAATAAATGCCCAAACAGAAGGTAGAAAAATACTTTTTATTTTGAATTTATTAACTGGAATATGTCTGGTCTGGGATGTGTGTATTGCTAACATCTTTGCGTTTTTATTCAGTGCAAGAGGAAATTACTTTATAGTTTTATTTCTCCAGTGTTCTACGTTTCATGTTTGGCTTTTGGGGTTCCCAGTTTAATTATTATCTGACCAAGGGAGTTAGCCTACACTTATCCTCTGTAATTTTTGTGGGTGGGGCATGGGTGGGACTAGGGGCAGAGAATGGGTGGAGTATGGAAAGCCACCGGTGTCGGTTTTTTCTCGGTGCAAAAGTTGGCAACCCTAGTTCAAGGCAAGTTACAATCAGGTACAGTAAGTATTTACTTGCCCCCAGTGGGCTTACAATCAATTTACCTTTCGTTTCCTCATTTCTTAGCAACGGAGAGGGAGGGGGGGTGCTTTCTGTTCTGTAGCTTATGCTGAGCATGCTTTCTCTCTGATTACCTCATCTTTCTTATATATATATATATATATATATATATATATATAGACGAGCAGCGTCAAGATGGTGTTGAGCACATGCGGCATGTGTTTGGGTGCTGCCATCATTTTTCTGCTGTTGGAGCTATGCCGTCTGTGGGTTCCGTGGCGGAGGAGACCCCCAGGACCACGGCCACTTCCTCTCCTCGGAAATCTGATTCAGGCGTATTTCCGGAACCCGACCGGAGCTTTTGCCCAGGTAAAAAGGTTGCTGACTATTCAAGGCGGCAGTCTGTCTAAGCTTCACTGCACTTGTCTAAGCTTCACTGCACTATCTTCACTCTGCCCCTTTAGGTGGCACTGGCTGTGGCTGGCAGTCTGTCTTCATAGCATCACGGCCACGCCCACTCCGCCCTTTATAAGACATGGCTACGCCCACTTAAGGCGGCATCCAACTTCATGGTATAGGCTTACTCCAATTGCATGCTTTTTACTGTGCTTATTCAATGTTGTACTATATTACTACAGTTTGCTTCTTAAATAATACATAGTGCTTTCAAGCCTTTAAAACAAAGGTTTTCTTTGACAAGTTTTAATGCTGTATCCTATTTTTAAATCTACCCTTCCTTTTAGATGCAAGAAAAGTATGGAAATATCTGTATGTGGGTGTAACTCCTGTAATTGTACTATATGGCTTCCAGATGATTAAAGATGCTCTGGTGCATTCAGGGGTTGAGTTTTCTGGCAGGCCCAATATCCCATTTCTGCACTGGGTCACACACGGTGAGATCTGCAGGTTTCTTCCTGGAATCAATTGCTGCAATCTAGGGGGCAGCACAACTGGGGGGGGGGGGAGGAGCCAGGGTGGGAATTGAGGGGTATCTGGAGTAGAGGTTGGTGTATGGGGGGGGGGGGGTGTTAGGGATCCAGGAATGGATTTTGTGTGCACAGTGGGCATATATGATGGGAGCAGACTTGTATGAAGAGATGGGGGCTAGGGTAGTACTAGTGGCACAGAAGGGGGGCATTGAGTGTGCAGTGGAGGATTTAGGTAACATACCCCACCCTCCCCCTCCCCCTCCTTGCAGTTTCCTCCTCCCTCTCATATGTAGCTAGCTTCTTTTCAGGTTGGAACAGTATTACCATTACACCTCCCCCATCTGGCCCAGTCAGAAAAGTATAGTATCTGCTGTGCTCACCTCTTCCCAGTGCCTCAGCACTGTCATCACTGCATCCTGAGTTGACCACCACGGGTGGCTTAAAGCTGGAACTGCTTTTGAGTCTAGGTTGAGATTCCAGTTTTTCTTCTTCCTGGGAATAGTGACAGCTCCATATGGCCCCTCCTGGAGGCAACAGAGAAAATTTGCTTTGGCAACCCTACGTGGTTTCGGGCTAGGGAAGACATCTATGGAAGAGCGAATTTCAGAGGAAGCTGTGTTCCTTACCAAATCCTTCCAGGCAGAAGCAGGTAGCGGCGTTTTTTTTTTCCTGTTCTGCCTCTCTGATGGATTCTTATTCTTCATCCTGGTTCTGCATCCTAACTCGGCTTCTACAGAAGCCTTTAAAGGATTTTTCTGCGCTAACAGTACCTGCATTTTTTTCTTCCGTTCTTTGCATGGAGGCTGGGGCAAATTCTATCTCACATTCATTCAATCTTCCTCTCATTGTGGGACTTTCCTTTTAATGCTCTTTTTCTGTTTTATTCAATAATTTTTAAGGAAGGCTTGACTGTACAGTGATTTTATTCTTTTGTTATCAACATAAAGGAATTCAACTTTCAAGGTAAGTTTAACCCAAACTTTGCATCTAGATATTTCTATTTGGCTTAGTCCCGGAGTTAGGCACACCTATATTTTGGGCCTTGAAGGACAGCATTGTTCAACTTTTCTTGACTGTGTACCTGAGACATGCACGGGCATCTGTGGTTTTTAACTTTCTTAAACTTCTATGCATTTATTTTCATATTTTATTTGAAAACCAGCAGTTCCAAGACAACATAGTAAGCAGAACCTATATTTATTATAATTTCATACATTAGTCTCCATCTCCCCTATCTATATTTCCCACATCCCTTCCATACCTCCCTCAATCTACAATTTTTAGCCCGACATTCAAAGGCAGCCAAAATCTTATCAAATGCACATGGCACTGTTTTGAGACCTGTGATCTTCCTCATATAATCAACAGCCCACAAACATTGATGAATCATGTGCATGTTTTGAAGGACAGGCTGTTCCCAGTGAGCTGCAACAGTGCTTCTTGCAAACTGTGCACAATGTAGTAAACTACAGCTCTGGTAAATTTAGGCTCTTTATCAGTAAATTCAACAAAAAGCATTTGGGATTGGGGAGGATGAAATAACATCCCAGTACAAGCATTGTGGAACCTGTGTCTTTTGGGGAAACTGCTAGGTACGTATGACCTAGATTGGCCACTGTTGGAAACAGGATACTGGGCTTGATGGACCTTGGTCTGACCCAGTATGGCATATCTTATGTTCTTATCACAGAACAGTATAGCTGCTTGAGCCTTTTAGCTCCATAGCTCCCTCCAAGATATATGGAAATTATACCACCATAACTCACCACTGGAGCCCTTTGAGCATACAGTCGGGTGTGGGACAGTATTTGTTTGCAGAAGATGACTGCTAAAAAGAAACATGTAGATCTTGAAAGATTTTTCATATTCGGCTGCACTACTGCAGAAATGTGAACATTCAGACGTGACAGTTCCCGTAGTGCGGGCCTGCTACTGAAATGCGTGAGTCAAGGAGGAGGAGTTGGATGCCTTAGCTGAAGTGTGCAAATTGTTGAAAGAAATTGTCGGACATAGCGGCAGTATGGTCTGAGTTGGCAATAATTAATATTACAACTACCCCTGCCAACTCAATGCCCAATCAGCCCATCTAGACTCATGAAGGTACCCTCATGCTAAATGTAACCCTCCAATTGTGCTGTCTAAATGTTGTTAATCACCCTCATGTTAAATGTTCTAAACCACCCTCATGTCAAATGTAACCCCAATTGTGATGTCATGTAACCACTTTGATTGTAGGATAAGGTGGTATACAAATCTGTCTAAATAAATAAATAATGGGAGCAGACCTATGTGCTGACATGATGGAACTGGGTCATTGAGATGTAGTGGAACAGCGGCAGATGATCAAGTGGAAGAGCTGCATATGCATGGAAAGCATATGGAGGAGCAACAGCATTTTAAATCAGGAAGTTTCAGATAGGAAGATTTAGAAAATAGAAGATGTAATTTATGCTTTCAAGGTATGCCTGAAGCTCCAGAATATAGACTGAACAAATGGTTCTTAATGTTTGCAGACGGCTTCTTGGGGCTGGTGTATACATGGATGTCCAGTTGTGCATACTGAGCAGGCTGATGATGCTCTTGGGAACCCACACTCTTTAACCTGCATAGATATGACATTGCTTGCTTTTGGTGCTATAAATGTTTGTTTATTTAAAAAATGGTTATACCGCCTTTCTTGGTATAGGCAAAGCGGTTTACAGACAAATAAAAAAACAATATTTGGAAAGGAGATCTGTTCTTAAAAATAATAGAACAAGAATGAAGGAAGACGAAAGAAGAAAAGAAATGTAACAACAAAAAGGACTGAACCAACACAACACACAGAGGGGGGGGGGGGGGACTGGAACAAAAATAGGACATTGACAGAGACAAGCACTGCCGTCACACCAATGTGTTTCAGACCCCAAAAGCCTGTTGGAAGGATTTTTAGTTGGGATATGAAGGAGGCATAAGAGTAATGAAATGGAAAGAAAAGGAGAGAGTTTTTGCAAAAGCTAAGTGTGATGGATATTAGCTGGATTTTGGCTTTATGCTGAAAAACCAGAAAGCAAGCCGGGTCATGTGTTTATGCATTTGAACTTTTGGATGTGTGGGATTGTGCTTGTGTGATGTGAGAATGTTTTAAGGGTGGGGTGTGAGGACAACAGTTGGAGAGAGAAATGGGATGCATGGTATGAGGAAATGAATGAATGGTGGATTTTGTGAAGGCTGAGCAATGAGTGGAGGGGGCTGCGAGTGTGGGGTCATTATCTTTGAAGGATAGTCTGCAGGGGAGTTACTGGTTAACTGTGAGGCTCAGTGGGAGGAGAGGAGAGGGGAGGGAGGGTGGGTCTGTGTGAGAGGAGAAGGAAAAGGAAGGGCTTGCTCTGGATTTGTTAATTGTTTGGCTTCATGGAACATTATCTGCCAGTCTGAGGATATTTTTTTTTTCCCGTAAGGAGCTATCGGGCTGATGCGGAAAGCTAGCACGGCCTTTAAGAACCCATAACACCATGTTTAAGCACTCTTTACATGCCTTTTCAAGGCATAAAACAGACAAACACTGATGGAAAAACTAACACCCAATTAACGCCATGCATATTTAAAAGTATGTTAATCAACTGCACATAATGGTCTGGTATGCAAAACATGGCTATGCCTGATGCAGAGACAGACGTAAAGGATTTCACAACCAGCCATAGCGCCAACATTTTTACTGCAGGGTCTGAGGTGACTTAAACCTCTAACACATGCCTCCGACAGTATTTTGATGGCACCAGGTGCTTTCCCCAATGTCTAGATCATCTCCTCAGATGATCAGGCAAAGCCCCCGATGCCATCAAAATAAGGAATGCTGATTACTCTATTACAACATCCATCAAACGTGGTAACAATTTCTTCTGTGGAGATATTCTGAACAATAATTTTATCAAAATGCTCAGAATGTTTCAGACTCGTCGGCACTCAAAAGACCCATATGGGGCCCATATTAAGATGTGGGGCCGCTTTATTGATGACATCTTTTTATTATGTAACGGCTCACCAGAATCGGTGATGTCATTTGTACAGTGGGTGAATGGATTAGATAATGCTATCCAATTCACTTACACTATTGACACTAAGGCCATAACCTTTTTGGATGTCTTCATAGAGAAAGGACAGCAAGGTTGGAATACGTCAGTCTACAGGAAGTCCATAGACTGGAATACTTTTTTACATTATAGTAGTGCACATCCTTTGAGACTGAAGGATAGTTTACCATTTTCTCAATTCCTACGTTTCTGGAGAAACTGCTCTGATGTGCATGAGTTTAAAAGACAACCACAAATTTTTTTGAAGAATTTCAGTGAAAGGGGTTACCCCCATAAGGTGATTCGAAGAGCATATCATCAAGCATTATTTAATGAGCGATCATGGCTAGTTGGAGCTCCCAATGGTAAAGAGAAAACAATTGACACAGACCACATTAATTTAATAACAAAATTCTCTCCACTAAGTTTTTTTTAAAATTCAAAAAATAGTATCAAAACACACGAACATCTTGAGTAATGTCCCTGGTCTTGAAGGGAAACACATACAATGTGTTTGGCTGAGGGACAAAAACTTAAAAGAAAAATTAAGTCCGGCCATTCTACGCTCCACAACGGAGGAGAAAGAAGAGTTTCAAGTGAGGGACCACACGAAATGTGGCCGCTGTGGAATATGTGAGATTACTAATGAGGTCCAGAAATTTACATATCAGGGAAAGGATTATATTTTGAAAGGAAATACGTCCTGTGATACTACATTTGTGGTTTATGCGATCAAGTGCCCATGCAATTTATTATATATAGGGAAAACTACAAGATCTTTCAAAACACGCATGGCCGAACATAAAAGCCGACTCAGATGTGGAATGTTAGCGGCACCATTGGTTCAACATTATATGGAGAGACATCATAAGTTTGAAGATTTACGCTGCTTTTGCATCGAGAGGGTTTCTTCGGCGATGTTTGGGAAGTCCCAGGAACAAACATTATTATGGGAACAACGCTGGATATTCATTTTTGGAACTTTATCACCAGAGGATTTAAATTCCTGTATGGACTGGGGGGCTTGCTTATGAAAACGTTGATGGGGCTTCATGTCTAAAACAGAGTGAAGAGCATTAGGTAGTGATGTCATCAAAAGAGAGTATATTAGGAAGGCTTGAGGGCTATTCCACATGCGCGGCGTCCTTTTGAAACATTCACTGCTTTAGAAATATTCAAAGATAACGTCTGCAGCATCGATATGAGAGTCTTTAATGGTATGTGAAACCATTAGTTCTATTTTGAGGATTTTTGAGACAGAAAACGTGGGAAGATATTACCAAATTGTGTGGTTGATTTTATTTTGTGTTTTACTCGTAGACCCCCCCCTGAAGAAACTCATTACAGAGTGAAACACAAGAAAGGGTGCCTATTGATGGTGTTGGGGAGCACTTAAAGCTAAGCAATTTTATTTAACTATAGTTTGAAGATTTCATCTGTGGGAGAATTTGTATAGAAATATATGTCGGAAAAGTCATTGATGCTATTAGGCGCCATGATTAGATATGTTAAATATCGTTTCCTTTGAGTGCCGACGAGTCTGAGACATTCCAAGCATTTTGATAAAATTATTGTTCAGAATATCTCCACAGAAGAAATTGTTACCACGTTTGATGGATGTTGTAATAGAGTAATCAGCATTTGTGGTGTATTAACTACATTACTCTGAGAGTAGACCAAAAGCTATGGTAGAACATCAAAATAAGGAAATCAAATCCTTGGTGGCCCAGCAGCTCCAGGGTTTTTTTTTTTCTTCCCCCACCCGACAGTATTTTGATGGTATTGGGAACGATTGCAGATGACACAAAACTATTTAAAGTTGTTAAAACCCAAGAGGATTGTGAAAAATTGCAAGAGGATCTTGATAAATTGGAAGACTGGGCATCAAAATCGCAGATGAAATTTAATGTGGACAAGTGCAAGGTTATGCACCTAGGGAAGAACAACCCAAACTATGGTTACACGATGCAAGGTTCCACATTAGGAACCACCACCCAGGAAAAAGATTTAGGCGTCATTGTGGATACCATGTTAAAACCCTCGGCCCAGTGTGCAGCGGCGGCCAAGACAGCAAATAGAATGCTAGGTATGATAAGGAAAGGAATGGAAAATAAAACAAAAGATATTATAATGCCTCTATATCGTTCCATGGTGAGACCGCACCTTGAATAGTGTGTGCAATTCTGGTCGCCGTATCTTAAAAAGGATATAGCGATTTTAGAAAAGGTTCAGAGAAGAGCCACCAAAATGGTAAAGGGGATGGAAGGATACTCCTATGAAGAAAGGCTAAAAAGGTTAGGGCTCTTTAACCTGGAAAAGAGACGGCTGAGGGGAGATATGATAGAAGTCTATAAATTAATGAACGGAGTGGAACGGGTAAACGTAGATCGATTGTTTACGTTATCAGAATATAGAAAGACTAGGGGACATGCAATGAAGCTACCGGGTAAACTATTTAAGACTAATAAAAGAAAATATTTTTTCACTCAACGTGTAAGCAAACTCTTGAATTTGTTACCGGAAGATGTAGTAAAGGCTGTTAATGTAGCTGGGTTTAAAAAATGTTTGGACAAGCTCCTGGAGGAAAGGTCTATAAACCATTATTAAGAGGGTACCCAGGATATCAATGCTTGACCCAGTACAAGCATTGTGGAACCTGTGTCTTTTGGGGAAACTGCTAGGTACATATTGAAGAAAACCCGTGATCTGTCCACAGTACCATGGCTCTTTCGGTCTCTAGTACCTCAAGCAGTGAGAAATAAGCATTCTATTTGCTCTCTTGGCCGCTGCTACACACTGGGCCGAGGGTTTTAACATGGTATCCACAATGATGCCTAAATCTTTTTCCTGGGTGGTGGTTCCTAATGTGGAACCTTGCATCGTGTAACTATAGTTTGGGTTGTTCTTCCCTAAGTGCATAACTTTGCACTTGTCCACATAAATTTCATCTGCCATTTTGATGCCCAGTCTTCCAAGTTATCAAGACCCTATTGCAATTTTCCACAATCCTCTTGGGTTTTAACAACATTAAATAGTTTTGTGTCATCTGCAAATTTGATAACCTCACTCGTTATTCCCTTTTCCAGGTCATTTATGAAATGTCAAAAAGCAGCGGACCCAGCACAGATCCCTAGGGTACACCACTATTCACCTTTCTCCATTGGGAAAATTGGCCTTTTAGCCCTACCTTCTGCTTTCTATCTTTTAACCAGTTCCTGATCCACAATAGTACACTGCCTCCTATCCCATGACTCTTTAGTTTTGCCAAAGGTCTCTGATGAGGGACCTTGTCAAAGGCTTTCTGAAAGTCCAGATACACTATATCAACCGACTCACCTTTGTCCACCTGTTTATTCACACTTTCAAAAAACATAACAGATTAGGAAGACAAAGATCTTCCTTGTCTAAAGTCATGTTGGCTGTCTCCCATTAGGCCATGACTATCTACATGCTGAGTAATTTTGTTCTTTATGATGGTTTCTACCATTTTTCCCGGTACTGATGTCAGGCTCACCGGTCTGTAGTTTCCTGGATCACCCCTGGAACCCTTTTTAAAAATTGGCGTTACATTGGGATGCTCCAATCTTCAGGTATTACAGATGATTTTAATGAAAATTCAAAGCTTACTAATAGCAGGTCTGCAATCTCATATTTCAGTTCTTTCAACACCCTTGGATGTATACCATCCGACCCAGGTGATTTGCTACTCTTCAGTTTATCTAATAGATGTAATACATCTTCCCGATGTATCGATATTTCCTTCAATTCTTTCGCACCTTTAAATACCACTTCAGTCATGGGTAACATCCCTACATCTTCCTCAGTAAAGACCGAAGCAAAGAATTCATTCAGTCTCTCCGCTATTGCCTTGTTGCCTCTTAGTGCCCCTTTAACCCCTCTATCATCTAATGGACCAACTGACTCTCTCACAGTTTTTTTGCTACGAATGTACTTGAAAACGTCTTTATTTTGCGTTTTTGTTCCACAGCAAGCTTCTTCTCAAATTCTCCCTTTGCCTGCCTTATCAGTGGCTTGCATTTGACTTGCCAGTGCTTGTGCTGTTTCCAGGTTTTGTCGTTTGGCTCTTTTTTCCATTTCCTGAAAGATGCTTTTTTGGCAACAGCAGCCTCTCTGACCTCACCTTTAAACCACGCTGGCAGTTTTTTTTTGGATTTCCTTCCACTTTTCTTAAAGCGTGGAATACAGCTGGTCTCGGCTTCCAAGATAGTATTTTTCAACATCACCCAAGCTTGATGTAAGTCTTTAACCTTTGCAACTGCTCCTTTTTAGTTTTTTCTTAACTATTTTCCTCATCACTTTAAAAGGTAGTACTGTGGATTTCCTTACTATCCCTCCTCCACTAATTTACTCAAAGGCGATCATGCTATGATCACTTTTGCCAAGTGGCCCAACACCCTTATCTCTTGTACTAGATCTGGTGTTCCACTAAGGACTAGATCTAATATGGTTTCCCCTCTGGCCGGTTCATGAACCAGCTGCTCCAAGAAGCAGCATTTCTTTCATCTAGGAACTTTATCTCCCTAGCATGTCCTGCCGTGACACTGACCCAGTTGATACTGGGGTAATTGAAATTTTATTTTTATTTTATTTTATTTATTTAACAATTCTTATATACCACACTATTTGTTATCAGTGCGGTTTACATTCAACAACGAGAGCTCAGTGCAGTCAAGACTGTTTGAGTTTACATTATAACAGGAGTTAGAACTTGGACCATACAGGGTAACTATTTACATGTTGCGATATCTTTAAACGATACAAATACAGAGTAACTATATACACGCTGAGTTTGGTCAGAATAGATAGAGAATACATGGTAAGTGTATACAGGTTGACATGGAGTAATAAATATTACATGGTGTGAATAGACGTGAAGTGTTTACAGGCATGAGTGTGATTGCTTAAAGCATGAGTGTTATGTTGTGAGTGAGGTGTTTGTGGGGGATGGGGGGAAATTGCTCTGGGGCGGCGTAGCTGATTGAGCAAAATGTAGCAGAAAGAGATGGTGCTTTATTGCCTTCCGAAACTGTAGGAGGTCTTTGATTGTTCTTATTTCTGGTGGGAGGTCATTCCAGCATTTTGGTGCATAGTGTGCAAAAGCTCTTCTCCTGGTTGTTTGGGAATCACCCATTCCTTATCGTGTCTCCGGGCCAGTCCAGACAAATGGGTAGTCAACCTCCCTCCTCTAGCAGCTGAGGACTGTAAACTGAGTCTTGTTGCCAGGTTACCCAGCCCCCCCTCACGGAGGCAGCAAAGCAGTCTTATTGTCCTCAGCAGCTGGACTGGACGTGTGGAGATTGGCTCCCCACTAAGTGTTTAGGAGTTTTTCTTGTTCTTAATCTCTACATTATTTTATTTTTGGAAGAGAGTCACAGTAGGCTTAGTGCTTACCCTAGCAGGGTTTCCAGCACTATTTGGCAGTTTGCAGACTGTCTATTCTTACAGCACGGGGTGATAGCCTTAAGTCTGCACGGTGAAGGGCATGCGGCAGAGCCTGCCTCCTCTGCTCTCTTAGGGCCGATTGTGGGACCAGACCTGGGGGCCTCAGATGCTGGTTTCCTTGTTCTCTGTCTCTTCGGCTCTTCTCCCCACTACTGTGCTTGTCGGGATCGCCGGAACTCGTTGGCAGTATACAGGTATTTTTCTTTTCTGACAGCCGTTGTCTTTGTCTGCCGTCCTTCCTCCTTCGCGGCGTTTGTAGCGGGCATTGTGTGCGCGGGATTTTTGGACCGCGAGTTGGTGGAGGGCGAGCTCCGGGCAATGCAGGATTCGATGGGGGAAAGTAGGGACCGCGGCTCCCCAGTCCCGTCCGCCGAGAAAAGCGCGGGAACGGCGGCCATCTTGAGTGCAGCAGCCGTTTCTTCAGCTCCTTTAGCTAAACCCGCGAAACGAAAATCTAAGGCAAAGCATGTCACAGAAGCTCCGGTAGCTACGGGGAATGCTCCCATAGCTCCATTGCCTGATTCCTTTCTCTCTCCTGAATTCATTATAGCGTTTCATAAGGCTTATTTGCTCCAGAAGGAGCAGTCTTCTGTTCCAGATATGGCAGCTTCCTCCTGGCATCTCAGGCTAGCGTTTCGGGTAGAACGGAGGTGGCAGAAGGGGTCTCTGTTTTACCTATGGGGGATGCTAAATTGGAAGCTGATCCTCTGGAAGCACAGCTTCTGGGTCCGGAGGAGATGGAGCTCCGGCCAGACCCAGATGGAGATTCCTGGCCAGATGAATTGGAAGATGGGGAGTTAGGGCCAGGAGAAGACCCTAATGTTTTTAGGGTCTTTAGAAGGGACGAGTTGTCTGCCTTGATCGCGCAATCGCTGTCTGCTCTTAATCTCCTTCCTCCGGTGTCTCAGCAGGAGCCTTTGGAGGATCCCTTATTGCAGGGAATGCGGTCCGAGCAGAAATGTTTTCCCTTCCACAGGGTCATCAAGCAGATGATAGACTCTGAATGGGAATGCCCTGAGGCTTCCTTGCGGGGAGCTCGGACAATGGCTAGGTTGTACCCGGTGCCTGCGGAGGAACGAGAGCTTTTGCGTCTGCCTAGGGTGGATGCTCTGGTGTCTGCGGTCACCAAGAAAACCACTATTCCAGTGGAAGGGGCTACGGCCCTTAAGGATATGCAGGATCGTCGGCTGGAAGCGCTTTTAAAGCAAACATTTGAGGCCAGCGCCTTGGCGCTGCAGGCCTCGGTGTGCGGGGCGTACGTCTCTCCGGCTTCCATTAGATGGAGTCAGCAAACTTCGGCACCCGGGGGTGATTCGTCTCCGTCCCTTCAAGGGGCTCAGTTGGAGTCGGCGGCTGCGTATCTCGCGGATGCCTTTTATGATTTAATTCGTATTTCCGCTAAAGCTATGGCTTCGGCGGTGGCGGCACGACGGTTTCTTTGGTTGCGCAGTTGGGCAGCGGATGCGTCTTCCAAAGCACGGCTCAGTAAACTGCCTTTTAAGGGTAAGTTGCTCTTTGGAGAAGCATTGGAAAAGATTGTTAAGGATTTAGGGGACTCCAAGGGCGGACGCCTGCCCGAGGACCGTCCTAGGCCGAATAAGCAGTCCTCTTTTTCGCGAGGTCAGGGGCGTGATTTTCGCCGTTTTCGGGGAACACGTTTTGCTCCTTATCAGCGGGGTCGATTTCAGTCTCGGGGGCAGTCCTTTCGAGGCGCTCGAGGTTCCGGAAGGGGTTACTTCGGAACCGCTTCCCCTGCTCTTAAGAAGCCACAATGATGCGAGGCAGGTCCAGGCGGAGATTCCCATAGGGGGTCGATTGCAGGGGTTTCTCTCTGCTTGGACCGCCATTACCACCGACAAGTGGGTGCTTCAGATTATCGGCGAAGGTTACTCCCTCGAGTTGGCGTGTCCGCTGGCGGACGCATTCGTCTTCTCTCCTTGCGGTCCGTTGCTAAAACGGCAAGCAGTGCAGGAGATGTTACGGCGCTTGTTGCATCTCAGGGCCATAGTGCCCGTGCCACCGGACCAGTGCGGCTTCGGTCGATACTCAATTTATTTCATAGTTCCCAAACCGGGGGACGCTTTTCGACCCATTTTAGATCTGAAGCATGTCAATCGCTGTCTGCGAGTCTCTCATTTTCGGATGGAAACTTTGCGATCCGTGATTCGCTCGGTGCGTCTGGGGGAGTTTCTCACTTCCATCGATTTGACAGAGGCCTACCTTCACATTCCCATCAGGGAGGAGCATCAGCGTTTCCTTCGGTTTGCGCTGCCTATGGGTCATTTCCAGTTTCGAGCTTTGCCGTTCGGTCTGGCGACAGCACCCCACACCTTCACCAAGGTGATGGTGGTCGCGGCGGCGGCACTTCGCAGAGAAGGAATCCAGGTCCATCCCTATTTGGACGACTGGTTAATTCGAGCATCATCCAGGGCAGAGTCGCTCTCAACAACGGCTCGGGTGGTCTCTTGTCTCGAGAGCCTCGGCTGGGTGATAAATCAGGCCAAAAGTCATCTACAGCCAACTCAGCGGCTTCAGTATCTGGGGGCGTTGTTCGCCACCGACAGAGGACTCGTCCGCCTGCCTATGGAACGGGTTCGGAAGCTTCTCCAGCACGTGTCGGCCTTTTTGCGTCTTCTCGCGCCGACTGCGTGGAGGTACTTACAGTTGCTGGGTCTGATGGCGGCTGCCTTGGATTTGGTGCCTTGGGCTCGAGCGCACATGCGGCCGCTTCAGCATGCGCTACTCTCTCGGTGGTCTCCGCAGCGTCATCCTCTCTCTCCCAACGCTTGAGTTGTCCCGACTCCGTCCGACTCAGTCTTCGGTGGTGGTCGGTCCCGGACCATCTTCTGGCGGGAGTGTATCTCTCCGCTCCGGAGTGGATCTTAGTCACTACCGATGCCAGTCTGACGGGGTGGGGGGCGCATTGTTTAGCGCACATAGCGCAGGGAGTTTGGTCGCCAGAGGAGGCGCTGTGGTCCATCAATCGACTGGAGCTCAGGACAGTATACCTGGCGCTGTTAGCCTTTGCCGAGCTCCTGAAAGGAAAGCCGGTTCGTGTCTTCTCCGACAATCTCGTGACAGTCTCCTACATAAATCGTCAAGGCGGCACGGGCAGTGCTCCTCTCTTGGAAGAGAGTCAACGCTTGTTTCAGTGGGCGGAATTGCACCTCGCGGCGCTGTCCGCGTCTCATGTCGCAGGGAAGTGCAATGTCCAAGCCGATTATCTCAGTCGCCATCTGCTGGATCCGGGAGAGTGGGAGCTCCATGCGGAGGTTTTTCAAGAGATCACCTTGCGGTGGGGTCTCCCTGTCATCGATTTGATGGCCACTCTTCGCAATGCAAAGGTAGGGCGTTTTTACAGCCGGCGCAGGGAGCATATGTCGGAGGGGCTCGACGGTCTCGTTCAACCTTGGCCGTCGGCTCAGCTTCTCTATGTGTTTCCTCCTTGGCCGTTAGTCGGACCAGTGGTGCAGAGGACGGCCTCTCACGACGGTCTGGTGATCCTAATTGCTCCGAATTGGCCCCGACGTCCTTGGTACGCGGATCTGATGCGGCTGCTGGTGGCTCCACCCTGGCGTCTACCAGCTCGTCCAGACTTACTACTTCAGGGTCCCGTGCCGATGCCACAGGCGGATCAATTTTCGCTTACGGCATGGCTCTTGAGAGGGAAAGGTTGCGCCGCAAGGTTTATTCGGCCACGGTGATATCTACCTTGTTGCAGTCGCGAAGGCGGTCCACGTCCTTGGCTTATATTCGCGTTTGGCGCGTGTTCGAAGCCTGGTGTTCGGATCGGTCTCTGCGAGCCCGTGAGTCTGCTATTCCCGATATTCTTGCCTTTCTGCAGAGCGGTCTGGAGAAGGGTCTTGCTCTTAACACCCTAAAGGTGCAGTTGTCAGCGCTGGCGGTGTTTCGCGGTCCGATCCGCGGTTCCCGTCTCTCTCTCCATCCTGATGTTCTGCGTTTTCTTCGGGCGGCTCGACATATTCGTCCTCCTCTGCGTCCGGTGGTTCCTCCTTGGGACTTGAATCTCGTACTCGAGGTCCTCGCTGGCTCTCAGTTTGAGCCACGTTCTTCCGGTTCCCTCAGGGAGTTTTCCTGGAAAACAGCCTTTTTAGTGGCTCTATGTTCGGCTCGTCGCATTTCCGATTTGCAGGCGCTTTCGTGTCGCCCTCCTTTCCTGCAATTCTCTGAGGAGAAGGTGGTTCTACGCCCGGTTCCTTCTTTTCTGCCTAAGGTGGTGTCTGCCTTCCATGTCAATCAGCCCGTTACTCTGCCCACCTTTGTGGCAAGGGGGGCTGAGACTACTTTGGATCGTTCTCTGAAGAAATTGGATATGGGACGGGTGCTCCGTCGGTATCTTAAGGAGACGGCCTCGTTTCGGCAGTCCGATCGTTTGTTCGTGCTCTATGGGGGTCCGTCCAGGGGGAAGGCGGCCTCCGAAGCTTCTATAGCACCTTGGGTGAAGCAGGCCATTCGCGTCGCGTATGAGTCCAGAGGTAAGCCGGTGCCGATCGGTCTTCGGGCACATTTTACCAGAGGTCAAGCGACATCGTGGGCGGAATTGGCGTTGGTGCCTCCAGTGGACATTTGTCGAGCGGCGGCATGGTCTTCCCTGCATGCTTTTTCACGTCATTATCGTCTGGATGTGCTGGCGCGTCAGGACGCTTCTGTGGGGGCTTCGGCCGTCATCGCGGGGCTCACAGGTCCCTCCCAGGGTTAGTTACTGCTTTGGTACTACCCATTTGTCTGGACTGGCCCGGAGACACGATAAGGAAGTAGAAATTAGACCTTACCTGCTAATTGTCTTTCCTTGAGTTGTCTCCGGGCCAGTCCTGACCCCGCCCTAAGAGGGTTTTTGCCTATTGTCTCTGTGAGGTTCGATTAGAGTTTATTTCGGGATTTCGGATTGGGAGTGCTCAACTTCGGATGGTAAAAAAAAAAATAAGAAAAACAAATAAAGATTTGGTTACAGACCAACGCCTTATGAGTGTTTGCTGCCGTCGGTACTTGTTTTCAACCTTGGTACCGGTCTTGTTTGCAGCGCCAGTGCGTGGTCAATAGTCTTCTGTGTACCTCTTCCAGAGTTTTCGTGTCTTCTTCGACTTGTTTGTTTTGTTCTGCTTGCTTGCTACATAAAGACTGCCTTGCTGCCTCCGTGAGGGGGGGCTGGGTAACCTGGCAACAAGACTCAGTTTACAGTCCTCAGCTGCTAGAGGAGGGAGGTTGACTACCCATTTATCTGGACTGGCCCGGAGACAACTCAAGGAAAGACAATTAGCAGGTAAGGTCTAATTTCTACTTATTATTACTGCGCTGTAACTTTTGTTAGCTTTCTTGCTTTCTTTGAGCATTTCATCATCCATTTGTTCATTCTGGCCAGGCGGTTGATAGTACACCCCCCACTGCCATCGCCTTCCCCTTTTTACATGGAATTTCAATCCATAGAGATTCTGCAACAAATTTTGTTTCCTGCAAAACTTTAATCCTTTCTGACTCAACTTAACTAGGAATAGTGTACATAGATGCTATTTAAAATACCTGTGAATAATCACAGTGATGAAATAAATAAATGTATATAAAACTGCTCAATCAAATGAGAAACTGTTTGGCACGTAGTTTGTAATCGTAGAAAGACCAATGCTGCGTGTAAAACAAGTGTCATTTAAAACAAAAAAGGTGCAGCTTGAAAATATCTCAAACGGTAAGGGTTGTTTTGTTTTTTTTAATTGGGAGTACCATAAAAAAACCTAACTTTAAGCTACCCGAAGAGGATTTAAAATCAAAGGTAACAAATTGACTCGCTGTATTTCATTTTTAAAAAAAGGTGTTAGAACCGCAACAAGTAAAATGGCGTCTAACTCTAAAAAACTTGTGTGCGTTCAATAAGATGAAAAGGAAAATGCACTACCTTTTTGTCAGTATAAGGCTTGCACCAACCAACAATTATATACATTAAATAACTACCTGTCAATTGAAATGATCAAATGTATGGCACTTTAAAAGAGCAATGCTGCATTTAAAACGAGTGTTGTCTTAACCATGCAAAAGCCATAGCTTTAAAAATCACAAAGTGGTTTTAAAATTGAGATTGCACTTAAACATAAAAACTGTAATTATACATCGCAAGAAGTGGATATTTCAAAAAATGAGGATAAACACTTTAAGCCCAATGTGTAGAAGAAACGTGAGGGACCCATTAAAAAAACTTTAAAAAAAACTTGTATTAAGAGAATAAAACCTTATTAGATAAATTATATACATTAAAAATGTAGTACCTTTGCAGCAGCTTACTTGCACAATCCGTCAATACATTACACAGTATAGAAACACATTTAGAAGAGACGCCCACGCATGCGCTCTTATTAATGGAGAGGGAGGAGGGGGCGGAGTCTGACAAACCGTGGGAAAAACATCTGTCTAGTGACAGGAGCAAATGGTTGCTGCCGTGAAACCCTGCATGTAATTTAGCAAGTCTAAAATTTGTATACTTCGATTCTAAATTGAAAATGTAAATTCATAAAAAGCATATGAATCGAATGTTTACAATCTTGAAATAGTGTCATGAAAATTATAAGTACTATTGAATGTTATAAATGAAAAAAGGAACTCAAAGGAAAACAGAAATATCTTTATCTAAATTGAGACCATTTGGTGTCAGAGAGTCAAGTAAAAAAATGTATCTTTGTTCAAGTCTCATGATTGTCTTATTGATGTCCCCACCTCTCCAATTGATTTTTACTTTCTTGATGACAAAAAACTTTAAATCCATAATTTTGTGATTTTTCTCTTGCCAATGTAGTACAAGAGGTTTTTCAATTAACCCTCTTTTGATATAGCTCTTATGCTCTATAACTCTTACTCGAATACTCTTGAGTGGTTTTTCCAACGTACAGTTTCTTGCAAGGGCATTGTATAACATAAACAACATTGTTGGTTTCGCAATTGGAAAAATCATCAATATAAAACTTCTGTTTTTTAAAAGGGTGAGTGACTATATTTCTTATTTATTTATTTATTTATTTATTACAATTTCTTATATACCGCACTATTGTCAGCGCGGTTTACATACAACCAAATGACCATAACAAACTGTTTGGCTTCACATAGAACAGGAGAAAACAACTTGGATAACATGGTAAAACGTTTAAACATACAGAACATTTACCACAATGGAATTGTCCTATGTCTTGACAGATACTTCCTTTCTATAAGTACTGAAGGGACTAAAAGGTTATGTAAATTCACATTTCGCTTGTGTGCAATTGTTTGTTAGTTGTGTGTCTTGAAAACCAGGAAGGGTCTGAATCAAGTGCCACTCATTTTTCAAAATCTGTATGATATTGCGTGATTGTGAAGAATAAAGGAGGGGGCACACAATTCCTATATCATTTCTTTGCTTTTGACTGTAAAAGTGTATCACAAGAGGATTCTTTGGCCCTTTTATATGCTTGCTCAATATACAGTAATGGGCTGGATATCGCCTAGCAACAAATCTTTCATTTCTTCTGCCTGTCTCTCAAAGTCTTCTGGTTTAGTGCAAATTATTTTCGCTCTTAAGAATTGGCCCACTGGGAGATTCCTTTTAATCCTCTTTGGGTAACTTAAAGTTATGGATTTTTATGGTACTCCCAATTTTAAAACTTACCGTTTGAGATATTTTTAAGCTGCGCCTTTTTTGTTTTAAATGACACATGTTTTAAATGACACTTGTTTTACACGCAGCATTGGTCTTTCTACGATTAGAAACTACGTGCCAAACAGTTTCTCATTTGATTGAGCAGTTTTATATATGTTTATTTCATCACTGTGATTATTCACAGGTATTTTAAATAGCATCTATGTACACTATTCTTAGTTAAGTTATGTTGGTTTCCCTCCCTCTCTTGCTGATTCGCCCCTGCTACCACCCCTTCTCCCTTTCAGACACTATGGGGCTTGTTTACAAAGCCGCGGTAGCGGTTCGCAGTCGTTATCGGAGCCGCAGCCCCATTGAAATCAATGGGGTCGCGGCTCCGATAACGATCGCGAACCGCTACCGCAGCTTTGTAAACAAGCCCCTATATGTTTATCTTCAGTCTCTACATGTTAATGTTTTTTGATATACTTTTTATTGTTCTTAATTATTTATATTTTCTTTAGTTTGTACAGAATTTTAATAATTAGAACAGAGTATTACAAGATCTTATGGCCTTACATTCCTAAACAGAGGTATTTATATCTGTTTTTTATATATTTGTCACATTATTTCATTTCATTTTTGGAGTTTACTTATGATTCCTTTTATGTATACAAGGAAGTTTGTTTTAGATACAATTATGATTACAGCTGTTCAGTTTTATAATTTTAATTTTTACTTTTAATTGTATTTTAATTCAGTTTATTTCATTTTTATATTATTGTTTGTGTTCATTTTGTCATCTGTTCTTTTATGACTCTTTGTATTTATTTATTTATATATTGATGTTTTTAGCATTTGTCAGACTAACCCCTGACGAAGGGTATCGAAACACGGCCTATGTTGGGTTGTCATTGATTTCACCAATAAAGCTCTGTCTTTCCACAA
This sequence comes from Ichthyophis bannanicus, assembly GCA_033557465.1. Classification (NCBI taxonomy): domain Eukaryota; kingdom Metazoa; phylum Chordata; class Amphibia; order Gymnophiona; family Ichthyophiidae; genus Ichthyophis; species Ichthyophis bannanicus. The sequence goes on from CM066048.1 coordinate 68,910,202, forward strand.
TATCAGTCTTGGACTGGGTTCTTTATCTTACGTGATATTTGCTTTTTTTGTGGTGCATCCTGGTCTAGTAAGACTACATGGAAGGTGACATTTTACTTACCAGTTAATGTATTTTCCTTGAGTCCTGCTAGACCAGTCCAGGGCCTGCCCTGAAACTGTATATGCTCCTGCTTTTCTGCTGCAGTTCCCTTTGGTCCACTATGACTTTTATACTTGGCTCTGCAGATTCATCTTCTGACAGCCTTCTGTTTATGCTTTCCTATACATAGTTCTCTACTTTTATTTACTCATTGTTGCCCACAATTGAGGTTGTGTGAGGCTTGTCATGTTTCTCCCATATGTTTTGGGATGAATACTGAAGGGACCTCTGGATGAGGTGAATAGAGGCATAGATGTCATTGAAATCTGGGCTTTTTATTTGTTCTATGTCTCCACCATTCTGCTAGTAGGGGAACACAACACATTTGTCTGGACTAGTCTAGCAGGACTCAAGGAAAGGACATTAACTGGTAAAATGTCACCATAGCCTGTCATTTATGTATACCCTATATGATACCAATTTTATTTTCCAACAAATTTTATAGGGAAATAGGCAAGTTGTTGAGTGACTTTCTCTGGAACAAGAGAGATCCTCGCCATCTCTCTCGCCAAGCTTAAATTCCCCCTCTTCCCCCGCAGTCAGGTGATGTTGATTTTCCTAACTTCCTGTTTTATCACTATGGGTTTATAGTTAGTCAGTGCTGTCAGAAAACACACTGGCACCTAGATAGTTCCTAAGGACTTTAACAATAATTTAATATTTGTCGCTTATTTAAAAGCTTTAAGGGAATTAGCCAGGCAAATAGACTACCTCAAGACAGCTCCCTCTTTGGAATAATTCCTGCAATACCATTTAATAAGAAAACATTGAGTTGGAGGTTATGGATGGCACATGAGATTTGGGACATTGGGTAAGTCTTGTTTCATGACAGGCTACTATCGTTTTAATAAATTAGGAATACATATAAAGCATTCCTTCTCATAGTATTTTAAATGGGTACAATTAACTCACTCTATTTGAGCTATTTTAATCTTGGTGCCCTAATTGTGTTTTATTAAACTTTTTAAAAAAATGTTTTTAATATACCGCCTTTGATCCAAGGCAGTTTACATTGAACAGCTCAGTCTCAAACAATTTGTTTTACAGAGAACAAGGGTTAAATAACTTGGAGTAAAACATGGGGGTTACAACTGAGCCAGTGGGGGTGGGTGGTTGTGGTATGTACATTTTAGGTAATGTCATTAGGCCCAAAGTGTTCTATGAAGAGGTGTGTTTGTAATGGTTTCTTCATATCTTTAGTAGATTGAACAGATCTGATGACTTCTGGTAGGGAGTTCCAAATCATTGAGGCATATAGCAAGAAGGCTCTGTTGCTTCTCTGCTGCATACATTTGGTTTTGTAAGGAGGGATGGCCAGGAGATTCTGAGTTGCTGGTCTTCTGGGTCTTGTTGTGGATGCTCTTGATTTGATCCTCAAGACAGGGTGCTGAGGGATTATGAAGGATTGTATGGATACATCAGGAGTGGTCTAAATTTGTGAGGACTACCATTTGAAGGGTCATGTTCTTTCGTAGACAACAAGCTTCAAACTGGCTTTCCTAAGAGATGTTCAGGTGTAATGAAAATATGGGAGCAGAAATTGGCATCACTTTGAGTGAGGGACAATGGGAACAGTTTGGACAATTTGGACTTTAGCCCTCCCCATCCACTTCCATGCTACAAACCTTGTATATTTTTGGCTCACATGGGGTATTGTACCCAAGTTAAGTTCCATAAGGTTGATAATACCAGCACTAATAAATGTTGGTTCTGGTAGGATAACATAAAAACCCTAGAACAGATCATCTTATTTTCTTCTATTTGAATGTGCAACCTTATTGGCAAACAGTTTGGAAGGTTATTTCAACAAACTTTTGGTTTTCAAAATTTTCTTGACTTTATGTAATATTTAAGTTCACTGTCCCTTTGTATGGTTTTTCCAGCTAACAACAAATTCGATGTACTCATTTCCTTTGCCATTCAAAATGTGTTAAGTGTTGGAAATACTGTACTGGTTTAAATGTCCATTTTTAGTGGAGCACTGTATGTTTGCTGCAGAGAATTGAAGCTGTGTTGCTGAAAAGCGCAACTGACTTCTCTAGTTTGCCAAAACGTGGTTACTTTTTTTTTTTTTTTACTTTTTACTACATGGATAAATTGCAATTAGGGCATTGCTGCCTCTTGTATGTTGTCATCAAGATATGCTGCTTGTTCTGGTATTTTGTATGCTTGTGCAATCTGTCATCCCGATGCTCCTAACTTGCTCTGTTTGTTTTTATTGTGTGAAATACACTCCTAATAATATGTGAACTAAAAAAAGAATATCACTCTTATTATATTGCGTTCTCTTCCAGCAGTTATGCAGGAATTGGCAGCATACAGTCACCTTTTGGGTCTTAAAGCAAACTCATCTAAATCTGAGGTGGTGGTTTTATTGGGGCAGATATGTCTACTATGTACCGAATGAATTTTCCTCTACTTTTTCAATGTCTAGCGAGACACCTGGATCAATGACTAAGACTGAATCACATTATGGTTAGGATGTATTTCCAGAATCAAGATGGTGCATTTAATGTGATTTTTGTATATTTGCTAGACCCTTCCCTTTCTTGTCCCAGAATGTAAGCTATGTGTTCTTAATTGAAAGATCTTTTCATATATCTGGAAGCATAGACCTCCCATGAGGGCTGCTAGGGTTTTGATGAGAGATTGATGGACTTCAAAGAGTACTGGGAGTCCCTGACTTGAGACGATACTATAGGTCAGTCCATCTGTGAGCAGTTTTGGAGTGGCGCTGATATCCACATAAGCTGTGGGTACAAATAGAACAGGTGATAGTGGGTCTTGAGGCCTATTTTTATTAGTGCTTCCTATAAGTGGGAGGTTTTGCAGAAGAAATCTCCCTTTGAGATTTTGATGTGGGTCATCAACACCTTCTTCCACATCATCCTGCTAGACCAGTCCACACAAGTGGGTTATGTCCCCCTGCCAGCAGATGTTGGAAATAGGGAAATACCAAAGGCTTCTGGGAACCCACCCTGATACATATAGCCATGCCACTAGGGGTCGCCTTCAGTATTTCTGTCTCCAGCAGATGTGGATGCATCCTTGTCTCCTGGCAGTCACCAAGAGGCTTCCCTGTCAGCAGCTTTTTACCTTTTTTCATCGGGGTTCGGCTTTGAGTAAACATTGAGATGTTTTCTCAGGCCCCGGCCCCTGACCACGAGGGTCAGTTCAGGCTGGGAGGACTGATCAAAAGGGGAGAGTTCCTGGTCATCTGACCTGCTGAGCCAGAAGTGGGCAGCCGTCAGTTCTCTTACTGGCAAATATCACTGTCAGAAAAGCATTTGTTGTTTCCTGATCTTCAGAACAGTGTACTGGCAAGGTTTCTCTCTCTCTCTCTCTGCGGCGCAGTGAGTTTCTACTCCCCTGCTCCCCTCCCCCCCCCCCCCCAGCATCGCCAATACTGCAGGCTCTGGGGTAACGCAGGGCAGAATCTCCAGCAGGCCTCCGGTATGTCAGGGATTGTGCTCTGACTCGGCTGTCGGCTCCCTGCTTCCCGCCTTCCTCGGTACACCTTAAGGGATGCCGGACTGTAACAGCCATTTTCTGCCACATGTAGCTGTGGCAACCGTGCTGAATGCATTGGCCATTTTGAGACCATGTGTCCACAGCAAGGACTAGTATGCTAGCAGCAGAGGGGGGACTACTTGCGGCGCCATCGGCTAGGCACGGGTTATACACATCCCTCGTGATGCCTTCCGCCATCCCCTGCTGCATAGCATGTGGATGCAAACACCAGTACTTAGTAGACCGGCTTTGCACCGCATGTTTTGAGGATCCCGGTCACACTTCTGGTGTAGGGCAAGAATCTCTCAGCGCCAGCGGAATACTGCAGGGAGTACCAGATACTGAATCTTCAGGTCCTGATAACGTTCCGGCCCTACACATACAGGAAGCCTCTTCCCCTCCTCTTTTGTTGCCTCAACTAGCTTCACAGCCAACCTCGCAGCTGCAGGAGTCCCAGCAGCCACAAGGGTCTGATCAAGGCTCTGATCCACAGTCCGACACCTTCCTCAGGTTTTTCAGACAGGCCTGGGACCTCTGGAAGTCCGACTCTGGCCTCACTACACCTGTTTGACTACTAGGGGCCGCCCTACAAGGAAACTAGCCCGGGACACAAAAACCCCTTCCGGGGGTCCCTGAGCAAAGGTGGTGTCTTGGTCATCTGGCGACTCCTCCATTCCCTCTCCCTTCGAGGAGGGTGAGCAGCTCTCTTCTTTGGACTCGGCAGAGTCTGCTTTGGACCGCAAAGACGGCAAGTGGTCTCCTGAGGAGGTCCCAGTAGAAGAGCAAGAACAGTCTCAAGATTTCTGCTTATTTCGCAAAGAGGAGCTTTCTCTTATCACACAGGTGGTGGAGCCCTTATGGCTCTCTGCAGCCCCCGTCCCACCGGCCCCAGGGGTGATCAGGCCCATCCTGGTAGGTATTCACAAACCATCCCGGTCCTTTCTCTTTCCTTCCGAACTCCAACAGATGATTTCCATAGAATGGAATGCCCCAGATATCTCCTTGCAAACCACTCAGCAACTGGGTCATCAATACAGCTAGGCCCTGGAGGACCTAGACAGGTGGCTCCAATACCCTAAAGTGGATGCCATAGTTGCAGCAGTGGTCAAGCACACTACAATTCCAGTGGAAGGAGGGGCAGCTCTCCAGGATCAACAAGACCTTAAGGTTGAGGGCCTTTTGAAAACAGCCTTCTCTTCCTTCTCCTTGGCTCTGCAGACTTCGTCGTGTGAGGGCCTAGCCGCTTGAGCGCTCCTTAGCTGGATTCAGTTCCTCCCCAAGGATCCGGCAGCTGCATGCCTGAAATCGGTGGCCAGCCTTTTTGGCAGATGCCTTTTATGATTTACTTCGCCTAGCAGCCTGGTCAGTGGCAGCAGTGGCAGTCACTCAGTGCTGACTGTGGCTATGCCATTGGTCGGCCGATGTGACCTCCAAGGCTCGGTTAGCCTGGCTTCCCTTCAAGGGCAAATTGCTTTTTGGAGAAGACCGTGAGAAACTTGTCAAGGATCTAGGGGATGTTACTCCCTAATGGCTACCAGCAGACAAGCTCTGGGCTTCGTCGCGGCGCTCAGGATCAGGTTCTACCACCAGCTCCAGATACCGGTTTCTTGAGGCCTGCTGTTACCACCCTCGAAGATTAGCCCTATCTGGGGCCTCCTCCAAGCAAGCAGCTAGGTCTCGCACAGTCCTTTCGTGGCTATCGGCAAAGCAAGATCCTGTATTCGACCTTTGCAAAGTTCTCCGGTGCTGGACGTGCTTCCCGCTGACAGTCCTCCGGCCCACTCTGGAGTGCCACCCGTAGGCAGTCGTCTTTCTCTTTTCTCCAGAGAATGGGCCAAGATTACCACAGACCAATGGGTGCTCGATGTGTTCGGCAAAGGATATGCGTTAGATTGTGCCGCACCCATTCAGAAAGCTTTTTTTCATTTCCCCTTGTGGATCAGCGACCAGGCAAGCGGCGGGGCGCACCACCCTTCAGCGTCTATTAAATCTATAGGCCATTGTTCCAGTCCTGCTATCTGAACATGGCAGGGGACGTTATTCCATTTACTTTGTCCCCAAGAAGGATGGCTCCTTCAGCCTGATTCTCAACCTCAAGTTCATCAATCACTCCCTGCAGATTCCGTGTTTTTCAGATGGAAACGCTCCGCTCTGTCATAGCCACTCTTGACCTGGCCGAGGCTTACTTTCACATTCCCATCCAAAACAATCAATGGCGTTTCCTCCGCTTCACTGTTATGGGTGAACATTGCCAGTTCTGTGCATTGCCATTTGGCCTCGACACAGCACCACTCACCTTTTCCAAAGTCATGGTGGGCATGGCGGCGGCACTCAGGAAACAAGGAATTTGCGTCCATCCATATCTGGACAACTGGCTCATTCGAGCAAAAATGCATGAGAAAGCCCAAGTCGCTGTCTCTAGAGTGGTGGAATTGCTCCAGCGCCTCGGCTGGGTAATCAATTGGACCAAGAGTATCATCTGCCCCTCCCAGTCCATCAACTTCCTAGGAGTGAGATTAGACACCTGTGTGGGGAAAGTCTTCCTTACTCATGACCGAGTCAAGAACTTTTCAGACCACATTCGTTTCTTTCTCAGACAACCATGGCCCCGAGCCTTGGATTACCTCCAGGTCCTGGGGGCCATGGCAGCCACCATCGACACCATGCCCTGGGCATGAGCACATATGAGGCTCCTCCTATCCCGTTGGTCTCCCCTGTCTCATGAGTTCAATGTCCACCTACAGCTACCTTGACCGGTGTGCTGGACACGTCAGTGGTGGCTATCGCCGACACATATCTTGCACGGGATGCCGTTGGATGTCCCTCACTGGGTTCTTATGACAGATGCCAGCCTCTCCGACTGGGGAGCTCACTGCTGCAGTTAGTCGACACAGGGTCAGTGGACCCCTGAGGAAAGGCAGTGGCCCATCAATTACCTGGAAGCCCGAGCAGTCTGCCTGGCCTTGTGGCATTCCAACCCCAGCTCCAAGGTCAGGCGGTGCAAGTCCTCTGCGACAACGTCACAACAGTCTCATATGTCAACTGCCAGGGCGGAACCAAGTGTCGCGGCATGTCCAAGGAAATGTCTCTCCTCCTACCTTGGGCGGAATTCCAGTTTAACAGCATTGTCTGCTCAGCACATTGCAGGAGTGAACAACATTCAGGCTGATTTTCTCAGTTGACACCTAATAGACCCCAGCGAGTGGGAACTCACCTCCTGGGCTTTTGACCAGATCGTGAGGCGATGGGGTCAGCCTGCTCTTGACCTCATGGCCATGGTGGCCAATGCAAAAGCAATAGTCTTCTTCAGCCACTGACGGGAACGAGGTTCCAGTGGACTCAATGCGCCGGTTCAGCCTTGGCTGCCCAACTGACTTCTGCATCTTTTCCCTCCTTGGGTAATGATGGGAGGTGCTCTCCGCCGCATCGAGCTTCATCCAGGCCCGGTGATTCTTGTGGCCCCTGACTGGCCTCACCAACCCTGGTATGCAGACCTAATGCGTCTCCTTGCAGCTCCCCCCCCCCCCTCTCCTTCCACTCGGGATGTGCAAGGGCCTGTTACACCAAGGGCCTGTACTGATGGAAAATCCAGCTCCCTACTCGCTTATGGCTTGGCTCTTGAAAGGTGCTGCTTAGTGCGAAAGAAATATTTGATTAGGGTTGTTTCCACCCTTCTGCAAGCACAGTGCCTATCCACCTCCCTAGCCTATGCCCGGGTTTGGCGGCTGTTTGAATCCTGGTGCTCACAGTGTCAGATATCACCGTGGCACTCGTCAATTCCAGATATCCTGTCCTTTTTGTTATAACATTTTTCAATAAAGAGAAAGTTATAATAACACCACGTCCAAAAACATCATACAATAACTTAGCTTCCAACCCAAATTCAATCCGGACTTCACATTTCAATACTTATACATATGCATATATTTCCCCCTCCCCCCCCCTTGTGCCATCCCTCTTCAACTAACAAGTCTCATACCCGTTACCAGCATACCTTCCACTAATATCTCCTAGACTCCCCCTCCCCCCTCCCCCATTACCCCTCCCTTTCCCGGCTGCAATTACACATCCTTCTTCAAATACTCCAATAAAGGTTTCCACTGTTTATCAAATTTGACCCCTTTAGCTCTAAGCAACATTGTCAATCGCTCCATCATAACAATCCTGCGCAGCCTTGCCACCCAAGCCTCCACTCCTGGTGGTTGTTTCTGCTTCCATCGCCAGGCTATCTCACACCGAGCCGCTATTAAGCATGCCCGTACTGGTCTATTCCAGCGATTCGATAGCTCATCAGGCCATACTCCCAGCAGAAAAAGTTTAGGGCAGATTGTTACCCCCAAGTCAAAGATGGCGTGAATTTGATCCTTAATTCCCTCCCATATCCATGGATTATGACACACTCCCACCACATATGCATATAAGTCCCTTGGCCCCCACAGCCCCTCCAGCATCAATCAGAAGCTCCCGGGAACATCCGACTATATCTAGAGGGGGGTATAATACCATCGCATCAAGATCTTATACAAATTTTATTTTATTAACGTACATATTGACGATCTCTTGACCTCCCTAAATACCTTACCCCACTCCTCTTCTCCCCAGCTCACCCCCAAGTCCCTCTCCCAATCCTCCATATATCGGAATTTCTCTCCCTCCTCCCTCGGAAGGCACAGGCTGGCATATAAGGCCCTTATCAGGCCCCGCGATTGATGATATCCCCACCAGATCCCTTTAATACCATTCAGCCCTTCTTTAATCGTGGCCTTATTTTGTTTATGTTGCAAAAAATGAGCCACCTGTAGGTACGCAAAGAAATCCCGGGTTCCCAGCTGGTACTCCTCTTGTAACTGGGAGAATTGTTTAATTTCCCCCGAGTCAATCAAATGCATAAACCTGTCCAATCCTCTCTCAGCCCATTGTCGAAATACCCCTTCCCTCCCTGGCCCAAAAGACTGAGTATGCGCTATGGGGGCTAGCATAGAAATTGACTCCCAGGGCCTAGAATTCACCCTCCACCATCCTCTCTGCCACTCTTCCCAGAGATGCCGGAGGTAGAGGTTTCGCGTCCAATCCCTTCGCACCATACCCTTCCTCAGCCACGGAAGATACCTCAGGTCGTGCTCCCCTGCCCAAAACTGCTCCACACTCCCAAATCTTTTAGTTCCCCCCGATTCCCTCCAATCATTACCTGTCGCATTTGCGCAGCTAAATAATAAACCCCAATTGCGGGCATTCCCAGCCTCCCCTCCTTTGTATTACTATAAAGCACTCTCCTTGCTATCCTAGGAGGTCGATGCCGCTAGACAAATAAAAACATCTTTCATTGTAACTTTTGCAAAACCAATCTCGGCACCCTCAATGGCAGCACCTGGAAAAAATATAACAGGCGCGGTAATACCACCATTTTTAAGGCCGCTATTCGCCCCAACCAAGAGAAATCCTCCTTGTGCCATCTCTCCATATCTTTTTCGATCTGGGCGAACAGAGGTGGATAATTTGCCCCATACATTCCCTGAAATTCTCTATGCATCTGAACCCCGAGATACTTAATCGACCTCTGGGCCCAGCAAAACTTAAAATTCTTTTAAAGATGTTGCTGCAGGCTACTTCCTAAAGACACACCCAAAGCCTCTGTTTTATCCCAGTTAATTTTAAAGCCAGACATCCTTCCAAACCATTTCAGTTCTGCCATATAGATAGGCAAGGTCAACAGCGGCTGGGTAATGAACAACAAGATATCGTCCGCAAATAAGGCTACCTTATGCTCGTCCGCCCCTATACTCAATCCTGTCGCGTCCCTATTCCTCCGCAACCGCTCGGCTAGGGGCTCCATCACCAACGCAAAAATCAGTGGAGATAAGGGACACCCCTGCCGCGTCCCCCTCGTTAACGGAAAAAAGTCTGAATACCGTCCATTGATCTTAACTGCTGCCACAGGCCTCTCATACAAAGCCTCAATCCACGCCATTAGGCCTGGTCCCACCCCTACCTTGCGTAGCACCGAAAACATAAAGCTCCACTCGACCCTATCAAAGGCCTTTTCCGCGTCCACCGCTACCAGTAGCATTTCTTTCTTTAAATTCTGAGCCGACCACATAACTTGAAGGGCCCGCCGAATATTATCTCCCGTGCTCCGTCCTAGTATAAAACCGGTCTGATCCGGATGCACCAATCTTGGTAGTACCCGTCCCAACCGGCACGCCAGAATTTTCGCTAAGATCTTACCATCAGTATTTAAAAGAGAAATGGGCCTATAGGACCCACATAATGTTGGGTCTCTACCGGATTTTACAAGGACCGATATTCCTGCATGCCGCATGGAAGGCGCTAACTGGCTCCCTTCTAACACCCCATTATACAACCTCTGCAGCACCGGGGCCAAATGGTCCCCAAAATTTTTATAAAAACCCGCAGGTAGGCCATCCAATCCGGGGGATTTATTGCCCGCCAATTCCTTTATTACCATGCCGATCTCCCCTATTCCTATCCGCTTATCCAGTATTGCTCTTTCTCCGTCAGTAAGCTGCCCCAGCCCTTCCGTATCCTTCAAATACTCTTCCACCTCCATTATCGAGCTCCTATTCTCACTAGTATAAAGCCGTTGATAATATTGCCTAAACTGTTCTCTAATACCCCCAGTCTGGAAGATCACTTTATCTCTCTCCCCCTTAATTTTTACTATGCTAGTCCGGCGCTCCCGCAACCGCCTAGCCAGTAATGAACTTGCCTTATTAAACTCATAATATTGTTGATTAACCCTTTGCAACTGAAACTGTATTTTTGCCAATTGTAGCTCTGCTAGCTCTGCCCAAACTCATTCTAATTTCCTCCGGACACTTAACCCCCCATCCCTCTTATGCTGTTGATCCAATTCTGTAATCAATCTGGTCAGGCGCTCCACACTTGCCTCCCTCTCCCGTTTTTTCCTAGCGCCCCACTTCATTAATATTCCCCGTATGACCGCTTTCAGCCCATCCCATAAAATCCCCACCGACACCTCTCCCGTATCATTCCCTGCCAAATAATTAGCAATTTCCTCTTCCACCTCCGATACTACCCTTTTATCCTGCAATAAGCTCTCATTAAGCCTCCAAAAAGCTCTACCCCCTCGTTCCACACCCCCCAAAAATTCCCCCCATAGTGGCCCGTGATCTGTCCATGTTTGCGGCCCAATCTCCACCCGCACTACTTTTTGCCCCCATGACTCATCCCCCAGTAAAAGATCAATCCTGCTATAACTGTGATGCACATTCGAATAATATGTATAATCCCTTCTCTGTGGGTACGCATTCCGCCATAAATCCTGTAAACAAAAGCGCTGTACCAACTCAACTAACCCATCCCTCCCCTTACTCCCCCTCTATTACCTGCTCCTGACCGATCCAGCCATGGGTTCAGAACTTCATTAAAGTCTCCCCCCCCCACAAGCAAGGCGTCATGAATCTTATCCTCCAACCAATCCCCCAGCTCCTTCCAAAAATCCGCTCCCGACTCATTTGGACCATAGATATTGACCAGTGCGACCTCCTGGCCCTGTAATTCCCCCCATACTAATAGCACCCTTCCTTTAATCCCTTTCAACACATCCCCCACCTGAAAGAGCACATCTCCCCGAATTAAAGTCGCTACCCCCGCCTTTTTATTAGTGCCCTCTGCATTAAAAAACATGTGGGCAAAGGCCCCGCTTCGCAACAGGTGCTCATCTTTTGGTAACAAATGTGTTTCCTGTAGAAACACCACTTGCCATTGCCAGCTCTGTATCTCCTTAAAGAACAATTTCCTCTGAGTATTTAGCCCCCGCACATTTATGGATCTTATTCGCAGCCCACCCCCAAAATCCCCCTTCGAACCCGCTAATTTTCTTGTATTCCCCTCTTTTGTTCCCCCCTCCCCCTCTCTGACTGCTATTCCCTATTCCCCTTCCCTACCAGCAGACCTTCCTTCTGCTGCTCCTTTCCTAGAGTACATGACCCCCATCTCCTGGGACCACCCGCATCCATTAGCTGGACATCCCCCTTTCCAGTCACCCCCATGCCCCCCTTCCCCACTTACTGTGTCCCCTGCCTTATACATCCTCACACCAAAACTTATAAACAGTATATCAACAGACACCCCCAACTTATCCACCCTCCTTAAAGAACCCTAACGATCCTAAAACTGTGAGAGAAAACAGGTGCAAACTCATACATACAAATAGCCCCTGCAAACCCCCTCCCCCATTCAACTCTTCTCCCCTCTATCAACAATATAACCCAGATCACCCCTCCTCCAGTTCAAGTATTTGCTGCAGAGGTGCTGCTATGCTCGCTGTCCTTTCTGATCTCACTGTCTCTCGATACACGCCTCAGGCGATGACCCTTCTCTGGAATCCGCTGCCATTTCATTTTGTCTAACAAATTCCCTTGTGTTCTCTCCAATTCCGATGACCTCCGGTTCAATTCCGGTAAATTGGGAGCGTTATTCTTTTCCAAAATCTCCCAAACTTCCATCGCGGTCCGCGCTCTCTTAGGCGATCCTTTAATTTCAAACTGAATCCGAAATGGAAAGAGCCACTTGTACTTGATATTTTCTCGCTGCAAATACATAGTCACTTGCTGCAGGGCTCTCCTCCGTTGCAAAGTAGAAGGCGCCAAGTCTTGAAAGATCTCCACCGAGGCATTCCCCCAGGCCATCTTGCCCTTCTTTGCCGCTCGTCTCATAATTTCCTCTTTCACCTTGTAGCTCGACAAACACGCTATAATGTCTCTCGGTCTCGTGTCCAACTGGGGTCCCAGCGCCCTGTGAGCTCTTTCTATACCAATATCCGGCTGCTCTCCTGCTGAGCCCGCTTCTCCCTCTCGCAGCAAGGCCTCGCAGATTTCCTTAACAATCTGTCCCGCCTTCTGAAATTTAGCGCCCTCCGGGACCCCCCGGATCCTGATGTTACAGCGCCTTGAGCGATTCTCTAGATCCTCCAGTTTGTCTCTCAATTCATCCTGCTCCTTCTGCCAGCTGCTGATAGACTCCTGTGCATTCTGCGCCGCCATCACCACTTCATCCACGTGCTCCTCTAGGTAGTCAACCCTTTGGCCCAGCGCCTGCAAGTCCTGTCGCAGCTCTTTGACCACTTCTTTTTCCTCCAACTTTCCGGCGATCACCTCCCTCTTGATCTCCTTACACCAGCGCCAGAGGTCCCCCCTCATGCACTGCTCCTCCGCTTTTTCAGGTTCTTCATCCGTGTCAGCATCCATGCCATCCCCACTATCGCTTTGTAACGCCAATTTGTCCAATTTTTGTAACGCCAAATTTGTCCAATTTTTTCCTCACGGACATCCTGGATGACTCCGCCACCTATTCCCCTCGTAGATGATAAAAGAGGGGCCAACTGCACTAGCTAATAGCTATTATTCTCTCCGTCCCGAAGAGAGCTCTACCCTCAGGCGGCCATACCAGTTGGTGACGTCACGTCCTCTCTCCTGTCCTTTTTGCAGGACAGCTTTGATAAGGGTTTAGCACTGAATTCCTTGTGTGTTAACGTTGCGTCTCTTACCTGCTTCTGCGGGTTTATTGCAGGACGCTCCATGGTTTCCCATGTGGACAGCTGTTTCCTTAAGGGGGTATGCTCCCTATGTCCCCCACTATGGCCAGTCCTTCCTTCCTTGGGATTTTTCATTGGTCCTTCGTGGGCTCATGTGGCCACCCTTTGAGCCCCTCAAGACTATTATTCTCTGATCTGTCTTTTTAAGGCAGCCTTTTTAGTGGCAATTACGTCCGCCCACATGATGTCTGAGCTTCAGGCTCTCTCTTGTCAAGATCCTTATCTCACCTTTTCAAAGGAAGGCGTCTCCCTGCAACCTGTATCTTCATTTCTGCCTAAGGTTGTTTTGTCCTTCCATCTCAATCAGGCTATCTCACTTCCCTCTTTTCCCAAAGAGTTGTGTGTCAGTGCTGATGCTGGCCTCCGAACCGTGGCTGTCTGTCGGGTCTTGCATTGCTATTTGTGCGCAACAACTGAGCTTTACAAGACCGACTTTTTTTGTGTCCTTTTTTTCAGGGTCCCGCAAGGGTCTGGCGGCTTCCAAACCAGCAATCACCTGTTTGGATTAAACAAGTTATTGAATCTGCATACATTGTGCAAGGTCGATCTGTCCCTGCAGACCTTCAGGCATATTCCATATGTGCTCGAGCGCGCTCAGGTGGCCCCGCTGGACATCTGTCGGGCTGCGACTTGGTCCTCCTTGTTGACCTTTGTCCATTACCACCTCGATCTCCAGGCCCAAGAAGCGGCTGCTTTTGGGGCTCGGGTAGTGATGGGGGCGGTTTCTTCCCTCCTGGTGGATGAGTAGCTTGGGTACTGCCCACTTGTGGACTGGTTTAGCAGGATAATTTGGAAGGAGAAATTTCACTTACCATTCGTTTCCTTTCCTGGCATACTGCTAGACCAGTCCATGACCCGCCCGGGACTATCTGCGCCGCTGTCTAATAGGAGTCTGACAGCACTGCCATTATCAGTATGTTGCTGTCTACCTTCATAGTGCCGTGAGCACTTCTTGTACATATTTCCACTACCATGGACAAGTTTGTTGATAGTTATGTTGTTGCTATAAGTACTTGTCTTTCCGTGACACTGTTCCTTCTTACTTGTCAAGAGCATACTGAAGGTAGCCCCTAGGGGCATGGCTATATGTACCAGGGTGGGTTCCCAGAAGCCTTTGGCATTTCCCTGTCTCTAACATCTGCTGGCAGGGGGACAAACAAACTTATGTGGACTGGTCTAGCAATGAACGGAAATGAACGGTAAGGGAAATTTCCCAGCCTATATAAGGTACTGGGAGACGGGGAGGACCAAAGGTTTCTGTATCTCTCACTTTGGGAGGTGGACTTGCAAGACTCTTTAACAGACTAGATTTGGTAGATTATATGTGCTAATCTGATAAAGAGTAGCTACAAATTATTACTGAGGTGATTATATGACTGTACAGAGTATACACAAATTTTATCCTCTGTCAAGAGTTGGTGAGGATAGGGACAGGTTGACAGTTTGGTATTTTTTGTTTTCCAATATCAGGTGGACCTGCCCCCTTTTATACCAAAACATTTAAAAAAGTCAATGTTTGTTTTCTGTTGACGGAGGTCGAATTATCTTTTGAAATATCAGATTCTTTTTGCTGTCCTTTACTCCCTGCCTAACTGGAGTGTGGGACAGAGCAAGTGATTCTTTCTTGGGAACAAGCAGGAAGTCACTCCTCGCATATGGGTGACGTCTGTGCAGATCCACTCCCCAGCTTTCAGAGAAAGCCTTTGGGAGTTAACACTGCGCATGTATTACATAAGAACATAAGATATGCCATACTGGGTCAGACCAAGGTCCATCAAGCCCAGTATTCTGTTTCCAGCAGTGGCCAATCCAGGTCACATGCACCTAGCAGTTTCCCCAAGAGACACAAGTTCCACAATGCTTGTACTGGGTCAAGCATTGATATCTTTGGTCACTTCTTAATAATGGTTTATGGACCTTTCCTCCAGGAACTTGTCCAAACCTTTTATAAACCCAGCTACACTAACAGCCTTTATTACATCCTCCGGTAACAAATTCCAGAGTTTGGTTACACGTTGAGTAAAAAAATATTTTCTTTTATTAGTCTTAAATAGTTTACCCTGTAGCTTCATTGCATGTCCCCTAGTCTTTCTATATTCTGATAACGTAAACAATCGATCTACGTTTACCCGTTCCACTCCGTTCATTAATTTATAGACTTCTATCATATCTCCCCTCAGCCGTCTCTTTTCCAGGTTAAAGAGCCCTAACCTTTTTAGCCTTTCTTCATAGGAGTATCCTTCCATCCCCTTTACCATTTTGGTGGCTCTTCTCTGAACCTTTTCTAAAATCGCTATATCCTTTTTAAGATACGGCGACCAGAATTGCACACAATATTCAAGGTGCGGTCTCACCATGGAATGATATAGAGGCATTATAATATCTTTTGTTTTATTTTCCATTCCTTTCCTTATCATACCTAGCATTCTATTTGCTCTCTTGGCCGCCGCTGCACACTGGGCCGAGGGTTTTAACATGGTATCCACAATGACGCCTAAATCTTTTTCCTGGGTGGTGGTTTCTAATGTGGAACCTTGCATCGTATTGTCACCTTCCTGCCCAAAGGTGCCATCTTGCCTCAGTCATTTTCCACAGAGCCCTGTAGATGTGCTGTCGGTGCACCCCGGACAAAGTTGATTTTTTTTTTTGACAGGTTCTTTGGTATTTTTTTCTTCTCTTGAGTGCATCAGTTTGATCACCTTTCAACTGCCCGAGTTCTCTACCTCTACTTTGTGGTTTTCGCTCAGATAAATTTATTTATTTTTGTCTTGTTTTGGCTCGCAGGGTTTTCTACTCATGATCTAGCTGGTCGAGGTGTCCGAGTTTGATCTCGTGAGTCTCGTTTTTCCCACTATTTCTTCAACCAGCGGTTTCAAGCCATGTGGCAAGTGCAACCGCACTATGTCCCATATGGAGGGCCACAGTACCTGCATTAAATGCCTCTGGGCAGACCATGACAGGTCTTTCTGCCCGCTTTGCCTGCTGATGGTTGACTTAGACCTGGAAGGAACGCGAAAGACGGCAGGGGAAGCTGTTTGTTAGATCTGGCATGGGTTCGGCATCAGGGGAGAAATCCCTGCCTTCAATGCCAGCGTCGGGCAACTTGGCGTCGTGTGCCTGGGGCTCACTCTGAGCCCAGAGTTCATCAGGCATCTGAGTCGTCCTCGGAGGATCTTCCCGCACGTCGGAGGCTTCATCAAAGCAGATGTTGAGGACCAACCCGGGTGGTAAATCTGCTGTGACTCTGCTGTAGAGCCCTCGACTCATCGTGGAAGATGATGGATGGGAGCGCCTGTCGAAGCAACCCCAGAGAGAGGAGTCTCCTATGGCATTAAGGGATGGATGTGGTCCCTCCAGCTCCATCACCATTTGGGATTCCCCTGCCAGGGACCCAACACTGGCCTCGACGTCCTCGGGGCTGGTTCAGGCTGCGGAGCCATTTGGCATAGAAGCCAGGATGGTGGCCTCGAATGCAGTTTCTCTGCATTCCTAGAGGCGCAACAGGGCCCGACTCATGTTCACTCTGGGTCATCTGTGCCCATCATGGGGATTTCCTTGAAGAGGACCTCCCCTGAAGATGCTCCCCTCCATCCTCAAGAGGTTGGTGCAGTCGGTGTCAAAGCTGTTGACAACTAATACGATGCCGCAGGGCCTCGGACACCGGGAGTCGATGACCGTGGGGTGCTCGCCAACTCCTTTTGGCTCTGTTGGTGTGGGAGATGGACGAGGAGTCCCCCGATGCTGTACTCCATCGGGACATCTCCTCCGACTTCTCTCTGCCATACCACCGGCAGAGGTCCCCACCAGAGGATCTCACCGCCTTGGAGTTTGTGAGGGAGATGTCCCAGGCACTCTCTTTCGAGTCAGTGCCTGGAGATGAGCTGTGTGCCAAGAATCTCAAGATCCTCTAGTATGAGGCCCCTCTCGGAGGTGCTAACAATGTCTATGCCCCCAATCCTGGAGCGGCTGCTGCTCAGGATGAGGGGGAACCCTGGTGACAGTGCCAAGTGTGAACTGTCAACTCAATTCGCAGTATTGAGTCGGCAGGAGCCCTGGGTTCCAGAAAACGCAACTACCACACAATTCCATGGTGGTGGAGTTGCTATGCATTATATCAAGAGCCAGAAGTTGCGCTCCTCAGTGCCCCCTGGCAGGGAGGCTTGTATCATGGATGCCTTTGGCAGGAAGTGTTTCCAGGGCTCTATGCTCACAGCCTGGATCCAGGCTTACCAGCTGTACATGGTGTGGTGTAGAAGGTCCCTCTGATCCCTTAGAGAGGTAAAACGGAAGAGTTAGCTTCAGTAGCTGACAGAAAACAAAAGCACATGGCTCATGGTTTCCAGGGAAACCACAAGCAGAGTGAGTCACAGGAAAGGAAAACACGCCCCTGCTGCAGTTTAGCTCCACAGTCATGAGCTGAGGCAGAACACCTGCTGGGAGGAGGGGTCAGGTTAAGCCCTAGAAGCCAGAGATATAAAGAATGCTCATTAGAGAGAAAGTTAGAACAGCTACGGGAACAGCCGGGAGAACAGCCGAGAGAACAGCCAGGAGAACCAGATGGAGGACAGCCAAGAGAACAGCCACGAGAAGCAGAGGAACTGCTTGGGAATGAGGACCCAGAGGAGATGATGGTAATAGAAGATTCTCTGAGGTTTAATTCAGAGAGGGAAACCAGCAAGAGAAACAATTGGAGAACCAGTGCCAAGAAGCCAGGTAGAAACAGCCCAGGTTTGGTGCTGTGTCTGAAAGGCAGCCAAAGGTAAAGATTACCAAGAAGGCTGACTTGGGAGCACTCACAAACTCCAAGGTTTGGATCTGTAGCTGACCCTGAAGTGCAGAGAGAATCTCCTGTAAGAAAGCCAAAAGGTAGGCTGAGTGACTGGTTTAAAGACAAAACTGTTGTTAAGAAGTGGTCTTGTGTTAGCCCAGAAGGGTGGGGCTCTCCTCATAGTAAATGCTGTGGTAATTCTCAACCTATCTAGCAGAAGGCTGCAGGGAAAAGCCTCGGGCTGAGGAACTGGGTGTGTGCTTGGAAACACCATGAGGCCAGTTTCAAACATTCCCAGCTGATAACCTTTATGAAGCAATGGAGACAGAATCAGCTGTAGAATACATGCCAGTGGAAGAAATGGACTGTACATTATCTGTTTCTGATAATATGATACCTGTGTGCTAATACTAAGCTGTTCAGAGAGCTGCAGGAGGCAGATGGAAGAAAAGCACAAAAGGTTTGAGCAGAGAAATGCTTGTTTAAGTTGGATTACTGTGAAACGTATGTGATGCTGATATAAGAAGCTATTTTTGTTCAATTCTTATATTGTTTCCTGCCAGAAGATGTATGGCAATTTGTTCTTCATTTCCTGTATGTAAAGCCACCCGGAGGGGAATTAAAATCCTGTTTATTTGCCTGAAACCATTCGTGCTCAACTACTCTCTTTTATTTGGATAGTAAATACTACAACTCCCAGGAGGCAGTGCTTTCCCCAAGCTCTGTTCTACTATCTAAAGAAGGGATCAGGCCACTTAACTCTGCATGCCCAGGCTGTGGGGTACTAGCGTGTTACAATGGGCATGTACCTGAGGGACCTGGCGAAGGAGCTTACTGGTTTCTCGGCTAGGTTACCCCTTGAATGCTTCAATACCCTGGCATCATAGGTCAAAGAGTGCTCCACATTTCAGACTCTGGTAGCCTTTGACAACTTTGAGTCGGTAGCTCGTGCAGCTGCGGTGAGCATTAGTGCTCGCCACCTTGCCTGGCTACAGTTCTCCGACTTAGAGCAATGGGTTCAGGACAAGCTAGCCGATGTCCCATGTCAGGGAGACAACCTCTTCAGCAAACCCATGACAGAGAAGGCCAACGAGTTGGAGGAGGAATTCATGACCAGAACCAGGCTATTCAAGAAAGTGCCGGATCCTTCCTGTAGGAAGGCTTCAGGGGAAAAAGCCCTTCCATCTGAAGTGTAAGAAGGCTTACGGAAACTACCCCAAGTTTCAGGCCTATCCCGCTCCCCCTCAGGGGTAGCAGGTAAGGGGCATGGCCCCTGTAAGCCAAAGGCCCCCAGACAGTGTCCTAGCCACATCCTAGGGGGGAGATTTTGACTCCTTGGGCATAGCCTCCCTCCCTCCCTCTGGAGGTAACAGGCCTAAGGTTCACGGGAGGGCGGCTGGTCCACTTTACATACTGATGGCCCTTTATCACCACAGACATCCTGGGTGTTGCAGGTGGTCAAGGAGGGATACCTCCTCCACTTTGCTCAGCTGCCTCCTCCCCTTTTTCCAGGGGAATTACCTATGGACCCCTTGCATATGGAGCTTCTGCAGAAGGAATTCGGGTCTTTTACTCGAGGCTCAAGTGGTGGATAAAGAAGACAGGGGGCTGGAGGAAGTGACGTCACCGGAGCCGATGGCGGCCTGAACGAGCTGCTCCGGCACCGATCCAGCCGTTTATAAAAATATTGTAACCCCCCGGCGGCGGAAAGCGGTGGTCCCGGGTGCGGGAAGCGGTCGGAGCTGACCGCGACTGCAGGAACGCTGGCGGCAGCATAACTCAGCGGCAGAACGCCGCGTGAGAGGGAGGCCTACACAGCCGCGTGGTGGGCCGAAATGGCGCTCGGAGGCCCAAAGGAGGAGATGTGAGTGGCCGGCGGCAGCCCCGGACCTGCGAATTTCCCTGGCTTTGCAGTCTCTCCGAAGGAGGAAATTGTGGTGCACAGGGGTGCTGGAGGCGGCCAAAATTGTGGGGCATTGGATCTGGAGGTGAGCAGGGGCTGAGGAGGGAGCCCGCCAGACCGGAGACAGCCGAAAAATCGTGAGTCTGCAGTGCTACAGTCAGAGGGCACTGGGAGGACCAGGTGGTGGCTGAGCAGTAGCAGGAGTCTGCAGCACAAAGCAGAGTAATAGTGCTGTGTAAGGCTGCCCTTAGTGCTAGCAAGGGTGAAGATTGAAAGACCAGTGCAGTGCCAGACTGCGCAATCTGGGGCAGCGATGACCACCAGAAGAAAAGCGGCAGATCTCAAAGAGTTTGCATACCCTGGATCGCATGGAGGGAAGGGAGAAGCAGGCCCGACAGGGACTAAAAAGCCTCCGGATGGGCACGAAGAGCAGGGTGAAGAAGTGGAGAGGGAGAATGTAACGGCTCCTGGACTGGAAGCTACGCAACATATCACGAGAGCGGAGCTCAGAGACTGGTTTCTTGAAATTAAAAATGAGGTGCAGTCCGTGAAGAATGAGTTGGCCGAGGTGCTGGGTCCCCTGAAGGAGGAAGTCGGAGAGTTGGTGTGTAGAATGGGAGGACCATGAGAACAGGTTACAAGAGCTTGAACAGCTACAGGAAGGCGAGACCCAACGGAACGTGAAGTTGGGATCTCAATACGAAGCTCTGTTATATAAGCTGGAGGATCTGGAGAACCGTTCGCGACGCAACAATCTGAGACTCCGCGGGATTCCAGAGGAAAAGGAGTTTATGGACAGTGAAAAGGTTGCGCGATCGGTGTGCATGGAAGCTCTCCGTCAAGGCGGAGAGGAGGTGACGGCTATGGACATACAGTTGGAAAGAGCACACCGTGCACTGGGAAAACCAGTTAGCAATAAACCACGAGACATCATCATCTGCCTAGCACGGTATAAAATCAAAGAGAACATTGTGCATAAAATACGGAGAGCGGGAGCCCTCATGTGGCAAGGGTACCCAGTGCACATATATGAGGACCTTTCTGCGGGCACGTTGCAGCGGAGGAGGACTATGCAACCTGTTACACAACTTCTGTGGAGGGAAGACATTAAATATCGTTGGCTTCATCCATTTGGACTCTCATTTACAGTAAAAGGGCAGTCATGGCGGATATAGACACCGGAGGAGGCACTGAAGGCTCTTCGGGAGGCAGGACTGAGCACCACGGCAGAAGGCCTGGGGGCAGGTACTGCAACTGGCGGGTGGCGGGGGCAGAGTGGTTGCAGCCCGCAGCACCGGCGTACAAGACCTGCACATCCAGGGCAGGAGTTGCAGGCCGCCCAGCGGCCGGAAGACACTTGAAGGACTTTGAGGACTGATAGCATGCAGGTTTGAATGTTGCAGGGTGCAGGTGGAGTGCTATGTTTCTGTATGACCATCTTGGTAGCATATAGGTTTTGTGTTATGTACTTAGGGGAAGAGAAGGGAGGGGAGGTGGAGAGCAGGTGGTGAGGGGGAAGGAGCAAGGGGATGGGAGGGGGAGGAGGATGTAGATGTGGTAGTGTAAAGGGGGGGGAGGTCTGAGGGAACGGGGGGAGAGGGGACGGAAGGTGGGATACAGAGGGTGTGGGAGGGGCATGTGGAGAGGAAACGGGGGGCTGAGGGGATGAGTAGGTGACAGAGGGAGGCGGGTTAGTGGGTTGGTAGACGGGGGGGTAGGGATGAGTGTAAATGTTAGGCTGGGGAAGGTAGGGGGTGCACTACTCCTGAGTTATCCTCTGGAAGTAACGGAGGATATGGGGGGGAGGGGGGGATGGGGGGAGGCCTTGAGGGGGTTAAAAGAGGTTCGACGTGTGCGGGGGGAGGAGGAGGGGGGAGGTATGGGGTAGGAAGGGTGGGTGGCGGGCTTGGGGGAGGGGGTGTGGGAAGCAGAGGAAGTTGCGGATCATGACCTTGAATGTCAAAGGGCTGCGTACAAGACAGAAACGCCGGTTGGTGGAGATGGAGGGTAAACGCACGGGTGCTGATATTATGTGCATACAGGAAACACATTTGCGGGTGGGGCAGGAATATATGTTAACATCTCGGCAGTACCCCACGGTGGTTCTGGCGGGCCAGAGACTAAACTCCAGGTTCGGTGGGTGGTTATCTTGGTAGGGGGGTTTACCATAATATGGTGAAGGTGGTTAGCCGGGGGAAAGGAGGTTGATGGGTGGGGGTGCTACTGCAAATTGACAGGGAGGAGGTATGGGTGATTAGTTGGTATGGCCCCAATGAGAAGCAGGGGGAGGCCTATGAGCAACTTCTGAAGGAGTTGGAGGGAGTGGGGAGTATTCCAATAATACTGGGAGGGGATTTCAATCTGACGTGTAACCCCAGAATTGACACCAGCAGGGGGGTGGGGGGGCGAAGGGATAGACAAAGCCTGCATAAATTGAGAGAAAGCCTGGGTTTGGTGGATGTTTGGAGAAGTTGGCACCCGGGAGAACGGAAATACACATACTATTCCCCAGTGCATAGCTCTTATAGTAGGTTGGATATGATCTGGGGGGGTGGAATCTGGTTAGAAAGAATCCAGGATGTAGAACATGGTTTGATCACGTGGTCCGACCATGCCCCGGTGAGTGTATGTTTTGATCTGGGTCGGAAAGAGGACAGTCTCAAATTTTGGAGACTCAATAATTCTCTGTTAGAAGAGGAGAAGCATGTGGGGAAGATTAAGGCCCATATACAAGACTACCTCCAATTTAACGATACAGGGGAGGTGTCTATGGGGGTGCTCTGGGATGGCTTAAAAGCGGTGATTCGTGGACAGTTGGTTAGTCTAGGGGCGCGGGGGTTAAAGCAGGACAAAGGGGCAGCGGAAAGTAAATTATTGCACCAGCTGCGGCGTTTAGAGGGGGTACATCAGAGGGTGTCGGATCCATGCACACTTGCGGAGCTTATTAGGGTGAGAGCGGAGTTGAGCACACTGCGGGCCCAAGAGATAGCATTCCATCTCGCGGTACTGAAGCAGGCCCATTTTGAAGGAGGCAATCGGGCGGGGAAGATACTGGCCAGTCGCCTGAAGGGGCGGCGGCAAGCAGCGCATGTCGACGGTATTCGGAATACTAAAGGGGAATGGATTCACACCTCAAAGGGCATTAGGGGGGTGTTTCGGGAGTACTATAAGAAATTGTATGAAAGCGAACTGGGGGTGGGAGGGCAGGACACGGCCGAATTTCTGGAGGAATGTGGTCTGTCGCAAGTGACTGAGGAGGAAAGGGAATATCTCGGGCAGGAAATCCGGGAGGAGGAGGTGAGGAGGGCTATAACCACGCTGAAATTGGGGAAGGCGCCAGGGTTGGATGGGTATACGGCAAAGTTCTATAAGGTCCTATCCGAACAGATCACGCCCCTCTTTACTAAGGTAGTTAATAAGGTGCTACAGGGGGAGGGCCTCCCGCGAACAATGGCGGAGGCGGGTATAACAGTATTGCCGAAACCAGGTAAAGATAAGGGGGTATGTAGCTCATACCGACCTATCTCCTTGATAAATTTGGACGCTAAGTTGTTGGCAAAAAGTTTGGCGAATAGAATTCAAGATGTCGTTCCGCACCTGATCCACCCGGATCAGACGGGTTTTGTGAAGGGGCGTCAGGGTAGTGATAATGTGAGAAAAGTTTTGAATGTTATGTGGCATCTTCAGCGTACCACCGAGGAGGCAGTGTTAATCACAGTAGATGCCGAGAAGGCCTTTGATCGGGTGGAGTGGTCTTTTATGTTTCAGGTTTTGGAGACCATGGGGTTTGGAGGGAGGTACATTAGTTGGATAAAAGCGTTATACCAGGGGCCGCGTGCTAGAGTTAGGGTGAATGGTGGGTACTCAGAGCTTTGAGCTCCATAGAGGTACTCGACAGGGGTGCCCCTTATCGCCCCTCTTGTTTGCATTGGCTATAGAGCCGCTGGCAGCCTATATCAGACGGGCGGGGGATATTAAAGGAGTGACGATACGTGGGAGGGAGGAAAAGATTGGACTGTTTGCAGATGATGTTGTCTTTACCCTGACCCAGCCCCTTACAACCTTACCAGTGCTCTTGACGGCTATACAAAGGTACAGCCGCCTAGCGGGATATAAAATGAATCAAGGAAAGACGGAACTGTTGGGATTTAATTTGGCGCCCAGGGTGGAAGAGAGCCTCCGGCACCATTTTAAGTTTCGGTGGGTGGAGGGGAGATTCCGGTACTTGGGGATCCAGTTGGGGACCCCTTTATTTAAGCTTAAGCAATGGAATTATCAAGGTTTGGTTGAGAATATCCGACAGGATCTATCCCGGTGGCGGGGGTTGTATCTGTCTTGGTTGGGCCGCATTGCGGTGGTAAAAATGAATGTCCTCCCAAGGTTATTATTTGTGTATATGTCTCTGCCGTGTAGGCTGGTTAGAAAGGAAATCGATAAGATGCAAAATCTCCTGCTGCAATTTATTTGGGATGGTAAGCGTCCGAAAGTCGCCCGGGCGACCATGTATAGGTTGAAAGCGGAGGGGGGATTGGGGGTCCCATCGTTGCTCCGGTATTATGAAGCGGCGCAACTTCGGGCGCTGTTCGCTTGGAAAGAGGGGGTGGAGAGACCTGGCTGGGTGGAGATGGAGGAGGGGGAGGGAGCGGAGGTGGGGGCATGGATATGGGACCCGGGTGGGGGAGGGACGGAGAAAGGAGATGGGAATCCATATCGCAGACTAACAAGACAGGTTTGGGTGAAATGGAAGAGGTCCCTGCTAGGGGGGAAACAATTTTCCTGCGAAACTCCAATACCGACCTTAATGAACGGCAGGATGGGGGAGGCAGCAAGGGCTTTTAGGGGGTGGGGGGAGAAAGGCTTACGGAAATTGGGTCAGTTGGTGGGGGAAGGGGGGCACATTCGGGGATTTGAGGAGCTGCAACAGAAATATGGCTTGGAAGAGTCCGATAGATTTGCCTTTGTTAGTTTGTGGTATTGGCTTCAGCAGAGGGGGGTGTGAAGCAAGACTGGATGGCGAAGCGCACGTCGTTTGAGGAGATGATGGGGAGTGCTGGGATGCCTAATCGGATTATCTCAAAGTTATATAAACTTCTGGGGGAATTTCAACAGGGACCCATACGAGGTCAGTTGCAATGGGAGGAGGAGCTGGGGGGACAGTGGGATGCTGAGAGGTGGGAAAGAATTTATATTAGAACCCATAAATTGGCTCCGGGAACAGCTATGCTGGAAAATAGCTTTAAGCTAAGGTTAAGGATGTATTGGACCCCGGTGTGGCTGCATGCCCTCTACCCTGATAGTTCGGATAGATGCTGGAAAGGGTGTGGGGAAAGAGGGGATTTGCTGCATATGGTGTGGGGCTGCATGATAGTTCGGGATTATTGGCGGGCGGTGGAAAGTCTTACGGCAGCCATCACAGGGGTGCAGGTGGGCTTTACCCCTAGTGTGGTGATTCTGAATGAAGGTGTGCTAGGAGGGAGAGAGGGGGAGAATTGGATAGACTACAGGGGTATTGTGTCATCGCCGGGCGGATGGGTCTGCTACATTGGTGGAAGAAACAGGATGTTCCCCCAATAGCGGAGGTTGTGGGGCGTATGGAGCAGCTTAGGGGATATTGTGCAATAGAAGCCCATCATAAACATACTGTCCACCGGTACAATAAAGTGTGGGAAAGATATGAGCATTGGAGGGCAGGGGGGGTTAGTATAAAGGCGCGGATATGGTTGTAGTATCCAACCACTGCTCCTTTCACCTGTAGGGGTGCTGGGTGGGCTGTTTCCTGTATGCACCTCTGTACGTATGCACCTTGTGTTAAGATTTGCCTTGGTTACTTTTAGTATGTCCACTGCTGCTTGTACGGTGGAAAGGGGTTCTTCTGCTTTAGGGGAGTGGGTGAAGTTTTTTTTTTCTCTTTGTTGGGAGGCCTAGGGTTAGCGGGAGGGGGGGGTAGGGGGGGATGCTATTGGGTGGGGGGGGGGGCTTATGATTATTATTGTGTGGTACGTGGTCTTTATGCTTGTATGGTCCACAATGGAAGAATCTCTGCCTGTATAAACTGTAGAATGTATAAACGGTACAAGGTATAAAGTGTAAAACAGCGTATTGGGGTTAACAGAAAATGGAGATGCACTATGGGCAGGGATCTACCCCACCTGCTGATGACACTGTACAGATTGTTTTTGTTTTGGTATCTGAGTTGGGGGGGTTCCTGATGTATGTTATGTATTGCCTGTTGTGGTAAGTGCTAATAAAAACTTTTAAATTATAAAAAAAAATAAAAGAAAAATAAAAAGAAGACAGGGGGGCTTCAGGCTCATCCTGGATCTTTGGGACCTCAACCGCTTCCTGGTAAAGGAAAAGTTCAAGATGGTATTCCTTGGAATCTTGCTGCCGTATCTCCTGCAGGGAGACTGGCTATGCTCCTTGGATCTCAAAGATGCCTATACTCACATCCTGATCCATCCAAAGCACTGTTGGTACTTCTGGTTCATCGTCAGGGGCCGCCACTATCGGTACAGGGTGCTCCCCTTTTGGCCTTCCTTCAGCCCCTTGGGTGTTCACAAACACCTGCTTGCTTCCAGTTCCTCAGTGTGTTTGTGTTCCCATATTGGAGGGAGGAATGGCCTAGCGGTTGGGGCAAGTTACCTCAGGCCAGAAGGTCATGGGTTCAAATCCCACTAGAGGACAGCAACTTTGGGCCGGAAGGACTGGCGTTTCTAGTCCCACAGGTGCTCCTTGTGGTCTTGGGCAAGCCACTTAACCTTTCATTGCCCATGTTCCCTGTAAAATAGTTATCTCCAAGTTATAATGCCCTGTTCAATGTAATTTCAGTTTGTTCAATGTAAACTGCCTTGATATCATGAAAGGCAGTATATAAGAAATGATAGATAAATAAATAAAATCTGTATGACTGGCTTGTGTGGGCCGGCATACCAGAGGAAGTATGCAATGAATTAGTGCATTCTAGGACTACTGCAACACCTGAGCTTTGTGATGAACTTCCTGACGTATCACCTTTTTTCCCCACGCAGTGCATGGAGTTCATCGGGGTCCTGCTAGATTCTACCCAGGCAAGAGCTTTCCTACCACTGGATCAGGCACAATGCCTCGCCACCCTGGCGCGAGAGGTACAGAGCAGCGCACCAGTGACAGCCCAGATGATGCTCCACCTCTTGGGGCACATGGTGTCCACTGTCCACATAACCCCTTTTGCCTGCCTGCACATGCGGCAGGCTCAGTGGACGCTCAGTGCCCAGTGGTTGCAAGCATCAGGCTGTTTTAGAGGACTGCA
This sequence comes from Ichthyophis bannanicus, assembly GCA_033557465.1. Classification (NCBI taxonomy): domain Eukaryota; kingdom Metazoa; phylum Chordata; class Amphibia; order Gymnophiona; family Ichthyophiidae; genus Ichthyophis; species Ichthyophis bannanicus. The sequence continues at coordinate 68,937,387 of CM066048.1, forward strand.
TCCAAGTCATGCTAGTCTTAGCAACCTCTCTAACCTGGTGGCAGGACAATCTCAACCTCGGAGCCGGCTGCCCTTTCAGGTCCCATCAGTGCAGTGCAGCACATCCTCACCACAGATGTGTCAAAGATGGGCTGGGGGCCCCTGCGATCACCTGTAGTCGCAAGGCCCATGATCACCAGAGGAGAGTGCCTCTCAGACTGCCCGGAGATCCAGCAGGTTGATCTATTATGCCCTGCGGATCTTCCAGGACCATCTGAAAGGACAGATTGTGTAAGTCCATACAGACAACCAGGTAGCGATGCATTACATCAACAAGCGGTGGGGCACAGGCTCATACCACCTCTGTTGGGAGGCGGTGCGCCTCTGGAACTTTGCGTCAGCGAAGAACATCTCCCTCAAGGCGGTGTACTTGCTGGGCCAGGACAATATACTAGCTAACCACCTGAGCCACGTTTTCCAATCCCATTAGTGGAGACTGAACCCAACTAAACTAGGGGAGGTCTTCTGGCATTGGGATACCCCGGAAATCGACCTCTTTGCCAGTCATGAGAACACATAGCTGACATGTTTCTGCTCTGTGAGGCCGGCTCTGAGTCAGGAGACAGCGGACACGTTCCTTCTCACTTTGTCTCGGGGTTTTCTGTATGCTTTTCCACCAACACCACAGGTGTCTCGGACTCTTCTCATGATCCAAGTGGAGGCGGCCTCAGTCATCTTCATTGCACCCAGATGGCCCAGGTTCCCCCTGCTCCTGCAGCTGTCCCAGTGGGACAGTTGGCCGTTGGGGACACCCCAATGTCCATTCCCTGGCATTGACAGCCTGGATGCTGAGAGGCTAGCCATTGCACATGATCGCCTCACTCGGTCAGTGGAAGACTTCTTGCTGGCCTCACGTAAGGATTCTACACCACAGGTTTATGCCTTCAAGTGGCGCAGGCTTTCCCACTGGTGTGCGGGGGAAGGCCTTAACCCTTTCTCCTGTGCAATGTCAGAAATACTACGATATCTCTTGCATCTGTCAGGGGCTGACCTGAAGTCTAACACAGTCAGAGTGTACCTCTGTGCTATCTCTGCTCACTACCATGTGATGGATGGCCAGGCTGTGTCAGTACACCCTCTGGTGGACCGTTCTTGTGAGGCTGCCTCCTCTCCCGACCTCTGATCCACCTGTCAGTGGCATAGGACCTGAACGTGGTGCTGGGGAAGCTCATGGCCCCACCTTTTGAGCCCCTGGCTACCTGCCATCTCAAGTACCTCTCTTGGAAGGTCATATTTCCTGGTGACGCTTACCTCAGCCAGGCACATGGGCAAGCTGCAGGCCCTGGTGGCTCATGCACCTTACACCAGGTTCTAAAAGAACAGCATTGTTCTCTGGATGCACCCTAAGTTCTTGCCAAAGGTGGTTTCTGCATTCCATTTGAATCAGGAGGTGCTCTGTCTCATTCGATCCCAGTTGACTGGGGGTTGCAGTCTCCAAGAGCACCAGCTCACGTTGGGTCTCCGACTGCATTTCTTTTGCCTATCAACAGGCGGGGCTCTCTGGAGCATCATGTGATGGCTCACAGTATGCATGCCATGGCAGCCTCAGTGGCCAGCCTGCAGTCGATGCCCTTGCTGGACATCTGCCAGGCTGCCACATGGTCCTCTGTGCACATGTTTACTCCGCACTGTTGTTTGGAAGAGACCTCCCAGAAGGATTAGCGCCTTTGGCCAGGCTGTGCTCCATCTCCTCTTTGGGGAATAATGCAACTCCTTCCCTCCAGGCTATCGGAGTGGGGACTGCATCTTTGCTGCTGCTGCTGCAGTGTCAGACGTCCAGCCAACCAGCACCCCCTGCTGCCCTTTACGGTCTGCTTTTTGGGTCGCCCGTGGCTTTTACAGGGTTTTTTGGTAGCCTATAGTTTGCAAGTCCATATGTGAGGACTAACTTCCTGTTTGTTCCTGGAGAAAGTGTAGTTGCTCATCTGTAACAGGCGTTCTCCGGGGACAGCAGAAATCTGTCTTCATAACCCTCCTTCCTCCCCGTGGAGGAGGAGTTTTCTTTTTTTTTTTCTTTTTGCCATCTTGAGCTATGATAGCATACCGAGGCAAGATGGCACCTTTAGGCGGGAAGGTGACCGCACATGCGCGGTGTAACTCCCAAAGGCTTTCTTTAAAAGCTGAGGAGTGGATCCGCATGAGCTCCGTTGGCACTGATGTCACTCATATGTGAGGAGTGATTCCTGCTGTCCCCGGAGAACACCTGTTACAGGTGAGTAACTACGCTTTCCGCTACTTGTAGCCTTAAAGCATGCCATCAGTTATTGGACATCTTCTCAAATCCCAGACTGGTAGAGGCTTATGCACAGATTTTAAATTGTTCCTTTTGAACAAACTTACTGCTATTCGTAAGAATTGGGCACTGTTTGTAAAATATATGCACGAGAAAATGGTCTGTCGTATTGAGACATGGGGATATGATACCTTGTATTTGACGATCAGCTGTTTGAGCCATTTATTAGTAAAAGACACATTGTATGGAGGTTGTAAAATATTGACAAATTTTAAAGTTTTTGGAAAAAAAAAAGCATTTGGGATTGGGAGACAATACAGTGCCCAAAATATGTATTATGAGAGATCAAATCTTCTTCCAAAAGTTTTATAATTCACGGCATTCTCACCACATATGTAAAAATCTCCCAACATTTTACACCCCTTCCAGCAACTTCTATCCTCAAACTTTATATGTTCATCAATGAGGAAGGTGATAGATATGTCCTAGAATGATAATACTCTGCTATGGAAGGGCAGACTAGATATGATGTCAGAAAAAAAACACATGGCCTGTTTCTATGTACCTACTGTATTTTCTAGGAGGTTCTCGGAAATAGATATATTCCATGCAACAACAAAGTTATCCCCCATCCATTTTTTTTTTTTTTTTTTTTTTTTTTATTGAGCATTTATAGTGAAATACACCAAATCAAAATAGGAAAATAACAGTAAATCGTACATATGCAATCAATAAAAAGAAACATGTTACAATATTTAGTCCACATTAAATGGGGCTGGCAAATTAACAAAGATTAAATAATTATAGTCAAACAGAAAACCAGGCCGAAAGCCTACACTATTGGAGGACATACTATCTATGTACCGGTCCTATCCCTTAAACCTGCTCCGGAGCGATCATTCAGAAATTTTTCTAAATGGGTTATATCCATGAAAACAAAGGAAGCTCCCTCAAATCCAATCAAACATTTACAAGGAAATCGAAGAAAAAAGGTGGCCCCTAAGGCCAACACCTTGGGTTTAAGAGCTAGAAACTGCCTCCGCCGAAGCTGAGTCTCGCGAGATACGTCGGGAAAAACATTGAGAACTTGTCCACAAAAAGGGACAGATTTCTTTTTAAAGAAAGCACGAAGTATCCGCAGCTTAACTTCGATGGAGGCAAAAGTAACCAAAAGAGTAGACCGAGTGGAAACATTGTCAGTAGAATCCTCTAAAAAGGCAGTTAAATTAGAAATAGCCGGTACAATTTCATCTAAACCCCCCTCCTGAGGATTAACATTTTTTCTAGTTGCAAGAATATAATATGCCTGTAAAACAATGATCGGATCTTGAATATGAAGTACCTCCTTAAAATACTTTTCTAAAAGTATTCTAGGAGCAATAAGAGAGGTATGAGGAAAGTTAAGAAACCGAAGATTGCATACACGAGAAAAGTTTTCTAGAGCCTCCACACGGGAATATAAAACAAAAGAATTCTTTACAGCAACAGTATGCGCTGCCATCAAAGGAGGAATCTGAGAACCCAAGAGCTGAACCGATTTATCAAAAGAATTAACCTTCTCATCAAGTTGCTGAAAAGTTAAACAGCTTCTTGAGAGAAGGTACATAACGAATTTAAAGTAGAGGAAACTTTCTTGTCAAGGGATAATAAAACAGACCAGATATCTTTCAATGTTACAACATCTTCAGCTGAGGGAGGAGAAATATTAGACACCACATTCAGAACTAGCAATTGTACAGGTATAGGCATAACCAAAGGCAATTTAGCTATACTTGCGACTTCAGAAGATTTAACTGACAGGTCCAAAGTCCGCAACGGTGCAGGTAAAGGAGGAGGAGATCTCCCACTGGAATCGAGAGATACTCCATCCGGTGACGACTGCGCTATAGGGACAGGCGCAAAATGCCTGTCTAATGGACCGGACTGTTTCTCCCCTGCCCCGGCACCGGAGGCCTTGTCCACATTCTTGCCTTTCCGCTTCCCCATTTCTCACCAATATGAGTGGGGAGCAGAGCAGTGCTGCAGTATCGCCGAAGGAGCGCCAAAGGAGCAGGACCTGCTCCTTTGACCACGCTCCTTCGAAACACGCTCCGCGATGAAACCTAGGCAACCAAATATAGCAAGGTCCCCAGGGCCCGCCTGCCCGATTTCCAAAGGCACACAAGGGGGAAGAAACGCTGCAACCAAGCACCGGCCAGCAATCCAGGCAGTCCAAGGCTGTTATTCTGCCCGAGTCCTCCACACTCTCTACCAGCTCTCCCCCATCCATTTTTATTGCACTATTTATTTATTATTTATTTAACAAGAACTTATATACCGCAGCTTCCAGAGATCAGCTGCGGTTCACAAATAACAACCGTCAACAAAGCATAGTTTGTTTTACATGTAACATCATATAACTATAAACAATGTAAAGTAAACAAAATTGTTAAACTGAATAGCACAGAACAGTGCAACACTATATACATATACACATTATGTGGAATATAATCGTAGAGAGAGGTACAGATTCAGATAGGGAGGGTTTTCTTTTATGTTGTAGTGAGATGTCAGACAGAATTGGTTAGCCTTTATCTAATTCTTTTGAGTGCTGGTCTTTATTATTGTAGTGTATTGTAAACAGATGGGTTTTCAAATTTTTACGGAATTCGTTAACCTCTGTTAGCATTCTTAGTTCCTCTGGGAGGGAATTCCAGGTTATTGGGGCTGCATGAGGGAACGCTCTGTTGTTTGTTGATTTATTTGTTTTTATGAAGTCTTTGGGTGTTTTTAGTTTATTTAATTGACCTTTTCTTTGAGTAGGTTTTGATTGTTCTTTAGTAATTAATTTACTTAATGTGCATGGTGCTAAATCGAATAGTATTTTAAATGTAGTTATTAATGTTTTGTATATTATCTTGCTTTGAATTGGCAGCCAGTGAAGGGACGCTAGTATTGGTGTTATATGTTGATGAGAATGTGTTTTCGTTATTATCCTAGCTGCGGAATTTTGTGCAATTTGAAGTCTTTTAATGTTTTGTTTTGTTGTACCTAATATAATGTTAGCGAAGTCAAAGTGGGGGGTTATGGTGGCTTGAATTATGCTGATGAAATCATGTGTGTATACAAGAGGTCTAAGTTGTTTAAGTATTTTAAGCTTGAAATAAATTTTCTTTGTAGTGTTTCTGATATGGGTATCTAATGTAAGATGTTTATCTATAATAACTCCTAAGTATCTGACTTCATTTTTTATTTTAATTTCCTGGTTTTGAAGTGTTATATGAGTGGGTGGGGTATAGTCTTGATTTTTATGTATAATCATTTTTATTGAGTTTTCCATAGATATACACACAGTCACAGTCACTTGTGTCTCCCCCCCAACAGGTAGGGCAAGCAATCAGGGAGGCTCAAACAAGTAATAAGCAAGATCTGCTAACAGCGGAATGCAGAAATGCACATAACAGGAAAATACCGGCCAACCGGGGTTAGCGCCTAGCAGAAGAGGAACAAACACAATAGGGTTATCCCCTAACAGTAGTAACAGTATGCCTGAGGCCTCTAAGGGACCCCATACCTAGCATCAGCCTCACAGGGGAATCTACCCAAAACAACAATAAGGGAGAAAACAGTAAACAGGAAAGCAATATAAATAAATACAGACCCGCCCCTCCCAAATTCCCCAACTCCCTCTCTCCTCCCCTCCCCACCCTCTGTAGGCCCCCCCATCCCCCCCCCACCCTGACGTCCCCAAACCCTACCCTTTGCCCGAAGAAGCCCAAGGGGGAACCCCACCAATCCCACCTTCCTGAGCTTTCCAACCGCTCCCCACTGACCGGTCTTTGAGTAAAAACTCAGGGAGCCCCTCTTAATCCTCATCTGGGGGCACCCCAACCGCTCCGCACAGGGGTTCCCAAATTAATTGAAATCGTTCCCAAGACTTGTGCCCGAGTAATTTGGCTGTTCTACGCTCCATCTGCACTGCATCAAATCACGCAGGTGGTTTTCCCACTCCTCCAATCCCGGTCCGAACTCAGATAGCCAATGGCGCAAAATACAGCGCTTGGCCACTAAGAAGCCCTTTTCATAAAGCTGCCTCTGGGCCAATGAACCGGGGTCCCCCGGGGTAACCAAATGAAATAGACACCAAAGAGGGTGCAGGGGTAACTGCGTATGAGTCCAGCGACTGAGTTTTACTCCGACGCCCTCCCAGAATAAGGAGATGATGGAGCAGGACCAAAATCTATGGAATAGGGTTCCCACCTCCTTCCTGCAGAGACCACACACATCCACTGAGACAATGCCCATCCGCCGCGCCCTCACCTCGGAGATATGCGCCCTCCACAGCAACTTAAATTGTAACTCACGATACCGCACGGCTTCCACCATTCCCCGAAGCAGCAGAAAAGCCTGTCCCAGAGTCTCCTCAGTAAGGCCTTCCATCCCATCCGTTCTCCAGCGGGCCACCAAAGAAGTTAAACATTGCAGAGTGGGCGAAAGAGTCAGCTCAGCACGGAGCTGACGTGCAGACGTGGCCTCCTGAAGTCTGCCCATCAATATCCAAAGACTAGTTGTGCTCGACCAGGGCAAGGCGTCCCGAGCCAGACTAGTCACATAGTGGCGAGCCTGTAAATAGAAATAAAAAGAGGACCTCTGGAGTCGGTATCGACCACAAAGATGCGTAAACGATTCTAATTGATCGGAGGTCTCCATTCGCAATTGTCCCAGATATTCCACACCTGCCTGCTTCCAGGCCCGAGCAACCCCCCCCCTCCCGCCCGGGCGCAAAACTGCGATTACCGAGCAGAGGCAGGCAATCCGTGATCGACCAGCGCTGCTTCTGGGACCGACAGATAACTCTCCATGCCAGCCGCAGCGTCCGTAAGTAACACGACTCACGCCAGAACGCCGGTAGCAACGAGCCCCCACAATGCAGCAAGAACACTCTGTGCCAGGATTCAGAGACCTGATCCAGAAGAGCGACAGGGAGGCGCTCCTCGTTCCCCATGACTAGGTCGCTCACCCGGCGCGCTAGGTAGCTAAGATTATAAGTTCTTAGGGAGGACCAACCCACACCCCCTTCACTCATCGGTCGCATAAGCGCTGCCAGGGCTATCCTAGGCCGTTTAGACTGCCAGATAAACCAACCCAGTCGTTTATGTAGCTCCATCAAGTCTCGCCGAGTTACCCATACAGGTAAGTGCCGTAATAGATAAATACAACGCGGCCATTCCACCATTTGCACTAAGGCTATTCGCCCATGAGGGAGAGCGGAAGATCCCTCCACTTCTGCAGATTTGCTATCGTCGACGTCAGCATAGGCCGAACATTGACCTCATAGAGACTCCGTGGGTGTGTCGGGATATGGATCCCCAGATAACGAATGGGCCCCGATGCCCACGTTAATGGAAAGACTCCCTGCCACGTTGGGCGCGACTGATTATCTACATCTAGACCAGGGACTTCGAGCGATTGATGCGGAGTCCGGAAAAAGCTCCAAAACTCTCAATAAGGCGAAGGGCTTCTGGCAGAGATCGTTCAGGATCTGTAAGGCAAAGTAGAAGATCATCTGCAAAAGCACTGACCTTAATGCCCCCCCCTCGCCACTCGATACCCTGTGTGGAGGACGACTCGGCCAGGGCAACTAACAAGGGCTCCAATTGTAAAACATACAACAGCGGGGATAGAGGACAGCCCTGTCTGGTCCCCCTGTGCAATGTAAATGGGTGAGAGCACCCCCCTCCGGTGTCGACCATCGCTCGGGGGTCTGTATAAAGCGCCTGGATCCACTGGGGAAACTGACCCTGAAAACCAAACTTCTGTAGGGCTGCGAACATATACTGCCACGATACCCTATCAAACGCCTTTTCCGAGTCTAAGCTAGCAAGGATCAGTGGTTCGCGGTGGAGCAGACACTTCTCAATTCCTAGGAGTACCTTGCCTATATTGATCGAAGCCTCGCGTCCCTTAACAAAACCCGCCTGATGTCGTCCTATCAAGGCCGGAAGAAATAATTGAAGTCTATTCGCTAGGACAGAAGCAAACAGTTTCAAGTCCACATTGATCAAAGAGATAGGCCTATAGGAGGCCGGGTCCTCCAAATCCTTCCCCAATTTTGGAATCAAACTAATACTGGCAGTGCGCATATCACGTGGAAAAGTGCCCGAGGCACCCGCCTCCTCATAGACCGCCACCAGCGTGGGCACCCACGCCGACATCAACAGCTTGTAGGCCTCATACGTGAAGCCATCGGGCCCCGGGGCCTTGTGTGGGGATCCCGCTTGAAACGCTTTTTGGACTTCCCCCCCCGTGAGAGGTTGATTCAAAGCCATTTGTTGCTCCTCCGAGAGTTTAGGGAGAGAAAGTTGTTGCAGGAAGGCTGCCACATGATCAGGATCCCCATCTTCCTGTCTGTAGAGGTGTGCATAGAAAGAGCGGAACACACGCGCCACTTCATCACCCCGCGTGTGCTGCCGTCCCTCAGTATCCCTAATTACCGTAACACCACGGGGACCTGCCTTATCTCGCACTAAGCGTGCCAGTAGTTTACCGGACCGATCCTCGTACCGAAAAAATTGATGTCGGTAATATTGTTGCGATTGAATGGCTCTCTCTTGTAACAAATCGTTCAACTGTTTCTGGATGCCCACATAGGGTAGGACGCCGCCCGCCCGACGAAGTGCCTGCGCCTTCGCCTTGCGGAGATCTCGGGTTAGTCTAAGAATATCATCATTAACCCTACGTTTCTCTGCAGCGACATAAGCAATGATATGTCCGCGAAGAACGGCCTTACCTGCTTCCCAAAAAATGGCCACCGAACTCGTGGACTTCTCATTATGGTATACATAGTCCGCCCAGCTCTTCCGCAGATATTCACCGAATTCCGGTTTCTTCCAGAGATAGCCGGGAAAAGTCCATTTTTTATTCCCCAATCTCTCCCCCCTCCAACCCATACAAACCATGGCATGATCTGACACAATAATAGACTCTTTCTCTACATTACGCACTTTCCAAAACCAGTGTCTCGACACCAGAATATAATCAATTCTTGACCAGGTGTGGTGGGCTCGCGAGAGGTGTGTGTAGTCTCTGCTGTCCTGATGCAAAACCCGCCACGTGTCCACCAGCTCCCCCAGATCACAGAGAAAACCTACTCCCTTGGTGTCCCATTTCCGTCCAGGGTGGGGTTGGGATTTATCCAAAAGCGGGTCATGGGGGCAATTAAAATCCCCCGCTAAGACTATCGGGATTTTTGGGGCTGCCAAGACTTTCTTTAACACTTCCCGGAAAAAGTCATGATTATAAGTATTGGGGCATAAATATTTCCGATAAAGAACTCTTCTCCCTGAATTTTAGCGTGCCAAAAAAAGATATCTGCCCATGGGGTCCCCTTCCATCCCCAGAAGTTCGCAAGAAAGGTTTTTATGTATCAAGATGGCCACTCCTTTCCGCCGCGTGTCCGACGAGGCAGAGTAGACCGTCCCCACCCAATCCCGCTTCAATTTAGCATGTTCTGCGGCAGTTAAGTGGGTTTCCTGCAATAGCGCTACTTGGGCCTTACGCCGTTTGAGGGCTTGCAAGATTTTTGTACGTTTCACCGGTGTGCTGACCCCCCCCCCACATTCCAAGTAACAAAGTTCAGGTCAGAAGGCATATATCAGGTGGAGTCAGTATTACCAAATGATCACCAGTAATATTACCCCCCTTAGTGCGGAGCAGCCCAGCCTCCACTCCGCACCCAGACAACAGAGTCTCAAAATATGGGAGCAAGTCACCCCAGGAATCACTCAGGAAGTCCATCATAAGGAGTAAATAGTCCCGGTCCCCCCCCTTAGGGCTCTTTGCTGCTTCCCCACCCTCTTCCCCCTCTCCCCCCCCGTCCCCTTCCCTCCCCTCCCAAAAAAATCCCCTAAATTCCAGGCACATCCTATACCTCAGTTAACTTCACTGAGGTCCGAGCCTTAAGTGATGCCGCGGGGCAGCCCCAACATTGCCCACCCCCCCTCCCACTTATATAGCGCACCTACAAAAGATACTAGACACTAGACAACCCACCCACATAGCCAGTGAATATGATAACCTGGCAAAATAAGGAAGGCAGAATATAAAAGCAGAATATACAAAGAAGAGAAGAAAAAAACAAAACAAAAACAAAAGTATAGTAAGTTACAGAGGAGCATATCAGGTTGCAGACATTAGCTGAGAACAACGGAAGTCCGGCTCATCCAGGCCAAGCAGAATAAAATGAACTCTCAGCCGGCCATGCGTCCGAGGCCTCCCACCCGGGCTCTCTGCCGGCGTGCCAGTCCAGTATTCAGGCCATTCAGGGTCACCCAAAACCGTGGCGCCTCATACAGCCAGGTCCGATGTCTGCCATTTCGCGAGAAATTGCTGCGCCGCACTCACGTTATCAAATATGTGAGTCTGACCCTGATGAGTGATGCGCAGCGTGGCTGGGAATGCCAGTGTGAATCTCGCATGGCGCCGAAACAGTTCCGCACAGATCGGGCCAAATTCTCGTCTCCGTGCCGCCACTGGCGCAGAATAATCTTGGAATAAGAGGATCTTGCGGTTGCCCAACATCAGCTCACCCTTCTTCCGGTATTCCTGTAAGATTTGCATTTTATGTTGAAAGTTCAAAACGCGCAAAATGACAACTCGTGGTCGCTCTGTTGTTTCCCGACGGGCACCCAACCGGTGAGCTCGTTCGATCTTAAAGTTCGCCGCCAGATCAGTCAGGCCTAAAGCCTCTGGCAACCAGCGCTCCAGAAAGGCCAACAGCTCCCGTTCCGGTTTGTCTTCTCCGATGCCCACAATACGCAGATTATTGCGCCTGGATCTATTCTCTAGATCGTCCAGTTTCTGTTGTAGCTCACGTAGCTGTTGCATTTGGGCTTCAAGCGTTCTGTCTCGGGTGCCCTCGTTCTCCTCCACACTCGCCACGCGGAGTTCCACCTCGTCCATTCGATTCCCAAAAGCCATTAAGGCTTCTTCCATACCATCCAGCTTTTTTAGTAACAGATCGAACTTAGGATCAAGTAGCTTGACCACCTCTTTGGCCAATTCGGCTGTGGCCGAGTCTACACTGTCTCCACTCGGCGAGGACGGCTGTGTCATGGCCGCGGAGGAGGGCCCCGCTCTCGTTGGCTTTTCGCAGTCTTTTTTCGGTGCTAAAGGCATCGTCAGGCAGGGTGGGAAGCAATGCAGGCTGCGCCGAATCTCACAAGTGTGACCACTGAGGTGGGAGGAAGCAATCACCGAGATTGAGAGATAAATTGGCCGATTAATTGTCGGGGCTGCACCGGAGCGAGCGGGACACGTCCACCCTCACTCACACATCACGTGGTCTCTCCATAGTCTTGATTTTTAGTAACAATTAGCACTTCTGTTTTTGCGTGATTTATTTGGAGATTGTGTGTGTTTAGCCATGAAGTTATTTCATTGAAGCAATCCGATAGGAGTTGCAACGGTATGTTAGGGATTGTGAATGGGATGTACATCATAATATCATCTGCATACAGATGATAGAGTACACCGTATTTTTTAAAAATATTGCAAACTGGTTTTATGTATATGTTAAATAGGAGAGCTGAAAGCGCTGAGCCTTGTGGTAAACCTGTTTTCAAATTTATATGATTCAGACGTTTGATTGCCTATTCTAACATTTTGAGTTCTATTGCTCAGGTAGGAAGTGAACCATTTATGAACTGTAGAATATATTCCTATATGTCTTAAGTTGTTAAGCATTATTGAATGGTGAACACTATCAAATGCTGCTGATATGTCCATAAATAAGAGGATGAAGGCTTTTTTGTAGTTGTCGATTCCTTTTAGTAGTGTGTCTGTTAGTACGGTCAGAAGTGTTTCAACTCCATGCTTTGGACGAAATCCATATTGTTGGTCGTCAAGCGGATAGGATGAATCAAGGAATTCTTGTGTTTGTATTTGTACAGTTTTTTTTTCGATGACTTTTGCTAAGAATGGTATACTTGAGATAGGTCGGTAAGATTTTGGAGAGGTTTTGTCAAGTGTGTTATTCTTTAGGATTGGTCTGACTTGTACATGTTTAAGTGTGGGTGGGAGGTGACCTTGGAGTAGTGATAGGTTGACCATAGGGAGTATGAAGGGTAGAAGAATTGGGATTGTGTTTTTTATCCAGGTTACTGGGCAGGGGTCGAGATAAGAAGTTGTGGTGTTGAGATTGAGAATGATGTTTTTTAAAGATGTTTTGGATATAGGGTGAAATTCTGGCCATTCGCTTAGCACAGGGGTCTCAAACACGCGGCCCGCGAGAGCATTTTCTGCGGCCCGCGACACCACGGAGTATTGTTTACATTGCATTTTTGTCCTCCTGCTGTTTCTATATTTTTTTTTACCTCGCGTGATTCCCGGGGCTGCATGGTGTTTCTCACGTCCGCGTCACACGCCTGCCCTCCACCAATCAGCGACAGGCAGGAGGAGAAAAAGGAGGGGGGGGGGGCCGGGCCCAGAAGCAGTCTGAACAGCCTTGAAGAATCGCCTGCTTGGATCGCCTGTTGGAGGATCGCCAGGGTGCACAGCTCTCCGCAGCAGGTAAGGAAGCAGTCTGCCCAGCCCTGCCTCCCTCTGTCCCTCTCCTCTTCGGCTTTCAGAGCCGCGAAGGGAGAGCTTCTCCCTCGCAACTCTGTTAAGCTCGAGGGGGCAGAGGGGAAATTTCCCATAAGCCTCAGCCGGCTTAACAGAGTCGCGAGAGAGGAACTCTCCCTTCGCGGTTCTAAGCCCGAAGAGGAGAGGAGGGAGGGAGCGAGCCTGCCTGCCTGCCTGCGATTTTAGGTAGGGAGGGAGGGAGGGAGGGAGGGAGCCTGTGATTTTTGCGAGGGAGGGAGAGGGGGGGCCTGTGATTAATGCCAGGGAGGGATGTACGGAGGCCTGTGATTTTTGCCAAGGAGGCAGGGAGGGAAGGAGAGGGGGGGCCTGTGATTTTTGCGAGGGAGGGGAGGGGAGGGGGGGCATTGATTTTTGCGAGGGAGGGAGAGGGGGGGCCTGTGTTTTTTGCGAGGGAAGGGAAGGGAGGGGAGGGGAGGGGGGGCCTGTGATTTTTGCCAGGGAGGGGGGGGGGGCCTGTGATTTTTGCCAGGGAGGGAGGGAGGCCTGTGATTTTTGCCAGGGAGGGGAGGGGGGGAGGCCTGTGATTTTTGCCAAGGAGGGAGGGAGGGAGGGAGAGGGGGGGCCTGTGATTTTTGCGAGGGAGGGAGGGAGGGGAGGGAGGGGGGAGGGGGGGCCTTGATTTTTGCGAGGGAGGGAGAGGGGGGCCTGTGATTTTTGCGAGGGAAGGGAAGGGAGGGGAGGGGAGGGGAGGGGGGGCCTGTGATTTTTGCCAGGGAGGGGAGGGGAGGGGGGGGCCTGTGATTTTTGCCAGGGAGGGAGGGGGGGCCTGTGATTTTTGCCAGGGAGGGAGGCCTGTGATTTTTGCCAGGGAGGGAGGGAGGGAGGCCTGTGATTTTTGCCAAGGAGGGAGGGAGGGAGGGAGAGGGGGGCCTGTGATTTTTGCGAGGGAGGGGAGGGGTAGGGAGGGGGGGGCCTTGATTTTTGCGAGGGAGGGAGAGGGGGGGCCTGTGATTTTTGCGAGGGAAGGGAAGGGAGGGGAGGGGGGGCCTGTGATTTTTGCCAGGGAGGGGGAGGGAGGGGGGGGCCTGTGATTTTTGCCAAGGAGGGAGGGGAGGGGAGGGGGGGCCTATGATTTTTGCCAGGGAGGGAGGGGGGGCCTGTGATTTTTGCCAGGGAGGGAGGCCTGTGATTTTGCCAGGGAGGGAGGGAGGGAGGAGGCCTGTGATTTTTGCGAGGGAGGGGAGGGGGGGCCTGTGATTTTTGCCAGGGAGGGCCTGTGATTTTTGCCAGGGAGGGAGGGAGGGAGGCCTGTGATTTTGCCAGGGAGGGAGGGAGGGAGGCCTGTGATTTTTGCCAGGGAGGGAGGGGGGGGCCTGTGATTTTTGCCAAGGAGGGGACTGTGATTTTTGCCAAGGAGGGAAGGAAGGAGGGAGGGAGGGAGGGGGGCTGTGGGCTGGAGGGAGTCAGAACAGGTAATGTGCTGTGGGCTGGGGGGGGGGGGGGACAGAACCATTACATGTTCTGACCCCCCCCCAGCCCACAGCACATTACCAGTTCTAAACCCCCCAGCACATTACCAGTGGACTGCATGAAAAAAAAACTAGAAGAGAGAAGAGAGGACAAATGGACAGCAGACGATGGAGAGTTAGCAGAAGACACGAAGAAACCATAATAAAGTGGCCGGAACAATTGCAACTGAAAAAAAATGCACAAAAGGTAGGAAAATATCTCTTTATTTTGAGTTTATTAACTGGAATATGTCAGCTCTGGGAAATGTGCATCATTTATGTCTGTGCTTTAGTACAAGAAATTAATTTATAGTTTTATTTCTACAGTGCTGAGGTATTCTGTGTAATTCCTATTTGACATTGCTACTTGTTCTTTTTTCCCAGTAGGTCATGTATTGTTCTCTGAAATGTATTGATTTAATATTTGCAGTGTTGCCTTTTGATAGGTAGGGTCTGGTGCTTTGTGAGTCCTGGTAGTGCTGTTATGATACGGGGGGTTTGCTATGGGTTCTAAATGGGCAGTGTTAGTAGTAGTTCCTAATGTGCCTGGCGGTTGGCACTGGATTATAGTAATATAGAAATTTTCTAGTCTTTCTTTATCCATGCACTCATTATGCAACATTATGCAAATATTTATGCAAATGAGGCCCCTTATGCAAATGAGGACCCGTGTCTTATGCGGCCCCCGGGTTACTTTACAAGTCCTCATTCGGCCCTCAAAGCAATTTGAGTTTGAGACCCCTGGCTTAGCATATGAAGAGGTGTGTAAATAGGGTCTAGGGTCATTGGTGAATGTTTTGTTTTGTTTTGATAATAGTTGGCTAAAGTTTGTGCTGATATATCAGTGATTTCCTTGCTAGAGGCTTGAGAATTGTTAGATTACTAACAATGGAAAATAGTTCTCTTGGTCTATTATATGACTTTGATAGGATTGTAGCGTAGTAATTTTTCTTTGAGTTATCTATGGCATCTTTATAGTTTGTGAGATGGTTGTAATATAATTCTTTATCAATGGTGGATTTGGTTTTACGCCATTTACGTTCTAGATTTCTTAGTTCCCTTTTCATTTGTTTTAATGTGCTATTAAACCATGGTGTACAGTTAGGTTTTGAGTGGGTTAGTTTTTTATTAGTTTGATTTATTATGGCTGCATTGTTTATGGTGGTATGCCAGTTTCTGACTGCTTCGTCCAAGTTTGTTGGAGCTAGTGTAAGGTGAGGGATTGTAGAATCCAAGAACTCGGTTTCATTAAATTTCTTAAATTTTATAGTCTGGTCATTTCTTGTGAGTTTTATGGTACAGTTGGTATTGTAGTTGATGTTAAGTTTGATGAGGTGATGATCAGACCAAGGTATTTGCGAGCACTCTAAGGAGTCTTGTTTAAACAGTTTAAAGATCAGGTTGGGTAGTAGGACAAGATCAAGAGTACCACCTTTGGTGTGTGTAGGTATGTTTATTATTTGATGGTAGTCTAAGTCAGATATGGTTTCAAGAAAAAGGTTGTATTCAGTTATCGGTAGTGAGGGAAGGTTAAAATCTCCTAGAACAATTAGTGGGTTTTGTTCAGAGGATGAGTTGAGGTGTTCAATTAGTGAGTGAAGGCTGTCTGCATTTTGGTTGGGGGGTCTATATATTAAACAGAATCTGAGGTGGTCTATTTTTATTATGAGAGTGTCACTATTGTTGTTTGAGTAGGCTAGAGGTTTTTTTTAGCTTTTAGAGTTTTATTTGTCATAATTAGTACACCACCCCCTTTTTTGTTGGTTCTATGTGAGTGGGCAATATCGTAGTTTGAATTATCAAGTTGGTTTAGTACAGGGGTCGGCAACCCGCGGCTCCGGAGCCGCATGCGGCTCTTTCTCACCTTTGCCGCGGCTCCGGAGCACACTGCCCGCTTTAAACGTCGCGTTATGGGCTCCCTCCATGTCAGCTCCCTCCCTTCTTCTGCAGCCGCGGTTCCCTGTCTCTTAGGGAACCGCGGCTGTGCTTTTAAAATCATCTCGGAGCCCTTCCTGTCTTGACGGGCTCCGTGCAGCATTGTCCCGCCTCTAAAGGAAGTTGGGAGGCGGGACAATGCTGCACGGAGCCCGTCAAGACAGGAAGGGCTCCGAGATGATTTTAAAAGCACAGCCGCGGTTCCGTAAGAGGCAGGGAGCCGCAGCTGCAGAAGAAGGGAGGGAGCTGACATGGAGGGAGGGAGCAGATATGAATGAATGGATGGTGGGCGGGGGGCTGACATGGAGGGAGGGAGCAGATATGAATGAATGGAGGGAGGGGGGCTGACATGGAGGGATGGAGGGGGCAGACATGAGGGAGGGGGGGCTGTGACATGAAGGGAGGGAGCTGATATGAATGGATGGAGGGAGGGGGGCTGACACTGGAGGGAGGGAGGGGGGCTGACATGGAGGGAGGGAGCAGATATGAATGGATGGAGGGAGGGGGGCTGACATGGAGGGATGGAGGGGGCTGACATGGAGGGAGGGGGCTGACATGGATCGAGGGGGGCTGACATGGAGGGATGGAGGGGGCTGACATGGAGGGAGTGAGCAGATATGAATGAATGGAGGGAGGGGGGCTGACATGGAGGGATGGAGGGGGCTGACATGGAGGGAGGGGGGCTGACATGGAGGGAGGGAGCAGATATGAATGGATGGAGGGAGGGGGGCTGACATGGAGGGATGGAGGGAGCGGGGCTGACATGGAGGGATGGATCGAGGGGGGCTGACATGGAGGGAGGGAGCAGATATGAATGAATGGAGGGAGGGGGGCTGACATGGAGGGATGGATGGGGCTGACATGGAGGGAGGGGGGCGGACATGGAGGGATGGATCGAGGGGGGCTGACATGGAGGGATGGAGGGGGCCTGACATGGAGGGAGGGGGGCTGACATGGAGGGAGGGAGCTGATATGAATGGATGGAGGGAGGGCGGGGGCCTGACATGGAGGGATGGAGGGGGCTGACATGGAGGGAGGGGGGCTGACATGGAGGGAGGGAGCAGATATGAATGGATGGAGGGAGGGGGGCTGACATGGAGGGAGGAGGGGGCTGACATGGAGGGAGGGGGGCTGACATGGAGGGAGGGAGCTGATATGGATGGATGGATGGAGGGAGGGGGGCTGACATGGAGGGAGGGAGCTGATATGGATGGAGGGAGGGGGGCTGACATGGAGGGATGGAGGGGGCTGACATGGAGGGAGGGGGGCTGACATGGAGGGGGCTGACATGGAGGGATTGGGGAGGCGGGCTGACATGGAGGGAGGGAGCTGATATGGATGGAGGGAGGGAGGGAGGGAGGGTGGGGGCTGACATGGAGGGATGGAGCACTGGTAATGGGGTTGAGGGGACGAGCACTGGAAATGAGCTGATTAGGGGAGGCTAGGACTGGTAATGAGCTGATGGGGGGTAGGACTGGTATTGGGCTGATTAGGGGAGGCTAGCACTGGTAATGGGGTTGAGGGGGGATTGGCACTGGAAGCGAGCTGATTGGGGGGCTTTGACTGGGCATGGGCTGATTGTGGGGAGGGGAGGATAGAGCTGCTGGCCCTGGAAGATAACTGGGGGCTAAGGCTACAAATGGGCTGATATGAGGGGATGGGAGAATGGAACTGGATCTGAGAGGGGCTGCCATGGTATTTGTACTAGAAGGGACTGGTCAGTGGGGAAGGAGGGGGACTGGAAGGAAATGGACACCAGTGGCAATCATGGGTATGGCAGTTGACATTGGAAGGTACTGGGAGTGAGGACTGGAAAGGGGCTGATATTGGGGAGGGTTACTGGGACTGGAAATAGGCTGATGGAAAGAAGTGAAGAAAACGAAAGAAGAGATAAGAACTGGCAGATGGACCATAGACCACAGAAAGAGAGCTAAGAGAAGACAGGAAAGCAGAAGCCTCAGATCGGGACCAGCATGATCAAAGAATAAATTGGTCAGACAACAAAGGTAGAAAAAATAATTTTATTTCATATTAGTGATTTGACTACAAAATCATCATAATTTTGAAATCAAATATTGTTACTT
Organism: Ichthyophis bannanicus; assembly: GCA_033557465.1. NCBI lineage: Eukaryota > Metazoa > Chordata > Amphibia > Gymnophiona > Ichthyophiidae > Ichthyophis > Ichthyophis bannanicus. The sequence continues at coordinate 68,955,749 of CM066048.1, forward strand.
CTTGTTGTTATATTTTCTGGCGTATTTTTTTTGGTGTGCGAAGGAAGAGGGGTAGTCTTATACGGCGAGTATAGGCCAAACACCTATATTTTAACAGGAAAAGTAGGGGGTCGTATATAGCATTAAGGTAAGAAACAATATATGCAGTGTTAGATTTGTTTTAAATGTCGCAATGGTTTTGCGGCTCCCAGTTTTTTTTTTCCCTTCGGAAACGGGTCCAAGTGGCTCTTTATGTCTTAAAGGTTGCAGACCCCTGGTTTAGTAGGACTGTATCTGTGTCGGAGAGCCAGGTCTCTGTTATACATAGTATATCTGGTTTTAGGTCTGTCAGTAGATCATTAATTATAGGGATTTTATTTTTTAATGATCGAGCATTTATAAGGATGCATGATAAAGATGTGGATTTATGGTGGTGGTTTGACTGGGTGGCATGTTGTAGGTTAATTTGCTTTATTTGGATGAGTCTATGGTAGTTTATTTTCGTCTGGTTGTGAGGATAATAGTATCCAATATGGATGTTGTTCCTGTTTGTTGTGTGTATGATTGGAATTGTATTGTGGTTTTTGCTGTTAAGGCTTAGTGTTAGGTCAATTAGGATTGTTAGGAGGATGCAGGTGTAAGATACTTTTAGTAGCATTGTTATTGTTTGAGTCATTCTTGTCTATGTGGTGAGTTTGAGTAGTGTATGACTGGAGTGTGTCAGGTAATGTGTGAAAGTTATACACAAGTTATACAGAGTGAGTTAGGTTGAAGTTCAATTTGGAATAATTTACCATCAAGTAGGTAAGAAGTCAATACTGGTTGCTGATTTATCTACAATGGTGACCTGTTATGACCAACAGTAAATATCAATTTACAATATTAATCTAATAGATGCATCAATTGTCAATTTCTGGGGCAGTGATTTAGGTTGTTATGCTTTATATTTCTGGTGATTATCAGTAGATAACAATAGTATGGATCAGATAGTAGTTATAACTAAAGTACTAGCAGCAATAATAAACAGACAATGGTTATTGATGAGATTACTGACAACAGTAGGGCTCAGACAGTTAAGTATACGAGTTACTGTACTGTACTGTATACGAGTTATTGTAAAGATCATACAAAGGTATTTGCTGTGATCAAAGACTTAGCCGTAATGTTATTTGAGTTACTGGCGGCATTGAATTGATACAAAGTAGTGCTCTTGCAACAGTATCCTAAAGGCTTGTAACAGTAGACTAATTATACAACTTAATTAGAAAACATGCTAAATGTAACAGTGATAAGCTAGATGTAATGGATGGGTAATAAATTGTGTTATAATTAAACAATATATGCTAGCAATAGAGTGTTAGTGAATATGTGTTTGTATCAGAAGACTCTGCGAGTAAATCGTGCAGATAATAATAATGGTAAGCTAGCTAAGATTAAAGAATAGTAAAAGCTAATATAATTAAGCAATAGTCTGTTTATACGGTATATCTAATTAGTGGCGTTCTAAGTAGGATATACTTGCTGCGTTGAGGATCTGGTGGTTATGATGAAGATACGCGAGCTTGACCCTGGGGGAGCTCCAGCCGTACAAGGATGTTGTGGCAAGGTTTTCTCCGTTGTCTTCGGTGACTCTGTTCTGGATTTGTGATTGTCTTACGTGCCTTAGCCTAAGGGCCGTGCCAAAGGGTCCTCAGGCGCGGGCGCGCCTGTAGCGCTCTCCTTTTAAAGTGGAGAGTGAGGCCACGATTGGGCAGAGGTGCTCGGTGATGCGCTGGGTGGAGGTGGAGCCAGCGATCCTGATTCTCAGGTGAGCTCCCCCCGTGAAGCCGATTGCTTCAGTTGCCTGCTCTTTTAGTTGTTGGTCTCCCGGGGCAGGGTAGACTCTTCTCCGCCGCGGCAGCAGCACAGATCGATGTCTTAGCTCCTCCTGGAGCAGTGCTGATCGAGAGAGGACTTGTGGCTGTAGCGCTCTCCTTTTAAAGTGGAGAGTGAGGCCCCGATTGGGCAGAGGTGCTCGGTGATGCGCTGGGTGGAGGTGGAGCCAGCGATCCTGATTCTCAGGTGAGCTCCCCCCGTGAAGCCGATTGCTTCAGTTGCCTGCTCTTTTAGTTGTTGGTCTCCCGGGGCAGGGTAGACTCTTAGACTATCCTTTTCCCATATTTTCTTATATGCACATGAACCTTGGATTGGAGTCAACAAAGCTGCATATAGCTTAGAGAGCAAGTCCTCACCTTTTGAATGTCTTATGAATAAAAAGTTCTTCAAAAGATGTGGGACCTGCACAGATATCCTCCAGATGGACAGACCACATTTCTTTGTTATGTTCTGAAAGTTTTCCAATTCCACCCACCCTTCCTTTATAAATGGGCCAGTGCTATAGAGCCCTTTTTTTTTCTCCTGCTTATGTGCATTTGTAACTATGGGCATGTACACTAGCTGTGTGAAGTGTTTTACCTCATTAAGTAGGAATGGCCCAGGGAGGGCAATTCAACTCTTGCTAGGAGTCTCTCTCATTTTACTTCCTTTTCTTTCTCTAGCTACAGTATCTCCTCATTCTGCTTTCCGCTGGTGTTGCTTCCAAGACTAATCTGTGCAGGGTGATAATGGGGGCAAGAATTTTGACATACTGTACCCATTTCATTTCTTCTGCAGGCAGAGCAGCGGATCCCTACTGGAAAGTCACCAATGCTGTTTCCAATATTATCTGCTCACTTGTTTTTGGTAATTGCTTTGATTATAAGAACACCAAGTTTCAGCATCTGCTCTTCCTCATTTCTAAGAACATAGCATTGGCAGGGGGACCAGTAGCACAGGTATTTGCCTTGTTCACCTACATTGCCAGTTGTACAACTCATTCAGCAATTAGTTGCCAGCACAGTAAACAATGGATACTGAATGTTGCTGCAAATGGGATCCGTTTTCACTCTTACCAGTCCAGTCTCTCCTTGACAGAAGATGAAATGAGGCAGGCGGTGGTCTGGCACCTTTCCAAAGGACTCCTGGCACTGGTGTCTTGATTCATCTAGTCTTCCTTATCGTCACTCCAGTCCAGTCCCTTTACTTCTGGGTTACGCAACCCTTCCAGCAGCTTGGAGGCTGAGCCCAACCTTTTTGGGGATGGAGCGGTATAAATACCACTAGGACCACCCACCAACTCCAGTATTCTCAGCCTCCAAGCAGCTGGAGGGTTCCATAAGCCTAGGGCTTACTGGAGTCTTCTCTTTTATTTAGATCATTTAAATTTTCACTCTTATTTCACCTTTATTTCACTTTTATTTCTTATATGTCTGATTTCTTTTCGTTTAGTTTTTAGCAGGTCCTGCTCCTTTAATTCCTCCTGCCTGCTCTCTCCTCCCCCCCCCCTCCCTGGTCGGCACGGGCATCGGAGGTGTTTTCCTGCAGGCAGCGAAGAGAATCCCTTTTTTGCTGATCTCCTCTGCTGCGTTCACGGCTAGCTCCTGCACATTTCACCCGGACCTACCCTGCCTCGTGCCGAAGCCCTTCTGGTGGCTGAGCGCTGGAGGCAGCGCCGCAATACTATTCCCACCGCCGGACCTGTCCCAGGACAGAAGGACGAGGAGGCGAGCTCCGGGTCCCCCGTTTACCTGCGGGGCAGCAGTTCAAGCAGCGATCTTCATTTAGAGGAGCGGCTCCCACTTCCGGGCTGCTTTCGGTGTGGAGATCCGCCGGCCCGGAGGACAGACTCGCGGGCCCCCGTTCAGGTCTCCACGTGGTGAGGCCTACCACGTGTTGAGCCAACGGGCAGTGAACGCTGAGCCGGGCCCAGCTAACAACAGAAGACATAATCGTAAGTACATGGGTTATCTTCAGTTTTATAGCGATTTCTTTTGAGTTTATTTGATTTCATTTGTTTTATTTGTAATGTTAAATATAGATTAACAAGAACAAAGGGGCTGTTAGTTTCCCGGTTCGGGGGAACTATTGATCCACTGGAGGAGAGAGCACACAGCACACAGCACACACACACACACCCACACTCAGTCCTTTGAAGTGTGTACAGCCTCTGATAGGAGGTTCTGGAATTCTGTGCTGTACAGTTTTTTGGTGCTTAGGGCTATTGCGAAGCTTTGGAGTAAGTAGGGCTTCTGTAGCTCTCATCAAGACATGGCGAGCAAGTCTAGGTGTCCATCCTGTGGCACACGCAGGGGCACTTCCTCGGAGGCAGGGATCTGCAGGGGTTGTGCTGCAGTGGCTGCCTCTGTGGAACAAGAAATTAACTTGGCCATGACACAGCCTTCTCAGGGGTCAGGAGACCCCCTGGAAGGGGAGGGGTGGTCCCAGCTCCCTCCCTCTTCATTATCGGATCTACCCACTTCTCCTCTGCCCCTTTCGCCCCCCCCCCCCGCATGTGCAGGGGGAGCCGGAGATTTTTTCTCCCCTGACTTCATCCTCTTACTTCACAAGGCCTACTGCCTGCGTAAGCAGGGCTTAGGAACAGGAGAGGCTGGTCCGTCGGCGGACGACAAGTCAGCTAGACCCATGAGAGCAAGCAATCCGGAATCCGGTATTCCTCCTAAGCGTCCCCGTCTTAGTTGTGAGGAGCCGCTAGCGTCCCTCTCACAGGGTACCCCGGAGGAGGATAGCTCTGATAAGGACTTGGATGAGGAAGAGGAGGAGCTTGAAGAAGGGGAAATCCCGGAAGAAGATCAGTCCCGGATAATTAGAGTCTTTCGTCGAGAGGAGCTCCCGGCATTAATTAATGAGTCCCTGAAAGTTCTCAATGTGGCCTCAGACACGCCAGCAGAGGAGGTGGCGTTGGAGGACCCGTTAATCCAGGCCATTAGGAGATCCCAGAAGGTTTTCCCTGTCCACAGGGTGGTGCATCAGATGATCCAGGAAGAATGGATCGCAGATGTATATAGTTTACCCTGTTGTCCAAGTTACTTGTTCCTGTTCAATGTAATGACCTGACTTTTGTTTATTGTCGGATACTGTTTGTTCTATGTAAACCGCGCTGATCGCAAATAGTGCGGTATATAAGAAATGCAAATAAATGGGATCAACCAGAGTCAAGTTTAAGGGGAGTCCGGGCCATGACTCGCCTATACCCTCTTCCAGAGACAGACAAAGAGCTGCTGAAGTCTCCCAGGGTGGACGCAGCAGTATCAGCAGTTACTAAGAAGACGACTATCCCAGTTGAGGGCAGCACGGCCCTAAGAGATGATCAAGACAGGAAGTTGGATACGCTCCTGAAACAAGCCTTTGATGTAAGCGCTCTCGCCTTGCAGGCCTCCGTGTCAGGAGCTTGGGTGGCTCGGGCCTGTTTAAGATGGGCACAACAGCTCCAGGCAGCAGATGGCTCTTCGGGCGAAACACAGGCCAACTCGGCTAGGATGGAATCCGGAGCAGCCTACTTGGCGGATAGTCAGTATGACCTCATCAGAAGCCTAGCCAAGAACATGGCCTCGGTGGTGGCGGCTAGGCGTTATTTGTGGCTACAGAATTGGGCAGCTGATGCTTCCTCGAAGGCACGCCTGAGTCGACTTCCCTTTAAGGGGAAGCTGTTATTTGGAGAGGATTTGGAGAAGTTAGTAAAGGACCTGGGCGAGTCTAAGGGAGGCAGGCTCCCGGAAGATAGACCAAAGCAAGGGCGCCCCCTAGCACCAGTGCGTACCCAGCCTAGGGACTCGCGGAGGTTTCGCCCAGCCAGGTCAAACATTTTCCCCAGGGGCTGTTTTCCCTCGAAGGGACAAGGTTTCAGAGGGTTTCGAGGAGCAGGTCGAGGTTTTGGGGCATCCTCCTCCTCCTCGGGACCTAGAAAACAACAATGAGATGACGGGGGTCCAGGAGGGGAAGGGCTGCCGGTGGGCGGATGCTTAAGGCAGTTTCTTCCCGCCTGGTCCCGAGTCACGTCTGATCAATGGGTCCTAGAGGTGATCAGAGAAGGCTATGCTCTCGAATTTGCAAAACAAATACTTCCAGCCTTTGTTCAGTCTCCCTGCGGTTCTTCTACAAAGAGGGTGGCGATAGAGGCAACTCTCGCTCAACTATTAGCGCTCGGGGCCGTGGTCCCAGTGCCACCAGACCAGTGCGGCGTTGGTCGGTACTCAATTTACTTTGTGGTACCAAAGAAGGAAGGGTCTTTTCGACCGATCCTGGATCTAAAACAGGTCAATCGTTGTCTCAGGGTACCACATTTCCGGATGGAGACCCTACGTTCAGTCATAGCAGCCGTGAGGGGCGGGGAGTTCCTAACGTCCCTCGATTTGACAGAAGCCTACTTGCATATCCCGGTCAGGAAGTCTCATCAACAGTTCCTGAGATTCGCAGTGCCAAGAGGCCACTTTCAATTCCAGGCCCTACCCTTCGGCCTAGCTACGGCTCCAAGGACGTTCACCAAGGTGATGGTGGTAGTAGCGGCCTTCCTTCGGAAGGAGGGAATATTAGTGCACCCTTACTTAGACGATTGGCTGATCCGGGCAAAGTCGGAAGAGGAAAGTCACTCGGCGACGACCAGAGTGATCCAGGTTCTAGAGGAGTTGGGGTGGGTCATCAATCGTGCAAAGAGCAGAATGACTCCCTCCCAAAAACTCGAGTACCTCGGGGCAAGATTCGACACCAACAGGGGCAGAGTATTCCTGTCACGAACAAGATCAAGGGAGCTAAGGCTTCTAGTCACGCAGTTTCTAGGCAGACGAAATCCCTCCGCGTGGCATTATCTTCAGGTTCTGGGAACAATGGCGGCGGCGATAGAGGTAGTGCCATGGGCCAGGGCCCACATGCGCCCGTTGCAGTGGGCGCTATTACATCGGTGGTCCCCCCCCAGCATCATCCTCTGTCAATGCAGTTACCTTGTGCTCCGCGGACCAACCAAACAGACACTTCACTGGTGGCGGTGCCCAAGGAATCTGGATCGCGGGATGCCCCTCGAACCTCATCAGTGGTTACTATTGACGACGGATGCCAGCCTGTCAGGCTGGAGAGCGCACTGCGAGGACCAGTTCGTCCAGGGTCGCTGGACACCATTGGAATCTCAATGGCCCATCAACAGACTGGAATTGCGGGCCGTCGTCCTAGCGCTCAAGGCTCTCGAGGCCTTAGTGCAAAGAAGAGCAATTCGCGTTCTCTCCGACAATGTCACCGCGGTGGCTTACATCAACCACCAGGGTGGCACCAGCAGCCCTGCCTTGGAGAAGGAGGCGGACGCTCTATTCCAGTGGGCGGAGGTTCGGTTGGCAGCGCTTTCAGCTCAGCATGTGGCAGGCACGGACAACGTCACGGCCGATTTCCTCAGCAGGTGCAAGATAGACCACGGAGAGTGGGAAATGGAGCAGGAGACCTTCGACCAAATAGTGGCCCGTTGGGGACTCCCAGTCATGGATCTCATGGCTCGGTTCTCGACCGCCAAGGTGGACAGATTCTTCAGTCGGCGGAAGAAAAGAATGTCCGAGGGCCTGGATGCTCTATCCCAAAAGTGGCCTTCGGAAGGCCTTCTCTATGTGTTTCCTCCTTGGGTACTGATCGGAAAGGTTCTCCAGCGGGTGGAGTCTCACCAAGGATTGGTAATCCTCATAGCTCCGGATTGGCCTCGCCGCCCCTGGTATGCGCGGATCTGGTGAGGTTGATCGCCGACCAACCTTGGCGGCTCCCTTGCAAAAGGGACCTGCTGAGACAAGGCCCGGTTTGGATGCCTCACGTGGATCGATTCTCGCTTACGGCCTGGCTATTGAAAGGGCGCGGCTCCTAAAACGAGGTTACTCAGGAGCAGTAATCTCGACGCTGTTGAATGCTAAGAAGCGCTCGACCTGTCTCTCCTATGTAAGAGTTTGGCGCATCTTCGAAGCCTGGTGTGCGGAGCACCGACGGAAACCCCTTTCGGCCTCAGTCCCGGAGGTTCTGGAATTCTTGCAAGCAGGTTTTGACAAAGGTCTGTCGCACAGCTCCTTACGAGTCCAGCTGGCTGCCATCGCTTGCTACAGAGGCAAGGTCCGTGGCAAACCCCTAGGGGCCCACGCGGACGTCTCCAGGTTCCTAAGGGCGGTTAGACGACTACGTCCCCAGCGGAGGTCGGTCATCCCCCCTTGGGATCTCAACCTAGTGCTAAATGCCTTGATCGGGGAACCCTACGAGCCAGTAAAGAGGGCCTCCTTAAAGGTTTTAACCCTAAAGACAGTCTTTCTGGTTGCCATCTGTTCGGCCAGGAGGGTTTCAGAATTGCAGGCGCTGTCATCTCAGCCACCCTTTCTGTCCTTTCTCAAGGACAGAGTGGTTCTGCGCACGGTTCCTTCCTTCTTGCCCAAGGTTATTTCTCCCTTTTCATGTGAACCAGACAGTTACCCTCCCGGCCTTCTCAGCCGAGGGGCATGAAGGTAGGGATAGCAAACTTCGTCTCCTAGACGTCCAGAGAGCCTTGAAGCGTTACCTCTCTCGCACAGCGCCCTTCCAGAAGTCCAACCGGCTATTCATTCGGTTCGGAGGCCCGCACAAAGGGGAGGCGGCGGCCAAGGCCTCCATCTCCAGGTGGATCAGAGAAGCGATTTCTTCCGCCTACATCCTGAGAGGGAAACAGGTTCCAGTGGGTCTGCGTACACACTCCACTCGGGCGCAGGCTACCTCTTGGGCGGAATTCAGCCTAGTTCCGCCGCTGGACATTTGTAGGGCAGCGACTTGGTCCTCTCTACACACCTTCACCAAGCACTACAGGCTGGACGTACAGAGTCGGCTCGGTTTGGTCTGGCGGTTCTTCAGTCCGGTACGCCAGATCCCACCCAGGATTGAACTGCTCGGGTACATCCCAGAAGTAAAGGGACTGGACTGGAGTGACGATAAGGAAATAGTAATTAGATCTTGAAATAGTAATTAGATCTGCCCTACAAATGTTCACCATACAACGATGATAAGCAAATTGCGACAAGTAGGAATAACATCCACTGTTCTAAAATGGTTTTCCTCATACTTAAGCAACCGAACCCAAACAGTCCGCATCGGTAACCTTACATCAAAAACATACAATCAGGAACTAGGCCTCCCCCAAGGCTCTGCCCTGTCAGCGCTTCTATTTAATATATACATAAAACACATTTGCCAAATATTCAAAAAACACAAAGTATTATATCACATTTACGCAGACGACATAATGTTATATGTACCTTTCACAATACCAAACATCCCTACATTACTTATCAATACATGCCTCAGCGAAATAAACAATTGGCTAAATGAAAATAACTTATACATTAACCATGCAAAAACGGAAGCCCTAATAGTAACCAAAAACACATCATTCACCCCACCACCACAGATCTCACTGCAAAACAATGATATCACAATAAAAACTGAATTACGGTACCTAGGAGTAATACTAGACAAACACCTCAGTATGGACCCACAGATAAGAAATATAACAAAGAAAGTTTATTACAAACTTAAAATATTAAAGCAACTCCGCCCCCTACTGCACCTACAGGATTTCCAACGCATAATACAAGCTATCATAACACCCCACTTTGACTTTGCAAACTTAACCTTACTAGGCGTAACAAATCAAAACTTAAAAAGACTACAACTAGCACAAAATGCAGCAGCCAAGACAATCATAAAAACAGTTCCCTTCCAACATATTACACCTATCTTAGAGTCCCTACACTGGCTCCCAATCCAATGCCGCATACAGTATAAAACTCTGTTAACCACATACAAGGCCCTAAATAACACAGCACCCTGTACATTAAATAACCTAATCATCAAGGAACCCAGTCATAACCTACAAAGACGAGACCAATTAAATAAGTTAATAACACCAAAAGAATTTATAAGAGCCAAAAAATCAACGAACAAGAAAGCTTTCTCCCATGCTGCCCCCATACTGTGGAACAACATCCCAGCGGAATTAAGATCATCACCCCAAATCACGGAGTTTAGGAAAAAACTCAAAACATACTTATTCTCAACACATTATGCATCCGTATCAAACTCTCAAATACAACAAGAAAAGGGATAGCCGCACCAGCAATAAGTGACCCTCGAACTGGAATATGTACTAAAACCTTGTAAGATATCCAGAGATTTCTAATTAAAATTGTATTATAGTTCCAAACATGTTCACTGTATATAGTTCTCAATTCTACCAATCTGTTACTGTTAGATTTGAGCCCATTACTGTTTACACTGTTATATGTAAAAACAGCATTGATGTTTACTGCCGTTCCTTGTAAAACAGCCTTGCTTGTTCATTGTTGTTCATTGTAAACCGCAACTGATCTATGGAAGTTGCGGTATATAAAGACCTGCTAATTAAATTAAATTAAATTAAATCTTACCTGCTAATTAGTGTTCCTGAAGGAACGACAGTCCAGTCCCTGATCCCACCCGGTTCCGGCGGCCGTTAAGGCCTATTGTTCATAGAAGAGCATCGGACCAAGCGTGGGGCCAGTTCAGGATGAAGGAGTTCAGGAGAAAGCCGGCTCGGGCAGTCTCAGGTAACCCCCCGCCGGTTGCCATTCCTCCTCTCCTACTCCTATTCCATTAAAAAAAAAAAAAGTTGATTGTTAAATATTCCTTTGAGGTGTTATGTTATGTAAGTTGGTGATTGAAGTTCGTTAAGTCTGCTTTTTCATTCGGTTACTGGAGTTGGTGGGTGGTCCTAGTGGTATTTATACCGCTCCATCCCCAAAAAGGTTGGGCTCAGCCTCCAAGCTGCTGGAAGGGTTGCGTAACCCAGAAGTAAAGGGACTGGACTGTCGTTCCTTCAGGAACACTAATTAGCAGGTAAGATCTAATTACTATTTTTTTAGTATAGGCGCTACAGTGCACTGGAAGACCTGGTGGGGGAGGGGGTATCTCTCCTGCCAGCATGACATGGCGTCATTTTGAAAGACAGCTTTGAAAATTGTGCTCAGTATTTAGATAAGTTGCCTGTCTGAAAACTGTAATCTCTCAAACTGCTTAAAATGATGTGTAGGGTTCACGCTGATATTTTTGGAGCCTGTTGTGGGCTCTATCAACTAAAAATATCATATAGCATAGTTTTTCCAGGAACAAGCAGGAAGTCAGTCCTCACTTATGGGTGACGTCGGCACCGACGGAGCCCACGCGGAGCAATTCCCCAGCTTTCAAAGAAAGCCTTTGGGATTGCTACCATGCATGTGTGGTCCTCTTCCCGCCCAAGGGTGCCATCTTGCTCAGTCTGCCTTTTTCCGTGGAGCCCTTCAGACGCACATCCTCATCCCTCGGAAAAACATTTTCGTTTCCTTGCCTTACAGGCTATATCTCTTTTTTTTCCCAGTTGCACCGGTCCTCTACCCATCCTCCCCTTGCTCTCTTTTGGAGCTTGCGGGGATACCCTTTCTAAAAAATTTTCTTCCCAGGCTTTGCGCTCTTTTTTTTTTTTTCTCTCCAACCGCTGGCCGCGTGGGTCTTCGACCTCACAGGGGCTGTTTTTGCCCCCATGGCCACTGGGTTTAAAAAATGCAATAAATGCTCTAAGAACATATCGCTTACAGACACTCATGACTGCTGTCTAAGGTGTCTGGGAGCCGACCATGACCCAGAGCTCTGTTCGCTCTGCAAGAAAATGTCCTCTAAGGCCCTACTGAGCCGTAAGCAGAAGTCCAAAGACATTTTTCGAAAGGCTGCCTTGGAGTCCCCAGTGGCACCCTCGGTCGTCTCCCCCTGCAGCACCGCGTTCCAGACGGCATTCAGATCAGGTGTCCACCAAGGTGGAACGGTGCAAAAAAAGGCATCAAAGTCACTATCTGGGGCCCCCAACAAGTGTGAGCGCTCCTGCACCCGGTCGCTTAGCCCCATTCGACGTTCCCGAGAGTCGGACAAGGAGCGGCCCCGCAAGGTACCTCGCAGAGAAACGGAGGCCTCCAGCGAAGGTGCCCAGTCTCCTGAGGGCTGTCTCGGTGAGGACCCCCTCGACGCCCGATCTGGTGATCCTGGTATCGGTGTCCCAGGGCCCCAAGCCCGCGTGGGAGTCCCGTATGCTGTCGCTAGAATGCAGCGTTTCTGCATTCATTGCTTCCCAGCAGGCACTCACGGCCAGCTTCGCTGACTTGTGCCCAGAGACCGCAGGTCCCTTGCGTGGGAAACCCCTGAGAGCCATGGGCTTCGTGAGAGTCCTCGTCATCAGTCTCGCTCGCTCGCTCGCTTTCAGGGCTTCTGACTCTAGGCTGCTGGCCATCGGACAGGGCAAACCACCTGGCTCAGATCCCTCAACCAATTTCTCAGGCTGGGAATCCAATGGGGACACATCTCCAGATGCCCGCACACACCGGGATCTTCTGTCGGACCCCTCACCACCTGATCTCCAGTGGCGTTCTCCGCCCGAGGACACCTCCTTTTTGGTGTTTATTTGGGACATGGCTTGGGCCCTCAACCTGGTCACCCAGACCGAGGAGGACCCCTGTGCTGAAGAACTCGATATTCTTCAGTACAAGGCCTCGCCGTGCCGGTGCTGCCGATCCTCTCTCGGCTATTGCACTGCATGTGGGAGGCCCCGGCCTCCGTTTCCATTGCGAGCAAGCGCCTTGACACAATGTACAGGGTGCAGCGAGGGCCAGGCTTCCGTAAGACTCAACTTCCACACACCTCGATGGTAGTGGAATCAGCCATGAGGAAGCAGAAAAGTCTGAAGTCCTACTCCTCAGTGCCCCCGGGCCGGGAGTCCAGAGCCCATGATGCCCTGGGCCGCAAAGCCTATCAAGGTTCCATGCTCTCCTGTCGCATCCAGGTATACCAGTTATATATGGGTATATTCTTCCGCGACTTGGCAAAAGAACTTGGAGGCTTCTCCGCGGGACTCGAGGGCGAGCCCCTCAACAGGTTCCGCACCCTGTCGAAATTGGTGGCGGATTGCTCCAAGTATATTTCTCGAGCCTCCTATGACAGCTTCGAGACATCGACTCGGGTGGTGGCGGCGGGCTCCAATGCAGGCTTGGCTTCAATCTTTGGATCTGGAGCAGTGGGTGCAGGAGAAGTTCCTGGACGTACCCTGCCTCGGCAAAGAAATTTTTTTGGTAAGCCGATGGAGGAGAAGGCTGTGGAGATTGAGACGGAGTACGTCACTAGGACCCGTCTATCCCGCAAGACCTCAACGCTGCCTCGGAAGAAGCAGCCTGCCAAGAAGCCCTTCTTTCCCAGGAAAGGCCTCCAGTACTGCAGCTACCGCCATGCCGACCACTGCAGCGCAGGGGAAGTCTGGCCAGGGTCACCGTAAACCAAAGGCCGAAGGCTCAGATGCCGGCTCCCCCACAACCCCCTCAGGGGTTTTAACGCCAGTGGGGGGACACCTGTCCTGCTTCGCCCCGGTGTGGGCACTTAGCCTTCCCAGATGACCTGGAGGACCCAGGTGTCCGAGGTGATATTGCCTTCACTTCAACAGGCTCCCACCCTCTTTCCCCCCAGTGGAGCCTCCTCAACTCCCCGCACACCAGCTCTTGCTGGAGCGGGAATTACACTCCCTCCTCGTCCAACGGGCAGTCGAGAAGGTCCCTTCTCACCTTCGAGGTCAGGGCTTTTATTCCTGGTACTTCCTCATCCCGAAAAAGACAAGGGGTCTGCAGCCCATCCTTGATCTCCGCAAGCTGAACAAGTTTCTGGTGCGGGAGAAATTAAAGATGTTATCTCTTGGCATGCTGCTGCCCTTCCTCTGGCAGGGCAACTGGCTATGCTCCTTTGGATCTAAAGGACGCTTACCCCCATATCCTGATCTATCCCCAACACAGGCAGTACCTGAGGTTCAGGGAGGACCACGTCCAGTACAGGGTGCTCCCCTTTGGCCTTCCATCCGCCCCACGGGTCTTCACGAAGTGCCTCATCATGGCCGCCGCTCACCTTTGGCACCGGGGCATGTCGATGTTTCCCTACCTCGACGACTGTTCATTATGGGGGAGTCTGACCGGCTCTTCATGACCTACAATCCCAATTGGCAGGGGCAAGCAGTCACCAAGCGCACCCTCTCTGTTTGGGTGGCGGACTGCATCGCGTTCGCCCATGCGAAGGTGGGCATCCCTCTGGATCGTTGTCACCGCACCTGGGGTCCGAGCCAAAGCGGCCTCGATGGCGTCGCACTCCGTGCCCATGATGGACATCTGCCGGGCGGCAACCTGGTCTTCTATGAATACCTTCGCCGTCCACTACTGCCTGGAGAGGGAGTCCCGCCGGGACAGCGCCTTTGGCCAGGCTGTACTTGGTAACCTGTTCGGGGTATAAGAAACTCCTGCCCTCCGACCCTTCTTCACGGCTACCGAGGGATTCGCCTTGAGAACCCGAGGACTCTCCTCCTTCGGGCTTCGGCTTTTGCTTATGGCCTCGCGGAGGCGTTTTTTTGTTACAGGTTTGGTAGCCTGTAGCTAGGGAGTCCCATAAGTGAGAAGTGACTTCCTGCTTGTTCCTGGAGAAAGCGTAGTTACTCACCTGTAACAGGTGTTCTCCAGGGACAGCAGGAATCGGTCCTCACTACCCTCCCACCTCCCTTGATGAGTTGCTGAATTTTTGTCCTTCCCTTGCCATCTGCTTGGTAGGGCTCGAGCTAAGGGATCTGACTGAGCAAGATGGCACACTTGGGCGGGAAGAGGACCATGCATGCGTGGTAGTAATCCCAAAGGCTTTCTTTGAAAGCTGGGGAATTGCTCTTCGCGGGCTCCATCGGTGCCGGCGTCACCCATAAGTGAGGGCTGAATCCTGCTGTCCCTGGAGAACACCTGTTACAGGTGAGTAACTATGCTTACTCACCTGTAATGGGTGATCTCTGAGAACAGTAGGAATCGGTCTTCACATATGGGTAACATTGGCACCGATGGAGCCCTGTGCGGGAACAGTCCCCAGCATCCAATAGGAATGCCTCTGGGAGCAACCCTCCATGCATGTGTGCCTGCTCTCCTGCCTTTCCCAGCAATTCTCCTCAGTAAGGTATAGAGCTCAGGAAAACAAAATCAGAAAATACCCAAGCTACAACTCCCAGGGGAGGAGGGTGGGTTGTGAAGACTGATTTCTGCTTGTTTCTGGAGATCACCTGTTACAGATAACTACGTTATCTCCAGGAACAAACAGGAATGCATTCTTTACATATGGGACTCTCTAGCTTCCAGCTAAATGCCATAAATGCCAGAGAAGAGTAAGGTACGACCGACAGGGGGGGGGGGGGGGAAACCCCAAGCCATAATGAGGGTAGAGTATGGATTTGTCAGATCCAGCCCCTTGAGCACACTCTCCATTCAATAGAGATAAGGTAGCCAGTAGGAACAGAGGGCCAGGGCAGAAAGAGGTGTAGCTAAGTCCCAAAAAGGTGCGAAAGACGGCTTGGCCAAAGTTTGTGTTTCTACTGGAGTCCTTTAGACAGTAAGGGGCAGCAAAGGTATGAATGGAAAACCATGTGGCAGCTCCGCAGATCTCCAAGATGGAGACGGAACATAGATGGGTGACTGAGGCGGCCATGGCTTCTACGTTGTGAGCTGTGACGTGAGAGTCCGGCCTGTGCATAAGCAAAGGAAATGCAGTCCACATTCCAGTTGGAAAGGGTACGTTTGGTGACCGGTAGGCCCAAGTGACTAGGATCAAACGATACAAAAAGCTGTGAAGACTGTCTATGGGCTTTAGTTCTGTCCAAATAGTAGGCTAAAGCTCTCTTGCAAACCAGAATATAAAGTGTTGCTTCAGCTCAAGTTGAATGAGGTCGGGGGGGGGGGGGGGGTGAAAGGTCAGAAAGGAAACGGTCTGATTAAGGTGGAAAGGAGAAGACCACCTTTGGAAGGAAGTGGGGATGTATCCGGAGGACCATCTTATCATAATGGAAGCGTGTGTAAGGAGCATGAGCCACCAGAACTTGTAATTCACAGACACGACGAGCCGATGTGAGAGCAACTAAGAAGGCGACCTTCCAAGGGAGGAACTTCAGCAAAGCTGAGGTGAGGGGTTCAAAGGAAGGTTTGAGCAGCTGAGCCAGGACAACATTGAGGTTCCAGGCTACTGGAGGTCTAGTTAAGAGAAGGCCATGCATGAAGCGTGCTACCAGAGGATGAACAGATATTGGCTGTCCATCAACTGGATGGTGAGAGGCCGCAATAGCACTAAGGTGGACACAAACTGAAATTTTCTTTAGTCCTGCCATAGAAAGATGGAGAAGATACTGGACTAGAGGCTCCACCAGGCAAATAAGTGGGTTGAGACCTCTCTGGGAGCACCAGAGGGAAAACCTGCGCCATTTGAAGGCATCAGTGGAGTCTTTTCTAGATGCTAGGAGGATATATATATATTTTTTATTTAAAGGCTTTCAAACAATTACAGCAAGCAGTATCCGTACAAACTACACATGGAATACATGCACATAACACAAGATCCTCAACCATAACAATTATGACAGCACAGCCTTATATTTTTTGTCTTTATGCACTAAACCTTCTTATTACCCATTTGCCCCCCTTCAACCCCTCCCCTCCCCTCCCCACCCCATCTAATTGCCACATCTACCTCCACTCTCCACCCAGATCACCAGGGAGGGAAATCCAACAGGGAGCATGATCCGACCATGTTAAAGCACCATGCCAGCCTCCACTCCCCCCTCCAGCAGACGCTGATCCAGCAAAAAATAGTCAATACACGTATGTACCTGATGGACTGGTGAGTAATATGTATAGCTTTTTTTTTTCTCCTCTATGGGTGTCCCTCCAAACATCCCACAGACCTAAATCAATCATAAACATCCTCAATGCCCGGTTAATCCCTTTACACACCCTCACATTCCGCCCCGTTGAATCCAAATGTGGCACCATATGCACATTACAATCTCTGCCCAAAATGATAGGCCCTTTCACAAATTCTGCTAATAGGACCTTCAGGCACACAGAAGATTGCACCTGGCCTTCCTTAGGCGCATATATATTAGCCAAAGTGATTAAATGCACATCTAATCAGGCATTCATAAGGAGTCAGCGTCCCAACGTATCCTCCTTAACTTCTTTTACCCTTAAGGACTAGGCCTGGTGAAACAGCATGGCCACTTCACATTTCTTCCTTCCCTTCTCATCTGATGCTACCCACACTTCAGTATAGGGCTTACATTTTAGCCAACCTTGGTGATTGAAAGGGGAAATTGTGTTTCTACAAGAGACACATCTCTGCAGCAAAGACCTCAACTCCTTAAACAACAGTGAATGTTTGAGGGGAGTTGAGGCCCTTTACATTGAGGGAAACAGCCCTCAACATTTTATATCAGCTCCCTCCCCTCTCCCGCCTTCTAGTGATTCCTGTCCCACATAATCCAACCGGCCTTCGAACCCCAGCATCCAGTCCTCTCCAGACACTATCAACTACCCTCCTCCCAACTTCCCTATAATGAGACAAAAAGATGCCCTCACCACCCCCCCTACAGCCCTCACCTTGGCTCCCATCCCCCCATGTATCTCCACCCTCCCTCCCCGTCATCACCAATTGCCTGTCCATTTGACAGGACATGGTAAGGATGATCCAAAGTTTAATCCATCCAGGTTCCCCTGTCTTTGCTTTTTTTGTGCTTTTTTTTTTTTGCCATTGAACCCCAACCCCCACAGTAGTAAGCAGCAGTCCCTAACCTTTCCAGCAGCGACCCTACTGTCAAAATAAGATAAAGAATACATTAATTAAAGAGAGGCAATATATCTAGCCAATACACTTAGTCCATGTATGCATCCCCTTATAGGATTTATCCACTTGCAGTTCCACGATTTCAACAGTCTCGGGCATCTGTTCCTCAGGCAGCCACCACACCTTCTGTGACCAAATCAATTTTCTTCCCAAATTTCAGTCACCCCGTAGCATATTGTTTCGAGAACTGAGTGTTCCTTCCCACCCGCTTCCATTTCAAAGGTTGGGGCTCAGTAGTCATCGCCGGTGGTGCATTATCCTCCACAAGGCCAGCTTGGCGAAGCAATCTCCAAGCCTCTGTATGATCCTTTGCCAACATTTTTTTGTTTCCCAACATAAAGTTCATTTGGAAAGGAAAGGACCAAGAGTAACGGATCCCCTCTCTATTCAACACCTCTATGATCGGCTTCATCTCCCTCCGGCATGTCAGCATGAATATCGAGAGATCCTGATACAGGGAGACTGCCACATCCTGATACTGGACCGCTTTCTTCTCCCGGCCTTTCCGCAGCAAGAGCTCCGCATCAGTGTATCGCAAGAAGCAGACAATAACGTCCCTCGGTTGATTATTTGGAGGTTTTCCCAGTGCTCGATGCGCCCTTTCAATCTCCATGTTAGTCCCACAAGACGCAAACTCCTCCGCTGTTAAAAGTCTGGTGGTCAGCGTTCTTATCACCTCCACCAAATTCTCTGTTCCACCTGCAGCCTCTGAAGTGCACATTGTTTCTGCGTGCCCGATTTTCTATATCATCAGTCTTATATGTGAGTTCCATTACCTGTGACCGCTGCCTGTCTGCTGCGCACTGCAAGTTTACCAAAGTTTCATTATGGTCTTCCACTTTAGTTTCTACCTCCTCCACTCGATGGCCCAACTCCTTAATATCTCCACAAAGTTCCGCAATCGTAGCCATCACCTCCTCTCGCATAGATCTGAACTCTGCAGCTGGTTCCTCAAAACCTCTCCGGAGTTCACGTTGCAGAAGAGAGTGTGTGGATTGCGTTTTGTATGTCCATGCTCTAACTCACCTAGTGTTTCCTCTCCAGACTCTTCCAACACCAGCTTTCTCGGAGAGCTATCTTGTGCTCCAGTCTTACCCAGCAGTCTTTGCAAGGCACGCGACTTATCTTTTGCCTCTGGCCCTTTAACTTTGGTAGCCATTTGATTCCAATGCCTGGTCCTTCAAAACAGGAAAAAATGCACAGGCCACCGCTTACCTCAGACTGCACCAGAACACTCTCAAAACTCTGAGCAATTTGCAGACAGTCTACCAGCAAGGGAATCAAGAAGAGCCAGGTTAACCTTTTAGGCGCCAACGTTCCACATGTGGAACATATTTTTGCAATGATATAGCTTTATCAATTTTCAAGCAAATTAGATGAAACTTTGTCAATGAGTTTATAAACATTGACCCTCTTGAGCAATACATTTTTTTTTCCAATTGGCGATATACCCCCTTCTACAGTATGCCAAAGTAGACCAAAGTTGGCACTTTATGGTTTATGTAATATATCCCTCTACAATTTTGTTCTCACATGTCTGTCTGTCTTATTAGGGTGAGATTCATACTCTGGAATCTTTTATGAGTGTGTTGGTCAGGTTTTATGCATGTCGGTAACCTATTCATGTTTTTGTGATTACTTCTTTCTGTGTGTTCCACGTGTGGAATGTTGGGACTTCCGGGTGTCGTCTTTTTCATTTTACAATTTCTGCCATATTTTTTGCAGGATTGTTATTCAACTAATTCTATATAGTTATAATGCCTAAATACCGTTGCCTGACGCTTCAAGAAGCAGTAACACGCATTGCGGAAGATTCAGATGTAGAAGAAGCCGACATTTTGATTTTGCCACCCAATGATGAAATGGCTGCTTCAGACATTGAAGAAATTGAAGAAAATTTGGAGTCTATTGAGCCTGGCGAAGTGTGTGGTGAATTAGATCTGGATATTCAAAAAGTTGCTAATGTGGAATCCAAGGGAAGTGATCAGCTGGTAGAAAGTGACAGTGACAGTGAGCTCTTATCTAATTATCAGTCAGCTCAACCAGCAAAAAAGCATAAGTGGATAAAATCAACCCCAAAATGGATGAAGAGGGACGACTTTTTGACTCCAATGCCAGAAGCATCTCCTGAAAAATTAGCCAATCTTCGCACTGATTTGATTGATAAATCTCCCTTTGACCTCTTTATGCAAATTTTTGGTGATGATTACGTTGATCATCTTGCCAGTATGACCAATATTTATGCTCAGCAGAAATTGGCAAATATTGCTACAAATGGGGACGAGTTGATTCGTTTTTTTGGCATTTTGCTCCTCAGTGGATACCACCAGTTGCCCAAAGAAAGTCACTATTGGTCGACCGCCGAGGATTTGAGCAATAATATTGTCCCAAAGATAATGAGTCGCAAACGTTTCCGGGATTTGAAAACGTACTTCCACATTGTTGATAATCTCAATTTGCAACCTGGAAAAGTAGCAAAAATTGAGCCATTTTACGATCACCTCACAGCACAGTTTGTGAAAGTCGGTGGAGTGTTCAGTGAAAACTTGAGTATTGATGAATCAATGGTGCCATATTACGGGCACCACAGTTGCAAAATGTTTATTCGAGGTAAGCCGATTCGGTTACAAAGTGTGGATGTTGTGCTGCCCTGCTGGGTATCCATTTTCGATGCAAATTTACACTGGTACCAAGGAAAAAGATGGTCCTCAGTACAATGTTCCACTTGGCACTAGAGTTGTTCTTGATTTGATATCAGTTGTTGAAAATCCAAATCATCACAGCTTGTTTTTTGACAACTATTTCACTTCATATGATCTCATGATTGATCTGAAAGCAAAAGGCTTTCGTGCTGTTGGAACTGTTCGTGAAAACCGTACTAGCAAGTGCCCCTTGGTTTCTTCAAAGGAGCTTGCCAAAAAGCCTCGTGGCGAATATGATTACCGTGGTGATGGTAATGTGGTGTGTGTCCGTTGGAATGACAACAGTGTGGTTACAGTCATGTCAAATTGGATGTAGCCAAAACCTCTTCAAAATGCCAATCGATATTGTCAAACAAAAGCAAAAAATCATTATCAAGCAGCCAAAATTGATTGGAGCTTATAACCAAAGTATGGGTGGTGTCGACTTGTTAGATCGTTTGCTAGGTAGCTACCGTCCTAAATTACGAAGCAAAAAATGGTGGTGGAATTTGTTTGCCAATGGTCTAAATATGGCCGTTGTTGCTGCCTGGCATTTGCAATGTCATCTTTTGGGCAAACAAGCCCTGAGTCACTTGGATTTCCGCCGCGAGGTTGCTTTGGTGGCTATGAAAGTTGGACTCGAGGGCTATCGTTCTCGAAAAGGTGGCCCAACAGCTTTGATTCCCTCTGCTATTACAGCTTCAGCTAACACCAGTCACTATTTGTCTTCTACAAGCCAAGGTCGTTGCATTGTCTGCTCGAAGAATACAAAAAAATGGTGCCAGTTTTGTGGCAAGCGCCTGCACGAGAAGTGTTTTCCGGATTTTCACTCTCGCTGAAATTTTCCCTTCAAGCTTTATTCTGTACAGTCATCTCCGTGTGTGTCTAGTTACTTTTAAAAATTGCTTAATTGAAGTATTTTTTTTTTTGATTTTTAGCCAACATAACAAGTTAAGCCAAACAGTTCAGGACAATGAAAACATGTTAGGAAACAACAATACCATTACAGCACATTAAATCAAAGTGATAAAATCCACATTACTGGGACCTAGATGTGAAAGAGAAAGAAGAAACATCACAACCATAAGAAAACAAGGTTTTCACAAAACCTACAGTATAGAGGCATATACTAATTACTCATCCCGACTAACCTCAACAGAGCCCTGTCGCTCTAAAACAAATTTTCCAAATGAGCAACATCTGAGAAAATATAAGCAGCACCCTCATAATTTACAATACATTTACAAGGAAATCGGAGGAAAAATTAATTGAAGTATTTGTTTCCAGTTTACGATATTCAATAAAAAAAAAAAAGCAATTAAAAGTTTTGAAAAAATGACGCTTGGAGGGGCCAACGTTCCACAAATGGAACATGCTTTTTCCTAGGAAGTACATATCCAAATTAGCTGAAAATTTATATTTGACATATTTACATGTAGTGTACTAAAATACATAACAATTAAGTATTAGAAGCAATTGCTTCTATGAGTGGCCTCTCAAAGGTTAATCTAAAGTCTGGTGAAGAAAATCCCACTTCTGGCCACTAGATGGTGCTCTGGGCTGACTAGCAGAGAAGTCCACTAGACAGCTCAAAGCAAGGCAGCAGGACCGGTCGCACAGAGGTATTTAACAGTATGCAGGTCTTCAGTCAGACATCAGGAGAAGAAACTGGGCACAGCAACTGCACAAACTTAGCTGTTCATAAGGATCCGCAAGCAACGTTTATTAGAGGCACCAGGCGGAAGTCTTTTTCAGCCACCGGAAACGTCTTCTTCCTGCTCAGGCAAATTGAAACATAGGACTGATCATGCGTGTCACAGCCACGTGGCAATGGCCGCAACAGCATGGGGCCTGAAGTCACAGCCAGGCATCAGAGCAGTAAAGCAAATGCTCCAGCAGGAACCCCCTTGCACTTCCCACTGGCAGGCTCACCTCTGAAGCTGGCAATAGTCTCTGCAGCACACCCGGGCACACAGGTATTTTGTTTTAATCGCCGGCTCACTCCCGCACCTCCGGTTCAGCTAAAAGGTTTAGAACACAGAGTAGGTTCAGCAGCTCTAGATCTAGGATCGGAAGGATGCACAGTGGGGCACTAGATGCAGGAGGCTCTCCAAAGGCCACTGTTTGCAAGAGTACGGGAGCAGCACCAGGGAAAGCCACACCAGCGGTGGTTTTCTTCTCCCCCTGTTTTTCAGGCTCGGGACTGCCGATCATCAGCGCAAACAGGTCAGGGTAAACCGCTATAGCCACAGGAGCTCCAAAAATCATTACAGGCTACTTATTTGCATTTTTGCCCCTGTCCACCGTTCAACAGGGGAACTCTGGATCGGAGCTACTCTAAACTGTTGCCATCTTCCCACAGGCTCACAAGCGCCCCCCTTAGGAGGCTATTTTTAACTTTGTCAGGAAGATCTAGGTGAGAAAAGACTAGGCTTTCAGCAGCCATGCCGTCAGATGGAGCACTCACAGATTGGGGTGGAGTAGCAAGCCCTGGTCCTGCAAGAGGAGGTTGGGTGAGCATCCCAGACTGAGAGGTTTGTGTTGTGTTAGTCAAAGGAGCAGGGGAAACCATGGTTGACGTGGCCAGAATGGGGTGAGAATAATTGTTTTCCTGTCTAATTGCAACTTGAATAACGTCTTCGGTATTAATGTAATGGGTGGGAATGCATAAAGCAGTCCCTGTCCCCAGTGAAGGAGAAACACATCAGAGGCCTGGCTCTGGGGAGAATGATCCTGGAGCAGAATTCAGGAAGCTGTGCGTTCACTGGAGTAGCAAAGAGGTTGATTATGGGAGTTCCCCATAACTGAAAGATGTGATTCGCTGTCTCTTGATGGAGAGTCCATTCGTGCGGTCGAAGGACTCAACTTGGGTTGTCTGCTAGTGCATTGAGCTCCCTCAGAAGGTAAACTGCTCATAGAAGCATCTGATGAGAGACGGCAAAGGCCCAGAGGCAGACCGCCTTCCTGCAAAGGAGGCAAGATCCGGTTTCCCCTTGCTTGTTTATATAATACATGGCTACTTAGTTGTTTGTCTGAGTACTGTCCGATCAACTGAGGATGGAACACCCGAAGAGCATTGGCAATTGCCTTGCATTCCAAGAGGTTGACGTGGTAAGAGGTTTCTTTGGATGACAGAGGCCTTGCATAGTTAGGCCTTCGAGGCGAGTCCCCTGTTCCTGTTTGGAAGCATCTGTTGTCAGGGTACACTGAGGTGAAGACATCTGAAAAGGTAACGCAATGAGATGATTTTGAGGGGTGCACCATCACTTGAGGGAGTCTCCAAGTTGAGGAGTGATGGTGATCTTGTCCATGAGACAACCTGTTGACTTCTTCCACTGAAAGGAGAAAGTCGTCTGTGCTTGAGGCATGTGAAGGCGAGCATAGCGGATGACATGGACTATGGAGGCCATGTATCCCAAGAGACAGAGCATGATGCCCTTGCCTTGATGCGGGACTGGCTTTGGCAGTGATCTGCAAACTTGATGAGGTGGTGGAAGCGGTCTCCTGGAAGGAAGGCTCAAGCTTGTGTGGTGTCCAGAAGCACCCCAAAGAACTCTAATTTTTGAGTCTTAGTGATATGGGACTTTGGGTAGTTGACCACAAAGCCTAGATGCTGAAGCATAGAGATGGTGCGCTGGACAGACATGGCCACTTCCTGAAGGGAATCGCCCTTGATGAGCCAGTAGTCTTAAGGGAAGATGAAGGTGGAGGTAGGCCGCTACTATTGCCAGAAGCTTTGTAAAAACTCTTGGAGCAGATGTTAGACTAGAGGGTAGAACACAATACTGGTAGTGCAGTCCCTGGAACAAGAAGCGCAGGTACTTTATATGAGAGAAATGTATGAGGATGTGAGTGTAGGCATCTTTGAGATCTAGAGAGCAGAGCCAGATCTTCTCCTGAAGGTATGGAAGTAGGGTTCCTAGTGAGATCATCTTGAACTTTTCCCAAACCACGATAGGCCTGTATCCACCTGTCTTTTTGGGGATGAGAAAATAATGGGAGTAAAACTCGAGCCCTTGTTGTGGGGGTGGAACTTCCTCTATGGCTCCCTGCGCTGAGTGACTATTTCTTGCTGGAGTGCAGAGGATCCATGGGGAAACTCCCCTATGAAGAAAGTGGGGGGCAGGTTCTGAAAATGGAGCTGATGTCCACTGTTCATGACCTTTAGAGTCCAGGGTTCTGACATGAGGGGCCATCTGTGGGCAAATTGGACTAACCTGCCTGCAACGTGGGAGGGGAGGGGGTCCTATAAGGGTAGACTGGCTGTGCCTTTGAGGAAATAGTTAAAAAGAAAATTGCAGACTGCATCTGCATAGCTGGTTGGAGCTTTAGGCTTCCTGGACTGATGTAGCCTCTGCTGCTTTTGATGTGGCTGTTGCGGTTGCTAAGAGAAATGAGGTGGGAAGGAAGGGTAGTACCTCTTCTTGGGATAGGAGGGTTTCTTGGAGGAAGCCGCCGCCTTAGATGGATCAGCTGTCTTTCGAGAGAGGCATTTTAGGGTGAGATCTGTCTCTATCTCACCAGCCTTTTCTCTCCACTCTTTTCCAAAGAGATTCTCCTCTGTACAGGGAATGTTAGCTAGTTTACGTATACTGAGCCCATTGTTCAAGGTCGGACACTTGCAGCCAGGCCATTCTTCTGGCTCCTATACAGACTGCTGCTGCCCTACTGGTGGACTCAAAGGCATCAAAAGCAGCTCTAGTGAGGAATTTAGTGGTAATTGGACCATGGTTGACCAGGGCCTGATATGGTTCTTGCTTGTCAAGTGGCAGAAGTGTGGAAAACTCAGCCAGATCTTTAGCTACATCCTTCAAAAACATACCCATGTAAAGCATGTAAGAGTTGATCCAAATGCATAGTCTTCAACTCCCTCCCTGGGGGAACAGAGGAGTGATTTTTAGAACGCATAACTCGATGCATTGCCGATTCCACAACCATAGAATAATGTGGTAGCTGAGCTTTTGAAACCTTGGAACCCTATAATCGGATCCAGTCTTTTCTGACTGCTGCAACCATCAAAGAAGCCTCTTGCATGCAGAGCATGAGGTCCTGGAGGATACGATGTATTGGTAGCATAGCAGCCTCATTAAGCGTCGTGGGATATTGGAGGATTTCAAGTTCTTCAGTTCTCTGTTCTGTCTCTGTGCCTACCGTCACAGAAAGCGCTGCCGCCATGTCTCAAATGAACTCTTGAAAAGACACATTAACACAGGTCTGCAAAAAAATTTTTTTTCGAGAGCTGTTTTGGTTATTCCACGTAATCTTTGTTTTTTGGTGTGCTGAATCCAAAAATGACCTCCATTTTGTCATAGGACATCACGTTTCCTGACAATTTAGGTAACTATGTTAAATAAGACAATACCTCAAAATAAATGGAAATAGACTTATAAAATTAAAGTTGTATTACAATATTTTCATGAAAATCCTTTTTTGAACTGAAATGAGCTCACCTACACACACTAAACTCGATTCTTCCTTGTGAGGCTCCTCTTGGTGCATCTGGAATGTCTCTCTGAAGCATCCAACAGTAGTCTGCCATCATTGTAATGCTCCATTTTCCCTTGTATCTCCTTTCCATCTCTTTAATGTCTTGGTGGAATTGTTCATCTTGTTCCTCACTCACAGCTCCCAAATTTTCAGGAAAGTAGTCAAGGTGGGACTGGAGGAAATGCACTTTCAAACTCATCAGGCAACCTAAAGCTTGAAATGCTTTCAGCATTCGTCCGACGATCTTTTTGTAGTGAGGATCTTTGTTATTGCCTAAAAATTTCTGTTCGACTTCTTTAAATGCAATCCACCCTTCTTTTTGAGGATCCGTCATGGTATTGACAAACTCTTGATCAACTATAAGCCTTCTAATGTCTGGTCCGACGAACACACCTTCCTTCAATTTTGCCTCCAACAGGCCTGGAAACTTGGTGACCAAGTATTGGAAGCATTCTCCATCTCTTGGAAGTGATTTTACGAATTGCTTCATCAATCCCAACTTTATGTGGAGAGGTGGTAGAAGAACTTTATGGGAAGGTACCAAAGTTTCTCGGAGGACATTTTTTTCACCGACTGTTAGCACCCTCGGCTGCCAACTCTTCTTGGTCCAGTGATTTTGTTGGTCTCGACTGTCCCATAGACACAGAAAAAACAAGGATATTTGGTATACCCAGCTTGTTGCCCGAGCAGCATGCACAAGACCTTCAAGTCCCCACACACTTGCCAACCATGGTCTTCATATTTAAGTTTACGAAGAACCAAGTCCAAGTTCTCATAGATTTCCTTCAAGTGTACGGAATGACCTACAGGTATGGAAGCGTAAAAACAGTTGAGTACAACTGCTTTGAGACTTCTTTTTGAAGAATTTATAAAAAGATGCCATTGCTCTGAATCATATTGGATTTTAAATTGACCCATCAGACCTTCGACATCGATGCAATAAACCAACTTGTCTTCCTGGGCGAAGTAAGGAACGAATTCCTTTTCGTGATGTCTGAACCATGAAGATGACACTCCTGGCAACAATAAATTCCTGCTTTTCAGCCTTGATCCGAGTAACTCAGCGGCATCTTTGGGAAGATTCAAGTCTCTTACCAAATCATTCATCTCCTTCTGAGAAAACAATTTTGGTCTTGTATCATCTTCAAAGTCAGAACTTGATTCGTCATCTGGTTCAGGTATGACTTCACCTTCATTGGAGCTAGGTATCTCTTCAAAGGTAGCAGGGGGCTTGGGTACTGGTATATCTGTGCCATGGGGGATGGGACGAATTGCCAAGTGAAGATTGGGGTATGAAATGGAATGCTTCCATTTGGCATTAAACCCTTTCACATCGCATGAACAAAAGTAACAGTCGTCACTATGGTTCTTTTGCTCTCGCCATACCATAGGAATCCCATAACGGAAAGATTTTTTCTTACCCTTGAACCAGTTTTGGAGGTCCTCAACACACCGTTTGCACACTTTGAGGCGCCCAGACTTTATCTTGATCTCCAATTTTTAGTCCAAAGTATGCAAAGTATACTTTTTTCACAAAGTCTGTAATATTCTGCTGTTGCTTCAACACTGTATATTCACCACAGATGAAACAGAAACTGTCTGGCAAATTAATACACTGTCGCGGAGCCATAACATAACAGTTGAAGAATGACGAGCTAACACAAATTGCGATGAAAAAGTGTGAACAGCCTAGAACCAAGAACCTGATGATGATTCGTGCACAAGTGTGGCATGCAGGAGAGAGCAGCTGTGTGTCTGTACACGAGACGTCACAGTGCTGGCCACGCCCCCCTGCACTGACCGGAGCTGCTGCTATCTGCCCTGTGTCTCCCTCCCACTGGATTCTTCAGGAAAGATTAACCCCTTCTACCATTAGAAGCACGGACTTAAAACTTGCTTAGCTTATGTAGATATTGCTGACCATCAGATTTACAGTGCTATATTTTTTTTTACATAACTCGGACAACCCCTTTAAGGTTTTTTTGGCATTTTATATCTTAAATACACTTATTTGAATTAATTAATAGTAATTTGAAAAAATTTGATAAATCTGAAGACAATTTTGCATATTGTGGCAAATCATGACGTCTAGGAGTTTTTTTCAATATTTTATTTGTTTTCAGCACACCAAAATACATGGAAATTAGATGAAAATAATCAAACAGCTTTTTAGTCGCAGACTTTTATCAGGTGGTGACCGACATCACTCATGCGGTGGAGAAGGGTCCTAGGGAATCTACAACTTAACGTCAGATTCCGAGGAGGCAGAATCAGTACTAGGTAAGAAACCAAAATAGTGGTGGTTGGTACCACGGTGTCTATGCTGCTGCAATGCTGCCATCTGGTCTCTACACCGATGCAGTAAGGCATCGGAACAGAGGTGCCCTGAGATCATTTCACCCATGGGCTCTGATGGGGGGGTATTTGGCCCTGGAGCTTGTGATAGTGCCAGTTACATCAACAATGCTGCCAAGTGCCCCGAGGGCCCTGGTACTACTGCTGCCAGGATAGAAGTCAGACTCCACACAATAGCCAGCATCTGCTGGTCGAGGGAGACCGGGGGTGTCTGGCACCACCGTCCCAGAACGGGAGCTCACCGGAGAACGATGCCTCAGGAGCATCCCAGAGCCCCTCTAGAGCTTTGGAGGAAGTATCCTCCCGCTGGGCCGTTTTGCTGGCTGGTCCAGCTCCAGTTCCCCTCTCTGTGCCGATGCCAGGAATCTGTGTCGGATGCCGAAGCTGAGGTCTTTGATACTTTTTCTACCTCTATTGAGAACTTGTTTGCTGCTATGTTTTGGGCTCCGAGGAGGTATGGGGACAATGTGACAAAGTCTGACAGAGGGTGTGGAGGCCACCAAAGAGTGGGCCGAGTCTGATGGAAAGTGTAGTTACTCACCTGTAACAGGTGATCTCCGGGAACAGCAGGAATTTAGTCTACACATATGGGTATTGTTGGTACTGACGGAGCCTGCGCAGAAATGCTCCCTGGCGTCCAAAAGGAAAGCTTTTGGGAGCATCCCATAGCGCCTGCGTGCTGCCTTCCCACCTTTCCCACTCTCCTTCGTCAGTTGAGTTTATAGCTGAGACAAAAGGAGAGAA
Source organism: Ichthyophis bannanicus (assembly GCA_033557465.1). NCBI lineage: Eukaryota > Metazoa > Chordata > Amphibia > Gymnophiona > Ichthyophiidae > Ichthyophis > Ichthyophis bannanicus. Next base: position 68,984,578 of record CM066048.1, read on the forward strand.
AGAGAGAGAGACAACTCCTAGGGGAGGTGGGTGGGTTCTGAAGACTAAATTCCTGCTGTTCCGGGAGATCACCTGTTACGGGTGAGTAACTACGCTATCTCCAGGAACAAGCAAGAATGTAGTCTTTACATATGGGGACTCCCCAGCTAAGAGATGGCCCCAGGAAGCTGCAAACACATGGTGAGAATGGGTCATGCTTCCTCCCATGGATCTCTGTCATCGAAACCTGGAAGGTGGGTAGGAGTTGCATTAAGTCTGAAAGAGATGCTGAAGAACAGCTTGGCCAAACAAGGCATCCCGATGGGAGTCCTTTTCTAAACAGTAGTGGGCTGTAAAAGTGTGCACTGAAGGCCAAGTAGCTGCTCTGCAGATGTCGTCTATAGACACAGAATGAAGGTTAGCCATAGAAGCTGCCATGGCTCTCACATTGTGAGCCGTGACATGGCCTTCTAGAGAAAGCCCCTTACTCTCATAAGCGAAGGATATGCACTGAGCAATCCAGTTAGAGAAGATTTTCTATGTTGCTGCGTTCTTTGCAGGTAAAAGGCTAAGGCTCTTTTGCAGTCTAAGGTAATAAGATTCCTTTCTGCATTGGAGGCATGAGGCCTCGGAAAGAATACAGGAAGGTAAAGCGCTTGGTTTAAATGGAAAGGCGAGACCATCTTTGGCATAAAGTGAGGATGAGTCCTAAGAACAACCTTATCATGGTGAAATCTTGTATAAGGAGGATCAGCCACTAAAGCTTGTAACTCACTAATGTGTCGTGCAGACATGATTGCAATTAGGAAGATAACCTTCCATGAAAGGAATTTTAGAACTGTAGTGGCTAAAGACTCAAAGGGCGGTTTCATGAGCTGCTTGAGAACAAGGTTCAAATCCCATGCCACCAGTGGTGGTCTAATGGGAGGTTTTGTTAGTAGAAGACCTCTCATATATCTTGCTATGAATGGATGAGAGGAAATAGGTTGTCCATTTAGAGGCCTGTAAGAGGCTGGAATAGAACTAAGATGGACTCTTACTGAATTGGTCTTGTCCAGAATCTGATAAATGAAGGAGATACTCCTGTAACGATTGCAAATGTATCGCAAGAGGGTTAAGTCCCTTTTGAGAACACCATATGGTAAACCATTTCCACTTGAAGGTGTATGATCGCCTTGTGGAGAGTTTTCTGGAAGCCTGAAGGATATCCTTTACCTGTTGAGAAAGGTTGAGATCCTGAAGTTCTAAGCTTTCAGCAACCAGGCCCTGAGATGCAGGGACTGGGGATTCGGGTGCCATAGCGTTCCGTTCTCCTGGGAGAGAAGATCTGGAGCGCATCCGAACTCCAGAGGTGTAGCCCAAGAGAGATGTAGAAGCAGAGGATACCACGTTTGACGTGGCCAACGTGAAGCTATGAGTATCATACGACCTCTGTCTCTCTGAAGCTTGAACAGTGTTTTGGGGATGAGGGGAATGGGTGGGAAGGCATAGAGGAAGTCCTGATCCCAATGAAGAAGGAAAGCATCCCTTGCCTGACAGTTTTTCACTGGAATTCTGGAACAGAACCGGGGAAGTTTGGCATTCTGTGGAGTTGCAAAGAGGTCTATGATTTGGAATACTCAGGCAATCTGGTCCAAGTGGAGGGACCATTCATGTGGCAGCAGTACTTGACTGTGTTTGTCTGCCCAAAGGTTTTGAATACCTGGAAGATATACCACGAGGAGGTGAGTTTGATGCTCTCTGGCGAGGGCCCATAGTCATAAAGCTTTGTTGCATAACAGAGCCTGTTCCACTCTGCTTGTTCACATAGAACATGGCTACTTGATTGTCTGTTTGGACGAGGACTGTCTTGTAGCTGAGCTGGGCTTGGAATACTCGGAGAGCAAGGAAGATTGCTCTGAGTTCTAGGAGGTTTATGTGAAGACAAGCCTCCTCTGGGGTCCAGAGATCCTGAGTGGAGAGATCGTGCAGGTGGGCCCCCCCCATCCCAACTGGGATGCATCTGTTGTTAGAGTGGTGTGGAATAGGGGCTGATGGAAAGGAAAGCCTACGAGAAGGTTTTCCAGCGATTGCCACCATTGGAGGGACGAAATAAGACATTCTGAGTTTATTTTGTCTGACAGGTGACCTGAGGCCTGTGTCCACTGGGCTGCTCGCATGTGAAGATGAGCATAGGGAACCACATGTACAGCGGATGCCATATGTCCCAGTAGCTGAAGCATTTCCCGAGCAGTTGGGGAGGTTTTTACCGCTGCTTTGGAAGCTAGCTGCACTATGCGAAGACAGCGGGGCTGTGGAAGGAAAGCCCTTGATTATCTGGTATCTAGGCGAGCTCCTATGAATTCTAGGGACTGAGAAGGAGCGAGATGGGATTTTGGAAGGTTTATGACCAATCCAAGTAATGCAAAACTCACATTATGCGAGTAAGAGCAGAGTTGACTTCTGGAGTTGTGGGTGCTTGAATGAGCCAGTCGTCCAAGTAAGGGAAGACAAATATCCCCAGAGTTCGTAGGAATGCAGCTACTTCTGCCATGCATTTTGTGAAAACTCTTGGGGCAGAAGCCAGACCGAAGGGAAGAACCCTGTATTGGAAGTGTCTTCCCTGGAAAAGGAATCAAAGGAACTTCCTGTGATCTGAATGGATGAGTATAAGTGTCCTTTAGATCTAGAGAACATAGCCAATCCTGACTGTGAAGATATGGCAGAAGTGTTCCGAGAGAAATCATTTTGAATTTTTCTTGGAACAGATATTTGTTCAATTCTCTGAGGTCCAAAATGGGTCTGTGTCCCCCTGTTTTCTTTGGGATGAGAAAATAGGGGGAGTAGAACCCTGTACCCTGTTGAGGTATGGGTACTTCTTCTATTGCTCCCTGGGCCAGAAGTATTGTGACCTCCTAACTCAGAAGATTGGCGACAGGGTTTTGAGAATTGAACTGTCTTATGATTGTAGGAGGGGGCATGCTGTAAAAATGAAGTCTGTACCCCTCTCGTACAGTGGACAGAGTCCAGTGTTCTGATGTTATCTGGTGGCAAACTGACATAATCTGCCGGGGATGGTAGAGGGTTCTGGACTCTGCAGGGGCAGGAAGGCTAAATTCTCTAGAAAAGAGTCAAAGCTCCTGAGGAGGCTGAGCTTTCGGGACCTTTGGTTTCTTCTGTTGTCTAGTTTGTTACTGTTGTCCCTTTTGGGCAGCATAGACTGGACAGTGACCCTGCTGGGTATAAGAAGGATAAAACTTATTTTTCTTGTTTGAAAAAGGTTTTTTTTTATTGTGTCCTACATGGAGCGGTGGGTCCACCCCTAAACAAAGACATTGGGAGGGGTGGCCTGCACAGAGTGGCAGGTGCACCTACTCCTGCCATCTTACTGGGCAGACTAGATGGACCATACTGGTCTTTATCTGCCGTCATTTACTATGTTACTATCTTTTCTTTGCTGGGTTGGCTGTAGACTTTGACAACCTGTCCAAGGTAATATTGTCAGAGTCAATCGCATTAGCTTTTTCTTGTCAATTCTTGCTAAAGAGATTTTCTCCTATGCAAGGATTTTTTTCCCAGTTTCTTATACCCAAATTTCCATGTCTGATGCCTGAAGCCAGGCAATATGACATGCACCAATGGAGATAGCAGAGGTTCTGCTGATGCATTCAAAGCAATCAAAGGCTGCACGGTTGACAAACTTGGAAACATCTTGGGCATGTTTGACCAGAGCAAGAAAATCCTGTCTTTTATCATCAGGAAGAAGGGGGCTCATAAGCTCCAAGTCTCCTGTAACCTCTTTGAGGAACATCCCCATGTATAGGATGTATGAGCTGATTCTAGCTGAGAGCATTGAAGCTTGGAAGCATCGATGCCCAAAAGCATTGAGAGTCCTGGATTCACGGCCTGGAGGATTGGAAGAATGTCTTTTTGCACTCTTTATCCTGTGCATGGCCGATTCCACTACCGTTGAATGGTGTGGTAACTGAGTCTTCTGAAAGCCAGGACAAGGTGGAACTTGGTACATGGAATCGAGTCTGCAAGAGTGTGGAGATGTGGTTAAAAGGAGTCTCCCACATTCTCAGCATGAGATCATGCAGGATCTTATAGAAACATAGAAACATGACGACAGAAAAAGACCACATGGCCTATCTAGTCTGTCCTTCCATAACAACTACAAAGTAGCTGCCTCTTTAGGAGTTTTAGGGTACTGAAGAATCTCTGACTCTTCTGCCCTAGACTCCTTTTCAGGAGCCACTGTGATTGCAAGGCCTCGAGCCACATCACAAATAAAATCCTGGAAGGACATATCCTCTGGAAGAGACATTCTACGCTGAGGAGGAGGAGATGGATCCTCCGGAAGAAATGCTCTGGTATCGGCAGAGTCAGTGGAGTCAGAAGATTCAAAATTATCTCTGATCCCGATGTTCGTGCAAGGCATGGTACCGGTATTGATCGAAGTTGGTATTGAGGTGTCTCAGTACCGGTCCTTCGATACCAGGGATGGACTCTAGACTCAGCATGGGGGGGGGGGGGTATACCTGCCTAGGCCGGTACCGGTGCCTGGAACAGGCTGAAGCGGTTTCAACGATACCGAAGCCGTTAGAAGAGCCACTAGACTGTGTTCGATAGCGAGAAATCTTTGATCTATTGCTTCTGCCGATGCTTGGGTGTCAGTACCAGTAGAAGCGGCCAGGACCCCAGAGCATGGCACCAGTAGTTCTGCAGAGGTGGAAGCCTCGAACATCCTGGAGCCCCGTTAGTGCTTTGGAAGCTGAAGCCTCTCGCCGGGGCTGTTTTGCCGGTGAACTTTCCTCAAGGGCAATGCCGATGGCATCTCGATACTCTGAAGGAGATCTACACTTTGAGGCCCGGCTAGTCTTTGCAGACTTATGTTTAGTTACCTGAGATCCATGGGAGGAAGATGAAGCCCTGGAAGACGTTGATGTAATGGACATTGCATCTGCAGTAAAAAGGGTACCGAGTTTTGTAGCTCTATTCTGCAGGCCCCTTTTGGTCGTCTTTCTACAGGAGAGACACTCCAGTGGAGAGTGGTCAGGTCCTAAACATTTGAGACACCAGCCATGGGTGTTGGTGACAGATATGGCACCGCCACACTTAGAACATTTTTTAAAACCAGTGGCTGGTTTTTCCAATGTAAAAGAAAAATGGGCCTAGTGCCCAAAATGGCACCTAGCACCAAGAGGGAAAAGGCCTCTAAAGAAGTACTTCAGAAAAGAGATATATATATATTTTTTTTAGTACAGAAGAAAAGAGAACCGGCAGTACCGGTAGGCGTCGAATGAAGGCAGACGCGACCACAAACACAAAGAAGAATTTTCTGCGGTGACAGGGTATGCGACCTGTCGGCTCTGCGGAAAACAAAAAACTGACGGAGAGTGGGAAAGGCGGGAAGGCAGCACGCAGGCACTGTGGGATGCTCCCAAAAGCTTTCCTATTGGATACTGGGGAGCGTTCCTGCGCAGGCTCCATCGGTACCAACGATACCCATATGTGAAGACTACATTCCTGCTTGTTCCTGGAGATAAAAACCATGAACAATGGGAAAAAAAGTTGTAAGTCCCCTCCTAGTCAGTTGCTGACACAGGAGCAAACACTTTTTAAGCACCAATCGTGTTTATTTGTAGCAGAGATAGAGAGAGTGTTTCTGCACTTAGTACGTTTCTTAAACCCATTGTGTGGTTTTTCCATCTTTGAGGAGAACACAGAAGCAAAATCAAAAAAAGCAATGGTGGCCTAGGCCAGCCAAGCAAGAGGCAAACGGCACAAAGTAAGGAAAATTTAATTTAAAGTAAAATTAAATGAAAAATCAAAAAACATATCCAAATGTCAACCGATAAGACTATTTTATTTTATTTATTTCGTGTACATTTGTAACCCGCTGCTTCCAGTGATCAGCAGCGGTGTCTATACATAGGAGGTTTGGCTGTACTGGCCAGGATTAAATTATATACAATGTGATTTGGGGAGGGGGAAAGTGCACAGCAAGCATAGACAAGGAATTCCAACCAAGTACAGAACAGGGGTTCAAGGAGTGGAAAGCAATTGGGATTAGGAGACTAGGCCAGGTGGTGGACAGCACAGGTAAGAAAAAAAATTGGAACTGGGGAAGATGAGTACTTTCACTATTTCCAACTATGCTATTACGTAAGCTAGCACAGGTCGAAGGATGACTTATCAAAAGCAACAGGGCAATTTTGAGTGATTTTTACCTACAGCAAAGGGGCTATTATCGAAACTCTATCAAATTATGAGAACCACAAAGGATTATGTCACTCCATGGAAAGCTAAATGGGAAGAGGAAATAGAGGGAGAATGGAATGAGAATAGATGGAAAAGGGATTTTTGACATGATAGCAACACTATCACTGTCTGTGGCCATGGCAGAAAATGGATACAAGATCCTGTTCAGGATGTTCTATACCCCCAGACAATTAGCTAAGTACAAGGGGGGAGGAACTGGAGAATGTTGGAGGAGATGCAGAAAGCAGGGATACTTTTTTACATGTGTGGTGGGGCTGCCCCAAAGTAAGGGCGTTTTGGGACATAGTCAAAGAGTTGATAAGGGATATCACAGACCGTGGCCTACAGCTGATCCCGGGCTGCTGCTTGTTAAATGAGATGCTGAAGGAAATAGAAGAGAAGGTGGCCCACCTGGCATTAATGTGCATAGTTGCAGTAAGAATGGAACTGGCTAGACACTGGAAGGAAAAATAAATGTCGAACAGAGAACAGATGACAAAGCTAAGATACATACACAAGATGTCAGAAAGAGCACTAAGTAAACAGGAAGTAAAGCTTTCTAAGATTTGGGCACTATATGAGGTATGGACAGGCAAACACAAGGTAAAGATACAGCATCATACACACTGTATAATGCTGTATTCTGTTTATCCTGTTTGTATAATGCTGTATTCTGTTTATCCTAACAGGATAAACAGAATAGGAGAGGAGATCGGCAGCTAGCTAACAGACCAAATAAGGTACCACTATCACGAGGGGCACTGAAGTACTACAGAAAATCTGCATTTACAAACCTATAGATAAATGACTACAAAGGAAGATGGAATTCTAAATAGCCAAACTGAAGCAAGTGACTACCACACTCAAAAGAAGGAGATCTATGGGAACGAAACAGGAGGGGAGGGTGGAGGTGTGGGGTGAGGGGGGGGGGGAGATATGGAAAAATGCTTTATAGGAATAAGACAAGTTATACCAACTACTTTGACAATATTCTATCGTATATGTAATCCTCTTCTGGCGTGAATCTAACATTATTTTATTTTGAAAGTCAGCACAGCACAGACATTTAAAAAAAAAACCCTACAGTGAAATTTCATGCATAATAAATACATAAAAACACCACTAATTATAATTAAAAACATAAACCACACAATGACTGTGATGGAAAGTTACTGAATTTGCACCAAATCAAGCCATTTGAGAATTTTATTTCTTTCTTTTATTGCTTATGATCTGTGCTGTTGATTCTTTGCTTGAAATCTCATGAAAGTCATGTTTGGTTTTGCATTTTGTACCAGGCTTTGTCCATAGCTCCATATGAGAGATTTTTCTCTTTTGCTCCTATCCTGCAGATCTTCAATGTCTTTCCTTTTATCAAATATTTGCCTGGGCCACACCAGGAGCTTCAAAGGAATTCTGAGGAGATCCTGCAGTTTGTAGATGAAGCTGTCCAGGAGCACAGACAATCGCTTAATAAAGAGGGCCTTCGGGATTTCATCGATGCATACCTATTGGAGATAGAGAAGGTAAACATTAAGAGTTATCAGTTTGCTCTCTTCAGAATACAACCTATTTATTTTCAAGAATTGAAAAAAGTTTCATGAAGTATTTTTATTTATTAGAAAATTTTATACCGCATTTTCCAGAAGATCAAATGTGGTTAAGCATTTGAATTGTACAATAAATGGTACATATTCAATTACATGGAATGATTAGAACTATATACATTAACAAAGTTATAAACAGTGAAGTACAATAACATGCAAACTATTTACATAATTGGTTGTGATACAGATTTGGTCTGAGCAGGGTAGTCCTTGGAGTCCATATCTTTTTAAGAGTGGGCGTGTGGTAGTGAGTTTGTGACAGGGTGGGCTGGATCAGCACTGTTCTGTTCATTTTGGCTTCCAAAGGGTAGGGTAAATAGATGGGTTTTGAGTTTTTTGCGAAAGGTGGAGAGGTTGTTTATATCTCTTAGGTACTCTGGGAGAGTATTCCAGAGGGCAAGGGCAATGTGGGAGAATGCTCTGATGTTTGTCATTTTTCTAGTTTTCCTGAATTCTAATGGGGTTGTAAATTTGTTTTTATTACAGTCTCGTTGTGTGCGAGTGTGGGGTTCCTTGGTAAGGAGGAGGAAGAGGTTAGGAAGGGGCAATATCTTTGATTAGTTTGAATGTGGTAACAAGTATTTTATAGTTTATGCAGCTCTGGATTGGGAGCCAGTGTAGATTGTACAAAATTGGAGTGATGTGTTCCATTGGATTGACATTAGAGGTTATCCTGGCTGCAACATGTTGCACTAATTGGAGCTGTCTTAAGGTTCGTTTAGTTATGCCTTGTAGTGTGATGTTGCAGAAAGCAAAATGGGGTGTAATAATTGCATTGATAACTGATTTGAAATCAAGGTGGTGACTAAGGGGACAGAGTTGTGTTTTAACATTCTGAGTTTATAAAATATCTATCTTGTTTTATGTGTGAAGCCATATTGAGTGTGAGGTCTAGGATTACTCTGAAGTATTTTACTTCATTTTTAACAGAGATGTTTGCGTCTTGAATCCTGATAGAAGTTGATGTGGGGGGTGAAGCTTTGGTTTCTTGTTATATAGAGGGCTTCAGTTTTACTAAAGTTGATCTTAAGATTATGGAGTGATAGCCATTCTGCTATATCTGCGAAGCAATCAGTAATTTGTTGAATTGTAGGGTTAGAGTTACTGAGTGGGAGATACATCATTATATAAAAAACGAACACATCACACCTATGCTACAACAACTTCACTGGTTACCAATAATTGCATGTGCTAAATTCAAGACAACCATAAACATATTCAAGATTATACATCAATGCTCAGCATGTGTTCTTCACGACATATTGACCAAAGAGACAACCTACAGACCCAGACGAGCTAAGAGCAACAACAGACTCCGCCTTCCCACAGGACACCATAAGACCAAGCAAGCTACCTCCAACAGAGCTATATCACTCTCAGCGCCAGCCCTCTGAAACTCCCTTCCGGATGAACTAAGAGCCATAAACGACCTCAAAGATTTCCGTAAATCCCTCAAGACACTCTTATTCACAGAATTATATGATCAAATAACCTAGAGAACCTACCCCCACTGGCACGTAAGAAAAAAATGACTAATCAAACTATCCAAGTTTAAATGAACGTCTCGTCATCCCTCCCCTAATGTTCAATGTGGACCCACAATTGTGTTTTCAACCACTTTGATTAAAGGATAAAGTGGTATACAAATCTGGTTAAATAAATAAATATCATAAGAGCATAAGATATGCCATACTGGATCAGACCAAGGTCCATCAAGCCAAAGTATCCTGTTTCCGACAGTGGCCAAGCTAGGTCATAAGTACCTAGCAGTTTCCCCAAAAGACAGGTTCCACAATGCTTGTATTGGGTCAAGCAGTGAGATCCTGGGTCCCTTTTAATAATGGTTTATGGACCTTTCCTCCAGGAACTCGTTCAAACCTTTTTTTAAACCCAGCTACAAAAACAGCTTTTACTACATCCTCTGGTAACAAATTCCAAATTTGATTACATGTTGAGTGAAAAAATATTTTCTCTTATTAGTCTTAAAATAGATTACCCTGTAGCTTCATTGCATGTCCCCTAGTCTTTCTATATTCTGATGACGTAAACAATCTATCTACGTTTACCCGTTCCACTCCATTCATTAATTTATAGACCCTCTATCATGTCCCCTCAGCCGTCTCTTTTCCAGGTTGAAGAGCCCTAACCTTTTTAGCCTCTCTTCATAGGGCTATCCTTCCATCCCCTTTACCATTTTGGTGGCTCTTCTCTTTTCTAATAACGCTATATCCACAATGCTTGTACTGGGTCAAGCATTGATTATCCTGGGTCCCTTTTTAATAGTGGTTTATGGACCTTTCCTCCAGGAACTTATCCAAACCTTTTTTAAACCCAGCTACACTTACAGCCCTTACCACATCCTCCTGTAACAAATTCCAGAGTTTGATTATACGTTGAGTGAAAAAATATCTTCTCTTATTTGTCTTAAATAGTTTACCCTGTAGCTTCATTGCATGTCCCCTAGTCTTTCTATATCCTGATAAGGTAAACAATCGATCCACGTTTACCTGCTCCACTCCATTCATTAATTTATAGACTTCTATCATATCTCCCCCTCAGCCGTCTCTTTTCCAGGTTAAAGAACCCTAACCTTTTTAGACTTTCTTCATAGGAGTAGCCTTCCATCCCCTTCACCATTTTGGTGGCTCTTCTCTGAACCTTTTCTAATAATGTTATGTCCTTTTTAAGATACGGTGACCAGAACTGCACACAATATTCAAGGTGCGGTCGTACCATGGAACGATACAGAGGCATTATAATATCCTTTGTTTTATTTTCCATCCCTTTCTTCATGATACCTAGCATTCTATTTGCTTTCTTGGCTGCCGCTGCACACTGGGCCGAGGGTTTTAACATGGTATCCACAATGACGCCTAAATCTTTTTCCTGGGTGGTGGTTCCCAATGTGAAACCTTGCATTGTGTAACTATAGTGTGGGTTGTTCTTTCCTAGGTGCATAACTTTGCACTTGTCCACATTAAATTTCATCTGCCATTTGGATGCCGTGTCTTCCAATTTTTCCAGATCCTCCTGCAGTTTTCCACAATCCTCTTGGGTTTTAACAACTTTAGTTTTGTGTCATCTGCAAATTTGATAACCTCACTCGTTATTCCACTTTCCAGGTCATTTATGAATATGTCAAAAAGCAGCGGACCCAGCACAGATCCCTGGGGTACTCCACTATTCACCTTTCTCCATTGGGAAAATTGGCCATTTAGCCCTACCCTCTGCTTTCTATCTTTTAACCAGTTCCTGATCCACAATAGTACACTGCCTCCTATCCCATGACTCTTTAGTTTTGCCAAAAGTCTCTCATGAGGGACCTTGTCAAAGGCTTTCTGAAAGTCCAGATACACAATATCAACCGACTCACCTTTGTCCACCTGATTATTCACTCCTTCAAAAAAACATAACAGATTAGTAAGACAAGATCTTCCTTGTCTAAAGCCATGTTGGCTGTCTCCCATTAGGCCATGACTATCTACATGCTGTGTAATTTTGTTCTTTATGATGGTTTCTACCATTTTCCCCGGTACTGACGTCAGGCTCACCGGTCTGTAATTTCCCGGGTCACCCCTGGAACCCTTTTTAAAGATTGGTGTTACGTTGGCGATCCTCCAATCTTCAGGTATTAGAGATGATTTTAATGAAAGTTCACAGATTACCAATAGCAGGTCTGCAATCTCATATTTCAGTTCTTTCAATACCCTTGGATGTATACCATCCGGTCCAGGTGATTTGCTACTCTTCAGCTTATCTAATAGTTGTAATACATCTTCTCGATGTATCGATATTTCCTTCAATTCTTCTGCAGTATCACCTTTAAATACCACTTCAGTCATGGGTAACATCCCTACATCTTCCTCAGTAAAGACTGAAGCAAAGAATTTGTTCAGTCTCTCCGCTATTGCCTTTTACCCCTTTATCATCTAATGGCCCAACGGACTCTCTTACAGGCCTTTTGCTACGAATGTACTTGAAAAAGTCTATTTCGTGTTTTTGCTTCCGTAGCAAGTTCCTTCTCAAATTCTCCCTTTGCCTGCCTTATCAATGCCTTGCATTTGACTTGCCAGTGCTTGTGCTGTTTCCAGGTTTCGTCGTTTGGCTCTTTTTTTCCATTTCCTGAAAGATGCTTTTTTGGCAACAACAGCCTCTCTGACCTCAACTTTAAACCATGCTGGCAGTTTTTTGGACTTCTTTCCATTTTTCTTAAAGCGTGGAATAAAGCTGGTCTGGGCTTCCAAGATAGTATTTTTCAACAACAGCCAACCTGATGTACGTCTTTAACCTTTGCAACTGCTCCTTTTAGTTTTTTCTTAACTACATTCCTCATTTTATCATAGTCTCCCTTTCGAAAGTTAAAAGGTAGTACTGTGGATTTCCTTACTATCCCTCCTCCACTAATTAAATCAAAGGCGATCATGCTATGTTCACTATTGCCAAGTGGCCCCAACAACCTTATCTCTTGCACTAGATCTGGTGTTCCACTAAGGATTAGGTCTAATATGGCTTCCCCTCTGGTCGGTTCATGAACCAGCTGCTCCAAGAAGCAGTCATTTATTTCATCTAGGAACTTTATCTCCCTAGCATGTCCTGACGTGACACTGACCCAGTCGATACCGGGGTAGTTGAAATCACCCATTATTACTACTCTGCTGTGACTTTTGTTAGCTTCCTTGATTTCTTTGAGCATTTCATCATCCATTTGTTCATTCTGGCCAGGCGCTCGATAGTACACCCCCCCTGCCATTGCCTTCCCCCTTTTACATGGAATTTCAATCCATATAGATTCTACAGCAGATTTTGTTTCCTGCAAAACTTTAATCCTTTCTGACTCAATGCCCTCTCTAACAGAGAGCAACCCCTCCACCAATTTGATCAGCTCTATCATTACGATATAGTTTGTACCCAGGTATCACAGTGTCCCACTGGTTGTCGTCCTTCCACCATGTCTCTGATATTCCAATCATATCTAACCTTTCATTTAGTGCTATATATTCTAACTCTCCCATCTTATTTTTTAGGCTTCTAGCATTTGCATACAAGCATTTTAGAGAATGTATTTTATCCATATTAATTTGTCTGTTAGACATGAGTAATTTGGGATCTTTAAGCTCTGTCTGCTCCATACTTGAGGGCATTTGGGCTACTTTACTCTTTTGTGGAACCTCTCTGCTTTTGGTAGTATCCTTCAAAGATACATTCTTCCGAACCATCTGCTCTTGGGCGACTGTCGGCTTTCCCCTAATATCTAGTTTAAAAGCTGCTCTATCTCCTTTTTAAAGGTTAATGCCAGCAGCCTGGTTCCATCCCGGTTAAGGTGAAGCCCATCCCTTCGGAAGAGCCCCTCCTTTCCCCAGAATGTTCCCCAGTTCCTAACAAATCCAAACCCCTCATCTCTGCACCATTGTCTCATCCACGCATTGAGACTCCGGAGCTCTGTCTGCCTTTTGGGTCCTGCGCGTGGAACAGGAAGCATTTCGGAGAATGCTACCCTGGAAGTTCTGGATTTCAACTTCCAACCTAAAAGCCTAAATTTAGCCTCCAGAACCTCCCTACCACATTTTCCTATGTCATTGGTACCAACATGTACCAAGACAGCAGACTCCTCCCCAGCACTATCTAAGACCTTATCTAGGTGGCGCGTGAGGTCCGCTACCTTCGCACCCGGCAGGCATGTTACCAGGCGATCCTCACATCCACCAGCCACCCAGCTATCTACATGCCTAATGATCGAATCACCAACTATAACGGCTGTCCTAACCCTTCCCTCATGGGCACATGGCCCTGGAGAAACTTCCTCGGTGCGAGAGGGTTTTACATCACCTGGAGGACAGGTCCTAGTTACAGGATCACTTCCTGCCACACCAGGGTGATGCTCTCCTGTCACGTGACCTCTCTCCTCCATGGCAACAGGGATGCTGCCAGACTGGAGGTGGGACTTCTATCCCTGTAGGTCTCGTCTATGTACCTCTCTGTCTGTCTTATGCTTTACAAGTCTGCTACTTTAGACTCTAGAGAACGGACTCGTTCCCTGAGAGCAAAGAGCTCCTTGCACCTAGTGCACATGTAAGACCTCTCACCAACTGGGAGAAAATCATACATGTGACACTCAATGCAAAAGACTGGAAAGCCCCCATCCCGCTGCTGGACTGCTGTCTGCATCTTAGTTTAAGTTTGTGTTTAGATCTAAGTTCTTTACTTACTAAGGGTTGCTATGGATATTTATACTAATAAAACTGAACCTAATACGTGTAATATACCTTGTTCACCTGAAGCTTAACTAATCTCAGGTCCTTAGTGTATGACTGATTTGGGTAATGAGCTTCACCTGAGAGCACCGCCTGTCTTTTAAGATGTGTAAGTACCTATAAAGCTACGATTATCCCAGGGGAGGGAGGGAAATAACACTTATTAAAAGAGGGCTGCTACACAGTACCCTGTCTTGTGCTGCTGAGGTAAGCTATATTCTGATTTGATTTAAATTATAGCTCTTAGCTGCTGCTAGGCTCTAACTTCTTATGAAATTTAAAGTACAAGCTCTCTGCTGGGTTCCAAATGTAACCAGAAAGCTCTCTTCTGTGTTTTAAATTTAAACTAAAAGTACTTTGCTGTTACTAGGCCCTGAGTGACTATTAAATTTAAAGTACAAGCTCTCTGCTGGGTATGAAATGTAACCAGAGAGTTCTCCTCTGTGTTTTAAATGTAAACTTAAACTGCTGCTACTAGGCCCTGACTGATTTAACAAAAATAGTGGATCACAGATTAATTAGCTTTAATACAAAGAATTCCTTTTAGAAAATTACCAGAAGTAAATACTCACAGTTGCAGATCTCCCTCCAGAAGCAACAGTCCCCCTTACCAGTCTTTCAATGCCTGGGAATCAGAGGCAGAGTCCCCTGTTTCACAGAGGCACTGTGATGTGCCATTGGATCCTTAACCTCCTGAGGACAACTTTATCTGGGACATGACTAAGGCACTGAGACAGAACCGAGAGCCAAGGAACTGGAAATACTGTAGTATCCCTTGACTCCTAAGGAAGCTGCCACTCTTCAAGTCCATCGTATTCTTCAGGACCTCATTTTTAGGATGTGGGAGACCCCTCTCGCTTCCCTCGCGCAGTAAAAGGCTAGACACCATGTACAGGGTTCCTGATTTCCCAGGATTTCAAAAACCACAATTCCCTCACCATTCTATGGTGGTCGAGTCAGCCATATGCCAGCTCAATAGTACTAAGAACCACTCTTTGGTTCCTCTTGGAAAGGAATCTTGTACCCTCAATGCCTTTGGGCTGCCAAAGCTTCCAGGCATCGATGTTGGCTTGCTGCATTAATAATTTTATATGCTTTATATGGGTATGTTCTTTAGGGACATTGAAGAATCTTGATGAGTTCTCTGCTATAATTCCTTCAGAGAAGCTGGATGCCTGCTGGGCTCTAATCAAGCATGGTCAGGACTGTTCCGAGTTCATCACCAGAGTAGCTTTTGACTCCTGAGTCTACCAGCAGAGTTGCAATTGTGGGCATTGGGGCCAGAAGGCTGCTCGATTGCTTTCTTCAGACCTCAAATAGTGGGTCCAAGACAAGCTAGAAGACATTTCCTGTTGAGATGAGAACCTCTTTGTTAAAGGCTAGAGGGAGAAGGCTGGTGAAATCGAGACTGACCTTACTATGAAGAGTCTCTCTTGTAAAACAGCTGATCCTTCTAGGAAAAAGGCCTCTGTAAAGAAACTCTTCTACCCTAAGAAGTAGTATTACCCCTCTTAATCAGCTTACATGACCTATCATACTCACCAAGGTCGGCAGAAGCCTCAGTCTCCTCACTGAGCCAATCCTCCAAAGCCAAACCAGTCCCACAGCCCTAGTCTGGGGCTAGCATTTGACTACTTTCTGGAGAACACTGCCACTCTTCCCCTGAAGGAGCCACAGCTTACTCGCATAGCAGACAAGCTGGTCCATTTTGCCCACATGTGGCCCCTAATAATATCAGAGCCCTGGATTCTACAGGTTGTCCTCAAGGGCTACCTGCTACATTTTGCCTAGTTTCCCACCTCCCTTCTTTCCAGGGGCATATACTCTAAGACAGGGGTCTCAAACACAAGGCGGCCCGCGATGCATAGGGGGAAAAAAAAAACACCCCAGCTTCTGCTGCTGCTGCCGCCGCTGCCGTGGCCGGCAATAGCAGCAATATCGCAAGTCCCGCGGGCTCCGCTCCCCCCCCCTTCGTTCCTGCTTGCCTGCCAGTTCTCCGCTTCGGCTTCGCCTTTCAGAGCCGCGAAGGGAGAGCTTCTCCCTCGCGACTCTGTTCAGCCCGCTGGGGCAGATGGGAAATTTCCCATCTGCCCCAGCGGGCTGAACAGAGTCACGAGGGAGAAGCTCTCCCTTCGCGGCTCTGAAAGCCAAAGCCGAAGCGGAGAACTGGCAGGCAAGAAGGAAGGAAGGAAGGAAGGGGGGGGGGGGAACGGAGCCCGCGGGACTTGCGATATTGCTGCTATTGCCGGCCACGGCAGCGGCGGCAGCAGCAGCAGAAGCTGGGGTTTTTTTAAAGTTTAATTTTCCCGGGGGGGGGGGAGGGAGGGAGGGAGGGAGCAGGACTTGATGGGGGGAGCAGGACGGGGGGGGGAGCAGGACTTGATGTGGGGGGGGCAGGACTTGATGGGGGGGGCAGGACTTGATGTGGGGGGGGAGCAGGACTTGATGTGTGGCTGGGGGGGGTAGTACTGAAAATGGGGTGATGGGGGTTAGGACTGGTAATGGACAGATGGGGGTTAGGACTGGAGGTGGTCTGATTGGGGGGCTAAGACTGAAATGGGGTTATGGGGGGGCTAAGAATGAAGATAGGGCGATGGAAGGGTTAGGCCTGGAAGTGGGCTGTTGGGGGGCTTAGGACCGATAATGGGCATGGGGGGGGGCTAGAACTGGTAATGGACTGGGGGGGGGTGCTATGACTGGAAATGGGCCGAGTAGAAGGGGGAGCTTGAACTGCAAATAGCTGATGGGGACAGGGTCTTGGAATGGTAATGGGCTGAGTGGAAGGGGGCTTGGAATGGAAATGGGCTGATGGGGAGGGGGGCTTGGAAAGGAAATGGGCTGTGAGGGGAGGGAGCTAGGACTGGAAATGGGCTGATGATGCGGGGACTAGAAGGGAGCGGATGCTGGGTGGGGCAGGAGCTAGAAGGGAGTTGATGTTGGGGGACGATTAGAATGGGATGGGGCTGGGAGAGTGAAATGGAGAGGGGAAATATATTTTGTGTGGGAGGGAAGAAAAATCTACAATTGGCCGGGTATTGGGAGAGTAAGTGGGGATTGAGGATGGAGGGGTAAAATTTGAGTGGATGAAATAGGAATGAGGAAAGAGCAAAAGGAGAATGATTAGTATGTTAAAGCAGATGTAGAGAGAATGGAAAAAAACTAGGAAAGAAGAAAGGACAAATGGACAGCAGACGATGGAGAGTTAGCAGAAGACACAAAGAAACCAGAAGAAAGTGAATGGAACAATTGCAACTGAAAAAAAAATGCACAAAAGGTAGAAAAATATCTCTTTATTTGAATTTATTAACTGAAATATGTCAGCTCTTGGAAATGTGCATCTTTAACGTCTGCACTTTATTTAATACAAGAGGAAATCAATGTATAGTTTTATTTCTACAGTGTTGTACATTCTAAGTTTGGCTTTTGGGGTTCCCAGTTTAATTGTCTTCCTGTTTCTAAATTGTGATTCCTTGCTTGGTGATGGTGTATGTTCTGCATGTGTAACTGAGCTGAGGTATTCTGTTTATGTAATTCCTATTTGACATTGCCACTTGTTCTCTTTCCCGAGTAGGTCATGTATTGTTATTCTCTGAAATGTGTTGATTTAATATTTGCAGTGTTGCCTTTTGATGGTTAGGGTATGGTGCTTTGTGAGTCCTGGTAGTGCTGTTAGGACACGGCAGGTTTGCTATGGGTTCTAAATGAGCAGTGTTTCTAGTAGTTCCTAATGTGCCTGGCGGTTGGCACTGGTTTATAGTAATGTAGGAATCTTTTAGTCTTTCTTTATCCATACACTCATTAAGAGGCATGTTTACTAAAAGTTAGTGTATGGTAACATTATGCAAATATTTATGCAAATGATGCCCTTATGCAAATGAGGCCTGCGTCTTGTGCGGCCCCCGGGTTACTCTACAAGTCCTCATTTGGCCCTCAAAGCAATTTGAGTTTGAGACCCCTGCTCTAAGACCTCTCCATCTGTCTTGGTTAAAGCAGGAAGTTACCACCCTTCTAAGAGAGAGAGAGTGCGACAGAACCTGTTCCCTGTGGACAGGAAAGGTTAGGGTTGTACTCCCAATATTTCTTTATTCCCAAGAAATCAGAGGTTCCATCTGATCCTAGACCTCTGGAATCTCAAGTTCCTAGTACGAATAAAGTTCAAGATGGCTCCTCTAGAAATCCTACTGCCCTGCCCTGCCTTCAGAGGAATGACTGGCTTTGTTCCCTGGATCAAAAGGATGCGTATATGCACATCCTCATTCACCCATCTTGCAGGCAATACCTCCTTTTCATGTTCTAAGGTAGGCACTACCAATATGAAGTCCTGCTTTGACCTGGCATCTGCCCCAAGAGTCTTTACTAAATGACTGGCAGTAACTGTGGCCTATCTCTGCACCTAAGCGTCTTCGTCTTCCCCTACTTAGCTGACTGGCTTGTCAGGCGAGACACCACATATGGAGCATCTGTCCATTCAAAGAACCGTCTCAATGCTCAAACAACTAGGATTTGTCATAAACTTTCCAAAGTTGCACCTTTCTCCCACTCAGAGGCTAGAATTCATAGGTGCTCTTCTTGACATAACTCAAACTCTCCTGCTCGAGGACTGTCAAACGCCTCACAGAACTGGCAGGCATCATCCAATGCAACTGTCACACCACAGCAAGAGGCATGCTTAGTCTGCTGGATCACATGGCCTCCACGGTCTACGTGGTCCCCTACATTTGTCTCCACATGTGCTAACAAACGTGAACCCCCTTAGCCTACAATTTCTTGTCAGAGTTAGTCAACAAAGTGAGCGGAACTTATCCACACACCACCGT
This sequence comes from Ichthyophis bannanicus, assembly GCA_033557465.1. Taxonomy (NCBI): domain Eukaryota; kingdom Metazoa; phylum Chordata; class Amphibia; order Gymnophiona; family Ichthyophiidae; genus Ichthyophis; species Ichthyophis bannanicus. The sequence goes on from CM066048.1 coordinate 69,003,475, forward strand.
GAGAACTCCCTTTTTTAAAAAATTTTATAAGATAAACTTGTAAAAGTGAAAAGCATAGCACTTAACTCAGGAATGGTTGTATCACCAAAAATCGCCAGATATTCACATTGACGATGTGCCGCACGTTTCGGGTTCCAAATCCAAAGTTTATCTTATAAAAATTAAAAAAGGGAGTTCTCACGGTGGTGTGTGGATAAGTTCTGCTCACTTTGTTGACTAACTCTGACAAGAAATTGTAGGCTAAGGGGGTTCACGTTTGTTGGGGGTTTTTATTACGGATATTTATTGAATTCCAACCGGTTTAGAATTTTTTGGATTCCACATGTGCTAAGCACAGTGGACCCTCTCCTCCCAATTGGAAGTAAGTGAAGGGCCATCTTTGAGACAAGAATGGTAGTTGCCCCTCTTCTGGCGGACTCCCTCCAGTGGTGACTCTTTCCTAAAAACCTTCAGATTCCTCCACCTCAATGGATGCTAATAACCGATGCATCCAAACAGTATTGGGGAGCACATTACGATGGCCTGGGCATGCAGGGCCTATGGTCTCAACACGAGGTCTTGCATCAGATCAACTTCCTGGAGTTGAGAGTGATAACCAATGTCTTTGTTTCGCCATCAGTTATCACATCAATCTGTCCTGGTTCAGATGGACAACCAGATTGCTATGATTTATATCAACAAACAGGGAGGCACAGGCTCTCGCCGCCTACTCTGCCCTGACTCATGGAATGGTTTTTCAAGCTGTTTATCTGCCGGGAGATCAGAATGTTCTCATGGACAATCTGTGGGTCCTCCGACCTCATGAGTGGACTTTTCATCGGAGAACAGTCGATCGCATCTTCAGGCTTTGGGGAATCCTGGAGATCACCCTGTTCAATGTGCAGGTCCCTTGTTTTTGCTCCAGGGTGCTGTCTCTGCACCATCAAGCCCTGGATGCTTTCCCCCTTCACTGGGGAATGAGTCTGCTATACGCTTACCTGTCCATTCTGCTATGATAAATGATAAAGCAGTATAAAAACCTGTTAAATAATAGCCAAAATGCTATTCAAGTTGCAGGCCAACAAAGGCACCATGATCCTGGAAGCCCCATTCTGGTCCTGACAGCTGTGGTTTCCCCTGCTTCTTTGTCTAGCTCAGCATCCGCCTCTACATCTGGGATGCGCACCAGACCTGATCTTGCAGGATCAGGGGGTGCTGCTGCATCCCAATGTCCATGCACTGTGCCTGATGGCTTGGCTGCTGAGAGGGTAGTCCTTTCCAACTTCAATTTGCCAGACGCTGTTAAGGATATATCCTCCTGGTGTTCTGGAAGGACTCCTCGCGTCACACCTATGCCTTTAAGTGGTGCTGCTTTGCCGTTTTAGTGTGCTCAGCACACCCTCAACCAGTTATCTAGTGGAGTCTCTTCTACGGGTCTCAAAACTAATTCCATTCGTTTTCACCTTTGTGCTATTTCGGCTTCTCATCTGGGGATTGATGGAAAACCCATTTCCATATATCCATTGGTAGCCTGCTTCATGCGAGTCTCCTCTTGGCTAAGCCACTGATCTGGCCCCTGCCTGGGACCTTAATGTGGTTCTTGCTTGGCTCCTTAAGCCTCCTTTTGAACCTCTCTGCACCACTTCCCTCAAGTGGTCCTGAGAACGCATCCATGTTTCCTTCCAAAGGTTATCTCTCCTTTCTATCCCAACCAATCGATTAGTTCTTCTGACCTTTTTTCCCAAACCACATGCATCTCGGGTTGAGGCTACACTTCATACCCTAGATTGCAAACACGCTTTAGCATATTACCTTGACAGAACCAAGGTACACCAGAAATCCTCGCAATTATTCATTTCTTTTGACCCTAATCCTCTTTGTCTCCCCATGGTCAAACATTCTTTCTTTTTGGATAGCAGATTGCATATCATAAGAACATAAAGCACAGTTACTTACCTGTAACAGGTGATCTCTGGGAACAGCAGGAATAAGTCTTCACATATGGGTACGTCGGTATCGAAGGAGCCTGTGCGGGAACGCTCCCCAGCTTCCCAAAAAGGAAAGTTTTTGGGAGCATCCCACAGCGTCTGCGCGCTGCCTTCCCGCCTTTCCTAACCGCCTCTCCCCAGTTCGAGTTTTAAAGCCGAGACAAAGAGAGAGAGGAAAGGAAAAATAGATAGAGAGATACAACTCCTAGGGGAGGTGGGTGGGTTGTGAAGACTTATTCCTGCTGTTCCCAGAGATCACCTGTTACAGGTAAGTAACTGTGCTATCTCCAGGAACAAGCAGGAATGAGTCTTCACATATGGGGACTCCCTAGCTAGAGATGCCTGGGAGATCCCCAAGGTTATGAGACCCTGGGAAGGGCTCTATCTCCCCCTATGGATCTCAGGCATCCATCCAGGGAAGGAGGGCAGGAGTTGATTAAGCATGGAACAGGTGTTTGAGAACAGCCTGACCAAACAAGGCATCCCGGCGGGAGTCTTTGTCCAAACAGTAATGGGCTGTGAAGGTATGAACCGAGGCCCAGGTGGCTGCTCGACAGATCTGATCGATGGACACAGAATTTAGATGAGCCATAGAGGTGGCCATGGCCCTCACATTATGAGCTGTGATATGGCCCTCCAGAGAAAGGTTCTTACTCTGGTAGGCAAAAGAAATACACTGAGCAATCCAATTGGACAGTATCCTCTTAGAGACTGGAAGTCCCAAATGAGAGGGATCAAAGGCAACAAAGAGTAGAGAAGACTTTCTATATTGCTGTGTCCTTTGTAAGTAAAAGGCAAGAGCTCTCTTACAATCCAGGGTATGAAGAGTCCTCTCTGCACTTGATGCATGAGGACCTGGAAAAAAAGACAGGTAAATATACCTCTTGATTATGCCTAAAGTGGTCTCACCTTTTCATCTTAAAGTGTGGATTGGTCCTAAGGACTACCTTATCATGATGGAACCTTGTATAAGGTGGATTAGCCACTAAGGCCTGCAGTTCACTGATGCGGCGAGCTGAGGTGACTGCAATGAGGAAAATAACCTTCCAGGAAAGAAATTTCAAGGAGGTGGTGGCTAAAGGTTCAAAAGGTGGCTTCATAAGCTGACCAAGAACCAGATTTAAGTCCCATGCCACCGGAGGAGGCCTAATGGGAGGTTTAGTTAAAGTTAGGCCTCTCATGAATCTTGCAATGAGAGGAAATAGGCTGTCCATTGATAGGCTTAAGGGATGCTGCAATAGCACTCAAATGGACCCTTACTGAATTTGTATTAAGGCCTGCATTGGAGAGATGAAGGAGATATTCCAATAGAGAATTCAAAGGTAGTGCTAGAGGGTCAAGACCCTTCTCAGTACACCAAATGGAAAACCTTTTCCATTTAAAAGCATAGGAACGTCTAGAAGAAGGTTTTCTGGAAGCATGGAGGATATCCTTCACCTGCTGAGAAAGATTCCAACCTTGAAGGTCTAGGCCTTCAGCAACCAAGCTCTGAGGTGAAGGGACTTGGGGTTTGGGTGCCACAAAGTCCCCTCCTCCTGGGACAGAAGGTCTGGAGCAGTTCCCAAGTCTAGGGAGGGAGCTTGAGAGAGATGCAGAAGTAGAGGGTACCACACTTGGCGTGGTCAGCGTGGAGCTATGAGGATCATGGATCCTTGATCCCTCTGGAGCTTGAACAGAGTCTTGGGAATTAAGGGAATGGGTGGAAAGGCATACAGGAAGGCATCCTTGGCCTGAACTCCCTGACACGGAATTCTGGAACAGAACTGGGGAAGTATGGCATTCCACGGACTTGCAAAGAGGTCTATGTCCAGGGTTCCCCACTCTTGAAAGATTCTGAGTACTTGGTCCATGTGCAGGGACCATTCGTGTGGAAGCAGAACTCGACTGAGTCTGTCTGCTCAAGAGTTTTGGATTCCTGGAAGGTATACGGCCAGGAGATGGATTTGATGCTCTCTGGCGAAGGCCCACAATCTTAAAGCTTCGTTGCAAAGCAACAGAGAGCCAGTTCCTCCTTGCTTGTTTATGTAAAACATGGCTACCTGATGGTCCGTATGAATGAGGACTGTCTTGTAGCTGAGCAGGGTATGGAAGACCTTGAGAGCTAGAAAAACTGCTCGGAGCTCCAAGTGGTTGATATGTAGAGAGATCTCCTGTGGAGACCAAGTGCCCTGAGTGGAGAGGTCTTGCAAATGAGCTCCCCAACCTGTTTGGGAGGCATCTGTTGTGAGGGTTGCCTGGGGCAACAACTGTTGGAAGGGGGACCCCAGCAACAGATTTTGGGTAGACCTCCACCACTGGAGAGACCAAAAGAGGCGCCTGGAGGTTGCTATTTTGTCTGAGAGAGCCCCTGATGCTTGAGTCCACTGGGTGGACAAAGTCCATTGAGCTGCTCTCATGTGAAGGCGAGCATAGGGTACCACATGCACTGTGGATGCCATGTGGCCTAACAGTTGTAGCATCTCCCGGGCAGTTAAATGGCTCTTTGACTGAATCTGGGAGGCTAACAGCACTAGGCGTAGGCAACGGGCCTGAGGAAGATAGGCCCTTGCAGTGGTAGTATCTAGCCAGGCCCCTATGAACTCTAGGGACTGAGTAGGGGTGAGCTGGGACTTTGGGAGGTTTACCACAAGTCCCCGATACTGCAGAATGTGCCTTGTGCAGTCCAGGGAAGTCTGGGCCTCTGACTGAGATGGAGCTCGGATGAGCCAGTCGTCCAGGTATGGGAATACAAATATTCCCAGAGTGTGTAGAAATGCAGCTACTACTGCCATGCATTTGGTGAACACTCTTGGAGCAGAGGCCAGACTGAAATGAAGCACCCTGTATTGGTAATGCTTTCCTTGGAAAAGAAAACGGAGGAACCTTCTGTGAGATGGATGGATGAGGACATGTGTGTACGCATCCTTGAGATCTAGAGAACAAAGCCAATCCTGACTCTGAAGGTATGGAAGGAGAGTGCCCAGAGAAAGCATCTTGAATTTCTCCTTGCATAGAAATTTGTTCAATTCTCCGAGATCTAATATGGGTCTGTAGCCCCCTGTTTTCTTTGGGATCAGAAAGTAGGGGGAGTAAAACCCTGACCCTTGTTGAAGAAGAGGTACTTATTCTATTGCCCCTTGGGCAAGAAGGGCAGCCACCTCCTGACCTAGGTCGAGAGATGTTGGAGAATTGAAATGTCTCACCATGGTGTGAGGAGGAAGGTTTGAGAAATGAAGCTTGTAGCCCTCCCTTATGATGGAGAGGGTCCACTGCTCTGCTGTAATTTGCTCCCATCTGGGAGCAAAATGAGCTAACCTTCCTGGAATGGTGAGAGGCTCTGGCTGTTTCAGAGCCAGAAAGGCTAAGTTCTCTAGCATCAAGTCAAAAACCCTGAGGAGGCTGGGTCTGTTGAGTTGCAGCAGCCCCTGTAGGCTTAGGCCTGGCCTGTTTAGGTTGCTGACGCTTAGCAGCAAAACGACCTGTTGGCCAGAAGCAGGATGGAATCTGCCTTTCTTGAAAAAAGACTTCTTGAAAGGTTTTTTCTTGGCAGGAATGGAGGTTGAGGTTGACTTTGAAAGTCTATCCAAAGCAGAATTTTCTGCATCCATTTGAGTGGCTTTTATTTGCCAATCTTTGCCAAACAAGTTTTCTCCTGTCCAGGGAAGATTTCCCAAGCCATCCTGTACCCAAGATTCTAGATCAGAAGCTTGGAGCCAAGCAATTCTGCGTGCAGCTATGGCAATGGCCGAAGCCCTGCTGGCACCCTCAAAGGAGTCAAAAGCTGCACGGTTGGAAAACTGAAATATCTTGAGTATGCTTAAGCCAAATAAGAAATTCTTCCCTGTTATCCTCTGGAAGAAAAGGGAGGAAAGTGTGCAGTTTATCTGCAGCTTCTTTCAGAAACATACCCTTATAAAGACTATAGGAGTTGATTCTGGCAATGAGCATACTGGCTTGGAAGATTTTCCTACCAAAAGCATCCATGGTCCTGCATTCTCTTCCTGGAGGAGCAGAGGAGTGTCTTTTTGCACTCTTTATCTTTTTCATAGCCGACTCCACCATAATAGAATGGTGAGGAAGCTGTGTTTTATGAAACCCAGGACAAGGAGGGACACGGTACATAGTGTCCAATCTACGAGAATGAGGAGAGATAGTGAGAGGAGTCTCCCATAAGTCAATCATGTGATCAAAAAGAATCTCATGAATTGGCAAGGTGACTGCCTCCTTAGGAACCTTAGAATAACCTAAAATATCCAATTTTTTAGCTCTAGGCTCTTATTCAGAGGTTACTGAAATGGAAAGCCCTTTAGCCACTTCTCTTATGAAGTCTTGAAAGGACAAGTCCTCTGGAGGAGACATTCTTCTTTTTGGAGAAGAAGGCTCTTCAGGAAGGGCTATGGATACTTCAGCAAACTCCTCCGATGCATCAGAATCTTTGGATGGTCGATGTCGATGCAGTCGGTACCGGTACCGACGCCGATACCGACAACGGAGTTTGTTGTGGTATCAGCGGCGTCGCAGCTTGAATGAAGGCCGTGATAGCCTGCTGCATGGATAGAACATTCTGATCCATCGACGCCATGAATGCCTGGAATTCGGTACCGGAAGGTTGCGCCGGTACCCCAGAGCATTCTAACAGGTGATCAGTCGAGGCCGTGCCATCGATGTCAACCTGTAACCCCATAGGTGGAGCTTTGGAAGCCGGAGCTTCCTGCCGGGGTTGTTTTGCCAGTGCGGGATCCTCGAGGGCAAGCCCGGAGGCATCTCGATGCTTGGAAGGAGATCTACCCTTCGAGGACCGGCTGGATTTATGTTTGGTTACCTGAGATCCATGGGAGGAAGAAGCAGCCCTGGAAGACGTCGATGCCACTGAAGCTGCATCAGAGGGAAACAGCACATGGAGCTTAGCTGCTCGGTTCTGTAAACCTCATTTAGACATCAAGGAGCAGGACAAACAATCCAAAATGGAGTGGTCAGGACCCAAACATTTAAGACACCATTCATGGGTGTCGGTGACAGAAATAGTACTGCTGCACTTAGTGCATTTTTTAAACCCGGAGGCTGGTTTTTCCATGAGGAAAATTTCTCGTGAGGCCTAAGGCCCAAAAGAGGAAAAACACACTAAGTTAGGGAAAAATATATGTTTCTTTTTTTTTTTTTATAAGAAAAGAAAGACCGGCGGTACCGGTCCGACGTCGGGGAAGGCAGACACGCGACCAAAGAAATAAAATAAAACAAAGAACTTCTTCAGCGGTGACAAGAACACGACCTGCTGGCTCCGCGGAAAAGAAGAACTGGGGAGAGGCGGTTAGGAAAGGCGGGAAGGCAGCGCGCAGGCGCTGTGGGATGCTCCCAAAAGCTTTCCTTTTTGGGAAGCTGGGGAGCGTTCCCGCGCAGGCTCCGTCGGTACCGACGTACCCATATGTGAAGACTTATTCCTGCTTGTTCCTGGAGATGAAATGCTATACTGGGTCAGACCAAGGTCCATCAAGCCCAGTATCTTGTTTCCATCAGTGGCCAATCCAGGTCACAAGTACCTGGCAGGTTCCAAACGGCACATAAGTTCCACAGTGTTCGTCCTGAGGTAAGCAGTGGATTTCCCTGGTCCTCTTTAATAATGTTTATGGACCTTTCCTCCAGGAACTTGTCCAAACCTTTTTTTAAACCCAACTACACTAACAGCTTTTATTACATCCTCTGATAACGAATGCCAGAGTTTGTTTAAGTGTTGGGCTAATGAGTGAAAAAAAAATTTCTCCTTTTTTTTTTTTGTAATTTTTTTTGTTTATTAATAAACACAAACTTCTTTCACACATCATAATATTTCCACACAGAGACATTCCAAATGGCACTCCAACATTTTATGTTTTAAATTTGTTCATGCATTCTATTGGATCTGTGGCTTAATAATGTATAAAGCATAATGCAACTTCCTTTGTCAACTATATAACAAAGACCCTTTACATTCCACCGATTGTGCATGTTTTACATTTGTTGTATATGTTCATCTTTCTTGTTGGGATAATACCATCAATCCACGCTTATACAGTTGTAACCACCTTCTTTTTTTAAGTAGCCAATACTGAGACAACAGAACGATAGACGTATGTATTAGACAGAATACACGCTATCTAGTATCTCAATTTTACTTTTTGTCTCCCACCCTTTCCATTTTCCTCCTTCCCCTCCCTCCCAATCCCTTACCTTCTCTCATGATATTATGCACAGTCGAGTGCATAATAAGTGCTCTGCATAATGGTATGATGAGAGGAGGGCAGACCACCCTAGCACTTTTGGACAGAAGGGATCTAGACATTCATTTTTACGTCATAATTGTACTTTGTACCTCCTCTGTCTTTAATTCTTAACTGTTTGAGCACTCCCTCTTTCTCCCACTCTCCTCCATTCTTAACATCTCCTTATTAATCCCACCTCCCCCCTCACAGGCCATATTGCTACATTGTCTATACTTACTGCCAAGAACTCTGATTCCATTTCCTCTGTTTGACATGTTTTAGGGATAGAGCATGAGCTTGTTCTGTTTAAAGTCCTTTTTCTATTGATATAGTGGGCAATGGTTTAGTACTCTACTTCTCAATCGGGCGGATAATGTTTGAATATATGGCTCCCACACTTTAAAAAAAACAAAACAAAAAAAAACACACTCCCATGGTCGGGTATGTTCCCTTAATTGTTCCCATTCGTATAGCATGAGCTGATGTAAGGTTAATTTCCACGGTCGTATTGACGGTCCTTCCGGAAGCAGCCATGCACTTAAAATGCTTTTACGTGCTATTAACAGTGAGAGGCATATCCATCTTTTTTTCCACTCCCCATTTCCATTCCCTTCCTGTCCAATTCCAAAATTGCCTCTCGGGGATTCAAATGTAATGGGATCCTCATGACTCGGTTCATGTACTTAAATGCCTCTAGAACTTCATTATCACCAGCACTGTTCCCTCTAAGCTGTGTGCGTGTGCGCGCGCACACGTCTTGCAGAGCAAGTGCACATACTTTACAACAGAGCGCACAAAAATTATGGTTCTGATTCTGATAGAAAATAACAGAGACATCTTAAAATTTAAAAAGTTGTTGTGTATTTACGGTTTTCACAAGTTCTACAATATTTTCTAGTGCAATCAATGTGATGTACATACTGTATTCTGATGTGTAGTCAAATTTTAAAGTATTTAACTAAGAGTGTCATGTGGCGCACAAAAATTTAACCTTCCTCCAAAAGCTGCACAGCTGATATTTTATGCGCACACAGCCTACAGAAAATTAGAGGGAACATTGATCACCAGACATTTCCAAAACATATGACCTAACGTTGCTTTAGGAGCATTGCATCGAGGGCAATTTGGAGATTGCCCCTTCCAGAGCATATAGAGCTGGAATTATGAAAAGTGTAGTATTCTGAGTATGCGGAATTGCATTTCTCTGAGGTTACCATTTGTTGTTTAATTCAGGGGTCTTGGCTAATGCATAAAGAATCTCAGCCTTCTCGAGAGGGGTATCTAAATCCGCTTCCTACTGGCCTGCTATCCCAGTCAAATCAGGCAACGATTCTATATCTGACAGATTTTTCCGTATGTCTGCAATATGGGCTTGACCCTCACTCCCAGCCATTAACACATCTTCTATTTGAGATATAATGCAGTGTTTTATTGCCTCTCTTGGTAATGACTGGACATAACTCCGGACTTGTAGGTATGGGAATGCGTCCCTTGTATGCAGGCCAAAGCGTTCCTGTAATGTAGAGAAGGGTATCATCTTTCCTGCTTCTGATACCACATGTTCCATTCCCTCCAGTCCATGTTTTTGCCAATGGTAGTATGTCCGTCCAGTCAAGCCAGGCTGGAAGGCTGGGTTTCCCTGCCAAGGGAGATAAGGCATAACCTCCGATGTCCACCCCAGCCTGACACAAAGCATACTGCATCCCTTACAGATTGATGTTATCATAGCATTCCTTGGCATCAATGTGCAAGCAGGTGGTGCACGTAATATGAATTTGAGAGCGTGGGGCCACTAATCCCTTTCAATCTCCAGAGGGGTGTAGTATTTAGAAACATACAGCCAATACTTCAAATTTCAGCACACACATGCTAAGTTGTAATTCATGATGTCTGGTAGGCCTAATCCTCCATATGCCCATGGCTTTTTCAATGCCTCTATTCGTATTTGGGCTCTTCTGCCTTTCCACAAGAACAGGGTCAGTATGTGATTAAGTTTTTTCCACCCCTTATGTCGCAAAAGTATTGGTAGGACTTGCAACACATATGGTCACCTAGGGAATATCATTTTATATAGAGCAATCCAACTGCTTAATGGCAGTTCTTTCCATCGTCCAAGCCACATTTCCAAGTCCTTAAGTAATGTCATGATATTACTTGTATACAGTTGGTCTGGGACAACTGTAATCCATACACCCAGATATTTGAATTGGCCCCCTGCCCATTTCAGCGGGAACTGCCCTGGCCATTTTTGTTGTACCTCAGGTAAAATTGATAGAGCCTCTGACTTGTTCAAGTTTAATTTTAGTTCTGCAAAGGTTCCATATAAGTGGAATTCTTCCAACAATGTTTCCAGCTTGCTCATCAGATCCTTCAAACAAATAAACATATAGTCAGTAAAGGCAGACACGCAGAACTCTTCTTTCCCTAACTGTATGCCCATTAGAGAGAGAGGTGTGTGGATTTGTTCCAAGAGGGGTTCCAGTCGTAGCACAAACAAGAGTGGTGAGAGGACACCCCTGCCGGGTGCTTTTTTCAAGTTGGAACGTCCGCGTGGTGTGCCCATTCCCTAACAATGCTCCACAAAGGTTTGGTGTACAAAAGACGGACCATGTTGATAAAGTCCCCAGCTATTCCAAACTTTCCCAGTACCATGTACATATACTTCCACTGAACCCTGTCACAGACTTTTTCAGCATCAAAGCTGATAGATGGCCGGATGCTGCTTCCTGATGACTTCATATTGAGCCGCTAGCGTCTTTCTCACATTGCATGCTATTGCATGGCCTTGGACAAATCCCACCTGCGATTCTCCTATTAGTTGGGGGAGATCTTGGCTAAGATTTTGTTATCAACGTTGAGCAATGATATAGGTCTGTTTGAGCCCGGTAGTAAGGGGGTCTTTCCCTGATTTGGGAATTACTGTTATAAGAGCTTGATTAGGTTCATACGGGAAGTCTCTCTTCTTTTAACTAAGTCTACAAATTATTCCACCAAAGGTACCGCCATCTTATCTGACATTATTTGAAAGAACTCTGCCCAGTAACCATCTGGACTTGGGGCACAACCTTTCTGCAGTTTCTGAAAGCATTGCTGAACCTCTTGAGCTGTTATCGGATTGTTTAGCTTTGCCACTTCTTCTGCCCCCAAGGACGGCAAGTGTAAGGCTTTTAAAAATTCTACTGCTGCTTCTCTATCACAAGGGTCAGCTTTATATAGTCCTGTATAGTATTTTCTTAAGATATCTTCCAGGTCTTGTTGGGCACTTTGAATATGCCCCTTTGTGTTTCAAAGGGCTCTAATTGCTCGTGACCCGCCATCTGATTTTATCAAGGTCGCCATGAGTTTCCCAATTTTATTTCCATAGCAATGTAAGTGACAGCGATAATAAAACACTGACTGGCATGTCCTCTGGTGTAATACAGCATTCAATTCCACCTGGATGCCTAACGTTGGTTTTATGTTTCCCCGTTGGTTGGACCCTATGTTTCCGTCAGGCCTTCTGTAGGTCTTTTTCCAATTGGACTAAGCGTAGAGTCTGTGTCGTCTTTTTGGCCCTACTATAGGCTATGATATGGCCTTGCAGCACCACCTTAGCCGTTTCCCAAAAAAGGGCTGGGTTATCCTTGTGCACCCCATTATGTTCTTCATATTCCATCCATTGTGTCCACAGAAGTTTCTGAAAGTCTATGTCTTCCACTAAGTGTAGGGGAAATCTCCACTGACCAGTGGGATCTCCTCCCCATTCCATAGTAACATAATAAATGACGGCAGATAAAGACCAGCATGGTCCATCTAGTCTGCCCAGCACGATGGCAAGAGTAGGTGCACCTGCCGCTCCGTGCAGGCCACCCCTCCCCATGTCCCTGTTTAGGGGTGAACCCACCACTCCATGCAGGATGCCCCTATTTGTTGAGGAATGAGATGGTTCAGTTTATTTTGATTTTATCCTGTTGCTGTAAAGGGATCCACTGTGTCTGTCCCATGCCATTTTGAATTCCATCACTGTGTTTGTCCCCACCACTTCCATCGGGAGGGCATTCCAGGCATCCACCACCCTTTCTGTGAAAAAGGGTTTCCTGACATTGCCTTTCAGTTTACCACCTTACAGCTTCCTGTTATGCCCTCTAGTTTTACAGCTTCCCCGTCTTTGGAAGAGGTTGGTTTGTTCATTATTTCCCTTTAAGTATTTAAAGGTCTCAATCATATCTCCCCTGTCCCTCCTCTCCTCCAAAGTGTACATGTTTAGGTCTTCAAGTCTCTTATCATAAGGCTTCTGACGCAGGCTCCAAATCATTTTGGTCGCCTTCCTCTGAACAGTTTCCAGTCTTTTTACATCCTTTGCAAGATACGGTCTCCAAAACTGAACACAGTATTCCAAGTGAGGCCTCACCAGTGATTTGTACAGTGGCATAAGTACCTCTTCCTTTTATGCTTGGGATTCCTCTCTGTATGCAGCCCAACATCATCCTCCTGGCTTTTGCCACCGCTTTGTCGCACTGTTTTGCCACCTTGAGATCTTCAGAAATAATCACACCAAGGTCTTTCTCCTGATCCATGCACACCAATCTCTCGCCCCCTATCGCGTACATTTCCTTTGGATTTCTTCTACCCAATTCTATTCCAATTCTAGACTGATTAACGCATGGTCCAGTATGACTATCAGACCGACGTCTGCTTTATGAACTCTCCCCACTAAAGCTGTCTCCACCAAGAAGTAGTCCAACCAGGACTCTGTATATGAATGTATTATCACGTAATTCTCCAAACATCTATAAGGTCGTAACCTTCACATAGCCCTCTAAGTGTATGATCCATGGCTTCATCGAGCACACAGTTGAAATTGCCTCCCAGTATGATTTGAGAGGCATCTTCGCCTGCTAGTTTGTGTGTCAGTTGATAGAAATGTGTTCCACTCTCTAACCAAAAAAGAAGTATCACTATTTTTTGCGGGAAATGGGTCTCAGACTTGATCGGGGAAACGTCGGAGAGGAGCTTTGCCTCCATAACCGACTAACCCCTCTATTGCATCAACGACCCAATTGTTTCCCCTTATTTCCCTTTTTTTATGTATGTATTTTCTTTACGTTATAAAATAAGTTTAACTCAACGTTCAATGCGCTTAAATCTTCAAGTAATAAATAATTTCAAAACAAAGCTGAACGCTTGTCTGTGAAGTCCATGAGGACTGTAATCTCATCCCTATGATCGCATCCCAACGCAAGTTGACAGCGCCTGTGCGTTTCACTGCTTACGCGGTTTCATCGGGGGAATATTGCATGAGATTAGCTTTCAAACCGCTTGACCCGGTGAGTTCTATAAAGACAACAAGGTGCAATCAATACTTCAATATCAAATGGAATTATTCGACTGTGTCAATCTCAGGATCTTGTCCAAACCTTTAAGCCCAGCTACATGAACAGTCTTTGCTACATCCTCCGGTAACAAATTCCAGGGTTTTATTACACATTGAATGAAAAAATATTTTCTCCGGGACCAAGCAGGAAGTCAGTCTTCACATATGATTGACACCATAATAAAGTAGCGCACCTCAGCCATTGGAAACTCTGTAAGCACTATAACAATCACTCTACCTGTAAAGCACTGGGATCATGACCCTAAGAGAATTACAGAGATTGAAGACGTTATAATCACCTGGGATACTCCCATTCTGACCAATAAAAGCTGGATGAGAGGAAGCCAGATATAATGGGCTAAGGAGAAGAACACTAGAACGGTATTGATAACAGATGTTAGTTCCAAGCAACTACTCTGTGAATCGTGTGGAGAGGCAGAAGATCCCGAAATACCAAGAAATGCAGTCAGAGACCAAGAAAATGTGGCAGAAAGAAACAGAAATATTTCCTATTGTGTTGGGTGCCACAGGCTTGACAAACTACCCATACATGTTACATCTTATGAACTCCAGAAGGAAGCTGTCTTTGGCACGATGTAAGTACTACGCCAAGCATTAGCAGTAAATTTGAGAGACTGAGATCATACTCCACATACCCTGGCTTAGAAGTGATGTTCATGACCATCATAGTATGCACAAAATTAATCCATTTGGAGAAACTGCCCCTAGAAATTGTATCCATCTGCTGGAGACAAAGAAATACTGAAGGGACCTCTGGTGGCTGAGGTGAATAGAGGCATAGGAGTGATGTCATTGAAACCTAGGCTTTTCATTGGTTCTTTGTCTCCATCAATCTGCTGGTAGGGAACACAACCCACTTGTCTGGGTTGGTCTAGCAGGACAATACGGAAACAAAGTTCACTTTCCTTTCTCATGTTTCCCACAGCATTCAAGCCCTCTTTATCTTCCCAACATGAAGCCTGTCTTGCATGTCGCCCTAATCATTCCCCTCAGCCCTACCAGTTCTCCAACATCCATCCTCTCTTACTCCACCATATTTCAGCCCCTCAATCTCACTTTTGTATCAGCATTTACAGATTCTCCCTCTACATAAAACATTTACCAAGCCCCTACTGAGTGTCAGGGTGCCTTTTTCCTTCTCACTTACTCTGCCTTCAACAGAGTCCTGAATCCTGTAACATCAGGCTGTGGCTGTGTCTGCTTCAGTTCCTCCTCTCTAGTTCTCCTCCACTGCTGCCTGCTGAAACAAGGGAGGGGATAAGACCGGAAAGGATGCAGCAAAACAGAAAACAATTGTTCTGCTTCCTTCTCCATCCCCCTCTCCTTCCGTTTCTCCCACATAGGGGCTGATGCAGTAAACTGTGATATGCTTTAGTGCAGTAGTTTACTCAAGATTTTCCTGTGATAGTCTTTCTTCCAATGCAGAGAGACATTCTAGAACAAGAAAACATCCAGCAAAACCACTGTGCTAAAGACTAGCGCAATGGCATGCAAACTGCATGTGAATGGCCAAATAGCTCCCGATGTAAGAAAACTGCACTGAAATGTAACACTTTTTTTTACTCTTCCTTTATTGCAGAGGTGCCAAGTTACCATGCTCCAGGAGTGATAGTTAAATTAGTCCTGGATCTCTGACTGACTATCTCATCCTGATGCATTATGGGACCTGCAGCACTGATTTCACTGAGTAAAATCAAGGACTACAAATACTATACTACATTGTAATACAAATTTAAAACCAGAACTGGCCAAAAGATCACACTCCTGGAGCTGGGTAACTTAGCAGCTCTGTTATTACTAAATCTTTAAGCCAGCTCAGAAATGGCATATATATATATGCAATCGGAAGCAAGAGGGTCCCTGGTGGCCCAAGTAAGCCTCAACCACCTAAATCGCCCTGTCATTCCCCACTATACCCTCTGAATCCCAGATCTCCTCTCTTTATTTGGCAGCCTGATCTCTACCAGTAGTAATACAAGATGGCTGTGCTAAGGGTCATAGGCACCATTTTTGAACCTGGGGCCAGCATGAGCAGGAGCAACTGGGGATCATTTTTGTTCTCACAAGATACCAGGAACTCCGTTAAGAGATGGGGATGGAGGTCTTGTGTTGCTGCACATATTGTGAGCAGAGATCTTAAAAAAAAGCTGCTCCCATGCACAGATGGGGTAAAGTTGCATGTTCTCCCCCTACCTCCCCCCCCCCCCCATGCAGCTTTATAAAAATCACTGTTCCTGCTGGGAGGTAGGGAGATATTGATGTGCAGTCCTTACATGTACTTTACAAGATCAGAGTCTTTGTGAAATATGTTGGAATTTTCCACATCCCGACCTGGACATCTTAATTCCTGTCCCCAAGCCCTATCATATACAACAAACTATTCATATGAATAGTGACAGTCAGCAAGAACCCTATGTTTTTTTAGATACTTGCATGTTTGTGATCTATTATCCTTGAGCTATCATCATTTGGAAAGTGCAGGATCAGCTCGATTAGGCTGAGCAATGAAATTAATGACTCAACCTGGTGATTTTCACTGCAGTAGTCTGCAGAAAACAGATTACTTGTAAGTTGGTGTCTCCCTGTAAAACTTGATGGTTAAAACTAGATCTTTATCTTTATTAAAACATTTGATAAACCGCTACTGCCAAAGCATAGAGCGGTGTACAATAAAAGGTCTACACTGCAAATCATAGAAAATGATGGTAATTTCCCAATAAATAATGAGAGATAAGTTAAATTTGTTGAGATATCACTAAAAAGATAAGGGTTCCATCTTTGAACACAAAAAAAAGCTCAGATAGATCAAGTATCCAATGCAGAAGCTGGCCATTACTGGAGAATGTCTGTCTGCTGTGCCTCATGGAGAATAACTGTAGAGGATTGCTTATCAAAATAAATAAATACATTTGAGATGGTTTCAAAACAGTCTTAAAGGCATTCTAGGTAACAAATGATGAAAACAACTTTTTAACTAGTACCGAGGAACAAAAACAAAAATCTTATAAAGCTTCAGTCTGATGATTAAAGAAGGTTACCCTATGTCTCTCTCTAATTTACTAATTCTATTTAACATGAGTTCAGGAAGAAAGTGGTTGTAAGACTTAAGTTGTGAGAAGCAGATGAAAATCCTGCAAGGAGTATGTCTAGAATGTTTGATGTGTATGAAACTAAAAATAGAATTTCAGATGACTTTATTGAAATGCAAAGCTTCTTCACCAATAATGGAGAAAATCTTAGCATATGAGTCTCAAGACATTTTCCCACTTTTAGAAGTGGAAGAGATGGAGAGTAGTTTCATTTGAAAAAGGATTTTAGAAGTTTCTCTGTTTTAGATTCCCTGCAATAGTATCTGTGGAGAATTTACTGTATGTGTGCATCTGTTTGTTTTGTGCGTTGCCTGTTGCCAAGAGCAGTACTTTGTTACCGATTAAGTAAATTGAAATTATTAATAGGATGGGTTTGCATTAGGATAGGTACTATTAAGTTGTCTTTTGGCTCCTGGGCCCTTCAGCCATAAGAATTCTTTTTTTATTGTTATTTAAAATTTTTATTAAAGATCCAAATACTAATCCTTTGTATTGGTGGTTGTCATTCTTATACAGCATATCAGCATTTCAGACCCCAGTTCCCCCCTCCCCTTCCTTACGCATATATTCAACAACCTCGCCCCATTCATTCTCAAATTTATCTAAATGTTATATGCGCAGCACAGTCAGCTTTTCCATAAGATACATTCGTCGTAACTGCCCTATGCAATTTTCTTTCAGGAGCAGTTCAGGCTGTTTCTACCAATTAAGTCAGCTCACCTTTGGCTGCACTAAGCCATGCCAAAATTTGCCTCTGCTTCTTCCTGGGCACCCTCCCCCCCCCACCTCCACCAGCTCAAGAGGAAGATGTAGGGGGTCGACTTCCATTACCACCCCCACCACCTGCTGTATCCAGCTCTAGACGTTCCTCCAAAAGATCTCCACCTTTGGGCAGGTCCACCAGATATGAAAGAAGGAGCCCTCTCCTCCACAACCCCGCCAACAGTCCTTAAGCGCCGATGGAAACATCTTATGCAACGGGGGGGGGGGGGCATATAAATACCAATGTATTGCCACCTTATACCAATTCTCCCGAATAGCTACAGACAAAGGCACCCTCTTTACTTGTTCCAGGATGGCTTTCCATTGCTTCATCTCCAACTCTATTCTCAAATCCTGTTCCTATCCAATGTGAGCCCCTCACTGCCTTATACAGGGCTGAGATTAAACCTCTTGCTCTCTTCCCATACCAAATGACATCCAAGACCAAGTAGTCCCTATCCAAGCACACCCTTCCCCAATTTATGGCAGAGGAAATGAATGACCTGTCCATACTGGAACAAGTCCGCTGGTTGAACCCCAAGCTTTCTTGTAATTCCCCAAAGGGTATCTAATCCCCCCATATCTACGAATTGGTGAAACCATTTTAAACCCCCTCCCTTCCTGCTCGGGGCCAAAATCAATTGTGTACCACATAGCCTGCATAAATGATCTTCTCTCCCTCTCCCCACATGCAGGGATTTCTCCCCCCTCCGCATCCAAGGTAAGCATTCCAAAAGACCCCCCCCCCCCAACTCCCTTTCCTCTCCAGCAATACAAAAATTCTTCACCTCCCCCCTCCCTCCAGTCCATTATATGGCGGATCTGCGCTGTCCAATAATATGCCTGAAAATCTAGTACCCCTAACCTGCCCTTGGGGGCTTTTAACTCCATATGTTTATGTTTATTGGAATTTGATATACCGCTCAGACCCGAAGGCATAGAGCGGTTTACAATATTACATCATTTAGGGAAACAAGAAAGGAACGCCATTTATAAGATAGGACAGAGTAGAGGACAGAGACAGTCAAACAGACAAGAGGAAGAGAAGGACATGGCACAGCACATTACCCTGATACATGGAAGGGCATCCATACTTCATCAAGGACTCCAGGAACAGATGCCACGGACCAACGCCTAAGGGCCACGCAAAAGGGCCCTCTGGCGAGGCCCTCAGGCGCGGGCCCGCAAGGCGCAGGCGCGCCCTGGCAACGGCGGTTTTTATGCCGTTGGGCCCCGATGGAAAGAGGCGGGCTCTGGGAGGAAGGGGGAGCTCCTGCTCACACCCCCGTCGAAAGCGCTGCTGCTCCTGGGCCCTGGCAACGGCGGTTTTTATGCCGTTGGGCCCCGATGGAAAGAGGCGGGCTCTGGGAGGAAGGGGGAGCTCCTGCTCACACCCCCGTCGAAAGCGCTGCTGCTCCTGAAACACTTTCCTCTGGAGCTCCCTCAAATCCACCAGGGGAAATGAAACTGGCAATGCCTGGAAGTAGTAAAGCACCCTAGGAAGAATATTCATTTTTACAGAAGCCACCACCCCAGTCAAGACAATTCCAGTGCCATCCAACCCTCCAGGTCTTTCCATATGGCCCACCACAGAGCCTATAAAGCAACTCTGGGGTCACGGTGATGTGAACCCCCACATATCAGACAAATCTGATTGATTTCTTTGACTGGGTGACCAGGGAGTTGGACTGAGGGACAGCCCTAGATGTGGTGTATTTAGATTTATGTAAAGCCTTTGACACAGTTCCTCACAGGCGACTTATAAACAAACTAAGCACCCTAGGGATGGATCCTAAAGTTATTGCTTGGGTTAGAAACTGTTTGAGGGGGAGGTGACAAAGGGTACAGGTAAATGGAGCTCACTCTGAGAAGAAGGTGGTTACCAGTGGTGTGCCCCAGAGATCTGTCCTTGGTCCTATTCTTTTTAACATCTTTGTTAGTGATATAACTGAAGGGCTGTCTGGTAAGGCTTGTCTCTTTGTTGATGATACCAAAATCTGTAATAGAGTAGACACCCAGGAAAGTGTAGATAACACGAGGAGGGATCTAGCCAAGCTTGAAGAATGGTCTAGAATTTGGCAGCTGAGATTTAATGTTAAAAAATGCAAGTCATGCATTTGGGCTGTAGCAATTGAAGGGAGCAATATAGTATAGGGGGTGAAGTACTTTTGTCCACTAAAGAAGAGCAGGAACTAGACATGATTAGCTACTTTAAGATCATCAGACACCAAACAGGTAGAAAAGGCGACGGCAAAAGCTAGAAGAATGCTTGGGTGCACAGGGAGAGGAATGGCCAGCAGAAGAAAGGAGGTGATAGTGCCTCTGTACAAGTCTTTGGTGCGACCTCATTTGGAGTATTGTGTGCAATTCTGGAGACCGCACCTTCAAAAGGATATAAACAGGCTGGAGTCGGTACAGAGGGTGGTTATTAAAATGGTTAGTGGTCTTCATTATAAAGCATACGAGGACATACTTAAGGATCTTAATAGTACACCTTAGAGGAAAGGTGGGATAGAGGTGATATGATTGAGATGTTTAAATGCATAAATGCAAGCTCTGCTATTAGGGGACATGGGGTGAGGGTGAAAGGGGATAGATTCAGGAGTGATATGCAGAAATATTTCTTTACAGAAAGAGTCGTGGATCCGTGGAATAGTTTCCCAGTAGAGGTGGTAGAGATGAGGACAGTATCTGAATTTAAAAGCAGCATGGGACAAACACAGAGGATCTCTAAAGGAAAAAAGGGGAATGTTGTAGTAAACTAGAAAGCAGGGGAAAGCCGACAGTCACCCAGGAGCGCATGGTTCGGACGAAGGTATCCTTGAAGGATACTACCAAAAGCAGTGAGGTTCCAAAAGGGAGTATAGTAGCCGAAATGCCCTTGAGTAAGGAGCAGACAGAGCATAAAGATGCCAAATTACCCATGCCTACCAATAGCCAGATTAATATGAATAAAATACAGTCTCTAAAATGCTTGTATGCCAATGCTAGAAGTCTAAACAATAAGATGGGAGAGTTAGAATACATAGCACTAAATGAGAGGTTAGATATGATTGCACTCTCAGAGACATGGTGGAAGGAGGATAACCAGTGGGACACTGTGATACCTGGATACAAACTATATCGTAATGATAGAGCTGATCAAATTGGTGGAGGGGTTGCGCTCTATGTTAGAGAGGGCATTGAGTCAGAAAGGATTAAAGTTTTGCAGGGAACAAAATTTGCTGTAGAATCTCTATGGATTGAAATTCCACTTATGAAGGGGAAGGTGATGGCAGTGGGAGTATACTATCGACCGCCTGGCCAGAATGAACAAATGGATGATGAAATGCTCAAAGAAATCACGGAAGCTAACAAAAGTCACAACAGAGTAGTAATAATGGGTGATTTCAATTACCCCGGTATCGACTGGGTCAGTGTCACGGCAGGACAAGCTAAAGAGGTAAAGTTTCTAGATGGAATAAATGACTGCTTCTTGGAGCAGCTGGTTCATGAACCGACCAGAGGGGAAGCCATACTGGACCTAGTCCTTAGTGGAACGCCAGATCTGGTGCAAGAAATAAGGGTGTTGGGACCACTTGGCAATAGTGATCATAGTATTATCATGTTTGATTTAATTATTGGAGGACAAATAGTAAAGGAATCCACAGTACTACCTTTTAACTTTCAAAAGGGAGACTATGATAGAATGAGGAATATAGTTAGGAAAAAACTAAAAGGAGCGGTTCCAAAGGTTAAAGACTTACAGCAAGCTTGGGCGTTATTTAAAACTACTATCCTCGAAGCCCAGACCAGCTGTATTCCACGCATTAAGAAGAGTGGAAGAAAGTCCAAAACACTGCCAGCATGGTTTAAAGGTGGGGTCAGAGAGGCTGTTGCTGCCAAAAAAGCAACCTTCAGGAAATGGAAAAAAGAACCAAATGATGAAAACTGGAAACAGCACAAGCACTGGCAAGTTAAATGCAAAGCATTGATAAGGCGGGCAAAGCGGGAATTTGAGAAGAAACTTGCTACGGAAGCAAAAACACGAAATAAAGACTTTTTCAAGTACATTCGTAGCAAAAGGCCTGTGAGAGAGTCAATTGGACCGTTAGATGATAGAGGGGTAAAAGGGGCAGTAAGAGGAGACAAGGCTATAGCAGATAGACTGAATGAATTCTTTGCTTCGGTCTTTACTGAGGAAGATGTACGGATGTTACCCAAGACTGAAGTGGTATTTAAAGGTGATACTGCAGAGGAATTGAGAGAAATATCGCTACACCGGGAAGATATATTACAACTATTTGATAAACTGAATAGTAGCAAATCACCTGGACCGGATGGTATACATCCCAGAGTGTTGAAAGAGCTGAAATATGAGATTGCAGACCTGCTATTGGTAATCTGTGAACTTTCATTAAAAACATCTGTAATACCTGAAGATTGGAGGGTCGCCAACGTAACACCAATTTTTAAAAAGGGTTCCAGGGGTGACCCGGGAAATTACAGACCGGTGAGCCTGACGTCAGTATCAGGGAAAATGGTAGAAACCATCATAAAGAAAAAAATTACACAGCATGTAGATAGTCATGGCCTAATGGGAGACAGCCAACATGGCTTTAGACAAGGAAGATCTTGTCTTACTAATCTGATATGTTTTTTTGAAGGTGTGCATAAACAGGTAGACAAAGGTGAGTTGGTTGATATAGTGTATCTGGACTTTCAGAAAGCTTTTGACAAGGTCCCCCATCAGAGACTTTTGGCGAAGCTAATAAGTCATGGGATAGGAGGCAGTGTACTATTGTGGATCGGGAACTGGTTAAAAGATAGAAAGCAGAGGGTAGGGCTAAATGGCCAATATTCCCAATGGAAAAAGGTGAATAGTGGAGTACCCCAGGGATCTGTACTGGGTCCGCTACTTTTTGACATATTCATAAATGACCTGGAAAAGGGAATAACTAGTGAGGTTATCAAATTTGCAGATGACACAAAACTGTTTAAAGTTGTTAAAACCCAAGAGGATTGTGGAAAACTGCAGGAGGATCTGGATAAATTGGAAGACTGGGCATCCAAGTGGCAGATGAAATTTAATGTGGACAAGTGCAAAGTTATGCACCTAGGAAAGAACAACCCACACTATAGTTACACGATGCAAGGCTCCACATTAGAAACCACCACCCAGGAAAAAGATTTAGGAGTCATCGTGGATAACATGTTAAAACCCTCTGCCCAGTGTGCAGCGGCGGCCAAGAAAGCAAATAGAATGCTAGGTATCATAAGGAAAGGGATGGAAAATAAAACAAAGGATATTATAATGCCTCTGTATTGCTCCATGGTACGACCGCACCTTGAATATTGTGTGCAATCCTGGTCACCGTATCTCAAAAAGGACATAGCGTTATTAGAAAAAGTACAGAGAAGAGCCACCAAATTGGTGAAGGGGATGGAAGGCTACTCCTATGAAGAGAGGCTAAATAGGTTAGGACTCTTTAACCTGGAAAAGAGACGGCTGAGGGGAGATATGATAGAGGTCTATAAATTAATGAATGGAGTGGAACGGATAAACGTGGATCAATTGTTTACACTATCAGAATATAGGAAGACTAGGGGACATGTAATGAAGCTACAGGGTAAACTATTTAAGACAAATAGGAGAAAATATTTTTTCACTCAACGTGTAACCAAACTCTGGAATCTGTTACCAGAGGAGGTAGTAAGGGCTGTTAGTATAGCTGGGTTTAAAAAAGGTTTGGACAAGTTCCTGGAGGAAAGGTCCATAAACCACTATTAAAAGGGACCCAGGATATCAATGCTTGACCCAGTACAAGCATTGAGGAACCTGTGTCTTTTGGGGATATTGCTAGGTACGCATGACCTAGATTGGCCACTGTTGGAAACAGGATACTGGGCTTGATGGACCTCGGTCTGACCCAGTATGGCATGTCTTATGTTCTTATGTTCTTAATACTCGTATGAAAGGACAGACTAGACAAACATGACGACAGAAAAAGACCACATGGCCTATGTTTCTATTTAATAGCCTCCTTGGCCCACTGAAAGGGAAACACTGTTGCAAATGGCATATTGTACCCTTTCTTACTGTGATATTCAGTGCCTCAGTCTCATCTAGATTTATCTTGAACGCCAATACTGCCCCATCCATTATTACCGGACGAGTATTCTCCAGATCCGTCACCAAGAGCAAGATGTCATCAGCAAACAGTGAGATCTTATGTTGCTGTCCTGCCACCTCCACCCCTTGTACAGCCTCATTCGCCCGTATGGCCTATGCCAATGGTTCCACCACATATGCAAATAGTAGCTGCAACATGGGGCAAAACTGACGTGTCCCCCTTTCAAGCCCAAAGGCCTCAGAGTATCTGCCATTAATTTTCACTCATGCTCAGTGGTCCCCATAAAGGGTCCAAAACCCATCTGTTGCAACAGAAGAAATAAGAACTCCCAGTATCCTCTATTCAAACACCTTTTTGGCATCAATAGAAAGAATCTCCTGGAGCCTGTCGAGCTGCTCATTCCCCATTCAATACTCTTTAGATGTTATCCAAGGCCTATTGCCCTCTTGTGAACCCAGTCTAATCCACCCCCACCAACTCAGGCATCCACTGAGCCAACCGATTTGCCAGTACTTTTGCTAGTGTTTTCACAACTACATTCAATAGCGAAATGGGGCAATACGAGCCACACTGAAGTGAATCCTGACCCTCCTTAGGTATGACCATTATTCCAGCCATGAGCATTTCTGGCAACAACCCCTCCCCCCTCCCGTACCACCCCATTGAACACTCTGCCCAAGATGCTCACAACCTGCCCCATAAAGACCTTGTAGGAGCAACTCAGCAGACCATCTAAACCACAGGACTTCCCACTAGCTAATTCCTTGATGCTGCGGTCCTTATCTTTATTTATTTATTTGGAAACTTTTATATACCGCCCCTTCCATAGATCAGGGGCAGTTTACATAAAACAAAAGGAACCCCCTCCCCCTCTAAGTACTCCCAGGCATTCACATCCAATGTAGGCAGCTCCACTCCTGCCAGATATCTTTGGCCCCCCTTCCCATGTGATCTACGGCTGCCTGGCATACAGCTCCCTGTAAAACTGTTGGAAACGCGTCCCAATCAACGTTTTGCTCCAAATTACCTCACCCTGAGCCCCCTTGATTTGGGAGATGGTGCCCTGAACTTCCCTTTTTCTTAATTTCCTAACCAGTAACTTCCCCGCTCGATCCCCTAGCTCACAAAACCGCTGCCTCACCCTGGGCAGTGCCCTGTTTGCGATAAGCCACCCAGTCTCCTTATTCTCCCACTGCAGCTGTTCCTCTTTCCACTCACTTTTTCTTCAATTGGGAGGCCATCACCAGTCATCCCCTCATCACCGCTTTCATCTCTTCCCACAATGCAACATCCAACGACCCCTTATTAAGCTATCAATATTTGCAAATATACTCCTGCACATCCTTCACCACCCCTGCATTTTTAAGGCAGCTTTCATTCAACCGCCAAAAGCGGACCCTCCCCCGGCCTCCCTTGCCACCCCTACTTCCACCCACACGGAGCATGGTCTGACCAGGAGATGTTTTTGATGTCTGCCCTCTGCACCCACAGTTCCCATGCCTAATCCACTTAGAAATAGTCAATTTGTCTGTAGCTGTCGTGCAGATGAGAGAAAAAGGTATACTGCCAACAGCTTGGATTCAGAATCCACAAATGAAATCTTTTCAGAATCTCTCATACTATCAAGTCTACTCTGCCTTCCCCCATCCCCCCTCCAGCTTGCCTATTCCACCCTGGGTTCAAAATCTAATTAAAATCCCCCCTCCCAGGAAGAGCTTACCTTGTACTGAGTCTTTCAATAAAGCCCTCACCCTTTTCCAGAAAAGCACTTATTTTATTTAACAGTTTTATTTATTTAACAGTTTTTATATACCGTCTTTCTGCGATTCAAGACGGTTTACATAGAACAAAATAAGGCAGTATATTTCAACTGTTTACAATGGAACAACATAATAAGGATACATAGGCATAAATGTGAAACTTTTGCCCACTTGCCTCCCATTAGGGACATAGACTGTTGCTATAGTGATCATTTCCCCTAGGAACTCTCCTTGTAAAAAATAAGAACTCAACCCTCCTTATCCCAAACCACCTCCTTCACCAGCAATCCCTTCAGATCAAATAGTTACCTTTATTTTCTCCCCCCCCCCCCTTTGGGCCCCAAAATACAGCAGGGGATATTGTGCCCTCTTCAATAATCCATTATCCCTCTTGCGTAAGTGTCTCCTGTATGCATACAATGTTCCATTTCAACCACTTCACCTCCCAGAAAAGCTGCTGCCGTTTAATGGGGGTATTAAGCCCCTTGGCATTAATGGAATGTATCCGCACCATCTTTCGTCCTCTCTCAAACCACATGCTGCACTCCCCTGCCCCCCCCCCCCCAAAATCCTCCGCTCCCCCCTGTGTCCGCCCCCAACAACTCCTCTCTCTACTGGAAGTATTTGAACCAGAAGCGACGACCCAGCTCTCGATCCTGCACCTAGCGGACCCCCCACCTCTTAGTCCACCCCCTTGTGGCTCCCCATCCCTACCACCCAACACCACTCTTCCCCCCCAACCTTTTGGCATCCCCCTCCCCCCACCTCTCGTTCCCCAGCCACTCAGCCCCCATACATCTCACTTATATACCCATGCAAACCATCTTCCCTAATCCTCTCCTTCCACTCACAACCCCACTACAACCCACCACTGCATACTCCCCCCCCCCCAAACACAACTTAAAATATTCTTTAATACAACCAAATAGTAAACTCGCATACAGTTTCAGGCCATTAAACAATCATTATCCAGGCGCCAAGGCATTTCCACCTCCGGCTCTACTAAACTTTCAACCAACTAGCCCAACGTTCCTGTTCATGGCACTCCAGAGTTCAGCTCCTCCTCCGTTGCCTGGTCCTTCGACAGCTGCTTCCTCTTAGCCCCCATTCATTTCCACTTCAGTCCACAGGTGCCGAATGCTGGAACTACCACCCCTCCATCTTGACAGCTCGCCAACCATGGAACATCCTCAAATCCCAGATCTTTAAGGGCCTGCCAAGCTTCTCCAGCTGTCTTAATCCACTGGGAGACTCCTTTTGCAGTCACTCAACAACAGGCCAAAGGGCTACAGCCACTTATAACGCAGTCCTTCCGCCCGTAAAAAGGCATTCACCTTGCACAAAGCCCTCCGTTGTTGCAGTGTGTCCTGTGACAGATCAATGTACAGTCCACTAAGCAGCCCTCCCACTTGAAGGGACAATGCTTCCGAGATATTGCCAGCAGCATCTCCTTAATTGTATAAAAGCGCAGACAGACCACCATATCCCGGGGCCTATTCTCCTGCAGCAGACCCAAGCTGCGATGGGCACATTCATTGTGTATCAGAGGTCTCCATACCTCTCTCAGGCTTCGAAGCCAGAAATAGAGCTTTAAAGAGGCGCTGTAACACCACCTCACAATCCTTGTATTCCGCATCTTCAGGAGATTGCTGCATCATGATCTGTCTTCCAAATCCTCAATTTTCTCCTGGATGCACTCCTGCTCTTTTCTCAATGAGTCCCATCCAGTATTAAGATTCACTATGACCTTCTCATGCTACTCCACATGCCCTTCCACCTCCACCATGCAGGCTCTCATATCAGCCATATCCTGGCACAGCGCCTAGTACATCCTTCAGTTCATCTTTAAATGGCAGACAACTCAGCTTTGAGGTAATCCTTAAGTTCTCCCAGCCAGGCTTTGAGCATCCCCGCTGCCCCAACACCACATTCCACATCCATCTCTGCTTCAGACTCATCGAAGCTCCTGGCGGCCATCTTGGATTCTTTCCCCAGAACGCAGGAAGACTTGGCACAGGCATATGGGGACAAACTCTACAAGTCTCTTCACAGACATTACTACTGGTCACACAAGCAGCGTGGGCCATGCAGGGCGTAGAGAGGTGAGCCCCACACTTCACTTTTTTTGTGAATTACATAGAATCAACCCAGAGCTCTTTCAAGTCGCAGCAATTCACTCCTGGTGATGTCAGCCATAAGATTTCTGGCATGCTCCCTGATAAGTCCACCTCTACCTTTCTCATAGACACTAACTCGTAGATTTTCCTCTTTATGGATGCATCTTCCCCCTCACTTATCCATGGGGATTTTAATATCCATGCTGATAATCCCTCTGGCTCTCATGCCTTAAAGCTCCTTTCCCTTACTACCTCATTCAAATCTCTAACTATGCTTTACCACCCCTACTCACCAGCTAGACCACTGCCTGGACCTTGTTTTCTTCTCTAACTGCTTGCTCTGAAATTTCTGCACCTCAGTTCTTCCCTTATCTGACCATCATCTGCTAAGTTACTCTTCATCACCGCCATCACTCTCACCCAATCTCTTCCAACATCTTTAGGAAGCTTCGTGCTATCGACTCATCAGCTCTCTTCACTGCTGTCTCACCATCTCTTTCCTCCTCTATGTCATCTGTTGATGAGGTCATATCTTCCTATAACACTGTACTCTCCTCTGTTCTGAATGTTCTTGCTCATCCCACTTCACATCCCTGTGAGGTGCACTGTACCTCAGCCCTGACTGTCCTCTAAAACCTGCCACCTACGTTCCTGTGCCTGCTCAGTTGAGTGCCTTTGGCTCAAAACCCACACCCTTGCGGACTTCCTACATTTCAAATTCATGCTAACCTCTTTCCAGTTTAGCATAGTACTCACGAAGCAAGAGTATTATGTCCATCTGACCAACTCTCTTGGCCTCTGACCCTTGTCATTTCTTTACAACTCTTAACTCTCTCCTCAAAGTTCCTCTACCTCCAAACCCTCCTTCGCTTTCTGCCCAGATCTTGGCCGACTACTTCCATGACAAAAGTCCACAAGATTACTCTTAAGTTCCTCCTGGGATCATCTCCATTCCTCCTTCCCCCTCTTCATTCCCCAATCCTTCCCTCAACCTCTGTCGCCCTTTCCTCCTTTTCTAAGATCACTGAGAAAGAAACCACATCTTCTTGCTACCTGCTCCTCTGATCCCATTCCCATCCATCTACTAAACTCCCTCTCCTCTACTGTTGTCCCTGCCATCTGTCATACCTTCAACCTATCGCTTTCTACTACAACTGTTCCTGCAGTCTTCAAGGATGCCGTGGTTACATCTATCTGCAAGAAACCATCCCTTGATCCTATCTGTCCTTATAATTATCGTGACACTATTTAAAAAAAAGAAACCATCCTCTCAAGGAGCCAAAATAAATAAATATTTAAGGCGTTTTAGTTTCCTTTTCTAAGGCCAGAAATACAGATAAATAAATTCAAATTAACAATCATATAGAGAATCCAAAAACAAACTCATTTAAAGCTCATTTAAAGAGGAAGAGACCTCAGTAACCCTCCGGGTCCTTACTTACACCCAAAACGGAATGAGGGTGAGCTAGCCAGGTACAAAAATAATATCTGGCTGGAACATGAAACATTAGTGGTCAAAAACCTCTTAAAACATGTGAAGATGTGCAAAAAAAAAAAAAAAATTATCCACAGCTATTCCTCACAAGGACTACAAAAGGGGACTGCTACTTTTGGAAAGTGATCTGCAATTGTAAGTATTTACTTTTGGGAATTTTTCTAAATCTTGGGAAAAAAGGAACTCTTTAGATTAAAGCTGATTAATCTGTGAACTCAGTGTATTTGTTAAATCAGTCAGAGCCTAGTAGCAGCAAAGAGCTTTCAGTTTAAATTTAGACCCCAATACTCCCTCTATCCAAGGAAGGGCTGTGGGACTCCCCTTGGAAATTGGTCACAGATTACCTTAGAAGCACAGGACAGGATACTGTGTAGCAGCCAGCTATTCATAGGTCTTCTTTTCCTCCTCCCTCCCAAACACCCACCCACCCCTGGGATAATCGTAGCTTTATAGGTGCTTAAACCCCTTAAAGGAAAGGAGGTGCCATATTCAGTCTCAGGTGCAGCTGTTTATCCTCATCAGCCATACATTAAGGACCCGAGATTAATTAAGCTTCAGGTGAATAAAGTACATTAACGTATTGGGTATAGTTTTCCCCAGCAACCCTTAGTAAGTAAAGAACTTAAATACCTAAACTAAAATGCAGACAGCAGTCCAGCAGCGAGATAGGGCTTTCCAATCTTTTGCATTGAGTGTCGCATGTATGATTTTCTCACAGTTGGTAAGGGGTCTTACATGTGCACTAGTTGCAAGGAGCTCTCTGCTCTCAGGGAATGAGTCCAATCTCTGGAGGATAGAGTAGCAGACTCGGAGGACATAAGGAAGACGGAGGTACATAGACGAGACCTACAGGGATATAGTCCTGAAGTCCCACCTCCAGTCTGGCAGCATCCCTGTTGCCATGGAGAAGAGAGGTCATTTGTCAAGGGAGCACCACACTGTTGTGGCAGGAAGAGATCCTGTAGCTAGGACCTATCCTCTATGTGATATAAAACCCTCTCACACCAAGGAAGTTTCTCCAGGGCCATGTGCCCAGGAGGGAAGGGTTAGGACAGCCGTTATAGTTAGCAGTTTGATCATTAGGCATGTAGATAGCTGGATGGCTGGAGGACATGAGGATTGCCTGGTAACATGCCTGCCTGGTGCAAAGGTAGCGGACCTCACGCGCCACCTAGACAAGGTCTTAGATCAGAGGTTCCCAACTCCAGTCCTGGAGGGCCAAACACCATTCAGGTTTTCAGGCTGTCCCTAATGAATATGCATGAGATACATTTGAATACAATGGGTTAGTGCATGCAAATACATCTCATGCATATTTATTAGGGACAGCCTGAAAACTTTTATGGTGTTTGGCCCTCCAGGACCGGAGTTGGGAACCTCTGGTCTTAGATAGTGCTGGGGAGGAGTCTGCTGTTTTGGTACATGTCGGTACCAATGACATAGGAAAATGTGGTATGGAGGTTCTGGAGGCTAAATTTAGGCTTTTAGATAGGAAGTTGAAATCCAGAACTTCCAGGGTAGCATTCCCCGAAATAAATCTTGTTCCACGCGCAGGACCCAAAAGGCAGGCAGAGCTCCTGAGTCTCAATGCATGGATGAGACGATGGTGCAAGGATGAGAGTTTTGGATTTGTTAGGAACTGAGGAACATTCTGGGGAAAGGAGGGGCTCTTCCAAAGGGATGGGACCAAACTGCTGGCATTAACCTTTAAAAAGGAGATAGGGGAGAGCAGGACAGTCGCCCAAGAGCGTATGGTTCAGAACAATGTATCCTTGAAGGATACTACCAAAAGAATGAAGTTAGGGCATATCAGCAGAGAGGTTCCAATAAAGACAAAAGTAGCTCAAATGCCCTTGAGTACGGAGCAGACAGAACTTAAAAGATTCTAAATTACCCTTGTCTACCGATAGCCAGATCAATATGAATAAAATACAGTCTCTAAAATGCTTATATGCAAATGCTAGAAGTCTAAAAAATAAGATGGGCCGAGGGATTTAACATGGTACCCACAATGATGCATAAATCTTTTTCCTGGGTGGTGGTTCCTAATGTGGAACCTTGCATCGTGTAACCATAGTTTGGGTTGTTCTTCCCTAGGTGCATAACTTTGCACTTGTCCATAACTTTGCAGAAGTCCCACCTCCAGTATGGTAGCCTCTCTGCTGCCATGAAGGAGAAAGGACACATGAAAGGAGATCACCACCTAGGTGTGGCAGGAAGAGATCCTGTAGCTAGGACCATCTAGGTGATGCAATACCCTCTCACACCGAGGATGTGTCTCCAGGGCCATATGCCCATGATGGATGTGTTAGACGGCCATTATAGTTGGCGATTCAAATCATTAGGCATGTAGATAGCTGGGTGGCTGCACGTGAGGACTGCCAGACAGCATACCTGCCTAGTGCAAAGTTAGTGGATCTCATGCAACACATAGACAAGGTTTTAGATAGTGCTGGGAAGGAGCCTGCTGTTCCTCATCGTCCCTCCAGTCTAGTCCCGAACCTCTGGGGTTGTGCTCCTCCTCCAGTAGCTTGGAGACTAAGAAACGTCATCCTTTTCTGATGACACTGGTATATCCTCACAGGATCCACCTCCTCACTCCAGTTACCTCAGTCTCCAAGCAGCTGGAGGATTGGTGAACCTGGAGATCTAAGCTCACTTGAGGAACAATTAAGGAGGGATAAGACTTAGTGTTAGATTTTGTTTAAAAACAAAAAAAAAGAAAGAGGAAAGGAAAAAAGAAGAGATTTGATTTTGGGCGGTTTTGTGCCTTTAAGGCAATGCTAGGCTAGGTAAGGCCCCCCCCCCGCCTGCGATAATTTGGGGCAGTGTTTTCATCGGAGAAGCTGATCGAGCAGGGCTCCGTTTCCCGAACCCACTTGAAGGGGTGGGGAACCGGAGCTGTTGTCTGCCAGTGCACACAGCTTTGCCTGTCAGCACTGTGAAGCTATCGAGGAGGCTGCCGGTGGAATAAAAGCAGCGTTTCTCTCTCTCTCCCTTTCTCTGCCTTGCTCCTGAAGCTGAAGCAGGTCGGTTGAGCACGGAGAAAAGAACAGCTCAAAGTTAACAGAGGCATTTGTGGCAGACAAGGTAAAGGGGACCGAATCGCTACAGCGAAGTTGTGGGGGAGATTTAAGCGCGTTGAGCTCAGCGGGCCTAACCGCGTAGCGGCAGCATGGGAAGCACTGGTACTGCCTAGGGGCCTGCAGAGGCTCGTTTTTCGACAGGAAGCTTTGTTTTTGGTTTTAAATTTCATTTTCAGGCTTGGGGCGCTTAGGTAAACATAGAAACATAGAAACATGATGACAGAAAAAGACCACAAGGCCCATCTAGTCTGTCCTTCCATAACAACAACTACAACAGTCCACTTTCTACCTTTAGAGATCCTCTGTGTTGGTCCCATGCTTTTTTGAATTCAGTTACTGTCCTCATCTCTACCACCTCCACTGGGAGACTATTCCACGGATCCACTACTCTTTCCGTAAAGAAATATTTCCGCACATTTATTTTTTTATTATTATTATTTTTTTTAAACAAAACACAAATTGTTTTTCTGAATGAGTTGGTTCGTTTTCAGTTATAAGCTTCTAGAGTCCAGTACTTCCTCAGTGGTGAAGCATGGTGTATCCGCTCAAGCGGGAGGCCTTCTAGACCACAGTGCTTAGTCTGCGGAACTAGAAGGGGAGTGGTGTTGGAGACAGGAGTCTGTAGGGGGTACGTTCAGGAAGCAGCTGCTATGGAGCACACCTTGTAAGTGGGAGCTGAGGTTCAAGGAGCCCCAATAGGTCTGCCAGACCCAGTTTCCCTAGATTTGCCACTTAGGGAGCCCGTGGCGGGGACTTCTTCCGCTCTAGATCTCCCCTCCTCGCAGGGGTCCTTGCCAGGGGGACTGGCAGCAATCTTTTCCCCGGAGTTTGTTGCGCTTATTCAGCAAGCATTCGGAAGCCCCCAGAAGAGGCTAGCAACAAGTTCCACAGAGGGGGAACGGGGGGAGAAGAGACCTGGAACCCCTCTGAGTGCAGGGGCAACAGGAAGCCTGGCAAAGAAGGCCAGGACGGAGAAGGAGCAGAAGGAACAGTCAGTGGCCTCAGAGGGGCTTCACTCCGACGAGGGGGATCCAGACGTGGAATTGGACGACGAGTTGGAGGAAGGAGAGATCACGGACAGAGAAGACCAGGCTAGGGTGGTCCATGTGTTCCAGAGAGACGAGTTAACGGCACTCATTTCAGAGACTCTGAAGGCACTTAATATGCAGTCACCTGGTCCAGCGGAGGATGCTACTTTAGAAGATCCGTTACTGCAGGTTTTTCAAAAGACTCAGAGAGCTTTTCCGGTGCAGAGAGTGGTTCGAGAGATGATTCAGGAAGAGTGGGATATGCCAGAGACATGCCTAGTGGTTAGGACAAGGTACCTCAGGCCGGAGGGCCAGGGGTTCAATTCCCATCTGGGGACAGCAATCTCAGGCCGGAGGGACTGGGGTTTCTAGTCCTATAGGCACTCCTTGTGGCCTTGGGCAAGCCACTTAACCCTCCATTGCCTCAGGTACACATAGATTGTGAGCCCCTTGGGGACGAGGGAATGTATCCAGTATCTGCTTATAGTGATTGTAAACCGCTCTGATGCTCTTCAGCCTGGGCGGTATATCAAGAAACTGCATAAACATAAACATAAAAGGGTACAGAGTTTTGGGCCATCTTTACCCGCTGGTGGACCAGGAACGCGAATTGTTTAAGTCTCCAAAAGTAGATGCAGCCGTCTTGGCAGTTACTAAGAAGACTACTATTCCAGTAGAAGGAAGTGCGGCGCTCAAGGATACCCAGGACAGGAAACCTGATACCTTGTTAAAACAGGTCTTCGATGTCAATGCTCTGTCCATTCAGGCAGCTATTTGTGGAGCATGGGTGGCAATAGCCTGCCTTCACTGGTCACAACGAGTTCAAGGTGAACAAGGAGAGGACACGACCGGGGAAGTGTCCAGACTGGAATCAGGAATGGCTTATCTGGCCGATATCCATTATGACTTCATTCGAGGATTATCAAAAAGCATGGCATCGGTGGTAATGGCTCACCGTTACCTTTGGCTGTGCAATTGGGCAGTGGATAGGTTTTCCAAGTCCAGGCTAAGTAAGCTTCCTTTCAGGGGAATGCTCTTGTTTGGGGAAGATTTAGAGAAGATAGTAAAGGATCTGGGGGAATCCAAGGGCGGAAGACTGCCAGAAGACAAACAAAAGCAAGGACGGTCGACTCCCATATCCAAGGGTTAGCAGAAGGAGTTTCGTCGGTTCCGTTTCCCAAGGTTCACAGTCAAGCGCAAAGAGGATGGTTTCCCAATAGAAACCAGGGGTTTGGGGGCTTTCGGGGAGTGGGAAGAGGTTTTGGTGCCTCTTCCTCCTCTGCAAATCTTCGAAAGTTGCAATGAAGTCAGAGGTACCCAGGTAGATTTGGTGCCTGTAGGAGGTTGGCTACGGGATTTTTACCCTGCCTGGGTCCAAATTACATCAGACCAGTAGGTACTGGAGGTCATTCGAGAAGGTTATGCTTTGGAGTTTCAGCGGCCAGTGAAAGATTTGTTCGTGCAGTCTCCGTGCAAGGTGCCGGCCAAGTGCACCGCAGTGACGGAGACGGTAGAGAGGCTGCTCAACCTCAGGGCTGTAGTACAGGTACCTTCAGTCGGTACTCCATATACTTCGTAGTCTGAAAAAGGGACGGACGTTTCGGCCAATTTTAGATCTCAAAGAGTAAATCGTTGCCTTCGCGTATCTCATTTTCGGATGGAAACCCTGCGGTCGGTGATCGTGGCAGTAAGAAAAGGGGAGTTCCTTACTTCCCTGGACCTGTCGGAAGCGTACCTACACATTCCTATACAACAGGATCATCAGAAATTTCTCAGGATTTGCGGTTCCTTTGGGACATTTTCAATTCTGGGCCTTGCCGTTTGGGCTAGCTACAGCGCCACGAACGTTCACCAAGGTGATGGTGGTAGTAGTGGCAGCTTTGTGAAAGGAGGGCGTTCTAGTACACCCTTATCTAGACGATTGGCTAATCCGAGCGAAATCCAGGGCCGAGAACGAATCGGCTACAGCCAGATTGGTAACATTCCTACAGAGTCTCGGTTGGGTAGTCAATATGTTAAAGAGCCAATTGATTCCGTCACAACGTCTACAATACTTGGGAGCTCGGTTCGATACAAACGCTGGAAGAATATTTCTGCCGCAACAACGAGCGAAGGGATTGCGGAGGCTAGTCCGGCAATTTCTGAGCAGAACTCCTCCCACAGCGTGGCATTATCTGCAGTTGCTCAGGACCATGGCAGCACCACAAACTTAACAGAATCCCCTCCTTTTCCAAACATTATTGATAATATTACATAAATACTTCTCTCATGTGATCGAATTAGCAGATCAATATTCTATGTATATAGTTCAATGTATATAGTTTTACCCCCATATTATCCATGTTTATCTTATCCAAATTTATTTTCCTGTTTTATGTAATACCGAACAGCCTGTTGTTCTGGTCTTTGGTTCTCTGTAAACCGCGCTGATTGTAAATAGCGTGGTATATAAAAAATTGAAATAAATAAATAAATAAATAAAATAAATGAGACCACTGCAGAGGGCATTGCACAGATGATGGTCACATCAAGACGGTCCTCTGTCTCTGAGACTCCCTTGTCCGGCAGAGACACAGCAAGCGCTTCAATAGTGGTTACTTCCGGGGTGCCTGGAGAAGGGGATGCCTTTAGAAGCGCCTTGTTGGTTACCGCTAATGACGGACGCCAGCCTCTTGGGCTGGGGAGCTCATTGCTAAGGAAGGTTCACCCAGGGTCAGTGCACCGATCAGGAAAATGGCTGGTCAATCAACAGGTTGGAATTGAGAGCGGTGATGCTGGCTCTACAAGCTTTTCAACCCTATCTTCACGGCAGTGCCGTTCGAGTGTTTTCCCAACGTGACCGCAGTGGCCTATATCAATCGGCAAGATGGTACCAGCAGTGTCCCGATGGAAGCCGAGGCCGAACAGTTGTTCGAGTGGGCTGAAGTAAATCTGCTGGCTTTGTCCACTCCTGCTACATGCACTGCCGACAATGTGGAAGCCGACTTCTTGAGTCGACTGAAAGTGGACCCGGGGGAGTGGGTCCTCCATCAGGATGTGTTCGACATGCTGATATGGTGTTGGGGAACACCAGTAATGGATATCATGGCAGCGTTCCAGTCGGCAAAGGTCAATCACTTTTTCAGCAGAAGAGGAGAAAGGATGTCGGAAGGCCTGGGTGCTCTCATACAGGTCTGGCCGGAAGAGCAGCTCCTGTACGTGTTTCCACCTTGGGTGTTGATAGGAAAGGTGGTGCAGCACATCGTGCGACACAGAGGACAGGTGATGTCGATAGCGCCGGATTGGCCAAGGCAGCCTTGGTACATGGATCTGATGAGGCTCTTGGTAGAGAAGCCATGGGGCCTCCCTCTTCAGAAAGATCTGTTATCTCAGGGTCCACTACACATGCCTCACGTGAAGCTTACTGCTTGGCTATTGAAAGGGCTAGGCTGAGGATGAAGGGCTACTCCACATCGGTGATTACCACTTTGTTGAAGGCAAGGAAGAGATCTACTTCTTTAGCATATGTTCGCATCTGGCGGGTATTTGAAGCATGGTGTGTTGACAGGCAGTTTCAGGCCTTAAAAGCATCGATTCCGCAGGTGCTGGCATTTTTACAGGATGGTTTGGAGAAGGGCATAGCGGCCGCTTCCTTGCGGGTGCAAGTAGCAGCGTTGTCCTGTTATAGAGGAAAGATAGGAGGAGAAGCGCTAGGTGGTCATCCAGATGTCAAGCGGTTTTTGAGAGCAGTGTGTCTTTTGAGGCCACCATGTAGACAGGTAGTACCAAAGTGGAATCTCCCTTTCGTATTAGAGGCGTTGGGGCGAGAGCCGTTTGAGCCATTGTCGAGAGCATCATTAAAGGACCTCACCCTCAAGGTAGTGTTCCTGGTAGCTATTTGTTCAGCTAGGAGAATCTTAGAGTTACAGGCTTTGTCCTGTAAGAAACCTTTTTTGTCCTTTTATGATGATACAAAGGTGGTTTTGAGGCCAGTGCCGTCCTTTTTGCCCAACGTAGTCTCGGCTTTTCATATGAATCAGGTGGTTTCCTTACTGGTGTTCAGTGAGGATGCGGAGGGGTCCTCCGCTGGAAAATTACATCTTTTGGACATTCGTCAGGCACTGAAGAAGTATATCAGAAGGACCGCGTGTTTCCGCAAGTCAGACTGTTCATTCTGGTCAGAGGGCCGAAAAAAGGAGAGGCAGCATCAAAAGCTTCCATTGCCAGGTGGATTAAAGAAGCGATAGCATCCGCGTATGTTTTGAAAGTTAAAGGGGTACCAGAAGGGCTGAGAGCT
The DNA here is from genome assembly GCA_033557465.1 of Ichthyophis bannanicus. Classification (NCBI taxonomy): domain Eukaryota; kingdom Metazoa; phylum Chordata; class Amphibia; order Gymnophiona; family Ichthyophiidae; genus Ichthyophis; species Ichthyophis bannanicus. The sequence goes on from CM066048.1 coordinate 69,040,757, forward strand.
CATTCGACTAGAGTGCAAGCGGCGTCTTGGGCTGAGTTCTGTTTAGTACCAGCTGTAGAAATTTGTAAGGCAGCTACTTGGTCCTCATTAAATTCCTTTGTCAAGCATTACCTCAGGCAGAAAGGGATACGTGTTTTGGATCAGCAGTGCTTCAAGCTGGTCTAGCAGGTCCCTCCCGTTGATTTCTTTCACTGCTCTGTTACATCCCCAGAGGTTCGGGACTAGACTGGAGGGACGATAAGGAAGGTGAAATTAGACTTACCTGCTATTTGTTGTTCCTTAAGGAACTCATCTAGTCCCGTATCCCTCCCTGCTTTTTCTGTGGGCTAGTGCCTGAAGCAAATGAGGTATAACAGGTAAGATGAGGATGCAGCAGGGTGGCTTATGGTCCCATAAGAGGAGCTTCTAGGCATGGGGAGTATGTTTTGGTCGCTATCCTCCATAAAAGGGGAGGGGAGGCCTAAGTGGTTCTAACAAAGGTTATTAGAGAATAGGGGGATATCAGCAAAAGAGATATTTTCTCCCTTAAAAGGTATTAGTTCAGTTAGTTACGGTTTGTTCGTAGTGTTTTACTACTTAATTGTTGCTCCGGTGAGTCTGCTTTGTCAATAGGTTACTGGAGTGAGGAGGTGGATCCTGTGAGAATATACCAGTGTCATCAGAAAAGGATGACGTTTCTCAGTCTCCAAGCTGCTGGAGGAGGAGCACAACCCCAGGAGGTTCGGGACTAGACTGGAGTTCCTCAAGGAACAACAATTAGCAGATAAGTCTAATTTCACCTTTTGGTACATATTGGTACCAATGACATAGAAAACGTGGGAGGGAAGGTTCAGGAAACCAAATTAAGTATTTTAGATAGAAAATTGAAATCCAGAACTCCCAGGGTAGCATTCTCAGAAATGCTTCCCGTTCCATGTGCAGGACCCAAGGGGCAGGCAGAGCTCCAGAGTCTCAAAGCATGGATGAGACGATGGTGCAACAAAGGGGGTTTTGGATTTGTTAGGAACTGGGCAACATTCTGGGGAAAGGGGGAAGGGTGCTTTTCTAAAAGGATGGGCTCTACCTTAATCACTGTGGAACCAAGCTGCTGACATTAACTTTTAAAAGGGAGACAGACAGAGTAGCTCTTGGGTGACTGTCAGTTAATGGGGGAAAACTGACAGTCACCCAAGAGTGCGTGGTTCAGAATGATGTAATCCTTGAAGGATACTAGCAAAACAGGGAAGTCAGTGTATGCCGACAGAGGTTCCAATAAATGTAAAAGTAACCCAAGTGCTTTTAAAGTAAGAATCAGAGTTGAAAGATTCCAAATTAACCCTGTCATCAAATAGCCAGACTGTTAATGTTAGCAGAACCCAAAAACTTTGAAATACCTGTATGCAAATTCATGTAAATATATCCTTATAAATAATGTTCCTAGATAGTAATGTTCGTTTTTTGTATTAATCCTCTCTCACCGTTATATGTACCTGCAACGATGTTCCTTGTTCTAGATACATTTAATGGTTCAATGTGAACCACCTTGATTTTGTTGGTAAAGCGGTATAAAAACTCAAATAAATAGCAATGAATGAAAGGTTCGATAAAACTGGCATTTCAAAGATCTGGTGGAAGGAGGATAACCAATGGGACAATGTGCTACCAGGCTACAAACGACCGGTATATCACAATGATAGGGTAGATTACATTGGTGGAGGGGTGGCTCTATATGTTAAAGAGGGCATCACGGCAAACAGGATAAACACTTTGCAGGAAACAAGAGACATTGTAGAATCTCTATGGATAGAAATTTCATGTAAAAAAGGGGAAAGAAATGGCAGTGGGGGTGTACTACCATCCACCTGGACAGAATGAACAGACAGAAGATGAAATGCTAACAGAAATTAGGGAAGCTAGCAAAGTTTACAACATAGTAATAAATGGGAATGGAGGAGTAGCCTAGTGGCTTAGGGCAACAGCCTACAACCCAAGAGATCTGGGTTCGATTACCACTGGCATGCCTTGTGGCCTTGGGCAAGTCACTTTACCCTCCATTGTCTTGGAAGAAAAGGCCTGGCAATCTACTTCTGGTGATAACTTGCTAAGAAAGCCCAGGAGCTGCTGGGTTGCCAGGAGTCAGCATTGACTTGACAGCACTTTAAAAAAAATGGGAAATTACCCCAGTATCTCAATTTTCAGAAAGCTTTTGACAAAGTCCCTCATGAGAGACTCTTGGGGAAATTAAAAAGCCATGGGATAGGAGGCAATGTATTATTGTGGATTAGGAACTGGATGAAAGATGAAGACAGAGAGTAGGACTAAAGGACCAATTTTCTCAATGGAGAATGGTGAATAGTAGAGTACCCTGGGGATCTGTGCTAGGCCCCCTGCTTTTTAATTTATTTATAAATGACCTGGAAATTGGATTGACGAGTGAGGTGATCACATTTACAGATGACAAATTATTGCAAGTTGTTAAAACACAAGAGGATTGTAAAAAAATTGCAAGAGGACCTTGATAAATTGGGAGACTGGATATCCAAATGGCAGATGAAATTTAAATGTTGTCGAGTGCAAAGTTATGCACTTGGAAGAACAATCCAAATTACAGTTACACAATGCATGACTGCACATTAGGAAGCACCACTCAGGAAAAGGATTTACGCATCATTGTGTATAATACATTGAAACCCTCTGCCCAGTGTTCAGCAGCAGCCAAGAAAGCAAACAGAATGCTAGGAATCAAAGAAAAGAATGGAGAATAAAACCAAGGATATTGTAATGATGACTCTATCACTCCATGGTGCGACCACACATTTAATATTGTGTGCAATTCTGGTCACCATAACTTAAAAGAATATAGCAGAATTAGAAAAGATACAGAGAAGAGCCTCAAAAATGATAAAGGGATGGAAAGATATCCCTATGAGAAAAGGTTTAAAAGGTTAGGCCTCTTGAACTTGGAAGAGAGACAGCTGAGGGAGATATGATAGAGGTCTATAATGAATGGAGTGGAACGGATAAATGTAGCCTTGACAATCACCAAAGACGCTGCATACAAACCACCAGATAACCTCAACATAGGAAACCGGTCAATCCCTGTAAGGAATGAAGTAAAAAAAACTGGTAGTGCTCCTTGATCAGAGGCTCAACTTTTAAGCTCACATTAAGACCACCACCAAAGCATACTATAAAATCAAGAACTTGCAAAAACCTTACGCACTCTATTAAATCACAACCACTTCCGCACCGTATGCCAGGCCATGATCCCACCACAACTGGATTACTGCAATCTGCTACTTCAAAGATTACCCAAAAGCACCACCCAGATCCTACAAATAGCACAACACACTGCGGCTCGGCTAATAACAGGTACAAAAAGATATAACCACATCACTCCAACATTACACTCTCTTCATCGGCTCCCCATCCGATCACGCATATGCTACAAATCAATTCTAATAATCTTCAATATCCTACATGGCCAGTCTGCGAATGCTTAAGTGAACTGATCCAAAAAACCTGACACCAGATTGCGGAGGAGCATGCATTAAAACACACTATCAACCACTTCTATCAAGACCAGTACCTCACAAACAGCAACCCAGCGAGTGTTCAAATTCTACAGCCCACATCTTTGGAATTCACTCCTTGCCCTACTAAAGAGCCATCTCAGACAAACCGACTTCAGGAAAGAAATGGAAGACTCACCTGTTCATAGAGCACTATGGCAAAATACCAAACACGCAGAATTAAACCACAAACCTAGAGCTTACTGCTACCTTGTAGATAGTTATACAATGATACACAGTTAACTAGCTACAGTCTAGAGATGTTACTGTTTGTTGTAAATAGTTCCGAAGAACATGTTCATTGTAAAACTTTCAATTCAATGTAAACTGCCTTGATAAACTTGAAAGGCGGTATATAAATAATGTCAAATAAATAAATAAAATAGATCAGTTGTTTATCCCTTCAAAAAGCAGAAAGACTAGGGGACACATAATAAAATTACAATGGAGCACATTTAAGACTAATCAGAAAAAATATTTTTTTCATTCAACACGTAATCAAACTTTGTAATTCGTTACCAGACGATATAGTAAAGGCTGTTAGTGTAGCTGGATTTAAAAGAGGTTTGGATAGGTTTCTGGAGGAAAAATCCATAAAGAAACAGCACTCTGCCACAAAGGCAGCGACAAACCAGTCTAAAGATGTGGCAGGAGGGCAAAGACAGGCTATATATATATATAACCAATAAAAACATATCTATAAAAATAAAAAAATTAAAAACAGCTGGAATGACATAGAAAAATCATTACACTTATACAAAACAGATATGATAACCATATATATGAAAGTGTTAAAATAAGACACAAAGGAAATATGCATAAAACATAAATACCATATACATAATATAAAATTACATTAATGTTAAATTAAATAAATACGTGCTAAAACAAGAGGAGGAGGATAACCAAGAAAAAACAGGGTAAATCTATAGCAACTCAACTAAAGAGCAGATCAACTGTCATATATAAAACAAACAAAAAAAGCAAACATATGTAATTATATGTAAGACATGAATAACATATCCTAATTGGATAAGGAAAACTAAACACAAGAGTGAATCAGTGGAAAAAAAGTGTCCATAACAAAATGTACCGTAGTTCTAAATATGAACCCCATTAGAGAGCCCAGCAAAAGGACATATAAAGAAGATTAAGAAACTAAAAACATAACTTCATCAAAAAACAGCTATAAAGATAAATGAATGATAAAATATGTGATAAAACTAAACACCAAAAATGAGTAGAAAGGTGTAAAACCAAAAAATAAGTAATGATTAAAACCATACCGCTAAACCGGTACTGAATGAGTAAGGATCCACTTTTGCCACAAACAGACGAAAGCCATCGCAGCATCAAATTGCACCAGGGTAGACCTTAAGCCAGGGTAATTACAACCTCTATAAGGAAAAACTTATAAAGTAATAAACATAATATAACCATGGTCAATACATACCACGTATATCAAATCAGGAAGTAAGCAAAACTGTATCCACCAACTGTAAAGGGCACGGATATGCACAGAAGATCATGAAAATAGAAAGCTTGTAAGTGATTAGGCAGAAACAGAACTCCAAATAGACAGTGGGCACGGATAAAAATCAGCAGTGGACTGATAAATTGCACAACTGCCGCCACAGGAGTCACAGACAATTGTAATTTGTCGTGATAAAAACTGATAAAAAACAATAAATAAATATTTAATATAAACTACACATAAATATACTTAAAAACGCAAAAGGGGTTGTAGAAAAATATATACAGCCCCATTATCGTCAAACATTTTCTTCATTTGGCCGTGCAGAAAAGTCCTGCACATGCGCCATAAACTATTTAAAATCCTACTACTACGGGATACTGGAGAAATGATCTTAATGCAAGAAATCTTACACAAAAAAATGTGTAACATTAAAAACTCTTTGCTCTAAAAGCCCCAGACTTAGGACAAAATACTTTAAAAACGGCGCTATAATAAAATTGAAAGAACGTGCGCGCCAATGTTGTTTGGGATCTTAAAAGCATAAATAAAAACGTACAACAAGTTTAACTTACAGTGCCACCTAAACATAAATAGTGAAAATAAAAGGGGCAAAAACCACTGGCAAGATCCAGACTAACCACACATAAAAGACTTAAAACACATAGGGGTATGTTTACTAAAGTGCGGTAAACGTGAATAACGCGCGTTGTATGACGTTAACGATCGTAAGCGCAGTATAACGCGCGTAATCACGCGCCAACGACCGTTAACGTCATACTACGCGCGTTAACCGTAGTTAACGATCGTAAAGTCCCGCGGCGCGTTAAAACAGCGCAGAAGGTGGAGAGTGGGCGGAGAGAAAGGGGTCAATGGGCGGAGAGTGGGCGTGGAGAGGCTCCCCTCACACTAATGCGCTGAAATTCACAGCACAATTCCAACGCGAATGAAAACCTGCCGTTAAAGGGGAGAGAAACCATTTAGCTGTCAGCAATGTATAGCACAGGCAGGGAAACCCAAAAAAAGTGATAAGTGTGAAACATGTGCACACAACATAAGAGCACAGAAACACTGAGAATGACCCAAATAAACGGATAAAAACAAGAACCAAGTTGGGCAACAGTGGTATCACTGCGCCCCCCCCCCCCCGACTAAGCCTTATAGCACAGAGAGAAAATGTGGAAGGGACTAAACACCGTCCCCATACAAGGGGAATGGATCCACAGTGAAAACGCTGTTCACGGTGTCCTCAACCACCAGACAGGGTGCCTATGGCGGGCACATGTCCCGCAACAGCATGGCGTGCATGTTGGAATGGCAACTGGACAGATGCTGGAGAAGGGGATACCGAGGGCCGCAGGCAGCACATGTCAAGGCACCACCAGGGAATGCACCAGCTATGTGAGAACATGGTGGCGCAGTGCACAAAAGCACTGTATCCGAAAGCAGAAGGTCACAGGTTCAAGTCCCAGCTGTGGATCCTGCCAACCCACACCGCATATTTTACCCACCATTGCAAAGTCCTAATACAGACTGAACCTTATTTGCAGATGACCGAAACATGCCCATAACACCGACATCCCACCCCACAGAGCACAGACACCATAAACCTACCCAATACCTATGGCAGAGCCCCCCAAATGCAGCCCTGGAGTGCCAAACACCCATTCCGTCTCCCCACTGCCTATGAGCAAGATGCCTGTGGTGCATGTCTATGCGCCACACCCACGGTCTGCAAATGTATCTCATGTCCTGCCATGAGGGACAGCATGAAAACCTGAACAGTGTATGGCACACCAGGACTGGATTTGGGAAACCCTGGCGTAAAGCAGCAGCCAACAGGGGCATCCACACCCACATGCCCAACAGCCAAAGCCACCTTTGGGAGTCAGGACATTGTGCTCTGCGTGCATCTCCCAATACTAGCACCTGCATACCATAGTAATGCCACCATACACCTCGGAATATGGTACACACCCTACAAACGTTTGCTATGACCACTGGCAGATAACAATTCATAGCCTAAGTACAGGTTTTCCCACAGTGAGCTGCAGCATAGCAACCTCTCTGATGTCTGTGGAGTGTGCTACAGGTTCCTTGTCGGTCAGTGTTTACCAACCTGTGCAGTGACACCTACAGTTGTGCGTAGCCTAAGCATATGTGCACTGTGCCCCGGACCACTGTTGTGGGCAGGGCTGTCCAACACCCCCAGAGCTACACAATGCTGGCATAGGTGTGGGGAGTGTGTGCCCCACTATCAAGTGTGCTGTGTTGGCAAACACCCCCCACAGCCCTCAGTGCTAGCACTGTTGCCAGTATAGGCCGGCCAATGTGCATAATGAGGAGCAAGGTACCCTGGGAATAGGCCATAGAGGGTGGCCGACCTGGCTGCATCAGCACAAGGCATAGGGCAATGGCGCAGACACTGTAGTGTCTGGCCACCACCTGCACAAATAGGGTGGCCATAGCATGTCCAGCTGGGAGGTCACACTCACCCTGAATGAGCAGTGACCACTGCAGGGCTAGGTTCCCCCATAGTGCGCTATGGCAGTTCTCACATGTGATATCTATGGGGTCCCCGTGTGGGGCCCAATCACTAACCTATCTGCTTGGTGTGTATGCTGACACCCCTGTGCTGGGTGCCTGCATCCCATTCAGGACCATGCACCCTGGACTAGCTGCTGGATTGTCTGCAGCTAGTATGTGTCGTGCTGGAACACCTCGCAGTGTGCAGCAGCTGAAGGTGTGCTGCTGGAGAGTGTCAGAAAATGTTGTGGGGCATCTGGGCATTCCCAAGCCTGTCAACTGTCAACTATTGCCCAATGGATGTGTAGCGCTCGGTCTGTTCCGCAACAGGACTGGGGATGATGAGCCCCCCTACAGCTACCACTGCAGTGAGGTGAACCTGTTCTGCACCATGAGCCCCGTAGGAGGGGGTTGTGTGGTGTCACCTAAGCCCCCCCCCCCTCTCCTCCCGCCGGTACTGTTGCCACCAACACCAGATATGCATTACTGCAGGTGCACATGAGCGAGACATGCAGCAGGTCACCGATGTAACGACGGTGCGTCTAATGGAACTACAGAGACCACACTGATGGGTACCTGGGGTGTGTCAGTCATGAAAGGTGCTGTGGACCTGTTGCTGGCCACCCCACCTCAAACTCACGGTGGTCACAGTACCCGCACAAGGTGACTGTCTGTGGATACACTGTAGCAGTGCCACACATGGTCTGTTCCCCCTACTATGGCGAGAGCTGCTGTGGAGTTGCACATGGTCAGGACCACCATCAGCCTGAGGAGATGGGGGGGGGGGGAACCAAAACATAGGACCATCTAAACACAGCTGATTTGCATGTGCAGTGCATCATGGGCGTGACTGCTCCAATCCAACCCTGTGAATCCCTGCAGATGGACTGTGTGGTGCAATGAGGTACCTCCTGTCCAATACACACAAGCACCCCATAGCCTCCCATAACACCCAGACGTAGAGACAATCAGGGACTCTGTCTGTGCCGTTCTGACCACACCCCCTCCACAATCCCTTTAAACAGAAGGGGCATTAAAAATGCGTGAGACATCCCCACCTGGAGGACATATCTGGCCAAAGGAATGTGAATGGACCCTGATGTGAGGTGTGTGCAGCATAAGGTTGTATGAAACATGATGCTGATGCTGCAAAATGTAGCAGAGGTATGAGGAAGCGGGGTTTGTAACGTGCAGATCATGCCCACAGGCTCCCATAGGTAATAGTCCAACACAATCAGAGATAGTAGTACCAATGCCAGGTGCAATATTCCCCCAGGGATATGTAAATGTACAGTGCCCAGAACAGAACCAACGCACGTAGTAATGCACGCACACGCCGTAAACACCGCACGTATTCACGCCCACAGCAACGCACGTATCCAAGCGCCGTGACATGCACATGTAGCTCTGCACGTGGCTACGCCCCCAGCAACGCACGTGGCTAGGCAGCACTGACACAGTCGGAACAAATGGCAGCCATGTCCAGGAAGCCAGCATTCAGCCAGGGAGATCTATATCTCCTGACAGAGTTGTTCTGCCTCTGCCAGCAGCGGCTCTTTCCGGGCTCATCCAGGAGGCAGAACCTTGGAAGGGTCAGGAGGGCCTGGGAGCACCTGTCCCATAGATACAACAGGAGCTCTGACTACCCACGTGAGGTAAGTGCATGGGGACAGGCACCCCAAATGATGAGGCTAAACTAAAAACACCCAGTAACCAAAGCACAAAGAAACTATGCATTGCCAGGGAATAGCAGGTGCTGGCACGTCCGGCTGGTAGCAAAGTCTGCCACACACCTGATAAAAAGACCCCCCAGCCCCAAGGGGATAGCTGCAACCATGGCAGGGGTGCACCACAGACCACATTGGTATGGTATGGGGCGCCTTTGCAGGCCAGGGATGTCCCCCATCCACAGGAAACCCCAGTCCCACCTCTCAGGCAAAGAGGGGTCTGCAACATGCCCCTGTCAACCAACACAAGTCCAAAATACATCCGCCGATGCTGCAGGCCCCAAATGAGGGCTCCCCTCCCCATCCCTGTCCAATGTCAGCTGGTTCTTTGTGTGATCACAAAAGACAAACCACAGCTCTAAGATGCTGCAGGCCCCAAGAGAGGGTTCCCTGCACCATCCTGGTGCCTTGGAAACAGGTCCTGTTTGATCACAAAAGACAAACCACAGCCCTAAGATGCTGCAGGGAGCACTGCAGGTGACACCCTCCCACCCCAACAGTGGCTGATTGGCACTGGCAGATGTGTGTAGGTGGCACACAGAGATGTGTTGTGTCATGTACGCTGGGGTGCACACACAGGGCACATGGGGTCCAGACCTGAGAGGCGTGTGCGTGGGCCACACATGGGGCTGTCCCCTGGGAAAGCATGGGGCATGAGTGTGTCACCCAATAGGGGCAGGCTCTTGTTGTATGAAGAGAGAGAGTTAGCTGCTGAGGCAGGGGACCCCAACGTGTCTCTGCGGTAGCTAAGGTCAATGTTTGGTGTCACACCTACAGGTGGAGGACCTGCGTAAAAAGGCGAGGGAGCTCAGGGCACGCTACCCGAGATATGTGGCCAGGGTGCAGCATGAACGGATGGCGCAGCAGAATGGTGAGTAGTGTGACATGGCTCTGTAGGGCACCGAGTGGTGGAACCACAGGACCACTGTGACTGCGGAATATGATGTGTACCCAGGGGATGATATGTGTTACCTCTCCCACAGCTGATGCACGTGCTACCATTGAGCCAGCGAGGCCGGAGGACCTGGATGTTGCTGCGGCCCGGGAGGAGGCCAATGACAACGTGGGCCTGCAGGGCGGCGGAATAGAAGAGCCACCCGAAGATGGCGATGGAGGGCACGTGGGTGCATCCCCATGCCCCAACGAGGGAGAGGAGGGGGACGAGGAGGATGAGGGGCATATGGGAGGGGATGGGGAGGATGCGGATAACAGGGAGAGTGATGCGGCGGAGTTGGGGGACCGGGGAAATGAGGGGGGGATGTGGGGGATGGGGAGGGGAGAGGGAGGATGTGGGTGGCAGGGAAAGGGAGGGGGAGGAGGGGGAAGGGGACGTGGAGAGGATGGTGGAGGCAGGGGGGGGAGGGGCTGTACAGCGTGGGGGGGGGGGACAGGTCCCCAATGGCACGCTCCGCCACAGGGCAATGGGGGCACCAGCCACCTGCCCCATGATCATGGCGAAGCACGCCCTTTGGACGTGTGTCTGCCACACATTGCCGCAGGCAGGTCAGCCATGCATGCAGCCACACAGACAAGGGGAGATGTGTGTCTGTGCGGCTGCATGTGCGGTCTGCGCCTGGCTGCAGCTGTGCGTGCCCAGGCACACGCCCAGAGGCAGTTCGCCCTAATCCAGGGGCAGGTGCTGGTGACCCTGTCCATGGTGGCTGACCGTCTGCGTGAGCTCGATGAGCGCCTTGTCGGTGCCGCACCCGGTCAGCCACCATTCGACAGGGGTCCCCGGGGTGTGTAGTGTGGGGACACACATGGCACACCCGCCCTGTGACGGACCGTGCCATTGCCTCTCCATCACAACGTCCACAGGGATGGGAGTGCCCAATGCTGTGTGGCTAGGAGGCCTAGTTGGACCATGCTGGTCTTTATCTGCCATCATATACTATGTAACAATGTTAGACTATGTGTGTCCCAGTTCATATGTTATAAATATAAATATGTTATAAATGTTCTACGTTTCATATATGAACCTGGTGGTCAGATGTCCCTCATTGCTAGGTGACAGTGCTATGCAAGTGATGAGTGTGTCAGTGTTCACTCTGAGAGGCGAGGGAGGACATGGACCAGGTAAGGGCTGCGGTGAGAGCACCTCCACAGACATGTCACAGCTACGTTGCTGAGAGGGTGGGGCAACGAGCAGGGGGGAGAGTGGCGTGCATGAGTGACGTGCGACAGCAGATGTGTACGAAGGTGCGGGGCGCGCAGCACAGGGTGACAATGGGACATATGGCGGGGAGGGTGGACGGCCTGTGTAGCCTATCCAGCATAACCCCATAGTGTTAGGCTGTGGTGGCAAAGGTAGGACGGCTGAGGTGTATGCGTAGGGGTGGGGTTAGGGTGAGAACACAGAGGGTGCACCTCAGGAGGTGGTGAAGCTGGTGCCTGAGGGGGGGGGGGGGGAGTGAGCGGTGTTGCCAGCTGTGACTGTGTAGGGCCCGGCAACAGCTGGCTAGATGGCAAGCACGTATACCAGCATGCAGGGTGGGAAAGGGGGATGGTACAGGATTGTCCAATGATCCGCTGGGAGACGCATGACCACCTTGCTGTATGGTGTGATGGGTGTAATGGCTGGCCCTAGGGGGTGCAAGAGCATACTGTCAGTGGAGTGCATTGGCCCATCGGTGGTGGCACCCACAGGGGTGTGGGGGTCTGGGGGTGGGCACAGCAGAGGGTGGGGACAGGGGCTTAGCGGGATAATGCCCTGAGGAGTGGCACAGTGCGCCATGGCTGTGGATGGGGTGGAGCGCAGTGTGGATGGTGCGACAGGTGACAGTTAATGGATGTAGCTTATGGAGCCAAATGTGGTATTGGGATGTGCCTGATGGGGGCAAGGGGGTGTAGGTGTATATTGCGGCCACTGGTGCACAGGGTGATGGGTAGGCCTTACCGGGGGGTCACCCTAAGGTGTTGGAAGCTGCAAGGGTGTGCTCAGGGGACCACAGTGGACATGTGTCACGGGTGACGCCAAGGTGGATGGCTGTGGGAGCATGTGAACCGGAGTACGTGACATGTGCAGTGCACATACTGTTTGGGTTTAGCGTGATGGGGGCGGCCAATGTGGCTCCCCATGCAGGACATACAGTGCACCTACACCAACACAGAGACTAATGGTGGGTGAGGGCTCAACAGGGTATTGGTCCACGGGGTCCGTGAGCCCCCACGACACAATGCACGCCACCACGGCATGGGAGTGGTGGTCCAGCATTGCAGGTTATGTGATTGGCTGCGTACCCATGGTGGACATAGCTGGGGGGGGGGGGCAATGGCTGATGACATCAGTGGCACTGTGTCGTGCCCTGGTCACGGGCCAGGGGGTGGGGTGGGGGTGTGAGATTGTCGGGCCCCAAATGAGACAATGAACACATGTCTCCTTCACTGGCCACCTGTGTAGCCCTTTATTTTCCCCTCCCTCTGCCACCCCTTGGGCGGCCCCGCCCAACCCTTGGTGTTTGTCGCCCCCCTGCTGCCGGTGCTGTTGCTGCTGCAGGTGTTCGTGGTGGTGTTGGCTCTGGTTGTAGATGGACAGTGACTGCTCCCCCACCTGCCGCTATCCGCTCCTGGGTGTCAGCCATCCTTTCACACGCCGTGGCCATGCGGTCCACACCAGCAAGGACCCCAGACATGGTCCGCTGCAGGCGGCGTGCCATCCGCAGTTGGCGCCGCTGTGCCCGGGCCACCGAACGCAGTACATGCCGTATACCTGTGGGGAGAGGCCATAGTGCAATGTGAGACAGGGGAAAAACAACACCTGTTCCGAGGCATATCAACCATAGCACATTAGGACAGTCACCCTCTGCATCTCTATGGGCTGCTGCAGAGTGCGCCTGCATCTCCCCAATGACATCTGCCACAGTAGCCAGTGCCTCGTTCCAGTGTCGCTCTGCCTCATCCGCAGGCACGTCCCCTGTGCCTGCAGTGGTGGGTGTTGTGTCCCTGTCTGCAGTTCGTGGGACCTGCATGTCCCCATCCCCCAGGGGTGCAGCCTGCCTCTCCGCTCCCACATGGGCCACCTCAGACAGTGTCCACTAGGCTGAATGGTCCCGCGGCTGACTCGTCCTGTGCCTCCTCCTGTGCCTCGATGGCGCTGACATCACCTGGGTGCCACAAGGTTACATAGGTCAGATGGGGGTCTGGCTGCCTCCCCACCCCGTCACATACCCCCTCAGGCATCTGTGGGTTGGTGATCCGCGTGTGTCTGGTCCATGGCTCTAGTGGCAGCCCACTACGTTTGTGCACTCCCCATTGCAAGTATCCCCTGTGCCCTGCTTCCCCGGGCCCCCCACACCCCTGGGTGCTGCCGCACACCCCATGCATGGCCATCACCACCCTCATCCTGCCACCACCCAGCATGTCCTAAGCAGGTGCAGTGTGCCTTCCAGTTGGCCGTCTCCCTACCCGTGTGGCCCTACTGCCCCTGCCAGCCCTGCACCGTGAGCCATGCAACATGTCGGCACCCTCTGCTGTCACTGTGGGCCTGCCACCCCTGCACAGTCTCCCATTCACTTACTTTTGCCACCCACTGCCACCCATAGACAGGCCCCCCACCGTGGCTCTTGAATGGATGCTGTCTCTGTGTCTCAGTTGCCCCCCAATTCCCAAACAGCCACGTACTGCCCCCCCCTCTGTTGTGGCGCAGACCATGTGCCTGTGCTATATCCCACAGTTGGTCCGCACTCCCCCCTTACCTGCTTGTGGGTGTGCTGTGTCCAATGCAGCGGGTAGGCCATGTACATATATTGGGCCAAGTCTCTCGGCCAGGCGACGTTCAAGGTCAGACAGGTTTGCCAACTGAGCTGGGCCCCCTCCAGTGCCTTGGGCCCCACGTTTCTCCCTTACAAGCTCAGTCCTTATGTTCCTCTTTATATCACAATAGCGTCTTCACAAATTCTCAATGTCCCGATGGGATCCCCCTGCTGCTGCCACTGCTGCCTGGACCTCAGACCATGCCCTGGTGCGAGTGGCTATTGTGATGGTTGAGCTCTGGCGCCCGAACAAAAGGTCATACCTTTCCAAGATGTTTGCCAGGAGGAGATCATTTTCCTCCTGGCTGAAGCGTACGGCCCTCCGCCGTATCTCTGCTGGGACTGGGACCCTGGGCTGCCTTGGTCTCCCAGCTGCACTTGCATGTGCACTTGGTGCTTGCTCAACCCCAGATGGCCCTGGCACCTCATCTTCGCCAGATGTGGTTTGTGCTGGTGGGTGGGTGGGCTGGTCCACTGCATGCTCCTGCTTCTCTGCATACCTGCGCTCCATACTGTCGCGTATGGTTGTGCTCGGGGGTTTGCCATACACAGCCAATCATACATATAGGTTTTCATGGGGCGTGGGTCGCGGGGTGTTGGCTACGCGCACAGCCATGTGCGCCGCGAGGCACGTTGCGACGCGCAGGAAGTGACATCATATGTGTTCGTGTAGGCAGCAGGCGCCATTTCAGGGATCTATCTTAAACGTGCCTTTATAACAGTTTCGTAGTCTGTACTGCTGGCCCACATATTCCAACGTTTGATATATTGCTATGTTTATCTGCGCCTTAGTAGTAGCGCTGGACGCTGCAGCAATACGTGACACGTACGTTACATCATTCAGACATTGCACGCTTAGTTACGCGCGTTACAACGCCTCTTCCGTTCCCTGCTCGTGGGCACGTTCGTTGTATGTCACTCCTATATTGGCGTCTGGGTGTGGTTTCTAGTGTGATACGCAGTTTCTTTACACCCTGCTACATCTCAGGGACTCACGTAGATGATTGTGAAACGTAGATGATTGGCCGCGGGTGCATTATGGGAACGCGCGACACAGCGCGCGGTGCCGTTTCAAACAGGTAAGTTTTATGTTTGCTGTATTCTGGATCTTTCTATTCCACCAGGTGTGTGGCGATCATGTGATGTCCATCCCCACCCGACCACTATTTCTAACCCAGCTATCCTCCAACCTGTGTCTATCATGGCTCAGACTGCGCGTGCAGTGGTTGCATTGGTCGAACTGGCTGGGCTGCTTTTTCCGGAGGAGGGAGATGTTTTTCCTGGGGCTGCGGCCCTGGGCATGGGTGCAATGCCACTGCAACTCAGGCCTGCAGCTGTGGGGGCTGCACAGGCGGGTGTGGGTGACCAACGGCGCCATAGGCGTGCTGCAGCACAACCCCGCCTGGAACGTCTCTACAGGCCCAGGGCCTTAAGAACATAAGACATGCCATACTGGGTCAGACCGAGGTCCATCAAGCCCAGTATCCTGTTTCCAACAGTGGCCAATCTAGGTCATACGTACCTAGCAATATCCCCAAAAGACACAGGTTCCACAATGCTTGTACTGGGTCAAGCATTGATATCCTGGGTCCCTTTTTAATAGTGGTTTATGGACCTTTCCTCCAGGAACTTGTCCAAACCTTTTTTAAACCCAGCTATACTAACAGCCCTTACTACATCCTCCGGTAACAGATTCCAGAGTTTGATTACACGTTGAGTGAAAAAATATTTTCTCTTATTTGTCTTAAATAGTTTACCCTGTAGCTTCATTACATGTCCCCTAGTCTTTCTATACTCTGATAGCATAAGCAATTGATCCACGTTTATCCGTTCCACTCCATTCATTAATTTATAGACCTCTATCATATCTCCCCTCAGCCGTCTCTTCTCCAGGCTAAAGAGCCCTAACCTTCTTAGCCTCTCTTCATAGGAGTAGCCTTCCATCCCCTTCACCAATTTGGTGGCTCTTCTCTGTACTTTTTCTAATAACGCTATGTCCTTTTTAAGATACGGTGACCAGAATTGCACACAATATTCAAGGTGCGGTCGTACCATGGAGCGATACAGAGGCATTATAACATCCTTTGTTTTATTCTCCATCCCTTTCCTTATGATACCTAGCATTCTATTTGCTTTCTTGGCTGCCGCTGCACACTGGGCGGAGGGTTTTAACATGTTATCCACGATGACTCCTAAATCTTTTTCCTGGGTGGTGGTTTCTAATGTGGAGCCTTGCATCGTGTAACTATAGTGTGGGTTGTTCTTTCCTAGGTGCATAACTTTGCACTTGTCCACATTAAATTTCATCTGCCATTTGGATGCCCAGTTTACCTGAGATTACCTGGCCCTCTCTCAAGTCCTTGCTCCAGGACCTGAGAGAGGGCCAGGTAATCTCCCTCTACTGGCTGGACACAGGGGTCATTAGGGAGCTCTATCAGGAACTCAGACCTGACCTTGAGCCCCTGACTGCCCGGTCACATGCTATACCGGGTATGACCAAGCTCCTGGCTGCCCTACATTTCTTTGCCTCTGGCTGTTTCCAATCCTCGGTGGCAGCAGTGGGTGGGATGAGTAGGTCGACCTTCTCCCGCTGTCTCCACCAGGTACTGCGTGCCATGGTCAGCCGGGTTGGGAATTACATTGCAATTCCCAACGGGAGGCAACATTGGGCGGCCCTGGCACAGGCATTCCATAGGATTGCTGGGATACCACACGTGATGGGCGCTATAGATTGCACACATGTTGCCCTTGTCCCGCCACGCGACAGGGAGGTTGTGTACCGCAACCGCAAACACTTCCATTCCCTCAATGTGCAGGTTGTTTGTGATGCAAGTATGCGTATCCTGAATGTGGTCCCGCGGTTTCCAGGGTCTGCCCATGACTCCTATATCCTGCAGAACTCGGCAGTGTTTGGCCAGTTTGAGGCTGGTCAATATGAGGACTACGTCCTGCTGGGTGGGTATTCAACGTGTATGACATGCACCTACTGTAGGTGGTTGTCTATACACCATTGTCACCATTGTCCACTGCATGCCTGACATTGCAGAGTTATTTCTGGGTGCAGACTATTGGGTGTGGCACACTACCTCATGCCGTGTCACTGGTGTTTTGGTCAGACATATGTGCAATGACACCCATCTCTCTGTCTACCATGTGTGTTTGTTTGCTCTCACATGTGTGTCCCAGCGGCCATGTGGTGTTGCCTTTTCCGTGGCCTTGCCCTTTTTTATTCTGAGTTACTGTGTCCAGGGGCACCTGTGCTGCATATGATGTGTCCCCTCCATGCCTGTGAGCTACACCTGCAACTTGCGCATGGCCTCCACATCTGGGCACGGGCATACTGCACTGGCAGTTGTACACATGTTTCCCAGTGGGGTCAGTCACTTGGGCAGCCCATATGTTGCATGGTTGTACGTGTGCCATCCTGTTGGGGGGGGGGATGGGGTCACAGACACATCCTCGTGGTGGTCATTCTGTATGCGCGACCTTCTCTCTCTGGCCATGCTGGGGGCTACACGTGAAATGTGCTGTTGCGCTTCAGCTATGACACATGTCTGGGCACCTTCTTCGGTGTCCCCTGCATGTCTGGGCACCTTCTTCGGTGTCCCCTGCCACCCCCGCCTGTTGCTTCCCCCACCCCACCCCCGCAATGTATCCCAGTGGCCTATGCTGTGTGTGCGCCAGATCAGGCCAGCCACCTACTTGCACATCTGTGCATCCCTGCACCCCCGGGTGTGTTTTGCCACTGTCGGACATCTTGGCTCACAGCTCCCACCACTGCTCTCTCGGCACAGTTTTGGCACATGTCCTGTGACACGGTAACATGGGTGTGCACTGCCCCTATCGACATGTCATGGTCATTTGCCTCTGGCCTCGACAGCCTCTGATGCACTACCACTGTGTGCACTGCTTTTGCCTCATATCTGTGTGCACGGCCTCTCGGCTGTCCAGTTCTGTATTGCTACGTCTGTCATTCCATTGGTGCCTCAGCACGCATGTAACTTTGCACCATTGTTTTCTGCAGGTGATGCAAGATATGGCTGCTTACCCCTGTGCGTCTCCCTCGGCCAGGTGCAGAGATACGGTACAATGAGGCCCATGCCTCCAGTCGCTCAGTGATTGAGCGCACCTTTGGCGTTCTCAAAAGTCGCTTCAGGTGTCTGGATAGGACTGGCGGGGCCTTACAGTACGGACCCCTGACTGTGGCAAAGATCATCATAGCCTGTTGCATCCTCCACAACATTGCTCTCAGGCACAATGTTCCAGTCAATATTAATGAGGATCTCGGGGTGGATCCTGTGTGCCCTCCTGCACCTGGCCATGGTGACACACGTGCGGGGATGGCAGCCAGGCAACATCTGATCGAGGAGCTCTTTTCCTGTAAGTTATGGGTGTGCTGGGGACGTGTCTCTGGGTTAGCCATGTGTTAGCTGGTGTACGGATTGTGCAGCACTGCCATCTCATGTCTCCATATCTCTGTCATGTTCTTGGCTCCACAGGATGAGCTTCTGTGTTCCGGGCCCACAGGGATTGGCTGACTATGCTGCCCGAAGCTGTGCTGCATGTGGGGAGTGTGTGTTCATATATGCACCATTCCTGTTGACTTGGGTGAGTTGGCAGATAGTGAGGATTGCATTGCTGTCATCACGGTTAGACACATATATGTTGTTTTCTCTCCACTGCTCCTATGGTGATGCACATGTCTTTGGACCACTGCTCCATCACCCTTAGCTTCCATCTGTCACACATGTGGCCATTACCTGTTCACATCTTGGGAGTCTTCATGGTGTATCTTAGACACATATTGTGAGGCTGTGTGTATACTCTGGCACAGGACATTGTATTGTTGGAGGGTATGTTGAACAGCCACTGCCATTGAGTCATCTGAAAGATTTGTGCCACTCATGCATGTACTGTGATGTGTGTCTCCATTTGTCGTTCAGTGTTGGGGGTCCTGCCATCTGAACCTTCTGGCATGCGTACCTTGTCACACAGTGTATGTTACTGTTTCTGATTGACCTGTCTACATGGCCGGTCATTCTGCGCTACCCTGCCTATCTGTGTTGTAGGGATGTGTTTGGCCACCTCTCCAATTATGTTCCCTCATCCCTCTGTTGCCTTCTGCTTGTGGGCTAATGTACATTGTGCACGTGTCATATATTTTTCTCAGATGTGTCAGTTTTGCTGGTGGTCCAATGTACATCAACATTGTGTTTCCGCAAAACACAATGCACCGTGGACATGTTCCACTCACAGCTACCCATGCAGACGTGGTGATGTCCGCTGTCCATTGGTGTCTGCATCCGCTATTGGGGCTCTTTGTGCTCTTGCCTGACACGGACATTCCCAGTCAGGCCACTGGTATACCTTTCAGGTGGGCCTCACCTTCCATCCTCTGGGAAATACACCACGTGCTGATGCTGCATTTGGCCTATTGCTATCAGGATGTCCTTCGTTGTTATCTCTGTGTGCCACCACTGCTGCACATGCTCTGGACCCCTGGGGTGTATGCGTGTCATGTGCATTTACATGAACATATTGGTATGGTGTCCTGGTCTTCAGGGACATCTCCTGCAGTGGTCCATGTGCACTGTGCTCAGTGTTGTGGCCATGTCATGTGGTGCTATCTATGCATTCTGGGTGTTCCTGTTTTTATGTGTGTCTCCTTTCTGTCCTCCAGGGGTCGTGGGTGGGTGTGCCATTCCCTTACCTGATATCTGCATCTTTTCACACAGGACACGGACAACAATGTTGACACATGTGCTCCACTGCATCTGGTGATCCCGTCATCCATATGTGCTTGGCCACAGCACCCATGTGAGCGTGTTCCTGGATGTTGATGACACAGGGAGATAGTCCTCTGCACTTTGGACACAGGCCTTTTTCTCTGACTCATTGCTGGCCTATTGTTACTGTTCCTGCGGTGACTTGCCTGCCGTTGCTGCCATGACCTGTTTGGGTGTTTCGTTTTTTGCAGTAGGGGGGTGATGAGCTGTACATGGGTTGGTGATTTTTGAACAGTCACTGTTGGCATGGCATGTGGCCTTGTCACTCTGCATGCTTTCACCAGAGTGCTGGGGATGGTGTCTGCTGTGCATACAGTGAGTGCATACACTGTGCAGACATGTCATGGTGAGACCCTCCACCTCACATATTACTGTCTGTTTGCAAAGTCTGCCGAGTTAGGGCTTTGGATTTTGGGTGGCACCAGCGTGGGGTGGTCAGGGTGTGTAGGCTCCATGGGCAGAAACAGGTGGGTGGCGTCGCAACGTGGGTTGGGTGTGTCCTTGCGACGTTGGCTGCCACACAGGCCCCATGTCGTTCTTCACGTCATATGGTGCACCAGAATGCAGAATATGCTTTCTGCTTGGGTCTGGTGATTGACTGTTGGGGACAGATGTTTGCACCTTCGTTGTTTTGGATATTTGGGGGTTTGGTCACCCCATTTCATTTCCACTTGTGTGCTTGACGTTTTGGGTGACACCTGGCAGTTGTCTTTTCCTTCCTTGTTTGCTGCTTACTTGGCCATATGATGTGTGCAGCCCCATCACATCTCCGCCCACCCATCCATGGTTGAGCTGTTCATGTCCGTGTGGCATGTTTGCTGCCCCTGTGCCACATTGTCTGGACTAATTGTAGTTCTCCTCCTGGAGTGGTGCATGTGCTGGGCTACCTGTGTATTGGTGCTGCTGATGTTGGTTGGCCTGGGCCTCATCCCCGATCTTGTTGGTCATTAACATGCTCCTCTTTCAGTCCATTGCCCTTTCCACAGCCCATCCACATGGCCCTCCATTGGCCTAACCCCTTCCACCCCTCATGTGTCACTCCCCTGATCAGTTGCATGTTGTTTACACTGCATTATATTTCCTGGTGTGTGTGTGGACCTGTTCATATGTGTCTTCCATCCCACCTGTGGACTGTGTTGTTGGCTGTGGACCCCTCCTCCACATGTGTACTGCATCTTGGCTACGCTCTGTGGTTCCATCGCCTGACACGCAGCTGTGGTTTTGGATGTTGACATGCTGTGATCCTGTCTGCATCCATTTCTGTGTGCCTCAGGGTGTTGTTGTGGTCATTTTTTTTCTGCAGTGCTTTCCATCCTAGTGGTCATAGCTTTGCACTCTCTCTGTTCCCCTGTTTTTATGCCTTTCCTGCACTGGTACCTGTGGTCGCTGTAACACTCATTTCTTGGCTTCTACGTCCTGGCCGCTCATATTATCCTAATCACATTTGCTGTCCATCCTTTGGTCCATCTATCTGCATCATTGTGGTGTGAGATGTCCTGTATGTTGCTGTGGACTGTTGCCCCGTATCGTACCCTGCTATCCTTGTCTGCATAGCATCTCTTTTTGCTTGGTGATCCCGTGCCTGTTCTGCATTTTAGACTCACTCCTCTGGCCACCTCACCCTCCACTGGGGGACACATATTCTCCTCACCTGCCACACACTGTTTTTCCGGTACTCCAGGGTGCCAACACCCTTTGCTGTGATGCTGTTGCCACCGCCATGTTTGTCTGCGCTGCTGCCAGACACGTGTGATGCTGTCAGGGATGAGGGTCCGTTAACTCCCTACTCGCCCTCCATCTGTCGCCTGTTCATTGTCTTTACTGTGGGTTCTAGGTGGTGTTTGTACTACATCTGTCTCTGTTCCACGCAGGTCCTGCAGGCCCTCCAGGAACACCTTGCAGCCCCTAGGGCACACTGACCTTGGCAAACATACCATTTTTGGAGCACCGTGCCATATTGTTCTATGGGCCACGGTTCCATCAGCACTCTCCTATCCCTATGTACCTCATATTGCACTTAGCTTTGGACACCTGTCTTGACACCGTACTGGTACACCTTTTCAGGCTTCTTCTTGGGCACACTGTTGGGCTACTGTCTTTTGCTGCTCTATGGCAGTGGCGCACATATTCATTTCTCCCTTCCGGGCCAGGCGCTGTGGGGGTGCCTACCCCCTCCTATGGTCATCTCGGGACTGCTGCTGTGCACCATGGGTACTGTTGCATACACCCATATCCTTAGCACCCCAGCAGGCACCTTGGGTGAAGACATGGCACCCGGTGCACAGTCAGGGGATTGTGGTTCAGGTGTTACGGACATCTGCATTTTCTTGCGCACACTAACCATAGTATGTTTGTTTTTGCTTTTGCTTTTGCCAGTGACATTCAGTTTTGGAAAGGGGTCTGTGATGTTATTGGGCCTTATATATTTGGTAATGATCATGGCCTTGGTCTTGATTGTGTTTGCTATATGCCCTTGTTTGCTGAGACCTTGCTTTGTTTCCTTGTCAGGCATCCCTTGTATGTACTGTAAACGGGGGCGCTGGATGAGAATGTCCACAGTCTTGGCAAAGGCAAATATTAATATGACTTGCAAAGGATTTTGGGAAATGTAGTCCATTCATACCAGACTCAGCCGTTCACAATAAATTAGTTGTGCTTGCTCGAATGTAAAGCAAAGAAGATATTTTATTTATGGGGTTATTTCTCCCAACACAGATATACTTGGTAGCACATAAAAAGGAATACTTGCTTTCAGTATTATACTTAGAAAAACAAATAAGGAAAAAACAGCTGAACTTGTTAAGCAATCAAATCAAAGCATAAAGACCTTGATGGAAACAGAAAGGTCTTTTCTGTAGGCTTCTGCTAATAGCAGTGCTTCAAAGAACAAACAAAACCCCCAAAGTAGGAAAAAAACTGTTCTTTTTCAGGGATAACTTCTTGTATCTGCATACACACTCGGAAGTGTCCCTTCAGAGCTCAAAGGCAATTAGGCAAGGCTCAATTGCTAATTACCAGCTGAAACCTCTTGGCTGGTTTACTTTCTATTACGTGGCTCAAATCCTACTCAGAAGCTTTTCTGAGTAGATTAAAGAACAAGTTTATATTTCTTTGTGATGGTTGTTGTATTTTGTAACAGCATATTACCACAGAAGTTTAGACAGAGAGCAATCCATGTATTCAAAGTCCCCATTTATAACATCTTCCCCTTCTTCAATTATCATAGGTTCACTATCATGGATTGGCACAGAGGAATTTCTCAATGGAACACTCTCAGGACAATACTTGTTTCCCTGCTGTCTTCCCAGTGAAGAGCTAGGGCTTAGATCAGTGTTCATACCTGAGCTTCCATTGCTGTTAGAGTTCCTCTCTAAATATCCTGGCCAGTATGTAGTCCAGTTCTTATGTCCAGCCTTCCAATCAAGATCCCTGGACACTGGATCTCTCTTCACATACCTTCTTGCACTGGTCTTAGGGTCCCTTCCAAGTGCAGCCGTCTCCCTCACAGGTGCCGTCCGGGGATTCCTGGCTCTGCAACCCCACTCCTCTGGCTTTCCCCAGTCCAATGGTGTATGCTTGCCTCTGGAATGCCTCCCAGTATACGTACTGCTATGGACTCCTCTAGACCTCCCAAATGCTTTTCTCTTCTTTCTTCCAAAGTGTTTCTTGCTCTCTCTGTCCGTCAGCTCTGGCTTCTGCTGATGATGATGATCCTCAGGCTGATCAAGATGCTTCTGATCCTCTCGATGATGATTCTCTGTAGAATAAGCTTTTCTTTTATCCTGCTTAGATGAATGCTCCACCCTAGCACAGCGCAGCTGTGCTGAATCAAGCCCTGCCCTTGGAGATGAGTGCTTGGGGATTACCTCATAGCCCTCCTGATTGAACACACGTTTCCCCACTTCAGCTCTTCTAATGGCTGTTGGAAACCTGGTGCATTCTGGGACTGGTAGTCTTTTATGGAAACATTCTGTTTTATTATTTCTACCAGGACAGGTTGCTTGTTCAGAGTCACTTCACCTCTATTATAGCTCCTTCCTGAACTATGATAAGCTTCCTTATCACAGTACATAGTGCAACGTCTGTGGTTCTGGTGTGGGTGTTTGGGTCATTTGACAGTTCTGCTCCAGTAGCTGGCCACCTCATTATTGGGACTGTGTTATTTGCACTAGCAATATGAGCAAATAGTTACTTCCATGCCTGGGGGGGCCCCTAAGTCATGGGTTTCAGCACACAGTGGATCATTTGGCGCCCCTTGGAGGGGCATTTTGTTATCTTGCTTTACATTGGTGCTGACAGCAGCAACACCCTCACACTGCAGACTCCTCACAGTGACTCATCAGGGACCCTATAACATGCCCTATGGGGCGCTTTGTGACACGCCCTATAGGGTGCTCTGGCGGACAGTGCACATTAACCTTTGCCCTCTGGTGTGGCTTTTAGGGTGCCCTATATGACACCTTCGGGTTATATCCCTGTGAGTGGGTGTTTGCCAGCAGAACTTGTTGGACATACAAAACAGACTACCTATGACATTACTGATCTAGTGTGGGGGTCATGACGCACACTCATCCACAGAACGGCCCAGCTGGCAGGAACACATTCACTTAGTACAGGGCCCATAGTTGGGCCAAACAATGCATGTCCTGGTGGTGTTTGCTGCTGGCTTATAATGGCAGGACAATTGGGTTGTCCCCTGCCTTGTTTCAAGCACAGTTTGACGTTGTCTTTCCTTTATTAAATGAATTGTGTATATATTTGACTTTGTACGTTTCACACACCCGGTTCTGGCTGCAGATTCACACTGTTTTCTACCTTTGGGGGCTGAGGCTCTCTTGATTAAACGGCCACTCCCAATGAGGGGAGGTGGGCATTTTTTCCCATCTCTCAGGTTGTTTGTGTCCGACAAAAATATGGGGTTTAAACAGAGTGGTGACTGGTTCTACATATGAGTGACTACTGTTTGTGGAGGGTACTGTTGCAGGCAGCTTTGGTCCTTGGGCACACAGGGGGAATTGAACTCACAGACCTTGCACCACCTGACAGTGTCTTACCCATTGTGCTACGGATCAGGCTGCCTTAAAGGACACCTTTTCTAGCTTCTTATGGGGCACCCTGTTGGGATACTGTCTGTTGCTACTATGTGACAGTGACGCACAGTCATTTCACCCTACCATGCCAGGGGGCTATGTGGGTACGTACCCCTTCTTGTGTTCATCTCTGGACTGCTGGTCTGCATGTGCAGTGCACCATGGGTATGCTTGCATTGGTACAGATCCTAGCCAACACAGCAGGCAGTTAGGGTGGTGTCCTGCTGCCCTTCAGTAGCCAGCCAGGGGGTTGTTAGCAGCTATGGGGCTGCAGGCCAGTGATTCCTTCATTGCCTGTGGGGCCAGTAGTCATGGGTTCAGACCCACAGTGGACTCCTTTTATAGGGCTGTCTGCTGCCTTATATATTTTTAATACACATGACTGCTACCAGCGACAGACCCTCAGCATAATATAACCTTACAGAGCCTCATAGGGCGCACCATGTGTCACCTTATCTGGCTCCCTTTACGTTCCCTTATAGGATGTTCTATGGGGGACATTTTGATGTGCCTCAGCAGACAGTCCACTTTATAATGTAGCCTATGGGGTGCCTTCTGCAGCACCTTCGGGTACGCCACTGTGTGGGGGTGTTTGCTGGCAACCCTACAAAAAAAACAAAACATATACATGCCCCCTTACTCACTATATAATGTACAGGATGCTGCGTCAGCCAGCCTTATGCATCTGGCACCCTGGGGACTCGAACCCATTATGCCTGTATCAGCAGTCAGTGCAGTAACCATTGTGCTACAGCTCTGTATCGGTGATGTATGTCTGGGTGGCTTCTTATGCTTAACGCGCGGTGGCGCGCCACGGCGCCCTGTAACGCTCGTTAGTTTTTGGAACGCGCGTTAGGGGTTACGATGTCCCGCCCATCTCCTTATTTGGGGTTTTGATTATTACCGCGGCTCCTAACGCGAACTGCACTAACACGGTTTAGTAAACATACCCCATAGAATTGCTAGAAAGTCAAACCTGTGTAAAACTGCAATCACGCTGACGGCAGCCGTGGTTCTAAAAATAAACTATCATAAGAAAGACGCCCACACATGCGCCATAGGCTTTTATCTCCCCAGTCAGCGGGAAGAAGGAAGGCAATCCAAAAGAGGGACCACTGATGAACCAATAAGAATATAAATAAATAAATAAATAAAAACCAATATAAATTAAGTAAATACATTGCTCTAAAAAGGCAAGCTAAATGAAAAAACATGCCCATGATGAATCAATGATAAAAAGCTTAAAAATAAAAAATAAATAAAAACACCTGCATAAGCGCAAACAGATACATTAAAGTTACAGTAAAAAGCATTATAACTGGCAAAGGGGATATTAATGGACATCAAATTATCTCAACCAAAACACTACATTGATGATCACTGAACAATGTGATCTTTAAAGGGATCATAAAAAAAAACATGATCTTTGTGTGACAACACCCAGATACCTGCAGAGAACAAGTCATAGAAAGACAGATAAATCTTGGTCCAAATTCAGCCCACGTGGTGAAATGGTGTTGAGTAAAAATATTTTTTTTTTTGCTCCAATCGTAAAGTAGTTTTAACTAAATCTCCTCCTCTCCAGTTGTGCTGAACCTTCTTCAAAACAAAAAAATTTATATCAGCTACTTTATGTCCCCTATCAAACCAATGCTGTACTAAGGGTTTGTCTACCAAGTGCCTTCTAATACAGCTTTTGTATTCTATTATACGTTTGCGGACGCTCCGATTAGTTTTACCCACATACAATTTATCACAAGGGCACTGAATCATATAAATAACATTAGATGTTTCACAATTTGAAAAGTCATTTATGTAAAACCTTTTCTGTGTGCCAGGGTGAATGAAAACATTGCGTACTGGTAAAGTGTGGAGACAAACGGAACAATCGCCACACTGGAACTGCCCCTTGTATTTGGATAATACTCTACGTTCCGTTAGAGCTGAGGGGACTAAAAGATTCCGGAGGTTCACATTTCTCTTGTGGGCCACTGAGTGTCACATTATGGAATCCAGGAAGAGATTGTATAAGATGCCATTCCTTTTTGAGTATCCTTACCATCTTGTGTGACTATAAAGAGTACAGAAGCGGACGAACAAATTTAGGTTGACTAGTCTTTTCTTTTAGTTTTAACAATGTGTCTCATGACGCCTCCCGAGCTCTTTCATACGCTTTCTCAATACAGCGAATGGGGTATTGACGTGTTTCAAATCTCTCTGTCATATCTCTAGCATGGTCTTCAAAATCCTGCATAGTTATACACACCCTCCTCACCCTAAGGAATTGTCCCACAGGCACATTCTTCTTAAGGGTTATGGAAACTAGTATAGTGTAATAGTTGGTTTTTATCGGTAAGTTTTCTATATAGTGTTGTAGTAATCCTCTTCCCTTCCTTTCTAACTAAAAGGTCCAAATAGGGAATTTGTATGGGATCATAGGTAAGCTGAAACCACAAATTTGTATCTAATGCATTGATCTATGTATTAAATTCAGATAATGTATCTAGGGAACCTCTCCAAAGTATAAAAATATCATCTATATAACATATCCATAACATAACTTCGTTCTTAAATAGATGGTCTTTCAAAAAATTCTCCTCAAAGTGAAACATATACAGGTTGGCAATATCAGGAGCTATTGAGGATCCCATAGCAACCCCCTTGATTTGCTGATAAAATAATTCCCTAAAACAGAAAAAATTTTTACACATCGCAATTTCCACTAACGAAAGAAGAAACATAGTGGGGATACGTTTATGATCTTGTCTAAGTAAAAACTGTTCAATAATGGCTAAGGCCTCGGATTGTGGGATATTGGTGTACAATGATTCCACATCTAAGGTCACCAGCAAGATATCTGAATCTAAATCTTGGAATGAGGAGAGAATCTCAATAGCATGAGATGAATCCCGTACATAGGACCACATGTTCATGACAAATGGGCGCAAAACAACATCTATTAACTAGGAAAGGGGTTCAAGCAACGAGCCAATGGCTGACACAATAGGTAGACCCGGAGGATTCTCTAATGACTTGTGTATCTTAGGTTTATCCACTATTAGAAACTCCTTTTCTTTCTTAGTGATATAGCCTATTGCATAAGCATTCAACACAAGATTATCAATGCTACTTTTCAATTTATCCGTGGGATCGCCATCTAATCTAAGATAGAAAGATCTATCACTGAGCTATTTATCTCCTCTATATACATATTTGTGTCCAAAACTACAATTGCTCCCCCTTTATCAGCAGGTTTGATGACAATGCTAGTATTCTCTTGTAAAGATTTAATGGCTTGTTTTTCACCCAATGTGAGATTATGGAAAGGTAACTTATCACCCTCCGTGATCTCATTTACTTGCTGCAACACCACATGTTCAAAAGCTTCTATGAGAGGATCTGTCTGCGGGGGAGGAATCCACTTAGATTTACTACTAACTATAGATGTATTCTCTGCAGGCATCATCTGGTTAGTAAAAAAAATGCTGGATACGGATTTTCCTAAAAAATTTATATAAGTCAACACGAACCTCAAAGGGGTCATATTTCCTGACGGGAACAAATGACAAACCTTTATTCAGAACAGATATCTCATCGGGCATAAGGGAATATTTTGAAATGTTAACCACATTATCGTTTCTCAGAAATCCCTCTCGTGGGAGTGATCTACTCCCCATGTCCCTCTCCCTCGTCCCCAACCCCGTCCACGACCGCGTCCTCTGAATACATTGTGATTGTTGTACATTTTGTCTGAGAACTGCCCTTGTCTTCTGTCTTAATCTAAAGGAGGAGGTGGGTGGGTGCGGGAAGAATCCCGACCGCCCCCCTTCCATAGTTGATCCATATTCAAAAAAATGCTTCTTATTATTCCTTTCTTTCCCTTTTTCTTTATGGTGTTCAGTTTTATCTTAATAAGTTGAAAATAAAGATGCAGATGCATCATGATTATCCACTGATTCACTCCTGTGCCTCTTCTTTTTTTGTTCCATAGGGGTACCTATCTCAATTTCTTCTAAGAACATAAGAACATAAGAAATGCCATACTGGGTCAGACCGAGGTCCATCAAGCCCAGTATCCTGTTTCCAACAGTGGCCAATCTAGGTCATACGTACCTAGCAGTTTCCCCAAAAGACACAGGTTCTGCAGTGCTTGTACTAGGCCAAGCATTGATATCCTGGGTCCCTTTTTAATAGTGGTTTATGGACCTTTCCTCCAGGAACTTGTCCAAACCTTTTTTAAACCCAGCTATACTAACAGCCCTTACTACATCCTCCGGTAACAGATTCCAGAGTTTGATTACACGTTGAGAGAAGAAATATTTTCTCCTATTTGTCTTAAATAGTTTACCCTGTAGCTTCATTACATGCCCCCTAGTCCTTCTATATTCTGATAGCGTAAACAATTTATCCACGTTTATCCGTTCCACTCCATTCATTAATTTATACACCTCTATCATATCTCCCCTCAGCCGCCTCTTTTCTAGGTTAAAGAGCCCTAACCTTTTTAGCCTCTCTTCATAGGAGTAGCCTTCCATCCCCTTCACCAATTTGGTGGCTCTTCTCTGTACTTTTTCTAATAACTCTATGTCCTTTTTAAGATACGGTGACCAGAATTGCACACAATATTCAAGGTGCGGTCGTACCATGGAGCGATACAGAGGCATTATAATATCCTTTGTTTTATTCTCCATCCCTTTCCTTATGATACCTAGCATTCTATTTGCTTTCTTGGCCGCCGCTGCACACTGGGCGGAGGGTTTTAACATGTTATCCACGATGACTCCTAAATCTTTTTCCTGGGTGGTGGTTTCTAATGTGGAGCCTTGCATCTTGTAACTATAGTGTGGGTTGTTCTTTCCTAGGTGCATAACTTTGCACTTGTCCACATTAAATTTCATCTGCCATTTGGATGCCCAGTCTTCCAATTTATCCAGATCCTCCTGCAGTTTTCCACAATCCTCTTGGGTTTTAACAACTTTAAACAGCTTTGTGTCATCTGCAAATTTGATTACCTCACTAGTTATTCCCTTTTCCAGGTCATTTATGAATATGTCAAAAAGTAGCGGACCCAGTACAGATCCCTGGGGTACTCCACTATTCACCTTTTTCCATTGGGAATATTGGCCATTTAGCCCTACCCTCTGCTTTCTATCTTTTAACCAGTTCCCGATCCACAATAGTACACTGCCTCCTATCCCATGACTTTTTAGCTTCGCCAAAAGTCTCTGATGGGGGACCTTGTCAAAAGCTTTCTGAAAGTCCAGATACACTATATCAACCGACTCACCTTTGTCTACCTGTTTATGCACACCTTCAAAAAAACATATCAGATTAGTAAGACAAGATCTTCCTTGTCTAAAGCCATGTTGGCTGTCTCCCATTAGGCCATGACTATCTACTGTTACACTATCTCTACGGTCAAAAAACGCAGATTTCCTCTTTATCCAAATCCTATCATTCTCAACTCTCCTACACCAATGATAGACATACCCACTTCTATAATCCTCCTCATCTCTACGAAACTTTTCCATTTTCTTGTGTTTTATTTCTTTCTTATATCGTGTCATATTTCTATCATGATCTACATACACTTTATCAAAATGGTTATCATGTTTCTTCAATTCACTTAATTTCTCATCTAATTCTACTTTATATAGTTCCGATTTTTTATTTGCTGTGGTTATTAATAAAATCATTAAGTCCAATGAACGTTTGTTCAATATAGCATTCCAGCAATTGACAAAACCTTGTTCACTTTGGTAAAGTCCCGGAGCCTTATTCATCCTCAATCCTTGTGGTAAGATTTTGGATTTGCAGCATTCGAGGAGGTAGGCTGCATGTAGTTCCTCTTTAACCAACTTCTGAGACAGTCGTACGACATCTTCCCAAAGGGAATGTGTGTTGTCATTTTTATCATCATCAATAAGAGGTTCTTGAGAAACAAGTTTTTCTAATGCACCCTCCCCAAAGCTGAGAATCTCTCTCCAAGGAGAAAACATGCTGTGAAAACAGATCCACCAAGAAACAGCACTCCGCCACGAAGGCAGCAACAAACCAGTCTAAAGACGTGGCAGGAGGGCAAAAACAGCCTTTATTAGTCCAAACGGATTGAGTGTGCCTAAAACCAGACACTGGCCGTGTTTCGTGTATAATATGAACCCCATTGTTTTCTAATGGGTTCATATTTAGAACTACGGTACATTTTGTTATGGACATTTTTTCCACTGATTCACTCTTGTTTTTAGTTTTCCTTATCCAATTAGGATATATTATTCATGTCTTACATATAATTACATATGTTTGCTTTTTTTGTTTGTTTTATATATGACAGTTGATCTGCTCTTTAGTTGAGTTGCTATAGATTTACCCTGTTTTTTCTTGGTTATCCTCCTCCTCCTCTTGTTTTAGCACGTATTTAATTTAACATTAATGTAATTTTATATTATGTATATGGTATTTATGTTTTATGCACATTTCCTTTGTGTGTCTTATTTTAACACTTTCATATATATGGTTATCATATCTGTTTTGCATAAGTGTAATGATTTTTCTATGTCATTCCAGCTGTTTTTAAGAGAGAGAGAGAGAACCAATAAAAACATATCTATAAAAAATATTTTTGTGTTTTGTTTTATATATTATTTTTAGTGAGCCATATACCCCCGAGGAAATTATAAACAAAAAATACTGCCAGTGTTGGGTTTTAGGCACACTCAATCCGTTTGGACTAATAAAGGCTGCTTTTGCCCTCCTGCCACGTCTTTAGACTGGTTTGTTGGAAAAATCCGTAAGCCATTATTAAAGAGGACCAGAGAAATCCGCCACTTACCCATTGGGCAAGCAGCATGGAATCTGTGTACCTTTGGGGAACCTGACAGGTAACTTGTGACCTGGCTGGCCACTGTTTGAAAACAGGATACTGGGCTTGATGGACCCTTGGTCTGACCCAGTATGGCATACCTTATGTTCTTATGTAATCAGTGCACAAATAAAAAAAAGGTGTATGCTGTAAAAACAAATCTACCCCCCCACACAAGGCGATTTACAATAACATTTAAACAAAAAAAAAAAAAAAGCAGACACCATTCATACTCAAAGAAAAGACCAACAGACACAAGAAGGAATACAAGTATTACAAAAAAACAAACTAAACTAAACTACTTTATCTACCATAGGATAAAGGACAGAAATAAGGAGAAGTAATGAAAACTCAGTCTGATGTTCAGACCAAACTGTCTAATGGCTAAAAAAAAAAAACCCTTCTGTATGTATGAGAGGAAGGAGGCTGGGCAGCACAGGCTCAGGATTTTGGAAAATTAAAACGAGGGTGACTTCATCATTACACGACTCAAGCGACTACTTTGAGGAGTGGAGATCTCGCTACTAGAGGAGCAGGGGTTGCACTGGCAGAGCTGTGTAGAGGGATCTCAATACTGGAAAGCGGAGAAGAGTTTCCTGCTCTCTTCAGATAAGTCCTAGCATGATCTAATAAAGACAGCAACAAAACCTGAAAAGAATCCAGTTTGTCATAGCCAACATGGCCACACATTTTAGGCAGAATCTTTTTTCTTCCCTCTTTGCTCTCCATGTCATTTATAGTACAGACTTGGATTTCTGCTCATTCTTTTTATATATCTCTTACTGTGGTTCCATTCTTATTTTTTCTCTTGCTCTCCGCACAGCCGTCCTGCTGTCACTTTCTCCTGTCTGCTGCTTTCTGGCAGCAATAGGTCAGGGCAGAAGAAGGTCTTTCACTGCTGTCCCATGCACCAACCTATCTGCAGTCAGACAGAGGCAGTGGTGTAAATGCAATGTGATTGCCCAAGGCTGCAGCTTCAAAGAAAGTTTAGGAGCTTTGGAGATGAAAGTATGAATGAAATTTCCCAGCTCTCTCCTTTCCAAGATCCAGGGCCAGTTCCAGAGTTGGCACAAGATGTTGCTGCTCTAGACAAACCTTAAGCTTTACTCCCCCTCTAGCTGTCAAACTCTATTGTTTAGCTTTGAATGCCCTACACCAGTGATGGCTAACCTTTTTGAGCCCGAGTGCCCAAACTGCCGCACAAAACCAAAGAATTTCCTCAAAGTGCCAGCACGTCAATTTGCATAAATATTTGCATAATGCTAACATACACTAACTTTTAGTAAACATGTCTCTTAATGAGTGTATGGATAAAGACAGACTAAAAGATTTCTACATTACTATAATCCAGTGCCAACCGCCAGGCACATTAGGAACTACTACAAACACTGCCCATTTAGAACCAATAGCAAACCCGCCGTATCCTAACAGCACTACCAGGACTCACAAAGCACCACACCATACCTATCAAAAGGCAACACTGCAAATATTAAACCAATACATTTCAGACAATAACAATACATGACCTACTGGGGAAAGAGAACAAGTGGCAATGTCAAAAAGGAATTACATAAACAGAATACCTCAGCTCAGTTACACAGTTGCAATTGCTCCAGCCACTTTCTTCTGGTTTCTTCATGTTTTCTGCTAACTCTCCATCATCTGCTGTCCATTTGTCCTTTCTTCTCTCTTCTAGTTTTTTTTTCCATTCTCTCTCTCTACATCTGCTTTAACATACTAATCTTTCTCCTTTTGCTCTTTCCTCATTCCTATTTCATCCACTCAAATTTTACCCCTCCATCCTCAATCCCCACTTACTCTCCCAATACCCGGCCAATTGTAGATTTTTTATCCCTCCCACACAAAATATTTTTCCCCTCTCCATTTTACTCTCCCAGCCCCATCCCATTCTAATCCTCCCCCAACATCAGCTCCCTTCTAGTTCCAGCCTCACCCAGCATCCATTCCCTTCTAGTCCCTGCATCAGCCCATTTCCAGTCCTAGCAACCCCCCAACCCAATACCAGTCCTAGCCCCCCCCATCAACTCACTTCCAGCCCTAAACCCCCATCACCCCATTTCCAGACAGCCCCCATCAGCCCACAGCCCATTAGCAGTCCTACCCCCCAGCCCATTAGCAGTCCTACCCCCGCCCGCCCGCCCATTAGCAGTCCTAACACCCCCCCTCCTGCGCATTAGCAGTCCTAACCCCCCCTCCTCCTGCCCATTAGCAGTCCTAACCCCCCCTGCCCATTAGCAGTCCTAACACCCCCCCTCCTGCCCATTAGCAGTCCTAACACCCCCCCTCCTGCCCATTAGCAGTCCTAACCCCCCCTCCTCCTGCCCATTAGCAGTCCTAACACCCCCCCTCCTGCCCATTAGCAGGCCTAACACCCCCCCGCCTGCCCATTAGCAGTCCTAACACCCCCCAGCCCATTAGCTGTCCTAACCCCCCCCTCCTGCCCATTAGCAGTCCTAACACCCCCCCTCCTGCCCATTAGCAGTCCTAACACCCCCCCTCCTGCCCATTAGCAGTCCTAACACCCCCCTCCTGCCCATTAGCAGTCCTAACCCCCCCTCCTCCTGCCCATTAGCAGTCCTAACCCCCCACTCCTCCTCCTGCCCATTAGCAGTCCTAACCCCCCCTCCTGCCAATTAGCAGTCCTAACCCCCCCCGCCTGCCCATTAGCAGTCCTAACCCCCCCCCTGCCCATTAGCAGTCCTAACCCCCCCTCCTCCTCCCTGCCCATTAGCAGTCCTAACCCCCCCCTCATCCTTCCCATTAGCAGTCCTAACCCCCCCCTCCTCCTCCTCCTGCCCATTAGCAGTCCTAACCCCCCCCCTCCTGCCCATTAGCAGTCCTAACCCCCCCCCTCCTCCTCCTCCTGCCCATTAGCAGGCCCAACCCCCCCCCCCCCGGCAAATTATTTAAAAAAAAAAGCAGGCTCTGGCTGCTGCCGCGGCAGATTACAATGTCCCGCGGGGCCCCCTCCGCCCGCTAAGCCCCTCTGCAAGGGCTTTCAGATTCGCGAGGGAGAGCGTCTCCCTCGCGTCTCTGTTAAGCCCGCAGGGGCTAATGGGAAATTTCCCATCAGTCCCTCGCGTCTAAAGGGGCTGATGGGAAATTTCCCATTAGCCCCTGCGGGCTTAACAGAGACGCGAGGGAGACACTCTCCCTCGCGAATCTGAAAGCTCTTGCAGAGGGGCTTAGCGGGCGGAGGGGGCCCCGCGGGACGCTGCATTCTGCCCTTGCCGCGTCCGCAGTCAGAGACAGCTTTTTCTTTTTTTTGCGGACCTATGGCCCGCGTGCCAGCTGCAAGGCCTTCGCGTGCCACAGCTGGCACGCGTGCCATAGGTTCGCCATCGCTGCCCTACACTTTGCCATCTCCTCCAAGGTTTGCTGTCTCCTCCCCAAGGTTGCAGCCCTAGACAGCAGCCTAGTTTGGTTGGGCCGGCCCTGCTAAGAACCCTGCAGACACCTGCTGTCCCTCTTGGAGCTTACATAAAATATCTCCTCTCATCGTCACAAAGCCTGTGCAGTCCTCATAAAATCTGCCCAAATGTACTGCTGGACATAATGTAGTACAGCAGCCTTCTATATCATTACCACCGGAGTGATTTCCAGGAAAGAGAATACACACTTAAAAGGATATGATTCAGTCCTCTAAAAGTCTGAACATGTGTATCTAAATTGAGAAACACCAGAAAAAGGTTGAAAGCCACAGAAAGAGGAAAGCTGTATTCATTTCATATATTTCATGCAATCCAGATTTATTAACCCAAGGTTTCTATTGTTGACTACCTTGTACTCTAACTTGCTTTGTAGCATCTTAAGGGGCTTGTCTGCTAAATCACATAATTTGATATGATTTCTAGAGTTTGGTAAACTCTGGACACTTTTCAAACTTAACTGAATAAAAGGATAGGCTGGCTTCTGCTAAATTCAGGAGGTGTTTAGTTCAGGGGGAGGAACCAAATAAAACCTTCACTAAAGCCTTTTAAAAGTCAGATGCTCGGTATGTAATCTGAGTATATGTTACTACACATTCAACCTCCCCTAAAGTGGCTAACAAATTGAATTTCAAATCTACACACATTCATTTGCATCAAAATTTCCGTTCACACAGATGGGATAATTTTATAACTCAGCTCCTAGGTAACGTCCTAATTTATGCAGGCAATATAGGCACTTATGTGCCTTTGTAAAATAGGCCCCTACAATGACCCCCAGTAGCACGCAAATTTGCTCCTGCTCCACAGGTGTGCATGTACTCAGGTAGTTTATAAGCTGTGCCTGTATATTGAAACGTCATCCAAACTACACCTCTAGGGATGCTTAAAAGCGGATCACGTAAATGTAGCATACCAAAAGATTGTACCTTACTTTTCACACATACATACACAAATTATTCCCATATTATGTACTGTGGAAACTATTCAAGAAGTTCATTTTTACAAGGTACCTGTGGACTTTGCACCAATCAGGGACTGATGAGACCAGAGTGTTCTTCATCACAGTCAAATACATCCTATCCAAAACGTGGCGGTTTTCACCACAGAAGAACACTGACAATTGCAATCTCAAATTAGTCAGGAACCTTGTTATTTTACTCATGAATTCCAGAAAGGTCTCTTTTTTTTTTATGGAACATTTTTGACAAACCCTGCTCACAAGATTCTCAAATGCAAGACATCTCTACATACAAAGATTTGACTTGTTCAAGCCATGGTATTTTCAGTAAAGTCATATGGATTTAAAAAGTTGGACAGTGAAGAAGAAAGACAGGAAGACAACAGATGCCTTTGAATTATGGTGCTGGTGAAGAATACTGTGTATGCCATGGACTGCCTGAAGAACAAATCAGTCAGCACTAGAAGAGATCAAATCTAAGCTTTTTTTTTTTTTTTTTTTTTTTAGAAGCGCAAATGAAGAGACCGATTTTTATTCTTTGGACACATCATGTGATGAGAAAGATTATTAGAGAAAGACATCATACTTGGCAAGATTGAAGGTCAATAAAAAAAGAAGGCCAGCAATGTGATAGATTGATATAACAGCAGCAGATATGGATGCCATCTATCAACAATTAGCCACCTGACTGAAGACAGAACACAGTTTAGGACATCGACTTGACAGCATTTAACACCACCACTCAAGGCAAATGTTTGAACTTTTAACTAACTTTGTGATTTATTTTCAGCCCTTTCTGTACCAATGGATAACTTGGTTTGTAGCAGGAAAATAAATTAAGGGGACACCATATATTTATGCATGCAGTTTAAGTAGTGACATATTTTTGACTGACTGAAAAGTCACAGTGAGCATATAGGGCTGAGTTACATATGAGCTCCTAAGCTTTGAAAGTTTATTACTAAAAAGGTGAAGAGAGGAAGGAACGGGAAACAGAGTGACAGATCCTGAATGCAAAGTGCTTTAGCTACTTCCCGCCCCGTCTAGCTTAAAGAAACCAGTTTAGAGACTCTTGTCTGCATGTGTATTTGATGTGATGAAA
This sequence comes from Ichthyophis bannanicus, assembly GCA_033557465.1. Taxonomy (NCBI): domain Eukaryota; kingdom Metazoa; phylum Chordata; class Amphibia; order Gymnophiona; family Ichthyophiidae; genus Ichthyophis; species Ichthyophis bannanicus. The sequence goes on from CM066048.1 coordinate 69,078,033, forward strand.
GGTTTATATTGGTAGGAATGGCCTACATGTGTTCTTTAAATGCCAAACCCATTACATTAATGTGAATGAAACCTCCAAATGTCAAATGACTACAAATAATTGAAGCTAAATCATGAAAGTCATTGAAAGTTTACCATTGAATTCAATCAAATAACTTTCAACCATTTGTTATAAAAAAAGTTTTTGTCGGGATCAACCGGCATGAGCGAGAGAAGAAAAAACTCTCCCCTCCGAGTCAGGAGAGCCCTTTCATTCAACAAGCGTCAAAGCCCAGTTCACTAATAATAGTGTAACAGACACTTATCTTGTGAGCGGGCGATGTTCCTCTTCCATAAATAAACACCAGGTTTCAAAGTTACACACGACATGCATGTTTCGGGCTCATCCAGAACCCTGTATCAATCAAGTGTTCCCCTTTTTTTGTCAAAGTAATCGCCCCTGGAAACGACGCTGAACCCAACGGTTCCTTTTATGTAGCATTTGATGGCAGCTGATTGGCTGACGACAACACGTCATAAAGGGAGGAGCTAGAAGCCTAGTTATAATGAACCGACCATCTTGGTTAGTGTTAAGATCCTGATTTCATAAACTTCACACTAAACTCCACCAATCACATTCTAAGTTCAGTCCTGTAGGAATCACTGTTTGTAAACGAAAGATCCAACGTTGTTCTCGTCACTGAAGTTTACATTTGCGATCACCGCCCTGAGGGCTAGCAGGAATCCAATCAATGACCCTCCATCTAAGATCGCTAAAAGTGTGATTCATTTGAATACAATGTTCCATTATAGGTGCCGAAAGAGTCTTAGTTTTAATTCTAGAGGCATGTTCCCCCAAACGTATTTTCACTGGACAGATCGTCCTACCAATATATATGATAGATTACAGGGGCAAGTGAGCATGTAAACCACGAAAGATGATTGGCAAGTAGAGTGTCCTGTAAAAGTAAAAGATCTACCAGTGGTTGGATGTGACCACTGGATGCCTTCTAAAGTAGTACTGCAATACTTGCAATTTTGACACGCCCAATGGCCCTGTCTAAGATCCCCTGTAGGAGAAGATACAGGTTGTAACACTGTGTGAACCAATCGATCTCTCAGGTTCTTACCCCTGGTATGCGCCAATCTAAGAGGTTTCTGAAAACAAGGGTGCGATTGCAACACCCTCCAATATTTCTTCAATAGGCTGGTAACTTGTGCCGTGTAATTCATGAAGGGTAACACCCCCGTGATCATATCCGAATCTTCCCTTATGTCAGAAGTAGGACGAGAGCTGGGAATACCCAGTAACCACTCTCTATGAGAAAAACACGCTCTCACATATGCGCTCCAAACTACTTTTTTGGGGGATCCACGGTCCAAAAGACGTGTGCGTAAAGCTCTCGCTTGATGTTTATAATCCTCCAAGGAGGAACAGATCCAGCGTAAGCGTAAAAACTGGCCAAAAGTAAACCTATTACTTTAAGCATGTTAGATGTTAAAAGAATGTGGTCTTAGAGAAAGAGAATGAAAATGGAAAGTGCTCATATCCTTATGCTGGAATCACTGCTTAATAATGAAGGTGGTATTCCATTCCTCACTTTTCCCTTTTCATTTCCCAGTTACTCACTGTTGGTGTAACAGCTCAGACTATGACTAGCTTTGACAAGAAAGGTGTCTACTTCCCCATGTGTATAGCAGGAGCCATTGCTGTTACCCTGGTGATTTATGTTTCGGGAGGTATCTCAGGTATGTGTTTTAACCATTACTTTGAGTCCTGTCTTGTAATATAGGAGCAATCTTTTCACTTTTAGAGAGGTTCATTCTGGGCCGCATTTAGCGAGGATGGACGTTCGGTCTGGACACCCATTACCACTAAACACCAGGGTGCCGATTCCAGTCACAGAGCTCCCTGCACATACAGGGAAGATGTGAAGGGAGCTCTGTACGGGAGCGGGCAGGAGGAAGAGTGAAGGTGGGCTGGAGGCGAGCCACCCATCCCAGACGTTCAGGGCTGATTCCGGTGACGACCCTGTACATCTGGGCTAGGTGCCTTAGACAGGGGACTTATTCCACCTCCGAGGTGGAATAAAGACTCCCTCCCCCACCCACGGCAGCAGGCAACCATGCCGGGACCCCACACTGAGGTGAGCAGGGGAGGGGGTTCCCCGCAGCCCGATCCCAGCCTCGGAAGGGCTGACTGGGGGGGGGGGGTCATGTCGACTTGTGAGGAAGCAGGCAGTTTGATGGTTGCGGCTGATCGTGGCTCCTGCATGGCACTGCGGCTCCATGCAGGAGCCTGGCTGGACTAGCCGGGGAAATCGTGGCACGTCTGGGACGTCCAGGCCCTATGCCCCGATTCTGCTCCCATTGGCCTCTAATTGTATAGGCCATTTCTACAGATAAAATGGCATTTGACATGCAGAAATAGGCATTTATAAAATTACTTGGTGTATAGGTAAGTAAAGGTATACACATAGGTTTACATAAAATGAGGGTAAGTAATTGTTCCCCAGGGACAGAATCATGGTCGGATTGTGACTTATGTACATATGTTACAAAATATGCACATAAAAGGGGCCTTTATTAAAGTGCGAGAAACAGTCAATGCATGCTTTATTGTGTGCCAAGCGGTTATCACAGACCTGTAATAATAACTGGCTAAAAACAGCCAGTGCAGTAAAACTCCTGCACAGCTTGGCACATGATGGAATGTAGACTGGGCAGGTTGGGGCACAGAGTGGGTGTTGACTACACACTCCACTAATTGTCAATGGTTTTTTTTTGCACATACGTGCTAGGGTCAAAAAATTAGTAAAGGGACACATTAGCATGAGGCTCAGAACACAGGTAATTTTATTGTCACTTTTGCACATATGTACACTTTATAAAATAGAACACAAATAAGATCCTCAACAATAGAGCAGGAAAACATCAACCTAAACCTTTATAGTCTATAACCCAATCATAGAAAAGATCATTTATATGGACCAGAGATATAGCAAGTGTAAGGGGAGAACAGTAATGTCATCACAAGGATTAAATCTAGGAGAAACATCTGTAATGCTGAATTCCTGATGCAGAGATCTTCTTGAAACATGAATTCATGTTTAATTTAGCATTTGCAGATAAGTGATATATGGCAGTAAATGCCTTTATGGATTTGCATCACAAATTGAATGTCAAAACACTGAACACAGACGATCAATATGGATTTAAAAATAAAACTTAAAAAATAATTCAGGTTTGATGAACACGTTTTGTTGAAAGGACTTATTTTTAAACAGAAAATCTTCAAGAACCTATGATGAAAATAAATAGTGGTCAATTTTACCACTAGAAGCATGTTTACTAAGCTCCACGCTGATAATGCACTGCACTGAGCATAGGTAACGCAGGCTTCAAACACCCGGGCTATAGCAGTGCTGAGACGGAAACGTTCCTGTCCTGCCCACACGTATGCTACCAAGATGGTGTGGGATTTTTAGTGCAGGGACCCATGCTACATTTTAGCACAGCGCTGATATTGTGCACTAACCCCACGCTACTCAAGGACAGCACATTACTAAACATGTCCTTAAGTTCATTTTAAGTTTGAAAAGCATACTCCCCATTTTTGATGGTCCATATTTAGGAATCCTTCAGCTCCCTCCATTGCTGTCTCATCTCCTCTCTCATCCACTAGAGCATCAGATGCTCTCACTCCTAGTCCACAACTTGGAAGGAGCACTGTACTTCAACCTTAGCTGACCTCCAAAATCCACCACCTGCGTTCCTGTATCTGCTCCGAATTCATACATTTCATATTCTTGCTAAATTTCCTTCCAACCTGCCATTATACGTGCCACTATTAGAAGTGGAGGAGTAGCTTAGTAGTTAGAGCAACTGCCTGCTACCCAAGGGATCTGGGCTCGAATCCCGCTGGCACTCCTTGTGGCCTGGGCAAGTCACTTTACCCTCCACTGCCTTGAAAGAAAAGGCCTGGCAATCTACTTTCAGTCATACCTTGCCAAGAAATCCCAGGGGCTGCTGGGTCACCAAAAGTCAGCATTGACTTGAAGGCACTTAAAAAAAACAAAACACGTATGTCTGATAACTCTCTTGCCTCTGATCCTCACCATCTCCTTGCCACATTCAGCTCTCTCCTCAAAGTGTCTCCACCTCTGACTCCTTCTTCGCTTTCTGCCCAGACTTTGACTGGCTATTTCTATGATAAGGTTCACAAGATTAATCTTGAGTTCACCACTAGGCCACCTCCATCTCCCCCCTCCCTTGCTTCATTCTCAATTCAACCACTGCCACTCTTTCTTCCTTTTCTAAAGTCACTGAGGAAGAAACTGCTCATCTCTCCTCTTCCAAAAATTCATTACCTGCCCCTCTGATTCCATTCTCTCCCATCTACTAAGCTCTCTCTCTCCTGATGCTGTCCTTTCTCTGTCATATCCTCAACCTATTGCTTTCCACTGCAACTGTTCCTGCTGTCTTCAAACATGATACGGTAGTACTGCTCCTCAGAAATTTTCTTGGATCCTACCTGTCCTTTTAGTTATTGGCCATTCTCCCTCCTCCCTTTTACATCCAAGCTACTCAAAACGTGTGGTTCACCACCGCAGCCTTGATTTTCTTTCCTCTCAAATCATCCTGGATCCGCTGCAATCTGGCTTTCATTCTCTACATTCTACTGAAAACAGCTCCAGCCACATTCTCCAGTGATCTGTTCCTAGATAAATCCAAGGACTTTTACTCAATCTGTATCCTTCTTGACCTACCTGCTGCTTCCAACACTGTTGTTGACCACCTTCTCCTAGATACCTTGTTTTCACTTGGATTTCGGGGCTTTGTTTTGTCTTGGTTCTCTTCCCATCACACTATGCTCTGTTGGATCCTCCTCCACTGCTATCCTACTTTCAGTCAGTCAATGTACCCCAGGGCTCTGTCTTGCTACCCCCTTCTCTTTCTATAGTTATTCCCTTGGTGCCCTGATCTCCTCCCCAGAAATCTCTCTAGAAATCCATCTGAAATCTCAGTCTGCTTGTCCGATATTACTACTATCTAGATGTCCCACTGCCATCTGAAAATAAGCATGGCCAAGACAGAGTTTCTCATCTTTCCTCCAAAATCCACCCCCCCCTTCCTCCCATCTCTATTTCTATCATTAGCATATAGTTATCCTTGGCTTGCAACCTTGGGGTCATCTTCAACTCTTCTCTCTCTGCCCACATCCAACAGATAGAAATGACAGGTTTTAGCTTCCTCTGTAACATCAGCAAAATTCATCCCTGCCTCTTAGAACACACTACCAAAACTCTTATCCACTCTTCCATCTCCTGTTTAGACTATTGCAATCTTCTCCTCACTGGTCTCTTAATGAATCATCTCTCTGCCCTTCAATCCATTAAAAATTCAGCTGCATCTTCTGCCAGTGTTACACTCATATAACCCCTTCTTAAGTCATTTCACTGACTCCCTATCAATTTTCACATACAGTTCAAACTTTTCTTATAAGCCTACAAGTGCATTCATTCTGCTGTGTGTTACTTCTCCTCTCTTATCTTTTCCCTGCAAAATCAATAAGTTCATCACTGATGAAGAAGAAATTGAAATTGTGGACAACTTTAAAACTTACTTGGATCAACTATCAATAAAGAAGCAACAAGCACTCAAGAAATCTGAATGGTCATGAAGGACCTAGACAAGATTCTCAAGAGCAGAGATGTCTCTCTCTCCAGATTAGACTTGTTCAAGACATGGCATTTTCAATAATGTCATATGGATGAGAAGTTGGAGAGTGAAAAAGATACAGGAAGAAAATTGATGCCTTTGAATTATAGTGCTGGTGACGAATACTATGTATACCATGGACTGTCCAAAGAACAAACCAGTCAGTACTAGAGGTGATCAAACCTAAGCTTTCTTTAGAAGCTCAGATGACAAGGCTTCGACTTTCATACTTTGAACACATCATGTCAAAGAGAGATCATTAGAGAAAGACATCATGCTTGGTAAGGTAGAAGGTCAACGCAAAGAAGAGGAAGGCTAGCAATGAGATGGATCGATACAACACCAGTAACTACGGGTGCCAGTCTGTCAACAATGAGCCACCTGACTGAAGACCAAACACAATTTAGGTCAACTATCAGAAGGTCGCCATTAGTTGACACCAACTCGACGGCACTTAACATTTTTCCCTGCAGCCCTCCTCAGAACTCTGCTTATCAAACAAATCTCTCTTAACTGTGCTCTTCTCTCTTTTACTGTCAACTCCAGACTATTTGTTCCATCCAGGGCTGGCCCAAGGGTTTCTGCCGCCCTAGGCAGAAGACCCCAGAGTCACGCTACCCTCCCCACCCACTTCCCTTGCTGAGCCATGCTGCGACCCACCACTGTTGCTGATCTGGTGGCAGGGTCAGGGGCAGCAGGCCACGTACTTCGTCACACATGGCCTGCCGCAGGCTGTGCCATCGAGCCAACCCCACTGCCAGAATCAGGGGCAACGGCGTGGCTCAGCACAGAAGGGGAAGGAGCGGCAGACCATGTGTGCCATGCCACCCCAGTGGATGGGCCAGCCTTGGTTCCACCTTGCTGCGCCACATGCCTGGAAACAGACTGTCTGAGTCAGTACATCAGGGTCCATCTCCTATCCTATTCAAATACAGGCTGAAAATCTCTTCAAGACTGTTTTTTGATCCTGAACCCCTTATTCTCCTGCTTAACACCCACATGCCTTGTAATTATTTCCCTCAAGAAGTACCCTAGTCACCTATTTGTAAGCTCTGTAGAGAAAGGATTCTCTTACATGTATGTGTACAGCTTTGCATATGCCTTATAGCACTATCCAAATAGCTGGCAATAGTAGTAGCAATAGTCATAAAATCTTATGCGATTGGGCAACAGAATATAAAAAGTTTAGGTCCCTTTATAAAACAGGCATTTATTCACATTTAGCTCAAGCTGGCAGCAAGATGTAGCAGGGTAGGGAGGAAGTAGTGAAGGGTGCATGAGATGGTAGAATGAGAGCGCATATATGGGTTATAGGGAAGCTTTAGAGGGCATTCTCTACTCTATGCATCAGCTCTTGCCTTAGTGTAAAGAAAGGACATACTTCCTGGGTTTCATTACATTTTCAGAATTAATCTAGCATTTTTTTCACTGTGCCTGAAATATGTATTTTGTTGGAGCTATGATAATTTAGATGTGGTGGAAGATAAGCAGTAAGTTTGCATCTTCAGTCCAAGCCTGTTCCTGGCTATGGGAATATGAATGTAGTCCATGGGTCCTACAATTTATTTGCTGGTGTATTTTTCAGGACACCTGAAACCTGCCTACTCTCTAAGCTTGTGTCTGCTGGGACGCTTCCAGTGGAGGAAACTCCCCTTATACGTCATTATCCAGACTTCAGCAGCCTTTCTAGCTGCAGTAGGCACCAACGCTTTGTACTACGGTAAAAGGAGCTTCCAAACCCTCTCACCCATTCTCTGACACATGCTTCTCCTTCTCGTTGTGCCTCTCACAGCACAGAACCATCTTCCTTTAATCCTGTGGGTCTTGTTGTGGCCATTCCTATAATGCTGGACAATGGGGTGGAATGCTTCTAGCTTTAGAAGTCTTTCTGTGACTTTTCCCAATTTTCTGTGCTGCAGATGCAATCCATAAATATTGTGGTGGAAATCTGACCGTTACTGGCCCACGGGAAGGAGAAATTTCACTTACTGTTAATTTCCTTTCCTGGAATACTGCTAGACCAGTCCAGACAAGCGGGTTATGCACCCCTGCCAGCAGATAGGGAGACAGAGAAAAAAAAACTCCAGAGCTGTGATTGGTCAGGCTCTAGGTGACATAGTTACTGAATAGGACCTCTAGGGGTATGCCTATGTAACAAGCCAAAAAAGCAAAATCTCAGGGGAAAAACACAACTATGAACACTTAAAAAGGGAACCAACTCAACCCCTCAACCCGAACTAAAAACGGAAGAGGAGGATCAAATATCATTCCCAAGGGAAGAAGTCTGAAATGACTGCTTTGACACATTCCCAGGAAACAAACTCCGGAAGTGCTCGCGGAGCGTATGACTGTCGGCTGCTCTGCACAAGTACCAGTGCCTCTGGACTGGTCTAGCAGTATTCCAGGAAAGGAAATTAACGGTAAGTGAAATTTCTCCTTCCAGATCATACTGCTAGACCAGTCCAGACAAGCGGGAAGTACCCAAGCTAATTACCCTCAGGGTGGGCAGTTAGAGCCGCCGACAGCACCCTAACTCCGAAACGACTGTCCTCTCGGGCCTGTATATCCAACCGATAGTGCTGAACAAAAGAGAACAAGGACGACCAGGTGGCCGCTCGACACATATCGAGAGGAAGGGCGTGGGACCTCTCGGCCCATGACGTGGATTGGGCTCGAGTGGAATGAGTTCGAAGCCCTTCTGGAACCGGCTGGCCTTGGAGAATGTAAGCCGATTCAATGACCCGACGCAGCCACCTAGCGATAGAAGGTTTGGAAGCAGCCAAAACCCTTGCGCAGCCCCGAAAGGAGGACAAAAAGATGGTCAGTCATGCGAAAGGAATTGGTAACTTTCAAATAGCGAAGGAGAACTCGCTTGAGGTCGAGGAAGCGAAGACTTTTGCGCCTACCCGCACACTGTTCTTTAGAGAAGGCAGGCAGTAGCAGGGGCTGACTGACAAGAGTAACCACTTTGGGCAGGAAGGAAGGAACCGTGCAAAGAGTTACCCCCACAGGAGAGAAAGACAGATACGGATCCCTGCACGAGAGAGCTTGAAGCTCCGAGATTCTTCGAGCCGATGTGATTGCTACCAAAACCACGTTTTGAGCGTCAAATCTAGAAGAGACACTTCCTCCAAAGGCTCAATTTCCAAGTGCCCTGAGAACAAGTGCTAGATCCCAAGGAGGAACTACCGGGCGGACCAGAGGACGAAGCAGCTTGACCCCTTTCAGAAACCGAAAACACATCAGCGTGGGAAGCAAGGGATCTACCGTGCACCGGACCCCGATAACATGTCAAGGCAGAAATGTGCACTCGAAGCGAACCAAGTGCCAAACCTTTAGCAAGACCGTCCTGTAAAAGGGCAAGAATATCAGGAATTGAGGTACGCCACGGGGACAAGTGATGACGTGAACACCAAGCCTCGAAGACGCGCCACACTCTCGCATAAGCAGCAGATGTTGAAGACCGTCGCGCGCTAAGGAGGGTAGCTACCACTTTCTGCGAATACCCCTTACGGGTCAAACGGCGGCGTTCAAGAGCAAAGCCGTAAGCGAGTAGGGAGCTGGATTTTCCATGAAGATAGGTCCCTGTCCGATGAGTCCGGAGGGAGCTGCCAGCCGTAATGGCGACCTCCGTGACAGCCTTATGAGGATTGGCATACCATGGTCTTCTTGGCCAATCTGGGGCGACAAGGACTACCAGCCCCCTGTGCGACTGAATTCGCTGCAGGATCCTGCCGATCATGGACCAGGGTGGAAAAACAAAGAAGCTGGTTTTCCGGCCAAGTCTGAGTCAACGCATCGATGCTGAGAGTCCCGTGTTCTCTCCGACGGCTGAAGAAACTCGGAACTTTGGCATTCGCTGTCGACACCATGAGATCTATCGCCGGCGACCCCCATTTTTGAACTATCCTCTGGAAGGCTAGCGGGGCCGGTTCGCACTCGCCGGGGTCGAGGGTATTGCGACTCAGAAAGTCCGCCTTCACATTGCTGGTTCCTGCAATGTGTTGGGCGGAGAGGGCTTGGAGATTTCTCTCTGCCCAAGGAAGAGCCATCTCGTTCGACACTCCAGTGCACTTGGTCCCTCCTTGACGGTTGATGTAGGAAACTGTGGTCGCGTTGTTGGATAGTATCCAAACCGCTTTTCCTTGCAGAAGAGTGTGAAATCTCAGTAGAGCCAGATGTACTGCTCGTGCCTCTAGTCGATTGATGGACAACACGCGAATCCCGCTGGACCTAAGTGCCCTGCACAGTGTGAGATCGACAGTGCATGCCCCAACCGGACAGACAGGCATCCACTGTTAGAACGATCCAACACGGAGTCTCTAAGGGGACCCCCTTCAGGAGGTTGCTGGAGGAGAGCCACCACCGTAGGCTTAGTCTGACCCTGGAGTGAAGCGGAAGGTAAATCTGGTAGTCTTCTGAAACTGGCGACCATCGTGTCAGGAGAGCTTTCTGTAGACAGCGCATGCGCGCTCTGGCCCAAGGCATGAGATCTATGGTCACCGCCATGGATCCCAGGACTTGAAGGTAATACCATGCTCGAGGCGAGACCTGTGCTAGGAGACTGCGAACTTGAGAAGTTAACTTGAGGAATCGAGGCATTGACAAAAAGACCCGACCTAAGGCTGTATCAAATCGAGCCCCCAAAAATTCGATCTCCTGGGACGGCTGAAGACAACTCTTGTCGTGGTTGATTACCCAACCGAGGCTTTCAAGAAAGGCAACAACCACCGAGACTGTGCTGCAAGCCTCGGGGAGAGAGAGTCTGCGCGAATGAGCCAGTCGTCCAGATAAGGATGAACTCTGATGCCGCGGCTGCGTAAGGCCGCAGCTACCACCATCATTACCTTGGAGAAGGTTTGAGGCGCCGAAGCTAGACCGAAGGGCATCACACGAAACTGGAAATGTTGACTGAGTACCGCGAATTGAACGAGTCGCTGATGCCCCTCTCGAATGGGAATGTGAAAGAATGCTTCCGCGAGATCGAGGGAAGCTAGAATTCCCCCTTGCGTACCACTTGAATAACGGATCTCAGAGTCTCCATTCGAAAGTGTGGTACCCGCAGACTGCGATTGACGCCTTTGAGATCCAAGAAAGGACAAAAGGAGCCATCCTTTTTTTGGCACCACGAAATAGACAGAGTAACGGCCTAGTCCTCTTTCCAACGGTGGAACTGGACGAATGGCATCTAAACGCTGGAGTCTTTGAACGAAGCAACATCCGGCTGCCCATTGACGCAGCCAGAGCCATCTCTGAGCTACTGTCACCGGTGCTACGGAGCGAGCTAACAGCCGCAAGAGATCAGAGAAGGCCTCTGCCAGGAATGCAGCGATGGATTCTAAAACGAGCCAACTCGGGATCACCTGGAAGCTGCTGAATCCATCGAAAGGAGGCCCATGCTGCTAGACCTCCGCACACCCCTGCTTGAAGGGAAAGAGCGGACAATGAAAAACCTGTCTTTAGCAGACTCAACTTTTTAGGTCTTGCTGGTCGCGGAGTGCCGCTCCGCCCTCAACCGGAATTGTGGTATGCTTGGTGACCCCGGTCACTAACGCATCAACTTTCGGGCATGTCAGCCAACGGTCCAAGTCAGAGGGAGACCAAGGGTATAACTGACCAATACTGCGTGCCATACTTAGAGAGGACTCTGGAGAGTCCCATTCTCGAGATATCATATGCTGTAACCCGGCTGGAAAGGAAAAAGCTTTGGAAGGCTTACGAATGCCCTGTAAAATGGGATCAGACTGCAACAGGGTTTGAGAACTCTGAGGATCAGGTGTGTCGGCTAGGCGTAGCAACTCCATCACCTGTGTGATTAGGGCCGGCAACTCCTCTTTCTGAAAAAGTCTGATATCTTGAGAGTCCTTGTGAACTGTCAGCGAAGAATCAGACGGAGAATATTCCCCATCTTCTTTCTCCAACGAGTCAGGGCTCACCTCCGACGATTTAAAGTCTTCTTGAATATCCGTAGTGTCCCGCAAGCCACATGCAACGTTCCTGGAAGGATGTACTGCTTTAAGGTCTGAGGACTTTTGGGACCGCTTGCGAGACCCCACCATATCCTTTGTCTGCTACCGGGCGGGTGCTGGAGGTATACCAAAAGACTCCGAACGCCACAGGTGCCATGCCTGGTGGAAGAGCGTCAGGAACTCACTATCAGCCAAGGCTGCCGTGGCTTCCAGCGGCCGTGGAAGCAAAATGGGAGCTGACTGAGTCCTTTCTGCAGGAAGATCCTGCTGCAGGGGCTCTAAGGAGGGAGGAGTTAAGGCGCTGATGTCCCCAGCTGGCAGCGCAGTGGGAATGGAGGAAGAAGATTCTCCTGGATGCAGCATGGAGGTGGAACACAAGCAATCTATTAACTCCTTTTTCTTATTATTACATATAATACAGCTGTGCAGAGAAACAGGCATTGCAGAGGCTTAAACCTTTTTGTAAACAAAAATCAAGGTAGGCTTAGGGAAACAGAAGACTCTTCAAAGAAAAGGGATTTTGAAACTCCCTGTGCCTTCACAGCATGTTTAAATGTTTTGAAATGGCTGAGCGGCTCCCTCAAAAAACAAAACAAAAAAAAACAAAACACCACTGAAGAGAAATCCCTCCTGATTTTCAAAATGGCCACCGGCACAGAAAAAACTGCAAAATAAAAGTTTCCTAAGCTCTAAAAACCTTAAAAATGCAGCGAAATCGCTGGGGAAGAGGCAAGGAGTGCTGCAAACAACTTAAAAATTCAAATCCTGACGAACCCTGAATCACCAGAAATGGAGGGGAGAAGGAAACTGACAGTTATTCACTGTGCTGGTACAGAGGAGCCGAGTTCCCATGGAGGAGAAGAGAAACTTTCAAAGTCAGTGTAAGGTAATTACAGTGACTGAAAGGTAGGGAAATTAGAGTTTGATCCCTCTGCAGCCACTTAGACCCTCATGGCAGGGGCTGGAAGGTGTTTCTGGAGAGAAGGGGAGCTGCACAGACAGTGAAATCAGGAGCTCAAACCCTGCTGTATTGCTGATTACAGAAAATCCAGCTATTAAGGAGGGAAGCCTGGGAAACCCAGAGAAACATCTCTTGTGTGCTCTGGGTGCATCCAGGAAATAAAAATGAAGAAAAGAAAATAGGAACTTCAAACCCCAGTTTAACAGACTCTGATGAAACCGGAAGTGAAGGAATTAGGTCAGAGACAGCCGGTCCCGATGCAGTTGAAATAAACCCAGGGCAGCTGAGGCAAGTAAGAAAACAGTTTACTTACAGTTTCTCTCAGAAATTGATACCTGATCCTCCTGCTGATGTCTAAGCCCTCATGGCAAAGACTCAGCGCTGCTTAAAGAAAATCGGGAGCTCTACTGAAGCAAGGCTCAGGAGCTCCACAAGTTTATCTGGGGAACCAAGTTGCTGGGCAACCCAGAGTAACACCTCTTGTGTACTCTGAGTGCATCCAGGAGCCTCAAGATACAGTGAAAAAGGAAATAAAACAAATTGTAGAACAAGCTTGAAGAACACCCTCATCTGCTGAGACAGAGAAAATACTGAATAAGACCTCTAGGGGTATGCCTTTGTCACCCAGAGCCTGACCAATCACAGCTCTGGAGTTTTTTGCTCTGTCTCCCTATCTGCTGGCAGGGGTGCATAACCCGCTTGTCTGGACTGGTCTAGCAGTATGATCTGGAAACTGCCTCCATTTTTGCTACATACCCTGCCAGTTATCTCACAATTTGGAACAGGTTTCTGGATCAGGTAGGATTCATTCATCCCCTTATCTCCACTTCATTCTGTAAATTAGTGTGGTGCCTCTGAAGATGGAACATGAAGATATGAGAGGCTTTAAATACAGGCTAGTTTTAGCAATGATAATGGTAACGATTGTGTATCTTGTATGTGTTTGTTATCATCTCCCAAAACTATGTCAAAGAAAACTCATAGAGATATACAAAAGCACAGCCCATAGCTAATTACAATATTACAAGATAAAATCATTAAAAAGACTATAAATAGCATATATAGTTCAATAGATAGATAAATATAATTCCGGAACATGATACAATCAATCAGGAAAACAAAACACTATTAATAACCAGGAATGAAACAAACATTTAAGCAATGAAAGTTAAATACAGCAGTACTCCAGTGACTCCCTGCTGACAATCATGGAGCTACAAGATGGTAATAAGTCTTAGCAGAAACACAAGTGCTCAAGTGTCTGGCAGGCTATGTGCTGCTTATAAATGGTAGGTTGGTGGTGGCAAAGGGCCATCTGCAGAAGCTATCGGGGATTTAGGTAATGGATGTTCACATAAGAACCATGTTACTATTAGTGGCTGTTTGGATTTAGTAGCGGTGATGGATATAGACTATAAAAAGAAGGTTTAGCTACCAAGGAGAGTAGACTACAATAGGAGCTGACAAAAACCATCTTGTATTTCCCCAGATAAGTCGTCACTCCTGAGTATGAATCGCAGGGGCCAAAAATAGGCATTTTACTGGTAAAAACCATAGTATAAAGTCGCCCCGCTATATAAGTTGCTGGTATTAAAAATAAAGCGCAAGACAATACTGCTGTTTTTCTTAAAACTAGATTTATTCTGTTTCACTATCACTTGACAATAACACTCTTTAATAAAGTGCATAAAATAGCAGCTCATTTCACATCAGATTTGTTCTGTATCACTTTCGGAAAAGCTGTTGAAATCCTCATCTTTGGTGTCACTGAAAAATAGTTCTGCAATTTCAGATGCCAGTTCATGTTCATTATTGTCTTCTTAGTCTTCATCTTCATGATTAAATCGGGGCTCTTTTAGTATCTCAGCCTTCACAAAACCTGATTTTATTAATTTTATCATTCACACCCTCCCACCATACTGTCGCAACCCATCTGGAGACTTCTGCAAAAAAGAGGCATGGCACATACGGACGGTAGCCGTGAAACTGTCTCCATGGCACATCCAGTTTTCCCATAGATGACGCAACACAGCTTGAATCTTCTGTTGATGGAAATGTCAAGTGGTTGAAGCATTTTTTGTCATACCACCAGGTATAATAATCGGGACAGCGTTCAGAGATTTTATTTTCTTCATTATGTCTTGATCACCACCCAATAAAGATTTAACTACAAGCAACAGATTCAAAGAAGCAAAATGATAACCCACCCCCAACCAGGAGATTCAAAAGCTTCAACAAGGAACAGTTCACACAAGACACACGACCACGCCTCAATGCCGAGATAATGGACAGATGATCAAATCTCCAAATGAAACGACATCATTTCTTCTGCTGCCCGAAGAACACAACAATCACGCAGCACAAAACCCTGCTCCACTCCATGGTACTCCAAGGATATACGCATAGCAAAAAGAGCACTAAGACGACTTGAACGCTGCTGGAGACGCAACAAATCAGCCTCCTTACAGGAACAATACCAGACAAAACAAAAAGAATATAACAACCTCATCAACCATCAGAAGAAAGAATTCCATACAAACCTTATCCTGAAGTCCACTAACAAACCCCGTGAACTCTACGAAGTCGTAAAGACCCTCAAAGAACCCTACAACAGAAATGAGCAACAAATAGACCCACAGATCTTCGCAGACCACCTCAAGAACAAATTCACTGCAACACCCAAGAACAGCAATGAGACTGTCAAATACAGGACATCCACACCAGAACAGAGCTGGGGCACATTCAACATCCCCTCGAATGAACAGCTCTCCAAGACAATCACTGACCTCAACACCAGCACCGCCCCTACAGACCTCCGCCCAGTATCCTGAATTAAAGCAACGAAAGAAGACCTGACACAAGTCATACGGAAAATAGTAGATAACTCTCTCTCCAAAGGAATAATGCCAAACTCCCTGAAGCTAGCCACAATACGTCCGATCCCCGAGAAAACCACCTTAGCTAAAACTGACCCCGCTGCCTACAGACCCATCTCAAGCTTACCATTCCTATCCAAGATCATCGAGAAAGTAGTCCAACACCAACACCACATCAACATCCACAATCCCCTGGACCCCAATCAACACGGCTTCCAACCTAGCCATGGGGTTGAAACCCTACTGATACAGCTATTCGAAAGACTGTTGAGGACGATCGACAACACCAGAATGGGCGTACTTATGATATTCCTAGACATCTCCTCAGCATTTGACACTGTCTGCCACACAACATTACTATTAAACAAATTAGATGCCCACAAACAGGTTAAAATAATCAAACACAAAAACCCTGGTGCTTATGAACACGTTTTTCAAAACCTTGTTAAATAACCATTGGAGACGATCACCGCCGCTTGGATGTTTCGGTACAAAGTCCAGCACACACTATTTAAGATCCTCAAAATTGTGTGATGATTGTAAACAATGTTCAACCATGGGAGCTGATAGAGTGGTAGTCCTTAATCGAGAGGCATGTTCTGCCAATCTAACTTTAAAGGAACGTGACGTACGGCCAACATAGTGATCGTCTCCAACGGCTTCAGAACTTAGAACAACGGTGGATTTTTCGCTTAAACTCTATACAACCATATGGCATGAATATGCAAATTGATTGGCACACGATCTATTAATTTGCTCTAGTTATTGTCAGCGTTGTCATCACATTTGCATTTTTTGGAGGGTGGAGCTTGGCATAATGATCCCTCCCCACTACCACTCTGATTGGCCCCTCCATCTGGGATGGTTTGATGTAATTGCGCAAACGTCATGGAAGCATAGTATAAATTAAACGCGGTTTTTCAGCTTCACAATCTGAATGGCTGGGAAGTTTTAGCGTGGCAGCTTTGACCTGAAGCAGGGGATTTTCTTGCATACCCCGAAACGTGTCACGTCGTCCTTCTGCTGACTGCGATGTTATCTGGACAGCCTTCGTTCTGCAAAGGATTCAGCTAAGTAACCAGCTTAGAGGCTGCTTCCAAAGTGGTTTAAAAAGCATTTTTTCTTAATAAAATAAAATGGACGGGCCACAATGGCTTGAGGTTTGATCCTCTTAGCTTGGATGGCTTTTCCGACAAAAAATTGTTTATTTAACAAGGTTTTGAAAAACGTGTTCATAAACACAACATTACTAACCAGACTACAGGAGGCGGGCCTACACAGCACCACCTTGAGCTGGTTTACATCTTACCTCACCAACAGACAGCTACAAGTCAAGTGTGGAACAAAGACCTCTCAACCTTTCAGAGCCACACAGGGAGTCCCACAAGGCTCAGCTCTCTCCGCCCTGCTCTTCAATATTTACGTACAACCCATCTGCTCCATCATCAAGGACCACAAGATTCAATACACCATATACGCAGATGACATAATGATATTCACACCAATCAATCTGGACAACCCGGACTACTCTAACATAGCCAACTGCTTCCAACAAATGGCAACCTGGCTTCAGGAAAACAATCAATAAATTACAATAAAATTGAAGCACTATTCATCACAAGAAACCAGACATTTTCACCCTCGGCCACCATCAACCTGAATGACACCATCATATCAGTAAGACAAGAAATAAAATACCTGGGAGTAACGCTCAACAAGGACCTTAACCTCCAATCCCACATTGCAAAAATCACAAAGAGCACTTACATCAAAATGAGGACAGTCAGAAGGCTCAAACCCATCCTCGCTCATGAACATTTCCGAACAGCTGTCAAGCCATCATCACTCCCACTCTAGACTATTGCAATCACATCTACCAGGGGCTACCAAAAAAGAAAGACAATAAAACTACTACAGCTAGCACAAAACACAGCCGCACGACTCATAACAGATTGCACAAATCACGACCACATCACTCCCATGCTGTACCACCTACACTGGCTCCCAATCAGCTCTCGAGTCCAATTCAAAGTACTTTTACACATATTCAAAATAATACACAACCTCTCAGCTGACAGCCTACAACCACTCAAAAACCGATGACAGCAAGAGATCAAAAAGAAAAGGAACCTCAGACACCATCAGAACACCAAAGGAATTTGCTAAAACAAAGCAGGTCACATCAAGTAGGGCACTCTCCCTGGCAGCGCCCGCTATATGGAACTCCCTCCCAGACCACCTAAGATCAACCAAAGACCTCAAGGACTTCAGAAAACTTCTTAAGACTGCTCTATTTACAGAACATTTCAAGGACCTCACATACTACTTTCAAGACAATACAGGAACATGATCTTAGCGCACCTTTCACACGGCTCCATTATTGTATATATGTATATTGCTCATTATGTAGATAGCTCACCAATAAAATCTGACACACTGCACCACACACTACTCTTCTTAGTTCTCCCACTGCATGCTACAGACCACACATTATTATTGATTGTTTGATGTGCCAAACTGCTTTGATTTAACGATAAAGCGGTATACTAAATCCTTCTAAATAAATGTCTTCAGTGAAATGGGCCCTCATGCTATCCATGACAAGTAGCGCTTTCTGTCTCTTGAAAAATCTGTCCGGCCGCTTACTAAAGCGGTGTTGCAGCCATTTCAACATCATGCTCTCATCCATCCTTTCTCTCTCATTCACATCAACAACAACAACAATGTTGGGTAGCAGAGTTTCATGTGGCATTGTCTTCCTTTTGAATATAATCATAGGTGGCAGCATCTTTCCACTTGCAGAGCAGGCCAGCACCACTGTAAAGTATATCTTTTTGTGTCTGGTGGTTCTAATTGTTCTACCCCCTTTTGATTGATTTCTCCCTAATGGGATGTCAAAAGTTAAGAGAACCTCATCCATGTTGATTATGAAGTCCGGCATCACTGTGTATGTGTTGATTTCTTTGTTTACGAATTCCCTGAAATTCCATACTTTATCCAAGAAATCAGCAGGGAGCTGCTGACACATGGTTGTTCTTTGTCTAATGCTTAATTTATTTCTTATCATAAATCAGTAGCACCATGAATGACCAGCCTTGAATCCCTCGATATTCATTTCCCTGGTGATATGAACTGCTTTGAATCACACCTGCACAGTGGATAGTCCATGGCCCTGGGCCCTCCACTCTACATTGAGCTGGAGTACTTCTAATTCAGGCCACCATGCTTTGCAAGCAAGAAGGCAGATCGTGGTCGAATTTCATCAAGGTTAGTGTTCCCTGCATCTTCTTCCAGTCTGTATCCGATTTCTCAGTTAACCCAAAATTTTGTTTGGTTGCTCCATTACAAGGTTCTTCTGCATAATGAATAAAGTGAAATTATACTTTCCTGATCATTGTTGTTCCTTGAGGATCTCCAGTCCAGTCCCGCACCTCTGGGTAGTACATCTCCTCCAGCAGCTTGGAGACTGAACATGTCATCTTTTGATAACATCAGCATACTTAGGCAGTCGGCACCACCTACCAACCCACAGTAACCTATTGCCAAAAGCAGACTCACAGAAACAACAAATTCGTAGTTAATTTCATTATGTCTTGTTGGAATGCCAGCTATCTGTAACATCGAACAAGGAACCTAGCAGACAAAACAAAACAGCTTACCTGTCCACCACTGCAGTAAGGGTTGCAGCCTACAACCCTTAACGATGATGGCTGTCTATTTGAGGCTCCGACACCACCACTCCACCGGACCTGTCTTGATATGCTGCTCCACTTAAGGCCCAGCTCATACTCAACGGGAGGGTTCCGGGACTGGACTGGAGATCCTCAAGGATCAACAATTAGCAGTAAGTCTAATGTCACCTTCCTTATCTTCTCTCCAGTCCAATCCCGCACCTCTGGGATGTATCAGAGCAGTATCAATTATAGGAGGGACCTGCAAGTCCAGCCTGAAGTACCGCCACCCCAAATCTCACCTCCCGCACACCCAGAAGACAGTGCTATGTGCACCTGTGCAGCGACGACCATGCAGCCACTCTACAGCTATCCCCCTGGCGAACTAAGCCAGAAGCCGCTTAGGAAGTGGCCTGTGCACTTGTCACATGAGTCCCCAGTCCCGCTGGTAAACTCCGCTCTTGTAACCCCTATGCTGATGCAATTGCTTCTCTGATCCACCTAGAGACGGAGGTCTTAGCCACAGAACGTCCCTTTCACAGTCCTCCTCTCCAGAGAGCGACAACTGATCTTTGAAAAAGAAAGCTGTGGAGTGTGCGCTTTACCTGCTATTCTCTTCAATTGGATTGCTTGCTATTTCTCGGTGTGTGCTGAAGCCACGTGGGTAGCTGTGGGCTATAAGATCGGAGCCCCCACCGCGGGATGCGCACCGCGGGCGCGTGCCGGAGGGCACGTGCTCCGAAGGGGCGTGTCCAAAGGGGCAGGCTCTGCCTCTTTGGAGCCCCTTCGAGCACGTCGGAGCTTATCAGCTCATCAGCAGTTGCTTTGATCTTTGGATTAATAAACTTGTGACATTGTATGGGGAAGCGAAAGAAGAAACCTTCCTCTTCTTCGATGTCTACAGGAAAGGCGGTGAAGGTAGTAGGTCCCATGGACAGTCATGTTAAGTCTGTGGTTTCCTCCCTACCCGCCCAATTATCTTTGGAGTCTTCTAGTTCCATCTCCTCCCCTCCTGGTGAGCGGTCTCCAGAACCGCGACGGGTTGTGACTCCTCCCAGCATGGAACTTTCACCTCTGGATGCGAGTTCTCCTCGGTTGGTTGCGGAGGACTCTATACCAGCGGTTTCTCAGCTACCGGTCTCCTTCCTCAAGGTAAATGATGTTGTTCCTGTTTTGCCTATACCCTTTGACTTCACCGTTAAAGTGGATACTCTTTCACCTCCAAAAGAAGTTTCCTTACAGGATATCTGGCAGGTCGTTTCGCGGACTGAGATTTCTTTGAGGTCTTCCCTATTAAAATTGTCCAAGTTTACGCATGAAACCGTTACTGTCTTGAGTGACTGTCAGACTAGATTGGATAAGTTGGAACAATCCAAAATTAAAACGGACGGTCTAATTTCCTCTGTACAGGGGGTCTTGGCATCTTCTGTCCAAGACTCCCTATTGTTACATCAACATGAGGTTTTTGAAAACTCCTTGCGGGTTAAAAATTTACGTTTGTTAAATTTTCCCCGTACCCATTACCTGTCTCCTTCTATTTTATTTTTTAAGTATGTTAAAGATGTTTTGAAAATACCTAATTCTGACTTAATACTTCTATCAAAAATTTATTATTTGCCCTCTGGGGTCCATCAACCTTTGAGGACGGACTCCGAGATAGGAGATATAGCCCTGCAAGGAGTTGATCAATTAAATTCACACAGTTTGGATTTATCTCAATATCTAGAGACTTCTATCAAGGAGATTTCAACCAGAGCAACTTTGCTGGTATATTTTGCTTTAGAAAAGGATAAGGATACAGTTTTACGTACATATTTTAAATCACGTCAGGAAAAATATTTCGGTCGGACAATTCAGATTTTTCCCGATGTCAATCGTACTACTCAGTTAAAACGAAAAGCGTTTCTCGCATTAAGATCTCGAATTCAAGCTATGGGTGCTACTTTTACGTTGAAGTATCCTTGTAAGTGTGTAATAGTGTATAAGGCTAAATCTTATGTTTTTTTAGATTCTCTTCAATTAGAGACCTTTTTGAAGGAGTCGGTGGCTGTGTAAAGTTTCTTAGTAATATTTCTTTATTTTGAATCCTTGCTAAGTTAAAAGGAGTCTTGTATTTTTCGATCCAATTAGAGACATTTCCTGGATAATTTCTAATGTATGTTACACTCCATATTGTGGGCTGGGTGTTTCTTTGAGGTTTAATCATATATGTATTTTTATTGATTGCTTGTATTGCCTTTATGAATGCTTCAATAAAGTTTATTGAAAATAAAATAAAAAAAAAAAAGAGAAAAAGAAAAAGAAAGCTGTCCTTTTTAAAATACCCCTGCAAGATCCCCCGGACCCCTAGGAAACGGAACTGCGGGTCTGCCAGATCCCCAAGACTGCAAAAGTTACCGGCAGATATAAGAGAACCACCAAGACCACCACTGGCACTATCGTCAAGGACACAGGAGACAGCACCCCTCTTCCATGGGGATGAAGAGAAGATGCTCCCTGCCAACAACTCCTGGAGCTCTAAGATGCCCCCAGCCAAACAAATTGCCATAAATATCATGTGAAGTATCAAATTCTTCACAATGCTGGTTCAAAAGCTTAAATGGCAGCGCCGAATTCCCCGACAACCCCAAGCTGAGGTCCCAAGGAGGAACACCACCGCCCGCAACAGAGATCGGAGCTGCTTGACCATCCGAAGAGAATGGACGACATCCAGGTGAGCTCCCAAAAACACCCCCTGTATTCTGCTACAATAAGAGGCCAATGCAGGTCTCCTGCCTCCTCAGGTCATAAAGGGCCGGAATGGCTACTTTGCAAACCAAGCCTCAAAAAAGGTCGCCACACTCTGGTATAAGACTGACTGTCATATGAGCCCTTCCCAAGGACGCCCTCACTAATGCCGAGTAGCTCTGCTTTCACCACCAAGCCCTTTCAAATTCCACTAGAGGCCTTGACACTGGGCAATATATCCAAAGGTCGGCCCGGATTGGCAGACACCATGGCTTGTCTGCTGTCAGATGGAGCCAATCCGCCTAACCAGGGTGCCCCGGCCACTTGGGGTGGGGAGGGGGAAGTAGGATGACCCATCCCACTTCGTATGCCTTAATCCTTAGCACCTCTCATCCTATGCCACTACAGCAGCCGGGCAATCAAGTCCTCTGACATATGCCTTCTGCTGAAGAGCCAGATCACATTGGTCGTTCCAAAAAACAGCAGCACCTCCATTACTAGCATGCCATCCCGGTGCCTTAACCAGGCATAGATACTGTGATTGTCCTTTCCTTCGGGTCTAGCCGACCTCGACTCAGACAATCCAACTTGCCATACTCGCTTGCAGGAGGCTCTCTATACCAGACCAGCTGCCTTCAGCTGCGCTTTTGAGATGCACCCTGCCGGTGCCCTTGACCGCTGATCTAGGCTACCGTGGTAGCCTGAGAAGAATCGCACCACCCAATCCCCCTGGCAAAGGGAGAAGAACCCGCAGAATCAGGAGGACTGCCCTTCTCCCCAGACTGTGGAAGGGCCAGTCCAACCCCTTCAGAGTCCTTTGCCCTTGACGAAGTTGATTCCCTAGAGAGCTTTCCAGCCCACTAGGCTGGCATCTGTTATGCATTGCGGTGACTCCAAGGGCATCCCGGCTGTCAATCACTGGGACTCAAGCTCCCCATGAATGTGCTCCGGGTGGCCTGAGAACCGAGTAAACTCCATGCCAGGGGATCCTGATGGTGGGATCCTCAGTGCAGTAATGCCTCTTGCCAAGGGCACCTGTGGACATGAGCTCAAGGAACCAGCCTGCTGTTTGCCACTATGGTCCCCAACAGCTAAGGCAACGTCCCGCTGCCAGCTGTTAACTATAAGGGGAAATCTTCACCCTCTGCCGCTGGTTTTGAGCCCTCTTCTGCAGGAGGACTGCCTCAACTTCCCGAGCGGAAGCCAGCTCCCAGGCTGTATAGTTCCTGTGTTGGCACCAGCCAACTCTTGGCGATGTAGAGGACATAGCCAAGGCCCTGCCGGCACTCTACTACTGCCGTCATGGACAACACCCTCTCTCGTTTGGATTTCGTCTGTATGCGTCAGTCGATGAAATAAGGCTGAACCAAAAGGTCCTCCCGGCCTAGCACTGCCTTCACTGCTACCATTACCTTGGCAAACGTATGCAGAGCTACCGCTAGGCCGAAGGGTAAAGCCTAGAATCCAAAGGGGTCCCTGGGCCTCGCAACACAGACAGATAACTTTCGTGGCGGCTGGTGCTGCGCCAAAGTGCCACTGCCCACACGAGTGAGATCAAGAGATCGTCCTCCATGTGAAACGAGGCCTCCATAGGCGGCGGCTAACGTACTTGAGGCCTAGAATGGAACTTCAAATGGAGAAAAGACTGGAACTGTCCTGCCTCTGCAGCCAAGGGTCCATAATCTCCAGCGGAGAAGTCGCCGCCAGATGTCCCACACTGCCTGTGCCGCTCCCTGTGCTTTACAGGGAGACCTTAAGACGGACGGCATGAGAATGCCCTGTGACCTCCAACCGCAAACTGTCAGGGGCGATCTCCAAGACCCCTCGGTACAATGTGATGGGGACCCTGCCAGGGGAAAAAGACCCTGCTCTTGCCAACTGCCCTCTGCCTGCGCTCTCTGGTGCTTCAGGCCCACAGAGGGTCTGCAGATGACTAGCCTCATGTAGTCTCTCAAAACCCTTGGCCTCGAGGAGAGATATGGCCCCTCTGATAAGGCACAAAGCGTACGAAGTGAAACAATCTGAAACATCGAGCTTGACCCTGTGCCGGCACCGAGGAACACCCAAGTTCCTGCTTACCCTTGGTAGGAGCCCCCTTTAGGCCCCCCAAAAAACTTTCACCAGCTTATCCAGCTCCTCCCCGAATAGCAGCTTCCCCTTAGGCAGAAGCATATCTAACCGGCTCCTGGAGGAGACATCTGCCGCCCAATTCCACAGCCGCAGACATTGGCGTACAGCAACACTAGGCCATACCCTTTAGGGAAAACCTCTGCACAAAACAGAGGGGTGCGGGCTATGGATCGCCCGTAGCCGAAGGGCGAATGTTTCCAGCCTCCCCCCGGGGGGGGGGGGGGATCTAGGGGAAACGCTGCCCCCCAACTCTGGCCATGTCGCTGCTATCTCCAGCATAGGGGGAACTATCCACTGGCTCCAGACTTTCCTAGATGCAGTGCAGGCATGTCCCGCAACAAAAGGCCCTACAGACTCATGCCTGCTAAGACCGGGCAACAATACTCAAAAGCAACTTCCACCAGGCATCCAGTTTGTACCTATTTGAGCTCCGCTGCTATCGACCGGGAAGGCCTTTCCAGACACAGCTGACAACCCAGCTTCCATCTTCAGGGAATGTACAGTGCCCTCTCCCATTCTGGCAAGGGACACAGACGAGCTAAAGTCTGAACCCCCCAAACCACCAATACTGCTTCAGGAAGTATCCCAGGCATCCTGAATCATCTTTTTGAATATTCTCTGCAAGGGAAATCAAACCCCTTGCAGTTACAAAATGGCTTGAAGGAAAGGGCCTTCTAGGGTGTCCTCCTCCGGCGGCTAACCCGCCTACTGGGTGTCTTTGGGGACTCCAATACAAGGGCTGCCAGCTCCCCTAAGTGGAAGACCCGAATTATGTGGGATTCCTATGTGCCAGAGATCTCCCCTTCTTTGAGCCCCTCTGCCTCCTCCCCTCCCAGACCGAGAGAAGGGATATGGTAATTAGATCTTACCTGCTAATTAGTGTTCCTGAAGGAACGACAGTCCAGTCCCTTTACTTCTGGGTTACGCAACCCTTCCAGCAGCTTGGAGGCTGAGCCAAACCTTTTTGGAGGTGGGGCGGTATAACTACCACTGGGACCACCCCTCAACTCCAGTATTCGACTAAAAAAGCAGATCTACAGAGTTTCCATTAGCAATCAAACATAAGAAGTTATCTATCCAACATTGTCTAGCTATGCAAAAACACCTACCAATCAATATATTTTTTTTTTCTTTTTTTTCTTCTTCAATAGAACTGGTTAGTGTGAGGAAGAGAGAGGGAGAGAGAGAGAGGGAGAGAGGGCCGGAAGGAGGAGCAATGCTTGAGGTTACCCGACCCGGCTTTCTCCCGTGTCCCTCCATCCTGCAATGGTTCCACGCTCGGTCCCGAGCCTTTGTCTGATAGGTCCTGACCGGGTGGGATCAGGGACTGGACTGTCGTTCCTTCAGGAACACTAATTAGCAGGTAAGATCTAATTACCATTTCCTTATCGTCACTCCAGTCCAGTCCCTTTACTTCTGGGATGTACCAGAGCAGTTCAACCCTGGGTGGGATCCGGCAAACCGGACTGAAGGACCGCCAGACCAAACCGAGCATCCGCTGCGCTCTGGATGTCCAGCCTGTAGTGCTTGGTGAACGAATGTAGCGACGACCAGGTTGCTGCCCTACAGATATCCACTGGGGGGAACTAAGCTGAATTCCGCCCATGATGTGGCCTGAGCCCGGGTGGAGTGCGCCCGGAGCCCCGCCGGGACCTGTTTCCCTCTCAGGATGTAGGCGGAAGCGATCGCTTCCCTGATCCATCTGGAGATGGAGGCCTTGGCCGCCGCTTCTCCCTTGTGTGGATCCCCAAACTGAACGAATAGACGCTCGGACCTCCGGAAGGGGGCTGTGCGGGAGAGGTAGCGTTTCAAAGACCTCCGGACATCCAAGAGCCGCAGTTTGTTATCCCCACCTCCGCCCGCCTCGGCGGAGAGCACTGGAAGGTGAACCGCCTGGTTCATATGAAAAGGAGAAATGACTTTGGGCAAGAAGGAGGGGACCGGACGTAGAACTATCTTGTCCTTGAGAAACAGTAGGAAGGGTGGCTGAGCGGACAGCGCTTGGAGTTCGGAGACCCGCCTAGCTGAGCAGATCGCGACCAAAAAGACTGTCTTCAGTGTTAAGTCCTTCAAGGAGGCCCTCTTCACTGGTTCGAAGGGTTCCTTGATCAAGGCATTAAGCACTAGGTTGAGATCCCAAGGGGGGGGGACTGACCTCTGTTGAGGGCGCAGGCGCCCCACCGCCCTTAGGAACCTGGACACATCCGGGTGTGCCCCTAGGGGTTTTCCGCGGACTTTCCCCCTATATCATGCGATTGCTGCTAGCTGAACCCTCAAGGAGCTGTGAGCTAGGCCCTTGTCAAAACCTGCCTGTAAGAATTCTAGAATCTCGGGGACTGAAGCGGAGAGCGGTTTTCGTCGGTGCTCCGTGCACCACGCCTCGAAAATGCGCCAAGTCCTAATATAGGAGAGACAGGTCGAACGCTTCCTAGCGTTTAACAGGGTAGAGATGACCGCTCCTGAATAACCTCTCTTTAGGAGCCTCGCCCTTTCAATAGCCAGGCCGTAAGCGAGAACCGATCCACGTGAGGCATCCGCAACGGGCCTTGTCTCAGCAGGTCCCGTTTGCAAGGAAGACGCCAGGGTCGGTCTGCGATCAATCTCATCAGGTCCGCATACCAGGGACGGCGAGGCCAATCCGGGGCTATGAAGATTATGTATCCCTGATGGGACTCTACTCGTTGTAGCACCTTTCCGATCAGCGCCCAGGGGGGGGAAGACAGAGTAGACCCTCCGAGGGCCACTTCTGGGCTAACGCATCTAGGCCTTCGGACATCCTTTCCTTGCGCCGTCTGAAGAACCGTTCCACCTTGGCGGTTGCAAACCTCGCCATGAGGTCCATGACTGGGAGACCCCACCGGTCTACTATCCGGTCGAACGTCTCCTGCTCCAGCTCCCACTCCCCGTGGTCTATCTTGCACCTGCTGAGATAGTCTGCCGTGACGTTGTCTATTCCTGCCACGTGTTGTGCCGAGAGAGCTTCCAACCGGGTCTCTGCCCACTGGAACAGAGAGCTCGCCTCTTTCTCTAAGGCGGGACTGCTGGTGCCGCCCTGGTGGTTGATATAAGCCACCGCGGTAACATTGTCTGATAGGACACGAATTGCTCTTTTTTGTACTAAGGCCTCTAGGCCTATGAGCGCCATCCTTACGGCCCGCAATTCCAGCCTGTTGATGGGCCACTGGGCTTCCAGCGGAGACCAGTTGCCTTGAACGAACTGGTCCTCGCAGTGAGCTCCCCAGCCTGTCAGACTGGCATCCGTCGTCAGTAATAACCACTGGTGAGGCTCGAGGGGCATCCCGCGATCCAGATTCTTCGGGGACCGCCACCAGTGCAGCGTCTGTTTGGTCCGTGGCGCGCAAGGTAGCGGCATTGATATGGAGTGATGTTGTGGCGACCACCGACGCAATAGGGCCCTCTGCAGAGGCCGCATATGGGCTCGAGCCCACGGAACCACCTCTATTGCCGCTGCCATTGTTCCCAGGACCTGTAGGTAATGCCGCGCCGTAGGGTTCCGTCTGGCCAGAAACTGAGTGACCAGGAGTCTGAGCTCTCTTGATCTTGAATGGGACAGGAAGACCCTGCCTCTGATGGTGTCGAAGCTTGCTCCGAGGTACTCCAGTTCCTGTGAGGGAGTCATCCTGCTCTTTGCTCGATTGATGACCCACCCCAATTCTTCTAGCATTTGAACCACCCTTGACGTCACGGAGTGGCTCTCCTCCTCGGACTTTGCCCGGATTAGCCAATCGTCCAGGTAGGGGTGTACTAGAATTCCCTCTTTTCTTAGGGAGGCCGCTACCACCACCATCACCTTGGTGAAAGTTCTTGGAGCCGTAGCTAAGCCGAAGGGGAGCGCCTGGAATTGAAAATGGCCCCTTGGCACTGCAAACCTCAGGAATTGTTGATGGGAGTCCCTGACCGGGATATGCAGGTAAGCTTCTGTCAGATCGAGGGATGTTAAGAACTCCCCTTCCCTGACTGCGGCTATGACGGAACGTAGGGTTTCCATCCGGAAGTGTGGAACTCTGAGACAGCGATTGACCTGTTTTAGGTCTAGTATGGGGCGAAAGGACCCTCCTCTCTTTGGGACTACGAAGTAAATCGAGTACCGACCCGTACCACGCTGGTCTGGTGGCACCGGGACTACGGCCCCGAGTTTTATGAGGCGGGTGAGGGTTGTCTCTACCGCCACTCTCTTTTCTGAAGAGCCGCAGGGAGACTGAACAAAGGCTGGAGGTATTTGTTTTGCGAATTCGAGAGCGTAGCCCTCTCTGATGACCTCTAGAACCCATTGATCGGACGTGACCCGGGACCAGGCAGGAAGAAAACGCCTTAAGCGACCGCCCACCGACGGCTCTCCCCCCTGGACCCCCGTCACCTCATTGTTTTCTATTTCCTTGAGAGGCGGAGAAGGAGGACGAGCCAAAACCTCGGCCTGCCCCTCGAAACCCTCTAAAACCTTGACCCTTTGAGGGGAAACGGCCCCTGGGAAGGAGGTTTGTCCTAGCTGGGCGAAACCTTCGCGAGTCCCTGGACTGGTTACGTACTGGGGGTCCGGGACGCCCTTGCCTTGGCCTGTCTTCCGGTAGCCTGCCCCCTTTAGACTCGCCAAGGTCCTTTACCAACTTCTCCAAATCTTCTCCGAACAACAGCTTCCCCTTGAAAGGGAGGCGGCTCAGGCGTGCCTTCGAGGAGGCGTCAGCTGCCCAGTTCCGTAGCCACAGATAACGTCTAGCTGCCACCACCGAGGCCATGTTCTTGGCTAGGCTTCTGATGAGGTCATACTGACTATCCGCCAGGAAGGCTGTTCCTGATTCCAGTCTAGCAGAATGGGCCTGAGATTCGCCAGATGGGCCCTCTGCTGCTTGCAGTTGTTGGGACCACCTTAAGCAGGCTCTCGCCACCCAAGCCCCTGAAACCGAGGCCTGTAAGGCCAGGGCACTCACATCAAAGGCTTGTTTCAGGAGGGTATCTAGTTTTCTGTCTTGGGAATCCCTCAAGGCGGCGCTGCCCTCTACTGGAATAGTAGTCTTCTTAGTGACTGCTGATACCGCTGCATCCACCCTTGGCGACTTCAGTAGCTCTCTGTCTGCCTCTGGTAGGGGGTATAGGCGAGACATGGATCGGACTCCCCTTAGACTAGACTCGGGTTGATCCCATTCTTCCTGGATCATCTGGCGCACCACTCTATGGACAGGGAAAACCCTCTGTGACCTCCTGATAGCCTGGATTAACGGATCCTCCACCGCCTCCTCCTCTGTTGGAGTATCTGAGGATACATTGAGAACCTTTAAGGACTCATCAATTAGGGCCGGGAGTTCTTCCCTCCGAAAGACTAATTATCCTGGAATGATCTTCTTCCGGGATCTCCCCTTCCTCCAGTTCCTCCTCTTCTTCGTCCCAGTCCTTGTCCGAGACCTCCTCTTCTGGCGGACCCTGGGAAAGGGAGGGGGTAGGATCTTCCCCGCCCAAGCGTGGGCGTTTAGGTGGGAGGCCTGAGGCAAAGGTGCTTGCCCTCTTGGATATGGTCTCGGCCATCGGGGCATCCCCCCCTGAGGCCGGACCCTGCTTGCGCAAGCAATAGGCCTTATGGAGTAAAAGAATAAAGTCTGGGGAGAAAAAATCCTCTGTACTCCCTTCCCCCGGGGGAGGGGGTGAGGCAGTGGGGGGAAAAGGAGTGGGCAAATCTGCGATTGAGGAGGGAGGAAGCTGGGACCCCCCCTCCTCTTGTAAGAGGTCTCCAGCACTCTGGGAAGGTTGGGACATGGCCAAATTAATTTCCTGTTCCACGGAGGCAGCTACTGCGGCACAACCCCTGCAGACTCCTGCCTCCGAGGAAGTGCCCCTACGTGTGCCACAGGAAGGGCATCTGGGCTTAGCTGCCATGCTCTTGTTTCCAAACCTTAGCTCCAAGAAGGGCAGAAGTGTCCTGTAAGGAATTGATTTTTCTCCTTCTTTAAATTAATCTTATCCTAGAGGGAGAGAGATAGAGAAACGGAGGGGGGAGAATCAGACCCTTAGTTCTCTAACAGTGCATCGTACCCCAGAGGCTACTCAAATCAGCAGATCGAAAAATTAAAATTTAAGAGTTCAAATTAAACACAAATTAAAACTTAAAAACAAGCAATGCCTAATGAAGAAAAAAAACTGCGAGTAGTGCTCCCTGGTACTTGCGGTTTCGGTGGAGCCGGCTCAGCGATCTCTGCCCGTTGGCTCTACACGTGGTGGGCCTCACCACGTGGAGCCTGAACGGGGGATCGCGAGCGCGTTCGCCGGGTTGCTTTCTTCTCCTGGAAACAAACGCCGCCGAGTGAAGACTGCCGTCGGAGACTGCTGAAACTTGAAGAGCAGGGGAAAAACTCCTCCTCCGCGAGGGAAGCTCCTCCGCCGCTATCGGGAGACCCGGAGATCGCCGCCGCGTCCCTCCGCTGCGGGGCGGTACCGACAGATAAGATCTGACTCCCGGAGATGCCTCCAGCGCTCAGCCACCTTAAGGGCTTCGGCGCGAGGCAGAACAACGCGGGGAGATGCAGAATATCTCTGGAAAACAGCCAGCACCCTTCTACCTCCGGAGCCCGGCCCGATCGGAGGGGGGGGGGGGGGGAGGGAGGGAGGAGAGCAGAGAGCAATTAAAGGAGCAGAACTCAAAAACTCTAGTTGACAGACTTAAGCTGAAATCAAAGAAACTAAGAGGTAATAAAGGAACAAAATTATAAATTTAAAAGTAATCTTAAAGGAATTTAGTTTAAAAGGAAGACTCCAGTAAGCCCTAGGCTTACGGAACCCTCCAGCTGCTTGGAGGCTGAGAATACTGGAGTTGAGGGGTGGTCCCAGTGGTAGTTATACCGCCCCACCTCCAAAAAGGTTTGGCTCAGCCTCCAAGCTGCTGGAAGGGTTGCGTAACCCAGAAGTAAAGGGACTGGACTGGAGTGACGATAAGGAACCTGCATTCTTCCTCAGATCATTGACTGAGCCACACTTGGCCGAGACCAGCCCCTCCTCCCTACAGAGGTGCAATTGGTCCTCTCTCTTCTATTTCTTACTCTTAAAAAAAAAAAAAAAAAAAAGAGAAAACCACACACAACCTTGGGTTACGACCCAGGGGAAAGGGGCATCTGATTATTGCCCTCTCCTGCAGAACAACTGGTGCATGAGCCAGTGGAACCCGAGAGAAAGACCCCTGAACTCCTCCTCGGTCGAGAAATACTGGGGACCTGAGTGGGTCTGGAGAAGCCGGGTCACTGTAGAACTCTTCCAACAGCGGAGGAACTAAACCAACCAGTTCTCTCCTCGGACTAGTGGACTCCTGCTGTGCACCGCATCATCTTGTAAGGCCTCATCATCTTGTAAGGCCTCTGTCATGGCTGCTCCAGAGCGGCCACTGCAGTTCCTACTCCGCTGTCTCTGACTCCTGTGGCCAAGACAGGCCTTCTGCGAGTCCTGGCCTCCAAGTCATCCCGGGCACTGAATGAACTAACTCGGTAAAAATGAAATAAAAAATGAATTAAATAAATTAAATGAATTAGAGCTAGAGCTAGATTAAAAAGTTGAGTGAATTTAATGAAAAGCCCAGGGGATCTATCCCGCATGAGGGTTAAAGTATAGGCAACAGAAGCCCGTTTCCTGTCCCACACACCCTGAAGCACGCAGAAAAACTCCAAAAAACCCCAGCTACAGCTCGATTGCCTCACACGCCAGGTCCTGGCGAGAGAAAAAACACGCAGCCTGCAAGATATTCCTGTGTTGCTGCTAAGAGCCGACCACGCAGTCCTAGGTCGCGTACCGAGACCACGTGCATGAACCATGGAGAGCGTCTTGGCTGCAGTTAACCAATACGCCTCTCTCTCGCACGCCCCCCTAACAATTAAAGCATTTACGCACAATAGCTGCCTCTTCTTTTGTTCTCCTCCTTGCGCTCAGCCACTAGTCACTGGCCTCGGCGCTGAGGAAGGAAGGAAGGGAATTTGAGGAGGGAGGCCCGGGAACCGCTTCATCAGCTTTCACCTTTGACCAGCTTTTCTCATCCACACTGTAGACACACCGTAGCGGCTCCTCACCCGGTAATGGGTTCAGGAGCTGCCGGTACATCCAGGCCATTCACATCCACCCAAGCCCACTCCCCCGAGCTTAGTCAACTACTCCCTGCTGTTATACCTAAACTGTATCTGTAGCAATCAAATTAAAATCCAAAAAGAAAAGTGCCCCTCAATTACAGACAGGGAAAGCAAAAGACTATCCTAAACCTATGCTCCTAATTGTCCTTTCAGCGAGTCCAGCACTCTGGCTCACTACCTCCTCCAGCTGCTTGGAGACTGAGCATACTGAGGGCTGGTAGGTGGTGCCAGCTGCCTAAGTATGCTGATGTCATCAAAAGATGACATGCTCAGTCTCCAAGCTGCTGAAGGAGGTAAACTACCAAGAGATGCGGGACTGGACTGGAGAGACGATAAAGAACTTTCAATTTGAATCCCACAGTGCATGAGTTTCATGCTTTCAGTGTCACTATTTTTATAATTTCTGTGGGGTTAAAAAGAAGATTTTTGTTGTTACTGAACTTTGTCTGGTATCCTATTTGCGAGTATAATCTAAGTACATACCAGTCTGCTGATCGGAGGATCTGCTTGCAAGCGCTGGGTATAGAGCAGAGGGTCCAGAGAGAAAAACTATCCACTGCACAGGTGCAAGTATTTATATGCAGATCAAAGGGCATGGTCCACCACGTAAATTTATTAGATAAGTCACTCCGTTCTATAGGTCACACTATCCTCTCTCGATGTTAAAAAAAAAAAAAAAAAAAAACACACACACATTTTATATTCTGGGAAATACAGTAAATCTCTGCTTCATCTGCCATGTTACCAACAGGCCTATTTTCAAAAACTTGCCACATGTGAAAGATAACTAGCCAGTTTTCTTTAGCTAGATTTTCAACCAAACCTAACCAGTTAGGTTTTTGGTGAAAAATTCACTTAAATCTAGCTTGACCAAACTTTCCCGACTATGTTTAGGTCTGATATTTCTCATCAGGTACTTAACCAGCTAATGCTGAAAATCAATGTTAACCGGCTGAATTCTATCCCCTGATCTAGCCACACCTCTGGCCTTAGTCCCTGTTTAACCCACCAAATTTACATGCCTTATGCATTTAACTACCCAGGGAAGGGACATTTTTAACTGGGTGGCTTTAACTTTGGAAGGTAGTCATTTAACTGCTTTGAAAATCCTCCTAATTGTTACTTGGGATGAGTTTAGTTTCAGAGCAGATGCCTCCCACTTTTCCTCCAATCATGGGGATGGGGATGAGGATTCAGAGAGAGAATGAAGAGACAGATTAGTGGTCTTCAGTAACTCATATGCCAGGGGGCCCTTAGGGACCTATCCCCCTCCCCCTTAATAAGGCTTAATCTGTTATAGTAACAGCATATATTTCTATCCTTCCTGTGTGACTGCTGAGCTGCTTTTTCCTGGTGTTTGTTGGACTTTCCTTGCAGGTGATTGGAACCGCAACCCTTCTCCTCAGCATCCTGAGCTTAGTTGATTCCAAGAATAAGCCTGTGCCAAAAGGCCTAGAGCCTGTGGTTGTAGGTCTTGTGGTTCTCTCCATTGGACTTTCAATGGGATCAAACTGTGGCTACCCTATTAACCCTGCCCGTGACTTGGGACCCAGACTCTTCACCTGGCAGGCTGGCTGAGGCCCTGAGGGTTTCAGGTTAGTAATGAAAACCAACCACTAGCATTAGGAGAGGACTTTTTTGGTCCAGGTATCTAGCCTATGGAATGTCCTTCCTTTGGGGTTAAGGCAAAAGAGGGACCTCAGTGCATTTAGACAAGCTCTTATTTCACTACACATTTGGAGGTGGTTAAGGGGAAGTTGTGATGTAAACTGATTGAGTGGTTTTATAATTTGTATTATTTTATTGTACACCACATGGAGCAGTTTTCAAATGTGCATTTAAGAAAATTAATAAATACCAGACGTTAACAGCACTGTACAGATACATAACAGTCCCTGCTCCTCATGTGACAAATAAGCAAATCAGACATAAAAGGGTCAACTGCTTCAAGTGAAGCTAATAAACACAATAAATCAGATTAAAATCTGTGAATCCTGGTAGTTGCCGACTTTGTAAATACAAATAACTCTGGTGCTGAAGATGATTTCACAGATTTAAGACTGCAGCATGTTCCACACAGGGTCTGTAACAAGGGCAATGACTAAATAGTCAGAATCTTTGTTTTCATTTCTTGCATGTGCTCTGGAGTAACTTTGCCATCACAGTATTTTTCTGTATTCACACACCCGTCAGGATGACATAGGAAAATGAAAGCCAGCACCCACTCTTCTGCTGGCTTTCATTTTCCTATGTCATCCTGACAGAGGTGTGTGAATTTCTTGACTCCCTACTATAAGTAACTCATTTCTGTCTCTGTTCTTAACTCCCAGTGCTGGCAATAACTGGTGGTGGGTACTGATAGTGGCACCCTTAATTGGGGCAGTAACTGGGTCGACTGAGTTGATGGTCAAGTTTCACCATCTGAATACCCCGAGTGAGCTGACAAGCTCCAGCATAGACAGCTATTTCTTGGAGAACAAAAAAGCTGATGAAATCCCAGTTTTCACCATTGACACATTCATGGAAGGCTACATGCAAAGGGAAGGAGATGTGGAGAAAGTCATTAGCCACAGGCTGTGACACTAATAATGCTTGCCCTCTCGTGATGTCTCACTCCATAACATGTCGATGATAACAAAAGGAGTCTCTTCACATTTCGATACCATCAGCAAACTGTTCCTGGGAACCCCGACAGCACTTCCTGGTGCTTAGCTGAGGCTCTCCAACAATTGCATGAGGGACTCAGGAGTGACCCAGTTGATGGTGAAGGTTGCACCACAGCTGCCTAATACTTTGAACTTAGCTCCAGGAGCTTGCGAGGGAAAGCTTCCAGGAAACAGTTTTGAAAGAGACTGGAATGGCATATTTCTTAGCTCTTTGGTTGTCAGCAATTTATAGTTATTTGGCTATTTTGAATACAATTTGGTTTTAAGCTCACAGGATCTAGAAAGAGGGAAAGAGAAATCTATTTGCATTGGTGTGATATACAGACCTCCCTCGCAAGAGGAAGAGGTGGACAGAGAGTTAATTGAAGACATACGCAGCATTGCTAGGAAAGGGGAAGTGCTACTGACAGGAGATTTCAATATGCCAGATGTTGATTGGCACATTCCTGCTGCAGTATCATCTAGAAGTAAGGAGATCCTGGATTCTCTACAGGGAGAACTATTCAGGCAATTGGTAACAGACCCCACACGTGAAGGGACCATACTGGACTTGGTGCTTACCAAGGGTGAAAGTGTTTCTGATGTTGTAGTGGGAGATCATTTTGCATCCAGTGATCACCAGATGGTGTGGTTCAGTATTAGGACTAGGGCTGTTAGAATCCATTCCAAGGTGAGGATCTTAGACTTTAGGAAGACTAACTTTGCGAAGATGGGCCAATACCTCAGGGAGTCGTTAGTGGGATGGGAACAGCTGGGGGATGCAGAAAAACAGTGGGCAAAACTGAAAGGGGGTATTTTAAGGGCAACCAACCTTTTTGTTAAAATGGTAAATAAAGGCAAAAGGAACAGGAGACCGCTATGGTTTTCTAAGGAAGTAGCTGAAAAAGTGAAGAAAAAGAGGGAGGCCTTCATGAAATACAAGAGATCACAGAGAGAGGAAGACAGGCATCTGTATTTGGAAAAAAACTTAGAGAAGCTAGCAAAGTAGTCAAGAAGGCAAAGATTCAAAAGGAGGAGGAAATAGCCAATGCAATAAAATGGGGGGATAAGACATTTTTCAGATATATTAGTGAGAAGAGGAAGGGCAAAAGTGGTATTGTCAGACTCAAGGGTGTAGGGGGGGAATATGTCGAAGCTGATAAGGATAAAGCGGAATTGCTTAACAAATATTTTTGTTCTGTGTTCACAGATGAAGAACCAGGAGCAGGACCTCAGAAAACACCCACAAATAGGAACAGAAGCGAGGGACATCTTGAACAATTTTCAGAAGACTGTGTTCGTGAGAAACTAGCTCAACTTAAAGTAGACAAAGCGATGGGACCGGATGGGATACACCCTAGAATACTGAGGGAACTTGGGGACGTTCTAGCAACTCCACTGACTGACCTTTTCAATGCCTCGTTGGAGTCGGGAGTGGTGCCAAAGGACCGGAGAGAGGCTCATGTGGTGCCTTTACACAAAAGCGGAAGTAAGGATGTGGTTGAAAACTACAGGCCAGTTAGTTTAACTTCGGTGGTGAGTAAATTATTGGAAACGCTGCTGAAAGAGAAAATAGTGAGGTTTCTGGAGTCCAGCGGTTTACAGGATCTGAGGCAGCATGGATTCACCAGAGGCAGGTCTTGTCAGACAAATCTGATTGATTTCTTTGACTGGGTGACCAGGGAGTTGGACCGAGGGAGAGCTCTAGATGTGGTGTATTTAGATTTCAGTAAAGCCTTTGACACTGTTCCTCACAGGCGACTTATAAACAAAGTGAGCACCCTAGGGATGGACCCTAAATTTACTGCTTGGGTTAGAAATTGGTTGGGTGGGAGGCGACACTCTGAGGAGAAGGATGTTACCAGTGGTGTGCCCCAGGGATCTGTCCTTGGTCCGATTCTTTTTAACATCTTTGTTAGTGATATAGCGGAAGGGCTGTCGGGTAAGGTTTGCCTCTTTGCAGATGATACCAAAATCTGCAATAGAGTAGACACCCAGGAAGGTGTAGATAACTTGAGGAGGGATCTAGCTAAGCTTGAAGAATGGTCTAGAATTTGGCAGCTGGGATTTAATGTTAAAAAATGTAAGGTCATGCATTTGGGCTGCAGCAATCCAAGGGAGCAATACAGTATAGGAGGTGAAGTCCTTTTGTCCACTAAAGAAGAGCGGGACCTAGGCGTGGTTGTGTCTGATGATCTTAAAGTAGCTAAACAGGTAGAAAAGGCGACGGCAAAAGCTAGAAGGATGCTTGGGTGCATACGGAGAGGAATGGCTAGCAGAAAAAAAGGTGGTGATAGTGCCTCTGTATAAGTCTTTGGTGCGACCTCATTTGGAGTATAGTGTGCAATTCTGGAGACCGCACCTTCAAAAGGATGTGAACAGGATGGAGTCGGTGCAGAGGGTGGCTACTAAAATGATTAGTGGGCTTCATTAAAGCATATGAGGACAGACTTAAGGATCTTAATATGTACACCTTAGAGGAAAGGCGGGATAGAGGTGATATGATTGAGATGTTTAAATAACTCCGTGGCATAAGTGTTCAGGGAGAGAGCCTCTTTCAATTGAAAGCAAGTTCTGCTACGAGGGGGCATGGGATGAGGGTGAAGGGAGATAGATTCAGGAGTGATATGCGGAAATATTTCTTTACGGAAAGAGTAGTGGATCCGTGGAATAGTCTCCCAGTGGAGGTGGTAGAGATGAGGACAAAAAAGCATGGGACCAACACAGAGGATCTCTAAAAGGTAAAAAGTGGACTGTTGTAGTTGTTGATATGGAAGGACAGACTAGATAGGCCATGTGGTCTTTTTCTATCTCTTTAGCACAAGATGCAATACAGTATGCCTATAGAACCTGTGTAACACCAGCCTATGGTGCATTGTGTCCTCCACAAGTGCATTAGAATGCTTCCCAAAATGCAGAGTGGCAGCAAGACCTTCAGGACACCAGCACCCACAATGCTCTGTATGCACAGGACCTACATAACTCCAGTAAGAATCCTGCCCCTTTTTCCTGACCTGGTGTGTTTTGATGATTTGTAGCTGGTTAAATGTGTTCTTACAAAGCTTCCATGAGACTGAACGACAATGCTGTACTTTCCCCAATACACATTTAATTGCCTGCATCTAATTAATGGAGCATTTCCAGTGTAAATCTTGAGAGCAAAAGTTGAATATGGTATTAAGATGGTCTTATCAAACTTCTTCCAAGAGGCTCACACTTATTTCTTCTAGAGGCAGTATTTTTCTGTATTCTGACAAGTCTAAACATAAACGTAGCTTTATTGAGGAAATAATGGCAAATCTGTATTTTCACAGAGAACTAACCTTGAACACATTTCTAAATTACAAACATGGGAGATCAGTGATGTGACAGCCACTCTGGTGTTTTGCCATGGATGACTATTCCCAAAAACTTCCAGATGACGTTTGGTCAAACTGTTTGAAGTAATCTGAAATTACTGTAAAAGTATTATAGCAAAAACACTGAAGCGGAAATGAAAGACCAAGGACGAAGTAATTAGATCTTACCTGCTAATTATTGTTCCTGAAGGAACAACAGTCCAGTCCCTTTACTTCTGGGGTTACGCAAACCTTCCAGCAGCTTGGAGGCTGAGCCCAACCTTTTTGGGGTGGAGCGGTATATATACCACTGGTGCCACCCACCAACTCCAGTAACCTACTGCCAAAGCAGACTTAACACAACTAAGTAATTGTCTAAAACGTAAATAAACCGACAAAAAAAAAAAAATGTATAGGGAGTTTTGGCTTTAAACAGGAGTAGACAGTAGGAGAGAGGGTCAAGGGGGGAGGCAGGATAACTGCTACTGCATGGGCCTTCCCCTCCCGCATGACCTGCCCGCCAGACCTGAATCCGCCCTCGGACCGCAGTCCCGCTCCAGAGAAACGGCCGGAATGGCCCAACAGAGCTAGGGAGGGGATTAGGGACTGGACTGTCGTTCCTTCAGGAACAATAATTAGCAGGTAAGATCTAATTACTTCTTCCTTATCGTCACTCCAGTCCAGTCCCTTTACTTCAGGGAAGTACCAGAGCAGTACCAGCTCGGGGGGGGGGGATTTGCCATTCCGGAACGTAGCACTGCATGCGCAAACCTGGAGTCCGCCGAGCTCTGCACGTCCAGCCTGTAGTGCTTGGTGAAAGAGTGCAGAGAGGACCAAGTCGCTGCCCTACAGATATCCATAGGAGGAACTAGGCTGAACTCCGCCCAAGAGGTAGCCTGTGCTCGAGTGGAGTGCGCGCGCAGGCCTCCTGGGACTTGCTTCCCCCTGAGGATATAGGCGGAGGCAATCGCCTCCCTGATCCATCTGGAAATCGAGGCCTTGGCCGCCGCCTCTCCCTTGTGAGGCCCTCCGAACTGCACGAAGAGTCGTTCAGATTTCCGGAAGGGCGCCGTGCGGGAGAGGTAACGCTTCAAGGCTCTGGGGACGTCGAGCAGATGGAGCCTACTATCTCCCCCTCCAGATCCCTCCGGCGAAAGGGACGGGAGAGAGATGGATTGGTTGACATGGAAGGGGGAGATCACCTTAGTCAAAAAGGAAGGAACTGTCCGAAGGACAACCTTATCCTTGAGAAACGACAGAAAGGGAGGTCGAGAAGACAGGGCTTGTAATTCGGAGACTCGCCTAGCTGAGCAAATGGCCACAAGGAACACTGTCTTTAGAGTCAGATCCTTCAAGGAGGCCTTCTTCAATGGTTCAAAAGGCCCCGCGACTAGGGCATTTAGTACCAGGTTGAAGTCCCAAGGGGGGATGACCAATCTTCGTTGCGGGCGGAGCCTTCTGACCGCTTTCAAAAACCTGACAACGTCCGCATGAGCTCCCAAAGCTTTTCCGCCCACCTTGCCCCTATAGCAAGCGATGGCCGCCAGTTGTACACGCAAGGAGCTGTGGGCTAAACCCTTGTCGAGACCCGCTTGCAAAAATTCCAGCACCTCCGGGACCGAAGCTGACAGGGGGTTCTTCCGGCGTTCCTCACACCATGCCTCAAAGATACGCCAAACCCTTACCTAGGATAGACAGGTGGAGCGCTTCCTCGCGCTCAACAGGGTCGTAATAACTGCCGGCGAGTAGCCGCGCTTCAGGAGCCTCGTCCTTTCAATAGCCAAGCCGTAAGCGAGAAATCGATCCACGTGTGGCATCTGGACTGGCCCTTGCCTCAGAAGGTCCTTCCTGACGGGAAGGCGCCAGGGCCGGTCGGCGATCATCCTTACCAGGTCCGCATACCAGGAGCGACGGGGCCAATCCGGGGCAATGAGGATTACTAGACCCCGGTGAGCCTCCACCCGTTGGAGGACCTTCCCGATTAGGGCCCAAGGAGGGAAGACATAAAGAAGACCCTCCGAGGGCCATTTCTGGGACAGGGCGTCCAGGCCCTCGGACATCCTTTCCTTCCGCCGACTGAAGAATCTGCTTGCTTTGGCGGATGCGAACCGCGCCATGAGGTCCATAACTGGAGGACCCCAAAGAGCTACTATCTGGTCGAAGATCTCCTGATGCAGTTCCCACTCGCCGTGGTCTATCTTGCACCTGCTGAGGTAATCGGCCGTGATGTTGTCCGTGCCGGCCATGTGCTGAGCTGAGAGTGCTTCCAGGCGAACTTCTGCCCACTTGAATAGGGCGTCCGCCTCCTTTTCTAAGGCCGGACAGCTGGTGCCGCCCTGGTGATTGATGTATGCCACTGCGGTGACATTGTCGGAGAGAACGCGAATCGCTTTTCCTAGCACTGAGGACTGAAGGGCCTTGAGCGCCCGAGCGACGGCTCTCAATTCTAGGCGGTTGATAGGCCATAGGGATTCCAACGCCGTCCAACGCCCCTGGACAAATTGTTCCTCGAAGTGAGCTCCCCAGCCTGCTAGACTGGCGTCTGTCGTCAACAGCACCCACTGTGGGGATTCGAGGGGCATTCCGCGACTCAGATTCCTTGGGCACCTCCACCAGAGGAGGGAGTGCTTGGTTCGAGGCGCGCAGGGAAGCTGCCGGGATAAGGGGTGCTGTTGTGGAGACCACCGCCGCAACAGAGACCGCTGTAACGGGCGCATGTGAGCTCTGGCCCACGGGACTACTTCTATTGCTGCCGCCATGGTTCCCAGCAATTGCAGGTAATGCCACGCTGAGGGGAGCCGCCTGGCCATGAATTGGGAGACTAGGGTTCTCAGGGCCTTTATCCTCGTGCTGGACAGGAAGACCCTGCCTCTGCCTGTGTGGAACCTTGCTCCGAGATACTCAAGCTCTTGGGATGGAACCAAACTGCTCTTTGCGCGATTGATGACCCATCCTAGTTCCTCCAGAACTTGAACTACTTTGGCTGTCGCCCGGCGACTCTCCTCTTCTGATTTTGCCCGGATCAGCCAGTCGTCCAAATAAGGGTGCACTAAGATTCCCTTTTTTCGTAGAACGGCCGCTACCACCACCATCACCTTGGTGAAAGTTCTTGGCGCCGTCGCTAGTCCGAAGGGTAGTGCCTGAAATTGAAAATGACCTCGAGGTACAGCGAATCTGAGGAACTGCTGATGGGACCTTCTGACCGGGATATGCAAGTATGCTTCTGTCAGATCCAACGACGTTAGGAACTCTCCGGCCCTCACGGCTGCTATCACTGCTCGTAGGGTTTCCATCCGGAAGTGAGGTACCTTGAGACAGCGATTGACCTGCTTTAGGTCCAGGATCGGGCGAAAGGACCCCTCCTTTTTTGGGACGATGAAGTAAATCAAGTAGCGACCCGTACCGCATTGGTCTGGAGGTACCGGAACCACGGCCCCGAGCTCTATGAGGCGGGAAAGTGTTGATTCTATGGCTTCTCTTTTTGTTGAGGAACCGCAGGGAGACTGAACAAAGGCTGGAAGTATTTGCTTTGCAAATTCGAGGGCGTATCCCTCTCGAATCACTTCCAGCACCCACTGATCGGACGTGACCCGGGACCAGGCGGGAAGAAATTGCCTTAGGCGACCGCCTATCGGCAGTCTGCCCACCTGGGCCCCCGGTATCTCATTGTTGTTTTCTGGGGGCCGAAGAAAAGGATGAGGAGGCCGAGAAACCTCTGCCCCGAAACCCCCGGAATCCTTGACCCCTAGCGTTAGAACGACCCCTGAGGAAAGGGTTAGGTCTGGTCGAGCGAAACCTCCACGGTTCTCTAGGTTGGTTCCGAGCTGGGCCTGCGAGACGCGTTTGCTTGGGCCTGTCCTCCGGGAGCCTGCCACCCTTGGACTCACCTAGGTCCTTTACTAACTTGTCCAGGTCCTCTCCGAATAATAGTTTCCCTTTGAAGGGAAGGCGACTCAGGCGAGCTTTGGAGGAGGCATCTGCAGCCCAATTCCGGAGCCACAAATAGCGTCTGGCTGCCACCACCGAGGCCATGTTCTTTGCTAAACTCCGTATGAGGTCATTCTGGCTATCCGCCAAGAAGGCCGTACCCGATTCCAACCTCGCCGCATTGGCTAGAACCCCATCGGAGGGGCCCTCCTCTGCCTGGAGTTGCTAAGACCACCTCAAACAGGCTCGCGCCACCCATGCCCCAGAAACTGAGGCCTGTAAGGCAAGAGCGCTCACATCGAAGGCTTGCTTAAGGAGCGTGTCTACTTTTCTGTCCTGGGCATCCCTCAAGGCCGCGCTGCCCTCTACTGGAATGGTAGTTTTCTTTGTCACTGCCGAAACCGCCGCGTCCACCCTGGGGGACTTCAGAAGTTCTTTGTCTGCCTCTGGGAGAGGGTAGAGGTGAGACATGGCCCGGACCCCTCTTAAAGCTGACTCTGGTTGATCCCATTCCTCCTGAATCATCTGACGCACCACTCTGTGGACCGGAAAAATCTTCTGGGACCTCCTGATGGCCTGGATCAAGGGATCCTCCAATGCCTCATCCTCCGCAGGGGGATCCGAAGCCACGTTGAGAGCTTTCAGGGAATCATTTATTAAGGCGGGCAATTCTTCCCGCCGAAAGACTCTGATTATGCGAGAGTGGTCCTCCTCAGGGATCTCCCCTTCCTCCAGCTCCTCCTCTTCCTCCTCCTCCTTTTCCGAGACCTCCTCTTCAGGGATGTCCGGGGAAAGAGAAGTGAGGGATTCCTCAATCACCAGTCTGGGGCGCTTTGAGGGTATCCCAGGGTCCTGAGCGTTAGGCCTCATGGGTCTGACTAGTTTGCGTAAGAAGGGGCTTGGTCAGGGAGAAGCGGGTTCTGCGGCCGAAGGCAAACAATAGGCTTGGTGCAGTAAGAGCACAAAATCAGGGGAGAAGAAATCCCCGGCTCCCCCTTCTTCTGCGGGAAGGGAGGAGGGAGGTATAGGGGGAAGGGGAGCCTCTGAGCGAGAGGGAAGGGATAACTGGGACACTACTTCCCCTTCTGAGGGGTCCGAGGACCCCTGCGAGGCCTGGGACATGGCTAGGCTGATTTCTTGCTCAACTGAGGAAGCCACTGCAGCGCAGCCCCTGCAGACCCCTGCCTCTGATGCAGTACCCCTCCGAGTGCCACAAGATGGACACCTCGGTTTGCCCGTCATGCTCCTCCGGAGTAGCTAAATAGAAGCACAGTGACCTGAGCCCAACCAACAGGTTTATTTTTTAAAATAAATCACTCAATAAATCAAGAAATAAGTTAACAAATTAAATCAACAAATTAAATCATCTAAATAAACCCCCCTAATAAGATTCCAGGCTCTGCAAATGCTCTCCGTACAGGAGGCCAACGGTAAAAACCTTTAAACATTAATTTATTAAAGTAATATCCAGAATAAATCTTTTTTAAAAAATTTTCAGCCTATAAGCTGAATACTTGCGGTTTAGGAGCTTCTCCCAGGCCCGAGGCCGCGATTCTCAGTAGTTGGCTCCACACGTGGTAGGCCGCGACCACGTGGAGCCCTTAGCAGAGGAGCTTGCAACAAGTGGCCTTTGTGCTGTCCCGCACACTCCGGCGGTGAAGGAGAGACTGGGAAATGAGACCCGAACGATCCTGAGTCTCGTTTTAGTCCCGGAGCTTCTCACGCGGCTCCGGAGTTCGTCGCTGCCCTCTACCGCGCCGTGGAAGAACGAGGGGGGGGCTGAAAGGAATAGCACACTCTCCCTCCTGTACGGTGAGTCCTCTAGCGCTCAGCCTCCGGTGGGGCTTCGGCACGAGGACGGGTAGGTCTCCCGGCAGGACAGCAGAGGCACAGGCAGCACTGGCAGCGAGAGGAACTCTGACCGTTCCCCCTCGCTGCTGCAGGAAGTAAAGAAATCTCCTCCGGTCCCCGGGCCGGGCCGCGGGGGGGGAGGGGGAGGGTAGAGAAGGAATACTCCGACAAGAGGAAGGAAAATAAAATTAAGGCAAGATTGCTAATGAAAATAAAGACGACTAACTAAGCCACTAGTAAAATTAATTAAATAAATTAAATTAAAACAGATTTAAAAGAAGTTAGGACTCCAGTAAGCCCTAGGCTTACGGAACCCTCCAGCTGCTTGGAGGCTGAGAATACTGGAGTTGGTGGGTGGCACCAGTGGTATATATACCGCTCCACCCCAAAAAGGTTGGGCTCAGCCTCCAAGCTGCTGGAAGGGTTGCGTAACCCCAGAAGTAAAGGGACTGGACTGGAGTGACGATAAGGAATGAAGGTTATAAGGATAACTTTGTATAGGATATTTGGGATCCTACCAGGCACCTATGACCTAGATTGGCCATGAAAACAGATATTGGGCTTGATGGACCATTGGTCTGATCCAGTATGGAAAATCTTATGTTCTTATGCCCATGTAAAACAAGGCAAGTATTTTACAAAAGACTCCGC
Source organism: Ichthyophis bannanicus (assembly GCA_033557465.1). Taxonomy (NCBI): domain Eukaryota; kingdom Metazoa; phylum Chordata; class Amphibia; order Gymnophiona; family Ichthyophiidae; genus Ichthyophis; species Ichthyophis bannanicus. Next base: position 69,122,592 of record CM066048.1, read on the forward strand.
AAAAGAAGAAAGAGGTTACTTACCTGTAACAATGGTTCTCCATGGCAGGGCATTCTAAATTGGCCACATATATGGGAGACATCTTCCCTGATGATGCCAAGGTCGGATCCACTCTCCCAGAGCCCACGAGTATGGAAAATCTCTGGGCATGTAAGAGTACACTCTTCTGCATGACTGTTGCTCTTCCCTGTCAGTCTGTTCTATAGCTTAAGGAATGAGTACAACTTTGGCAACAAGCACAGCTTCGGTCGTAAAGGGAGGTGGGAGAGACTGTATGGCGGATTTATCCTGCTGTTCATAGAGAACCACTGTTACAGTTAAGTAACTCTCTTTCTCCATGGACAAGCAGGATATAATCAGCTATTCATATATGTGTGATTCCCAAGCCGAGGGTTAGAAATGTTTACAGATTGTTTCTGAGTAACCCTTGCAACACAGGTAGCAGAGCTGTGGTAGGCTGAAGCAAGCTTATGTTCTCATATTGAAAGGGGGAAGACTGTCAATCTGGACATGCATATCCTAGATTTATTTTCAGTTGGAAACATATTGCAGATTTTTTCCTCCCTTCTATGGCCCAAAGCTCGATTTACCACAGAGCCCTCTGCCAACTCCATTAACCGAACATAAATGTTTTGAACCACTTTAGTGGCATTACTGTACTCACTGCTCTCATGGACCCCAAGGATTCAAACATTATTTCTCCTTGTTCGATTCTCCTTCACCTTGTATCAAAGGTCTAGTTTTTCCTTAAGTATGTCAGCTCCACCATTTTTGTGATCACATTCATGGATTCACCATGTTCCTCTAGTGGTTGCTCCATAGCTTTCAATCGCAATCTCAACTCCATAATTTCAGACTTAATTTCCTTTAATGCATCCTTTATCTTGCCTATCACTGATGATATCTCCCTCTTATTCTGACATCCAGTGCAGCATATCGGTTTTTGTGAGCATGTTCTCTTTCGTTCTGGGCATAGCCACATTCTCCACCTCCGATATGTTCAAGAGCATGTGGAAGACCAAGCTCCGTGAAATCCTCACTGCAGCCTTCCCACTAGCTTGTGCTCCAATGCATTGCTCAACATTTGTCTTTTTAGACATCTCCACTCTGATGCCCTTCAGCCTGGGCAGTATATCAAGAAATTGCATAAAACACCCCCATCCTGCTTTCAGCTTCGCATTCTGCCATAAAAATCACATCTCAGCAGCCGATACACGCACTTTAGTTATGGGGTTTCGGCCCCAAGCAGCTCCCAGGAGGGAGTCTGATTCCAGCGTTTCGCCAGCTAGACCTCCCAGCCACGCTGAGGCCCAATCGGGGCAGGGCTCCTGCTTTAAAAGAAACACACCTGTTGGCAGGCCCGCGCCTGAGGGCCGCGCAAGAGGGCCCTTAGGCAAAGGCGCTTCAAGATCCTCGAATCCTCCAGAAATCACAAAAGAATTACCACGAAAATAAAAACAGACTCTGCAAGGTACTGCTGAGCTCCCTCAGGGTTGAGTTTGCAGAGAACCACCTATTGGACACTCTATCAACTTGCAGCAAGTATACCCTTCCAATATTGTTGCCCATAACAGACTTAACCTGAACAGCCAGAGCTTGCCGGACTATACTAAATATTATACATGATTGTGCCACCTGGGTAATCTAATAACACCTATTGCTAACAATTCCAATTTCCTGTTCTGCATAGACGCTCTAATCATTTCACACTGCTTAAATTGACTACAGTAGTCAGCATCACTTATATAGGAACACCTTACTATTGTCAACATTAATGCATTTAAGCCTTAACATCATCCTGTATGAATTTAGCCTTGTGTTTTAGCATTCTTAGCAATTTAAGTATTACTTTTAAATTACATCAGATCTAATTACTGTTGTCAGTAGACCACTTTAGATATACTCCTAACTACCTGTGATTCATCTCAGATATATTACTGTTGTCAGTAACTTACCTTAGATATATTCCTGCCACCTGTGACTCTCCCTAGATTTATTACTGTTGTCAGTAACTCAATTTGAAAAGATCACTGCTATCAGTGTTTCACCTCAGATTTATTACTGTTGTCAGTAACTCACATCTGACTTACTGACGTGACCTCTATTTCACCACACTACTACCTTACCAATATGTAACAGCTGATTGTTCTACTGAGCAAGCCATTCTACTTCTCCACACTAGTCAATAATTGCCCTTCCTACTGTTGTCAGTAACTTATTGCCTCTTACCAAATCAGACATTACCACGCCATCACTACCCTACTCAACACACCACTGAATTAGATACATTGGCTAACATACCTCTGAATCAGATTCAGAAAATGCCACACTCCAACATCATGTTTCTAAGAATATCATACACCTGTATACTATTGGCAATACTAATTAACCTATCACTAAGTTTAAACAGCAAAAATCACATGACCATCCCTATAATACACACACATACCCGATATGACGACCATATTGGACAAATCCACCCAAATAACTATCCAAAAATAAATTACCACAGACTAATACACATAAAACAAACAAATCCACCTCAAATTTGCAAGGAAATCTGTTCAAACACATCCTCCCTATCATGCATCCTTATCAATGCACGATCAATGAAAAACAAACTCCCTATATTTAATGATCTAACAACAGACTCTAAACCAGACATCTTATGTGTCACAGAGACTTGGCTTTCTGAAACGGACACAGTCTACCTAAACCAACTTGATAATGAAAACTATGACCTATTTTATAAACACAGATCCTACAAAAAAGGCGGAGGAGTCCTAATGATGACAAAAATATATTAAATGCCAAATCAATCCAATCAAATATCTCTAACAGACACATTATTGATAAAAATCGGCCTCATGAAAATCTGCTTAATTTATAGACCTCCAGACCAAAGTGCAGATTGCCTGGACTCCTTTATTGATCTCCTCAGCTCATCCACTGAACAAAACCCTGTAATCATGCTAGGAGATTTTAACCTTCCATCACTATCAACACATAACTCCAAATTATTCCTGGATGCTATATCAGATATAGATTATCATCAAATAATAAACACAGCAACACATATAAAAGGAGGAACACTAGATCTGATTTTTCTCCCCGATTCACTCTTCAAAACTAATCAACCCAAATTCCATAGCATTCACAGAGACACCCTGGTCTGATCATTATATTATCAAAATAAATCTCACATATCATACTGCTAATGTCAAAAACTATACATTAAGTGGCCCCACATCAAAATTTAAAAAATTTAATGAAACGGAATTCCTCGATTCAACTATCCCCCACCTCTTGCCAACCACATCAGATCTTGATGACGCTGTCAACAACTGGTATAAAACCATCAATAATGCAGCCAAAATTAATCACACAAATAAACAAAGGACACACCCCAAAACAAAAAGCATACCATGGTTCAACAATACATTAAAACAAATGAAAAAAGAACTAAGAAAACATGAAATTAAATGGAGAAAATCAAAATTGACTATACATAAGGAAATACAACAACCATCTCATAAAATATAAAGAAACACTAGATAACACAAAGAAAAACTATTACGCAGCAACCTTATCAAAATCATATAACAGACCTAGAGAACTATTTTCTATCATCAGAAATCTTACCAATAACGCTCAAACCTCTAGCAACGAAATCACTGACATCTCAGTACAAACACTAGCTAATCATTACCAAAACAAATCAAAAAAACCTCAAAATGTCTCTAGATACGATTAGCACCTCACACCAGTCTGTTGACGAATGGTCAGACTTTTACCCCATTTCAAGTACGACATTAAAAACTATCATATCCGGACTCAATACCACAACTTCTTATTTAGACCCATGCCCAGTGTCATGGATAAAAAACACACTACCAACTCTACTATCCTTCATGCTCCCAATAGTCAACCTCTCATTATCCCAAGGTTACCTCCCACAATCGCTCAAACACGCACAAATACGCCCAATCCTAAAGAATGGCAAACTAGATAAAACATCCCCAGTATCATACAGGCCCATTTCTAGCATACCATTTTTGGCCAAAATAATAGAAAAAGTAGTGCAATTACAAACACAGGAATTCATTGAAACATCTTACCCACTTGACGACCAACAATATGGATTTCGGCCACGCCACGGAGTAGAAACACTACTAACAGTATTAATTGATACTCTCCTAAGAGGAATCGACAATCATAAACAAGCTTTCATCCTCCTCTTCATTGACATATCAGCGGCCTTTGATAGTGTACATCACTCAATAATGCTCAGCAACCTAAGGCAAATAGGTATAAACTCTACAGTACATAAAATGGTTCACCTCCTATTTACACAATAGAACACAAAATGTACGAATAGGTAATCAAACTTCAACTACATATAACCAAGAAATAGGTTTACCACAAGGATCTGCACTATTTACATAAAACCGGTCTGCAATATCTTTAAAAAATTTGGAGTACAATATCACCTATATGCAGATGATATTATGATGTACATTCCTTTTACTATCCCTAACCTACCGTTACAACTCCTCTCAGACTGCTATAACGAAATCACAATTTGGCTAAAAACTCAAAACCTCCACATAAACCATGCTAAAACCGAAGTCCTAATCGTATCAAAAAATCAATCATTTATCCCCCCAACCCATATAACACTACAAGATCAAGAAATTAAAATAAAAAATGAAATAAGATATCTAGGTGTTATCTTAGATACACACCTTACAATGGAAACCCACATTAGAAATACCATAAAGAAAATCTATTTCAAACTTAAAATTCTCAAACAACTACGCCCGCTATTATTTGTACAAGATTTCATTAATATAACACAAGCTATCATAACCCCTCACTTTGATTTTGCCAACCTAATACTAATGGGCATTTCAAAACAGAACATTAAAAGAATTAAACTAGCCCAAAATGCAACGGCAAGAATTATACTAAAAATAAACTCACTCCAACACATAACACCAATACTAGCATCCCTTCATTGGTTACCAATACAAAGCAGGATAATATACAAAACAATAATAACCTCATTCAAAGCATTAAATGACATGGCTCCGACCACCCTATGTAATCTAATATGCAAAGAAACACCTAAACCTACTCACAGAAATGAACAATTAAATAAACTAAAGATCCCGAAGGACTTCATAAAAGCACATAAATTAACCAACAAGAGAGCCTTCTCTCACATAGCTCCAACTATCTGGAATTCCCTACCAGAGTATCTACGATCACTAACAGAGATCATGGAATTCCGCAAAAAATTAAAAACGTATCTATTCAATAAACATTATAACACCATGGAAAACCTTGAACTCAATTTAGATAAAGGCTAAACAGGTAACTGACCACATAAAATACAAACCTCCTACCTAAATGGACAACACACATAGTTCAATCGAAATGACGATCCAATCTCTTATGCCCTAATACCTCCTCATGTATATAGTTGTTTCTGTAATGTACTGTCTTATGTTATTTAGACATTACATTTGTTAGTTAATTGTTTTAACACGGTTCCAGTTTAAATTCACTGTTTAGTTTCCTAGACTTAACTTTGTTTAATTTATGATAATTTTAAGATGTTCTATGTAAAATTAAGATGTTCTATGTAAAACAAACTTCGCTTTGTTATTTGTTGTTATTTGTACACCGCAACTGATCTCTGGAAGATGCGGTATAAAATGAGTGTTAAATAAAAATAAAATAAATAAATAAATGGGGCTTTGCTCTTTTCTCTAGAGCAAAGAGATGAAGCAACTATCTCGCAGGGTAATGTCACCAGAAATCACAAATCCCCAATTTTAAAGAATTCAGGCATAGCACTGGATATCAAACAGCCCCCCCCCCAAAAAAAAATGACCTCATTCAGAAGGATGGGGTTACAATGTAACCCGTTAAAGCCTGATAAGAAAAATGATATCTATCAATATTTGATGGGTTATCATAGCATGTAGTAACGCTGATAGCGTAGCTAGATTAACAAAGGGGGGATTCTGGAGCAGTTCCTGGAGGAAATGTTCATAACCCATTATTAAAAGGAGACCAAGGCAATCCCACTGCTTACCCCCAGCACGCAGTGTAGAGCACCATGCTGTAATATGACAGGTACTTGTGATCTTGATTGGCCACTTTTGCAAACAGATGCCTGGTGTGCTGCAGTATGGCATATCTTGTGTTGTCACCATACAGCTACTCTTTTGCCTTTAATTGTTCTCAGAGATTGACTGCTCTGGATATGAACTGAGTCACTCCTCGGGCAGGACATGGGTGTTACAGGGCAGGCCAATAGTTACCCACATGCCGATGGGAGTTGTACAGTAGTGGGCTTGGAGCCCTCCTGGGAAGATCCCTCAGCTCTAGGATGAGCCACAACTATGTTGTTTCCCTATGATCTGGGAATCAGGGAAGTAGTAGTGTGCGGGGTAGACCCTGGGAAACAATCACAGGGGTCATAAGATCAGGGATCCCACTGCTGAGCCAAAGAGATTACCTCTATCCCCATGGCTCCTGGAGGGAGTGATGTAGTTAACAAGGGGGCCAACAACCGGGCACGAATCCACGTGCAGCAAACACCCAGTAAAAAACGTGGATTACAACGAAAAGACGTGTGAAATAAAACTTTATTAGTAACCCACTTCAGCCACTGGCCCGACACTGGCCGTGTTTCGAAAAACCTTCTTCAGGGTGTGACAATGCAGAGGCTCAGAAAGAGAAGAAAAAGGGTTTAAAACACCTTCTGTCACCTCATATGTTTACGGATACAGGACAGGAAGGGGTTAAGATTTCAGCACATGAACCTTCTCTGCAAAGAAGAGCAGGGAAAGAACCACACCCTAGCTCTAGGCTAACCCAGAGACCTAGCCAATCAGGGAGGTGGGCGGAGTCAGACCGGATTGGGCCTCCCTGCACTCATAACCAGGAAGCAGCAGTTAGTAGGGAGAGAGAAAGGGGAACGAAGGACAGAACCGGAGAAAGGAGGAGGAAAGGAGTTACAAGGACCGGAGGTGGAGTTGAAAGGAGAGTTCCTGTGGGTGGTCCAGGAAGAGACCCAGGCAGAGCTCAGCTCCAAGGGAGAGTGGACCCTGGAAGAGACCCCGAGCCAGACTCAGGATCCTTGGACATAGACTTGGAGTCAGTGGAGTTCCCCAGAGTTAAAAGCTGCCAGAACCAGGTCAGAGCAAAACCTTTTGAACCTTGTAAAGTAGATAGCTCTGAAGTAAGCCAGTCTCGAGAGAGTGGTAATAGAGTGCTTTCTAGGAGGAACAGGCCTGTACCAAGTTTTGAAAGGAAACCTGGAATTACCAGAGAGAAGTTGGGCTGTAGGAGAATCCCTATTGAGAAACTGCAAGTATTTCCCTTATACAGACAGCGTGACCAGAGCACTAGCTCAGAAGGTAGCACACCTGCCTATCAGCAAAAGACTAATTGGCAGCTACCGGGCAGAGAACTAGGAACAGATCCTGAGGACCAGGCTGTGCTGAGGGATCTCATAAGGCAGTACCAGAAGAGACATATCCCTCCCAACCAGAGGCAACTACCTAGGCAAGGCAAGGAGGAAATAAACCCCTTTTATGAGGTGTTAAGAGGGGCTGATAAACCCAAAGCCTTGCAAGTGCCCAGAAGACAGAGAGTAAATGGAAACAGCTTCAGGCTATAATTAAGGAATTAAAGTCTGAAGGCTTATATGTTCCCCAGGATAAAGGGATTTCAGAGAGGCTGGAAGAACCAATGGCGTTAGGGGCTCCCTTATCCAGTAACAGTGATTCTGAGATGGAATGTGGAATGTGTATGAAAGAGTAAGGATCTATAATTTATTCAGGTTCTATGACTGAGTGCTGTGAAGCCCAAATCGAGATTCTTAGAGTTTGCACAAGAAACAGCAGCGTTCTGCTGGGTGCAATGACTCAAAGCTTCATACCTTGCAGCTGTGTATGAAAGGCAACGTAAGGAAGTGTTCCTGCACAAGAAGCCTGTTATCAAGAGGCCAAGAGAGTGTGGAGATTGCCATTTTATTTAAAGCTGTTAAAGCAAGATATGAATATTAGAAAGAAAAAACAACAGCTAGAAGTGTCCTTTATTGAGAGCTGATACTTGGAAAGCATTGCTAGCATTCTGGGAAAGTTGTTGTATTGATAAAGCTGGAAGAAGCCTAAAAGCATTTAAGTTTGTTACCTGTCCTTGAGAAGAATCAGGAGAACTGACTTTATACTTGGACTTTCATTTGGTACAAAAAGTTACCACTTTACTTTCTGTGTTGGGGGAGTAAATCCTGTGCGGTTCTTTATGCAATACTTTGTGCTATACTTTGTGCAACAATAAAAGTATTCTTTAACTTGAAACCCAACCTTGGCTGTCGTCACTTCGGTCCACAACTACACTAGGACACAGGGCTACAGCACTACCAAGGACTTTAAAATCCCGTGTCTCACTTACCAACTACCTAATATGCCCAGAGCTAGGTGGTGAGGTGTCACAAGGGGCTTAAATGGCTAAAAGCAAATAAAAATAAAAACATGAACATAAACTTGAATATAAGAAAAGGTGGGAAGGGGACATTGGAAACAAGACAAAACATATAAATCAGTATGTAAATAAATATTTGAATCTCGAAAACTATAAGACCATAAGATAAGTACAACCTAAAAATCGGAGCTAAAATAATGACCATTAACATAACTATCAAAATAAATAATGTATACAATCAATAAATATTATAAAAAGGTAAAATTTATAAAAACATAAGTGGAAACTTACATAAAGTAAAAAAGTATATAAACAATCTGAACATGTATAAATAAATAATTTATAACTAAGAACCTAATGAATTATCTCAACAAATATAATACCACAAACTTAATATCTCAAAACTTATTGAATTAACATATACATTAAAAAATAATAAATGATTAACATATATAAAATCTATAACAATTGTACTATATAAACTAAAAACGAAAAAGTGAGAACTCCTCAGGAGTGTGACCAATATCAGGCATCAAAAAACATACCTGTATTTATGTGCTACTCATATAAATGTTGCTTATATTGTTGTAACCTGAATAAAAAGGGGGCTTTCATAAATTAAACTGTGCTTGCTGCTATGCACTTATAAAGACAAAAGCACAACCAAAATAAATGGGCAGCTAGATTATGAGCCCGGACACCTATACTGACCAAATAACAAGTGTGCAAAGGGGAACAGGGACAGTATGAACATTATTAACAAATCACTCTCTCAATCCATAAGACAAAATGTGCCAAGCAGAATAATTTAACAGTTTAATTTATGAAAGCCCCCTTTTTATTCAGCGTTTTATGTCAGTAGTTATTCACTGCGGGGTTAATGAAAGTTTGCTGTCCTTGGTCATGCCTATACTTGACGGTTTGATCTAATTTTTCCCTTTAGTTTTTAGTATCCTTTTTTATCCTGTTTATAAGGTATACGCCGCCCATTTGTTTTCCAAGGCATTATCCAGATTTGAATAACGTACTTGAATATTCTGTAAATAGTTAGCTAGTTTATATAGCTTTACCCTGTTATTCCCAAGTTTAAAAAACCCTGTTACCTGTAAAATGCATTTTTCAGTTCTATGTATGCATATGTCTTGTTCCATGTAAACCGAGCTGATGACAATAGCGCGGTATATAAAAGATGTTAAATAAATAAAATAAAATAAATTATCGCGTGTTTAGCTTAAAGGATAGGTGCTTTTTTAGTTTTACATTGGTTTGTCTCAAATTTTATAGCGCCCATACATTTGAGATATTTTCCTTTGTTGCATGGTGATCTTCGTTGTTATGTGCCCTTTTAAAGCACCATATAACGTTTATTTTTATTTTCAAATCTTACAGACGCTGATAAAGGGTTTTGGCAGGTAAACGCATGGCAAAGTCCCGACAGTCTTTTAACCTTAGCTTTTTAACCTTAGTCATTTCCGGGTTCAAATGAACTGGTTTGGGTTTTCTATCTCATCATCACACAAGCATTAGACTGTTTGGTTCGTCTTTCTCATTTATTACACTCATTTTTCTGGTGGGTGTACTAACATGTATTTGGATATGGTGACACCTATTACGTAAGATACATAAAATATGTAAAATAATAAATTTTCAAAAAATCCATTTTGTAGGATGTTGGTTATATTGTTGCTAACATTACACACGAAGAGCCTTCTTGGTTGGTCAGATTTTTAGTTCTTTGTACGCATAACATTCATTCGTCTTTTAGATACAGTTTTCCCTTCAATTGAGTATACACAGTTTAGAGACTGATATTTTTATATTTTAGGTCACTTATTTATTTATTGTTTTATGCATACATGAGCTTAGAGACACATTTTTTTTATCTTATTTCCTACAGGATTAGTGCTCATCAGTTTTTCTACATTACCATTTGGGCATACGAGCCATTTTGGACAGGTATTAATTCATTTCATTGGGTCTGGCCCCATATCATTCTAGAGTACTTTTATGAGAGAAAATTTAATAATGTGTTTTAGGATTAGGGTTATGCACAAGACACGGATTTTCTATTGGAGTTTTTTTAATTAAAATTTTTTTATATGTAGTCACCACTGTTTTGCTTCTGTTTTTCATCCTCATCTCTCTGTTTATCCTCCTTTTTATAGGCAGTTTTATTTATTTATTCATGCTTTTACTTTTTTAGGATTTCTAAGGTTACAACAATATAAGCGACATTTATATGAGTAGCACATAAATACAGGTATGTTTTTTGATGCTTGGTATTGGTCACACTCCTGAGGAGTTCTCACTTTTTCGTTTTTAGTTTATATAGTACAATTGTTATAGATTTTATATATGTTAATCATTTATTATTATTATTTTTTAATGTATATTGTGGCAGTCGCCTAGTAGGGACGGGAAGCCATCTTGAATTCCTCTTTACCAAGGATTGTAGTTGTGTATAGAGATAAATGAACCAAGTGGTTGTTTCAAAGCACACAGGAATTTTATTAGCTTCCGTGGCAAGCGGGTAACAAATCTTTAAAGCAGTTGTACACTCAAGTCAAAGAAAATAAAGGATAATCTTCTCCCATTAAAGCAAAGCTCACAACAAGTGTTGTAGAATTATTTACACAGGCTTTCTTTTCTTTTCCCTTTATGAGGCTTCTCAATTCCGTAATCATAAAGCACATGTATTTACAATTCCTAACTTCTCACTGCTCTCAGGCTTTCATTACTTAGCCACAATGCACATATCACAGTCCATCTCAGAACAAGCTGAAGTCAGGTCACTTTCTTTACTTTCTACCTCCATGCTTTCTGCTGAGCTGTATCTTGGCAAAGTTTGAAAACGCTCGGGCACTTTATGCTTAAATGTCCTTTAACAGGTTAAACAGCCTATTCCACTGAATGGCCCCTTCTCCTCTAGGTAGGAGTTCAACGGGCTTCTCCTGTTCAGTTTCTCCTGAAAACCCCTTCTTCCTAATCCGGGTTTTCTCAGGCCTAAACCTCTCCTCAGAGTCAGAGCAAGAAACACAGGGTTTTGGCTTTACTGCTTTCTTTCTCCTACCTTGGAGTCTTGTTGCAGCACCTTCCTGGCTGAGGCTTCTGTGGCTTGTGACTCTCTCTGCCTCTGAGCTAGACAGGGAATCAGGGTAAGACCTCCACTTCCCTTCCTGGGGCTTCTGCTGCCTGCAGACAGACCCTTCATCAGAGTCTAAGCACTCTTGCCTTAGCCTTCTCAAAGCCAACCTTTTCTCTCTCTCCCTCTTGCCAGTCTGTTTGGTCCTCTGACTGGAACCTTCTCTGTAGCTTCCTTGGCTGCAGTGCTGGCTGCTCTTCTCTGCTGCTGCTCTCTTTGTGGCTGCTTCTTGCAACTTTGTTTGTTTTCTCAAACTTAAACGTTGAGCAGGGCACCTCCCTCTCTGACTCCACCCACTTGTACCTCCTACTCTTACCTGAGGTTGTCATGGAGTCTGGGAGTGGCTTAAACCTAGCTCTACCCTCTTGGTTTCTCTCAGGGATTTTGCTGTGGTGTATGTGTTCTAGTGCACCCATCCCCCGAAAAGAAGAAAAAGTTCTTCTCTCTCTTATTTCCATGCTGAGCTGCACTCTCCTTACCACAATATGTTAATTCAATAAGTTTTGAGATATTAAGTTTATGTGGTATTATATTTGTTGAGATAATTCATTAGGTTCTTAGTTATAAATTATTTATTTATACATGTTCAGATTGTTTGTATACGTTTTTACTTTATGTAAGTTTCCACTTATGTTTTTATTAATTTACCTTTTTATAATATTTATTGATTGTATACATTATTTATTTTGATAGTTATGTTAATGGTCATTATTTTAGCTCCGATTTTTAGGTTGTACTTATCTTATGGTCTTATAGTTTGTAAATAAATATTTGAATCTCATACTGATTTATATGTTTTGTCTTGTTTCCAATGTCCCCTTCCCACCTTTTCTTATATTCAAGTTTATGTTCATGTTTTTATTTTTATTTGCTTTTAGCCATTTAAGCCCCTGAAGAAGGTTTTTCGAAACACGGCCAGTGTCGGGCCAGTGGCTGAAGTGGGTTACTAATAAAGTTTATTTCACACGTCTTTTCGTTGTAATCCATGTTTTTTACTGGGAGTTAACATTGGGGCCCATACCGTTGGAGGTTGTTGGATGCAAGCAGGGCTATTACCTTGGTACCATGCCTTAGCGTCCTGTGCCTAGAGTTATGACATAGTGGTTCAGAGGCAACGGACTCGAGTCATAAGAGCCCGACAGCCCTCAGGGAGGCCTCTGAACAATCACTGAGTTGTGAGTTGCCCGGTGTGCCTTGATAGAGCATCTATGCATATTAGCTCTTATGAATCCCCAGAGGGGCTCTCTTGGGCCTAATGCCCATAGCACAGTTGATGGGCATTTGGGAACTGGCCACCACCCTGGCTTCAAGGACAGGTGTTCCACAGAGGAGCAGGTGGGAGGAGAATGCATTTCCATTCATGTTCAAGATTGTTCAGATATGCGTAGAATTAACCAGATGAGGATTGGTCCCGCGGCAACCCTTGGAATTCTGTCTGGCACTATGTGGAAAGCATCAAGGGCCAAAAAAACAGTGTTCAGTCAATGCATCGCAAGTTTTCAGTCAGCGCTCTGCCCGTGGTGTACATCTCCTCGGATCAGATAGATCACTACCCAGCCCTCACAGTGAGGAAGTTGCTCAAATGAAGCCAAGAACAGTTGGATACCCCCCCTCAATTGTATTTTGTTTTGGTTCTGTCCAGTTCATACTGATTTCTGGTGACTCCAGAGTCTCCTTGGCAAGGTATGACCAGGAGTAGATTGCCAGGCCTCTTCTTCCAAGGAAATGTGACTTTGGGCGAGTCTTTTACCCCACAAGGAGTGCCAGTTGGAACTGAACCCTGGACTCCTAGTTACTAGGTTGGTGCTCTAGCTGTTGGGCTACTCCTCCATTCTGTGGTGACCATGGGGAGGAGAAGTGAGATCTGTTCCCTCAGCTCCCCCTGCACCCCACCTCCATAGAAGAAACTTATGCCAGCTGCCATCAACACTGTGGGGATTCATATAGGCAGTTGCAGGGGAACTGGATATACTTCGTGCTGTGGCAGCCTCCTTTGGCATGATAGCATGCTTGGCATCCCTTCAGTACCGGTGCAGTCAGCTAGCCTATGTGACCAGTACTGGGGAGAGGGCACCTGTCGGCATCCAAGCAAAGGCATGCTGTCCTCTGTAGCAGCAGAGGCTAGAAGTATGCTATGCTCCCATATCGAGTTGGTCACGAGCTATAGCTGCTGGCCAGGTGCAGGCCAGCCATTATGGAAGGACCCCATCTGGCCATGGCAATACCTCCCTTAGAGCTACCGAAAACACTAAGCGCTGGTATTTCCTTAGTTATAAGGAAGGATCAGTATTTCAGTGCTCCGCTGATTCAGCCGAGGCTGATGCTGACCCACCATGGCCTGATGGTGCCTGTGCAGCCAGAGAGTCCCAAAATCCCTGGAAATCCACGCTGTGCTGACTGGCACTGAGGGAAGATGGACCAATGTCTATCAGCGCCAGGAGGTCGATGAAAGTGGTGGTAGTGGGGCACTCCAAGGACTTGTTCATCCCCCATTGGCGTGTCATTCTCCACTGCCATGGCACTGTCCAATGGTAATGGGGTAGGAAGCACCAAGCGATGGGGTGGAGCTTGGGCAAAATCTGGATTTGGCATGGCATGGCATGGCTGGCAGGACGCAGCATAGATGGAGTAAGGTTCCCAGCTTGGCATGGCGGCCCGCTGGCTGATGGTCCTCCTAATAAGCCAGGCCAGGGATGGAGGCCTTTTTCCAGCACATCCTATGCCCGGCTTGCTCCATGCTTCTGGAGGTGCTGCTCCTCAAGCATGTAAGTGCTTGGCCTTCGGCAGGGGCAACTGGCCAGTGGTGCTCCTCAAGCTAGTCTGCATTTGGCATTGTGAGGGAGCAAGATTCTTCTAGGCGGTTTCCCTATATACATCCACAGCTGACTGGGGCGTCCACTGTGGATCCACACACAATCCATGGCTCCATGGCCTGCAGGCAGAAGGGAGGGTTCTGCAGCTACATGCTCCATGTGGCGCAGGGGACACTCACCGATAGCAGCTGAGGCGGGTCATCTGATGCAATCTCACAGGTATAAGGGGAAAATATTAGAAAGAAGTTTTAATATTCATACATTGATAAATAAGTAGATAAAGTAGAAGAGAGCAGAGAATCCATCCGCATGGCTGGGCGTATAGAATAGACTGAGGTGGCAAGGGGGCAGCACTGTGGTAGGGTGATTGCCACATGCTCAGAAGAGTCTTCAGGAGAGCGTTTCCATCCATGGCGCTGTTGGATGACGTCACCCATGTATGGCTGACTCATCCTGCTTGTCCATTGAGAAACTAGTCTATTAACCATGTTTCTCTGATGACCTCTGTTTTATAATGACTCTAACACCACCTTCACTTTACATAATTATTTGTAGTTTTCAGCCATCGTTCCCCTAACAAAAGGAGGGAGAGAGAAAGGGAGCAGAATTGGAGCACTGAAAACTGAGAAAAGAGGAAGATGGAGGGAGACTATTACTTGTGGTAATCAAATTTTCAGAGCTCTGAATTTTGAGCCAGTTGAACAAAGAAACCTGCTATAGTGCTTTTGGCTATCACTTAACTCTAAAATAATATATAAAATCATTATTCTATTAGTTAATATAGTTAATAAAAAGATAGTAGCATCCATTCTTACCTAATTACCCCTGAATTGGTCAGCCTCCTATTTTGCTCTTATCACCAGCTACCACCACCTAGCTATCTGGCAGCAGTTTAAACTTCACTGCCTTCAGAAGTTCCTCCTTGTGCTTATTGCCATTAGCCGAGGTCTTGTAGCCAGTGATGCATCTTTCTCTGCATATAAAAATTTGTAAAGGGCAACTTGCGTAGAGCAATAAAAAAAACTTTCTTGTTCTTTGTGTTTGTACACAAACCCACTGGTAGGGTCTAGTGAGGCAAAAGCCACCTGGGGCATATGAGAGCCAGAGGAGAATGAGTTAATACAGTAATACAAAAAAAACCCATCAAAATGTATGCATCTCAGTACAATTCCAGCATTCAGACATGGAGATTTCAGAGATATGTAACATCATATGGAAAAGATGTGAAAACACACTTATGAGTAAGTGGTGGACAGAGAGAGGGTAAAAGGCAACCATGAGATATAAACATAACAGCTTAGCATAAAGAAGAAACAATGGCCCCCAGTATAGTTGTCAGAACACAGGGAATTAAAGAGATTTATTTCTTGGGAACTGAGGGGTGGGAGACAACCAAGCAAGAGAACCAGGTAAAGAACTGAGCGAGGGGGCAGAGGTCAGATATCAATCTGACAAGGCCCAAGCTGATAATTCCAGACATGGGCCCCCCCCCCAATAAAAAGGTCAGCGGAGAGGGGTACAGATATGAGTAGAATAACATGGCAAATCACACAAGTGGGGGCCCTAGACAGCTGGAACAAGAATTAGATAATTAGAGAAGAATGTCCGAAAGCAAGAATGGTCCTGAGCAAGGGTATATAATGTGACAGGACCAGTTACACGATGAGTTTGTCTCCTGCGCAGTGAAGGCTGTGTGGGGTATGGATTCCCTGAGTTCCCTATTGCCCCAGTATCCCTGTTGTCGTGTCCGAGAGTTTTGTGTGTGTGCCGATTTGTCTTGTGTATGTCTGTTACAGTGATCTCTTGTGTCCAGGAAAGCCTGTCATACATTCTCTCACTCGCTGTTGAGTCAGGAAGTAAGACAGAATCATGCAGGCAGGACTAGACAGACATTCTTGCTGTTAGAGATCTACATCTGTACAGAATGACCCTGTTTGTTTGCTGTGAGAGGTGACAAGATCTGTAATTCCACTGGACTGTTTTCCTCTGTTCTTAGGTTTTCTTTTGTTTCTGTAAGATAGGGAATAATAAAAGGATCCTTATGGAAGAAAAATCTGTGAGATAGTTATTACCATGTATGAGCATGTTGTCCTGCATAAGGTGAGATTTTATTGGGAAGTGTAAGTCCTCTGTGTGTGTTTCTTTTATTGGGAAGTGATGTGTCCTCCCTGAGTGGTTCCCCTTTTGGACAGAGGAAGGTGTCTGCTTGGGAACTGGTTGGCCCACAGTCCGGCTGACCCTTCGCCCTGTACAGGCACCAAAATACTTCAGGAGCTGGAACCCAGAGACCAAGGTTCAAATCCCACTGACATTCCTTGTGGTCTTTGGCAAGTCACAAACTTTCCATTACTTTCTAGGAACAGGGAAATAATTTATGTACCTAAATGTGACTCACCTTGTGCTACCACTGGAAAGATGTGAGCTAAATACAAATAAATAATAATAAAAAAAGGTATGAATGTTCTAAAGTTTATATGTGGCCATATCAAAGGGGAACACCAGCGAGCTAACTGGTTTCTCTGAGGGGTCTCCAAACTGTCCAGGGCACCTAATGGTCTAGGAATAGGCCTGGGAGATACATGATGAAACTGGGGTGCAGGTCTCTCTTGAACCTGCTGTGACAGTTAAGTGACTGCAAGATAAAGGTCTCCAGATTAATTTTAGTTTTTATTTTTCTTTAGCAGCTCCTGCAGTAGCTCATTCAGCTGAAAAGTTAGCAAAGTAAAATGGGGGAATGGGGACAAAAAAAGATGGGAACAGAGTGCAAGCACTTCTAATTGGCTGTTTAAGGAAAAAGGGGTTTCTTGGGCAGAGCGCAATTTGGCGGCTGAGGGAAGCTGTAAACCTGAAAGTAAACTGTCTCACAGCCTTACTGAAGCGCCGGCTGCAAGAGTTTCTTGCTGCTGCTGCTGCCGCCGCCACATTGGAGGATAGCAAACGCAGCAACAAAAAGAGCCACTTGCAGCTAGGGCTTCAGTGAGGTTCTGACCCAGCAGGAAGAGGAAAGCAAGACTTTCTCGCCATAAAACGTTTCCAGGAAGGGAGAAGCATTTGGGAAACAGGAAATCTTATTTGTGGGCCACAAGTTCCACGCTTCTAAGGTAACGGATAAACAGTTAAAAGTTGTCCAAAATCGTTTGACATTATAAATTTAACCGGAACATTTGCGGGAGTCCAGATATCAGGCCTTCCATTCTGCCCGAATCCTAATTTACACTAGCAGGGCTTTGGTATTAGATATTCAGCAGAGATGCACTTACTTTTTCTCAAAAGTAGTAAACTTGAATGCACGTTGATAGCGCCTCCTGTCCATGGTGCTGTAACAGCCTTTTCATTCTGCATTTCTTGGGTAAGACGTTGAATCCTTCAAAGCTGAATCCTTCAAAGCACACTTCTTGCCTTGTCTAGAAATAATGTGCTCCGAATTAATGGAAAACAGTCTATTACAGGAGTCACAGCTCTCACAATCCTCTCAGGGGTCACACTCTGTCAATTCTCTTCCCAGAATAGTCTCCACTTAACTTGAAAAAAAATCTCAGCAGGGCTGAAGTCTATATTACGCAAGCGCAACCTTAGCTATTCAGGAACCGGAAGCAGCTGCTTACAGCAAGTACTCACAGTGGATTCTGAAATTCTTCCGTGTTGGTGCGCATGCGCATATCAGTGTTGCGCCTCAGATGACTGAAAGTGTAAATTAGGCAGAAAAGCGTCGTGGCTCATTGTCAGCGGGAGCGTGGTTAAAAATTAAACTGCCCTAGAGAAAGATTCCACTTGTAAATGAAAACGCAGTCAAATTTGGCGCGAAACACGCCTACTGAGCAACAACAGTGCCTGGGATTATGGTCTTGTGCCCCTCACTAGCATGGCGGGCTTGGCGTCACTTCCGCCCCTCTGATTGATGTAGCTGCTAGAAGGGAGCGAGCGCTGGAGGCCAGGTCCGTGCGATAGGTAGCGCAATATTGAGGTAAGGGGCTCCCTTTGGGGGCCATAAATGAAGGAAGGGGAGAACTCTCAGCATAGAATCATTACCGGTAGAAACAAGGACCTTCCACCCCCTCCCCCCAAAAAACTCTCCCCTTGGATCCTTCTCCATCTCTTCCCTGTCTTAACCCTCCAATACCGCTGGGGGATCACCAACAGGCTCTTCCCCTCCTCAAAACACCATTAAGGCCACTAACGCCCCCCCCCCAAAAAAAAACCCCAAAACAACCCTCACCATCCTGTTTCCACTCTGTTGCAAGACGGAGAGCACAAGCAGCATTACCTCCCAGCACCAGAGTTGCCAAATTACCAAGTCCAGGAGAGTGATACGTTTGTTAATCCTGGTTTTGAACTTGCATCCTAAAGCAGTGTGGTACTTGTAGTCACTGATTTTACCCATTTAAATCATGCATAGGTTCCATAATGCACCCTAATAGGATTGTCAAAAATCCAGGACTGGCTTTAAAACTCCCTCCTAGAACTATTCCCCAACACTGCTGAGATGAGTAGCATTCTCCCCCATTATTACAGATACCAATATTTACACTCTCCCTGCTCCTTTAGCAGCATTTGTGTCCATCCTCACTCTAACAGTACCAAATCCACCAGCAGCTTCTCTCTCCATGGCTACTGAGATTATGAACATTCCCCTCCAACAACACTGGAACCACCAGTAGCTCCCTTCCTCCACACACTACTGGGACCTCCAGTAACAATTCCTCTCCTCTCAAGTACCATAGGACCAATATTGCTCCATCTTCCTCCAACCACAAGGACCAACACCAACCCTTTTCCTCCAGTACTTCCAAAATCACCAGTGTCCCTCCACTGGCAGTTCCTCATAACCTGCAGCAATCCCCATCTCAAACACTACTAGGGCGACAAACACCTCTCATTCTTCCTGTCCAACAGTGTGACTCAAGCTGTTCCTGGTGCACTCCCTAGCCAGTCTTGTTCTCAGGATACCAACAATAAATATGCCCGAGAGAGATTTGCATCTACTGCATGCAAATCTGTTTCATGCGTATTCACTGTGGATATCCTACAAACCAGACTGGATGGGGGGGGGGGGGGGAAGAGCACCAGGATTAGCTTGAGAAACACAGCTGTCCAATATCACCAGAGCAACCAATACCTGGAATCAGAAATGCTTTTACCATGCTCCACAGGACCACCAGTGCCTACCTTACAATAGTATTGAGATCAACAGTACCCCCTTCCATTCCCCAACAGAACCAGGACCAACATCCCTCTGCATGTTACCTTAGTAACAAGTACATAACAACATTGTTCCTAGATGTACCTATTCAGTAATATTACATCTGTAAATAGATTGTAAATAGTTTCCCTTGTTATCCAAGTTCCTTCCCTTGTTATCTGTAAACTCATGCAAGTTGACTGTACTGAGATTTTTGTTCTATGTGAACCGCGCTGATGCTGAATAGTGCGGTATATAAGAGAATTTAAATAAATAAATAAATAAATCAGATAGAGACCAAAGTGTCCCATTCAGACTGCCTAGTTAGATTGTTAAGTAGTAACAGCAGTTGCATGCAGGTTACCCACGTATCTTAGAATCATAGAAGGATGATGGGAGAAAAAGACCATATGGCCTATCCAGTCTGCCCTTCAATATCAACTACTATAGTCCATTTATGCACGGAGGTATTTAAACATCTCTGTCATATCTTCTCTCTTCCACCTTTCCTCCAAAGTATACATATTGAGATCTTTAAATCTGTCCCCATATGCCTTATGACGAAGTCTACTGACCATTTTGGTAGCCGCCCTCTGCACAGATTCCATCCTTTGTATATCCTTTTGAAGGTGTGGTCTCCAGAATTGCACACAATAACTCCAAATGAGGTCTCACCAAAGACTTGCACAGAAGCACTATCACTTCCTTTTTCCTGCTGGCCATTCTTCTGGCTTTTGCCATCGTCTTTTCTACCTGTTTAGCTACTTTAAGATCATCAGAAACAATCACGCCCAGGTCCCGCTCTTCTTTTGTGGACAGAAGTACTTCATCCCTTATACTGTACTGCTCTCTTGGATTTTTGCAGCCCAAATGCATGACCCTGCATTTTTTAGCATTAAATCTTAATTGCAAAATTCTTGACCATTCTTCAAGCTTAGCAAGATCCCTCCTCATGTTATCTACTCATTCCTTGGTGTCTACTCTATCGCAGATTTTGGTATCATCTGCAAAGAGGCAAACCTTACCTGACAGCCCTTCTGCAATATCACTAACAAAAATGTTAAAAGCTATTTTCATAGAAGTGCAAAAAGTAATTTCAATGTGTTTTGATCTGAAGCCTTCAAGGCTTGATTTTCATCCTCGTATTATTTAGGGGCATTTTGGGTATCTCTCACTTTGTTATGATTTCTAGCTCTGTCTTTTGTTTGCACCATCTCTGGGAGGACACTCCAGGCATCCACATTTATGTGAGAAAAAATATTTCCTGACATTACTCCTGAGTCTCATTTCTGATAGTTTTATAGTTTCCTTTCATTGGGAAAGAGTCTGTTTGTACATTCATATCCTTCAAATATTTAAATGTCTGTAGCGTAAATATGTTTAGGTGCCCGAGTCTCTTGTTTGTCTTCTGATATAGACTCTTCACTAATTTGGTTGCTTTCATCTGGACCACCTTTAGCCTCCTTATATGACCTCCAAAACTGAACACAGTATTCTAAGTGAGACCTCGCCAGCAACTGAAGCATTATTATCCCCTTTTTTATGCTGATTATGTCCCTCTATGCAGCCCAGCGTCTGTCTAGCTTTGGCCATAGCCTTGTCACATTGTGTTGCTGCCTTGCCCTCCTTGGCACTAAGGTTTCTTTCTTGATCTGTCTACACCAGTCTGTCCCCTCCTATTGCAAGTGACGCCTTTGTATTTCCGGACCCTGACTGCTTCATTTTATTTATTTATTTATTTAACTGGTTTTATATACCATTTTTCTACGAGGCAAAACGGTTTACATGGAACAGCTGGAACTATGTACAAGTAACTTTGATATAAAGATTACAATTCACCCCGGGGTGTTTACAAACAGCATAGAGGCTATGTGATTAGGCATTGTGTTCACTTACTTGAGGGGAGATAGATGGATGTCTGCAAGATATTTGGCCAGTCTTCCAGTTTTTGTAGATTATTTCTCATTTTGTCTACTCCTTCAGGAGTATTCACTCTGTTGCAGATCTTTATTTACAAAAAGGCAAACTTCTAACACTTCTGCAGTATGGCTTAGAAAGATTGTGAACAGAATCAGTCCCAAGACCCAACCCCACAGGCACTCCATTTCTCACCTTTCTCTCATCTGAGTAAATTCCATTCCTCTGATGCCTATCAGTCTACCACCTTGGAACTCTTACCCATGCTGCTCAGTACCTTCAAAGGTTTAACTGAAATCCAAGTAGATCACATCCACTATGTGTGCTTGATAGCTATTTAGTTACCCAGACAAACAAATCAAATTTATTTGACACATGTTGCCTCAGATCTTGTAGCCCACTGGATTGTTGATAGTTCACTATCCTTTCCTTAAGTAGCATCCCCATTTACTTCCTGTCACAGCTGGGCCCACTCTAGGAGAGCACCAGGAACCTAGAAAGTGCACCTTCACCTATTACAATTCCCTTTCCTTTTGGGTTGAGCTCTCTGGTACTCGGAAGCTGCCAGGTTGCAAGTACAGTGGCTAATGAGAGAAAATATGTTTTACTCAACATGTAATCAAACTCTGGAATTTGTTACTGGAGGACTTAGTAAAAGCTGTTAGTGTAGCTGGGTTTAAAAAGGGTTGGACAAGTTCCTGTAGGAAAGGTCCATAAACCATTATTAAAGAGAATCCGGGAAATCCACTGCTTACTCTGGGACTAGCACTGTGGAACCTGTGTGCCTTTTTGGGACCCTGCGAGGTATTTGTGTCTGGGATTGGCCACTGTTGGAAACAGGATCTGGGCTTGATGGACCTTGGTCTGACACAGTATGGCATTTTTTTTTAATTTAAAATTTTCTAAATGTATACGTACATATCAAGAATACATCTTGAAACAGAAATTGGGATGGATAACATGAAAACAATATGGAACATTAGTCCCGACTATATCACAGGAAAACAACCTTTATATCCTACCCACTCCAGCCCTCAAATAAGGGGGATACAATGATTTGAAAATATAACATCCAATATTGAAAGAAATTCAGGTGGGCTAGACAGTGGCAACTAATAATCGCTCAAACCGGAACAGACAGAAGATCAGCCCTCCCCTCAGAAAGTCGGGCATCGATAAAGTACAGCAATTGGGAGGGCTCATAAAATATATAGGAATTTGATACTTAATCAAACATTTGCAAGGAAATTTAATAAAAAAAAGCCCTCCCAATTGCTGAATCCCAGGACGTAAAAGGAGGAAATCTCGTCGTCTCTTCTGAGTCTCCCTAGATAGGTCTGGAAACATACGAAGTCAAACCCTTAAACAACATATGACGTTTCTCAAAGAACAACTTCATAAGCCATTCTTTATCTGATAGTAACACTAAAGTAATTAATAAAGTAGAAGGTATAACCTGCTCTTCTTGTGATGGCTCTAAAATATCAGTAACATTTAAAACATTTAATTTAATTTTTTAATTTAATTAGCAGGTTTTTATATACCGCAACTTCCATAGATCAGTTGCGGTTTACAATGAACAACATCAACATTAGATAAACTTCTAACTACTCCCTGCCCCTCAACTTTTTTCCCAGTCGGCAAGTAATACATTTTAACTACAGGGGGATGGGATTCAGGAGGAATACCCAAATTTTCAATCATATAATTTCAAAACATTGCCCTCGCAGATATTAATGCTACTTTGGGACAATAGTATGGCATTTCTTATGTTCTTAGTGTTCTGGCAAAATGGCATGCATACCAGACAGAAAGCAGAGGAGAAGGTAGGAGAAATAATAGGCATAAACCCAAATCTAAATGGCAGACAGAACAGGTTCATTACCGAAAAACAAGCAGAGGTCGAATACTAAGGATCAATAGGCAAGCAAAGCACTCAGAGCTCCCACAAGAGGCCTATCTGAGGACTGGGCGTTCCATGGGTATAGAGAGCCAATCAGTGGATGCTTTCTTTAGGGACTAATCAGTGCATGGTACATTCAGAAGGACCAATCATATAGTCCCGCATAATGAGGCTCAGGCTGATAGTAATATAAAAAGATAGGTAGAGGCCCGAGCACATGACCACGAGGTAAGGCTTCTTGGCCTGTAGTTTCTAACCTCCTTTCTGTTACCACTTTTGTGAAGAGGGACCACATCTACCCATCTCCCATCGCTTGCAATTACTCTCCTCTCCAAGGATCTATTAAACACATCTGGACTTTGGTTCCGGTGGCAATTGAATGGAAGTCTGTGGAGCTCGGAGACTACTGTATTATAAACTTGGTGTTTAACTGTCCTTGATTGTCCTTGACTGGTGTGGATGGCTCACCTGTGATGTCAAAAGTCCCAAAGGGAAAAGCTGGTAAAATGATAAAGGATTTGCACATGAAGAAGGTTAAAAACCTCAGCCCAAGCAGAGTGTGTAGGCCAATATGGTGGCAGTTGGCAGGCACTGAGGCCTGTAATGGACATTGATCTCGCCATAGTATTGCAGGAGATTGTTGCCCGAGTAGCTGGAAAAATTCAAGCAGAGGTTTGAAGGCATGCTGGCCCGATTGATGGAAATGGAGGAGCATGTCAGGGATGGTGGAAGATAAGCAGATGGCAGAGAAGGAGGAGCTTGGTAAGCTCCGGAGAGTGGTGAAATGGCTGCCAGAAAAGGAGGAGGATCAAGAAAAAAGAGAGTGTCAATCTAACCTGAGAATTTTTGGAGTTCCCAAAGGGGTTGAACTGCTGGATCTGAGGGTATTTGTGAAGGAGCTGTTGGACACTTGTTTTCTGCTCTCAATTACTTCTTTCAGTTATGATGTGGAGAGGGCTAACTGGGAGATTCAGCCCAGGTCAAGCCCTGGCAGGTGGCCAAGGGCTATCGTTGTGTACTTTCTGAGATAACAGAAGAAAGCACATATTACTGGAGGCGAGGAAGTTTGTCTATGACTTTTACAAATTGGAAGGTGACCATATTTCCAGACCTCGGTGCTGATACAATAAAGAAAAGATAGGCACCAATCCAGGCTGGCTTCAGAGTTAGTATTTTATTTTGTTTCCTGCTCACCTCACTCTTCATAAATTCCTGCACTTTCCAGAGGAAGTAAAGCAGCTTATTAAAACTTGCAAGACTGCAGCGAAGAGGGGATCCAGAACTGGGATTACTGTGCAGCAAGGAGGGCCTGCCAAATAGATGGTGGGCAGGTGACACTTCCACAGGAGTTTGGGGAGTTCGAGCCTCCAGCAACGCAGAGTGGGAAGGTTCAGCAACCTTTGTTAAGGAGCCTGTGCTGCTAATGCAGAGGAGATTGGGCTTTTGAGAGCTGGGGAAGATGCCAGGAATGTGATGGCCAACAGGCTGTATGTGACAAGCAGGGGTGACAGTGTGCAGAAGGCTGATCTGATGCCCCCTTTGCTTGATGTGTAATACAGTCCACAACCACAGAGAATGAGATCAACAAAGACCACAGCTTGCTGGTTTAAGTGGACTTTGGATGCCTTGAATTGTTGGAGCTGCAGGGCATTAGCGCAAAGCTCTGCAGCGTATCACTGCTTTCAGAGAATGGGAGTCTGTTTGTCTTGTTTGTATTATGCACTTTGGTTTGACTGGGGGACATTTATTTTTGTGTGTGTGTTGCTAGAATTGGGGTTTTCGGGGGTGGGGCGGTTTGGATGATGATGGTGAAAGTTGAGCAGCAATCTGAGGGGGAGGATGTGTTAAATTGGGCTGCAAACAGTGATATGGTTTCTTGGAAGTTTCAAGCTTTAAGGTTAATTCTGATAAAACTGAAGTTTTGAGGATTAGAGATAAACTGGGATGCTCCTGGATGTTTGTTTCGCATGGCCGCAGGAGGGATCAGGTATCTTTTGGGTATTGATATCCAGTTGTCTGGAACAGTTGTTGAAGCTGAACTACTGGTCTTTGATGAGAGAGTTCGGGGAAGAATTAGATAAGTGGCAGGACTTGACCTTGATTTGGTTAGGGAAGATTTTGGTTCTTAAGATGGTGTTGCTGCCAAAGTTGATATATTTATTGACACAGTTGCCTATAATTGTGCCCATGACTTTTCTGACCAAATTGGCAAGTTGTGAGGGCAGGGAGAAGGACATGAATGAATTGAGTAGGTTGGCACGC
The DNA here is from genome assembly GCA_033557465.1 of Ichthyophis bannanicus. Lineage (NCBI taxonomy): Eukaryota > Metazoa > Chordata > Amphibia > Gymnophiona > Ichthyophiidae > Ichthyophis > Ichthyophis bannanicus. The sequence continues at coordinate 69,148,310 of CM066048.1, forward strand.
TCAATCACTGGGGGAGGATTGGAGTGTCCTAAGGTTGTGCTGCTGTATTATAAAGCTGTGTTACTCGGGGTGTTATTTTTATGCCAATCCAGAGGGAGTTCATTGGGTAGACATAGAGAGAAGTCTTTGTCTTGATCTCTTTTTTTGAGATCATTGGGGAGGTAAAAGGATTAGGATGAATGGATGGGGCTTTTCGGAAGATCACATTTTTTTAGCGCCACTTTGGAAACAGGAAATAGTGTGGGTTAGTGGGTACCTTCTTTCCTGCTGCTAAACTTGAAGGGTCCGATATACAAAGCAATTAACACGGTTAGCAGAGCTACTAATCGTGGTGAATGGGATATTCATTGGCACTAACATGATTAATGCTACTGAAGATCCATGGCTGTTGGTGCTATACGCCCCGATGTCGGGAGCGTTCCAGGGCGGAGTGGAGACAGAACCAATTAGTAACTGGTCAGCAGTGATTTGAGCTGCTGCCTGGTTAGTGATATGCTACAGGGCCTTCTTCTTATGTATACCATCACTATGGAACCTTCTCCCGGAAAACATAAAATCCATTAAGGACATTCTCATTTCAGAAAGACTAAAAATATTCTAATTCATAGAACAATATGGATCCAACATGTGACACAGTAAGAATACAACAAGATCCATCTTGAACTAAATGTTCCCATATCCTTATCTGTAACATTTCAAGTTATGTATAATCCAAGTTCACTTCCCTGTTATAATGTACGCTACCCAGTTTAAGTTATAATGTAAACCGCTTTAACTCTATGATAAAGCGGTATAAAAAAACATGTTAAATAAATATGTGGTGAAAGCCAGGCACAGGTAACCCTGGCCTAAGAACATAAGATATGCCATACTGGGTCAGACCAAGGTCCATCAAGCCCAGTATTCTGTTTCCAACAGTGGCCAATCTAGGTCACACGTACCTAGCAGTTTCCCCAAAAGACACAGGTTCCACAATGCTTGTATTGGGTCAAGCATTGATATCCTGGGTCCATTTTTAATAATGGTTTATGGACCTTTCCTTCAGGAACTTGTCCAAACCTTTTTTAAACCCAGCTACACTAACAGCCTTTACTACATGCTCCACTAACAAATTCCAGAGTTTGATTACATGTTGAGTGAAAAAATATTTTCTCTTTATTAGTCTTAAATAGTTTACCCTGTAGCTTCATTGCATGTCCCCTAGTCTTTCTATATTCTGATAACGTAAACAATCGATCTACGTTTACCCTTTCCACTCCGTTCATCAATTTATAGACTTCTATCATATCTCCCCTCAGCCGTCTCTTTTCCAGGTTAAAGAGCCCTAACCTTTTTAGCCTTTCTTCATAGGGGTATCCTTCCATCCCCTTTACCATTTTGGTGGCTCTTCTCTGAATCTTTTCTAATAAAGCTATACATTTTTAAGATAGGACGACCAGAATTGCACACAATATTCAAGGTGCGGTCGCACCATGGAACGATACAGAGGCATTATAATATCCTTTGTTTTATTTTCCATTTCTTTCCTTATGATACCTAGCATTCTATTTGCTCTCTTGGCTGCCACTGCACACTGGACGGAGGGTTTTAACATGTTATCCACAATGACGCCTAAATCTTTTTCCTGGGTGGTGGTTCCTAATGTGGAACCTTGCATCGTGTAACCATAGTTTGGGTTGTTCTTCCCTAGGTGCATAACTTTGCACTTGTCCACATTAAATTTCATCTGCCATTTTGATGCCCAGTCTTCCAATTTATCAAGATCTTCTTGCAATTTTCCACAATCCTCATGGGTTTTAACAACTTTAAATAGTTAAAACCTCACTTGTATTCACTTTTCCAGGTCATTTATGAATATGTCAAAAAGCAGCGGACCCAGCACAGATCCCTGGGGTACACCACTATTCACCCTTCTCCATTGGGAAAATTGGCCATTTAGCCCTACCCTCTGCTTTCTATCTTTTAGTTCCTGATCCACAGTAGTACACTGCCTCATATCCCATGACTCTTTAGTTTTGCCAAAAGTCTCTGAGGGACCTTGTCAAAGGCTTTCTGAAAGTCCAAATACACTTTATCAACCGACACACCTTTTGTCTACCTGTTTATTCACACCTTCACAAAACATAACAGATTAGTAAGACAAGATCTTCCTTGTCTAAAGCCATGTTGGCTGTCTCCCATTAAGCCATGACTGTCTACATATGCAGCAATTTTGTTCTTTATGATGGTTTCTACCATTTTTCCCAGTACTGACGTCAGGCTCACCGGTCTGTAGTTTCCCAGATCACCCCTGGAACCCTTTTTAAAAATTGTCGTTATTTTCGCCATCCTCCAATCTTCAGGTATTACAGATGAGTTTAATGATAGTTCACAGATTACTAATAGCAGGTCTGCAATCTCATATTTCAGTTCTTTCAACACCCTTGGATGTATATCATTTTATCAAATAGTTGTAATACATCTTCGCGATGTATTGATATTTCCTTCAATTCTTCCGCACCTTTAAATACCACTTCAGTCATGGGTAACATCCCTACATCTTCCTCAGTAAAGACCGAAGCAAAGAATTCATTCAATCTCTCTGCTATCGCCTTGTCACCTCTTAGTGCCCCTTTAACCCCTCTATCATCTAATGGACCAACTGACTCTCTCACACGTTTTTTGCTACAAAAGTACTTGAAAAAGTCTTTATTACGCATTTTTGCTTCTGCAGCAAGCTTCTTCTCAAATTCTCCCTTTGCCTGCCTTATCAATGCCTTGCATTTAACTTGCCAGTGCTTGTGCTGTTTCCAGTTTTCGTTGTTTGGCTCTTTTTTCCATTTCTTGAAAGATGCTTTTTTGGCAACAGCAGCCTCTCTCACCTCAGCTTTAAACCATGCTGGCAGTTTTTTTGACTTCCTTCCACTTTTCTTAAAGCGTGGAATACAGCTGGTCTGGGCTTCCAAGATAGTATTTTTCAACAACACCCAAGCTTGATGTAAGTCTTTAACCTTTGCAACTGCTCCCTTTAGTTTTTTCTTAGCTATCTTCCTCATTTTATTATAGTCTCCCTTTCGAAAGTTAAAAAGTAGTACTGTGGGATTTCCTCCTCCACTAATTAAATCAAACGCGATCATGCTGTGATCCCTATTGCCAAGTGGCCCCAACACCATTATCTCTTGCACCAGATCTGGTGTTCCACTAAGGACTAGGTCCAATATGGCTTCCCCTCTGTTGGGAAAGGCGGGAAGGCAGCACGCAGGCGCTGTGGGATGCTCCCAAAAGCTTTCTAATTGGACACTGGGGACTGTTCCCACGCAGGCTCCGTCGGTACCGATGATACCCATATGTGAAGACTACATTCCTGCTTGTTCCTGGAGATCTTGTTTAAACCCAGCTACACTAGTAACAAATTCCAGAATTTGATTATGCGTTGAGTGAAAAAAAATTGTTTCTCCTATTAGTCTTAAACGGGTTACACCAGAGGTACTCAAATCCAGTCCTGGAGGGCCGCAAACCAGTCAGGTTTTCGGGATATCCCTAACGAATATGCATGAGATATATTTGCATGCACTGCCTCCATTGTATTTGAATCTATCTCATGCATATTCATTAGGGATATCCCAAAACCTGACTGGTTTGCGGCCCTCCAGGACTGGATTTGAATACCTCTGGGTTACACTATAGTGTCATTGCATGTTCCCTAGTCTTTCTACTTTTTGATGGCATAAACAATCGATCTATGTTTAACCCGTTCCACTCCATTCATTAATTTATAGACCTCTATCATAACTTCCCTCAGCCTTCTCTTTTCCAGGTTGAAGAGCCCTAATCTTTTAAGCCTCTCCTCATAGGAGTATCCTTCCATCCCCTTTAGCATTTTGGTGGCTCTTCTCTGTATCTTTTCTAATTCCACTATATCCTTTATAAGATATGGCAACCAGAATTGCACATAATATTCAAGGTGCAGTCGCATCATCGAATGATACAGAGATGTTACAATATCCTTTGTTTTATTCTCCATTCCTTTCCTTATGATTCCTAGCATTCCATTTTCCTTCTTGTCCACACTGTTAATTTTCCTGCTCATGAACCAGAGATAACAAGAAGTCTGAAAGAGGCCCTAACTCAGCAAAAAGTAAGGTGAGGGACCAAAACCTCAGGTGGTGAGTACTCTTCAGTGGAATATAATGTATCCCCTGCTCAAATCCATATTTACTGACTGAGAACTACCAAACGGCCAGGAAGATGTGCAGATTAGATCGCAGGAGCCTTAGTTTAAATGGGGGAGAGGTGGGGAACAGAAAGCTTGATGGAGTCAAGGGCTTGGAGCCTGGGGGAATGCAGGATCAAGCACTAGCCTGTCTGGTGCCCAGCCTTGCTTAATAATATCAGAGCTTCAAACCGAGATAGCTAACCCCTGATAACCCTTATACAATAATATACAAGGGTTCAAACTAAGAAGAAAAGAGTGGTGGTGTTAAAACCTCAGACTCGGTGCTGAGGCAGCAGCTGGAATCTCTTTCCACCATGGTAGCCAGGACACTCTTTCTGAACAAAAGATTCATGGATTCATATTAACTACAAGGGCATGGTTCTAAAGGAGAGGCGTGGGATCATGAAAAACAACCACCTCAAATTCCCAATTAGCAAGCTTGTGGAATCATAGTATGGAAATTTACCAGTAGCTCCAGTCCGGGACAGTGAGCTAGATCTAGCAAATAACTGAAATGTGAAAGAAGAACATTTATTTATTTATTTACAAGCTTTTATATACCGCGCTATTCATCATCAGCGCGGTTTACAAATTAACAACATTGTACTTAAAACATATAACACATGTCAAGTTTACAGATAACAGGGAATAAAACGGGGACAACTGGGGTAACAAATATTAACAACTATGTACAGTAAATTAGAATGTGTTTTGGACTCTATAGGCTAAGGATAACGAGATTATAATTTAGGACGAGCAATACAGTTTAGGGAATCATTGATTAACCATAGTCGTTGGTTAGAGTTGGAAGGGGAGGGGATGGGGAGATATTGCCTTGAAATAAGAAGAAACTTTACCTATTTGACACTGAGACTTCTAGAAGTCTAAAAAATAAGATGGGAGAGTTAGAATATATAGCACTGAATAAAAGGTTAGATATAATTGGCATCTCGGAGACCCATTGGAAGGAGGATAATCAATGGGATACTGTGATACCAGGCTACAAACTATAATTACAATGATAGGGTAGATCCCATAGGTGGAGGGGTGGTACTGTTGTTAAAGAGGACATTGAGTCAAACAGGATAAAGGTTTTGCAGGAAATAAAATACATTGGAATTTCTATCCATGTACATTGTACATGGATAGAAATTCCATGTAAAAAGGGGAAGGGAATGGCAGTGGGGGTGTACTACCGGCTGCCTAGCCAGAATGAACAGATAGATGATGAAATGCTAAAGTGTATTAGGGAAGCTTGCAAAGTTTACAACACAGTAATAATGGGAGATATCAATTACCCCAATATTGACTGAGTCAATTTTACATCAGGCTATGCTAGGGAGATAAAATTTTTAGATGAAATAAATGTTTCATGGAGCAGCTGGTTCAGGAACCAAGTAGAGGGGAAGCTATTTTAGATCTAGTTCTTAGTGGAACACAGGATCTAGTGTGAGAGGTAATGGTGTTGGGGCAGTTTGGCAATAGTGATCTAAGCATGATCACATTTGCTTTCATAAATGGAGGGAGGAAATCATTAACTTTCAAAAAGGAGACTATGATAAAATGAGGAAAATGGTTGAGAAAAAACTAAAAGGAGCAACTGCAAAGGTTAAGAATTTACATCAGGCCTGGGCATTATTTAAAAATACTATCTTGGAAGTCCAGACCAGATGTATTCCACATTTTAAGAAAGATAGAAGGAAGGCCAAACGACAGCCAGCATGGCTTAAAGATGAGGTCAAAGAGGCTGTTATAGCTAAGAGAAAATCCTTCAGAAAATGGAAAATAACCAAATGATGAAAACAGGAAACATAAGTACTGGCAAGTTAAATGCAAGGCATTAATAAGGCAGGCAAAAAGAGAATTTGAAAAGAAGCTTGCCGTGGAAGCAAAAGTATATAATGTTTTTCTCAAGTACATTCATAGCAAAACACCAGTGAGAGAACCAGTTGTACCATTAGATGATAGAGGGATAAAGGAGGCACTAAGAGAGGACAAGGCCATAGTGGAGAGACTGAATACATTTTTTGCTTCACTCCTTACTGAAAAAGATGTAGGAAACTTACCCATGACAGAAATGAAATTCAAAAGTGATGCATCGGAGGAATTAAAACAAATCTCAATAAATCAGGATGATATAATACAACTATTTGATAAATTAAAGAACAGCAAATCACCTGGACCAGATGGCATACATCCCACGTGCTGAAATAACTGATATATGAAATTGTAGACCTACTTTTAGTAATTTGCAAACTGTCCTTAAAATCATCTGTAGAATCTGACGATTGGAGAGTGGCCAATGTAATGCCAATTTTTAAAAAGGGTTCCAGGGGTGATCGGGGAAATTAACTACAGACTGGTGAGCTTAACGTCTGTACCATACCAGGCAAAATGGTAGAAACTATTATAAAGAACAAAATTACTGACTATGGATAATCATGGCTTTATGGCAGGAAGTCAACATGGATTTAGCCAAGGAAAGTCTTGTTTCACTAATCTGTGTTTTTTGTGAAGATGTGAATAAACAGGTAGATAAAGATGAGCCGGTTGATTATAATATATCTGGATTTTCAGAAAGCCTTTGACAAGGTCTCCCGTGAGAGACTCTTGGGAAAATTAAGAAGTCACTGGATAAGAGGCAGTGTACTGTTGTGGATTAGGAACTGGTTAAAAGAAAGAAAGTAGAGGATAGGGCTAAATGGCCTATTTTCTCAATGAAGAAAGGTACCTCCAGGGATCTGTGCTGGGCCTGCTGCTTTTTAACATATTTATATATGACCTGGAAATGGGAATAATGAGTGAAGTGATCAAATTTACAGATGACACAAAATTATTCAAAGTTGTTAAAACACAAAAAGATTGTGAAAAATTGCAAGAGACTGAGCATTCTAATGGCAGATGACATTTAATGTGGACAAGTGCAAAGTTATGCACTTAGGCAACAACATCCCAAAAATTACATAATGCAAGGTTCCAAATTAGGAATTGCCACTCAGAAAAAGGATCTGGGTGTCATTGTGAATAGTACGTTGAAACCCTCTGCCCAGTGTGCAGCGGCGGCCAAGAAAGCAAATAGAATGCTAGGAATCATAAGGAAAGGAATAGAAAATAAAACCAAGGATATTATAATACTTCTGTATTGCTCCATGGTGCGACCGCACCTTGAATATTGTGTGCAGTTCTGGTCACCATATCTTAAAAAGGATATAGCAGAATTGGAAAAGGTACAGAGAAGAGTCATCAAAATGGTAAAGGGGATGAAATAATATCCCTTTAAGGAAAGGCTTAAAAGGTTAGGGCTCTTCAACTTGGAAAAGAGATGGCTGAGTGGAGATTTGATAGAGGTCTATAAAATAATGAGTGGAACAGGTAATGTAGATCAGTTGTTTACTCCTTTAAAAAGTAGAAAGACTAGGTGACACACAATGAAGCTAGTGTGGCACTTTTAAGATTTATGGGAAAAATGTTTTTAACTTGGTGCGTAGTCAAACTCTGGAATTCGTTACCAGAGGATGTAGTAAAAGCTGTTAGTGTAGTTGGATTCAAAACAGGTTTGGATGAGTTCCTGGAGGGTAAATCTGTAAACCATTTTTAAAGAGGACTGGGAAAATCCACTGCTTACCCCTGGGACAAGCAGCATGGAATACTTTGGGAAACCAACAGGTACTTGAGACCTGGAATGGCCACTGCTGGAAAAAGGATACTGGGCTTGATGGACCCTTGGTCTGCCCAGTATGGTATATCTTATGTTCTTATGTTAATCTGCCTCTGCTGGCTTACAAGCAGGCAAGTTAATCTGGTAAGCAGTACCGCTAAGGTGGTACCAGGCACTGTTCCCTCTAAGCTGTGCGCGTGTGCGCGCGCACACACCTCGCCGAGTGAGCGCACATACTTTACAACAGAGCGCACAAAAATTATGGTTCTGATTCTGATAGAAAACAACACAGACATTCTTAAAATTGAAAAGTTGTTGTGTATTTATGGTTTTCACAAGTTCTACAATATTTTCTAGTGCAATCAATGTGGTGTACATACTGTATTCTGACGTGTAGTCAAATTTTAAAGTATATAACTCCGAGTGTCGTTATGTGGCGCACAAAAATCTAACCTTCCTTCAAAAGCTGCACAGCTGATATTTTATGCGCACACAGCCTACAGAAAATTAGAGGGAACGTTGGTACCAGGTGTTTAATAAGCCCCACATGGGTGCTACCAATTCAGAGTTCTTAGGGCTATAGCTCCCAAATTCCATGGGTTTTCTTCCTCAAGCCTACCCTGCAAGGCCTTAGTACCCAAAAGATTTGTAGAGTTTGCCAGGTGGGATCTAAGTGGGGTCATATTGACAGACTAACTAGGTTGTTTTGCCTTAGGTGTTCTCGCTTAAGAGCAGTTGATGAGAGGTATTGCCTGGGAGATCAGGAGTGTGCAGTGCTTAGCTTCAGCACAAAAATACTGACTTCCCAGCTGCACTAGGCTATATAAAGAAGCCAAACAGTTTGGTTCAGTCTCAGTCTGCAGGTGGGAGGGATAAACCTCACTTGGCTTTGCAGGACTACAGGAAAGACAATTATCAGACAATGCATACTGAACCTTGGAACTCCTTTCATAAGCTATAGTTGCTGTGTACAGTAGCTTGACACTTTTTTGTTTTAAATATGTATTTATTACTCAAGAAAATCACTTAACATACATACAATAGATATTGCCATCAAAATAGGTAAAAACGCCATTTAGAAGATACTCGTGTTAATAGCCAAAGAGTTACTGCTGCAGTCACCCCTGGTGTCCCCAAGGAAGTGTTCCCCTCAAATTACTTTTAAAGCTATATTATTCAACCTAACTCCCCATCAATCCGTACATGTGCATCAGTTCCACCTACACTCCCTTCCCAGGATAACTAGCTCTGAAATTCTTCCACAATTGTTTGTACTATAACCATTCTCTCTTCACCCTAGCTTTGTAAGTTAACAGTTTGAACTGAGCCATATTGCTCATCAAGTCTATCCAACATTGTAGGGGAGGTTCCTGCTCTTCGGTTCAATACAAACTAATTACTTTTTTTCACAAGCAATAGTGGTGTGAGGACAAACGTCCTATAGCCTTTAGTTGACACCTTATCTTTCAAAGGAGTCTCATTTCCTAGCATGAGGAAGCCATACTGAAGTCCAATCAAGGGTGAATTTGATCATATCTGTAGTTGTGATTAAAGTCCCAGCCCACAGCATTTGCAATTTGACCAATTCCAAAAAGTCCCAGTACCTACATGTCCTTTACATGTATTTATTTATTTAACAATTTTTCTATACGCCTTATCTTAAAATCAAGGTGGTTTACATTGAAACTTCATTTACATTTCATGCATACAGTAAATCATCTATCCATAACTGCATCTTCCTTTTTTCCTTAGTGATGTATGTTTTATAAAAAATTCTATAATGCATTTCCAACATGGTAACCTTAACTGTGACCTGTAGGCGGGTTCTTACCTACAAAGCATCCCTAATAATCACCAAGATTGCCTGGGTACATGGGAGCCTACACCAGGAAAATAAAAGAACTTAGATCACAGTCACTTGTCAGCAAAATTCCTTTATTCAGTACAAGCAAAAACTGCAAGCACAGATACACAAGTGTCTGTCCGAGGGACCCAGGTGCAGGCAACGTTCTTAACCTCCAGTACAGTGGGGGAAAGAAGGCTGCCCGCTGAAGCTCTATAGGCACTCTCTTATATACATTCTCTGTCCCAAAGTTTCAGTAAATTCTGCTTGAATTACTGACGTCATTTGAAAATGAAAAAAAAACTTCCAAAAAACCTGCAGGTTCAGAAGGTCAGAAGAACTTCTGCGAGTGCTCTTCCCTCAGGACCCTCCCATGTTTATCACCAAACAACAGTTGGTATTTCAACAAGGTCTGTATTTCAAGGTCTGCTCAGGGTCCGCTTATCAGCTGGTCACAGGCCCCCCCCCCCCCCCCCGCCTGTGCTGTGTTCATGCCTTTCCATTTCCTGGAACTCCATCTCTTGGCACTGTCTGTTATCTTCAGGGCTCAGAGTATGCTTCCTGATTGGCCTGTATTTGGTTGGCCTGTATTTCTCCGGGCCTATACACTTTGCACGTTCCTGTCCAAAGTGTCTAGTTCCCCAGGCTCTCTCATACAAGGCCGCAAAATACTCTGCTTCACTAGCCCACATGCGTGTCTTCTTGTGCCAATCATATGTTACTGTGTATATCTTCAGGCAGGTAAGGGTGCAACCATACAAAGCAAACCTATAGAGCAGGCCTGAAATCCACACTTAGACTAATTATCCCTTCACACCAAAAACCTGAGATATCGCATCTTTATCCACCCCATCACAAACCCATGTATTAGCCAGACCCTGCAAGTAACTATTGTCAAGCACACCCTACCTTGTATACCATACTGACATGTTATGCTTGTCTGGTAGTCATTGAAAGGTCCAATCTATAGCTGTATATTGCTGTCAACTCCAAATAGCAGTGACGTATTTGTAAATAATATAGAAAATGAGTATTGGTAATATCCCATTTATCCTTATGTGTGTACTGTAAATGTTGGGAAGCCTTTTTCAACAAGATCCAATAGTTGTCCTAGATCTCTGTACCCCTTCTCCCGCCAGAGCAAAAATCTGGACCAATCTTGACCAGGAGTGAAGTCCAAATTGTTCACCAATGATAAGAACAGCGATACTATTTATTTATTGATTTATTTTTATTTCTTATATACCGCGCTATTATAATCAGTGCGGTTTACATTTGAACAGAACATACAAGAATGTAACAAGTTACATCGAGTTTTTACATTGAACAGGGAAAGTAAACATGGAGGAAAAATCGAGGGAAAACTATGTACAAATTATATACAAATTATGGATACTCTTACGAATAAAATCTAAGAAACTTTACCTAGAGGCCTGGGCTCGTGGGTCAAGGAAGCAGATAGGGGAAAAATGGTTATGGGCATGCCTCAATATTAATCCCCCCTTCCACCACCATGTCCAACCAAAGGGCAGCAGCAACATCCACCTCTTCCTCAAATCTAGATGCTGCCCCCTGGTCACACGAAGTACATACATAAATGTATGGGGAGCATACCAACTAAGTAACAACCCTCTGAAGAATATTTAAATGTGCCCATATGTACATCATGGACCCAGCACATACAGTAAGGACTGCAGCATTATAAATGTGCACATCTGCCAAATGTAAATCCCCTTTGTCTTTCTCCATAACCTAGAGTGACCAATTCATGCCCCATGTCCTGCTCCAATGAAGGTATTAAGGATACTCTTAAATTGTAACCCTTCTTTCCATTTTATACAAACTGGGAATGTTTGCAAAATGTTCAATAGTCTGGGCAGAAGAACCATTTTGACTAGTGTCACCCATCAAAAAGCGGGAGATTTTTCCACTGTTGCCAGAACTGCTTAAATTGGTCTGTAATATTCTTTCTATATATATATCTTGCAGGTTAATGCTTTATTGTTTACCCAAATACTTGAGGCTATCTTTAACTCAACTAAGTAGAAAATCAGACCCATGATGCATTTGATTATCAGTACCAAGTAGTAAAGCCTCAGGTTTATCATAATTTATTTGTAGTCCAGCAAAACTACCAAACTGTTGAATAGTTTGCATGATCAAGTTGATATTCTTCGGACCATCTCTCCAAAAAACATAGAAACATAGAAATATGACGACAGAAAAAGACCACATGGCCTATCTAGTCTGTCCTTCCATAACAACTACAACAGTCCCCTTTTTACCTTTAGAGATCCTCTGTGTTGGTCCCATGCTTTTTTGAATTCAGTTACTGTCCTCATCTCTACCACCTCCACTGGGAGACTATTCCATGGATCCACTACTCTTTCCGTAAAGAAATATTTCCGCATATCACTCCTGAATCTATCTCCCTTCACCCTCATCCCATGTCCCCTCGTAGCAGAACTTGCTTTCAATTGAAAGAGGCTCTCTCCCTGAACATTTATGCCACGGAGGTATTTAAACATCTCAATCATATCACCTCTATCCCGCCTTTCCTCTAAGGTGTACATATTAAGATCCTTCAGTCTGTCCTCATATGCTTTATAATGAAGCCCACTAATCATTTTAGTAGCCACCCTCTGCACCGACTCCATCCTGTTCACATCTTTTTGAAGGTGCGGTCTCCAGAATTGCACACTATACTCCAAAGACTTACACAGAGGCATTATCGCCTCCTTTTTTCTGCTAGCCATTCCTCTCTGTATGCACCCAAGCATCCTTCTAGCTTTTGCAGTCTCCTTTTCTACCTGTTTAGCTACTTTAAGATCATCAGACACAACCACGCCTAGATCCCGCTCTTCTTTAGTGGACAAAAGTACTTCACCCCCTACACTATATTGCTCCCTTGGATTGCTGCAGCCCAAATGCATGACCTTACATTTTTTAACATTAAATCCCAGCTGCCAAATTCTAGACCATTCTTCAAGCTTAGCTAGATCCCTCCTCATGTTATCTACCCCTTCCTGGGTGTCTACTCTATTGCAGATTTTGGTATCATCCGCAAAGAGGCAAACCTTACCTGAAAGCTCTTCCGCTATATCACTAACAAAGACGTTAAAAAGAATCGGACCGAGGACAGATCCCTGGGGCACACCACTAATAACATCCTTCTCCTCAGAGTGAGCTCCATTTACTTGTACTCTTTGTCGCCTCCCACCCAACCAATTTCTAACCCAAGCAGTAACATGTCGTATGCAAATCGCATCATTCTAGCATCTCTATCGCCTACCTCGATGCCCTTAAGTTGTGGAAGTCCCCTCAATTTTTGTGCCAAAAGCTCCAACATCAAAAGGAACAGCAGTGGGGAAACGGGGCACCTCTACCTTGTGCCATGTTTAGGCTGGAAACTTTCGTTACGAGCCCCATTGATTATTAGTTGGACCATGGACATTGCATACAGCATCTTAATCCAGGTAAGAACGATCCAAATATGTTATATCTGGCCAAAGCCCATAACAAATAGTCACAAGATACCAGGCCAAATGCTTTTTCTGCATCCAAACTTACCATCATAACTTCCTTCATTTCCTGCCCCATCCGAATTTCTGCCAGAGCCTTCAGCCCATTAGAGGAGGCATACTGTACCTTCCTTAAGAACATAAGAACAAAAGATATGCCATACTGGGTCAGATCGAGGTCCATCAAGTCCAGAATCCTGTTTCCAACAGTGGCCAATCTAGGTCACAAGTACCTAGCAGTTTCCCCAAAAGACACAGGTTGAACAAACCCTACCTGATCTCAATGTATTAAATCTAGCAAAAGATGACCCAGATGCTGTGCTAAAACCATTGTTATTACTTTTGCATCTTGGTTTAGGAGAGATACGGGATGATAAGATCCTAACTGTTCTATGTCTCATCCAGGTATGGCTAATAGGATAATATGAGTGTGAGAGTCTGCCCTAGAGTCCCTCTCCCCACTACTAAATCAATCAATACCTGTAGTGGCTTAACTACTAAGTCCTATAAAATTGTAAAATATCCAGCTCAGGGGCCTTCATCAGTTTTAATCATTTAATGACCTTCCAGATTTGCTTGCTATTTTTTGGATATGTCAGGTACTTGTGACCTCGATTGGCTACTTTTGGAAACAGGATGCTGGGATTTGATGGACCTTTGGTCTGACCCAGTATGGCAGTTCTTAAGTTCTGTGATTGGTCTATTTAACCACTCCAGCTGGTCATCCTTCATTTGTGGAAGCTAAAGACCTTGAAAAAATTTATCTTTAGTGTCATTGTCAGTGGTACTGTTACTATGTAGGCATTTATAAAAATTTAAGAATTGCTTATCAATACCCTCTGTGGAGGTGTGCCAATAATTGGTCTCATCTTTGATTTTAGTTATAATCAGTCTTCCTGTCGGATTTTGACCAGTCAAGCTAATAGCCTCCCTGCTTTATTTCCCCACTTATGCAGGTGAAAGTGATAATACAAAATATTATTTTCCTCTCTCTCTTGAAGCAAATCATCTAACTGTTTTTAAGGGCCACTAAGTTTTGTTTATTAGGTATCTGCGAGATATGCAGGTGCCATGCCTTAATAATTTCTTGCTTTAACTGAAGTATTGTGTTGACGTGAGTTCCCTGCTATGCATGCTATGATCTTCCCACATAAAATAGCTTAAGCTACTTTCCATAGCATCAATTGATCTACCTCCCCATTTTCATTAACAACTATATAGTCCTACCAGTTATTCCTTAATAAGTATGAAAATTATCATCATAATAGCCTTTGGTCTCTCTGCATCAGACTATCTCCCATCCTGAAGGCAATTTTCAGGTCCATCCAAACTTGGGCAAAGTCAGAAACCAATGGATCTTAATAGCCACCCGAACTAAACTATGAAACAACACTTCAAATATTAAAAAATAATGAAATCGGGCATATAGTTTATGGACCTCAGAGTATTGCGTGAAGGATATCTCCCCGGGATGCAATGTGTACCAGGCATGCATTATTTTGAATTCTTTCATCAAAAATGTATTCCCTGAGTATTGCAAGCTTTTCCTAGCCTCTTTGCGGGTCTATAATCTGTCGTAGGATTATGCGCTGCATTAAAATCCCCTCCCAAAATCCAATGATACTCCCCCTCTGGTGCTATCTTCCCTATCGGGATACTGAAAAATTTATTATATGTTAGGACCATAAAGATTACATAGTAAAGGTTTCATACCATGCAGTTCCCGCAGCACGATAGCATAATGTCCATTAGGGTCCTGTATTATTTTGTGACATACCCAGGGAACAGATTTACTAATTAAAATGGCTATCTTCTTTGCTTGGTAGAGTAGGATGCCCAAGCCACCTCCCCCACCCAACCCCACTTTTAATTGCTGATGTTCAGATGGTGTCAAATGGGTTTCTTGAAGGAAGCCTGTATCCACTTTCGTCTTTAAACTAGCCAACATTTTCCTTCTCTTTATAGGAGAGTCTATTCCCTGCCCTCCAACATTAAGAGTTGCTTTCTAAGTGTGATCATCAGGCACCCCATACATTGCTATAATATTTTGTGGCAAATAATTTAAACATATGCACCCCTTCTTGCATGTCCGCTCATGCTGCGTACTTGCCAAGAAGTGTTCTTAAGGTATTGTACAAACCGAACACTCTACTATGTCTTTCCACCCTTCCCCATAACCACCACACACCGTTTCACACATACAAACCTCTGTCAGTTTCTTCCTCCCACCCCACCTCTGTACAGCTCTATCACTGTACCCATCCGAAAATATATCTCCCCATGGTCTGAAAAGATAAAGCGGCATAAAAAAGCTCTTAAATAAAATATAAATAAATGGTCCCTAATACCTTCCACCTCTCTCCCCCTCCCCCCCGCCACAACAAGCCACACAGCATAATGACACATTTAAGCCTGTTAAACTCAACAGTAACTCCTGCTTCAGGGTTATATATCCCTTCTTTATCCTAATTAGCCTGCAATCCTTACACATCCACTTACACCAGTCATCCAGAATCTATGCATTCCTTCCCTTCTCTACTTCCCCCTCCCCCTCCCCCTCCCATAGAGGAAGGGAAGAGGGAATAGGATAAGTCAGTCAGAAAGTATTGTCCTAGTGATGGATCCTCAGGTCAGTCCAATCCAAGCAGCAGACATCGTGTTAAGCAGGCCACATCAGCTAGCCTTGAAATTGCAGAGTCCATGGAAACCCACTTGTGTCACAGATTCTCCACTCATCAAGCTTGCATACTCATACAGCTTCAACATTTATCCATTATTTTAAAGAAAACCATACAGCTGACAGCAAACACAGAGAAACCTTCAGATGTTCGCTTTAGGACTATACCGAAGGAACAAGCCTCTAATCAACTGGTTCCAGCATTCTCATTCATTGGTCTCATCTGTGTATCCAACCAACTCACTAAACACCAACAATTTTCAGTGAATCTTAGGATAAGCCAACATGACATCATGTTTCAGGCTATCTAGAGCCTTGCATCAAGGGAAACCTTACACACGACAACCAGCTTATCATAGCTTAACAAACAATCAGCTGTTTTGGCAAACACCGGAACTGGCGTCAGATTATATAAAGGTACCATTAATAAGGAAATAAACACCTGCAAATTATACATTTAAATACAAAGTAACTAAACAACCAATAACATAATTACCCACTTAAACAGTAAATAGATAATTAGGCAACTGCTAGAGAGGCCACTCTATATTTCACTATTGAACCCTTGAGGCTTCATTGAGCTCAAGCGGTAAATCCATCTTTGTTCTAAATAACTTAATCTATGTAAGGAATCGCCTCCGCACCAATCACTAACAACTTGTTCAATTACTCTTCAACTAAATTGTGACGCCTCATGTTTATATTCAACAAAATGAGAAACCATCAGAGCTGATAATACGCCATTGGAGATCCTGCAAAAAATGTTTGTTCAAGCGCTTGTGAATGGATTGGATTGTCTGACCTACATATAATTTAGAACATGGACAAATGATAATGTAAATAACATTACATGAAATACAAGATGTTGTATAACTCGAGACATATTGCTCATGTGTGGTCAGGTGAAACCACTGTAATCCTACTAATGTATTGGCACACCACTGACAACGACCACAGCCCACATGGGTTCATTCAGCAGGCAACAGTGTTCTCATCTGCAAATAGTTGTTAATATTCTTACCCCATTTATAGGCAAATCAAGGGACCAACTCCGATGTACCATATAATGCCTGCAGGGTGCACCAGTGCTGTTTGATCAAATCAGCTGTGTAGGGGGGGGCATGTTAGAATAAGGCAGGACACAAACCAATTATTCTTCAGAAGACTGGTTAGAATTCACTGGTAATAACAACCAATCAAGATGAGCATATTTGGCTTTTTTAAATACCCGTGTAATGACAGATAAAGGATACCCTCTTGCCAACAGCTGCTGTTCAAGATCTTTAGCTTTGTCCAAAAAATCATCAGACTAAGAACAAATTTTGGGGAAGTGACTTTAGCAATCAGGATGACTGCAGCTTTGCTGTGCTCCGGGCCGATCCCACAAAATCGGAGGCAAGAGGAACATGAAAGAAAATTAAAACCTACCCAATGCTTCCCGGAGCAGAGCAGATAACTGGGGTGGCCAGCAGATGTCTGTGCAGAAGCACCTGGCGGCGTTCAGATCAGCATACATGGCAGCTGATTCTGCGAGGGACAAGGAGAGTATGCCCAAGATGGCCGACAGGAGTGCGGGAGAAGTGGAGGAGGTGGAGTTGGAGCTGGACACAGCGTGGGGCTCACGGGCGGTCAAAATGATTAAAAATTGGATGGGATTGCTGAGGGATGATATAAAACAAGAAATATTTGGGACTAAGCAGGAACTGAAAGCAGTGCTTGGAGGTGGTGGCTCTGGGCTTCCTGCTTGGAAGAAGTGGAAGGCTCCCTGGATCAGCATGAGGAATGAATCGCAGAGCTGCAAACTGACTGGGATAAGATGTGACAGGAACAGGAGCAACTCCAAGAAAAGATGGAGGATTTGGAGGACCGGGCCAAGCACAAGAATTTAAGAGTGAGGGGTATACCAGAAGATCTGCAACAGAGAAATTGTATAAGGGTATACTACAAGTCTTTCGGGCCTTATTGAATTTAGAGGGGGCAGAGACCACAGTAGCTTCTGAGCTCCTACAGATGTACAGAGCACATAGGAGCTAGGGACCAGCACGCACAAATCGACCCCAGGACATTGTGGCCTGTATGGGTAACTATGCAATGAAAGAAAGGCTGTTAACTTTATCCCGCAAGAATGGCCCTCTGAAGTGGGAAGATGGCATAGTGGAATTATACAATGATTTATCCGCAGGAACTTTACCATGAAGATGGGAAATGCGGGAAGTAACAGCATATCTGTGGAGAGAGGACCTAAGAAACAGATGGCATTTGGATTGTTATTCACTGTGAAAGGGATATCGAGAACAGAACAACAACAGAGGCATGACAGCATCTGAAAGATCTAGTGCTGGAGAATAGATGCGAAGGCTCAAGGCCCACCGAAGACCCTGGGGCAACAGTGGCAATGAGTCATGGCCAAGGGCAAAAGACTAAATAGGTTTTCCAAAGGAAAGGGGGCAGAGACTTCAAAGACATTAAGGGACACATGGAGTAGAGGAGTAGCTTAGTGGTTAGAGCAACTGCCTAGTACTTTGTAGATCAAGGGTTTGATTCCCACTGGCACTCCTTGTGACTTTGGGCAAGTCACTTTACCCTCCATTGCCTCGGAAGAAAAGGCTGGCAATCTACTTCTGGTGATACATTGCCAAGAAATCCCAGAGGTAGCTGGGTCACTATGAGTCAACACTGACTTGATGGCAGTAAAAAAAAAAAAAAAGGGACACATTGCTAGGTAGGGTGGGCCTTTTGCCTTGGTTGCCTCTGTTACCTGTGTGGGCATGCTAAGTTGGTTTTCTGTGAGCCAGTGGGGGGCTGGTTGAATAATACTGGTTCATGTAAGAGTTTGGTTAAAAGTTGGGGGGGGGGGGGGAGAAAGATGATTGAAGGCCAAGGGGATGTGGCACAAGATGTGAGGTTGGGGGAAGGGAGGTGGTGGGGGTAGAGAGGGAAGCAATAGGGAGGGGGGATGCGGAGATCTCGGGATGGTGATCACTTTATACTCTCATTCAATGGGAGTGGTTCTCAAGGGGAGAGGGATGGGGGAAAGAGCAGGGAGGGGGAGGGGGAAAACACCGGGGCTAATGGGCATGTTACTACTAACTTGTACGGATGGTGCGGGTAGGATTGCTTAATGTGAAGAGGTTGAATTCCCTGCAAAAATGGCAACAACTCTTTTGGGAGATAGAATGGCTTAGGTGGGATATAATCATGATCCAAGAGACTCACCTTAGGAAGAAAGATGAGCGATTGTTACAGATCTCCAGGTACCCTCAACAGTTCTTTGGAGGGCCTAGGGGGGAGGAGGGCGGGAAAAAGGAAGGGGTGGCTGTATTGATTTGGAGGGGCTGTGCCTTTCAGGTGGAAGAGATGGCACGCGATGAAGGGGACTGAGGGGAAATTGCTACTGGGAGAACTCCAAGGGGGAAAAGGTAACTGGTGAATGTATTGGCCCCATATGAATGGTAAGCTCCTTTTTGGAGGGAGGTATATAGGTTAATTGAAAGATATGCAAAGAGGAAATTAATGATGGGGGGGATTTCAATTTGGCATTAGATCTGCGGAGGGATAAACAAAGTATGGGGGATGGGGGAAAGGAGCAGAAGGATATTGAAAAGATTGCTGAAACACTTTTATCTGGTTGATATCTGGAGGGAGCAGAATAGGGAGAGCAGGGATTATACAGGTTTTTTTTTTTTGCACCCACCCAATACCTTCACCCATATAAATTACATTTTGGTGGACAAGGGGTGGGAACTACAGGTCAGTGAGGTGTATATAGGCACCATCACTGTAGTGATAAGGGAAGGTAGACAAGAAGGCAGTACAAGGTTTTGACACTTAAATGAAAGCCTGCTTAGGCGGGAAGAGGTGGGTAAAGATGTAAGGAAGTGTATTTGTGAGTATTGGCAGGAGAATGATACGGGGATGTGAATGAGGTAATGTTATGTGAAGGAATGACAGTGGTAATTCGTGAGTGATTGATAATGTGGGCAGCACGATTGAAAAAGCAACGGCTAGAAGGAGAAACTGCAACAGGAAGTTAGGATAATATAAACAAAAGAATACCCGTAAAGGGTTACAGCATTTAATCCAATTAAGAGGGGAATTACAAACTTTGCAGGTAGAGGCCTTAGCCCACAAACCAGAAAGAGTTGCTACGAATGGGGGGATTGGGCCAGGAAGCTTTTAGCATGCAAACATAAGAAGTAGAAAATGCTGCCTACTGTTACAGTTATTAAGGGGGAATCTGGGGACATATAGGGGATAATTTTATGGGCTTTATTGGGCCTTTTATACTAAAGACATGGGGAACACCAGGGAGCTCAGAGAATTTAAAAAAATGTAATGCTCCCCTCCTTGGGAGAGGAAGCTCAGGCTGCATTGTAGGCTGAGCTCTGGGGGGGGGGAACTACAAGAGGTCATCAAGAGGTTCCCAGGAGTGTCTAAGAGCTGTTGGTGGGCATGTGGTGGGTCCCTCTATCATATATGGTGGACATGTCCTAAAGTGGCATAATTTTGGGAGATGGTAAAAAGATGGATATCTGATGTAATGGTTGTGGTGGTAGGGCTGGACCCTTGCATGTATTCGTTGGGTGGGGGTGATTTGGTGAACTGCGGAAGAACAGGAAACCGGTTATGGCATGCTTATGTGCAGCTAAATGTGAAATAACGCATAAGTGGAAACAGGTTGAACCACCCTCGAAGGAAAATTGTGAAGGAAGGCTGAGGCAAGTGGTACTCATGGAAAGGATGACGGCGCACCGCAGACAACATCTGGAGTGCTTTGAGAAAGAATGGGGGGTAGTAACAAAGTTATGATGGCAGATAAAGACCAGTATAGTTCATCTAGTCTGCCCAGCAAGATGGTAAGAGTAGGTGCACCTGCTGTCCGTGCAGGTCACCCCTCCCCATTCCTTTGTTTAGGGGTGATCTTTGTTTAGGGGAGATCTAAGAGAGAGTTATGTTTATTTTGATTTTATCCTGTCTGTCCCATGCCATTTTGAATTCTGTCACTGTATTTGCACCCACCACTTCCATCGTGAGGGCATTCCAAGCATCCACCACCGTTTCAGTGAAAAAGTATTTTCTGATGTTGCCTTTTAGTTTACCCCCTTGCAGCTTCATGTTATGCCCTCTAGTTTCAGAGCTTCCCCGTCTTTGGAAGAGGTTGGTTTTGTTCATTAATACTCTTTAAGTATGTAAAGGTCTGAATCTTATCTTCCCTGTCCCTCCTCTCCTCCAGAGTGTACATATTTAGGTCTTCAAGTCTCTTCTCATACATCTTCTGACGCAGGCTCCAAATCATTTTGGTCACCTTCCTCTGAACCATTTCCAGTCTTTTTATATCCTTTGCGAGATATGGTGTCCAAAACTGAACACAATATTCCAAGTGAGGCCTCACCAGCGACTTGTACGGTGGCATTAGTACCTCTTCCTTTCTGCTGGCAATTCCTTTCTGTATGCAATCCAGCATCCTTCTGGCTTTTGCCACTGTCTTGTAACACTGTTTGCCACCTTGAGATTATTATTATTATTATTATTTTTTTATTTAGACAGTTTTGTATACCACCTTATCCTTCAATCAAAGCGGTCACAACACAATTGGGGGATACATTTAACACGTGGGGATATGAGACACATACACTAATACTTACAGGGAACATGGGCAATGGAGGGTTAAGTGGCTTGCCCAAGACCACAAGGAGTATCTGTGGGACTAGAAACCCCAGTCCTTCTGGCCCAAGGTTGCTGTCCTCTAGTGGGCGTTGAACCCCCGACCTTCCGGCCTGAAGTACCTTGCCCCAACCACTAGGCTAATCCTCAAACAATCACTCAGAGGTCCTTCTCCTGGTCTGTGCACACCAACTTCTCGCCCCCTATCACATACAATTCTCTTGGATTTCTTCTTACAAAGTGCATGACACGTATGATATCTTAGCCAGGTGTGAAGGGAGTGTTTAGGGGGGTGGGGGTTAGGGGAATTCATATCACCATAAAACTTAGCTGAAACAGAGAGTTTGAGATATTCTAATGTGGGGGGTTAAGATATTTAACAGGAGGGTGGTATGGTGATCATGTCATACCACTAGTAAGTCTGAAAAAAGATGGGGACACAGTTGGAAGGAGTGGCCTAGTGGTTAGGACAAGGTACTTCAGGCTGGAGGGCCGGGGGTTCAAGTCCCACATGGGGACAGCAATGGGATTTCTAGTCCTATAAGCACTCCTTGTGGTCTTGGGCAAGCCACTTAACCCTCCATTGCCCATGTTCCCTGTAAGTATTAGCGTATGTATGTCATATCCCCTCATGTTAAATGTATCTCCCAATTGACCGCTTTGACCCAGTGAAAAGCGGGATATAAATACAGCTAAATAAAAATAAATAAACAGTTGAATACAGATAAAGATTGTTTATTAAATTGTTTTTTACTTTGCATAACCATGATATATACAATATAAAATAGGCTTTTGAGGGTATGGTGCAACATTAGAGACTGTGAGGCATGTGCTGCTATTCCCTACTTTGTATCTTTGCTTGTATATGGGATGCATTTTTATGCACTTTGGGCAGCATGCATATATAAGGAGTACTAGGATGCTAGTTCACCAGAAAAGATGCCTCTCGAGAGGTAATAATGTTGTTAACTGTTGCTTCATGAACAATTTTAATAATAGAAATATCATTTAAGGGATCTCCAGACAACTTTGAATAAAAGGTTTCATTAGATTTTATTTATTTATTTAGACAGATTTGTATGCCACCTTTTCCTTCAATCAAGGTGGTCACGTCACATCACAATTGGAGGGTTACATTTAACATTAGGGTACATGTAAACATTTAGACAGTACAGTTACTTAACAGTATTTAGACAGTACAATTGAGGTAACATTTAACATAAAGGTATTTAATAACGTGGTATGATATATTTGTGTGTGTGGATAGGATGGGTGTGTGTTTAGTTGGCGGAGGTAGTAGTGTTACTGTTTGGGTAGGGGATGTTGCCTGAATGCTCATAGGTTTCTATAAATAACATTGATTTGAGGTCTTTGCGGAAGTCTGTGAGGTCATCTAAAGCTCTCAGACTCGTTGGTAGGGAGTTCCATAGTGTGGATGCCAGTAGTGATGGTGCTCTTTTTTAAGTTGTTTGTTTGGTTTTGTGATAGCCTGTAGGTGTGCCGATCATGTTATTGGTTCTTCTTGGTCTATTGCTGCTGTCCCTTGTTATCACGTTTTGGAGTACATCTGCTGAGAGATGGTGAATGACTTTGAAGATGATCATGATTGTTTTGTATTTAGCTCTTGCCACCATTGGGAGCCAGTGTAGTTGTTGTAGGACGGGAGTGATGTGCTCGGTCCTTGGAGTGTCTGTAATGATGCATGCTGTGGTGTTTTGTACCATTTGTAGTGGGTGGACTGTCTGCTGAGGAAGGCCTTGATATAGTGAGTTTCCATAATCAAGCAGTGGTGTCATGCATGCTTGACACACTGCGGAAGTGGTCTTGATGGAGCATTGGTTTGATTTGTTTGATTGTTTTCAGTCGATGATATGCCTTGTTTGTGTTTTTGGTGATGTGGGATTTTAGGTTCAGAGCTCTGTCTGTCTAGTGTTATACCCAGATACTTAACTTCTTCTTTGACTACTATGTGTTTGTCTAGGATGCTGATAGTTTGTGGAGGTATGAAGGGTGGGGTTCCTGGTGACGAACATTAGATAATTGTGAAATAACCTCAGCATAGTCTTGAGTTACCAATTGAACAACTATGCTGCCCCCTTTGTCAGCTCTATGAATAACTAGGGAGGAGTGGCCTAGTGGTTGAGGCAAGTTGCCTCAGGCCGGAGGGCTGGGGGTTCAAAACCCACCGAAGGACAGCAACCTCGGGCTGGAGAGACTGGAATTTCTAGTCCCACAGGCGCTTCTTGTGGCCTTGGGCAAGCCACTTAACCCTCTTGCTTCAGGTACAAAATGTAGATTGTGAGCCCTTCGGGGACAAGGGAAATATATACTGTACCTGAATGTACACCGCTTTGACCCGGAATGTATCCTGTTGCAAAGCCTTAAGTGCGTCACATTCACCTTTAGCCAAATTAGACCTCCCCTTACAATGAGTGGACCTCTTTAGCTTGCCCAGATCTTTTAAAATTAAATCACAAAACATAGAAACATAACAACAGAAAAAGACCACATGGCCTGTCTAGTGTATCCTTCCATATCAACCACTACAACAGTCCCCTTTTTTCCTTTAGAGATGGGAAAGGACCCGGTAGAGATCGAGATTGAACCAGATCTTCAGATTTATAATTACTGCCATGAAAATAATCATGCAAATGTAACTTATGGATAAACATATGTATAGTCACCCGAGTAGCAAAGGGATCATAAGAAATAGCTGCAACAAAATTCAGTCCATTATTTAAAAACGAACACTGTGCTGGAGATATATTAACATCCAAAATGTTTTTGATTCCTAATTCTGCCTGGATTTTGATCATGTCACCATGTTCCAACTATCTTCTTGAAATTGCCAGCAAGTTCTCCCTCTGTTGCAGACGACTAGGTTCTAAAAAAATCCTCCCATCTGGCAAGATCAGATTCTTCAGATGACAAATCGAATACAACTTTTTTTTTCCCATTCAAAATACCTAGGTCTCATCCATGGGTAAACGTGATCTTGTTGGTAATCCAATAGATCATGTTTCAGTTTATTAATTTTAGTCCACCTAAAAGATTCTCCGCTGGCAAAATGCCTTCACTCCCCTGGGCACAACCACCACTGGCAAAGTTAATATACTCATTGTACTCCATATAGATTACAGTTAGAACCAAGGTGTTGGAGCCATGCAGTAAACAAAAGGCCACAGTCCTACTGCAACATATAGCTGTAATGCTCCACATCTGCAGGCCAAAAGAGGAGAGAGTCCTATCCGTTTGGTCCAATTGGTCATGCCAGTAGTAACAGGTCCTTGGAATTAAAAGATTCCCAACTCTGCAGCACACATCCTTCAGGGCCCCAAAATTCCTTGGCATTCTTGGACAAAAATTGTCCATATGTAGGTATCGCATCACTGCAAGGCCTATTACCAAGACTGCATTGCAAAAATTAAACAAATAAGCATTGAACAAATGAACCACCGTAATTGAAATGCCGAGCCCGTGTGACCATGATCAGAGTTCTAACCTTCAGTAATATAAACATCCAAGGGCAGAACTCACTCTTGTGCTGGTCATGCTGGCAAAGGCTGATCTACAAAGGTTTTAAGGCCTGAGAATAAGCATAGCTAATTTTGAAAGAACAATTTCACTTTAGCAGGGAACTGTAGGGTAAAACAGATATCACGATTGTAAAGTCCTATACGGTGTGAGGACATCACCTATTGTCATTCTCACATACATGCTGAGTAATCCTGGAGGAGCAATAATTTTTGACCTTCATATTGTAGGTCTCTTTTTTTTGAATGGTACAGTGCCATCAGTCAGGCCTTATCATCAAAGTCCAAAATATGGGCAGTTACCATTTGTAGCCTAGCAGAGCCTTCCTTATTTATTATTTATTTTATTTAACAGTCGCTTATATACCGCTACCTTCCAATGATCAGGTGCGGTTTACATATAACAGGTAAAGAAACAGTATAACATATCTGTTTTTACATTAAACATGCTTGAATTATGTACATCTTAACTTTAACAAATAAACTTTGGAGAACTATGTACAATCAACTATGTACAGTCAACAGAAGCTGAGTTCAACGAGCAAGGTAGCTAATTACAAGCATCATAAACTGTGTTAAAGGTCATGTTTTCATGGGACATTATGGTGTTAGACTCAATGTGTTATGTATTATCCCTTTTCATTTTGTTATTAGGAATTCGCAAGTGGACCGTAGTGGGAGCTAAATAGGTGGGTTTTTAATGTTTTGTGTAGTTCTTTAAGATCAGTTAAGGCTCTAATTTCATCAGGTAGGGAGTTCCAGATTATGGGGGCTGCATGGGAAAAAGCTTTTTTATTTGTTGTTTTTTTAGTCTTTGTGAATTCTTTTGGAATCCTTATTTTATTGGCGTTGCCTCTTTGAGCAGATTGGGGGTGTGTCTTTAGTGAGTAGTTTGTTTAGAGTGGCTGGGGCAGTATTATTTAAAGCTTTGAAGGTGGTTATTATAAGTTTATAGTTTATTCTGCATTGAATTCCTTGCATGTTCAGTCAATGTGCTTGCTCAACATGTACTGTATAAGCTGCTCAGCAGCTTCCGGTAGCCATTTGCCAACAGTATCAGGCAGGTCTTTGTCCTTGATCATTTTGGGAAGGCTAATGATGTGCAAATTATGCATGTCCCCCTGTTCTCCCGATCTTTCATCCTTTCAAATAGGCACTCACTCTTGGCCTCCAGTGCCCACAGCTGGGCCTCCACATTGTCAAATTGATCCTCTTGATGGAAGATTCATTTCTCCACTTCCTGCAATCGGGCTGCATGCTGTTCCGATTATTTTATATATTTGGTTGCTATCCTCAAAGGATGACTAAATGGGTGGAATACAAATGTTTTAAATACATATTCTGGGGCCCGATTTTCAGTTGGACAGGCTAGCCTGCCCACTGACCCCCTTAACCTGGATTTTCACTTCTGCGGCGACGGAAGTGAAAATCCGGGTTTGGCTGGATGCGCTGGCAGCCATTGAGGCTAAGTGGGTAGCAGCAATTTTCGATGCTACCCGCTTAGCCCCTGTGCCTGAAAGATAGCCCTCTGCAGTTTATCCTCGCCTAAGCGAGTAGCATCAAAAATTGCTGCTACTTCCTTAGCCCTTTCCTCCACCCCAACTCTGCCCCAGAACGCCCCCAGCACGCCCCAATGTTAACCACATAACATCTGAGCGTGTTAGGGACTTATCCGGGATTTTCCAAAGGTACTACCCATGTAGGTGTCTTTGGAAAATCCTGGATAAGGCAGTTACCTGTGTAAATGCTTTTGAAAATGCCGCCCCTCATTAATATCCTTCATGGAGACCTGTAGTTTAGAAAGCTTCTCATCCAAAATAGCAGCGAGGCTCTTAGGTATTTCATGGATCACTTCCTCCTGTAGAGTTACAATAGCTGCTGGCCGGTCTGTTGCCATTTTAGCTTCTACAGTCTTATGCCGCACTGCCCACGGCTTCTTGCTCATCATACACAAATGTCAGCTAACCTTCGCACTTCTCACGTTGGCACAAGATCTTGATGTTTTACTCAAAAAGCCTGTGGCATTTTTGCAACAATTTTTGTTGTATTGTAGGCTGATTTTAAGCTTAATGGAGAGAGGGTGTTTGAGGACGTACTCCTTTGGACATCACAGCTGACTGGAATGGGGCAATTTGAGGCCCTGTATGGCCCTTCCGTCACCAGAGACTTAGTTTGTACCATACATGGCCCTAATTACTGTGGATATTTGCATTAAGTCATTTGAGAGGACAGTCGCTTGCATTTGTCCATGCAGCACTGAGCTGTATGTTTGATCATTCTTTTGACTTAGTATGATTAATACTGTTAAGATAGTTCTTATATTAATTCTTCTACTTCCCCCTCCATCTCTTCTCTTCTCACGGCTCCACATTATTTTTTTCTTTTATTTTGTCACTCCCTAACCATCTTCCTTCATACCAACTTCCTCATACCCCCCTCCTTTTTACCTTCTCTCTTCTCTTCTTATCTCTTCCCCAATCTTGTCTGCCTCCCTTTTCCTCAGCTCTTAAACTTCATGTTTTTCTTCCTTTCATTCATCCTCTCCCTCCTCTCTTAAAATACATCATCCTTGTTTTCACCGTTCTCTCAACCTTGCACTCTTCTCTTCCTTCTTCTGATGACATTAATCCTAACCCTGGCCCCTCTAGAGTAGACTATTCTCTCACTCCCATTCCTCTCTCAGCCATTCTAATCTCATCTATATTCCTCTCCTTTCCCCCTCCTCTTCCCTTTCTCTTGCGCATTATGGAATGCTCATTCCATTTCTATGAACTCCCCTTTACTTATGACCTTTTAATTTCTAACTCCTTCAATTTTCTAGCTCTTAGTGAAGCCTGGCTCCTCCCCGATGACACTGCTTCAGTTGCTGCCCTCTGTCACGATGGATACCAATTTTCTCACACTCCTTGTGCCACTGGCCATGGTGGTGGTGTTGGGTTTCTGCTTTCTCCTTCCGGCCAATTCCAACCTCTCCTCCTACCTCTGTCTCACTCCTTTTACTCCTTTGAAGTCCATTCCATCTGCCTTTTTAATCCTTTCCTCTCTGGATAGCTGCTATTTATAGATCCCCTGATACGTCCATCTCTACCTTTCTCACTGATTTTGACTCCTGGCTTTCCCTATTTCTAGATTCTTCTCCCCCCTCCCTTATTCTTGATAACTTCAATATTCATGTTGATAACCCTTCTGACCCCTATGCTTCTAAACTCCTTTCCCTTACCTCCTCTTTCAATCTCTAGCTTTGCTCTTCCGCTTTTTCTCATCAGCATGGTCACTGCCTTGACTTGTTTTTCTTCTTTAACTGTTTACCCTCCAATTTCCATATCTCAGTTCTTCCCTTATCTGATCATCACCTCCTAAGCTTCACCCTTCATCATGCCCCACCTCAATCCCGCTCTGTCTCCTCCTACCTTTTTAGGAATCTCCATGCTTTCAATCCATTGACTCTTTCTTCTTTTGTCTCATCACCTCTTTCTTCCACTTTGTCTTCTAAATCTGTTGATGAGGCTAAAGTTTCTCATAATACTGCCTTTTCCTCTGCTCTAGATACTCTTGCTCTACCTATCCCACGTTCTGTGAGATGCACCACACCCCAGCCCTTGTTGTCCTCAACTACCCGCTATCTCTGTTCCTGTGCCCGCTCAGCTGAGCGCATTTGGCTCAAATCTCGCTCCCTTTCTGCCTTTCTTTACTTCAAATTCATGCTTACCTCCTTCTAGTCGGCCTTAGCACTCCCAAGCAAAACTACTATATCATTCTGACTAATTCTTTTGCAACTGACCCCCGCCGTCTTTTCTCTACTCTTAACTCTCTCCTCAAGGTGCCTCCCCCTCCGACCTTTCCTCCTCTTTCTGCCCAAACCCTAGCTGACTTTTTCTATAACAAAATCCACAATATTACTCTCCAGTTCTCCACTAGAATAACTTCATCCCCTCTTTCCCCATCTCAATACCAACTTTTCCCATCAATCTCTATTACCCTTTCATCCTTTTCCATGATCTCTGAAGATGAAACCTCTCATCTTCTTTTTTCCTTCAAACTTACTACTTGCTCTTCTGATCCTATCCCCACCCATTTCCTTAATGCCATTTCCTCCTCTATTATCCCTTTCATCTCACATATTCTCAACCTTTCGCTCTTCACTGCTACTGTCCCTGCAGCCTTCAAGCATGCTGTGGTCACACCCCTGCTCAAGAAACTTTCTCTTGATCCTAGCTCTCCTTCTAATTATCATCCCATCTCACTTCTTCCCTTCATTTCCAGACCTCTTCAGCATGACATTCTCCACCATTGTCTTGAATTTCTTTCCTCTCAAGTCCTTCTGGATCCTTTTCAGTCTGGCTTCCGCCCCTTACATTCTACTGAAGTGGCACCTGCCAAAGTCTCCAGTGACTTGTTCCTGGCTAAATCTAAGGGCCTCTACTCTATCCTTATCCTTCTTGACCTTTCTAAAGCCTTTGATACCGTTGACCACCACCTTCTCTTTGACACATTATCCTCACTTGGTTTTAAGGGCTCTGTGCTGTCCTGATTCTTTTTTTATCTCTCCCGTCACTCTTGCAGTGTTTGTTCTGGTGGTTCCTCCTCTCCGTATCCAATTCAAATGCCTCCTTCTGACCTTTAAATGCTTTCATTCTACTGCTCCTCATTACCTTTCCTCTCTCCTCTTCCCCTATACCCCTCCTCTTCTACTGGCTTGCTTCTCTTTGCCCTTTTCTTCCACTGCTAACTCCAGACTTTAGTCCTTTCACTTTGCTGCTCCTTATGTCTTGAACAAACTTCTTGAGTCTATATGTCAGGCTTCATCTCTGACCCTTTTCCAGTCTATACTAAAAGATTCACCTCTTTGAGACTACTTTTGGATCCTCATCCTCATCCTTTGTTTCCTTGTGTCTCCTTACCCTTCCCTATTCTATCCTTCTTATCTTTTGTCTTGTCTGTCTTGATTAGATTGTAAGCTCTGACTAGTAGGGACTGTCTCTGTGTTTGTACAGCACTGCTAATGCCTTGTAGCATTTTATAAATGTTTATTATTAGTAATAATAATAATAATAGTAGTAGTAGTAGGGACCAGAGCCATTAGCAAGGGTGTCTGCTCAGCCAGCTGTCATCATGTGACCTCTTCTTTATTGTTTATTGCAGACCTGCTGTACTGCCTTTAAATCAGAATATCAGATTGGTTTACAATATTTGACTAATTGAGGAACCAACACCATAAAAAAGAGGACACAAAGCAACAAACTGTTATATTCAAACAGGAGCTTAACAAAAGAAACAACAAGAAAAAACAAAGCAACCACCTTGCAACTACATCTGCAACCCTAGCCAGCTCCCCATAGGCCATGTTAAAATGATACATCTTCAGGACGGTTTTACCTTTTTGGTACATTTTGCAGGCCTTAGTATTTGTTGTCGGTGAACAAACATCTTAACTCCATATGCCTCATTCTCTCAGCATTATCCATTAAGGTCCTTTGATACAGAATGCTGCCTCTCGTCTCTCACCAGATGTTCTTCACATGATCACATTATTCCAGGCCTCCATGTACTGCGCTGGCTTTCAATAAGGTGGCATGTTACATTTAAAAATTAAAACGTTAATGTTTAAGACTTTAAATGTTATCTGCCTGACATACTTTAACTGAGCTGTGAAGGCCAAGGCTTATGTCTGTCAAATTATTTCATTCTTGTGCTTATGTGTTTTCGGTTGCTAGACCAGTATTATGGGATTTTCTTCCTGTTATTAGGCTTGAGGGCAGTCTCCTCTGCTTTATAATTAAAAATAAAAAGAAATTTAAAAAAAAGTTAAAACGTTCTCCTCAGTGGGTTTTTGCAGCCTGTTAGAATCAGAATTAGATGGCCAATTACGTCAGCTTGCCGTAAGGTTAATGTGATTAAAGGATTTTTTTTCTTTCTTTTTTTTTAACTGGATATCCTGCCGTGTCACAAAGAGCCTTGAGTGGCTTACAATAATAAAATCAATCTATAGAATAAAATCTACTCTAAAATAGGAAAAAACACTTCCTCCCTTATAGCCTTGTACTTCATCTTCAGCTGCCTTCACCTGTTTCCTGAAAAACAAATAATTCTGTTCCAGGCATAACTCAAGTGGAAGCAAGTTCTTTTCATTTCAGTGAGCAAATGTCCCCCTCCTAACTGACTCCAGTCGCTTGCTGGCTATGAGTCATTGTATTTTTGTATGGTTTGATTATTGCATATATTTAGTTGTTATCCTCTCAGAATGACCAGATGGGTGAAATACAAATGTTCTAAATAAATAGTATGATATAGAATCTTAAAATTACTTGATACTGCTTGATGATCTAACTGAACAACATTGGTTAACATATATTAGGAAGAATATATATCTATTTATTTATTTATTTGTTTATTTATTTAGCTGATTTTTTATATATTGCTTTATCATATAGCCAAAGTGGTTTTCATTGTAACTTGAACTGGATAGCGTATATATAAGAAAAGCAACATTGGCTGTCCCCCAAAACCACCAGGAACAGCAGCATCCCCCCTCCTACACAGCTGAGGCAAGGAGAAGTCATAAAAACATTTATTTATTTAACAAATGTATATGCCATCCATTGCTTATAGTCCTAGGTAGCATACAATTAAACATATGACATCAAAAAGAACTTTTAAACAAACATACAGACACAACATACAACAGTGGTAAGGCATAAATGAATAAGCGAAAAATTAAACCTATCCAGTTGTAAAAATATTGAAAAAAAATCTCATAGCAAAGATGCTATAAAAAGACTTTTAAAGAAAGAGTGAAAAACTGCTAAATTTCAGCACAGGTTTTTACACTAGGAGCAATTTCATATTCAGTCATTTGCATTTCCACTGTGCATTGCTTTAGCTTAGTGATTTTCCCTGAGATTTTCCCGCACTAGGAGTAAGACTAGCAGTGGAAAATCTAAAAAAAAAAATTGCTGCACCAAAGCCTAACCGTTTACTACATCAGCTAAGTAATGTGGATCAGTCGGTTTTCACAGTGGCTGATGGTACTGTTCACGTATGTGTTTTGCTTTCTAGTGTTTCTGGCTCTCTGGGACCTTATGCTGTTCACATGTGCTTGCCTCATTCCTGTTAATTACAACAGGAGCTGATTATCCTCACCTTGGGGCTTTCTGGCACCCACCCACTAGATAAACAATCCTCCCCCTGAGGCATCAAGCTCTTCTTCCTTTCTTCTTCCCTCCATCTCTCTTCTTTCTCATGCTTCTCTTAACGTCCATCCATCTTTTCTGTCGCTAATGCTCATCCTAATTCTTCCTGTGCCGGCCCCTGGTTCCCAGCCAGTACACTCAGACATGTTTAATTAGCAGTTCATGAGGGAAGAGTCAGTCAGGTGAAGAGGACGGAGCTGAGCTAGTGGCCTGAAGGATAGAGACTTAAGACATGCATGACTTCTGTTAGTGAGTGATACCTGGCTTTGAACTCCCTCACCTCAGAATCTTCTGGGGCTCAGTAAACAGCAGCTGAGGAAGTAGCTCTACAGTATATTCCCTAGAGCAGGGGATACTGTGTATTTCTTGTAGAGATTGCTGTCATGTTCTGTTACCTATTGCAGGGACCTTGGCTTCCTCCGGTTGGCACCTCTCTCCTCCCATTCCTGCTTGTGGGTCTCCACCATCCTGCTTGTGGGGCCTCTCCTTCCATCCCTGCTTTCTGCTGCTACTAGGGCCCCTCATTCCTCCAGTACCCATTCCTGCTTATGGAGTTCCTTTTGCAGGTTTACCTTTTCCCAGCATCCTTTTCTTTTATCTCCTATGCAGGATATCCCATGGGACAGACTTTGAAGTACATGGACCCCATGGATCTGTGCATGAAGAAGTGCCTCCCAGGTAAAATATAAAGAAACATTGAATATGATATCATCTTCTTAGCAGACTCTGAAGAGAGAGGCAGTTCCTGCCTTCCCCCAGCTGTCTTTGGGGGGGGGGGGGGGATGGAGGTGAATGAGCAGTTCCTGCCTTTTCCCAGCTGGCACTGAAGAGGGTGAAAGGGGAGGGTGGTGAGCACCTAGGGGTTTTGTTGGGGGTGGGGGGAGGGCATTTACAGGCCTATGACTGAGTGAGTGGTATTCTGTCCTTCTCCCTCCTGTCTGGTTTTGTGGGCTGGATAAGAGGAGAGAGCTGAGTGGGGAGTCTGTCTCCCCCAAATGGCTCTGTGAAGGGTGAAAAAGGGTGGTGGTGGTGAAAAAGAGTGGTGGTTCAGTAGGTAGTTCCTTCCTCATTATCTAGCTTCATAGGTCTGGGCTGGCAGCTCCTGTCATCTGTCCCTTTCCAGCTCATGGGAAGAAAGGGGGAGAACCTTAATACAGTTGCTATGGTAACCATGCTGTAGCGCCATTGGCTCCAATTCTGCAGTCAGTATCCTCTCAGAGGTTTGCTCTGCAGTCGCAGCTCCCTTGCTTTAGCCTTCTGGGCTGCTTGTTTTTACACAGAGAGAGAGAGAGAAGGGAGGGGGCCACATCCCAGCTCCAGTGCTCTGCCAATAAGCAGGGGACATGGTGGAGTTCTCCGGTCCGGGCAAAGCCTCGCTTTGGTTGCACCATCCCACCTTGCCCCTTCATCAGAAGGCTCATAAACAGGATTAGTGCCAGTGCTCAACCTGAGCTGTAGTCTCTTGCTTTTTTCCTGACCCTTTCCTAAAAACATGACCATCCCCAAAGAGATGCCAGAAAAGTGGGGTCAGAAAGCTGTATCTGGGAAGTGGATGCGGAGGAAAGCTCTCTGGATGACAGGTATGGAACAGTGGGGGAACCATTCAAGGTCAGGACTTTAATCTCTCAGTTCTGGATAGGCTGGATTTTCATCCTGCAGTCTCTGGATGCTCTTCACCTTGTGATAGGACACTAGCATCTTTTGTAGGCCTGACTTTGTTTAGGAACACCTGCATTTGACACTTTTTGATGCTTTTGTGATTTTCAGTTTGCTCTGTTAGCTGTGTAGCCTCATGATTTCCATTGGTGTATCTTTTTTCCTTCTGATTTGTGATGGCAGATTGTACATAGCCTGTTTTTTGTAGTGTTTTTATTGGGAATGTAAAATGTAGTTTTATTTTTATGGATATTTGTGTGAAGATATGTTACACAAATATGCAAAATTAAAACCAGTGCATTGGTTGAAAACTGTATGCCAAAGACTGCTGGGGCCTTTAATGACTAGGTTTTAATAGTCTGAATAGTAAGGCTCCAAATCTAGTGTAAGGTGTTTTAAAACAGGGAGAGCTGTCACCGTTCCAAGCACTGATAGATGACATTACTCCTCAGAGTTTGCCTCTTTCAGAGTTTGCATCTTTATTAACAAAATCAAATTGGGTTTTGTATACTGCCTAGTACTTGGCTAAAGAGAGGCGACTATGAAATATATTAAGACTCTGAGCTTGTTCCAGTGCCAGGGCAATAAGTCTAAGTTTGCTCAGGTTCTCCTAATATCCACTATCAGAGCTTGGGCACTGGTGCGTCTAGTGTTGTATCTCTGAACTGGCAGCTGTGTTCCTGGCATTGGGTTCTGCGGCTTCCGAACTGGTGCTAGGGTCCCAGAAATGCAGGTTTCTAGGGACTGTGATGCTGAACCTCGCTCCGCTGCCCAGCTCACTTGCTAATCTTACGATGTAGTGCTTGTGATAGCAGAGGAAACTTTTATGTACAACTCCTGTTGTCACTCTGATGTTATTGCATACTTGGGACTACAATGTATTTAAAGGGCTATTTTTGTAACACAGGGAACTCTTTAGTATTCAGCAATGGTAGAGAAAACACATTAATAAAATGTTCCAGTGAACATCCTAATGTGATAAGGATCTGCTAAAGAAAGGCACAGAGGGGGTAACTTGTATGCAGTGACAGATATACCTCTACTCACCTCACTAGGCAGACTAGATGGACCATGCAGGTCTTTATCTGTCAGCATTTATTATGTTAGGTAAGAAAGAAGACTTGAAAACGCGCTCCTGACATCTGGAGTAGATTGTTTTCTGGTGGACAGCACCTTCAATGCTATAGTATAAGCAGGGCCGTTCCATCCACTAGGCGGGCTAGGTAGCCGACCTCTGGTTGGCAGACCTCTTTGTGTGGCACACATGGCCTGCTGCTTCTGAGCCTCTTCCTGCAGGAAGTTGTGTGAGAGGGAGGTCATAAGCAGCAGGCCCTGTGTGCCGAAGCATATGGCCTGTCGCGGGCAACTGCACTAAGCCGAGTCTTCCCCTCTGCACTGACCTCACCAATGGAATCAGCGGCAGCAGGGGGGCTTGGCAGGGGAAGGGGGGCAGGCGGCACAGTGGGGCTTCTGCCTGGGATGATAGAAACCCTTGGGCCGGCCCTGAGTATGACGAAGGAAGAAGTGCTCAGGTGCACCTGCCTTCTCATCACTGCTCTTCCATTCATGCTAGATGTCTGCATTTCCTACTCCACTGTGAGAGTGGAATATGGTGACATCCCTCATTTTAGCACATAGGGAGTTGTCATCAGCAGTAACTAAAGGGAGAAGAGCTGGGGGAGTCAACCTTGGTGTACATTGGCTCATAATTTGCTAGGTCCAAAAGTTTCACTGAACAATTTCCCATGGACACCGCAAATCTTCTGCAGTCGTATTATGCTGTCCTTCCACTGCACTTAGAAATTCAGTCTATTTCAGCAACTTTGGAGGTAATATCTGACTCTTAGCATGCAAGCTGTGCAGAGTGCAGCTAGGAACGTCTCATGGCTTACAACCCGAGTTTTCAGCAAGGATCAAGCATGAATTAAATAACATACTCATCTGTCCTGACAGTTTATTTATATATGGTACCAATATAACACACAACTTGATAAAAGGAAAGAATGCAAAGTATAGAAGAAAAATAACAGGACATTTCCTGGGTTCTGGTGCAGATCTGCATTGCTGCTGCTCAGATTACATTTCTGGCCTGGTGGCAGGGTATCCCCAAGGACCGCACAGAGTTTTCCTTGCTCATTCTTTTGTGGAAAGTCTTATTTTCCTTCTTAGTTTTGAGAAATGTGCATCTTTTGTTTTTCTGTTTTGCACAGGAAAGGAGGAAACACATTTCTATTTTAATTCTTTGACCCAGCAGTTTCAATCTGTTCCTTAGGGCTTCCAGGTCTGAGATCTGGCACCATGATTATTCATTCACATTACCTGGAGATTTTCCCCATATCTTACAGAATCAAGAGTTTCATTAGCACTTTTATCTGGACAGGAAAGGGTCAACATGTTAGACTTAGTATCTTGCAAATGTCTTGGGGAAATAGAAGGCCTAAATCTGTCCAGTTATAAACCTTACTATTGGGCTACACAATTGACTTGTGGTCAGAAGCCTCCAATAGCTGAGATCAGGAATTGGTTTTGCTTAGTGAATTGGTTGGTTTGCTGTGTTTGGGAAGACATGCATCTATGTTTGAGGAAAGATAGCAGTATTGCCAGAGAGCACGCTCTATGAAGCATTCCCAGATCTATGTGCATCGACAGATTTTAATGAGTGGGAAAATGAAACACATTATTGTTCCATTGCAGTTTGCAGGATCTTTAAAATCCTTTAAACGACTAAGGCAAGAATATGATCTTCCTGCTTCACTTCTTAGGTGCTTAACATAAGAACATAAGATATGCCATACTGGGTCAGACCAAGGTCCATCAAGCCCAGTATCCTGTTTCCAACAGTGGCCAATCTAGGTCATACGTACCTAGCAGTTTCCCCAAAACGATGCTTGCTTTGGATGCAGTTATGGGGAAAATTAGCACCAGATGGAGTTGTGCAGAACACAAAAACTAAGTTCTAAAGACGTTGTATGGTATGTTGGTGTCCTGTGAATTTACCCCTTATGTAAATAACAGGCAAGTGGGAAGACACATCGCTAACAGTGACTGAGAATGACACATTACAATCCTATCCACAGGATTCACTTTATGAGACTCAGGTTATGCAAGAGGGGAAGGTTATATTCTCCTTCATGTGTCAAATGTGGTTCTGTGAGAGGTGCATTTCTTTATTTAACATGGGCTGCGTTCAAACTTGGACATTTCGAGCCATGTTGGAAAAAGTATAAGACTAAAATGCCCTCCTGATCGTGTCCCTAGTCTAGTCCCGAAACCTCTGGGTTGCCCATCTCATCTAGCAGCTTGGAGACTGAGAAACTCCTCCTTTTGTGACATCACCAGTATATCTCTCCGGTGTCCGCCTCCTGTCACCAGTTACCTCAGTCTCCAAGCAGCTGGATAGATGGGAGCCCGGGGGGATCCGGGCTCACTGGAGAAATGATTAAGGATTGACAAGGGTAGTGTAGTTTAAAATTTGGGGTTTTTTTGAATTTAAGGAGTCCTGTTACTTTAAGATTCGGTGATCTGACAGCTTGCAGCAGGCCGGCTCTCTCATTTTGTTTGCCTCCCTCCTCCCTGCTACTTCCCCTCTACCTGCTCCAGTCTCTATGGGTATTGTGGTCTGCCAGATCGGAAGCGGTTTCTGGTGTCGGGGCAGTGCCGGTGTTCAAAGGAGTAGGAGACAGTTCGGAGGTCTGAGAGCAGAGTCTGCCGGCGCCGCGCAGAAGCTGTGCCTGCCAGCGCGCCTGGTGACTCTGGCCTGCCGCACGGAGCCTACATAATAATTTTTGAGGTGCGGAGTGTGGTTTCGGGCCCGGAGCAGCTCAGAGTCATCAGAGCCGACATCAGGCGCAGTTGCTCGAAAAAGACCCGCAAACGCGCCTTACAATGCCACGAGGTAAGCGTTGCTGTTATCAGGGCCGAATTTTTTAATTTTTATTCAGCGCGGTTTTGGCGCACTTTTGACTGGTGGTCCAGCTGCAAGGCGGCCGCGTGTTCAGAGAGCAGGCCCAGGAGGGCAGTTTCGCTGAAATTTTAGAGTCTTCATGAATCCTTGGCGGGGGCTCGTGTAAAAAAAAAAAAAAAAAAAAGAATAAACGCTACGGAGAACTAGTGGATTTATTTATCTGCACTCTAGGTTGCTTTGCACTGCTATTTATTCTGCAGACCACAAGGGTACCGAACAGTACTCAGCCAAGTGGTCCTAAGTGTACCATGCCCTCCAAACCACAGTGTGTGGTGTGTGGGTCTAGGAAGGCCTCCAGCGCAGGGGTGTGTAAGACCTGCGTGGGGGAGGCTATGGCTTCAGACCTGGCCCCAGCGCCTCTGTCTGGCTCTACGGGGGGGTGCATCGGAACCCTCGACTTCTCTAGTACCCGAGTTGGTGCAGGAGGAGCCGGTGGCAGGTCCCTCTTCCGTTGCGGGCGCTCCCTCCTCGCAGACGGCTCTTCCTGCGGACCTTTCTGCCATTTTTTCGCAGCAGTTTGTTGCTCTTCTTCAGCAGACGGTTTTTGGCAGTCACCTACCACAGAAGCTGGCGACCGAAGTCAGCGGGGGTAGAAAGCGTCCGGTACCTCCGCAAGTTGAGGATGGCCCGAGTGGGGGCAAGAAACCCTGTTCTGAGGGGGAGTTGAGAGACCAAGCGGAGGTTTCTGAAGGTCCACTGTCAGATGAGGAGGATCGCAGTTTGATTTTAGATGAGGAGCTGGAAGAGGGTGAGATCTCAGAGAGAGAAGATCAGGCTAGAGTGGTGAGAGTCTTCAGAAGAGAGGAACTGCCGGCTCTCATTGTGGAGACTCTAAAGGTGCTCAATATGCCCATTCCCGATTCAGCAGCGGATGATACGCTAGAGGATCCCTTGTTGCAGGTGTTCAGAAAGACCCAAACGGCTTTCCCTGTGCATAGGGTGTTTCAGGAGATGATTCAGGGGAATGGAACGTGCCAGAGGCACCCTTGAAAGGTTCCAGAGTTATGGGTCGCTTGTATCCGTTGTTAGATCAGGATAAAGAAGTTTTCAAATTGCCCAAGGTGGACGCGGCCGTCTCGGCCGTGACCAAGAAAACAACAATCCCTGTTGAGGGCAGTGCGGCTCTCAAAGCTGGTCAAGACAGGAAGCTAGATGTCTTGTTAAGACAAGCCTTCGACGTCAATGCGATTTCTCTGCAGGCGGCCGTGTGTGGAGCGTGGGTGGCTAGAGCCTGTCTTCGCTGGGCCCAGCAAGTCCAGGAGGGGCAGCCGAGTTCCTTGGCGGGTAAAGCTGCCCGATTAGAATCAGGAGCAGCCTATCTGGCAGATATTCATTATGACCTTATGCAGGGTCTGTCAAAAAGTATGGCGTCGGCGGTAGTGGCTCGGCGGTACCTGTGGCTTCGCAATTGGGCAGCGGATAGTTCCTCTAAGGCTAGATTAAGTAAGCTGCCTTTTAAGGGCCGTTTGCTGTTTGGAGAGAGAGAAGTTGGTGAAGGACCTCGGGGAGTCCAAAGGAGGCAGGTTACCAGAGGATAAGCCCAAGCCGTCTCGGGGTGCCCTTGGAGGCAGGGGGCACTTACGGGATTTCTGCCGGTTCCGCTCCCAAAGGTTCTCTTCGGGGCAAAGGGGGCATTTTCCAAATAGAATCCAGGGGTTTCGAGGTTTTCGCGGAGCGGGAAGGGGTTTTGGCCCCTCTTCCTCCTCCTCTTCTAACTTCAAAAAGTCACAATGAGATGAGGAGGGCCCAGGCGTCCCTAGTGCTGGTAGGGGGGCGTTTGCAGGAGTTTTATCCTGCCTGGGTCCAAATTACGTCATATCAATGGGTTCTGGAAATCATTCGGGGGGCTACGCTCTGGAGCTCTTGGGTCAAGTCAGTAACAAAGTGTGCTGCGCTGCGGGAGACGGTGCAAAGGCTTTTGGACCTCAGGGCAATAGCTCCCGTGCCCTCGGACCAGTACGGCTGCGGTCGGTACTCCATTTACTTCGTCGTCCCGAAAAAAGACGGAGGGGTTCGACCAATTCTGGATCTCAAAGGTGTCAATCGATGTCTGCGGGTGTCGCATTTTCACATGGAAACGCTGCACTCCGTTATAGTGGCGGTGCAGAAAGGAGAGTTCCTCACGTCCCTGGACTTGTCGGAAGCATATCTTCATATTCCTGTAAGGGCGGATCATCACAAATTTCTGAGGTTCGCAGTACCGTTCGGGCATTATCAGTTCCAAGCGTTACCCTTCGGCCTAGCAACTGCTCCGAGAGTCTTCACCAAGGTTATGGTGGCAGTAGCGGCAGCGCTGCGCAAGGAGGGCATCTTGGTGCATCCTTATCTAGACGATTGGTTAATTTGAGCGAAGTCACAGGCCGAGAGCGAGAGAGTCACGGCCCGAGTAGTAGCATTCTTGGAAAGCCTCAGGTGGATAGTCAATATGACGAAGAGTCACTTGCGACCTTCCCAGAATCTGGAATATCTCGGAGCTCGCTTCGACACTCGGAGCGGGAAAGTGTTCTTAACGGAGCAGCGAGCACAGGTCCTGCGCAGCCTTGTGGGGAGCCTCTTGAGGCTCAAAGCTCCCTCAGCATGGCGTTACCTGCAGTTGTTGGGTACCATGGCGGCGACAAAAGAGATGGTACCGTGGGCGAGAGCTCACATGAGGCCGTTGCAGAGAGCATTGCTTCGCCGGTGGTCGCATCAGCTGGATCCCTTGTCCAGGAAACTCGTCTGCCCGGAGGACACTCGTCAAGCTCTGTGCTGGTGGTTGCTTCCCCAGTCTTTGGAGCGGGGGAAATCCTTGGAGGCTCCAGACTGGGTGGCGGTGATGACAGATGCCAGTTTGCTGGGCTGGGGAGCGCATTGCCAGGGCACTTTTGCACAGGGGCGCTGGAACCCTCAGGAAAGGACGTGGGCGATCAACCGCTTGGAATTGAGAGCAGTGTATCTGGCAATGCAGGAGTTTCAGTCATTACTCGAGTCTGAGTGTTGTCCGACAACGCGACGGCGGTTGTCTACGTCAACAAGCAAGGGGGCACCAGCAGCGTGGCGCTAGAGGCTGAAGCCGAATTCCTGTGTGGTTGGGCGGAAGCAAATCTCTTGGACTTGTCGACAGCACATATAGCAGGGGTGAACAATGTGGAAGCCGATTTCCTCAGTCAGGTAACGGTGGACCCGGGCGAATGGGTGCTGCATCCCGTGGTCTTCGACATGGTGGTTCGCAGGTGGGGAACACCGGTCATGGATCTCATGGTGACCTTCGCCTCAGCAAAGGCCAGCCGCTTCTTCAGCAGGCGCAGAGAAAGGATGTCGGAGGGCCTAGATGCCCTTATGCAGGTCTGGCCGGAGGGGCAGCTGCTGTACGTCTTTCCTCCTTGGGTTCTGATAGGAAGGGTCCTGCAGAGAGTAGAAAAGTTCAGAGGGCAAGTAATCCTAATAGCACCGGATTGGCCGCATCGCCCCTTGTACGGAGACCTGGTGAGGTTGTTGGTGGCAAAGCCCTGGTGACTTCCCTGCAGGGCGGATCTGTTAGTTCAGGGACCCCTAGTTATGCCTCACGTGGGTTGATTCTCGCTTATGGCTTGGCTCTTGAGAAGGCTCGGTTAAGATCCCGGGGGTACTCGGCAGTGGTTATTGCTACCCTGTTGAAATCCAGGAAGTGGTCTACTTCTCTGGCGTATGTTCGTGTCTGGAGGATCTTTGAGGCGTGGTGCGCTGCAAGGAAATGCGAGACATTAAAGGCTTCTATTCCCCAGATTTTGGAATTCTTGCAGAATGGCTTCGACAAAGGGTTAGCGGCGGCGTCTTTGCGTGTTCAGGTGGCGGCGTTGTCCTGTTACAGAGGCAGGTTAGCAGGTCAGTCACTCGGGTGTCAGCGCGATGTGAAGCGGTTTTTAAGGGCGGTGTCGCTTGTGAGACCACCATCTAGACAGGTTTTTCCTAAGTGGCATCTTCCCTTCGTCCTGGACGCATTGAAACGAGCGCCCTTTGAACCGTTGGCACGTACGTCGCTTAGGGATCTCACTTTGAAGGTGGTGTTCTTAGTGGCTATCTGTTCGGCTAGGCAAGTGTCGGAGCTGCAAGCTCTTTCCTGCAGGGAGCCTTATCTTTCTTTCTTTGCGGCTAAGGTAGTTTTGAGGACTGTTCCGGCTTTTTTTCCAAAGGTGGTCTCGGCATTTCATGTGAACCAGGAAATTTCCTTGCCAGTGTTTGCAGAGGGCAGGGAGGATTCTTCGAAGGAACTGTATCTTTTGGATGTCCGGCGGGCTTTGAAGAGGTATATGAGCAGGACGGCGCCCTTTCGAAAGTCGGATAGGCTTTTTGTCCTTTTCGCAGGTCCGCAAAGGGGAGAGGCGGCGTCAAAAGCGTCTATTGCGCGTTTGATCAAAGAGGCTATTGCGTCTGCATACATCTTGCAAGGTAGAGTAGTGCCGGAGGGTTTGAGGGCCCACTCCAGTAGGGCTCAGGCTGCCTCCTGGGCGGAGGTGCGGTTGGTCTCTCCGGTGGAGATTTGTAAGGCGGCGACATGGTCGTCTTTACATTCCTTTGTTCGGCACTATCGCCTGGATGTGCAGAGGGCGGAGGAGACCTCATTTGGCTCGGCAGTTCTTCAAGCTAGCTTGCCAGGTCCCTCCTGTATTTAGGTGTGTTCACTGCTCTGGTACTGACCCAGAGGTTTCGGGACTAGACTGGGGGCATGATCAGGAATGTGAAATTAGACTTACCTGCTAATTGTTATTCCTGGAGTGGAACCAGTCTAGTCCCGTATCCCTCCCAGCGTTCTTGGCCGAACGGGAGCCTGAAGTGTCTGCTCAGTTTACAGGTAAGCCATGGTTTTCTTCCGCTGGTTATAAAAAAAATTAAAAAAAAAGAGGCAGGGCTGGAGAGATGCTATGGCCCTTTATGTCCTGGTAGGGCTTACTGTCCTTTCTGTGGGTGAAGGGGTGGCCTGTTCAAGTTTTCAGTCACAGGATTGAGGGGGGGGGGTTCTTCAGTGCACCTCATCAATGTTTCCCAGTTACCGTAGTTCGAGTTAGTTTAATATTGTTGATAAATGCTTACTTGTTTCTCCAGTGAGTCTGCTTTGTCAATAGGATACTGGTGACGGGAGGCGGACACCAGGGAGATATACTGGTGATGTCACAAAAGGAGGAGTTTCTCAGTCTCCAAGCTGCTAGATGAGATGGGCAACCCAGAGGTTTCGGGACTAGACTGGTTCCACTCCAGGAACAA
The DNA here is from genome assembly GCA_033557465.1 of Ichthyophis bannanicus. Classification (NCBI taxonomy): domain Eukaryota; kingdom Metazoa; phylum Chordata; class Amphibia; order Gymnophiona; family Ichthyophiidae; genus Ichthyophis; species Ichthyophis bannanicus. Next base: position 69,191,431 of record CM066048.1, read on the forward strand.
CAATTAGCAGGTAAGTCTAATTTCACCTTAAACCTTGTGGTGTATTTCCTGGGGTGTACAGTGGATGCTAACCTCACCAGTGATTCCATTGTAAGCCTAAGAGTACTCTATTTGAAGTTAGCTCATGCCTTTTCATTGGTAGCTCAAGGCAAGTTATAATTGGTACAGTAGGCAGTTCCTTGCCCAGGAAGGCTTACAATCTTAAGTTTTGTAGCCGAGGCAGTGAAGGGTTACAAGGAGTATTAGCGGGTAAAAAAAGCTTTGAACTCAGGTTTCCTTAGGTCTCACCCTGCTGCTCTACCTCTTATGCCATGCCCATAAATACTCTTGAGGGCTGAAGATAGAATTGCCAATACTGATATTGGCCAGTTTCTTCTGAACTGCACTGTCCCTGTCTAGTGCACTGTCTAGGTGTTCCTCCTGTAACCCAGACTTCCTTTTCTTCTAATTGCAGAGGAAGAAAGGCGAGTGAGAGCAAATGACCGGGAATACAACGAGAGGTTCCAGTATGCGGTGAGTGAGACACTGCTTTAGGGATGCAGAAGGAAGGCTCCAAAGACTTTCCATTCCCCCACAGGGGCTTTGTTTACTTAACAATTTCTCCCAAGGTTGTAGAAAAATTCTTTAAAAAAAACAGCTTTGTCTCTATTTCTGAAACTCTTTTTCTGCTTTTCTTTCTTTTATTCTCTTTGTCCTCTTCACAATCCATAACTAGCATGGATTAGCGAGTGCATTGGCTTTGGGGATAGAGAGAAAATGTAGTCTTACTAAATATATTGAATGTGTTAGTCCAATGGGGGAAGGGGGCACAGATTTTTAACTGCATTGGGCACAAACATGTTTAGGCATGGCTCTTTTTCTTTCTGTTTGTCTCTCCATTTGCTTCTGCTCCTCTTTCCTCCTTTCTGGCTGTCTGCTGCCTGCTGTCAGTCGTTCTCTCGCTCTCCCCTCTTTCTCATTCTCTTTGCTTTACTCTAGGTCTCTATTTGTCTTCCTTCTTTCTTTGTTTCTCTCTCCCTCTCTCAATTGTTTCCTGTCCCTACATCTCTGGCTTCTGCTTTGAGTTTGAAGTGCAATTGCATAGCTTTCAAATGGTGATCTTTCTTATGCATTGATGGGTTTTTGCTAATTGACTATCACCTTGTGATGTACAGAAATGTTTTCCCAAGTCTTATTACCATGGTTTCCTGCATTCTGTCCTCCTCTTACTCCTATCTTTTGCCTGCTAGGGATCAGGCTGTTTTTCTACCTTCTCTGACAGGATAAGCATTCTGATGAAAAGAAGGAACGAGTGAGGATCCACCAGTACAGGCAGGGAAGGAAGCAGCAGACTTTGCAAAACAAGGCAAAGAACTCTTTAAAGAATCAGTTCAGCAAACAATAAAACATTACTTCAGGAACTATACATTCAAAACTAGACACATGAATGGTTAAAGAGAGGTGAAATGAAACCAAAGGATTAAAGATTGATAGTTGTAGCACAGTGGATTATCGACAATAGGATTCACAGCAAGTATAGAAAAAAACTGGTAAAGCAGACATATGTAGATTCTGTAAGACAGAACTGGAAATGGTTGCACACCTTGTCTCTATGTACAGCACTGCCTAGTAGCGCTATATAAATGATAAGTAGTAGTAATAGTAACATGCTGATAGAAGGCCTGTATACAGAAAGGCATAATAAGATAGCATGGCTTATCCACTGGAAACTGTGTAAACAGTATAACATCACTGTACCAGAAAAAGAATTGGGGTCATGATCCTAAGGCAATTGTGGAGAATAAAGAGGTTGTGATCACCTGAAACTGGGCAGAGTGGTAAAGGAAAAAAACACAAGAACAGTATTACTAATGGAAGAGTCAGTACCAAGCAACTACTCTGTCTAATGTATGGGAGACAGAAGATCCTTATTTTCTAAGAACACGTGGATGAAAGATCCAGAAATACTCCCATTTGTTTTGGCCACCATTGGCTTGATCAAAAAGAATTTTCAAATACATCTTGATAAGTTGCCTATACATATTACATCATGTGAACTCAAGAAGGAAGCCCTCTTTGGCACAATGCAAATATTAAAGCAAGAACTAGCAGCAGACTGCAGAGACTGAAACCTATCCAACATACCCTGATTTAAATGTGAGGTTCATTATTGTCCTAGCATGCACAAAAGTAGCCCATTTGGAGATACTCCCCCAAAAATGAAAATAAAAGAGGGTGAAGGCTAAATAGGCTTCTCTTTTATAAAGAAACGTCTCACAGATTTGTCCTTATAAAGAAGGGTAAAAACAGCAGAAATCACACCTAGATTGAAGCTGCAGACATTTAGGCCTGTTTGGGAGCAGGTGTAAATGTTCACATGTAAATATGTACTTCTCCAGGACCAAGCAGGAAGTCAGTCCTCACATATGCGTGCCGACGGAGCCCTCGCGGAGCAATTTTCCCCAGCTTTCAAAGAAAGCCTTTGGGAATTGCAGCGCGCATGCGCGGTCCCCTTCCCGCCCAAAGGTGCCATCTTGGCCAGTCTTCTTTTTTCCGCGGAGCCCTACAGACGTTGTCTCACAGTCACCGCTGAAAAGTTGATTTTTCTTTCTTATTTTAAGTATTTCTTCGGTTCGACGCCGGTCCTTTTTCCGTCCAGCCTCGCGACGCCGGTGGCGAGGCCTCCCCTTCCTTTTTCGGTTTTTCTGTCCTTCGTGACAAATTCGCGTTTTTTCACTTTTTCCCTGGCGGCCCGCTCGTTCGACCTCGCAGGCAATGTTCCCTCTAATTTTCTGTAGGCTGTGTACGCATAAAATATCAGCTGTGCAGCTTTTGAAGGAAGGTTAAATTTTTGTGCGCCACATAATAACACTCGGAGTTATATACTTTAAAATTTGACTGCACGTCAGAATACAGTATGTACACCACATTGATTGTACTAGAAAATATTGTAGAACTTGTGAAAACTGTAAATACACAACAACTTTTAAATTTTAAGATGTTTTCTATCAGAATCAGAACCGTAAATTTTGTGCGCTCTGTTGTAAAGTATGTGCGCTCGCTCGGCGAGTTGTGTGCGCGTGTACATGCGCACAGCTTAGAGGGAACAGTGCTCGCAGGGGCCCTTTTTCCCCCGATGGCCGCCAGTGGCTTTAAAAAGTGTGTTAAGTGTAAGAAACTGATGTCTCTTACCGACACACATGATTGCTGCCTCCGTTGCCTGGGCCCAGATCATGAAGAAATGATCTGTGGGGCCTGTAGCAAGATGTCCGCGAAATCTTTGCGGAGTCGGCAGCATCAGCGGGAGAGAATCTTCTCTGACCCCAGCCGTACCCGGACCTCGTCAGAAGCTTCGGTGTCCAGAGAATCTGGCTCTGAACACCGTCGGAGCTCCTCTGAGAGGGGGTCCCCTACCCGGGAACATCACCGGAAGAACAAACCCGCGAGGGCGGCGTCGGTGGACGCTCCTGGCTCCTCGAGGGCCAGGTCGCATAGCCCCGACAGCCGTCCCGGGTCTTTGGAGCTGGAGCGGCCGTCCAAACAGCCTCGTCTGGAGATGGACTCCTCTGCTCGCGTAAGTGCTGTTGTCTTCGTGGACTCGCCTCCGAGGGGTCCGACGTCGGGCCCGACGCCGTCGGGGCCCGAGTCGGGGGCTGCTGGGTCTCCTGAGTTCGGACTCAGGTTGACGGCCTTGGAGAGCAGCCTTGCTGCCTTCATGGACCAGCAGCGGGCATTGATCGCTGGCCTCGCTGGCGCTTCTGCCCTGACCGCCGGGTCGTCGACGTCTAAGTCGACCCCGGAGACTGAGCCAATCCTCGAGTCCATGCGGGCTCGAGTCTATCCTCGGTCGCGGTCGCCTTCGGCCTCCCGTTCGGGGCCAAGGTCGTCGACGCCGACCCCCTCGGCGTCGGGGCGGACGGCGTCTGTACCCGCCCGGCCGGAGCCGCTCGACTCCTCCTCCGAGGAGTCCGCCTGGGAATCCGAGGTGGATGAGTCACCTGATTCCTTTCGGACTCGGTGTGTCGGAGACAGTCCCCTCCGGAGGATGCCCGGTTCTCGGACTTCGTAAGGGATATGGCCAAGGCGTTGGCCTTCCCTGTGGATCCCGAGGAGGAGCCTCGAGCCGAAGAGCTCGATGCCCTCCAGTATGACTCTCCTGCAAAGGAGCATTTTACTGTACCGGTTCCTCCGATGCTGGAACGACTTCTCTTCCGCATGTGGGAGAGCCTGGCGTCGTCGCCGGTGTTGAGCAAGCGGGTCGATGCCATCTATCGAGTCCGCAAGAGCCCTGGCTTCCAAAAAGCACAGCTGCCGCACCATTCCATGGTGGTGGAATCGGCCATGCATCGGCTCAAGAGCCAGAAGATGCACTCCTTGGTGCCTCCCGGCAGGGAAGCCCGCAGCCTGGATGGCATCGGTAAGAAGTGTTTTCAGGGCTCTATGCTTGCTTGTCGGGTCCAGACTTACCAGCTCTACATGGGCATGTATCTCCGAGACCTGGCTAAAGAATTAGCCGGATTCTCTGCTGGTCTCTCCGAGGAACCTTTGCGGAGGTTCCTGGCCTTGTCCACCGGTATTCGGGAGTGCTCCAAGTTTATCTCTCGAGCAGCCTATGATGGCTTTGAGGCATCGGCTCGGGTAGCCGCAGCCGGCATCGGGGCCCGCCGACAGGCTTGGCTTCAGTCATCCGACCTCGAGCCCTGGGTGCAGGACAAGTTGATCGATGTCCCCTGCAGAGGTGAAAACCTCTTTGGCAAACCTATGGACGAGAAGGCTGCACAGCTCGAGACAGAGACTCTCACCAGGACTCGGCTCTCCAGGAAAACCTCTGCCCCTTCCCAGAAGAAGAAGGGCTCGGGGAAAAAGCCCTTTTACCCGAGGAAGGCGGCTGCCTATAAACACTACCCTCATTATCAGGCCTCGGCAGCTCCCCAACAGGGTCAGCAGGCCAAGGGACGGGGTAACAGGTCCCGTAGGCAGCACGCCCCCAAGCCTGCGCCACCGGCCCCTGCTCCGCAGGGTGGGGGTTTTTGACTCTTTCAGCATAGCCTCTCCCCCTCCGCTGGTGTCTCTCAGCACGGGAGGCCGGCTGGTTCACTTTGCCCACAGGTGGTCCAACATCACGGCAGATACCTGGGTGCTCCACATAGTCCGAGAGGGCTATCTTCTACACTTCCACCAGGTACCTCCCCCTTACTTTCCAGGGGAGCCTCTGCGACCCCCTCTCCACCGGGACTTACTCCTTCAAGAGTTGGCAAGTCTTCTTCGGGAACAGGCGGTGGAACCAGTGCCCCACCACCTGAGGGGTCAAGGCTTTTATTCCAGGTACTTTCTGGTACCAAAGCGAACTGGAGGCCTCAGACCCATCCTGGACTTGCGGAACCTCAACAAGTTCCTGGAGAGGGAAAAGTTCAAGATGCTTACCCTTGGAATCCTGCTGCCCTACCTCCGGCAGGGAGATTGGCTATGCTCCTTGGATCTAAAGGATGCCTACACTCACATCCTCATCCACCCAAGCCACCGACAATACCTACGGTTTGTGGTGGCAGGCAATCATTACCAATACAGAGTACTGCCCTTTGGCCTATCCTCCGCACCACGAGTCTTCACAAAATGTCTCGCAGTGGTAGCGGCTTATCTCCGGCTTCAAGGCCTCTTTGTCTTCCCTTACCTAGACGACTGGCTCATCAGAGCACCGTCCTCCACGGAGGCCACTCACGCCACGCAACGTACTGTGACTCTGCTCCAGTACCTGGGCTTTGTCATAAACTTCGAAAAGTCCACTTTGCTCCCCTCTCAGGATCTCGAGTTCATCGGCGCCAGGTTAAACACGCTTCAAGCGCGAGCCTTTCTGCCGCTCGACAGGGCACAACGGCTCATGGCTCTAGCCAGCCGCTTCCGCAGCCATTCCCGGGTCTCGGCCAGGCGCTTTCTGAAACTGCTCGGCCATATGGCTTCCACAGTCCATGTGACCCCCAATGCCCGCCTGAATATGCGGCCTGCTCAATGGTGCCTCCGCTCGCAATGGCGTCAGGCCTCGGGGAGACTAGCGGACTCAGTACGAATCTCCAGCCCGCTGGTCGCTTCTGTACGGTGGTGGCTTCATCTGCCCAACCTAGTGCTCGGAATGCCTTTTCAGTATCCCCCGCCGGTTCAGGTACTGACGACCGACGCTTCTCTCCTGGGTTGGGGAGCACATTGCCAAGGGGCATGTACTCAGGGTCTCTGGACCCCGTGGGAATCTGCCCAGCAGATCAACTTCCTGGAGCTCAGGGCGATCCGCCTAGCTCTCCGGGCCTTCTCCCACCTTACCGCTCGCCAGTCCGTCCTCGTCCAGACGGACAATCAAGTGGCTATGTTCTACGTGAACAAACAGGGGGGCACGGGCTCCTTCCTTCTCTGTCGGGAAGCGCAAAAGCTCTGCGCTTGGGCCGTCAGCCGAGGGATCCTCCTCAAAGCTGTCTACCTCCCAGGTCAAGAAAATTACCTGGCAGACAAACTGAGCAGAATCCTCCAACCACACGAGTGGCGATTGGACCCGTTGGTGGTTCAAAGGATCTTTCTCCAGTGGGGCCTCCCCACGCTGGATCTATTTGCCAGTCCTCTGAACAGGCAACTTCCTCGGTTCTGCTCTCGGGAACCGCATCCCCTCCGAGTAGCGGTGGATGCTTTTCTGCTCTCATGGTCCACGGACCTTCTGTATGCCTTTCCTCCCATGCCGCTGGTGTCTCGAACACTTTTCAAGGTTCTCCAGGACAAGGCTTCGATGATCCTGATAGCGCCCGGTGGCCCAGGCAACCGTGGTTCCCGCTTCTGATGCAACTGGCGGTAGAAACGCCGTTGCCTCTGGGGTTCCAACCAGATCTCCTGACCCAGGATCAGGGGTCTCTCCTACACCCCAACCTCAGATCTCTTCATCTGATGGCCTGGCTGCTGAAAGGGTAGTCCTTGCTCCCCTCCTGCTGCCTCCGGAGGTGGAAGAGGTCGTGCTGGCTTTCAGGCGACCCTCTACCCGGAAATCCTACGCCCTTAAATGGCGTCGCTTCTCCACCTGGTGTACTCAGCAGTCTCAAGACCCCTTCTCCTGCTCGGTGTCGGTGGTCTTGCAGTACTTGCTTTCCCTCTCCAATCTTGGACTTAAGTCCAACTCGGTCAAGGTTCACCTCAGTGCTATTTCTGCACATCATGTGCCGGTGGAAGGCAGGCCTCTTTCCGGCCACCCTCTTGTGGCACGGTTCTCCCGAGGTCTCCTTCTCCTTAAACCACCTTTGCGCCCCCCAGCCCCAGACTGGGACCTTAACGTGGTTTTACAGCGGATCACCTGTCCGCCCTTTGAACCCATGGCTACCTGTCCTCTCCGTTTTCTTTCTTGGAAAACCTTGTTCCTAGTAGCCCTCACTTCCGCTAGACGCGTTAGTGAACTGCAGGCCCTAGTGTCTGATCCCCCTTACACTAGGTTCTACAAGAACAGGGTAGTCCTGCGGACTCATCCTAAGTTTCTTCCAAAAGTGGTCTCCCCTTTTCACATCAATCAGGAGGTGGTGCTTCTGACCTTCTTTCCCAGGCCACACTCCAGCCGAGCTGAGATGGTCTTGCATACCCTGGACTGTAGAAGGGCGCTGAACTTCTACCTTGATCGTACGCGGGAGCACCGTAAGACTGTCCAGCTCTTCCTGTCTTACGACCCTAATAAATTAGGGCTCCCTGTCTCCAAGCGTACTCTGTCCATCTGGGTAGCTGACTGTATCGCTTGGACATGGGGCGGCAGGCCTCTCGTTGGAGAGTCGAGTCACGGCTCATCAGGTTCGGGCGAAGGCTGCGTCAGTGGCTTACCTCCGCTCTGTTCCACTGGCAGACATCTGCCGGGCCGCTACTTGGTCTTCGAGCCAGACTTTTGCAACCCATTACTGCCTCGAGAGGGAGTCCCGCAGGGACAGTGCTTTCGGACAGGCAGTCCTCCGTAATCTCTTCGAGGTTTAAGCAACTCCTACCCTCCATCCCGGATGTGGGGCTACCGGTTGGAGAATAGTCAGAGAAGATTCCTTCCTTCTGTACTGCTGAGCTAGAGGGAGCTCATTTTTGTGCTTGGGGTCTCCGGTAGCCTTGAGCTTGGGAGTCCCATATGTGAGGACTGACTTCCTGCTTGGTCCTGGAGAAAGCGTAGTTACTCACCTGTAACAGGTGTTCTCCAGGAGCAGCAGGAATCAGTCCTCACAACCCTCCCTCCTCCCCGTGGAGTTGCAATCATATGATTTAGTTTTTGCAAATTTTTTTGCTGTCTTTTCGCTATGTCATCAGACTGGCCAAGATGGCACCTTTGGGCGGGAAGGGGACCGCGCATGCACGCTGCAATTCCCAAAGGCTTTCTTTGAAAGCTGGGGAAAATTGCTCCGCGAGGGCTCCGTCGGCGCCGACGTCACCCATATGTGAGGACTGATTCCTGCTGCTCCTGGAGAACACCTGTTACAGGTGAGTAACTACGCTATACATGCATTTTTTATAAACACATATAAGTCGTAGTCCTATCTGTACTCCACCCATATTCCTCCCCAGAAAATGCTTAAAAGTACACTCCTCCTTGGCACCACACATACTTTTACATATGTGAGCCCTGGGGTCATTTTATAAGATGCCTTTAATTTGTGTTTTGTCTTGTTTATAATTCAATATTTATTTGATTTTTAATATACATCCAACAAAAACATATACAACAGAAATATTGAGAACGCATTATGACCCAATTAGATAAAAAGGAAAATATACCAAATCAAACAAACATATCTCATCGATTAGTCCACAAAAGAAAAATGAAAAAAAAGAGAGGCATCAAGAAATAAAAGAAGAATCCCAGGGATCAAACACTAGTCTAGTCTACCACATAAACATACAACAGATCAAAACAGGGCGAAGACTTACGCGTCAGCCATATGTGATACTACATTAACCACAGATCCCTCCCTTGCTACTAGGAGTTCCAAGAGCTGCCCTGGTTCAAAAAACAGAAAGGTGTTATCCTGATAAGAAATTATACAATTAGAAGGACATTTCAAAACAAACTTATCCCCCAGGGAGAGGTCCCTAAGCTGAAGACCTAGGAACTCCTTCCTCCTCTGTTGGGTAACCCGCGATAAGTCAGGAAAAATGCAAACATATGATCCAAAAAAATGCTCACTAAAATTCCTAAAGTAAGATAGAAGAATTATAGATTTATCGGGTTCCAAAGCTAAAGTTAAAAGCAGGGTAGTTCGCTTGAGAATATACCACTGGAATTTAAAGACTGCCTGCAAAATCGATTTGCTGCTTTAGATACAAATGACAGAGCTCCAGAAGAGTTATGGAATGACATCATGAAGGTTGTGTTGGAAGAAAGCGAGAAGTATCTACAAAAGGTGAAAAAGAAAAAACGGCCAAAATGAATGACGGAAGAAACTCTGAAAATTGCCCAGAAACGCAGAGAAGCTAAAGCCAGAGGAGAAAGAAAGAAAGACAATCACAGAACTCAACAGAGATTTCCAACATGCAGCAAGACAGGACAAGGAAACGTACTACAACGACGCATACAAGGAAATAGAAGCAGAAACTATTAGAGGAAGAACAAAATCGGCTTTCCTAAAGCTACGAGAGTTAAAGAAAAAGTTCCAGCCTCAAATTGGAATGTTACAAGATGCTCAAGGTTCTATGTTGAATGATGCTGAGAAGATCAAGAAAAGATGGAAGGAATATACAGAGTTTTTATATGATAAAGATCAAGTGGACCAACAGCCATTTCAACCTGTACCTTATGATCGGGAACCATTGGTGATGAAAGAAGAAGTTGAAGCATTGAAAGCCTTATCAAAGAACAAAGCACCAGGCATTGATGGCATTCCCATAGATGCATTACGGCAATCTGATGCAGCTGTTACCATACTTACAAGGCTCTGCCAATAAATATGGAAGACAACATCATGGCCAACTGACTGGAAAAGATCTATGTTTATACTAATACTAAAGAAAGGTGATCCAACTGACTGTGGAAATTATTGCACAATCGCTCTGATTCCACATGCCAGCAAGAGTCTACTGAAGATTATTCAAAAGAGACTACAACCATACCTGAAACAAGAACTACCTGAAGTGCAAGCAGGGTTCAGGAAAGGGCGAGGACCGAGAGACGACATTGCGGATGTGAGATGGATCCTTGAAAAGACTAAAGAATACCAAAAGGATATCTATTTGTGCTTTATCGACTATAGCAAAGCTTTTGACTGTGTAAACCATGAGAAACTCTGGGCCACATTAAGCAGCATGGGTATACCAGAACACCTGATCGTACTCTTGCACAATCTATACATTGATCAAGAAGCAAGAGTTCGAACGGAACAAGGAGAAACAGAATGGTTTAAAATAAGCAAAGGTGTAAGACAAGGCTGCATACTTTCCCCCTACCTGTTTAATTTATATGCAGAACAAATCATCAGAGAAGCAGGATTGTATGAAGACAACAGAGGTGTGAAGATTGATGGAAGATTCATCAACAACCTTCGCTATGCTGATGATACCACATTACTGGCTGAAAGTGAAGATGATCTGAAACATTTGCTTCTCACAATCAAAGAACATAGTCTCAAAATGGGCCTGCACCTTAATGTAAAGAAGACAAAGATCATGACAACTGGCCACAGGTCTGCGACTAAAAAGCTGTTTAGATGAAAATAATCAATTTCCATGTATTTTGGTGTGCTGAAAATAAAATATTGAAAAAACTCCTAGACGTCATGATTTGCCACAACATGCAAAATTGTCTTCAAATTTATCAAATTTTTTCAAATTACTATTAATTAATTCACATAATTGCATTTAAGATATAAAATGCCAAATAAACCTTAAAGGGGTTGTCCAAGTTATGTAAAAAAAAATATAGCACTGTAAATCTGATGGTCAGCAATATAAGCTAAGCAAGTTTTAAGTCCGTGCTTCTAATGGTAGAAGGGGTTAATCTTTCCTGAAGAATCCAGTGGGAGGGAGACACAGGGCAGATAGCAGCAGCTCCGGTCAGTGCAGGGGGCGTGGCCAGCACTGTGACGTCTCGTGTACAGACACAGAGCTGCTCTCTCCTGCATGCCACACTTGTGCACGAATCATCATCAGGTTCTTGGTTCTAGGCTGTTCACACTTTTTCATCGCAATTCGTGTTAGCTCGTCATTCTTCAACCGTTATGTTATGGCTCCGCGAAAGTGTATTAATTCGCCAGTTTCTGTTTCATCTGTGGTGAATATACAGTATTGAAGCAACAACAGAATATTACAGACTTTGTGAAAAAAGTATACTTTGCATACTTTGGACTAAAAATTGGAGATCAAGATAAAGTCTGGGCGCCTCATAAAGTGTGCAAACGGTGTGTTGAGGACCTCCGAAACTGGTTCAAGGGTAAGAAAAAATCTTTCCGTTATGGGATTCCTATGGTATGGCGAGAGCAAAAGAACCATAGTGACGACTGTTACTTTTGTTCATGCGATGTGAAAGGGTTTAATTCCAAATGGAAGCATTCCATTTCATACCCCAATCTTCACTCGGCAATTCGTCCCATCCCCCATGGCACAGATATACCAGTACCCAAGCCCCCTGCTACCTTGGAAGAGATACCTAGCTCCGATGAAGGTGAAGTCATACCTAAACCAGATGACGAATCAAGTTCTGACTTTGAAGATGATACAAGACCAAAATTGTTTTCTCAGGAGGAGATGAATGATTTGGTAAGAGACTTGAATCTTCCCAAAGATGCCGCTGAGTTACTCGGATCAAGGCTGAAATGCAGGAATTTATTGTTGCCAGGAGTGTCATCTTCATGGTTCAGACATCGTGAAAAGGAGTTTGTTCCTTACTTCGCCCAGGAAGACAAGTTGGTTTATTGCATCGATGTTGAAGGTCTGATGGGTCAATTTAAAATCCAATATGATTTAGAGCAATGGCGTCTTTTTATAGATTCTTCAAAAAGAAGTCTCAAAGCAGTTTTACTCCACAACGGTTTTTTACGCTTCCATACCTGTAGGTCATTCCGTACACTTGAAGGAAACCTACGAGAACTTGGAATTGGTTCTTCGTAAACTTAAATATGAAGACCATGGTTGGCAAGTGTGTGGGGACTTAAAGGTCTTGTGCATGTTGCTCGGGCAACAAGCTGGGTATACCAAATATCCTTGTTTTCTTTGTCTATGGGACAGTCGAGACCGACAAAATCACTGGACCAAGAAGAGTTGGCAGCCGAAGGTGCTAACAGTCGGTGAAAAAAATGTCCTCCGAGAAACTTTGGTACCTTCCCATAAAGTTCTTCTACCACCTCTCCACATAAAATTGGGATTGATGAAGCAATTCGTAAAATCACTTCCAAGAGATGGAGAATGCTTCAAATACTTGGTCACCAAGTTTCCAGGCCTGTCAGAGGCAAAATTGAAGAAAGGTGTGTTCGTCGGACCAGACATTAGAAGGCTTATAGTTGATCAAGAGTTTGTCAATACCATTACAGATCCTCAAAAAGAAGGGTAGATTGCATTTAAAGAAGTCGTACAGAAAGTATTAGGCAATAACAAAGATCCTCACTACAAAAAGATCGTCGGACGAAAGCTGAAAGCATTTCAAGCTTTAGGTTGCCTGATGAGTTTGAAAGTGCATTTCCTCCAGTCCCACCTTGACTACTTTCCTGAAAATTTGGGAACTGTGAGTGAGGAACAAGGTGAACGATTCCACCAAGACATTAAAGAGATGGAAAGGAGATACCAGGGAAAATGGAGCATTACAATGATGGCAGACTACTGTTGGATGCTTCAGAGAGACAGTCCAGATGCTACTCACAAGCGTAAATGCACCAAGGAGGAGCATCACAAGGAAGAAGAATCGAGTTTAGTGTGTGTAGGTGAGCTCATTTCAGTTCAAAAAAGGATTTTCATGAAAATATTGTAATAAAACTTTAATTTTATAAGTCTATTTCCATTTATTTTGAGGTATTGCCTTATTTAACATAGTTACCTAAATTGTCAGGAAACGTGATGTCCTATGACAAAATGGAGGTCATTTTCGGATTCAGCGCACCAAAAAACATAAAGATTACGTGGAATAACCAAAACAGCTCTCGAAAAAAATTTTTTTGCATACCTGTGGCAGGTTCATCGTTGAAGGAGAAGAAATTGAAATCGTGAACAACTTTAACCTACTTGGATCAACTATCAATAAAGAAGCAACAAGCAGTCAAGAAATCAGACAACGCATTGCTCTTGGCAGAATGGCTATGAAAGACTTAGATAAGATTCTCAAGAGCAGAGATGTCTCTCTCCATACAAAGATTCGACTTGTTCAAGCCATGGCATTTTCAATAACATCATATGGATGTGAAAGCTAGACAGTGAAAAAGATAGACAGGAAGAAAATTGATGCCTTTGAATTATAGTGCTGGTGGCGAATACTGTGTATACCATGGATTGCCCAAAGAACAAACCAGTCAGTACTAGAGGAGATCAAACCTAAGCTTTCTTTAGAAGCTCAGATGACAAGACTTTGACTTTCTTACTTTGGACACATCATGCGAAGAGAGAGATTATTAGAGAAAGACATCATGCTTGGCAAGATAGAAGGTCAACGCAAAAGAGGAAGGCCAGCAATGAGATGGATCGATACAATAACAGCAGCTACGGGTACCAGTCTGTCAACAATGAGTCACCTAACTGAAGACCAAACACAATTTAGGATAGCTATCCAGAGTGTTGCCATGAGTCGACTCCAACTCGACGGCACTTAACAACAACAGTACCTGAGGATTGGATAGTGGCCAATGTAACTCCAATTTTTAAAAAGGGCTCCAGGGGCAATCTGAGAAACTAAAGACCGATGAGCCTGACGTCAGTATCGAGCAAAATGGTAGAAACCATTGTAAAGAATAAAATTACTGAACATGCAGCTAGCCATGGTTTACTGAGAGAAAGCCAACATGGATTTAGCAAAGGAAAGTGTTATCTTCTTAATCTGGTTATATTTTTTTGAAGGTGTGAATAAACAGGTAAACAAAGGTGAGCCGGTTGATTTGGTGTATCTCGGTTTTCAGAAGGCCTTTGATGAGGTCCCTCATGAGAGACTCTTGGCGAAATTAAAAATGTCATGGGATTGGAGGCAGTGTAGTATTGTGGATCCAGGAACTAGTTAAAAAAACAGAAAACGGCGGAGGAAGTGACGTCATCAGTGGAGATGGCAGCCTAAGCGCAGAGCTCCGGACTTGAACCCCGAAAGTTGCGGAAAACAAGCGACTCCCCTGCCCGATACCATACCCTGGATCGCGGAGAGTGGTGGCGGAACGAGTGGGGAAAGCGGGCGGCGAGATGACTACTCGCAAGAAGGCGGCGGACCTGAAGGAGTTCGCCTACAGCGGCGGGCAGGCTGGAGGGAGAGAGCACAAAATGGCGGCGGGGGAAAGACAGCCTCGGGACTCTGTGGAGAGCCTGTTGCCACGTGCACAAGAATTAGAGCGGGGTGCTATGGTGGTGAGTGATGTCTCCAGGGCAGAATTGAAGGCCTGGTTTGGGGAATTAAAAGCCGAGATGGTGGCAGTGAAAGCGGAGGTTGGCGAGATGTGTAATGCCATGCGGGAGGAAGTACAGGAGCTGAGCAGGAGAACGGAGAGGCACGAGCAACAACTCAACTGTGTGAAAAAGCAGCAGGGTGAGCTGGAGAGTGCTGTGAAAGACTGGGAGAGGTGGCGAATGCAACTTTTGTACAAAAATGGAGGATTTAGAAAACCGCACACGGAGGAACAATCTCCGTATAAGAGGCATCCCGGAGGACCCTGAGTTCACTGACAGCAGGCGAGTGGCTGAAGCAATTTGTAAGGACATTTTAATGAAGGGTGCAGCTGATAAGGGGATTGATAAAGTGGTATTGGACAGAGCGCACCGGGCCCTGGGGCCTAGTAGACCTAATCGACCGCGGGACATTGTGATCTGTGTGCAGGACTATACTTTAAAGGAGAAGATTGTGTTGCAGATGAGGAAGATGAAGGACTACGTTTGGCAGGGGTACAGTGTGGCGCTGTATGCGGACTTGGCGGCAGGGACTCTGCAGAGGCGCCGTGAGCTGCAGCCGGTGACTCTGCGGCTGAGGCAGGAGAATATACGCTATCGCTGGCTGTACCCCTTTGGGTTGTGCTTCACAGTAGGGCTCCGCAATTGGCGGGTGCAGAATCGTGAGGAGGCTGACAAGGCCCTGCAGGAAGCGGGTCTGCGGGGCAGGCAATGCCGGAGGGAGGAGAGACCGGCTGAGCAGTTGGAGCGGAGGATGCGGGAAGAGGAGCGGGAAGGCGTACCTGCTGGGGAACAGAGTCAACTTGTGGAGGAGACCCCATCGGGGCTGACGTGAAGTGAAGAATTGGGACTCTTGGACATTAAAATAATTGAGTAATGTTTCCCGATTAGATGTTGGGGAGAGGAGGGGGGCGGGGGGGCAGGGCGGAAGGGAGGGAGATAGCGAATGCAGTCCTGGGGGGGGTTTGGTGGGGAAGGATAACGGATGGGGTGGGTGAGAGGGAAGGGCGAGGGGGAGCTGGGGTCCGTCAAGGTGTACTGGATGGGGGGGAGGGGACAGCGGGGGCGAGGAGACCTAGGGGGGTGAGGTGTGACACGGAGGGGCTGAAGGTGAGGGGGGGGATTATGTGGAGGTGGTGGGGGAGGGAGTCATGGAGGGGGCGGAGGGGTGGGGAGGGTGAGTGGGTGGTTCGGGGGGCGGCTGGGCTCCATTGCACTGATGGGCACTACTCTACAGGAGGCCTCGGGAGGGAGGAGGAGGGGGTTGGGTGGGGGTGGGGGTGGGGGGAAGGGAGGGGGGGAGAGAGGGGAAAGGGGGAGGGGGCAGCAGGGGGGGGCGGTGGGGGGGGTACGGAGGTTTGTGGGAGGGGTAAGGAGGGGGCCGGGGGTTGTGGGGGGGCAGCAATTGCGGGTGGTCACAATTAATGCTAAGGGGCTGCGAACGTGGCGGAAGCGGCGTTTGCTTGAGAAGGAAGGGGAGCGAGTACGGGCAGACTTCATGTGTATTCAGGAAACGCATTTGCGGGTGGGTCAAGAAAAAATGCTGGAGTCCAAGAAATACCCCAAGGTTGTATTAGCGGGGCAGAGAGCTGAATCACGGAAGGGGGGGGTGGGAATCATGGTGGGGGCAGCGATGAGGGATAAGGTGGTGGGGGAATATAGAGACAAAAAGGGGCGTTATGTGGGAATTAAGGTACAGTTGGGGGAGGAGGTGGTGTGGATTATAAGTGTGTATGGCCCGAATGAGGGACAGGGGGTGTTCTACGATCGTATGAGGGAGGATTTGGAGAAGTTGGCTGATTTGCCCCTCATTATCGGAGGGGATTTTAATTTAACTGTTAATCCCCGTCTGGACAATGGAGGGGGGGTGGGGGCCGGGAAACGCTCAGAGCGGTTGAAAATGTTGGAGATGAAAGAAGCATTAGGGTTGGTGGATGTTTGGCGTTGTAAAAATCCTGGGAGGAAGCAATATACATACTACTCGGCACCACATGGGAGCTATAGTCGGATAGACATGATCTGGGTGGGGGGTGGATGGATGAGTAAGGTAGCTGAGGTAGAGCAGGGGTCTATTACGTGGACCGATCATGCCCCGGTGAATGTAGCCTTTAATTTGACGTATAGGGATACGGGTGTGAAGTTTTGGAGACTTAATGACTCGTTATTGGAGGACCTCGATATTGTAGAGCGGACGGTTGGAGTAATGAAGGAGTATCAGGAGTTTAATTGGAATGGGGAGGTCGCGTTGGAGATGGTATGGGATGGACTGAAGGCGGTGGTGCGTGGGCATTTGTTGGGGGAAGCATCGCGTAGATGTAGGCTGCGAGGGGAGGCGGAGAGTACTTTGTTGCGTGAGATTCAGCAATTGGAGGAGAGTCATCAATGTGATCGGAATGAGGGAGTATTAGCAGAGTTGCAAAGACTGCGGGGGCGGTTGAGCCAGCTTCGGGCGGGTAAAATGGCATATGAACTTAACGTGCTGAAGCAAGCCATGTTTGAGGGGGGGAATAAGGCGGGGAGACTCCTGGCCAGTAGACTGCGGGCAAGGGAGGCTCAGATGGCTATCAGGGGTATCAGAGATGGGAGGGGGAAGCTCGTCACAGGGAATAATGAGATCCGCCAGACATTTCGGGAGTATTACCGGCAGTTGTATCGTAGTGAGGTATCGGGGGGGTTGGAAAAAAGTAGGAGTTATCTGGAGGGGTGTGCACTGCCCAAGCTGGATCCAGCAGAGGTGGAGAGGTTGGATAGGCTTATTACCGAGGAAGAGGTGACCGAGGCGATAAAAACTTTGAAGATAGGGAAGGCACCGGGTCTGGATGGCCTGACTGGAAAGTTTTACAAGGTATTTCAGGCCCAATTGAGACCTCTATTAGCGGAGGTGTTTAATGGGGTGCTTGGATCGGGAGTGGTTCCAGGCTCAATGAAGGAGGCGGGGATCACCATTCTACTTAAGCCAGGTAAAGATCCCATGGTATGTGGCTCCTATAGGCCCATATCGTTGTTAAATGTGGATGCTAAACTTTTGGCAAAAATACTGGCCACTAGATTGCAAAATGTATTACCCACGGTAATACATGGGGACCAGACGGGGTTTGTGGCAGGGAGGCAGGGGGGAGACAATATCCGCCGATTATGCAATTTAACCTGGGAGGTACAACGGACAGGGCAGAAGGCGGTGTTTATTTCTATCGATGCTGAGAAGGCGTTTGATAGGGTGGAGTGGGAGTTTTTGTTGACGGTCCTGGAAACGGTGGGGTTGGGAGAGAATTTCATTACATGGATCCGGGCATTCTACACCAGACCACAGGCTAGGGTCCGAGTGAATGGGAGTTATTCTCAGGGGTTTCAGTTGGAACGAGGAACTCGCCAAGGGTGCCCGCTGTCACCTCTGCTTTTTGCATTAGCTATAGAGCCCCTGGCGGATCGTGTTCGTCGGGCAGTGGATGTTAAAGGGGTGCTTATGAATGAATATGAATCTAAAATAGCATTATTTGCGGATGATATTATCTACACCCTTCGTGAACCTTTGGTGTCTTTACCAGTTTTGATGAACGAAATAGAACAGTATAGTAGAGTGTCAGGGTATAAAATAAATGGCAGTAAAACTGAGCTATTGGGATTTCATCTGGGAGAGAGGTTAGAAGAGAGTCTCCGTAGTAGCTTTCCTTTTCGGTGGGTGCGGGGAGGTTACCGGTATTTGGGGATACAAATGGGGAAAGACTGGCGGAGGCTGTGGGAGCAGAATATGATCCCACTCATGCAGGCGGTGAAGAGGGATTTGGCCCGGTGGAGGAGGTTGTATCTGACATGGCTGGGGCGCATTGCTGTTATTAAAATGAATGTTCTGCCCCGGTTCCTGTTTTTGTTTAGTTCTATTCCATGCAAGATTCCTTCGACGTATTTGAAGCGGGTTCAGAGTATGATTTTGGAATTTATTTGGGCAGGGAAGCGTCCTCGGGTATCGCAATTTACTCTTTATAGGGATCAACGTGAGGGGGGTATGGGGGTGCCGTGGTTTGAAAAATATTATGGTGCAGCGCAATTAAAGGCCTTAGCGAGCTGGCACGGAGGGGGGGGAGAGGTTCCTATTTGGGTGGAGTTGGAACAGTTCAGAGGGGAGGGGGAGAACCTGCGGATGTGGATATGGGACCCAGGGGGGCGGAAGGGAGGGGGTGGTGGAGGGAATCCATTCACGGAGTATACGCAGGGACTGTGGTTGCGTCATAGGGACAGTCTGTTGCAGGGGAAGAAGTACACCCGGGGTACCTATATACGGGGGATACAAGATTTTGGTCCTGGGAAGGAAGGGAGGGTGTTTCAGGAATGGGGGGTGAAAGGCTTACACAGCTTGGGGCAATTGGTACATAATGGGGGGGAGCTTAGATCTTTTGCAGACCTGCAGGAAGTGTATGGAGTGGAGGATAGAGATTATTTTGCATACGTGCAGGTAATCTCCTATGTACGGCGGATGGGGGCCCTAGCAGATTTGCGGAAAGTGCCTACGCCCTTTGAATTAGCAATGAGGAGGGAGGGGGTACGGAGGGGGCTGATTACAATATTGTACAATGAGTTACGGCACTCTGTGGATGCCAGTAGGCAGGGGAGGAGTAAAGGGGAGGCGGCTTGGGAGCAACAATTAGGAGGGGAATGGGGGGAGGAGCGGTGGGAAAATATTTATAAATGGTCTCGACGTTTAGCTCCGGGACCGTCCTATCTAGAAAATAGTTTGAAGGTTCGCCATCAGATGTATTGGACCCCGTGGAAATTGCAAGCTTTCTGTCCTCAAGAGTCTGGGGCATGCTGGCGGGGATGTGGGCAGAAAGGGGACCTGTTCCACATAGTATGGGGATGTGATGAGGTGCAGAAAATGTGGAGGTCTGTGGGGCAGTGGCTATCGGGCATGGTGCAGGTGGATGTAGCCTTTACCGCACCTATGATCATACTGAATGAAATGCCTGAGGAGGGGGAGAAGGGGCTTCTTCGGCTTATGGGCAGTTGCATAGGGGCGGCACGGGGGGCGATTATGGCAAGGTGGAAGTGTACGGAGGCACCGACACTTCCCATGATCCAGCAATATATGGATCACCTGTGGACGATGAGTGCTATAGCAGCCCATAGGCATCATAACATGAAAGCATTTCGGGAAGTGTGGGGGAGATATGAGGAATGGAGGGAGGGGAGGGGGGTAGGGGAGGGGACGGGGGGGGTGTAGTGAGAGGGGCTGGGAGATGGGATAGCGGGTGGGGTAGAAGGGGGGAGGAGTAGTAGGGGGGGGAGGGGGGGTTCAATAGCCCGGGGGGCCCAGTTCTGTTGATGGGACGGGAGTAGTTGGGTAGGGGGAAGTTGGATGTGCCCTATCGGGCATGTATGGAGCTTGGGAATGTCCGCTTACACTTTGGGGTAAGCTGTTGGATATTTACTATGTTGAATTGCATGATGTGTTATGTTATTGTGAACAATTATAAAGGGGGAAAAAAAAATAGCTCGGGGAGATTATGATAAGGAACTATCGATGTTGTAGTATTTGTTTTGCACTGGAGCATAAGATTAAGGGGACAGATAACAGTTTGTGAAATGTGTTTGTTGGTGTATTGGTGTGCATTACGTTCTAGATCATAGGGTATAAAGAAGTGTATAAAAGAATGGGAGGCGGGGTAGATGGGAATGTATATATAGAAGGGGGTGTTTACGCTCAAAGGTGTATGCTGAGGAGGAGGTGGGAACTGCAGTCTGACTGTGTGTAAAAGTTGATGACTATGTCTGTAATAGTTGATGACTAGGAATGTACAGTTTGAAAAATAATAAAAATTATCAATTACAAAAAAAAAAAAAACAGAAAGCAGAGAGTAGAGCTAAATGGCCAATTTTCTCAATGGAGAAAGGTGAATAGTAGAGAACCCCAGGGAACTGTGCTGGGCCCGCTGCTTTTTAACATATTTGTAAATGACCTGGAAATAGAAATAATGAGTGAGGTGATCAAATGTGCAGGTGACACAAAATTTTTCAAAGTTGTTCAAACCCAAGAAGATCGTGAAAAATCGCAAGAGGACCTTGAAAATTTGGAAGACTGGGCGTCCAAATGGCAGATGCGTTTTAATGTGGACAAGTGCAAAGTTATGCACCTAGGAAAGAACAACCCAAACCATGGTTACACAATGCAAGGTACCACCTTAGAAACCACCACCCAGGAAAAGGATTTAGGTGTCATTGGTGGATAACATGTAGAAACCCTCCACCAAGTGTGCAGCGGCGGCCAAGAGAGCAAATAGAATGCTAGATATCATAAGAAAGGGTGGAGAATATAATGCCTCTGTATCATTCCATAGTGCGACCGCACCTTGAATATTGTGTGCAATTCTGGTCGCCATATCCTAAAACCGGTATAGCTGAATTAGAAACGGTACAGAGAAGAGTGGCAAAAATGGTAAAGGGAATGGAAGGATACCCCTATGAGGAGAGACTTAAAAGGTTGGGGCTCTTCAACTTTATCTTTATTTGTAAATTTGTTATACTGCCCTTTACACCGGCAATAGGGCAATTTACAATTAAACTTTGCTGCTAGGAGTAGGATAAAATAAAATAAAGGAACGCCAATTGCAAGACAGGATAGGAAAGAGGAGGTACATAGCAGATAAATGATATATGTGCTGGACATGAGGGGAGGGACTATGCAGTGGTTCGCGGAAGGTCAAAAGCAAGGGAAAACAAATGGGTTTTTAACATGGCCTTACATTTCTGAGGGGGAGGACATTCCAAAGGGCAGGACCCTGGAAAAAAGAAAGCAAAGGAGCCAAATGGATTGCAGGCGTGCTTGTGATACAGAGGGGAGGTACAATCTGTTGACATTTACTGAGTGGAGGACACCATGGAAGCAGTGCAGACGGATGAGTTTGGAGAGGTATTGTGGTGAACCGGTGTGAATGACTTTGTGAACTAATGTGAAAATCTTGTACTGAATATGGAACGAAATGGGGAGCCAGTGAAGGTGAATGAGTATGGGAGTGATGTGATCTGTACGGGACGTTAGAATGACTATGCAGGCAACAGTATTTTGAAGAAGCTGAAGATGGTGAATTTGATACAGTGGAAGCCCCACTAGGGCGACATTGCAGTAATCGAGTCGGTATGTGATGAGAGAGAGAACCAGAGTAATAAGAGATGAAATGAACAAGAATGGAAAAGACAGCTGAGGGGGGGAGATATGACAGAGGTCTATAAATTAATGAATGGAGTGGGATGGGTAAATGTAGATCGGTTGTTTAGACCATCAAAAAGGAGAAAGACCGGAGGGGACACAATGACGCTACAATGAAACCATTTAAGACTAATAAGAGAAAATATTTGCTCAATGTGTAATCAAACTCTGGAATTTGTTACCAGAGGATGTTGTAAAAAAGATTTGGACAAGTTCCTGGAGGAAAGCCCATATTTAATTATTAATAAGGATCCAGGAAATCCTCTGCTTGCCCTGGGATGAGCATTGTGGAACCTGTTTGCCTTTTAGGAACCTGCCAGGTACTTGTGGCCTGGATTGCCCACTGTTGGAAACAGGATACTGGGCTTGATGGACCTTGGTCTGACCCAGTAAGGTATTTATTATGTTCTTATGTGGCAGGGTCCAGATTCTGAAACGAGGGAAAGTTAGTGCACTTTATAATTTCTTGGTTTAGTCCAAATATAGTCTTGGATTTTCAAAAAGCTCTTTTTTATTTTCTTGTTTTATTTAAACTTTCCAAGCACAGGTACAATGTGTAACCTAGAATGCTTTGAGTTGTAAGCATCCACTTCAGTGCTACAAGGTAACTTGATAATGAAGTTGCACGGGAACATTCAGTATTTCACTACACCCCAAAAAGACATTGCTTCTTGATTCTTTTAGGGTTTCACATGTATGTCATTTTCATATGAATTGCATATGAAAATGCAGATCGATTGTTTACGTTATCAGAATATAGAAAGACTAGGGGACATGCAATGAAGCTACAGGGTAAACTATTTAAGACTAATAAAAGAAAATATTTTTTCATTTAACGTATAATCAAACTCTGGAATTTGTTACTGGAGGATGTAGTAAAGGCTGTTAGTGTAGCTGGGTTTAAAAAAGGTTTGGACAAGTTCCTGGAGGAAAGGTCCATAAAACATTGTTAAGAAGGGACCCAGGATATCAATGCTTGACCCAGTACAAGCATTGTGGAACCTGTGTCTTTTGGGGAAACTGCTAGGTACGTATGACCTAGATGTACATACACACACGTACGTACACGTACACACACACAGTCGGGGAGCAGTAAAGGGACAGGAGAGTCTTCCTTTCCTAAGCTGTGTATGTCATTTTCTAAACGACATGTGGAGAATGTTAGAAAACGCAGGTAGACCAACAGACATTAAAATAACAAGTAAGTCTACCTCAGGAAAAATGAAAAAGGTCAATCCTAGTAACCTGTATATTTTAGTCCACCATATAAAAGGGGTATTCCAGGAAATCAAAAGATGGAGTATATAAATTAAAAAATATGCAGTTCCAACTAGCACCTTATTGCCTGATTCTGGCTGGTCTGTCTAAATGACTACCGAAATTAGCCCTTTTACCTCTTTGGCTCCCACTTGCTCCTCCACTGGAATGTCACAAGGCCACTTAAGGGGTCATTCCGAGGCCCGCTATACGGGTCCTTTCCTGACCCTGACTGACTTCCCCGCTCACTGTATGGGGAAGTTAGAAAGGGGCGGATCGGGGGTGGCTTTAGGGCGGTCAGTGGGTGGTCGTTGGTTCTGTATGTCCAGGACCGGCGGTTTGAACGGGGAACTTATTCCACCTCTGAAGTAGAATAGGTTCCCCTAGTCGGTGGAGGACGGCAGGCCTGGGGCTCCAAAAGGGCAGGAGGGGGCAGAGAACATTCCCTGCAGCCCGAGGAGCTGCAGTGTCATGGCAACCGGACACCATGGTGCTGCGGCTCCATTGAAAAACCCTGATTGAGCTATCCGGGCAAGGCCTGTACATGCAGGCTGGACTGAATCGGGGTCCCAGCTGCACATACTGGCCTGGTCCCGATTCTGATCCCACGGGGCTAGACATGCCCTGCGGGATCAGAATCCCATCTAACTCTGTGCGTCCAGTTCCGACCAGACACACAGAGGGCCAGGACGTCGATGTAAGAATCGCGTCCAGAAAAGCCCTTAATTGAACCAGGGTCAAAGTCTACCTTGGACTTTGCGAGTAGGCAGTATATACATATTTTTAAATAAATAAATAAACCTTATTTAAGTCCTGCTCAAAAACAAATCCAACCAGGAGAGTGGCCCTATGTTCTTCTTGCAGTCAAGTCTCCAGAATCACAGATACACCCAAGCTATCCCTTGTTAGCTAAGCATCACCTTTGATCACTTCTATGCTCAGGCATACACTTACCCTCTGGTATAAAATACACTTTATTGAGAAGAGGAATTAAGTCATTGATGGAGAGAACTTCCATCAAATACGTCTTAAACAAATCTCTTGGAGATGCAGTAGCCACTGTTGGAAAGTTAACTATATGTAGATTTAAATGTTTAGTTTGATTCTCTAAATTTTTAACCTTCCTTGATCACATTTTGTCCTTAATCACTTGGGTGTTCAGAACTTGAATTTTATCTACACTTCTCTCTAGGGCTCCTATTCTTTTTATTCCTGGAGAGCCAAGCAGGACTATTGGCCCACAACATAGTCCTCAGCTTAAAGGTAACAGTCAATATATCAGCAGAACATCTAAAAATATCACAATTCAGTCTGACCAAGACAGTCTATATGGAGTCTAACATTACTGCTACTAAGCATTTGTATAACGCTACAAGTCATACGCAGCGCTCCACAGATATGTAAGAGACAGTCCCTGCTCATCAGAGCTTACAATCTAGTCAAGACAGACAACACAGAAGGTGTAGACAGGGATAAAACAAGGGGGAAAGGTAAAGAAACAAGGAGATTAGGTGAGTCTTTATTATGTTTATTAAAAGAGTCAAGATTCAAAAGCAGCAGCGAAGAGGTGAGTTTTCAGCCTGGATTTGAAAGGGGTCAGAGAAGGTGCCTGGCGTATAGACACAGATACAGTAGTTTGTTCCAGGCGTAAGGTGCTGCAAGGTGAAAGGAGCGAAGTCTGGAGTTAGCAATAGAAGAGAAGGGCACAGATAGAAGCAGTTTGCCAGAAGAGCGGCGTTCCCGAGGGGTGTTTAAGGAGAGATAAGAGAAGAGCTGCAGAGTGAATGCACTTATAGGTCAGCAGAAGTTTGAAATGGATTCAGAAACAGATAGGGAACCAATGAAATGACTTGAGAAGAAGGGTAATATGGGCATGACAAGGCTGGCAGAAGATTAGCCATGCAGCATTGATCACTGGGGTCTGGACAAAGACCCCCCTTACTGTCTGATGTTCCTGAAGAGGATAATACCTTGGGCCTTGCCATCATCACAGAAGACTCCGCAGGGACATTCAGGGCACCAAGCAAGCACCATCTTCCTCAATCCTGATGCATGCTTGTTTAAGTAAGGAGGTTTGCTGGATACCATGCCTTTCTCCAGTTGTGCCACTCTACATGTCATCTGACAGAAGCTGTGACTTCAACAGCATCTTCGGGTCTCCCCAGTGGTCCCCAAGATAGTGTTTCAGGTGGCTCAAGGATATTTATGAGCCCCATCACAAATCCCAGCAGTGGGCTGCCTTCCCAAAACTCCAGCCATGTAGCAATCCAGTGTTTGCTACTCTAAAGTTTAGCCAAAGACATCGATCGGCAGGTCTTAAGCTTTCCTTTACATTTATCCACTGGTGAAACAATTAAAAAGGTAAAAAGAAACTCAAGAGGCAGCAATGAGAAGTCACTAAGTGTGGCAGCTTCCTGGTACCATCTTGGAATCAGACAGGGGGTAGTTTCAGCTCTGGTAAATGAAACGTAATGCATATGGGGAAAAAATATCCAAGCTGTTGTGGCTGTGACATTTTGGAATCTATCTTAAGAATCACTTTGAATGGATTGCTATAAACACCTGGCCAGAGAGCAGCAGTGATTGCATTCTGCCATTATATAAATCTTTGTTGTGCTCATATTTCGATTCCTGTGCTCAATTCTGGTGTTCCAGTTTGAAAAAAGGATGCAGTAAGCACATGGGGGCCCCTCATGTCATTTAACAAGTATAGTTCCCATCCAAAGAAACAAGAGAATAGGATTGTCCAAAAGAAGATCCCCATTGGAAGTAAAGGGAGTGGGGAGGCTGTAGGAGAATTCATCTTGAAGTGAGAGAGATCCCTAGGGGAAGGGGAGTCAGTCAGCGAAGGGAAGAGCAAAGGAACACATTTACAGCTAACATCTGCAGTGGAGAGATTCCAGCCAGCAAACAAAAAGCACCATTTATGGCCTTGGGCTGGAAAGATGACCATAAGATAGAGGCCAGAAACAATCCTGGTACCTGTGCCTCCTATAAAAGAGTCAGTAATCCTGAGGCATCTAAGTGACTTTAAAGGAACTGAAATTATATTTGTACTAGAGGGGGGCTTGGGTGAAGGATACCCAATATTGCTCAATAATTATCTAGTTTTGAGGTTTTTTTCTTTTTATGTATCTTATTTCTAAGTGTTACAGTTCTTAATTATTTATTGTGTTTTTAGTACAATGTGTAAACCATCTTGAATGGATTTGTCCAAGGAGACATTGTGGACTAATAAACTAAAAAATCCCCAAATCTTACTGGGACACAGCTGTGAGAGAACCTCTAGTTTCCTTTCTAATGCCTAAATACTCCTTAGAACTGTGGATAAATACCCCTAATAACCTCTGCCCTGTGGCTGAATCAAGAGCTGAGGCATGTAGGCAACACCTAGAAGAGGTGCAGAGGAGGATGTCAGAGCTCTGAAACAGCCATAGAAAGAGAAGTTCACCAAACTAGGACTCTTTCAGCTTAGGAAAGAGAGGAGATTTGATAGAGAATGGATCAAGTCATTGATTGTTTTTATAGGAAGGTGATATATAATTTTTCAAAAAATAAATAAAGTAGGGAACTGCTATCATTTTTTTATTTATAAAGCAAAACATGCAAAGACTGCACTTTAAAATAGTCTAATCAACATCTTGATTAACACAGAAAACAACTTTCCGCTCTTTCCATGTCTTTTTCTTTTACTCCCCCCCCCCCCCACATTTGCTCTGTCTTTCCTGCTATGCTTACTTATATCCTATCTTAAGTCATCTAGCCCTCGCACTCACTCAATCATTCCTGTCTCCAATTCCTTTCTTGTCACATCTCTCAGAAAGTTCTTCCTATCTTAAAGGTGCTTTTCTCTGTATCAGGAGGTTTGGCTAAGAATTTGCTGCGCACTGTTGCTATACCAGCAAATCACATTTTTGGTTGGTCTTTTGCATGCATATTGCAAACATGACTCTCTCTTTCATCATCATCTCCACAGCCGAGGGGCTGAAGCTGCCTCTAGTGTCCAGCATTTCACCAAAAGGAAGGCAATGTATATCAATCTTAGCCTTTTGAATTCTGTTGCTGTTAAGTGCCGTCGAGTCAGAGTCGAATCATGGCGACCCTCTGGATAGCTATCCTAAATTGTGTTTGGTCTTCAGTCAGGCGGCTCATTATTGACAGACTGGTACCCGTAGCTGCTGTTATTGTATCGATCCATCTCATTGCTGGCCTTCCTCTTTTGCGTTGACCTTCTATCTTGCCAAGCATAATGTCTTTCTCTAATGATCTCTCTCTTCGCATGATGTGTCCAAAGTATGAAAGTCGAAGTCTTGTCATCTGAGCTTCTAAAGAAAGCTTATGCTTGATCTCCTCTAGTACCGACTGGCTTGTTCTTCGGGCAGTCCATGGTATACACAGTATTCGCCGCCAGCACCATAATGCAAAGGCATCAATTTTCTTCCTATCTGTCTTTTTCACTGTCCAGCTTTCACATCCATATGATGTTATTGAAAATACCATGGCTTGAACAAGTCAAATCTTTGTATGGAGAGAGACATCTCTGCTCTTGAGAATCTTATCTAGGTCTTTCATAGCCATTCTGCCAAGAGCAATGCGTCGTCTGATTTCTTGACTGCTTGTTGCTTCTTTATTGATAGTTGATCCAAGTAGGTTAAAGTTGTTCACAATTTCAATTTCTTCTCCTTCAACGATGAACCTGTTGATTATGCCAGTTGTCATGTTCTTTGTCTTCTTTACATTAAGGTGCAGGCCCATTTTGAGACTATGTTCTTTGAATGTGAGAAGCAAATGTTTCAGATCATCTTCACTTTCAGCCAGTAATGTGGTATCTTCAGCATAGCGAAGGTTGTTGATGAGTCTTCCACCAATCTTCACACCTCTGTTGTCTTCATATGATCCTGCTTCTCTGATGATTTGTTCTGCATATAAATTAAACAGGTAGGGGGAAAGTATGCAGCCTTGTCTTACACCTTTGCTTATTTTAAACCATTCTGTTTCTCCTTGTTCCGTTCGAACTGTTGCTTCTTGATCAATGTACAGATTGCGCAAGAGAACGATGAGGTGTTCTGCTATACCCATGCTTCTTAATGTGGCCCAGAGTTTCTCATGGTTTACACCAGGGGTGTCAAACTCAAATACACAGTGGGCCAAAATGTAAAACTTGAACAAAGTCGCGGGCCAGCATTGAACAAATGAACCTTTTAATATGGACCCAAACAAGATTTGCTTTAACATTGAATATGAAGCAACACTTATTACTATACAATTTATAACTTAATAGTTCAGATATGCAAAAACCAATTTCAAATAAAAAAAAACATCAATGACATTCATTTATTAAATAAGATTTAAATAATAATAAATAATAATTTTTAAAATAAAATAACAATAATAAAATTAATCAACCATTCAAGCCCATGTCTTGGAGTAGCAAGAAAAAGTGCATAAAGAAAACGTTAATTATTGCTCAGTTTGCTGCACACTGATCTAATCTGATGTGCCCAAGCCAGATACCTGGCATCTCTTCTTGGATGATAGTTCATCAATGTCTGGGCTCAGGCTTTGAGCTGAGGAAATCCTCAGTATCGAGCGAAGGTGTTCATCAGTCAGACGTCTCCTGTGAGATGTTTTGGTCATCTTCATCGAGGAGAAAAGTTGCTCACATAGATAAGTGCTGCCGAACATGGAGAGCATCTGAGCAGCTTGGGTGCGGAGCTGAGGCATTGTGTCAGGGATGAACTGTGGAAACTGGGCGGCGCCCACAGCATCATATTTTGACTTCAGCGTGTCATTACACTGGAGTTCAATTAGCTCCATTTGGAGGTTGGTTGGTGCGTTTTCCACATTAACTGCAAAGGGATTACTGAGCAGTTCAAACCTACATTTCTGGACATCAAAGTCGGCAAATCGCCGGCTAAACTCAGCGCCGAGTACACTGAGTTTTTCAGCAAACTGTGCGCATGGGAACAAGTTGGTAAAGAACTGCGTTTTCATGGTTTGGCAGCAGGGAAAATGGCCAAGGTTTCCTTGCAGCATCTGATTCTCCCACAGGCACAGTTTAGTTTTAAAAGCCCTCACTGCAGCGTACATGTCTGTGATGATGCGCCCCCGCCCCTGAAGCTGCAGGTTCAGCGCATCGAGATGGCTCGAGATGTCACACAGAAAGGCCAGCTCACACAGAAACCTTTTCTCCCGAAGCTCTGCTGTGTCCTTCCCTTTGCTTTCCAGAAACTGACATATTTCCTCATGCAGCTCAAAACATCTATTCAGTACTTTTCCTCGGCTTAACCATCTCACCTCTGTGTGATACGGCACATCTGCGTATTCCGAACCACACTCCTCCAGAAAAGACTTAAACTGGCGGTGATTCAGACCTTTGGCTCTTATAAAGTTAACTACTTGTGTTACTGTGGTCATAACATGTTCCATCTTTAGGGCTTTGCCACACAATGATTCCTGATATATGATGCAGTGATAAACAGTTAGTTCACCTGCACAGTTCTCTTCCTGCATCTTCTCCCGTACCCTGCCCACCAGTCCACTTGTTTTACCGCACATCGCTGGCGCACCATCTGTCGTTAATCCCACGAGTTTATCCCACGGCAGCTTTATTTCAGTTACGCATTTGGAAACCTCCTCAAAAATTTCCTTTCCTGTGGTTGTGCCATGCATTGATTTGAATCCCAATAGCTCCTCCGTAACACACATATTTGAGTCCACTCCACGGATGAAGACTGACAGCTGAGCAGTATCAGATGCGTCGCTGCTCTCATCCACAGCAAGGGAGAATGCAACGAAATCTTTTCCCTTTTCCAAAAGCTGGTCATACAGATTGGTGGCAAGATCACATGTGCGATCAGCTACTGTGTTTCTGCTCAGACTCACGTTTGAAAAGGCTTGCTTTTTCTCTGGGCACACGATGTCACAAACTTTCAACATGCACTTTTTCACAAACTCTCCCTCATTAAAGGGCCGGGCTGATTTTGCGATCTCTGCTGCCACAATATAACTAGCCTTTACAGCAGCCTCACTTTGTGATGTGGCTTTTTTGAACATATTCTGTTGTGAAACCAAACTTCTTTTCATCTCCTCCACTTTCTGGCTCCTTTGAGTCATGTCCAGGTCCTTGTACTTGTCATGGTGTTTTGTTTCATAGTGTCGTCGAATGTTATACTCCTTAGTTATAGCCACGTTGACTCCACAAATCAGACAAACAGGTCTGTCTTTTACATATGTAAACAAATATTCTGTCTCCCACCTGTCCAGAAAGTTCCTGTTGTCTGTCTTTCTGTTTGCCATTTTTGGGAAGGGGTTCCACAGTGACAGTTGTAGCTTGAGATCGCTATGACTTCTGTCACACAGGAGAGGGCGTTTCTGGGACCTGTCCTGATTGACGCGCCAAAACAACAGCAAGGCATTATGGGATTTGTGGTATTAGCGATGAATGAATGCGCTGTATAATACCAGCGGGCTAGCTCTAGTAGTCATTTGGTATAGCCTCGCGGGCCAAATATAATTACACTACGGGCCAAATTTGGCCCGCGGGCCAGAGTTTGACACCTATGGTTTACACAGTCAAAAGCCTTGCTATAGTCGATAAAGCACAAATAGATATCCTTTTGGTATTCTTTAGTCTTTTCAAGGATCCATCTCACATCCGCAATGATGTCTCTCGTTCCTCGCCCTTTCCTGAACCCTGCTTGCACTTCAGGTAGTTCTTGTTCCAGGTATGGTTGTAGTCTCTTTTGAATAATCTTCAGTAGAATCTTGCTGGCATGTGGGATCAGAGCGATTGTGCGATAATTTCCACAGTCAGTTGGATCACCTTTCTTTAGTATTGGTATAAACACAGATCTTATCCAGTCAGTTGGCCATGATGTTGTCTTCCATATTTATTGGCAGAGCCTTGTGAGTACGGTAACAGCCGCATCAGATTGCTGCAATACTTCTATGGGAATGCTATCAATGCCTGGTGCTTTGTTCTTTGATAAGGCTTTCAATGCTGCTTCAACTTTTATCTTTATCTTTTATCTTTATCTTTTTATCTTTATTAAAACATTTGATCAACCGCTACTGCCGAAGCATAGAGCGGTGTACAATAAAAAGGTTTATACTGCAAATCATAGAAAAGAACGCCATAAAATGAAAGGAAAGTAAAAGCCAAGCACATAAAGATAAAATACATAGTCAATTAGATAAATCTAACATAACCTGCTAAAACTAAAACGGGCAACAACACCAACGAACATACAACAGACACGCAGACACACAACAACAACGGGGGGATGACTTTAATCAGGGAGGGGGACTGGGAGCAAGGTCGAAAGCCTGAGTGAACAGATGTGTTTTGAGTAGTGACTTGAAATGAGGGTAGGAGGATTCTAATCTGAGGGAAGGTGGTAAAGAATTCCAGAGGAAAGGACCAAGAAAGAAAAAAGCGGAATGACGAGTCTGCTCTAACCGTGCTTGTGACGGAGAGGGGAGTGATAAACGGTTGGCGTGAAGTGACCGAAGTTGACGGTAAGGAGTGTGAAGAAAGACCAGATCCGCAAGATATAAAGGTTGGCCAGTATAAAGAGCACGGTGAAGCAGAATCAGAAACTTATATTGATAGCGAAAACGAAGTGGGAGCCAGTGCAAACGGAAAAGGAGGGGGAGTGACATGTTCAGACGACCGGGAAAAGGTGATAAGGCGAGCTGCGGTGTTTTGAAGAAATTGTAATCGTTTAAGCTGATATTTAGGAAGGTTAGCTAGAAAAACATTGCAATAATCAAGCCTACTAACCACCAGAGCCAGAACCAAAGTGACCAGGGAATCAGGGGAAAAAAGGGAACGAGTAGCCCGAATCTGCCGAAGGGTCACAAAAGATCGCCGAGTAAGAGAAGCAATGTGCTCATGAAAGGAGAGTGTAGAATCGAGAGTAACCCCCAGGTAACGAAAAGAAGAGACGAGCGGAATAGGAACTGAATCAATCATAGGAGAGACCGTGGGACAGGAACCGCTAAGAGATACCCACATGGCCGTAGATTTTGAAGGGTTTAAGTGAAGAAAGTTCTGTGAAAGCCAAGAAGCAACGTGAGACAGACAGGCATTAAGTGGGGTAATATCCAGAGTAAGGGGAGAAACATGACATAGTAGAATAATGTCGTCTGCGTAGATATATGGAGACACCGAAAATTGTTGAATAGCCAAGGGCAATGGAGCAAGAAAAACATTGAATAATAGGGGTGATAGAACCGAACCTTGCGGAACACCACAGAAAAGAGGGAGAGCAGAAGAAGAGTGCTTACCCACGTATACAGTGAATGAGCGGGCAGTAAGAAAAGAACGGAACCATTGGAGAACAGAACCCCGCAACCTGATGTCAAAAAGACGTGAAAGAAGTGTCCGGTGGTCAATCAGATCAAAGGCCGCAGAAAGGTCCAGAGAAACAAGGAGAGTAAGATCACCACGATCGTGAGCAACGTGAATTTCATTAAGCAGTGCCAAAAGAACAGTTTCAATACTGTGCCCATGCCGGAAACCTGCCTGATGGGGGTGAAGAATATGTGTAGCTTCAACATGTGAGTTTAATTGCTCAAAAACACAGCGCTCTAGGAGTTTCGCCAGAAACGGAAGATTGGAAACTGGCCTCCAATTAGACAAAATAGAGGGATCTAGGGTGGACTGCTTCAGAAGGGGACGGACGGCAGCAGATTTCCACAAAGACAGGAAAGAGCCAGAAGACAGACTAGAATTGATAATTGTAGTAAGAATTGGAATAAGTTGCAAAGAGGGTTCAGACAACCAGAGAGATGGGATAGGGTCCAGCATACAAGTTGTTTTACGAGATTTCAGTAGCAACTGTAGAACCTCTGCGGACGTGACCAACTGAAAAGAAGTCCAGGTCTTAGGCGAAGAAAGGGGGGGGATGGTAAAGGATCGGTGGACAAGATAGGAGATCCTGCCGGGGAGACAGGCAAAGGGGATAGAGGCGCTGGAGGGGAAGGGGTTGAAAAAGAGGCCCGCAGCTTATGAATTTTATCTGAAAAAAAGGTGGCCAAAAGTTGGGGGTCTGGTACTCGGGATGTTGGCCCTTCGCAGGAACTAGAAGAGGAGAGCCCTCGAAGGATGGAAAAGAGCTGTTTGGATGAGTGAGCAGCTTCCACAATCTGAGCAGAGTAGAAAGTGCGCTTTGCCGTCTGGACTGCCACTCGGTATGCAGTAGATAACTGGCGGAACCGTAATAATAAATCGGGAGAGGGGTGAGTAATCCAATGACGTTGTGCCTGGCGGAGCTGAGTCCGCTGCAGGTGTAACGAAGGGTGATACCATTGTGAATGCTGAGCAGAACGTTTCCTAGCAACAGGACGGAGAGGCGCCACCTCATCAAGCGCACTGGTAAGCAGTGAGGTCTGACAGTCAAGGGAGCGTGAAGCAAAGTCCGACGGGAAAAGCACAGAGGCAGATGGAAAAGCCTGAAGGGCACCAGGAGTATAACGATGACGCAAAGAGGGGGGGGGGGGAAGAAGATGCAGAAGCAGAAGTAAACACAGATGAGGAGGAGAATATTGAAAACAGTACACAGAGATGATCAGACCATGGAACAGCCACCAAAGTGGGAGGTGAGACTGTGGGCAACAGCGTGGGGGATGAAAGAACCAGATCTAGAGTGTGGCCTGCCACATGAGTGGGACCAGAGACATGTTGGCGTAGAGAAGCGTCAGATAGAAAATTTAGAAAATCGCGATCTTTTGATCTGGAAGGGTGATCCACGTGGACATTGAAATCACCAAGAACTATAAGATTGGGAAACTGCAATACCAAATCTGAAAGCACCTGTAGTGTTAAATCCCAGCGTGCAGTGGAAGGAGAAGGAGGGAGATAAACAAGCAGGAGATAAAGTGGGGAGGATGAGTTAAGACGTAGAAAAAGAGATTCAGAGAGGGTGGCCGAGGGGAAAGGAATTTCCTCAACCGCAATGGCGGAGCGATGGAGCAGGGCCACCCCACCCCCGCTCCTACCCCTCCGAGACACCGAGAGCGCTGAATAACCAGGCGGAAGTGAGCTAAACAGAATGGGCTCGTCACCCTCCTTCAACCAGGTCTCCGTGAGGAAGCAAAGATCAAGTGAATGTAAAGAGACAAGATCCTGAACCAGTAACGATTTTGCCCGAAGAGAACGGCAGTTCAGTAAAGCTAGCTTGAGTGTAAGATTGCAGGCAACCGCAGTATGCCCTAGGGAGGGAAAAGAAAAGCCCGACCGGGGTAAAGTAGAGCAACATGTCACCAAGTTCGAGAGACAACGAGTGCGAGAGCCCGAGGGGACAGGGAGTCGAGGCGGATAACGCCGGCCCCAAAGAACAGGGATAGTAGCCATAGAAAGAA
Source organism: Ichthyophis bannanicus (assembly GCA_033557465.1). NCBI lineage: Eukaryota > Metazoa > Chordata > Amphibia > Gymnophiona > Ichthyophiidae > Ichthyophis > Ichthyophis bannanicus. The sequence continues at coordinate 69,225,776 of CM066048.1, forward strand.
AGATAGAACAACAAAGAAGCACCCAAGACAGAGAAATGAGACGCTGAAAGGGTCGAGGCTTACTCCGGCAGCAGGAATAGCGAATCCCGTTAGACAGCCCTTTTAGAAAGAACCAAGACATTACCAGCACAGAACCCCCAGCCTGCGCCCCTCGCTCGCCCCAAAGAGATCGACCAAGGAGCAGGACCTGCTCCTTGGTCGCGCTCCTTGGTCGCGCGCCGCAGACAGCTTGCTTAAGTAGATGGTTGATTACCAGGGAAGGTCGCGACCACGGAGCGCAGTTGCGTCACTTCCGGGCGTCGGGAGGGCTCTGGGACACACAGGGAAACTACAGAGTCCTAAAAGCACAAGACAAAAAGCAAATAACAGCAGGCAAATAATAATAAAGGCACAATAAAGGCAGCACAGACAGCTAGAACGCTGCAGACAGCTTGCTTAAGTAGATGGTTGATTACCAGGGAAGGTCGCGACCACGGAGCGCAGTTGCGTCACTTCCGGGCGTCGGGAGGGCTCTGGGACACACAGGGAAACTACAGAGTCCAGGGAAGGTCGCGACCACGGAGCGCAGTTGCGTCACTTCCGGGCATCGGGAGGGCTGTGGGACACACAGGGAAACTACAGAGTCCAGGGAAGGTCGCGACCACGGAGCGCAGTTGCGTCACTTCCGGGCGTCGGGAGGGCTCTGGGACACACAGGGAAACTACAGAGTCCTAAAAGCACAAGACAAAAAGCAAATAACAGCAGGCAAATAATAATAAAGGCACAATAAAGACAGCACAGACCTTCTTCTTTCATCACCAATGGTTCCCGATCATAAGGTACAGGTTGAAACGGCTGTTGGTCCACTTGATCTTTATCATATAAAAAATGATAATTACACTTACCTGGTAATTGTAGTTCCTTGAGTGATGACAGTTTAGTCCTCTACCACTGGGTAGTGCACCTCCTCCTGCAGCATGGAGACTGGACCAATCAAAATCTTGCCAACATTGGATGTAGCGTACTGGAACTCCCATCAGCCCTCAGTGTACTATTGACAAAGCAGACTAAAAAGAGCAAGGAACAAAGATCTACAAAGGTTATACAATCGTCCTCTGTGTTTTGTTTTGTTTTTTAATTACCTATAGAACAATATATGAACTTCCCTCCCAAAAGGAAGGGATGAGGTCTCTGATATCCAAGCCTCCCCCCCCCCCTGCCGAGCCAGGCAAGAGTTAGAGGAAGGAAAGACAGAACAAAAGCAAAAACTCACCTGTAAATGTGTTGCGCGCTCCTAAATGCGTGCCGCGCCAAACAAACAAACCAATACGTCGGGGCGGGAAGGAGGACTAAACTGTCGTCACTCAAGGAACTACAATTACCAGGTAAGTGTAATTATCATTTCCTTATCGTTCCTCCAGTTTAGTCCTCTACCACTGGGATGTAACAGAGCAGAACTAACGGGAGGGACCCTGCCAGCCGGCACGCAATACCGCCGACCCGAAACAGGCATCCTCCGCCGCCAGCACATCCAAACGGTAGTGCTTGCTGAAAGTATGAAGTGACGCCCAGGTCGCTGCCTCACAAATTTCCACCGGCGGAACAAGACTGTGCTCCGCCCAGGAAGCTGCCTGCGCTCTAGTAGAGTGCGCTTTGAGACCTACCGGCGCCTGGCGCCCTTGCAACATGTAAGCCGAGGCAATGGTTTCCTTAATCCACCTGGAAATGGAAGCTTTCGCTGCTGCCTCACCCTTTCGAGGTCCTCCAAACAACACAAACAGATGATCCGATTTACGAAAAGCCTCGGACACTTCCAAATACCGACGTAAAACTCTCTTTACATCCAAACGACTCAAACCACGATCAGAAGCATGCGCAGAGTCCGACCGCAGAACTGGAAGAGACACGGACTGATTCACATGAAATGGAGAAGACACCTTCGGCAGAAAGGAAGGCACTGGCCGAAGAACCACTTTTTCTTTAGAAAAACAGAGAAAAGGTTCCCTACAAGACAGAGCTTGTAACTCGGAAACGCGCCTCGCTGAACAAATAGCTACCAAAAACACCGTCTTAAGAGTTAAATCCTTGATCGAAATTTGACTTAAAGGCTCAAATGGCGCCTTTCCCAGCGATCGTAAAACCAAATTGAGATCCCACGGCGGAACGGAAATCCGACATGGAGGGCACATTCTCAACACCGCCTTCAAGAAATGCAGGACATCGTCGTGAGCTCCAAGAGGCACGCCCTGAACCTTGCCTCTATAACAGGCCAAGGCCGCCAACTGCACCCTCAAGGAGCTGGAGGCGAGCCCCTTCTCGAAACCATCCTGCAGAAAACTCAACACCACTGGCACTGAAGCCATGGCAGCACGGATCTGATGCCGGGAACACCAGTCCTCAAAAATACGCCAGATGCGTACATAGGCAAGCGATGTGGAGCATCTCCGAACTTGGAGAAGAGTTGACACAACCGATCTGGAATAACCTCTCTTTCTCAACCTTGCCCTTTCAATGGCCAAGCCGTAAGCGAGAATCGATCCACCCGTGGCATCACTAACGGACCCTGTAAGAGAAGCTCCTGCGACACCGGAGGTCACCAGGGGGTCCCGTCCAGCAGTCGGATGAGGTCGGCATACCACGGCCGCCGGGGCCAATCCGGTGCCACCAACAGCACGCGCCCGCGATGTGATTCGATGCGCTGAATCACTCGACCGATGAGCGCCCACGGCGGGAACAGATAGAGAAGACCCGTCGACGGCCACAGTTGAATCAAGGCGTCGATGCCCTCCGACATGGGCTCCTGCCGCCTGCTGAAAAATCGGCTCGCTTTCGCGGACTGGAAGGTGGCCATCAAGTCCATGACCGGCGTTCCCACCGGAGAACCAACTGCGCGAACACGTCGGGATGCAGCTCCCATTCGCCCGCATCCACTCGTACTCTGCTGAAAAAATCGGCTGTCACGTTGTCCTTTCCGGCGATGTGCGCCGCTGAGATTGCTAGGAGATGCGCCTCTATCCAGGAGAACAGACCCTCTGCCTCCTCTTCCATGGCTGTGCTGCCGGTACCGCCCTGGCGATTTATGTATGCCATGGTCGCCGCATTGTCCGATAGTACTCGCACCGCCCGACGTGTTACCAGCGACTCGAAACTGTTTAAGGCGAGAAACACCGCTCGCAGCTGCAGACGATTGATCGACCAGACGCTCTCCTCCGCCGACCAACATCCCTGCGCAAACGCCGTTCCGCAATGCGCACCCCAGCCCGCTAGGCTGGCGTCCGTGAGGAGCGGAATCCACACTGGCTGCTCCAAGGGCATTCCCGCTCGCAAGGACGTAGGGATCAGCCACCACTTCAACCCCCGCCGGACCTGTAGAGGACACAGGAGCCGCTTGCTCAAGGGATCGGACTGATTGCACCAACGACGAAGCAAGGCCCGCTGCAACGGCCTTATATGAAATCTGGCCTAAGGAACCACCTCCAGCGTCGCTGCCATGGTCCCGAGTAGCTGCAGGTATTGCCACGCTGTCGGAGCCGCCAGCGACCTGAAACGCTGCACCAGAGCCCGGAGAGCGCGGATTCTCTTCTCTGTTAGAAACACTGAGCCTAGCCGAGTATCGAACCGTACTCCCAAATACTCGAGAACTTGCGTAGGCTCCAGATGACTCTTGAGCGGATTGACTACCCAGCCTAGACTCTGGAGGAAAGTTACCACCTTTTCCGTGGCTGTCTCGCTCTCGTCCCTGGACTTCGCCCGGATGAGCCAATCGTCGAGGTATGGATGGACTAATACTCCTTCCTTTCTCAGCGCCGCTGCTACCACCACCATTATTTTTGTGAAAACTCGTGGAGCTGTGGCGAGGCCAAAAGGCAGAGCCTGAAACTGGAAGTGCCCCCAAGGAAGCGCGAACCGCAGAAACCTTTGATGCGCTTCCCTGATCGGGACGTCGAGATAAGCCTCCTTGAGATCGAGGGATGTAAGGAACTCTCCTTGCCGAACTGCTACAATCACCGATCTTAGTGTTTCCATGCGAAAGTGTTGCACCCGAAGGCACCGATTCACCCCTTTGAGAACGAGAATAGACCAAAGCGATCCGTCCTTCTTTGGCACCATGAAATAAATAGAGTAACGACCCATACCGTACTCCTCTGGCGGTACCGGAATAACAGCTCCCAGCTGCACCAGATGGTCTAAAGTATGACGCACCTGGAAAGCCTTTTTCGGCCCTCTGCAGGGCGAACTCACAAACGAGTCCAGCACCGGCTTTGCGAGATCTAGAGCATAGCCGTCGTGGATAATCTCCAACACCCACTGATCGGTAGTCACGTGGGTCCAGACAGAAAGGAAATCCCGAAGGCAACCTCCGATCGATTGACTCTCTTCCGGGACCCGCTGCCATTCATTGTGGTCTGCGAGTGGCACCCGAAGATGCCGCTGAGAACCCCCTGCTGGCCCCTCAAAACCCACGAAACCCCAGGGTTTGGGAGGCAAAACGCCTTCTTTGGGACCCTGCGAAACGGGGAGATCGAAACCTCCGAAAGTCCCTATACTGTCCCCGGAAGGAAGAAAATACCTTTCCCTGCTTTGGTTTATCCTCCGGGAGCCTACCGCCTTTGGATTCCCCCAAGTCTTTAACCAACTTATCCAAATCCTCTCCGAACAATAGCTTACCCTTAAATGGAAGCTTGCCGAGCCGAGCTTTGGAAGAGCCATCGGCTGCCCAATTCTTAAGCCAAAGGGATCTGCGCGCAGCTACTAAAGAAGCCATACTATTCGACAACGCTCTAATGAGGTCGTAGTGCACGTCGGCCAGATACGCCGAACCGGACTCTAAGCGCTGCAGTTCCCCGACCTCATCAGGCCCCAAAGAGGTCGACTGCTTTAGGTGCTGAACCCAACGGAGACAGGCTCTCGCTACCCAAGCTCCACAGATAGAAGCCTGTAATGAAATCGCATCAGCTTCAAAAGACTGCTTTAAGAGACCATCTACCTTCCTATCTTGTACATCCTTCAGGGCCGCGCTGCCCTCTACCGGGATTGTAGTCTTCTTAGTGACCGCTGAAACCGCCGCATCTACCTTTGGGGCACGGAACCTTTCCTTGTCTTTATCAGTCAAGGGGTAGAGCTTACTCATAATCCTAATCCCCTTCAGCCCTGCTTCCGGATGATCCCACTCGTTCTGAATCATCTGATCTATTACCTTATGGATAGGAAAGACTACCTGTGCTTGACGCACTGCCTGAATAATGGGATCTGCGATATCCTCTTCCTCGACCGGCTGCTCGGGAGACAGCCTGAGGGTCTGCAGGGCCTCCGAAATAAGAGCCGGCAATTCTTCTCTTCGAAACACCCGAATAATCCTAGCTTGGTCCTCTGGCTCAGGAATCTCACCCTCTTCTAATTCATTGTCATCTCCCTCCAGCTCAAAATCCGCCTCCTCTACCTCGTGCCACCCCACGTCCGAGGTAGAAGGCTCAGGAGGCCGCGGCCTCTTGGCCGCTCTTAATGGTAAAGATTCACCCTCCCCAAGCCCGGGCTTCTGGGCGGGAGCGGGAACAGAAAGGGAAGTAGGTAGCTGTCCCTGCCTTCTACGACAAAAAGCCTGATGCAAGAGCAATATAAAATCCGGGGAAAATTCCTCCATTAGTGCAACAGAACCAAGATCTGCAGCCGCTCCAGAAGTACCAGAAGCTCCCTCTGGAGCCGGAGTGGAGGGACCCGCTATCCAAGAATCACTCTCCGTCCCCGTAACCGCTTCCTGGGGCCCAGAAGGCTTAGGGGTCTCCATCTGCTGTCCACCATTGACAGGCCCTGTGACACAGCTCGAACAGACGCCGGTGCCACCTGAAGTGCCCTTCCAGGATCCACAAATAATACACTGGGAGCTGAGTGACATGGATGGAACAAAAAGGGAAGACTGAAAGCAGCGAGCCCTGAGGACAGCTCAATAAGCTTTACACTACAGTTCCTGTTTCCTTTGTTTTTTTTTTTTTTTTAACGCTTTAATCAATGACAGTGCCTCATAGACTACCACCCAAAGCAAATGCCTGCAGAAAATAATGATTTCGCAAAGGAAAAAACAAAGGAAAAACAAAGGTAAAGGTAAAGGTAAAAGAAGCTGCTAACCTGAATCCGGAGACTCCTCTATGCCCGCCAACAGCCATGCCAGCAATATACAGGCGCCGCTGTAGAAATCGCGTGTCTAAAATGGCCGGAGTTTCTGCAGCCCCGAGGAGATAAGAAAAAACCTCTCCCGGACCATCCGCTCTCGAAAACGGCACTCTTCAACTGAACGAAGCGGCGCACAGGCCTGCCGCGACATCAGCTGTGTGTTTGCGGAGCCGCTTTCGCCGTCAACGCCTGCAGCGAGAGGAGAGCCGGCTGACTGATTGCCGGTGAGAAATTTAAACCCCGCTCCGTCAAGGGGAAAAATAACTCACAAAGAAATCGCCGAAAAGGCGCGTGGCTAGGCAAGGACAGGATTCGGATACCAGAGTCCTGCAGTCCAAAAGTTATGCAAAGACATCCGTCAGAAATTAACCCCTTAATGCCTTTTTTTTTTTTTTTTTTAAGTGACAACCACAAACAGCCCAAAGGAGAATTTTAAAGAGAAAGCCTATAATGTCAATCTAACAAAACCCAAAAGAAAGGTAAATAGTGGAAAAAAATCAAATTGAACGATGAAATCTAACTAGCCTGCTAAGAACAGATTCCTTAGTGAGCCCAGCACCTAGGCTCACAAGTCCTCTTGCTGCATGGAGACTGGACACACTGAGGGCTGATGGGAGTTCCAGTATGCTACATCCAATGTTGGCAAGATTTTGATTGGTCCAGTCTCCATGCTGCAGGAGGAGGTGCACTACCCAGTGGTAGAGGACTAAACTGGAGGAACGATAAGGAACTCTGTATATTCCTTCCACCTTTTCTTGATCTTCTCAGCATCATTCAACATAGAACCTTGAGCATCTTGTAACATTCCAATTCGAGGCTGGAACTTTTTCTTTAACTCTCGTAGCTTTAGGAAAGCCGATCTTGTTCTTCCTCTAATAGTTTCTGCTTCTATTTCCTTGCAAGTGTCATTGTAGTACTTTTCCTTGTCCTGTCTTGCTGCACGTTGGAAATCTGTTGAGTTCTGCGATTGTCTTTCTTTCTCCTCTGGCTTTAGCTTCTCTGCGTTTTTGGGCAATTTTCAGAGTTTCTTCTGTCATCCATTTTGGCCGTGTTTGCTTTTTCACCTTTTGTAGAGACTTCTCGCTTTCTTCCAACACAACCTTCTTGATGTCATTCCATAACTCTTCCGGAGCTCTGTCATTTGTATCTAAAGCAGCAAATCGATTTTGCAGGCAGTCTTTAAATTCCAGTGGTATATTATTATAAAGATAAAGAAAGGTCATATTTTGCTGCATTCATGAGTGGTTTGCTCTTTTCAACTTTAGCTTGAGTTTGCATGCTAGTAGTTGATGATCTGTACCACAGTCAGCTCCAGGTTTTGTCTTTGTTGATGTTACAGAGCTTTTCCATCGTTGACTTCCACAGATGTAGTCAATTTGATTTTTATACAATCTGAATTCTAGTGGCCATTTAATTTTCCATATCGCCTAATAACGAGAGCCCATATGACCACTTCATTGTCATTTGTAACTCTCTACATCTTCAATTGCTTGCCTCCACAGGTCCACCAGTTTAGGACATTCCAAAAACAAATGCTATAAAGCTCCTACCTCGGCCTTACACTTTCTGCAGTTGCTATTATATAATTTTATTCTAGCCCTGGTTTCTCTGGTAATATATACTTTGTGCAGAATCGTGCATTAGTTACATATATGTTTCCAAACAGATGTTCCTTATCTACCACTATGATATTCTGCACTATATCATGGGACCACATCCCCGCCAAGCTAAGTGTTTAACTACTTCAAAATCTTGCCCAACCTGTATCACTTTGCCAATGTATTACTCTAGGTGGCAAGATCATAAACTCTGTCTCACTGCCTGAGATTCCAGTCATCCTGTTTTTTTTCTCAGGGACTTGTAATAATGTCTAATTGCTTATTGGGAATATCCCCCTTTTCCTTAACTTGCTCAAAGGAGGGGAAGCAACCTCTGTTGATAGTTATCCAAATGCTTTACATCCTCTCTCTTTCTAGCTGTGAAACACTGATGTCCCTACTCCTGCTAGAAAATCAGAATTGCCACACATCTTCAGAAATAGAGATATCTTATGGAAAATCCCAATTTGGCTTCTCCATCACCTCCAAGTCCGTGTGAAATGAGTTAACAAGGCATATCCTCCTTTTTGGCCCATTCCTGCAGAGTATTTTGTATGTAACAGATTTATTAAATTGTAAGGTCTGTACATTTTCTTCTGCAGATTTTTCAGGGTGAACACATTATTTATAGGAAAGTGATATATAAATTTATATATAAAGTGATATATAGTGGTCTTTGCCCCGTTCCATACCACTCAACCTGACTTCTCCAAGATTATATCCTGTCTAGAAACAATGACTAACTGGCTACGTCAACAAAACCGTCACATAAACTACACCAAATCAGAAGGACTCATCATAACCAGTAACAGCTCTTTCACATCCCTGAACAAACTTAATATACATCAGAACAGCATAGAGATTAAGCAGGAAGTGAGATATCTCAGAGTCATACTGGACCATAACTTAAATTTCCAAATGCACATATCCAAAGCAACAAGATCAACTTACCATAAGCTACGAACACTCCAACCACTCTTAGATGAGAAAAGCTTCTGCACCATCTGCCAAACGATGATTATGCCAATACTAGATTACTGCAATTCCATTTATTAAGGTCTGCCAAAACATAGCATCCAACCACTACAACTAATATAAAACACAGCAGCAAGAATAATATCTCAGATACTGAGGGACACCCATATAACCCCTACATTAAAACAACTGCACTGGCTCCCAATTCAAATTGCTAACTATGATCTTTAAGATAATTCACCAGCTGGTTCCAATCACCCTCCAACCAATGATCGAGAGAGAGCCAGAAACAAGACATCAACGAGCCTCCACTAGAAACCTTTTGCTCATCCCAAAGACAAAAGCAAAACAACTAACCTGCAATAGAGTGCCCTTTCTATATGCACCAACGCTTTAGAACTTATTGCCAGAAACTATAAGAGCCACCACGGACCTCCAGGATTTTCACAAAGCCATAAAGTCCTCGTGGCCATTTTATTGTTTTATTGTACACCACCCTGACGGCTTGCCATGAGCAGTATATCAAAAACCTGCAAATAAAGAATAAAGATGTTCTTATTCACAGAGCATTATGCCAACATTACTTGATGAACACCTACTAGTCTTGCCTTACACAACCAGTCCCTACCACATACCCTTCCTTACACAACTGGTCCCCTCCACTAACTCTACCACTACCCCTTACAATACTTCAATATAACAAATGATTTAACCTAAAGGCTATGGTTCCAATGTACGATATAATACTACTGTCTAATAGTTAATCTAAATTCTTATATGTTGTATCTATGACTCTCCGAGTTTAATTCCCTGTTTACTATAAAGTTGTTGTTGACGTTATAATGTAAACCGCCCTGAATGCAAGATGGGGCGGTTATAGGTGACCTGTTAAATAAATAAATAAATAAATAAATAAATTTCCAGTGTACAGTTCATGAAACCAACATAAGAAAACTGCTCCATTATATAATCTTAAATTGGATGCTGACACTGCATCCCATTCTTTTTTCTAATACTGTATAAGCTTCTAGAAGCTAACCTTCAGACTCTGCCCCTCCACACAAATTTTCTAACCATCCTTCTAAATACTTTCTTCTCCTGGACAAATAGGAATCATTTCCTTTTTGTCCACCAGACCAGTCCAGTCCATAGTTTATGCCTGTTAGCCAGCAGATGGATACAGAGACAGAGCTGTGAGCTTTGGCCTGTAATAGGCATTGTGCAGCCACTTGCTCTCCAGTATTCTGTCTCCAGCAGATGGTGATAGCATGCTGTGCAGTTTAGATTGATTTAGTGTAATATCTCCTGGGGTCCAGATGGAAAACTGGACCTTCAATTGAATGCTAGCAGTCAGAGGAACCAGGTCCTGTCCAGACCACATTCTTGGTGATACCTGGAGGACAGCATGTCTCTCACCTTCAGCCCAATGGATTCCATATGGTGATATTTACTTTAGTTTATTCTTCTCTGTCTATTTTTCTCAGTAAAAGTATAGCAAAGACAACTTATTTTTCTTGTGGAAAGCTGTGTGTGATATAGAGGACTAGAGCTGCTGTTCTGGATAAGTTTTGTCCTGGGCTGTGTGACGGAAAGCTGTTTTAGGCAGCAGGAGAGAGCTCTTGGCTTGCCTATGCTTCTCTCTCTCTTTCCTCCTCTGACCACAACTTGGCTCAGCACAACACTTCAGGCCTCTCCAGCTGTGCAATCTGAGCCAGCAGCATGGAGGCAGCACTGGGGAAGGGAGCTTTTCTCAGACTGTGCTTGGCTACCACAGATAGTGTGTGCCATGTTGGGAACAGCAAGCGTAGTTACTCACCTGTAACAGATGTTCTCCAGGAGCAGCAGGAATCAGTCCTCACATATGGGTGACGTCGGCGCCGACGGAGCCCTCACGGAGCAATTTTCCCCAGCTTTCACAGAAAGCCTTTGGGAATTGCAGCGCGCATGCGCGGTCGCCTTCCCGCCCAAGGGTGCCATCTTAGCCAGTCTGATGACATAGCTAAAAGACAGCATAAAAATTTGCAAAAAAACTTAAGCAGATGATTGCAACTCCACGGGGAGGAGGGAGGGTTGTGAGGACTGATTCCTGCTGCTCCTGGAGAACACCTGTTACAGGTGAGTAACTACGCTTTCTCCAGGACCAAGCAGGAAGTCAGTCCTCACATATGGGACTCCCAAGCTTAAGGCTACCGGAGACCCTAAGCACAAAAATGAGCTCCCTCTAGCTCGGCAGTACAGAAGGATGGAATCTTCGCTGAAGTATTACCCACCGGTAGCCCCCATCCGGGATGGAGGGTAGGAGTTGCTCAAACCTCGAAGAGATTTCGGAGGACTGCCTGTCCGAAAGCACTGTCCCTGCGGGACTCCCTCTCGAGACAGTAATGGACCGCAAAAGTCTGGCTCGAAGACCAAGTAGCGGCCCGGCAGATGTCTGCCAGCTGAACAGAGCGGAGGTAAGCCACTGACGTAGCCTTCGCCCGAACACAATGAGCCGTGACTCGACTTTCTAAGGAGAGTCCGGCTGCCCCATAAGCCCAAGCGATACAGTCAGCAACCCAGATGGACAGGGTACGCTTGGAGACCGGGAGCCCCAATTTATTGGGGTCAAAAGACACAAAAAGCTGAGCAGCTTTACGGTGCTCCCGCGTACGGTCAAGGTAGAAGTTCAATGCCCTTTTACAGTCCAGGGTATGCAGGACTCGTTCAGCTCGGCTGGAGTGAGGCCTGGGAAAGAAGGTTGGAAGTACCACCTCCTGATTGATGTGAAAAGGGGAGACAACTTTTGGAAGAAATTTTGGGTGAGTCCGTAGGACTACCCTATTTTTGTAGAACCGAGTGAAGGGAGGATCAGACACGAGGGCCTGCAATACACTTACGCGTCTAGCGGAAGTGAGGGCTATCAGGAATAAGGTTTTCCACGAAAGAAAACGCAGAGAACAGGTAGCCATCGGTTCAAAAGGCGGACAGGTGATCCGCTGCAAAACCACATTCAGATCCCAGTCAGGTGCTGGCGGGCGCAGAGGTGGTTTTAGTAGAAGGAGACCTCGGAGAAACCGTGCTACAAGAGGGTCGCTGGAAAGAGGTCTGCCGTCCACCGGCACATGGTGTGCTGAAAGAGCACTGAGGTGAACTTTGACGGAGTTGGACTTAAGTCCCATGTTAGAGAGGTAGAGCAGGTACTGCAAGATCACCGACACCGAGCAGGAGAAGGGATCCTGAGACTGCTGTACACACCAAACGGAAAAGCGACGCCATTTAAGGGCGTAGCATTTGCGGGTAGAAGGTCGCCGAGAAGCTAGGACAACCTCTTCCACCTCTGCGGGCAGGAGAAGGGGAGCAAGGACTACCCTTTCAGCCGCCAGGCCATTAGATTGAGAGATCTGAGGTTGGGGTGTAGCAGAGACCCCTGATCCTGTGTTAGGAGATCCGGTTGAAACCCCAGAGGGAACGGATCCTCTACCGCTAATTGCAACAGGAGTGGGAACCACGGCTGTCTGGGCCAGCGAGGAGCCACCAGGATCATGGACGCTTTGTCCCGGAGAACCTTGAACAGAGTTCGGGAGACCAGCGGGATGGGAGGAAAAGCATAGAGAAGGTTTTCCGACCATGAGAGCAGAAATGCATCTGCCGCTACCCGAAGGGGATGTGGCTGACGCGAGCAGAAGCGAGGAAGTTGCCGGTTGAGAGGACTGGCAAAGAGATCCATCGTGGGGAGGCCCCACTTCAGAAAGAGTTTCTGGACTACCAAGGGATCCAGACGCCACTCGTGCGGCTGGAGTATCCGGCTGAGTTTGTCCGCCAGGCAATTCTCCTGGCCTGGGAGATAAACTGCTTTGAGAAGAATGCCGTGACTGATGGCCCAAGAGCAGAGCTTTTGAGCTTCTCGGCAGAGAAGGAAGGAGCCCGTGCCGCCCTGCTTGTTCACGTAGAACATGGCAACTTGATTGTCCGTCTGGACAAGGACGGACTGGTGAGAAGTCAGGTGGGAGAAAGCCTTGAGCGCCAGACGAATAGCTCTGAGCTCCTGGAAGTTGATCTGTTGAGCAGATTCCCACGCGGTCCAGAGACCTTGAGTACATGCCCCCTGGCAATAAGCTCCCCAGCCCAGGAGGGAAGCATCGGTCGTCAGCACTTGAGTCGGCTGAGGCGACTGAAAAGGCATTCCGAGCACCAGGTTCGGCCGATGAAGCCACCACTGTAGGGAAGAGGCCAGCGGTCTGGAGAGGCGCACTAAGTCGGCTAGCCCGCCAGTGGCTTGTTGCCACTGCTTGCGAAGGCACCATTGAGCCGGCCGCATATTCAGGCGAGCATTGGGGGTCACGTGGACGGTGGAAGCCATATGGCCGAGTAGTCTCAGGAAGCGCCTGGCGGAGACCAGGGACTGGCTGCGAAAACGGCCGGCTAGGTCCATGAGCCGTTGAGCCCTGTCGAGAGGCAGGAAAGCTCGAGCCTGAGGAGTGTGCAGTCTTGCGCCGATGAACTCGAGATCCTGTGAGGGGAGCAAAGTGGACTTTGCGAAGTTTATGACAAAGCCCAAGTACTGCAGAAGAGTCACCGTGCGGTGTGTGGCATTGGTGACTGCCGGAGGGGACGACGCTCTGATGAGCCAGTCGTCAAGGTACGGAAAAACATAGAGGCCGTGAAGCCTGAGATAGGCCGCCACCACCGCGAGACATTTTGTGAAGACTCGCGGTGCGGAGGACAGGCCAAAGGGCAGTACTCTGTACTGGTAGTGATTTCCGGCCACCACAAACCTTAGGTATTGGCGGTGGCTTGGGTGGATGAGGATGTGCGTGTAGGCATCCTTTAGATCCAAGGAGCATAGCCAATCTCCCTGCTGGAGGTAGGGCAGAAGGATTCCAAGGGTAAGCATCTTGAACTTTTCCCGCACAAGGAACTTGTTGAGGTTGCGCAAGTCCAGGATGGGTCTTAGGCCTCCTGTCCTTTTTGGTATTAGGAAATACCTGGAATAAAAGCCTTGACCTCTCAGGTGGTGGGGCACCGGTTCCACAGCCTGGTCCTGAAGAAGACTTGCTAACTCCTGAAGGAGTAAGTCCCTGTGCAGAGGGAGTCGCGGAGGTTCTCCCGGAAAATAAGAGGGAGGGACCTGATGGAAGTGGAGAAGATATCCTTCTCGCACGACTTGAAGCACCCAGGCATCTGAAGTGATGTTGGACCACCTGTGGGCGAAGTGAACCAGCCGGCCTCCGGTGCTGGGAGGGACCAGCTGAGGGGGAGAGGCTATGCTGAGGAAGTCAAAAACCCCCACCCTGCTGAGCAGGGGCTGGTGGTGCAGGCTTGGGGGCTTGCTGCCTACGGGACCCGTTACCCCATCCCTTGGCCTGCTGACCCTGTTGGGGAGCTGGAGGGGCCTGATATTGGGGGTAGTGTTTGTAGGCAGCCGCCTTTCTCGGGTAAAAGGACTTTTTTCCCGAGCCCTTCTTTTTCTGGGAAGGGGCGGAGGTCTTCCTAGAAAGCCTGGTCCTGGTGAGAGTCTCCGTCTCGATTTGTGCAGCCTTTTCAGCCATGGGCTTGCCGAAGAGGTTCTCACCTCTGCAGGGGACATCGACCAACTTGTCCTGCACCCAAGGCTCAAGGTCAGACGACTGAAGCCAAGCCTGTCGGCGGGCACCGATGCCGGCTGCGGCCACACGAGCCGATGCTTCAAAGCCATCATAGGCTGCTCGGGACATGAATTTGGAGCATTCCCGAATACCAGATGTTAAGGCTAGGAACCTCCGCAAAGGTTCCTCGGACAGTCCAGCAGAGAATCCGGCTAGCTCTTTAGCCAGGTCTCGGAGATACATGCCCATGTATAGCTGGTAGGTCTGGACACGACAAGCTAGCATAGAGCCCTGGAAACACTTCTTACCAAGGCCATCCAGGTTACGGGCCTCCCTGCCAGGGGGCACCGAGGAGTGCATTTTCTGGCTCTTCAGCCTATGCATGGCCGATTCCACTACCATGGAATGGTGTGGTAGCTGTGCTTTTTGGAAGCCAGGACTCTTGCGGACTCGATAGATGGAATCGACCCGCTTGCTCAATACCGGCGACGAGGCCGGACTCTCCCACATGCGGAAGAGTAGTCGTTCCAGCATGGGAGGCACCGTTACAGTAAAGTGCTCCCGGGCGGGAGAGTCGTACTGAAGGGCGTCGAGCTCTTCGGCTCGAGGCTCCTCCTCGGGATCTGCCGGGAAGGCCAAAGCCTTGGCCATATCCCTGACGAAGTCCGAGAACCGGGCATCCTCCGGAGGGGACTGTTTCCGAGGTTCGGACTCAGGTGAGTCCGAGGGGACACACCGAGTCCGAAAGGAATCAGGTGACTCCTCCTCTTCAGACTCCCAGACCGACTCCGAGGAGGAATCAGTGGGGTCGGCTCGGGCAGGCGGAGGCGTCGGCGGCGACGACCTCGGTCCCGAACGGGAGGCCGAGGGTGACCTCGACCGAGGATCGACTCGAGTTCGCATGGACTCGAGGATCGGCTCGGTCTCCGGGGTCGACTTAGACGTCGACGTCCCGGCGGTCGGGGCAGCGGCGCCAGCGAGGCTAGCGATCAGTGCCCGCTGCTGGTCCATGAAGGCAGATAGTCTGCTCTCCAAGGCCGTCAACCTGAGTCCGACCTCAGGTGACCCAGCAGTCCCCGACTCGGGCCCCGACGGCGTCGGGCCCGACGTCGGACCTCTCGGAGGCGAGTCCAGAAGGGCCACAGGACTTACCCGAGCAGGCAACTCCGACTCCAGACGAGGTCGCTTCGGGAGGTGCTCCTTCTCCAAAGACCCGGGACGGCTGTCGGGGCTATGCGACCTGGCCCTCGCGGAGCCAGGAGCGTCCACCGACGCCGCCCTCGCGGGTTTTGTCTTCCGTCGATGGTCTCCGGAGGGAGAACCCCTGTCTGGCTAAGATGGCACCCTTGGGCGGGAAGGCGACCGCGCATGCGCGCTGCAATTCCCAAAGGCTTTCTGTGAAAGCTGGGGAAAATTGCTCCGTGAGGGCTCCGTCGGCGCCGACGTCACCCATATGTGAGGACTGACTTCCTGCTTGGTCCTGGAGAACTTTCAGTTTCGGCCTTTGCCTTTTCACGTTGGGGTTTGTGTGGAGCTTTAAGCAGCAACTTTTATTTGGCGTGTTGGGGAGCCACATAGGAGTTGCTGATTTAGGTCTAATGGAGGCTCCCTCAGACAGGAGAGTGATTCTCCTATTTCCGGGGAGGTGGTGGGGGTGACTGACTGGAATCAATGAGCATGTGTGTCACAGTAGCTGGTGAATCTAACCTACAGCATTTGGAAGTGAGGCAGGAGAGCGGGAAGCTGCATATCTCTGCTGGAGGAGAGTGCTCCTTTAACTCTGTGGCAGGCTAGCAGGGATCAGTGGGCCTTGCAGTAGTGGTAACTGGCAAATCTTGTCACGTTGTTCCCTGGAGGTAGGACAGAGGAGTGTAGAACTGCTCAACTCTGCTGGAAGGCTTTGCTGCAGTTGCATTTAAATTGCCTTAATTTTTGGGAGTGCATGGAGATGCCCTCAGAGCTGATCCCATGATGGAGGGCATTGGGAGTCAGTATGGGTGTTTGCAAATCGCACGAAAACCTCTGTCCTTCTTCTTTGTCCTCAGAGAAGCTAAAAGGCCAAATGGCCTCTTGCTGATGAGCATTTATCTGCATTGGTTTCTCCTCAGCATAGTGTGACTAGCCAGAAAAGCGCAAGAGAGGAGGCCATTTCATCTCTCAGAGCATGGAGCCATCCCCTGACACCCCACCTGTTTGTGTTGCAGCCTCCACAGCTCTCTGATAAGCGTGGCTGTGCATATATCCTTTGTGAGCTCAACTGACGGGTTGGCATGGGAATTTATGCTTCTGTTGCAGAAGGTTTTACTCATGTAGACGACACAGGTCATCAGTGCAGTTCAGAGGTTTGCAGGTCAGACTAAAGTCAGGGCTGGTTCTAGCCAAATCACCTCACTTGGGGAACCAATTAGCCTCTACAAATCTCTTGGAAAAGAGATCGTACCAGGCAAATCATTTATTTATTTAATTTATTTAAAAGGATTTATATACCGCTTTAAGGGAAGGGGAGCTTTCTCTGCAGGAGGGGTATGACCCTGTGTCATCCAGCTCTGTTGCAGAGAACCCTTGACTATAATTAATTAATTAGGCTCTGGAGATCCTATTTTAAAAAGGTTCATCAGGATATTCAGGACTATTTCCCCTCTTCTCGAGTCACTTCATTGGCTCCCTATCTGTTTCCACATCCAGTTCAAACTTCTCCTGCTGACCTATAAGTGTATTCTCCAGGAACAAGCAGGAAGTCAGTCCTCACTTATGGGTGACGTCGGCACCGACAGAGCCCGCGCGGAGCAATTCCCCAGCTTTCAAAGAAAGCCTTTGGGATTACTGCCACGCATGCGTGGTCCTCTTGCTGCCCAAGGGTGCCATCTTGCTCAGTCTCCCTTTTTCCGCGGAGCCCTTTGGACGCATGTCCTCATCCCTCGGAAAAAGTGTTTTGTTTTTTTGCCTCAGGCCTATTACTTTTCCAGTTGCACCGGTCCTCTACCCGTCCCTCCCCTGCTCTATCCGTTTTTGAGCAATTAGGGGATGTTTTTCCTAGCATTTTTGCTTTAACGGGCTTAGCGCCCTTTTTTCTTCCAACCGCTGGTCGTGTGGGTCTTTGACTTCGCAGGGGCTATTTTTGCCCCTATGGCCACCGGATTCAAAAAATGCGATAGATGCTCTAAGAACATGTCGCTTACGGACACCCATGACCGCTGTCCGTGGTGTCTTGGGGCCAACCATGATCCAGGGCTTTGTTTGCTTTGTAAGAAAATGTCCTCCAAAGCCCTGTTCAGTCGTAAGCAGAAGTCCAAAGACATTTTCAGGAAGGCTACCTCGGAATCCCTGGTGGCGCCCTCGATGGTCTTGCCTTAGGTGGGATCCCCCACCTCGGCTCCGTGTTCACGGCGGCACTCTGACCAGGGGTCCCCTGAAATGGAGCAGCATAAGAAGAAGAAGGCCTTGAAGTCACTGTCGGGGGATCCCTACAAGCGCAAGGGCTCCTGCGCTCGGTCGCTTAGCCCCTCTCGGTATTCCCAAGAGTCGGACAAGGAGAGGCCCCACAAGGTACCTCGTACAGATACGGAGGCCTCCGGTGATGGCACCCGATCTCCTGAGGGTCGTCCCGGCGAGGACCCCCTTTCCTCCTCAACGCCTGACCCGGTGACCCCAGTATCGGCATCAAAGGGCCCCATGCCCGCGTGGGAGTCCCTCATGCTGGTGCTAGAACATAGCATTTCTGCGTTCATTGCTTCCCAGCAGGTGCTCACATACAGCTTTGCTGGCTTGCGCCTAGAGACCAAGGTTCCCTTGCGTGGGACACCGAAATCTGCCCAGGAAACCCCCGAGAGCCATGGGCATTATGGAGGTCCTCGGCGTCGGTCTTGCTCACCTTCTCGTTCCTCAGGGGCAAGATCCTCCAGGGCCTCCGGCTCCAAGTGGGCCTCGGCTGCAGGATGGGGCGACCAACCTGGATCGGATTCCTCCTCTGACTTCTCAGACTGGGAGTCCGATGGGGATACCTCCCCAGAAACCCGTATCCATCGGTACCTTCTGTCGGACCCGTCCCCACCCGCATTTCAGCGGCGCTCACCACCCGAGGACACCTCTTTCCTGGTGTTCATTCGGGATATGGCATGGGCTCTCAACCTGGCTACCCTCCCTCGAGCTGAAGAGCTTGACATTCTACAGTATGAGTCCCCACCTCGGGAATCTCTTACTGTCCCGGTTCCTCCCATCCTGTCCAAGCTGCTGCTCCGCATGTGGGAGGCACCTGCCTCGGTTCCCATCGTGAGTAAGCGCCTTGATGCCATGTACAAGGTCCAGGGCGGCCCCGGGTTTAGGAAAACACAGTTTCCCCACACATCCATGGTGGTGGAATCAGCTATGAGGAAACAAAAGAGCCCAAAGTCACATTCTTCGGTTCCTCCAGGCAGGGAGTCGAGAGCCCTCAACGCCCTAGGCTGCAAAGCCTACCAGGGGTCCATGCTCTCCTGCCGTATTCAGGCATACCAGCTATATATGGGTATGTTCTTACGTGACGTGGCCAAGGAACTCTGAGGTTTTTCTGCAGGCCTCAAGGGCGAACCCTTCAATAGGTTCCGGACCCTGTTAAAGTCCGTCGCAGAGTGCTCAAAATATCTCTCTCGTGCTGCCTACGACGGATTCAAGTCCTCGGCTCATGTGGCAGCCGCTGGAATAGGGGCCCGTCACCAAGCATGGCTCCAATCCTCGGATTTGGAGCAGTGGGTACAGGAAAAGCTCCTGGACGTATCCTGCCTCGGTGAGCAGCTCTTTGGCAAACCGATGGAGGACAAAGCTGCTGAGATAGATACGGAGTTCGTCACTCGAACCCGTCTCTCACGCAAGATCTCCACCCTCCCTCGAAAGAAACAGCAAACCAAAAAGCCTTTCTTTCCACGGAAGGGCCTACCCTATCAGGGCTACCCACTGTACCCGCCCACTCCCACACCGACCACTGTGGCTCAAGGGAAGTTCGGGTCCCAAAGTCACTGCAAGCCGAAAGGGCCCAAGGCCCTAACCCCAGCACTGCTCCAACCCACACAAGAGTTTTGATGCCAGGTGCATAGCCTTTCACCCCTGGCAAAACAGCAGCCAGTGGGGGGACGTCTGTCCTCTTTTGCCCCTCAGTGGGCTTCCATTACCTCGGACACCTGGGTCCTCTGGTTAATCCGGGATGGCTATCGTCTCTGCGTAGACAGGTTCCCCCCCCTCCCTTCTCCCTGGTAGAGCCTCCTTGACTCCCCGCGCATCAGGTCTTCCTTCAGTGGGAGCTAGTCAACCTCCTCGCCCAGTGGGCAGTTGAGAGAGTGCCGGCGCACCTCCGAGGTCAGGGCTTCTATTCCCGGTACTTCCTTGTCCCAAAAAAGACAGGGGGGTCTGCAGCCCATCCTCGACCTCCAAAAACGGAACAAGTTCTTAGTACAGGAGAAGTTGAAGATGTTATCCCTTGGCGTTCTGCTGCCCTTCCCCTGGCAGGGCAACTGGCTATGCTCCTTGGATCTAAAGGACGCTGACGCCCACATTTTGATCCACCCCCAGCACAGGCAGTACCTGCGCTTCAGGGTACAAGGGGAGCACTTCCAATACAGGGTGCTCCCCTTTGGCCTTGAATCCGTCCTGCGGGTCTTCACGAAGTACCTCTCCGCGGTCGCGGCCTCCCTCAGGCGACAGGGCATACCAGTCTTCCCTTACCTCGAGGACTGGCTCGTCACGGGATCCTCGGTCAAGGAAACCTACCTGGCGGCAGCGCGCACAATCCTCCTGCTCGAGCGCCTGGGCTTCCTGGTCAACTACCCCAAGTGCCACCTCGAACCGATGCAGGCCTTAGAATTCATCGGCGCACGCCTCGACACTCAGTGGGCGACTGCTTTTCTGCCAGCAGACCGCGCCAACCACCTCTGAACCCTGGCGGCCCAGGTCCAGAGCACCCCTCAGGTCACAGCCCGGACTATGCTGTGCCTTCTGGGTCACATGGCCTCCACCATCCATGTGGTCCCCCACGTCCACCTGCACCTGCAGACTGCCCAATAGTGCCTCAGCGCTCAATGTAGGCTGGCTGTCAGCAACCTCAGGGACTACATCCGGGTCTCCCACAGCCTTCACCTGTCCCTGGACAGTTTGCAGAACCCCCGCAACCTCCTCCGGGGACTGCCCTTCCAGGGCCCGCAGCACCAGCTAGTGCTGATAACAGATGCCTCCGTGCTGGGCTGGGGAGCCCACTGCGGCGCATTGTGCACGCAGGGGCAATGGTCGCCCGAGCAGTCTCAACAGCAAATAAACTTGCTCGAGCTCCGGGCGGTTTGGTGGGCCAAAGGGCCTTCGAAGATCACCTCAAGGGGAAGTCGGTGCTTGTGCAGACTGACAACTGAGTGGCGATGTTCTACATCAACAAGGAGGGAATCACAGGCTCACACCCCCTCTGCCGGCAAGTGGTCCTCCTCTGCTCCTTCGCCTTCCGTTGGGGGATGACCCTCAGAGCGGTCTACCTCCCAGGCCAGGAGAACGTCCTCGCGGACAAACTCAGCAGAATCCTCTTCCCTCACGAATGGTGATTGGACCCCGGGGGTGGCCAGCTGGCTGTTCCTTCGGTGGGGAACTCCGACCATGGACCTATTTGCCAGTCCGTCAAACACACAGCTTCCCCGCTTCTGTGGCCCAGTCCCACACCTGAGCAGGGAGGGCCCAGATGCGTTCCTTTTGAGCTGGACATCCAGCCGACTGTATGCGTTCCCTCCCACTCCCCTCATCATGAGGACCCTCCACAAAGCTCAGCGAGAACGAGCATCGATGATACTCGTCACTCCCTCATGGCCTCGGCAACCGTGGTTCCCACTCCTGCTCCGGCTCGTGTTCAAGCCTCCGATTCCCTGGGCTGTGCCCCAGGCCTGTTAACGCAGGAGGAAGGATGGGTGCTACACCGGAACCTGACCTCGTTGTCCCTCGCAGCCTGGCGGCTGAACAGGTGACCCTAGCCACGCTAGACCTCCCAAAGGAGGTCGAGGAGGTTCTCCTCGCTTTGAGGAAGGACTTGATGAAACGAGCTTACGCCTTCAAGTGACGGCGCTTCGCGGTCTGGTGCTCCGAGCTGCAGATCGACCCTTTCTCGTGTCCCACTCAGTGGGTCCTCCACTACCTTCTCCATCTCTCGAAGGAGGGGCTGAAGTCGAACTCAGTCAGGGTACACCTGAGTGCCATTTCAGCGCATCACTTCCCCATAGAGGGCAAACACCTCTTGCAGCAGCCCTTGCTCTCCCACTTCATGCAGGGCCTCTTGCTGTCCAAACCTCCCATCCAGACTCTTCTGGCAGAATGGGACCTGAATGTAGTGCTCATGCAGCTTATGCGTTCACCTTTCGAGCCGATGGCGACGTGCTTGCTTCAGCATCTTTCCTGGAAGGTGGCCTGCTTGGTGGCTTTGACCTCGGCCTGCCAAGTCAGTGAGCTCCAGGCTCTTATGGCTGAAGCCCCTTACACCAGGTTCTGTAGGAACAGGGTGGTCCTTCATACCCACCCAAGTTCCTGCCAAAGGTTGTCTCGGATTTTCATCTCAATCAGGAGATAGTCTTGCCGACTTTCTTCCCGAGACCCCATGCCGACCAGGCGCCGACGCTTTTGCATACACTTGACTGCAAGAGGGCTCTTGCCTTCTATCTGCAGCGCACCCAGCCTCATTGCAAGTCTGGCTGGCTCTTTGTGACCTACGACCTCAACTGCCTGGGACAGGCGGTCACAAAAAGCACCCTCTTCATCTGGGTGGCGGACTGCATCACCTTCACTCACATGAAGGCAGGCGCCCCGCTGGATCGGCACATGGCATCCGAGCCAAGGCGGCTTTGGTAGCTTTGCTGCGCTCAGTGCTGCTATTGGACATCTGCCAGGCTGCGAATTAGGCTTTGGCGAACACTTTTGCCTCACACTACTACCTGGAGAGGGAGTCCCACTGGGACAGCGCCTTCGGCCAGGCTGTACTGCATAATCTGTTCAGGGTATAAGCAACTCCTGCCCTCCGACCCTACTCGATGGCTATGGAGGGTTTTGCCCCGGGGACCCGAGGACTCTGGCTCCTTCAGGCATCGACTTCTGCTCACGACCTCGCGGAGGCATTTTTAGTTACAGGTTCGGTAGCCTGTAGCTGGGGTGTCCCAAAGGGAGGACTGACTTCCTGTTTGTTCCTGGAGAAAGCATAGTTACTCACCTGTAATAGGTGTTCTCCAGGGACAGCAGGAATCAGTCCTCACTACCCTCCCACCTCCCCTGATGAGTTGTTGGATTTTTATCCTTCCCTTGCCATCTGCTTGGTAGGGCTCGAGCTAATGGACCTGACTGAGCAAGATGGCAGCCTTGGTCGGGAAGAGGACCACGCATGCGTGGCAGCAATCCCACCCATAAGTGAGGACTGATTCCTGCTGTCCCTGGAGAACACCTGTTACAGGTGAGTAACTACACTTTCACTCTGCAGCTCCTCACTATGTTTCCTCTCTTATCTCTCCCTACACCACTCCTTGGGAACTTCACTGTTCTGGCAAATCGCTTCTATCTGTGCCCTTCTCTTCTATTGCTAACTCCAGACTTCGCTTCTTTTACCTTGCTGCTCCTTATGCCAGGAACAAACTACCCGAGTCTGTATGTCAGGCACCCTCTCTGATCCCTTTCATATCTAGGCTGACAACTCACTTCTTCGCTGCCGCTTTCAGATCTTGACTCACCCGATCTCCTTTTTTTTTCCTTACCATTCTCTCTAGCTTATCCCATGTCTACAGCTACTAAGTTGTCTTCTTGACTAGATTGTAAGCTCTGATGAGCAAGGACCATCTTTTACATGTGTCTGTGTAGCGCTGAGTACGTCTTGTAGCACTATACAAATGTTCAGTAATAGTAGTAGTTTTCTCAGTGTGCAATATACCGGAGTCCAGCCATGGGGAGGCTTTACTTCTTTATCCCAGAAGAGGAGGAGACGTTCAAGTTTTCAAAGGTGGATACTTTAGTTTCTGCTGTGTTCAAGAAGTCAACTATCTATGTTGGAAATGGTATGGCTCTACAGAATGAGCAGGATGGTACATAAGAAATGTCATATTGGGTTAGACCAGAGGTTCCCAACTACGGTCCTGGTGGGCCAAACACTGTTCAGGTTTTCATGCTGTCCTTAATGAATATGCATGAGATACATTTGCATACAATGGGGGTGGTGTATACAGATGCAGCACAGGCATATTTATTAGGGGCAGCAAGAAACCTGAATGGTGTTTGGCCCTCCAGGACTGCAATTGGGAAACTCTGGGTTAGACTAAGGTCCATCAAGCCCAGTATCATGTTTCCAGCAGTGGCCAAGTGCCTGGCAAGTTCCCAAAGAAGCACACAGGTTTCACAGTGCTTGTCCCAGGGCAAGCAGTGGATTTCCTGGGTCGTCTTTAATAGTGGTTTATGGACCTTTCCTCCAGGAACTTGTCCATACCTTTTTTAAACCTAGCTACACTAACAGCTTCTACTACATCCTCCAGTAACGAATTCCAGAGTTTGATTACGCGTTGAATAAAAAAAATGCTTTCTCTTATTAGTCTTAAATGGGTTGCATTGTAGCTTCATTATGTGTCCTCTAGTCTTTCCACTTTTTGATGGTCTAAACAACCGATCTAAGTTTGCCCGTTCCACTCCATTCATTAATTTATAGACCTCTATCATATCCCCCCTCAGCCATCTCTTTTCCAAGTTGAAGAGCGCCAACCTTTTAAGCCTCTCCTCACAAGGGTATCCTTCCCTTCCCTTTAACATTTTTGTCGCTCTTCTTTGTACCTTTTCTATTTCAACTATATCCTTTTTAAGATATGGCGACCAGAATTGCACACAATATTCAAGGTGCTGTCGCACCATGGAGCGATACAGAGGCATTATAATATCCTTTATTTTATTCTCCATTCCTTTCCTTATTATTCCTAGCATTCTATTGCTTTCTTGGCTGCCGCTACACACTGGCCAGAGGGTTTCAATGTATTAGCCACGATGACGCTTAAATCTTTTACCTAGGTAGTAGTTTCTAAGATGGTACCTTGTATCGTGTAACCATAATTTGGGTTGTTCTTTCCTAGGTACATAACTTGCACTTGTCCACATTAAAATTCATCTGCCATTTGGACGTCCAGTCTTCCAATTATTCTAGGTCTTCTTGCAATTTTTCACGATCTTCTTGGATTTTAACAACTTTGAATAATTTTGTGTCATCTGCAAATTTGATCACCTCACTCTCTATTCTTATTTCCAGGTCATTTATGAATATGTTAAAAAGCAGTGGGCCCAGCACAGATCCCTGGGGTACTCCACTCTTCACCTTTCTTCATTGAGAAAATTGGCCATTTAGCCCTATTCTCTGCTTTCTGTCTTTTAACCAGTTCTTGATCCACAATAGTACATTGCCTCCCATCCCATAGCTTTTTAATTTCTCCAAGAGTCTCTCATGAAGGGACTCTGTCAAAGACTTTCTGAAAACCCAGATACATTATATCAACCGGCTCACCTTTGTCTACCTGTTTATTCAAACCTTCAAAAAATTAACAGATTAGTAAGACAAGAGTTTCCTTGGCTAAATCCATGTTGGCTTTCTCCCAGTAAACCATGGCTATCTACATGTTCAGTAATTTTATTCTTTATAATGGTTTCTACCATTTTTCCCGGTACTAACATCAGGCTCATTGGTATGTAGTTTCCTGGATCACCCCTGGAACCCTTTTTTTAAAAAATGCAGTTACATTGGCCACTCTCCAATCTTCAGGTACTACAGATGATTTTAATGATAATTCACAGATTACTAATAGTAGGTCTGCAATCTCATATTTCAGTTCTTTCAACACCCTTGGATGTATACCATCCGGTCCAGGTGATTTGCTACTCTTCAGTTTATCAAACAGCTGTAATACATCTTCCCAGTTTTATGTTATGTTACTCTTTATTTTATATTTCCGCACAGTCTGTCAAGCACTAATAACTCCCATCCTAGACTTCTGCAACCCAATCTATCTTGGCCTAACAAAGCAGACACTCCGGCCACTGCAAATGGCTGAAACCACAGCAGCACGCATAATATCTGGCACATCAAGACAAGATCACATCACCCCATTCTAAAACACCTCCACTGGCTCCCAGTCAGCTCCTGCATCAGATATAAGACAGTCTTAAACATATTCAAAATCAAACACCGGACCTCAGCACTCAGCCTACAACCCGACATCAGCACAAAACCGAGGAGGAGAGGCACCTCTGACATCATCAATACACCAAAAGACTTCACCAAGGTACGCAAGAACACTGCAAGAAGAGCTCTATTGCTGGTGGCACGTGCAATATGGAACACCTCCCTGATGACCTACGATCAACAGAGGACATCAAGGACTTTCGAAAACAGCTGAAGACAACGCTCTTCATTGAGCACTACGGTGATATCACATAATTCTGCCTACCAGCTCCCGGACTACATATCAAACCCCTCTTCCCTTTCTCACTCATGTACATAGCATTGTAAAGTAGCACACGCTGTAAATAGCCCACCACGAATCAACGCCAACTTACACACACACACACACACACTCATTCACTGTATAACACTGCATGCACACACAAATGTCAATATAATTTGATTGCTTGCTGTGTACACCGCTTTGATTACAGGAGAAGGTGGTATATAAATCCTTTTAAATAAATAAATAAATAAAAAATAAATATTCTGCATATCTATAAAAAAACTATGTGGTTTACAATAACAAGTTATCAAAAAACATATAAGGACGACAATGTCATAGTGAACAGAAAAGATAGAACAGAGAAGGTCACGTGATGTGGTGAGAGCGAGGGGACGCTGAACGCTCACTCTCCAGGCTGCCCCTGCCCTCACCGGCGAAATGAGCCATTTCTACTGCTCGCGGCGCTTCCCCAACAACACCAGTGGGCAAACTAAAGAGCAGCACAAGTGCGGGTGGCGGTAGCTGAGCATGGCAGCGGCAGCAAAAGCTAATCGGAGGGAGAAGGAGCGGGTAGCTGGCCAGCCCAAGATGGCGGACTCACCTCCGAAATCGCCAGCCTCGCAGGCTTTCCTTGACAAGGTATCTGCAGCGGTGACTGAAGCATTAGCAGCCCAATTTAACACCTTGCACAGCAAGATGGACTCCTTGCAGGAAACCATGCGATCGCTGGGGAATCGGATGCAGGAGGCCGAATCCCGGATAACACAGAGCGAGGAGGGCCTAGAGGTGGTCACACAAGAGCTGAAGCATGTGCAACTAGCACTTCAGGCCCAGGCAGCAAAGATGGATGACCTGGAGAATCAATCCAGGCAGAATAACCTGCGTTTTATGGGCATCCCGGATCGGATCCTGGACAAGGAGTTGCAGGCATACCTAGAAAAGCTGGTTTTAGTGCTCCTGAAGGATAACGAGGACTATGAGCCCATCAGGTTGGAAAGAGTGCATTGCGTAGGGCCAAAGCAGTCCAAGGATCACCGGCCCAGAGTGGTCCTGGCCAAGTTCCTGGAATTCCCGCAGAAGGAGGTGGTGCTGTGGGCAGCTAGGAAGCAGGGGGTACTGGAGCACAATAATGCTAAAATTAGAGTGGCGCAGGATTATTCAGTGGCTCTGAGCCAAAGCAGATGAGCTTATGCACCTATTTGCCAACAGATGGTGGATGCAAATATAAAATTTACAGTCCAGTACCCGGCTCGGCTGCATATCACCCACAATGGAACACATCGGACCTTTGAGACGGCTGCGGCGGCGGCGGCCCCGTATGTCGCGGGCATAGTGCAGAAAACAGCAGGAACAGCAGTGGTGCTGGATGCTGAGGAGCAGGCGGCGTGACCCAACAGGCCGTGAATAGGGCCAGGAGAAACTGCTGGCTCTGGCAGCTTTTGGGAAGAGACCGAAGGCCTGATGAGAGGGACCTGGACAATAAAATTGGACTTGGAACTTGTGGATACCCTATTTGGAAGTTGTGAAGGGAGGTGAGGGGGACTCAGTTTCCCCTGTGGTGGGTTAGAGGAGGGAAGCGAAGGCTATAGTTTTATCTTTGTATGTGTGGGGCTGTGGGTTGTTTGGGGGGTTGGGAAAATACCAGGAAGTGAGAGGTGTATGTATTCCATACTACCTGCGGGGGTGAATGTGTTTTCTGTATCTTTGGGATTGTTATAAATGTGAAGCTGGGGATTGGAGGAGCTGGGGGTGTGGGTCTTTCCCGTGGGAGCACTTAGAAGTGTTTAAGTGGGAGATTCGGACTTTTTGTGCTGAGCCCACAGGGGTTGGGGTCAGTTATATCACATCAGGATAGCCCCTCTGGCAGAATTCCGTGGATCTGGTGGGGGCAGATTGGGACTTTGAGATAGCAGAGGGGGAGGGGGGCCTAAACACATTAAGGTGACTAATGGAAGGAGAGGGGGAGGAAAAGCGAGAGCTGGGGTAGGGTGCAGAGAGGGGGGTTGGGGGGTGGAGGGGAGGTTAGGACAGAAGGCGGGGGTAGCTTAGAAATGGGAACAAGTGGGTGGGGGGGATAGGAGGACTAGGTGGACTAGGTGGGGTGGTAGGGTATGGAGGGGGATAGTGAGTAGCCTCAGAGATAATCGGGACATAGGAATGCAACATCTGGATGAGCTTCTGGGAGGGCCTCAGGCTGGGGAGGTCCTTCCCATGGTACACTGGATAGCAGGCAGAATGGGAACTTTCTGGGAATGGATACCCTGAAGATCATTTCATGGAATGTATGTGGGATAGGGACCCCTATCAAGAGATATAAGGTACTGCGAGCCCTGGCCTGACAAAAATGTGATATTACCATATTACAGGAAACCCAGCAGACTGCCGAAGAGCACCTTAAATTGAAGAGGGATTGGGTGGGGCAGGTATGGGGAGCCCCGGCGAAAGGGAAAAAAGGTGGAGTGGTCATTTTAATCCATAAAAGGACTAGGTTTGTTCAGGAGCGAGACTATGTGGACCCCGAAGGCCGGTATGTGCTTTTGTATGGGACCCTGGAGGGGCAGCCCATAATGCTGGTGAGCCTTTATAGTCCTAATGTGTTGGATCAGGCGCTTTATGCCCACTTAGCTTCTCGTGTGAAGCAGCTGCCCGAGGTGTCCCTGATCTTGAGTGGGGACTTAAATGGGGTACTGGACACTGAGTTGGATACGACCAGAGGGGGAGGGGACGGGGCGTGGGCACAGATGATGAGAGCCCTACAGGCCCTGCGGTGACGGCTAGGGGTGGTGGATCCTTGGAGACTTTTACACCCGATGGATAGGGATTTTACTCACCAATTGCAGGCGCACGGTTCGAGTGCGCGGATCGATTATATTTTGGTTTTTGCCCGAGTTGAGGATGCCCAGATCAGCCCTACAGAGATCTCGGATCATGCCTTGATTTGGGTAGACCTAGAGTGGACAGGGACAGCTCAGCAGACCAGACTTTGGAGAGTCCCGATGGAATTGTTCAAGGATGCTGAATTTCATGCATACCTTAAGTGCTGGACAGAGTTTTTTTGTCAGAATGAGTGTCATTGGGGGAGCCCAGGGCTGTTTTGGGAGACTGCAAAGGTGGTTCTGCAGGGGGATATCATTGGGTATGTCACACGAAGGCGGAAAATACTGGCGGAGCAGATGGTCTGCCTACAAAAGCAGGTGGTGAAAGATAGGCGGCGGTGTGGGCTCAATCCATGTGTGGTCAACAAACGAAAACTGTAGGAGACCCAAACAGCCTTGAATGAGGTATTGCACGGAAGGGCAAAAAAATCGTGGATGTATTACCGATATCAGCTTTACCGCTTTGGAGATAAGCCTGGGAGGCTTTTGGCACGCTGCCTCCAGGGTAGTCGAGGCTCTCGCACAGTGGCGGCCTTGCGCGACGAACATTGGAGATTGCATAAAGAGATTCTAGTTATTGCTCAGGTGTTCCGATCCTTTTATCAGAAACTATACTCGAAGAGGGAGGGGTCGGTGGGCGCCATGAGACAATATTTGCAAAATGTGCAACTGCCTAGGTTGATGGACGATCAGAGGGCACAACTGGATGCCCCGATAATGGTGGAGGAAGTCCACTGGGTCATCCAGAAGGCCGATTGTTATCGGGTGCCTGGCCTGGACGGTTTGGGGGCGGAATTCTATAAGCTGCTGGAAGATCAGACGCCTCCGTCGCTGGTGGCGATGTATCATAAACGAGTTGAGCAGGGAGGTTTTGCATGGGGGGGGTCAATCATGCATACATTACACTCATACCTAAACCAGGGAAAGATCACACACAGGCTGCATCATATCGGCCCATCTCTCTGTTAAATTTAGATTTGAAAATGCTGGCTAAGATATTCGCAGATCAATTGGCCCAATTTATGGGGGAGCTGATACATGGCTCGCAAGTGAGTTTTGTCAGGGGCAGATATGCGGTGCGGAACCTTCGAAAAATCTTGGCATCCCTGGAGTGGGTACGGGATACCGAGCAGCAGTCCCTTTTGATTAGCTTTGATGCCGAGAAGGAGTTTGACCAAGTGAATTGGGAGTACTTCCATTTGCTTTTACTGTGCTATGGGATAGGGGGGTCATTTTGTAGCATGGTGGACTTGCTTTACACACAGCCAACTGCGAGAGTGGTGTGCAATGGAGTTTTGTCTGAGAAATTTTGCTTAGAAAGAGGTACGTGTCAGGGATGCCCGCTATCTCCGTTGTTGTTTGTTCTATCCCTGGACCCACTGGTACGGAGGATAGAGGCCTCCAAGGACATTCAGGGAATACGTATGTGACGACAAGGGTTCAAGATGGCGGCTTTCGCAGATGATATGTTAGTGCATTTGACGCTCCCGCAGTAGTCGTTGCTGTGCTTGCTGGAGGAATTTGCAATATTTGGAAGGTTTGCAGGATTACGTATCAATATGGAAAAGTCGGAAGCCTTGGATGTAGCAGGTACGCTTCGAGAAAGTTGGGGAGGGACCTTTCCACTGAGGTGGGTACATGACTTGTTCGTGTATCTGGGTATCCTTCTGACAAGAGACTCGAAAGATCTGTATAAAAAGAATTTTGAAAAGGTACTTCTCAGGACTCGGGCACAATTGCAGGCTTGGACTCCTCTGCCGTTGTCTCTGCTGGGGAGAACAGCAGCGCTGGGGATGGTGATCTTACCACGCATTCTTTATTGGTTGCAAATTCTCCCAGTGTGAATGCCACGGAAGGACGTAATTTGTATAGAATGGGAGATTTGGGGCTTTTTGTGGAAGGGCGCCAGGGCGCGTATTCCGATGGGGAGGTTGGCAGCACGGGGGGATAGGCGTACCGGATTTGGGAGCGTATGTGTTGGCTTGCCAGGCCTGACACATTGGAGACTGGTTGGGTAGTACGGATGTGTATACTCCTACAGAGATAGAGGAGGCATTGGTGGCTCCCCACAGTTTGACAGCGGTGTTGCATTTGAATAGTTCAATGGTGCCACGTCGAGTGTGTTGGTGATGCTGGTGCGACGTACCTGGCAGCGGCTACAAAAAAAGTCAGGTTATCCCTGAAGCTAGTTTTTGAAGTGGCCTTCTTGGAGCTGCAAGTGGTGATCTGCAGTTTGCACAAGTCAAAGGCAGGCTTGGGATGCAGAAGTAGTTAGATGGGGATCTGGTGGACCCTGAGCATATTCAAAAGGACTCATCCTTGCGGAAGCTGGTTTGCTTCTATGGCAGACACATTATGATCTCATTCATACTTTAGCCAGATCCATGACGGTGTCTATGCCAACAGGGCATTTCTTGTACCTGAAAAGCAGGTCAGCAGTTACTGCATCTAAGGCTTGGTCTCACCATCTTTCCTTTAGAGAGGATGTGGAGAAGATGGTTAAAGATCTGGAAATGTTTTCCAGAGTCCAGGCAATCTCACCCTGGAAAAGGGGCTTCCTCTTGGCATTTGCATTTCCCTTACCAGGACTTTTCCTTTCTCTGTGCCTGAAAGGAGACACACAGGGCTCCAAGGGGTCAGGAGTTTCTAAAGGAGTCTGAAGAGATTTTTGGGTTCCTGTCTCAGTGGAACGGATAGGCAGTCATCTGTCAGTGTCATGAGAGATAAGCCCAATTATGTCATATCAGTAAGTGACTGAGGAATGAATTTTCCCCAGCTTTCTGATCTGTATTTAGTTTCTCCCTGTCATATTTTCCTCATTAGAGCAGCTTCTTTTGCTAGGCGTGCTTGGTATTCTCTTGTCCCCCCCCTCCCTCCCCATTAAAAAAAAAAAAAAGAGCCCATTTCATACCATTCTGGATTTGAAAAGGGTAAATGGCACTCCAATTCTGCATGGAGACATTGCAGTTGATAATTTCATGTATTTTCTTATCCCAAGTGAGGCCTTACCAGCACCTTGTAGAAGGGCATTAATACCTTGTCCTTTCTGCTGGTTATTCCTCTTGTATACGTATCTTTGGCTGCACAATTTTATAAGAGCTATTTTTGGCATGTAAACCATGCTTTATAGTTGTAAAATGCTTTATAAAATTACTCCTCCTGGGGCAGTTTTCAGATTCTGTATTTACACAAAGTCCACTTGTACTTTTTATCCCCAGCCTTTGCACCGACTTTCTCGGTGAGACTTGCTGCAGGTACAGTGTACATGTGGAAATGTACATCTGCTTTTTCTATAGGTAGAGCTTTGCCAAACATGCATTCTGAACTTTCATCAGGAATGCATCCTCATAATACAGCTGAAAAAACAAGCATTGTTCAATTCCACTTAAATACACAGAAATACAGGTTAAAAAATGCGTTCAATAAAAAGGCAACCAGTTTGTGCAGGTAAAATGCCTTTCTCCCATGGATATTGCTTTGGAAATTTCACTTTAACTCAAGCAAGGAGCTATTTACATGCATAACCTGGCTGACTGAAAATCAACCTCCTTCAGTGCAGCTAAGAGTCCGCAGGTTGTTTCACAGCATGCATGCTTTTGGCTTCATTTAGAGGAGATGTTCCTGGTGCATTTAGGTCAGGACAGGAATGTGACATAAAGAGATTGCATTTTCAACTCTACTCTTGTTTTTTTTTCTCAGTAAAAGTATTCGCACAGGAACAGGAACAAATATCCAAGGGCCCACATCAAGTAGAAAGTTAGTGGATTCAAAGTACTCATGGACTACATCATAGTGTGAATAGTTTGAAAATTGTCCCCATATGTGATACCTTTTTGATTAAACTAACTTGTTAACCTTTTATTTCTGTGTATTCAAGTAGACTAAGATAGCAGCCAGGTGACTTTCTTTTAACAAGATTGTTAATCACGGCTCTGCATCCTGCAGGGGGCATCCTGGGCATAGGAGCCCAGCAAGTTACTTGAATGTGTAACTGGGCATTATATTGGAATGTGGCACATTTGGGATGAAGCACCTCCCATTGGCTTATGTAGTTCTATGCCAGCAATGCCAGGGTTCAGGGTGATCTGGGCTCCTTGCTGCTTTCTGTAGATGGAGTAATGGAGATTATAAGTGGTACAGTTCGTTCTTGTGAGACAGAATATGGGGGCAGTGGTAAGGGTCAGGGACGGCAATGAACGAAGACTTATGAGGATGTGCGTTGTAGACATAAGCAGTTGATCAGACTGAGTGGATGAAGAATTCCTTATTTGCTTTTTCTAGGTATGAGAGGACTCTCTAGTAGGCAGTTCCTGTTGTAAAGCTAGAAGATAGTGCCAAATGTTCTTGTTGCAGCTGCTGAACCTTCTAGCCCCTCATAAGAGGTAGAAAATGGGCATCAGAGGAATGTACTCCTAGATGTTTTTGTGGCGAGGTGTATGGGTTGGCAGAAAAGTAAGTTTTTCGGTGGCAGTTCCACACTTGTGAAAGTTTCCTTCCAGCTGCCTTATCAGCAGTTTCTTTCAGGAGACTCCTCCCTGCCAGTGAGCCATGTCTTTGACACCCAGGGCCAGGTGCACTAAAAATCCAGTAGCTCCACCATCCAATGAGTTAAACCAGCTAATTGTTTTGTACTGAGGATTTCATCCAAGACTTTAGAGCCTTCCAGGGTTTTATTGGTCACAGCTTTTCATATGATTTGCTCTTTTTCCCTTTTCTAGAGTAACTGCATCAAGACCTCTAAATACAATGTTCTGACCTTCCTTCCAGTCAATCTCTTTGAGCAGTTTCAAGAAGTGGCCAACACATACTTTCTGTTTCTACTTATCCTGCAGGTAAGTGATCTGAAGGGGATGACAGGAGCAAAGTAGGCAGACAGGGTGGAGATTATTAATAGTGCTCAAGTTAGAAGCTGTCACAGATAATATTTCTCTTTCTCTAGCTGATTCCACAGATCTCCTCTCTCTCCTGGTTCACCACCATCGTGCCTTTGGTTCTTGTTCTCACCATTACAGCTGTGAAAGATGCCACGGATGATTATGTGAGTATGGCAAACGTATGCACAGATGGTTATCTAAAACTTTAGACAGAAAGAACATATCTTAAAGTTAAGCAATAAAGCTAGTGAATTGTGCATTTCTTGAGGAAGAGAGAACAAATTGCTTTTGCCAGCTCTCACCGAGTATCCTCACGTGGTGATCTATTTGTATAAAACCTATACCAAAATCTCTCAGTAAGCTACAATTAAGTGGACCCTTGCTGATGAAAGAGATAATTTACTGCTACCTATAAGAACATAAGATATGCCATACTGGGTCAGACCAAGAATCCATCAAGCCCAGTATCCTGTTTCCACCATTCCAGATCTCAAGTACTGTCGTGTTCCCAAAGGTATACACATTCCATGCTGCTTGTCCCAGGGGTAAGCAATGCATTTCCACAGTCCTTTTTAATAATGGTTTATGGCTTTTTCCTCCAGGAACTTATACAAACCTGTTTTGAACTCAGCTACACTAACAGCATTTACTACATCCTCCGGTAATTAATTCCAGAGTTTGATTATGTGCTACGTGAAAAATATTCCCTCCGATTAGTCTTAAATGTGCCACATTGTAACTTCATTACATGTCCCCTAATCTTTCTACTTTTTGAAGGAATAAAGAACTGATCTACGTTTACCCATTCCACTCTATTCATTATTTTATAGACCTCTATCATATCTCCCCTCAGCCGTTTTCCACTTTGTAAAGCCCTAAACATTTAAGCCTTTCCTCATAGGGATATCCTTCCATCCCATTTATCATTTTGGTCGCTTTTTGAACCTTTTTGAATTTTGCTATATCCTTTTTAAGATATGGTGAGTAGAACTGCACACAATATTCAAGATGCGGTCACACCATGGAGCCATACAAAGGCATTACAATATCCTTGGTTTTATTGCCTATTCCTTTCCTTTTGATTCCTATCATTCTATTTGTTCTCTTGGCCGTGGCTACACACTGGTCAGAGGGTTTCAGTGATGCCCAGATCCTTTTCATGTGGGGAATTCCTAATGTAGAATCTTGCATCATGTAACCATAGTTTGGGTTGTTATTCCCGTGGAGTGCGATTCTATTACAGCCACGTCTGGCCGGCAGAAACGTCTGTCCTAAAAAATAGAAATTACACTTACCTGGTAATTGTTGTTCCTTTAGGAACTCCAGTTTGGTCCTCCATCTCTGGGTTGTGTACCTCCTCTTGCAGCTTGGAGACTGAGCATGTCAAAAACGTGACATCACTGGATCTAGCCTGCTGGCAACTTCCCAACATCCCCAGTGAACTATTGACAAAGCAGACCCAAAAGAGCAACCAATAAGCAGCGAAAATTTAACTGTAAATATAACCATAACAGCAAGAAACTCAACTAACCATTTACGAAGAGAAAAAAGGAAAGTCTCAATTGTAGTTCCTCCCTTTTTCTTTCATTTTATTTTAATATTCTTCCCATTCTTACACCTTCCCCGTTTTACCCTCCAGAGCCAAAGGAAGAGAAGAAAGTGAAACAGACTAGACAGTAATACACACTGCGATTCAGCCACGTTAAGAAGTTATCCGTTCTTTCCAAAAAAAGACTGATGCTCCTCCCCAACTGAAGGCAAACTCTGAATAAATTATCCCCTGGGTGGGAATGAGGACTAAACTGGAGTTCCTAAAGGAACAACAATTACCAGGTAAGTGTAATTTCTATTTCCTTATCGGTCCTCCAGTTTAGTCCTCCACCTCTGAGATGTAGTAGAGCAGTAATTAATGAGAGGGACCTTTCCAACCGGATCGTAACACTGCCAACCCAAAACAAGCATCTTTTGCTGCCATCACGTCCAGGCGGTAGTGCCTACTGAAGGTATGCAGAGGACCGGGTGGCCCCTCTGCAAATCTCAACTGGCGAAACTAACCCGTGTTCCGCCCATGACGTTGCTTGCGCTCTAGTAGAGTGAGCTCGTAAGCCCTCTGGCGCCTGACGGCCCTGCAAAATATACGCTGACGCAATAGCTTCCTGAACCCATCTGGAAATTGAAGCTGTAGACGCTGCTTCTCCTTTATGGGGGCCCCCGAACAGAACGAAAAGCCGATCCGATTTACGGAAGGACTCCGAAATATTCAAGTAATGACATAACACCTGCTTTATATCCAAGAGACAAAGATTGCCGTCCCGAGCGCCCCCGTCTACGGTACCCAATACCGGTAAGAACACCGCCTGATTCAAGTGAAAGGAAGAAACCACTTTAGGCAAAAATGACGGCACTGGACGCAACACCACCTTTTCCCTCAAAAAGGCCAAAAATGGTTCCCTACATGAGAACGCCTGTAACTCCGTGACTCGCCTAGCCGAACAAATAGCCACCAAGAATACTGTCTTTAAGGTTAGATCCTTAACCGATGCCTGTTGTAATGGTTCAAAGGGTTTCCTAGTTAACGCCCCTAGAACCAGATTGAGATCCCAAGCTGGGACCACAATTCTGCAAGCAGGGCGCAACTTAGACACTGCTTTAAGGAAATGCACCACGTCGCTGTGTGCCTCCAATGCCACCCCTTGAACCTTACCTCTATAGCACGCCAGCGCTGCTAACTCCACTCTTAAAGAACTGGCTGCCAGACCTTTCTCAAAACCATCCTGTAAAAAACTCAATACCACTGGAACGGAGACCAAAGTGGTCCGAACCTGTCGCCTCGAGCACCAGTCCTCAAAAATACGCCAAATGCGTACATAAGCTAAAGAGGCAGCCTTTTTTCCTTGCTTGTAGTAAAGTCGAAATGACCGCCCTCGAATAACCTTTTTTCCTTAGTCTCGCCCTTTCAATGGCCAGACCGTAAGCGAGAACCGATCCACCTGAGGCATTCAAAGCGGTCCCTGACACAGCAGATCTACCCAACTCGGCAGTCTTCACGGCTCACAGTCGAGTAGCCAAACCAGATCTGCATACCACGGCCGCCTCGGCCAGTCCGGAGACACTGGCAGAACTCTTCCCCGATGAGCCTTGATGCTCTGAACCACTCGCCCTATGAGCGCCCATGGAGGAAGCACGTAGAGAAGACCCGACGCCGGCCACAGTTGAATCAGAGCATCTATCCCCTCTGACATCCTTTCTCGTCTTCTGCTGTAAAAATGACTCACCTTTGCAGACTGAAAATTTGCCATGAGATCCATAATTGGTGGTCCCCATCTGCGGACAGTCTGAGCAAACACTGCTTGATGGCGCTCCCATTCTCTGGCATCCACTCGGACCCTGCTGAGGAAGTCTGCCGTCACATTGTCTTTTCCCGTGATGTGCGCTGCCGAGATTGCAAGGACTCTGGGCTCCACCCAGGCAAACAAGCCCTCTGCTTCCTCTTCCATGGCTACACTGCCTGTCCCGCCTTGGCGGTTGATGTAAGCCACTATCGCGGAATTGTCCGACAGCACTCGCACTGTTCTGTCCTTTACCGACATCTCAAACGCCTGCAATGCTAGAAACACTGCCCACAGTTGGAGCAGATTGATGGACCTGAACTGACCACGTTCCCTGTGCAAAGAGGTCTCCGCATTGCTCTCCCCAGCCCACGCGACTCGCGTCCGTCAACACCAGGAGCCACTGCGGCTGTTCCAAGGGAATGCCCGCTTCCAGATGTCCCGGGACCATCCACCATTGAAGGGATATCCTGACCCTGAGGGGACAGGGTAGTCGCTTGTTCAGAGAATCACTCTGGTGAGACCAACGACGTAGTAGCACCCTTTGTAAGGGCCGCATGTGAAATCTGGCCCAAGGGACCACTTCCAAGGTCGCCGCCATCGTGCCCAGCACCCGAAGGTAGTTCCAGGCCATCGGAGCCAGGGTAGCTAAGAACTTGCGCACCAGTTGTTGAAGCGCCTGGGCTCGCCGCTCTGGCAGAAACACCGCACCCCTCTGGGTGTCGAAGATTACCCCCAGGTATTCGAGAATCTGTGTCGGTGCCAAGCAACTCTTGGCTGGATTGACCACCCAACTGAGATCCTGCAGAAACTGCACCACTTTTTCCGTGGCCTGCTCGCTCTCTACCCTGGACTTCGCTCGAATCAACCAGTCGTTGAGATAGGGGTGAACCAATACCCCTTCCTTTCACAACGCTGCCGCCACCACCACCATGATCTTTGTAAAAGTGCATGGTGCCGTCGCCAGACCGAAGGGCAGTGCCTGAAATTGATAATGCCCCCAAGGGAAAGCGAATCTGAGAAACGTTTGGTGAGTCGCCCTGATGGGAATGTGCAGGTACGCTTCCGTGAGGTCGAGAGAGGTCAGGAACTCCCCTCGTCTTACTGCCACAATGACTGAACGCAAGGTTTCCATTCGAAAATGCGGGACCCGAAGACAGCGATTTACCCCTTTGATGTCCAGAATAGGTCGCAGGGACCCTTCTTTCTTTGGCACCACAAAATAAATGGAGTAGCGACCCACCCCACATTCCGCCACCTGCACTGGCACCACGGCTCCTAACTGCAACAAGCGGTCCAGCGTTTGGTGAATTGCTAGAGATTTCTGCCGACTCCTGCAGGGTGAAAGCAAGAACGAGCCCCGCACTGGCTGTGCCAATTCCAGTGCATATCTTTCTCAAATTATTTCCGGCACCCATTGGTCGGACATTATCTGGGCCCAGGCAGGAAGGAACTCCCGCAACCGTCCCCCTATCAGTGGACTTTCTACCCGGACCCGCCTCACTTCATTGTTTTTTTCACGTGGAGGCTGCGGGGGACGCAGCGAAACCTCTACCTGCTCCTCGAAACCCACGAAACCCCTGGGTTCTTGGCGCAAATCGTCCTCTCTGAAAACCTCCGACCCGAGAAGATTGGAATCTTCTGAAGTCTCTAGGCTGGCCCCTTGTCGCCTGTCCAGACTTCCCTTGCTTAGGCTTATCCTCCGGGAGCCTACTGCCCTTGGACTCCCCCAAATCCTTCACCTCCACCTCCACCTTCCTCTCCAAACAACAACTTGCCCTTAAAGGGAAGCTTACTGAGACATGCCTTAGAGGAACCATCAGCTGCCCAGTTCTTCAGCCAGAGCGACCGCCATGCGGCCACCAAAGAGGGCCATACAATTAGCTAACGCTCTTATCAAGTCATAGTGCACATCCGCCAGATATGCTGTCCCAGACTCGAGGCGGGATACTTCCATCAAACTCTCGCGCTCCTGCTGGCTAGTCTTCCTTAATTGTTGAGACCAGTGCAGACATGCACTTGCGACCCAGGCCCCACAAATGGACACCTGTAAAGACAATGCATTAGCCTCAAAGGCTTGCTTCAATAAACTGTCCACTTTCCTTTTCTGTGTATCTTTCAACGCGGCGCTACCCTCCACTGGGATAGTCGTCTTTTTCGTAACCGCTGCCACTGCTGCATCAATCCGTGGGGCCCAGAACTTTTCCTTATCCTCGTCCGCTAAGGGATAGAGTCTATTCATAGTCCTAACTCCCCTTAGCCCTACTTCAGGCTGATCCCATTCTTCCTGAATCATCCTGTCCACCACTCAGTGAACCGGGAACAGCACTTGAGATTGCCTCACCGCCTGAATTAGAGGGTCTTCGACCTCCTCTTCTACGCCCGGTTGCGCCGTGGCTAGATTGAGGGTTTGTAGGGATTCCGTAATGAGCGCCATTAGCTCGTCCCTATGGAAAACCCGTATGATTCTCGCCTGATCCTCAGGCTCTGGAATTTCTCCTTCCTCCAGATCCTTCCCTCCAGACTCGAGGCCAAACTCGGTCTCATCCATCTCTTGCACCTCCGCCTTTGACAGGAA
The DNA here is from genome assembly GCA_033557465.1 of Ichthyophis bannanicus. Taxonomy (NCBI): domain Eukaryota; kingdom Metazoa; phylum Chordata; class Amphibia; order Gymnophiona; family Ichthyophiidae; genus Ichthyophis; species Ichthyophis bannanicus. Next base: position 69,265,167 of record CM066048.1, read on the forward strand.
AGTATCAGAGGATCGCGACCAATGTTCCCTCTAATTTTCTGTAGGCTGTGTGTGCATAAAATATCAGCTGTGCAGCTTTTGAAGGAAGGTTAAATTTTTGTGCGCCACATAATGACACTCAGAGTTATATACTTTAAAATCTGACTACACGAATACATTGATTTTAATCAAATTAAATGAAAATAGATGATTAATAGAAATTTTCCGCTTCATTTAGTAATTGCAATCACAACTTTTAAATTTTAAGACGTCTGTGTTGTTTTCTATCAGAATCAGAACCGTAATTTTTGTGTGCTCGCTCGGCGAGTTGTGTGCGCGCGCACACGCGCACAGCTTAGAGGGAACAGTGATTGCGACCTCTTTGCGGGTTTCGGGCCACTGGTGTGATCTTCCTCCAGCCGGCCCTGAGGCTGCCCCGTAGGCAACAGCAGTGACTCCGGAAGCCTCCCCTGCTGCCACAAACAGAATGCCTGATGCATGATCAGGACAAAATCTGGACAAAAATCTCCAAGACGAGCACCCGAAGGCCCCGCTGCGGCATCCTGGCACAGGGCAAACACAGCCCCCACCAGAGACTCTCCTTATGCCCCCGGCAGCGCCCCGAGGGAGTCCTGAGCTAGCTTACTGTCCATCTGCTGCTCCCCCGCAAGAGAAACAGTGGCGCAGCCCCGGCAGACGCCGGTGTCCGCTACTGAGCCCTCGCGGGCGCCACAAATGACACATTGGGCACAAGAGGACATAGGAGTACCCCTTCAAACAACCCCTAGGTCCAACCAGTGGAAAGAGAAGTGCCCCTGTCTTCTCTTCCCCTTCTCTCTCTCTGGTATTGCTCCCGTAGGTTTGTATTTATTTATTTATTTTAGATAAACAACTAACTACCTCACCAATCTGTACTACAGCTTTAAATAGCCGCTAAACGAACTCCCGAGACTGCACCATGCTACCGAGAGTCCCCCCTCCATACAGGCCGCTCCACAAGCCTCGCCACGCAGCTGCATGCTACGTACAAAATGGCCGTGATCGCTGAAGCGCTTTGGTGCCAAAAACAGCCCGACGGTAATGACACGCCTCCAGCCGCACTGTGATCAGCATGGCGGCTCTTTTCTTTTCTGTGTCTCGAGCCAGCTCCCACTGAGGAAAGAAAAGGCTTACCTCCGATGTGTGCCCTGCAAGCTGCGACGTCGCTCAGCATCCAAAGCGAGCGACGTTCGCAGCGAGGGCGAATTCCCTGGCTGAGGCTGGCCACCCGTTGCTTCCCTCTGAGAGAGATTGAGCACACTGAGCCAGGACCTGGCAGGCCCGTGACAGACGGAGCTCTCCCCCGTCCTTCTAGGGGGAGAGATCAACCACACCGCTGCTCAAGCAAAGGCAAAAGGGCAGAAAGACAGACAAATAGAGAGCTGGCTCTTTTTTTTTTTTTTTAAAGGGATAGACACCAGGGAACCCAATGCAATTAAGATACGGGGAATAAATACATTTGAAAAGGGAATTTGGAAACCCCACTAATCTAACTATGCTGCTCCTTATTTGGTCCTCTAGTGAGCCCAGCACCTAGGCTCACTACGTCCTCCTGCTGCATGGAGACTGGACACACTGGGGATGTTGGGAGTTGCCAGCAGGCTAGATCCAGTGATGTCACGTTTTTGACATGCCCAGTCTCCAAGCTGCAGGAGGAGGTACACAACCCAGAGGTGGAGGACTAAACTGGAGGACCGATAAGGAACGGACATATAGCACTGGTCAACATTGAAATTGTTACTGACTTTAAAAGGCCCTAATCTGTAGTATCTTGGTGAGCTGAACATGAATATAACATTAAAAAAATTTTATTGGCTCTCGTTTTGAAGATATTGCATGTAGTTCATTTTTGACATTTCACCGTGTAAATTTATCCAGTAGGACATCAACAACATCCCAAATAAGCCTTGAATGATGTACTATTGCATCACATTGCATAATACCAGCATGCACACATCATCCAGAGTTGACTGCATCATTTTCTGATGCAATGCAATACTACTGCCAGACGGCTGCTGAAACCATCTGACGTCAGCAGTGTACTATACGCAGTCGGAAAGGAAAGTAATCTCGTATTCTGTTCCGATATTGAAAGCCTCATGAATGCTTAAAAATCACTCATGACCCACAAGACTGGAGACTATTTATAGATTCTTCGAAACTGAGTCTGAATGCTGTGCTTTTGAACAATGGAAACCGTCTTCCATCTATTCCAGTAGCGCATGCCGTCCACATGAAAGAGACATATGATAACTTAAAGCATCTACTGACTTCCATTCCTTTCGCACTCAGTTTAAGTTACTTACTCTAGTTCACAGGGCTCTTCACACTAGTACTCCACAATACCTGGCAGACCTTATTACATTCCACACCCCCAGACACACTCCCCGCTCCTTCCACCTTAACCGCCTTAATCTCCCTTCCCCCTCCCTCGCTCACCTTCAATCCACCCGCTCCTCTGCTTTCTTTTTCTTCGGCCCCGCACTCTGGAATTCACTCCCCACCTCCCTCCAGTTAGAAGCCCATCATGCCACCTTCAAGCGAGACCTAAAAACCCACCTCTTTTCCTTGGCTTATGACCTTCCCTCCCCTCTTGTCCTGTATCCTTTCTCTCGTTCTATTATATCAACAGTTGTAACTTCCTTTCCTCCTTTCTGGCCCTGTGCCTGTTTCTAATTGTTTGTGTATTGTAAACCGCTCTGATTGATAAAGTAGGGCGGTATATCAAATAAATAAACATAAACATACAGTTGGCACCTCTGTGGTGACTTGAAGGTAGTTGCCCTTTTAATGGGACTGCAGCAGGGATATATAAAATACATGTGTTTCTTATGTGAGTGGGATAGCCGAGCAAGGAATTGGCACTACTTGCAGAAGGAATAGAATCACAGACAAAATGTAATAGTTGGAGAGAAGAATATTCAGCACCCAGCTCTGGTTGAGGCTCACAAAATCCTGCTACCACCCCTTCACATCAAACTAGGTTTGATGAAAAACTTCGTGAAAGCCATGGACCGCACTTCGCCAGCTTTCCGATACCTGCATGAAAAATTCCCTCAACTCAGTGAAGCAAAGATTAAAGAGGGAGTTTTTGTGGGTCCTCAGATTTGAGAGCTCTTCAAAGATGACCGGTTCAACAACTTGCTGCAGGGTGATGCAAAACAAGCATGGAATGCTTTTCGCCTAGTGTCAACAAACTTTCTTGGGAATGTTAGGGCAGAAAACTACAAGGAACTAGTAGAAGACATGCTGATGCAGTATCAGAAACTTGGCTGCAATATGTCTCTAAAGATCCATTTCCTTGAGTCCCATCTCGATTTCTTTCCTGACAACTGTGGTATGGTTAGTGATGAACAGGGCGAACGTTTTCACCAGGATATCGCAACAATGGAGCAAAGATACGAGGGAAAATGGTCCACTACAATGCTGGCTGACTACTGCTGGACACTCCCCAGAGAAGCTCCCAAACAGTTGTATGCCAGCTCCGCATTTAAGAAGTTAGTTTTGTGCCTAAAAGCAGTAACCAAAATGACATGTAAACAACTGGTGGAGAATGTATGTTAAGACTGAGGATGTATAATAGTATATCTCCAGGAACAAGCAGGAATGTAGTCTTCACATATAGGTGACATCGGCACCGACGGAACCCATGCGGGAGCGCTCTCCAGCGTCCTATAGGAAAGCTTTTGGGAGCATCCCACAGCGCCTTCGCTGCTGCCTTCCCACCTTAACAACTCTCCCTCCTCAGTTTTTCGTTTTCCGCAGAGCCGACAGGGAGCAATTCCTGTCACCGCAGAAAATATTTTTCTTTTATGGTTGTGTCTGACTTCCCGTTGACGCTAGCACCGGTATCATCGGTGTCTCTTTCTTCTATTTTCTTAAAAAAAAAAAAAAAAGTTTTCTTGGAGGGTCTTTGCCCTCTAGGTGCTTAGGCTCCATTTTGGGCCTTAGGTCCCTTTGTTCCTCAAAATGGAGAAATCAACTAGTGGTTTCAAAAAGTGTTCCAAATGTAGCAGTACCATTTCTGCTACCGACACCCATGACTGGTGTCTTAAATGTTTGAGACCAGACCATTCACCATTGGAATGTCTCCTTTGCAGAAAGATGACAAAGAGGGGCCTGCAGAATAGAGCTGCGAAATTCAGCATCCTCTTTGCCTCAGATGCAATGTCCGTTGTATCAACGTCGTCCAGGGCTTCATCTGCCTCCCAGGGATCTCAGGTAACGAAACCCAAGTCGTCTTCAAAGACTGATCAGTCCTCAAAGGGTAGATCTCCTTCTAAGCATCGAGATGCTTTAAGCGTTGCCCTAGAGGAGAATACACTGGCCAAACAGGCCCGGCGGGAGGTAATTGCCTCCAAAGCATTATCGGGGTCCAAAGATGTTCCCGAGGCATCCACCTCTGGAGAGCTCTTGGTGCCATGTTCTTGGGTCGTGGCCTGCTGTTTGGGTACCGATACCCAGGCATCAGTTGGCTCCATGGATCAATGTATCCTAGCCATTGAGCGGAGTCTTGCGGCATTGCTGGCGACTTCGGTACTGCTAAAGCCTCTGCAATCTGTTCCACAGCCATCAGTACCGACACCAGTACCGGAGGTATCGGCATCGACCACTGCGCTGCTCTCCACGCTACCACCCATGCCGGCCCTGGAGTCAGTGTCCGGCATTGAGGGTCTGGTACCGAGGCATTCTGATGTCGATTTTGATCGGTACCGTCGTTGGGCTGGGCAGGAGCACCCGGCCCATCGATACTTCGAGGATTCCGATTCTTCTGATGAATCGATCGGTACCGGAGAGGCTGTTCCAGAAGATCCTTCTACTTCCCCACAACGCCGAATGTCTCTGCCGGAAGGCATGTCTTTTCAAGACTTTATATGGGATGTGGATCGAGGCCTCTCTATTACGGTGACCTCCGAGAAGGGAACCGAGAGCTGAAGAACTTGAAATTCTTCAGTATCTGGCAGCCCCTAAGGAGGCTGCTACCTTACCCATTCATCGGATATTGCATGACCTCATGCTTAGGATGTGGGAAACACCTTTAACGGTGTCTCCACATTCTCAAAGACTTGATACCATGTACCGGGTACCGCAATGTCCCGGTTTCCAGAAGACGCAGTTAACACACCATTCCATGATTGTGGAATCGGCAATGCATCGAATTAAAAGTGCTAAGACACATTCATTTAATTCTCCGGGCCGTGAGGCGAGAACTCTTGATGCCTTCAGCCATCGATGTTTTCAGGCCTCAATGTTGTCGGCCAGAATAAGTTCATACATATTCTAAATGGGTATGTTTCTTTGGGAGGTGACTAAAGATTTGGAACTAAAGGCTCCTCTTCTCCCAGATGACAAGAGGGCTGATTTCCTGATACTTGTTAAACATGCCCAGAATGTTTCCAGTTCATGAACAGGGCAACCTTTGATTGTTTCGAGTGTATTAGCAGGACTTCTGCTATTTCCATCGGTGCACGTAGGATTGCTTGGTTACAAGCATCTGATTTAGAGCAGTGGGTGCAAGATAAGCTGGGGAATATTCCTTGCACGGGAGAAAACCTCTTTGGCAAGGATTGGCAAGGCAAAGCTTCTCAGCTTGAGTCTGAGAATACCACCCTAAACAGGCTCTCTAGGACCACTGCCAACCCAGCTAAGAAAAAGACGGTTAAGAAGCCCCTTTTCAACAAGAAAAAGAAGTTTTATCCTTCTTACACCCATGCTGTCCACTGTACGGTCCATGCTTCCCAGAAGGGACCGCAACAACCGAAGCAACAAAGGAAACTTCAAACCCCCAGAGCTCAACCAGCTCTGCAGACCCAGCCTCCACAAGGTCTTTGACTTCCTGCTAGAGAACTTAGCTATCCTACTCCCTGGAAATTCCAGAGCCAGTCAACATGCCAGGCAGACTATGTTACTTTGCCAAAAGATGGCATCAGATAACATAAGAACATTGGACTTTCTCCATAGTGACAGAGGGGTACAAACTTCACTTCCAAAGTATGCCCACTCCCTCCACTCCAAGAGAATTCAGCTTTCGGCCCCCTCTTACCATTCTCTTGTGCCAGGAGATTACCACCCTTCTTGCTCAGAGTGCGATTGAGGAAGTGCCACTTTCCCAACAAGGCCTGGGCTTCTACTCCCCCTACTTCCTTATATCAAAGAAAACAGGAGGCTACAGCCCCATTCTAGATCTCTGAGAATTAAACAAGTATCTGCTCTGAGAGAAATTCAAAATGATCTCTCTCGGAACACTTCTCCCTTACATCCAGAGTCAGGATTTGCTATGTTCTCTAGACCTAAAGGATGCATACACACATATCCTTATCCACAAAGAACACAGGCGGTTTCTTTGATTCCTCTTTCAGGGAAGACATTACCAGTACAGGGTTCTACCCTTCGGCCTGGCTTCTGCCCCAAGAGTCTTCACAAAATGCATGTCAGTAGTAGCAACATTTCTAAGAACTCTAGGGATATTTGTCTTCCCCTACTTAGACGACTGGCTCATCCGAGCATCGTCAGTTCCAGAGGCCAGCTCTGCTCTCTCCTGCACAATGCAGGTTCTTCAACATTTGGGGTTTGTAATAAATCTTCCAAAATCACAACTCACCTCTTCTCAAACCTTAGAGTTCATAGGGGCTCTTCTAGACACACAGCAATCAAGGGCTTTTCTGCCACAGGTGCACTGTGCTCAAATAGTTCAACTAGCTTCTCAAACAGCTATGAAGATTTCCCTAACTGCTTGAGAAATGCTTCAGTTGCTCAGTCATATGTACATGTGGTTCCCTATGCTCGTCTACACATGCGTGCAGCTCAGTGGACCCTAGCTTCGCAGTGGACTCAGGCATCAGGTCATTTGGGTGGACAAAATCAGGAACTCTACACACCTCATTTCATCCCTCCAATGGTGGCAGTCACTAGAAAACCTACTCGTAGAGTCACCTTTTCAGAAACCAACACACCAATCCACCCTGAAGATGGATGCATCCAAATTGGGTTGGGGAGCTCATCTGGACAATCTCTCCACTCAGGGTCTTTGGACTCAGCAGGTGGCTCAGCTTCACATAAACCTGCTAGAACTCAGAGCCATCTTCAATGCTCTGAGTGTTCCAGGACTACCTGCGCTCCAAAACTGTTCTAGTCCAGACAGATAATCAGGTAGCCATGTTCTATGTGAACAAGCAGGGTGGATCAGGTTCTCAGGCACTGTGCAACGAAGCCCTACACCTTTGCCATACATCTTCAGATCCACCTAATAACAGTGAATCTCCCTGGCAAGCAGAATCTCCTGGCAGACAAACTCAGTCGAGTACTACTGCCACATGAATGGTCTCTCCATTCAGAGCAAATTGCTCGAATCTTTCAAATCTGGGGAACCCCAGATATAGATCTGTTTGCCTCAGAATGCCAAACTTCCCCGCTTCTGTTCCAGAATTCCTGCTCAGAACAGTCAGGCGATGGATGCTTTCCACCTCCACTGGAATCAGGACTTCCTATATGCCTCCCCACCCATTCCCCTCATTCTCAAAACTCTATTCAAGCTTCAGAGAGACAGGGGCTATATGACCTTCATAGCCCCACGCTGGCCACGACAGACATGATATCCACTGCTTCTACATCTCTCTTAAGCCAAACCTCTGGAGTTGGGATGTGCTCCAGACTTCCTATCCCAGGAGAACGGGACGCTTCTGCACCCGAATCATCAGTCTTAGCACCTGATGGTGTGGCTGCTGTGAGCTTAGAACTCCAGGATATCAACCTCTCTCAACAGGTTAAAGATATCCTTTTGACCTCCAGGAAACCTTCCACAAGGCGTGCTTAACGCTTTTAAATGGAGAAGGTTCTCAATCTGGTGTTCAAAGAAGGAATTTAATCCTTTTTCTATTCCAGTAGAGGAGTTACTTGAGTATCTCCTCCACCTTTCATCCTCTGGACTTAAAACTAATTCGGTAAGAGTCCATCTCGGTGCCATTGCAGCTTTTCACATACCCTTTGATGGACAACCTATCTCCTCTCAGCCGCTTGTAGCATGCTTTATGAGAGGTCTACTCTTAACTAGAGTAACAGGAGCAGGACCTCAGAAAACACCCATAAATAGGAACAGAAGCGAGGGACATCTTGAACAATTTTCAGAAGACTGTGTTCGTGAGAAACTAGCTCAACTTAAAGTAGACAAAGCGATGGGACCAGATGGGATACACCCTAGAATACTGAAGGAACTTGGGGACGTTCTAGCAACTCCACTTACTGACCTTTTCAATGCCTCGTTGGAGTCGGGAGTGGTGCCAAAGGACTGGAGAGAGGCTCATGTGGTGCCTTTACAAAAAAGCGGAAGTAAGGATGTGGTTGAAAACTACAGGCCGGTTAGTTTAACTTCGGTGGTGAGTAAATTATTGGAAACGCTGCTGAAAGAGAAAATAGTGAGGTTTCTGGAGACCAGCGGATTACAGGATCCAAGGCAGCATGGATTCACCAGAGGCAGGTCTTGTCAGACAAATCTGATTGATTTCTTTGACTGGGTGACCAGGGACCGAGGGAGAGCTCTAGATGTGGTGTATTTAGATTTCAGTAAAGCCTTTGACACTGTTCCTCACAGGCGACTTATAAACAAACTGAGCACCCTAGGGATGGACCCTAAAGTTACTGCTTGGGTTAGAAATTGGTTGGGTGGGAGGCGACAAAGAGTACAAGTAAATGGAGCTCACTCTGAGGAGAAGGATGTTACCAGTGGTGTGCCCCAGGGATCTGTCCTTGGTCCGATTCTTTTTAACATCTTTGTTAGTGATATAGCAGAAGGGCTGTCGGGGAAGGTTTGTCTCTTTGCAGATGATACCAAAATCTGCAATAGAGTAGACACCCAGGAAGGTGTAGATAACATGAGGAGGGATCTAACTAAGCTTGAAGAATGGTCTAGAATTTGGCAGCTGGGATTTAATGTTAAAAAATGTAAGGTCATGCATTTGGACTGCAGCAATCCAAGGGAACAATACAGTATAGGAGGTGAAGTACTTTTGTCCACTAAAGAAGAGCGGGACCTGGGCGTGGTTGTGTCTGATGATCTTAAAGTAGCTAAACAGGTAGAAAAGGCGATGGCAAAAGCTAGAAGGATGCTTGGGTGCATATGGAGAGGAATGGCTAGCAGAAAAAAGGAGGTGATAATGCCTCTGTATAAGTCTTTGGTGCGACCTCATTTGGAGTATAGTGTGCAATTCTGGAGACCGCACCTTCAAAAGGATGTGAACAGGATGGAATCGGTGCAGAGGGTGGCTACTAAAATGATTAGTGGGCTTCATTATAAAGCGTATGAGGACAGACTTAAGGATCTTAATATGTACACCTTAGAGGAAAGGCGGGATAGAGGTGATATGTTTGAGATGTTTAAATACCTCCGTGGCATAAATGTTCAGGGAGAGAGCCTCTTTCAATTGAAAGCAAGTTCTGCTACGAGGGGACATGGGATGAGGGTGAAGGGAGATAGATTCAGGAGTGATATGCGGAAATATTTCTTTACGGAAAGAGTGGTGGATCCATGGAATAGTCTCCCAGTGGAGGTGGTAGAGATGAGGACAGTAACTGAATTCAAAAAAGCATGGGACCAACACAGAGGATCTCTAAAGGTAAAAAGTGGACTGTTGTAGTTGTTGATATGGAAGGACAGATTAGATAGGCCATGTGGTCTTTTTCTGTCATCATGTTTCTATGTTTCTATGTAACTAAGCCTCCCATTAAGCCACCATCTCTGGCATGGGATCTCAATCTTGTCTTTGGACAGCTGATGAAGCCGCCCTTCGAACCCCTAGCCATTACATCCCTGAAGTTTTTCTTGGAAAGTCATCTTCCTAATTGCCCTCACTTCTGCAAGACTCATCAGTGAGCTCCAAGCTTTAGTGGCTGACCCCCTTATACACAGTTCCACCATGATAAAGGTAGTCCTCAGGACTCATCCTCACTTTATGCCAAAGGTGGGGTTGCTTTTTAACTTGAACCAGTCGGTTTACCTTCCTGTCTTCTTCCCTAGGCCTCATCTTTATCTTTATCTTTCTTTATCTTTATTGAGGATTTAATATACCGCTCTTACTTTGGACAATAGAGCGGTTTACAAACAAATTTTGAGTCTGCTGGGAAATAGAAAGGAGCGCCAAATAAAATAGACAGGAAAGTAAGAGCAGAGACAGATATGGAAATTTAGGGAACCAGGACAGAGGAGAGACAGCAAGTATCAACGAGGGGGCGGAGAGAGGGGAGAAGTGGGGGGAGGGAGGTCATAGGCATTACAGAATAGGTGAGATTTGAGCCTCTAGTGCAGAAAGGAATCTACATACTCTGGATTGCAGGTGTGCTTTGGCCTTTTACCTTCAAAGAACTAGGCAGCACAGAAAGGCTTCACAGCTTTTTGTTGTGTTTCATTCCAGTTACCTGGGTCTACCAGTTTCCAAGAGAACACTCTCCAAGTGGATTGCAGACTGTATATTTTTTACCTATGAGGGTAAAGGACTTTCTCTTGAAGGTCATGTCACAGCACACAATGTGCGAACAATGGCCGCCTCTATGGCAAACCTACGCTCGGTGGTGATTGATGAAATCTGCAAAGCAGCAACCTGGCTCTCTGTCCACACCTTTGCAGCCCACTATTGCTCGTTTGGCAAGGCTATTCTCCAGCATCTCTTTCAGACTTAGAACAACTCCTACCCGTTCTGGGTTTCGATACCAGAGATCCTTGGGAGGAAACATGACCCACTTCAGTCTCTGTTTCAGTGCTCTCTCTGGTGATCTCCCTGGCATCTCCAAGCTAGGGAGTCCCATATGTGAAGACTACATTCCTGCTTGTTCCTGGAGATAGCATAGTTACTCACCTGTAACAGGTGATCTCCGGGAACAGCAGGAATTGAGTCTTCACAACCCACCCTCCTCCCCTAGGAGTTGTATTTCTCTCTCTCTTTCTCTCTCCTTCTCTCCTTTTATCTCAGCTACAAACCCAGCTGAGGAGGGAGAGTTGGAAAGGTGGGAAGGCAGCAGCGCAGGTGCAGTGGGATGCTCCCAAAAGCTTTCCTGTAGGACGCTGGGGAGCGTTCCCACGCAGGCTCAGTCGGTGCCGACGTCACCCATATGTGAAGACTCAATTCCTGCTGTTCCCAGAGATCACCTGTTACAGGTGAGTTACTACACTTACAGTGCTGTGCTAATAGATGTGAGTGAGGGTAAATTACTAGGGCATAAACTACTTGAAAAAACAAACATTTGTGAGTAAGAGCGTGCTGTCAGCTTCTATATCTAAGACACCAAAAAATACTTAAAACAGCATTTTAAATATCTTCTACAGAGTTCGGATGTGAAATCAAGTGCTTACAGGAACATTTGATCATAAGAGAAATCAACTAAATATTACACCTAAGCGAGTGTAAGTTTTAAGTAATGAAGGTACCAACTGAAAGCATTGTGGATATTCCTGGAATAAATTAAAACGCCATACAATATAAAAGAGGGAGAAGGACCTAAGGAAGGGCGGGAGGATCTTTGTGTCATAATAACAAAAGGGTTAAAATGGTTAATGTAACATAGTGTGACTGCTAAAGGAAAAGTCTAATTTAGATAAGGGTGAAATAAAACTAATAAAAAGATTAAAACTAATAATAAAAGATAATAAAAATAGTAATAAAAATAAACATTCCGGGCCATGAGAGAAATGAGGTTTATAAAGGGATATACATGCTGTATAATGACCAGACATAGCAATGAGGTGACCTAAAATCATGTAAAGGTATCTGTCCCCATGGATGGGGGGGAAGTAAAACTACACAGGTACACAAAAATTTTTTTTTTTTAAACTGCCTCTAATGTTTCGATTGATTTTTACGTTTTTTGGTGCGCTGAATCCAAATCTGGTAACCAATTTGCTCCATCACGTACAGATGTTTTGCTACATTGGGTTAGCAGTTTGAGGTGAACGTTTCAGATTGAGTGCGATCGAGATAAAAGTTTCTGGATGAATTCTTTATACTAATTGTTTAGTAGTTATTCAAATAAGAATAAAGAAAATTGTAACAAGGCAGCACATAAGAATAGAGTAATGTCAACAAAACACACTGTGATGGTAGCAAAATTGTCTGCACTTAAAACAGCCACATACATGTGCACAAACATTGAGCATATAAGAGCGAGGTTAGACACAAAGCAAAGCAAAGAAATGTGCAAAAAATGTTGTACAGGTATGTATGTAAGAATAGAAAACGCAAACATGAAGACAAATATGAAGACAAACACCCGATGGTGTGAAAATAAAATTCTAATAAATGAGATCCGACACTGTGGTAATAACTAGCAAATTTTTATTTCAAAGTTTAGTAAAAACACGATATTTGTCAACACAGTTTAGATTTTAAAGTCATTCTTGGGTCAATCAATCTCCTGGTGGGCCTGTTTCTTCTTCCCCCGAATGCTTCTCTTGGTGCGCTGCTTGGCATATTTTTCATCTGGGGTTTCCTGCAGCAGCAACCAGCAGAAATCAGCCATCATAGTGGTGTTCCATCTTCCTTGGTACCTTCTCTCTGCGTCCTTGATGTCCTGGTGAAACCTTTCACCTTGTTCTTCACGGTACGCCCCCAAGTTTTCGGGAAAGTAGTTCACATGGGAGTGCAAGAAATGGACTTTCAGGCTCATGTTACAGCCTTGTTCCTTGAAGGCATTGAGCATCCTGGCAACAATATCCTTATAGTTCTCATCCCGCCTGTTCCCCAAGAATTTGAGAACAACATCCTTGAAGGAATCCCAGGCTTCTTTTTCCTTCTCAGACATCGTTTCAGCGAATGCTCCATCTGAAATGAGTTTCCTTATATCAGGGCCAACAAACACTCCTTCCTTTAGCTTTGCTTCAGAAAGTCGGGGGAACTTTGAGCAAAGGTACCGAAAGCACTCACCATCTTTTGGAAGGGACTTGATGAATTGCTTAATGAGACCCAACTTAATGTGGAGAGGTGGTAATAGAATTTTATCACGAGGTACCAAGCTCTCATGAAGAACATTTTTCTCACCGGGTCTCAAATACTCCCGAATTGGCCAGTCTTTTTTCCTCCAGTGTAGGTCGCGGGCCCGGCTATCCCACAAGCAAAGGAAGCAGGGATATTTGGTGAAACCGGATTGCTGCCCTAATAGCATGGATAGAATTTTAAAGTCTCCACAAATCATCCACTTATGCTCATCATAACGAATCTTCTGAAGAATCAGGGCCAAATTCTCGTATTTTTCTTGGAGAATAACAGAGTGAGCAATAGGAACTGAAGCGAATGTGTTGCCATTATGAAGAAGAACACCTTTTATGCTGTCTTTTGACGAATCAATGAACAGCCGCCATTCAGCAGGATCATACTTGAGTTTAAACTTTTCCATCACTCCGTATATATCGTTGCAAAATACCAAATCTTCCTCTTTGCTGAAATACTTCAAAAATTGTGTCTCGCGGTTGCGGTACCAATAAAAAGTTGTTCCTGGTGATAATAGATTTTTCTGTTTAAGCCGAGAACCTAGCAGTTGGGCAGCATCTTTTGGGAGTCCTAAATCCCGGACTAAATCATTCAATTCAGCTTGAGAGAAAAGTTCACGTTTCGGATCTGGTTCAGTTTCAAACTCGGAAGTACTGGACTCATCGGGAAAAGCCATCTGATGAGTCTCATCATGATCAGAACCGTCCACACAAATATGATCCAAAGATTTTGGTGGTTCAGGTACAGGTACTTCGTTGCTATGAGGCATAGGCCTAATTGCTGAGGGAAGGTTGGGGTAACTTATTACGTTCTTATTTTTTAAGTTGTATCCCTTCACAATGCAAGAGCAAAAATAGCAGTCACTGCTGTGGTCTCTTTGTTCACGCCACATCATAGGTATTCCGAAACGAAATGCTTGTTTTTTACCTTTCATCCATAAGCATAGATCTTCCTCACATGTCTTGCACACTTTGTGAGGAGCCCACGGTTTGTCTTGATCGCCTAACTTCAAACCGAAATAGGCGAAATATACTTTTTAAATAAATGCAGAAATGTTCCTCTGCCGCTTTTTCACGGTATATTCCCCACAAATAAAACAAAAACTGTCCGGAGAGTTGACGCAACCTCTGGCTCTGTGAGCCATCACAAATACACAGCACTGCAAACTACAACTGTAGTGAACCACTTCGGAATAAAGCTGGATTACGACTGAGCAAACAAAAGGTAATAATGAACTTGCAAGAAACTGAAATTTGACAGGAACGTTCATGTCGCAACCACCGTGTTTGAGCGAGCGAACGAGGCGAGGCGAACAGGAAAGAACATGCGCCAGCGCGAGTACTGGATTTAGCCCCCCGCCTCCCAATTGTCCTGTTAATGTATAAAATGAATACAAAACACTCTAAAATATCATGAGGGAGTGTTTCTAATTAGTTAACCATTACAACTTCTATTTTGGGCCAAGAAAATAAACTGCAGTCGGCTAAAAAGAAATTATGTGAACATTCCTTATATGGGTAAGAAATCTAATTTTGCAAGAAAACGTGACGTGATGGAACATTTTGGCTATTTTTCCTGGATTCAGCACCCCAAAATCTATAGGAATCAGTTGCAAAACTGGAGGCAGTTTTTTGGTAGTGTACCTGTGCTATTAAAGGGGAAATAAATGAACCAACTAAACCTTATAAGGACGTTTTTTGGCCAACTTCTTTACGTTACACTATTCAGGATGTAATTATGTAAGTTTAATTTTTCCATGGTGTTTTTTCCACATCAGGTTCCATTGTTTAATTCATTGGTTTCTTTCACTAGTTTTATTATGAATCAATTCCCTCACAGCCCACTCCCCCTTCCTTCCCCTCTTCCCCCCCCACCATGTCCCTCTCCTCCCTTTTTATCGTATGGCATTTTAATTTATTCTAGGAATATCTGCAATGTTTTCAGTTGGTACCTTCATTACTTAAAACTTACACTCACTTAGGTGTAATTTTTAGTTGATTTCTCTTATGATCAGATATTCCCGTAAGTGCTTGATTTCACATCCGCACGTCTGTAGAAGATATTTAAAACGCTATTGTAAGTATTTTTTTGGGTCTTATTTATATTAGAGGCTGACAGTGTGCTCTTATTCACAGATGTTTGGTTTTTCAAGTAGTTTATACGCTAGTAATTTACCCTCACTTGCATCTATTAGCACAGTGCTGTAATACTGTTATACATCCTCAGCCTTAACATACATTCTCCACCAGCTGTTCCTGAGCGGTCCTCCAGTTTAGTCCTCCACATCCGGGTAGTGCACCTCCTCCTGCAGCCTGGAGACTGGACCAGTCAGAATCTTTACCACCTCAGGATGTATACTGCAGGAGCTCCCATCAGCCCCCCCAGTGTGTCCAGTCTCCTTGCAGCAGGGGGACGTGTAAGCCTGTCCCAGGGCTCACATAGGGACTTACTAGGCAACACTAGTTTAGGTTTTTTGGGTTTCATTTGTTCCCTTCTGTATTTTCTGTTTTCTTTGTTTTGTTTTAGGAGCCTGTACCTTTAAAAAAACCAATAAAACAAAACAAAACTGGGGAGCCGAGCCTTCACTGCCCTTCTGCTTCCTGCTTACCGGCAGCAGTTTCGGGTTCAGTCAGAAGCCTGTGATCTCTCCTCCTAGAAGGCACGGAGGAGAGATCTAGCCATTCTAATCTCCGGCACTGCTCCGTGGGGTGATCAGAGCGGTGGATCCGAGGCTCTCAGGACTCCGGCGTGCTTGGCTCACCGGCTGGTGCTTTTTGGGACAGCCGGGCACTAGCGCATTCGTCGCTCGGAATTTGGGCGGCGTTGCTGTGTAAGCTTTGCTTCTGTCGGGGTACGTTTCTTTTCTTTTTAATTTGGACCCCGGCGGCCGCCCAGCGAGCGAGGAACGGTGCAGTTTCATTTTGTTTCATTTTGTTTTAGTTTTTCGCGCTTTTTCCTTTCGGCGGTAGCGGCGGCCATTTTTATTTCGGTTCCCGCGCTCGGCGGTGAACCGTACTGCGGCGTGTTCTGGGTGCTTTTGGCAGGCTCAGGGTTGCGTTTTGGTCTTTTAGGGTTCAGAGTGTCTTTAAAAAAAAAAAAAAAAAAGAAGGGGATTTTTTTGTTTTCATATTTCTTTATAGCTGTGGGTCACTTATTTGTCTTCTCTCCCTTAGGGGTGCATTTGTGGTTTCTTCTCCCTCTTCATGTCTGTGAGGCTGCAGTGCATGATCTGCGGGTTGCGCAAAGGCGCAGTGTCTGACTCAGGTATTTGCAAGGCTTGCGCTTTCGTCTCATCCAATCTAGAGCATCAAATGAAAGGCAGAGCGCTCATAGAACCCTTGGATACTGCAGCTCCAGCTGGGGAAGAGTCCTCCCCAGGTGCTCTTCTGCCTGCTTCTTCTCCTCCCCCGTCTGCGCAACTGGGCACGCAGTCGGTGACGGCTGAAGCATCTTTGGGGGATTTTTCACCGGATTTTGTGCTTATTATGCATCAAGCTTTCTGCATGGGACGCTTAGGTAAGTTACCAGAGGCTTGGTCGACTCTGACGACTCTTTCGTCTCTCAAAGGGGAGGAGGCGAGCGTAGATGTTCCGAAGGCCGCCAAACGGTTTCGGCCTTCGGAGATGGAGCAGGCAGATATGGAGTGGCAGGAGCCGGAGTGTTCTGAGGTGTTACCCGACGACAGGGTTGATGAGCTCGAGGAAGGGGAGATTCCGGAGCCGGAGGATCAGGCCCGGATCATCCGAGTGTTTCACAAAGAGGAGCTGGTTTCCTTGATTACGGAATCCCTCCAAGCGCTTAATCTCACGTCAGTGCGACCAGTTGATGAAGACGGACTCGAAGATCCCCTTATTCAAGTGGTACGGGAATCTCAGTTGGTGTTCCCGGTACATAGAGTGGTGGATCAGATGATTCAGGCTGAGTGGGATCAACCTGAGTCAGGCCTGAAGGGTATTAGGATGATGAACCATCTCTATCCTTTGGCGGACAAGGACAAAGATAAGTTTCGGTCGCCGCGAGTCAACGCAGCGGTTTCGGCGGTGACCAAGAAAACAACAATCCCGGTGGAAGGGAGTGCGGCTTTAAAGGACACTCAGGATCGAAAGGTGGACGGATTGTTGAAGCAGGCTTTTGAAACCAATGCTTTGTCTTTGCAGGCATCTATTTGTGGGGCCTGGGTATCTAGAGCCTGTTTGAGGTGGGCTCAGCGTTTGCGACAGGACTCTCACCTAGACCAGCAGGGGTTGCTGGAAGTGACCCGGTTGGAGTCTGGGTCAGCTTATTTGGCGGATGTCCACTATGATTTGATCAGAACTTTGGCAAATAGCATGGCTTCCCTGGTGGCAGCACGGAGGTCTATTTGGCTGCATAATTGGGCGGCCGACGGGTCGTCTAAGTCGCGCCTCAGCAAGCTCCCCTTTAAAGGCAAACTGTTGTTCGGGGACGATCTGGATAAATTAGTTAAGGACCTTGGAGAATCTAAAGGCGTACGGCTGCCGGAGGATAGGCCTAAGCAGGGTAGGAGTGTGACGGCAGCTCGGGGTCAATTTTGTGACTTTCGTAGGTTCCGCTCTTCCCACCTTGGTGGTTTTCAGCGCGGAACGTTTGGGTTTTGAGGAGCGGGCAGAGGTTTCACAGCTGCCTCCTCCTCATCCTCCTCTTCCTTTAGTCGCAAGCCACAATGAAGCGAGGTGGACCCCAGAGGAAAGTCAGGTGATTGGAGGTCGCCTTCGTCACTTTCTTTCGTCCTGGGTCCAGATAACCTCAGACCAGTGGGTGCTCGAGATAGTCCGGGAGGGATATGCATTAGAACTAGCTTGTCCTCTCCGGGGTTCTTTCGTTCTGTCGCCAAGCAAAGGTCAGCAAAAAGTTTTAGCAATTCGATTAACGTTAGACCGCCTGGTGGCCTTGGGGCAGTGGTGCCCGTTCCAGAGTCTGATTGCGGCACGGGTTGTTACTCCATTTATTTCGTGGTGCCAAAGACGGATGGTTCCCTCCGCCCTATCTTAGATCTCAAGGGAGTGAATCGTTGCCTTCGGGTGCCACATTTCCGCATGGAGACCCTAAAGTTCGTCATAGTGGCGGTGTGCCAAGGAGAGTTTCTAACGTCTCTGGATCTTTCGGAGGCCTACTTACACATTCCGATCAGGGCGGCTCATCAGACGTTTCTGCAGTTCGCGTTCCCTTGGGGACATTACCAGTTTCAGGTGTTGCCATTCGGACTGGCTACGGCGCCGCGCATTTTCATGAAGGTCATGGTGGTGGTGGTGGCGGTGGCGGCGTTGCGAAAGGAGGGCATCCTAGTTCACCTTTATCTCGACGACTGATTAATTCGAGCAAAGTCCGAGGGGGAGAGCTTGCAAGCCACAAGCAGAATGGTAGACCTGCTGCAGAGTCTCGGTTGGGTGGTAAACGTGAAGAAGAGTCACTTGGTTCCGACTCAATCCCTCGAATATCTCGGGGTTCGCTTCGACACAGCGAAAGGATTAGTGTTTCTACTGGATCGCCGAGCGCAAGCACTGCACCTCTTGGTGCGCAAGTTTTTAGGCTTCCTGGCGCCGTCCGCTTGGTGGTACCTCCGGTTGCTGGGAACGATGGCGGCAACTCTGGAAGTGGTTCCCTGGGCCAGGTTTCATATGCGCCCGCTGCAGAGAGCTCTTTTGCGTCGCTGGTCGAACCAAACGGGTTCGCTGAGCAAACGATTGCCCTGTCCAAGGCGAGTGCGTCAGTCGTTGCGGTGGTGGCTGAGATCGACGTCATTGCAAGCGGGTTTGCCCCTGGAACAGCCAGCTTGGATTCCCTTGATAATGGATGCCAGTCTTGTGGGCTGGGGAGCCCACTGCGAAAGTCGTTTCGCGCAGGGGACTTGGTCGGCTCAGGAGGCCTCTTGGTCGATCAGCCGTCTCGAGCTACGGGCGGTGCTGCAGGCCTTCGAGTCTTCTGTGGCGGGGCGAGCGGTGCGAATCCTCTTGGACAACTCTGCAACGGTGGCGTACCTCAACCGACAAGGCGGTACAGGAAGCAGAGCCATGGAAGAGGAGTCAGAGATGCTGTTCGAGTGGGTGGAGGCCCGTCTTCTGGCCATTTCAGCGGCACATATCGCAGGAAAAGACAATGTGATGGCGGATTTTCTCAGCAGAGTGCGGGTGGATGCCGGGGAGTGGGAGCTTCACCTGCAGGTATACGCACAAATCATTTGCAGGTGGGGTCGTCTGATCATGGACCTCATGGCAACCTTCAGGCGGCGAAAACGAGTCGGTTTTTCAGCAGACGGAGAGAACGGATGTCCGAAGGCATCGACGCCCTCATTCGGCCCTGGCCGGATTCCGGCCTCCTTTATGTCTTTCCTCTGTGGGCGTTGATAGGCCGGGTGATTCAACGCATAGAAGCACAGCGTGGGAAGGTCCTGCTGGTAGCACCGGATTGGCCCAGGCGGCCTTGGTATGCGGTTCGGCTGCTCGACGGAGTGGCGTGGCGGCTGCCTCCCTTAGTGGACCTACTGATTCAATGGCCGTTGCAGATGCCTCAGGTGGATCGGTTCTCACTTATGGTATGGCCATTGAAAGGGCTAGGTTGAAGAGGAAAGGTTATTCGTTGGCAGTCATTGCCACGCTTCTTCGGGCGCAGAAATCTTCTACTTCGCTCGTGTATGTACGAGTGTGGCAAATTTTTTAAGATTGGTGTTCGAGTCACAGTATTCGGGCGGCAGCAGCCTCCGTTCCAGCGATACTCAGTTTCTTGCAGGATGGTTTTGACAAAGGTTTAGCTGCCAGCTCCCTAAAGGTACAGTTAGCGGCTCTCGCGTGCTACAGGGGTAGGATTCTGGGGGTTCCCCTGGGAGCGCACACGGATGTACAACGTTTTCTTAAGGCGGTGTTCAGACTGCGCCCTTTGCGCAGGGTGGTGATTCCTCCTTGGGATTTGAATCTAGTGTTACAAGCCTTGGTTCGGAAGCCTTTTGAACCTCTTTGCCAGGCGTCTGTTAAAGACCTGACGCTAAAGATGGTTTTTCTGGTGGCCATTTGTTCGGCGAGGCGGATTTCGGAGTTGCAGGCGCTTTTGTGTAGGGAGCCCTTCTTATCTTTTTTGAGGGATAGAGTGGTTTTGAGGCCTGTTCCTTCCTTCCTTCCTAAGGTGGTTTCTCCCTTTCATTTAAATCAGTCCGTTTTTCTCCCCGTGTTTCATAATGAAGTGGCGAACGCGTCAGACAGCGGGTTGCATCGGCTGGATGTTCGACGGGTGCTGCGTCGGTACCTAAAGGTTTCGGAGCCGTTCCGTAAGACGGACCGAGTGTTCGTTCTTTTTGGCGGGGTTCGGAAGGGGGAAGCAGCGGCGAAGTCATCCATTTCCAGATGGATTAAAGAGGCCATTGCATCGGTGTATATTCTACAAGGCCGTGCGGTTCCGTTGGGCTTGCGGGCCCATTCTACCAGAGCGCAGGCGACGTCGTGGGCGGAGCATAGTCTGGTTCCGCCAGGAGATATTTGCAGGGCAGCTACTTGGTTGTCTCTCCATGCTTTCAGTAGGCACTACCGGCTGGATGTGCTGGCAGCCAGGGATTCTTGTTTTGGTTCGGCGGTTTTGTGCGCCGGTTGGCAAGGTCCCTCTCGTTGATAACTGCTCTGTTACATCCCGGATGTGGAGGACTAAACTGGAGGACCGCTCAGGAAATAGAAATTACACTTACCTGGTAATTGTAATTCCTGGAGGGTCCAGTTTAGTCCTCATTCCCGCCCGATAGACAGATTTTATTCTTCGCGGCGCGCTAAGTACGGAAAGAGAGAGTATTGGGTAAGCAAATGTCTTTGGTCCTCCGGGTTGGGGGATCTTTCGCTCTCTCTTGATTGTTAATTTCTTATGGCTACTGCTGTAACTGTCCATTATGTCAGGTAAGGGGGCAGAAGCAACGTGTAGAGTTCTGGCTCCTTCGTTTGGGGAGGGGGTCAAGTTTTTGGTAAAGGGAATAAGTTCTGTTATAGTTACGTATTTCACTCTTGTGTTGCTTCTTTAAGTCTACTTTGTTAATAGTTCACTGGGGGGGTTGATGGGAGCTCCTGCAGTATACATCCTGAGGCGGTAAAGATTCTGATTGGTCCAGTCTCCAGGCTGCAGGAGGAGGTGCACTACCCGGATATGGAGGACTAAACTGGACCCTCCAGGAACTACAATTACCAGGTAAGTGTAATTTCTATTTTACACATCGTCTTGGTTAAAGCTTTTGGCGTGAAACTTCCTTCTTAAACACAGAGCTGGTGTTCTGCACTTCCCTTACATTTCCTTGACTCTGCGAACCAGCCTTGATGTTATAACTGCTGCATAACAGGTATGAATGTTATGGGCCGTCCTTGTTGCTTAGATTGATTTAATCAGCAACAGTCTTATCAATACCCCCCTTTTGTTACCTTTTAGAATTTTAATTTAATTTGCACGGTCTTTGATCGTACTACCATGCATACTTACATGATTTCATTTCGGATGCTCACACTATAAGCAACATATTGCGAATTAAATCTTTTAGTAATGGGTAGTTTTATTGCTCCATTTTAAATAGCTTAGACCATAAACTCCTTAGGCATTCATTATATTACATAAGCTTTTTAGACCATTGTACATGTATTTTTCTTTAGTCTTTAACACAAGAGATTAACGTTTTAATTCTCAGATACTAGGAACATATCACAAAGTAGTGTGTTATTAATCAATTTTGCTTAAGTTTTTATTTTTTACCTTTTAATTATTTATTATTTTATATATTTAGGGGCTTGTTTACTAAGCAGCAGTAGCAGCTTCTGACCAATATCTGAGCTGCGGCCCCAATGAATTCAACGGGGCCGCGGCTCTGATATTGGTCGGAAGCTGCTACCGCTGCTTAGTAATCAAGCCCCTTAGTGTGCCATGAGCACCATACTATTATGAACCAGATCGATTCAAAGTCTTTCCGTACCTTGGGTGGGTCATGTTTCCATCTTCACCACCACTTCACTTTTGAGAGGCCAGGTGATGGGCATTCTAGACACTGCTGATGTTTTATACCTCCTCACAATTCCATAAATGAATGGTCTATGTGAGATGCTGCAACATTTATTTCTGTCCTTTGTTTGTTAGATTTCCTTCATTCCAAGAATTGCATATGGTTCAGCTTGCCTTTTAATAACATCTTCTAGTATGTTCTCTTTCCCACAGCATGTTACTCCATGGGTAAATTTGGAACTCACAGTCACACATAGTTTATTATTTACGTATTATCAATGGCTTTTTATGTGGTTTTACTTATACTTTATGCTTGTTATAATTTTACCATTTATTTGTACTAGTTTGTTATGGTTTCTTATTTAATTAGTTATACATATTTCTTTATATACATTTGTAAAATATCTTTTAATCTTAGTCTGTTTTTACTTCACAATATATGGTTTATGATTGATATAATGTTACATTATTATTCAAACTAATATTTTATTTTATTTCTCATATTTATATTTGTGTATACTTTTATTTTATTTTAATTTATTTTACTTTTCTATTTATTGTTTTGATACAGTTTGTAGTCCCTGACGAAGGCCATGCCAAAACATGGCGTGTCGGGCTTTGTTTCCCAGATTCTGACCTTGTATCTACAATAAAGTCTTTGAACCTCACTCGCTCAGGATTGGTTTTCTTCATGAACCAAGGCCAAGGACAGAACCCACTGCTCAAAGACAGACATAAAAAAGGCATGCTTGATCTTTGCCCAAACCCACCTTTAGGAACCACAATCTTTCTGGGAAAATGTTCTCTGGACAGATGAAACCAAACTTGAGCTCTTTGGCAATGCAGACCAGCAATACATTTACAGGCAAAGAAATTAAGCTTATAAGGGAAATAAAACACCTTTCCTACACTTAAATATGGTGGAGGCTCCATAATGTTGTAGGGCTGTTTTACTACCTCAGGAATTGGAGGCCTGGAATGCATTAAAGCAATCATGAAGTCTGAGAACTACCGAGGTATTTTGGAGCGAAATGTGCTACCTAATGTCAGAAAGCTAGGTCTAGATCCTCCAGCAGGATCATGACCCAAGACATACATACAAAATTACAAACAAATGGTTAAAAAGGAAAAAAATGGACTGTTTTAAACTGGCCAGCAATGAGTCCTCATCTCAATCCAATTAAGAACCTTTGGAAAGAGCTGAAATCTGCCATTGGTAAAAGGACTCCTGAAAATATTCATGAGCTGGAACAAATTGTAGTTGAAGAGTGGGAGAAACTACCAGCAGACTGATATAAGAAACTTACAGATGGCTACAAGAAATGTTTGGAAGCTGTCATCACTGCCAAGGGTTGTGCAACCAAATATTAGTGAAGGGTGCCATAAATCCTGTCCAGGTCATATTTTGTTTTTTTCTCAGAAATTACTATGTCTTAGTTGCGCAGACATTTGTTTTTGTTGTTGTATACCTTTGAACATACTATTAAAATATTATGATGACATACAGTTAGAATATTTCCAATTATTTCTCAAAAGATGGTACACAACATACCTAAAATGCAAGGGTGCCAATAATGTTGACCACAACTGTAGGTAACCCACAGTATCTCTTTGGTGGTGCAAGTTATGCCAAGCCCAGTATGTGGCAAAAGGCAAAAAGCCTCTAGTTTTGTTCATACAAACATGCTTATTTGTTTATGTAGAATTGTTATTCTCTGTGGACAAGCAGAAATGAAGTCCTCACATATGGAATGAAGTCCTCATGTGTGGGTGATGTCACCGATGGAGCCCCAAGCAGGAGCGCTCCCCAGCTTCTGTTGGAAGCTTTTAGGAGACTCTACTACGCCTACACCTGTTTTCCTGCCTGCCATGGCACCATCTTCTCCAGTCTTAATTTTCTGTAGAGCCGCACAGACATGCTTTGGTCATCTGCAGGTAAACATTCCTTTTTCCCCCTTTGGGGGTTGTTTTTCATTTGCTTATCCTTTTCCGCCTACCATCAGTAGCGTCTGGTCCGTCGATCACTGTTATGCTGTCGGTAACCTTTTTTATTTTCTATTTTTGTTGTTCTTGCAACCCGGCTGGCGCCATTGAGCCGTTTGATTTATCCACGGCCATTTTCCCAGACATATTTCTGAAGCCAGCAAGTGGGATAAAAAAATGCAAGTGTGCCTCCAGTGTCTGGGTCCCGATCACCAGCCCTCTTCATGCAGTTTGTGTTTGCAGATGACAAGGAGAGGCCTGAAGGGTCGAGAGAAGCAGAGAGAATCCTTCTGTGGTTAGAGGTCCGATTCAGCATCTTTGGCACCGGCTTCAGTTCCAAAGACCCCTCTAGGGTCTGCCAACAGTGCATCGACATTGAGAGGCTCTTGGGCTCAGTCGGAGCTGAGGGCCTGCAGTGGCCTGGAGCATTGGCCTTTGGTCGGTCTCCACATTGAATCAAAGAAGAACTCATCCTCGACTCCATCAATGTCGAAGGGTGATCCAATCGAGCACTGGGATAAGCCTCACGTGCATTAGCACTGGAGCCCTTCCCAACGTGATTTTGAAAGCAATGGTCACAAATGGCCCATCAGGGAGCCCCGGTGAGAGGAATCACATTCCAGTGTTTTGGAGAGGCACCGACCATCTCCTGATAACTGAGGCCATGCCGATACCCCTGCAGGGATGATGGAGACACTGGTCAAAGCGGCTCAGTCCCTAAGGTCTTTGGAATCGACAACCATGGAGGAATGCCTCTGGGCCCTTGAGGCCCATATGGCAGCAATGCTAGAAAAACAGCAGCCTAGTGCTTCAGTGCCCATGGCGTCGTTACCGCACGTTGTGCAGCCAGTCCTTGAGACACATGCATTTCCTACGGAGCCATTGACATGGAGACGTTGGAGTGATCCGACGCTGGTTCCTAGTGTGCCATTTCGCTCTTGAATGTGTCTGGGTCCGATGTCCCTACAAAACTTCAGAAGAACTTGATGCCTCATCGATCCTGTTGACACTCCCACTCCCCACGAAGTTGGAGGGAGCTCCAGGCATAGTCTCAGAGGTACTTGACTTCCTCTCAGAGTCAGATTCTGATGGCTGGGTGACCAATATGGAATCGGAGACCCTGTCAGAGAGCAGGTCTCCTGAGCTTCTATTGGACCTCTCCCCTCCACACAAATGGCATAAGTATCCTCCAGATGACATGTCCTTCTAGGACTTCGTGAGGGATATGGCCATCCTATTTTTACTGGAGGTGGTGGATGAGCCCAGGGCAGAGGAGCTGGAGATCCTCCAGTACCCTTTGGCCCCAAAAGAGGCAGTAATGGTGCTGGTGCACCGGATCCTACAGAGGCTGCAAATGAGAATATGGGAGAACCCCTTCATGATGCCCACTGTCAGCAGGAGGCTGGATTCAATGCACTGGGTTCAAAATGCCCTCAGGTTTGAAAAGCATCAGCTTCTGCACCACTCCTTGGTTGTGGAGTCTGCTGTAAAGAGAATTAAGAGCACTAAAACGCATTCCTTTGATGCCCCCAAGCAAGGAGGCTCAGACGTTGGACTCCTTCAGAAGGGGAGGTGCTTTCAGAGCTCCATGTTAGTAGTCAAAGTTCTCTTTTACCAGCTATATATGAACATATTCTTGAAGGACATCATGCTTGATCTCGCTGAATTTGGCTTGTTCCTCCCTATGGAGAAATTGGACTCCTATTGTGCCCTTGGGTCCATGGCAAGGACTGTTTGAAGTTCATGGTCTGTTCATCCTACGACACCTTTGAGTTGGCCTGCAGGGCAGCAGTGGTGGGCATTCGGGCCTGCCGGCTTGCCTGGCTCCAGTCTTCTGACCTGCAACAGTCTGTGCAAAATAAGTTGGCAGATGTACCATGCCAGGGAGAGAACCTCTTCAGAGAGCAGTGGAGGAGAAAGCTGGCGACATAGAGAAGAGTACATTACCTTCACCAGGCTCTCGAGGAAAACATCTGATCCCTCTCACAAGAGGTATCAGGGGGTCAGAAAAAGACCTACTATCAGTGAGAGTCCTCAAAACTCTCAGCAGAAGTCACAGGCCCCTCATCTGCAGAACCGAGAGAAACCTCAAGAGGCTCTGTCTGCCCCGCAACCCAAGCTGGGGGCAAGATTTTGACTGGTTCTTTCAGAGCATAGCCAATCTGCCAGTGACCACAGGGGAACCCTCCTGTGGGGGGGGGGGGAGCTCATTCTTTTTGCCCACAGGTGGCCCCTGATATCTTCAGACTTATGGGTGCTGTAAATAATCCAAAGCAGCTACATGTTGCATTTTGCCGAACTGCCGCCCCATCCCCCCCAAGGGTGTTTCTACTCGACCCTCTGCTTCTCTACTTCTTGTAAGGAGAAATCTCCGCCATTCTTGGTCGATCTTGCCATAGAGCCTGTGCCTCTGGAACAGGTCAGGCAGGGGTTTTATTCCAGGTACTTCTTGAACCCCAAGAAGATGGGGGCGGGGAGTTTCAACTCATTCTGGACCTCAGAAACCTCAACACCTTCCTAGTGCGAGAAAAATTCAAGATGGTCTCTCTGGGAATCCTGCTCCCTTATCTTCAAAGAGACGATTGGCTATGTTCCCTGGATCTCAAAGACATATATACTCGCATACCGATCCATCCCGCCCACAGGAAATATCTCTGATTTGCCCTGGGAAGCAGCACTTCCAATATTGAGTACTAGCCTTCAGACTGGCCGTGGAGTCCCGAGTCTTCACACAGTGCCTTGTGATGGTGGCAGCCTATCTCAGGACACATGGGGTCTTTGTCTTCCCTTATCTGGATGACTGGCTCATAAAAAGCATCACTCCAGATGGAGTCTAGTATTCAATACAGCTGACTATTCAGTTGCTCGAGCTGTTGGGACTTTGGGTAGTTGACCACAAACTCCATCTTCAGCCCACCCAGCATCTGGAGTTCATAGGGACTCTCCTTGACATGACTCAAGCACGGTCCTTTCTCCCACTGGACCGTCTTCAGCAATTGATGGCTGTGGTCCGTGACACTCAGCGGAAGCATCAGATAACAGTTTGAGGGATGCTCTATGTTCGGTCATATGGCTTCCACGATGCACATCACTCCCCTGGCTCATCTTGTCGATGAGACAAGCTCAGTGGACTTTGAGTACTCAGTGGAAGCAGGCCACTGGCCACCTCTGGGATTAGGTGGCGGTCACTGTACCTTTTGTCCAGTCTCTGTAATGGTGGTTGGATCCTTGGAATCTACTTAAGGGTCTCCCCTTTCAGAAGGCACCTCCCCAGCAGACACTGACGACAGACACATCCAAGCTGGGTTGGAGTGCACATCTGGATGGCCTTTGTATGCAAGGCATCTGGTCCGAACAGGAGAAGCTCCATCTAATCAATTTCTTGGAATTACGGGCCATAGTGAATGCCCTCAATGCTTTACAGGATTGTCTAGCCAACCAGATTGTTATGATTCAGACCAATCATGTGGCGATGTACTACATTAACAAGCAGGGGGGCACAGATTCGTATCTCCTGTGCTGAGAGGTGGTCCGGCTGAGGAAGTTTGCCATCGCTCACGGTATTTATTTATTTTATTTATTTCAGGTTTTTCTATACCGCGCTCTTTAAAATCAGCTCGGTTTACAGTTAACACAAATTTGTACAGTGCAGGCGGCATCTGCATTGTGCTTACAGGGAACAGGGTTTACAACTTGGCTAACTGGGGGAGCTATGTACAGGCTACTCAGAACAAGCTACTTAGTTAAGAAACTATATACACCGGCGATACAGTCGAGACCGTGGGGGCGGGCGGCAACATGCCCGCTTGTTGGTTATTTACAATGAATTGTATGCTATATACAAATTGTGTGCTATCTACAAGGTTGTGTGCTATCTGCAATTGCATAATGTGTGCCTGGAGGCTTAGTGGTCAGGGCTGGGGCTGAGTGTTGTTGTTTGGTCGAGGGTGCGCTGTTGGGCATTTCCGTCCTGGGTGTAGTGCTGGAGAAAGAGGTGGTGTTTTAGGGCCTTTCTGAATTGGGTGAGCTTGGTTATGGAGCGAATGTTGGGGGGGGAGGGCGTTCCAGCATGTGGGAGCATAGTACATGAAGGCCCGGCTTCGTGTTGCTTGCGAGCACTTTGTTATCTTGCTCGGGATGTTCAGGGTGTTGGCTGCAGCTGACCTTCGGACTCTGTTTGGGGGGGTGGTAGTGATGAGGTCCTTGATGGAGGCGGCGGTAAGCCTATTGATGGCCTTAAACTTCATTAATAGTATCTTGAATGTGATCCTGCAGTGGACCGGCAGCCAATGTAGGCGTTTCAGGATAGGAGTTATATGGTCTCTCCTAGCTGCTCCGTGTAGTATTCTGGCTGCTGCATTCATTGCGAGCTGCAGCGGACTCAGTGTGCTTTTTGGTAGTCCATGTAGGATCGAATTGGCCTAATCGAAATGGGGGATTATTAATGCTTGGTAGACTGCCCGGAAGTCCTCTGGTTCCAGCAGGGGTCTAAGGTGACGGACCATCCTTATTTTGTGGTATATTGCTTTAACGGTATTATTTACGTGCACCTTCATGTCCAACTGTTGGTCTAGGATGACTCCGAGGTAGCGGATCGTGGGTTTACATTGGAGCTCCGCTCCCCTCACCTTCAGCGACACGGGGGGGGGGGGGGAAATCTGGGTTCCTGGAGATGAATAGTGCCTCAGTTTTCTTGAAGTTTATTCTGAGGTTTTGTGTGTGGAGCCATTTGGTCACGGCATCAAAGCAGGTGGTTAGGGGTGAGAAATCTGGATGATCAGTTGAGAAAAGCATGTAGAGTAGTATGTCGTCCACGTATACGAGGCATGAGACATTGAATGTTCGGATGAGTGCGCAAATGGGCTGCATATATACGTTGAAGAACAGTGCAGAGAGTGATGATCCCTGCGGTACACCCTGCTCCTGCTGGAACGGATTAGAGGTCTTGGAGCCAGCGCTTACGTGTTGCCCTCTGTC
Source organism: Ichthyophis bannanicus (assembly GCA_033557465.1). Taxonomy (NCBI): domain Eukaryota; kingdom Metazoa; phylum Chordata; class Amphibia; order Gymnophiona; family Ichthyophiidae; genus Ichthyophis; species Ichthyophis bannanicus. The sequence goes on from CM066048.1 coordinate 69,294,083, forward strand.
CGTGAGGTAAGATCTGCACCAGCTTAATGCCGTGTCCTGGATCCCCTTCTCTTCGAGCCGCCTTAGCAGCAGTTCATGGTCCACGGAGTCGAAGGCTGCGGCAATGTCCAGGAAAATCAAGGCATAACCCCATCTTATGTTATCCAAACCTGTGGTTAGAGTGTTGAAGAAGCTGGTCAGGAGCGTCTCTACTCCGTGCTGTTCTCTGAATCCGTGTTGGCTCGGGTCAAGAGGGGCAGTGGTCTCAATATGGTGTTGGATTTGATGCTGGACGAGTTTTTCGATTATTTTTGCCTTTAAGGGGATGTTCGAGATTGGTCTATAAGAATCCGCCTTCTGGGGGTCGAGTTTGCTGTTCTTTAGTAGTGGTCTAATAGAGGTTTGTTTCAAGCTTCGTGGGAAGGCTCCTGTCGTGAAGGATAGGTCTATGAATCTGACCAGAAAGGGGCTGAGCTCTTTGCGTTGTGTTTTTATCCAGAACGCTGGACACGGGTCATTTGGGGCTGTAGTGCTGTTGATTGCAGTAATGGTGTCCTCAATGTCTCTCGCTGACGGTGTTGAGAAGGTGGCCAGTGGGGTAGGGTGGCTAGTTCTGTACGAGGGTGCAGGTGGTATAGTCTTGTTAGTCTGGATGGATTTCGACTGAAGATAGTCCGCAAATGCTTGTGATTGTGGCGTGCTTAGTTGTGTGGGGGATGGTTCTTTTGTGAGGGATCTCACCAGGTTAAATAAGTCCTGGGGTTTGTTTAGAGAGCGCTGTAGGAGTTCAGCGTGGTATTGCTTCATTCTCTCCGAGATTGCCAGGCGGTGCTTTTCCAGTTGTAGGGTGTAGGTTACCTGGTCAGCAGTGGAGCGTGATCGTCGCCAGCGTCTTTCGAGTGACCTTACATAGTGGAGTGACATTTGTAGCTCAGGGGAGTACCATGGTGCTGTCTTACTTTTCCTTGGACTCTTCTGCCACTGGATGGTGGGCAGTGGCGCTGAGGCTTTCGTTCCAGGCGGTGAGCATTTCCTCGGGGTTAAGGTCTGTGAGGCCGAGCAGAGGCTGGGTTTTACTAATTATCTCTTCTTTGTCGAAAGGCCGGAATTGTGTTCTTGGTGTTGTGTTTCCATCGAGTGTGGGTCGGCTGCTGTTGTGTCCTGGCTGTATTGGCATCTGGAAACTCAGCAGGTTGTGGTCAGACCATGGTACTGGCAGGATGGATAGTACAAATTTGTGGTCTGGGTCTGTGGCCGTCCGTGATGCAAAGATGAGGTCAAGTTTGTTGCCCTTTGAGTGAGTGGGCGCATTGACTATTTGTTCATAGCCCCCAACTCCTTGAGTGCATCGAGGAAGACATTTGCTTGGGTCTCAGGGAGTGCCGGCAGGTTGAAATCTCCCATGATCCAGTTTGGTGTGCGTTGATTCGTGGTGCTGGAGGCTAGATCCAATATCGTTGAGAGGTCGTCTGTAGAGGTGGATGGGGATCTGTAGACTAGGTTGATGGAGCTGTGCTTGTTGGCTATGGAGATGGTGTCGAGGTGTATGGCGCTGCTAGAGGTGGTCTGCTGGAAATGAAGCTCCGATTTTGTCAGGGCGAATATACCTCCCCTCTTTGGTCAGCTCTGTGGCAGGTGTGTGTCGAGTAGTTGGGTGGGATAAGTTGGTTAAGATGACCGCATCGTCATTGGTCAGCCAGGTTTCAGTGACCAGTAAGATGTCCAGGTTGTGGTAAGTTATCAGGTCAGTGATGATGGGCCATTTCTTCCGCACTGAACGGGCATTTGAGGGTGCATTTCAGGTTGTTAGGCTGAAGGCATTCCTCCTGTTGAGGTCTTTTGGGGTGTTGGAGTGTAACATAGAATAGATGAGGGTGATGAGTGGCTTTGGATTCTGCTACCGTTTGGTGGGGAGTGCCCGACCATCTCTTACCTGAGTTCCATAGAACTGGTATGGAGTTGTGGGTGGTAGTGAGGAAGAGGGCATTGTGAAGTAGGCTGGCAAGTAGGTAGCAGCTGGCTAGTGTCACGGGGGGAGGGTGCCATGTTGGTTGCGTGGGTTACTGGGTGTGTTGTTACTGCGGGTCAACTGTGTGTTGTGCTTGCGTGTCACTGTGAGAGACAGTGTTTTCGATTCTGGTGCTTACACGTGTAGCCCTTCTAGGTGACCTCTATGGTATGCACAGGAATCACTTCAGTACTTATTGGGTGGCAAAATCAAGACAGCAAGACATCAGGAACTACTGCTTCTAGCTGACAAATACAGACAAAAACAATGCAACGTTCTTAGGGGGACAATCTATAGACGGTTCAGGGAGAACTATCCTAGCAGTTAAGTTTGGGTTTATTCGGCTAATAGTTACGCTGCCGCGATAGTCTGGTTACTGCCTTGTCGACTGTCTGTGAGGTTTGTTGATTCTGGTTGCATCAGTTAGTGGACCGCTAACCGCTGTGTCCTTGCCTGCTGTCACTTTACTAATTCTGGGGAGTCATACTGTACCATGCCGGGATTGTTCTGCCTCTTGTGCGTGTTTCTGTGTTAGCTGAATCTGTGACTAAAGGGCTGTTACTCACGTTGGATCTGGTCTTGGATCCGGAAGGTTGACCAATTTGCCGTCCTGGACAGTTGAGTACTCTATGGGATTGGCCTCGGTCTCCCACCTCAGGGCCATGCCAGAGGGCCCTCTGGTGAGGCCCACAGGCACGGGCGCGCTGCATGGCGCTTTTTTTTAAATCCTGGCCGACTGCCACGATTGGGCAGTTCGGCCCGAAGCTGAGGCTCGAGGCGGGTGGGCGGAGCGATGGTCCCGGCGGCTCGATCCCTCCTGGGAGAGCTGCACGCGGGATGGGCGGCACTGGAAAGGGTCCTGCGATGGATGGTGCTTCTTTTTAAATCCTGGCTGACTGCCCTGATTGGGCAGCTTGGCCCGAAGCTGAGGCTCGAGGCGGGTGGGTGGAGCGATGGTCCCGGCGGCTCGATCCCTCCTGGGAGAGCTGCACGCAGGACGGGCAGCGCTGGAAAGGGTCCTGCGATGGATGGCGCTTCTTTTTAAAACCTGGCCGACTGCCCCGATTGGGCAGCTCGGCCCGAAGCTGAGGCTCGAGGCGGATGGGCGGAGCGATGGTCCCGGCGGCTCGATCCCTCCTGGGAGAGCTGCACGCGGGATGGGCGGCGCTGGAAAGGGTCCTGCGATGGATGGCACTTCTTTTTAAATCCTGGCCAACTGCCCCGATTGGGCAGCTCGGCCCGAAACTGAGGCTCGAGGCGGGTTGGCGGAGCGATGGTCCCGGAGGCTCGATCCCTCCTGGGAGAGCTGCACGCGGGACGGGCGGCGCTGGAAAGGTATGAAGTTAAGAGTCAACTATCTGCCTGGGGAGCAGAATTCTCAGGCATGCCAATTGAGCCGTGTTCTCTAGCTGCGTGAGTGGACTCAATAGATCTGTTCACCACTCCACACAACACCCAAGTGGATCACCTCACACAGCAGGCTGGTGCCAAATTCTTTCCTCCTGCACTGGGGGAAGGTCCTGCTATACATTTATCCTCTCATACGTTTCATAGCTAAGACCTGCTGAAACTCCAGGCCGCCAGGGGTATGATAATCTTCATTGCGTCATATTGGCCCAGACAGCCGTGGCTCTCCCTTCTGCTTCAGCTGTTCTGGTGAGAGCTCTTGCAATTGGGCTCTGCTCCAGACCTTATTTCAAAGAAGGAAGGGATGCAGCTCCACCCCAATGTCTGGTCCTTTGTCCTCATTGTGTGGAAGTTGAGCAGCTAGTCCTATCTGAGCTTAATCTGCCCAACAGAGAGACTGGAGGTTTTGTTGGCCTCTAGGAGAGCCTTGACGAGAAGATCTTATGCTTTCAAATGGAGGAGGTTCACTTCCTGATGCACTGACCGGGCACTGGACCCCTTTTCTTGCTCTGTCCATCAACAGGCTGCTCGAGTACCTCCTGCATCTCTTGGAGTCGGGTTTCTCCAACTCGGTCATGGTCCACCTCAGTGCAATTGGGGCCTACCATCACGGTTCGAAGGGGAAGTCCACATCTGCTCAGCCTTTGGTGGTTTGCTTCATGCTGGGCTTGCTCATTGCTAAACCCTTCAAGCTGCCATCAGTGGCTTGGGACTTCAGTGTGGTTTTGGCACAGCTCAGGTCAGCTTCCTTTGAGCCGCTCGCTTCCTGCCCTCTGAAGTTCTTGACCTGGAAGGTCTTATTTCTGGTGGTGGTTACCTCGGCATGCTGTGTTAGTGAACTCCAGGCTCTAGTGGCTCACCCACCGTTTACCAGGTTCCATCATAATAGAGTGGCCTTTCACACTCATCCGTGATTCCTCCCGAAGGTGATGTTTGTTTTCCATCTTAATCAGTAAATAGTTCTGAAAATTTTCTTCCCCAGGCCTCACACCCATAGAGGGGAAGCGGCGCTGCACATACTGGACTGCAAGCAAGCCTTGGCTTCTACCTAGAGTTGACATCCACCGAAGTTCCATCAAACTGTTTGTCTCTTTTGACCCCAGCATGCTAAGGACTGCTGTTTCCAAACATACTCTTTCCATATGGCTGGCAGATTGTGTCTCTCTCACTTATGCCTAGACTGGCCTGAGCCTTGATAGCATGTCACTGCTCACAGCATCGGAGCCATGACTGCATCGGTGGCCATCTTGCACTCGATCCTCATGGAAGAGATCTGCAGGGCTGCAATGTGGTCATTGGTCATATCTCACTATTGTCTGGATGGGGATTCCTGACGCAACAGCAACTTCAACCAGTCTGTACTCCGACATCTGTTTGGGATTAGTGTCCAACTCCATCCCACCAAGGTCCTTTTGTCCATCCAGGCAACCAAAAAGAAAAATTACCAGAGTGCATGAGTGCTGATAAATGAATCTGTATAGTGAAGATAATTGAATCAGATGAGTCCCCTTTGGGGACTACCATTGCTGTACATAATTGGTTCTCCAGTGGTGCCCCTGTTTGGACTTTTCAGCCTCCTCAGTTTTCAGTAGCCTGTAGCCTGGGAGTTCCATATGTGAGGGCTTCATTCCTGCTTGTCCACAGAGAAAAGGTAGTTACTCACCTGTAGCAGGTGTTCTCTGTGGACAGCAGGAATAAGTCCTTACAACCTTCCCACCTCCCTGAGGAGTTGTCTTCTGCTACAGCTTTGCTATCATTCTGGAGAAGATGGTGCTGCAGCAGGCAGGAAGACAGGCGCGATGGAACCTCCCAAAAGCTTCCAATAGAAGCTGGGGAGCGTTCCTGCATATGGGGCTCAGTCGGTGACGTCACCCATATGTGAGGGCTTCATTCCATATGTGAGGACTTATTCCTGCTGTCCATGGAGAACACCCGCTACAGGTGAGTAACTACCTTTTTTTGGTCCATGCCCAATTCTTTGATTGGTCAGCTCCAGGTAACTGGATGAATTAAAACGCAGCTTTTAGTAGATGGCCCACCTGCACAATAGGGTCCGTGGAGAGAGATGGAATCCAGAAGCAGATGACCAGTGTCCCAATACATTGTTGCAACTTCCAAGGTCTGTGAAGAAGCGCTCAGCCTAGGGAAAAGCTTGAAAGTCCCATTGTCAGCATGTAAGCAGAACAGAAAACAATGATTTTCAGTATCCATGCATACAGTATATAGCAGGAAGTGATTCTAGAGCATCAGCAGGTCTGAGGCCTATGTAGCAGGAGTCCATGTTGTTTGGTTCAGGAGTTTGATTCTGTAGGTCACAGACAGGCTGCAGACATTATCCCTCCAGTCCCTGCAAAATGGCACATCTTTATCTTCAGAGTGAATGCCATTTTCTACTATCCTCTGTTGCCTCCTATTCAACCAGTTTCTAATCCAGTCAGTCGTTTTAGGGACCATCCCAAACATACTCAGGTTATTTAAAAGTCACCAATATGGAACGGTGTCAAGGGCTTTGCTGAAACCTAAGTATACCACATCTTGTGCTCTTCCTCATTCATCTCCAGGATGCTCGCCTCTTGTCCCTGACCTTTGACAGGGAGGACTGAGAAGAACACCACCTGTACACTTAATTGTTTCACCTTCTCTCCCAGAATCACAGTCACTTTTGATATGCTCAGGTGGGAACTTATCAGTATCATTTGTACCAACATGGATTTTGAGCATTGGATAATATAATCAGTAGGTTTGAGTAGTCTTGGAAAACTCTTAGTAACGTCTCGAATTTTGGCATTAGACAGATAAAACACCAACTAGTACATCATGGCTGAATGGCAGATGGATGCCTTTGTACCCCTCAGAAGGGAGTCACCAATCACTGTTACCCTTTGCTTCACAGTGGTTGCCAATTCTACAGCTTTGGGGTTTTCAGCTGTGATACCTCCTGTTTTTGGGATGATGTTGCCTTTTCCACTTCCAGGACTGCATATCAATGACTCAGTTCTAGGGAAAGTGAAGACAGGATGCTGAGTTTACAGGCTCTGGTGATTTGTGTACAGCTGTCTTCCTTTCATCCAGTGTTCTCTTCCCTTCTGGTGGGGATCTTAAATTCCTCTAGAAGCATTTTGTCAATGCTCGTACCTCTCATCACAGATGCTTCTTAGCCTTGCCATCTTCTCTTTCAGTTCCTCAACTTGTTTCGTGAGGGATTCAATCTGCAGGCATTTTTCTCACTGAATAAGTTCCATGCTCTAGATCTGGTTGTCCATCTCGACTGATGTAGAAGGGTAATGGGGCAACAGCTTTGGCTCCACGATGGTTTCCCAGCCATATTTGTACTGTTGGAGCTGTGGTACCTGTTATTAATCAAAGACCCTTAAAATATACTGTGTTGAATTATTTCCGCAGAGAACCTAAATTTAGCTTATATCTTTAACTCCCTAATCTGCCTACCCCAAAATAAAACTATTTAATTTAGCCCTTTGATTGGGGGATCTAATCTGTACAGGAAGATTCCACTTTGGAGTTGGTGGGAAGGGAGGGGTCTAATGCCTCAGTAGTGCTGTGGCTTCAAAGAATATTTTCTACCTTCCCTTTTGTTTGAAAAAGAAAAAAAACAGCAGCAAAACAAACAGCCTTGCTTAAAACAGAAAAATCCCCTTCTGTAAACAGCTACAAAAAATAAACCAGTAGCTTAATTAGTAAAAAAAATGTTACCTAACAAAAATTGCCCTCTTTCAGGCAGAAAACGTTTAGTAAAAGTCACAGAATTACCTTGCTTGAAATTAAGCCCTTCCAGAAAAAAATACAGCATCTGCACTAATAAATAGAAGCATCAGTACCAAATGACTATTCTGCATTATGTGTGGAGTACCAACAAATATATCAGAGATTAGGAAAATATAGCGGAAAGATACAGAAATTGTCACAGTTGTATTGGATGCCACTGGCTGAATTAAAAAGAATTTTCAAGCACATCTGAGTAACTTAGTGGTTAGAGCAATACCCTAGGACCCAGGAGATTGTCATTCGATTCCTACTGGCACTCCTTGTAGCCTTGGACAAGTCACTTTACCCTCCCTTGCCTCGGAAGAAAAGGCCTAGCAATCTACTTCTGGTCATACCTTGCCAAGAAAACCCAGGGGCTGCTGTATCATTAGTAGTTAGCATTGACTTGATGGCACTTAAAAAAAGAAACAAAAAAACTCCAGGAGGCGGCTCTCTTTAGAACAATACAAGTACTGAGATGAGCATTAGAAGTGAATCTCAGAGATTGAGGCCATGGATGTCTTGCGAACCATTTCATTTATGTTTTCTGGTACCCCACCTAGGATTTTAGATAATTATGAGCTATAAATGTTTCCCTCTGGTCCATGACGTTGTGACCACCAAAAATTGACTCTGCTGCCGTGCTCCAGAATCAACTGCACTGATACTAGCGACCAAATAATATATTACTAAATAAAGATGTTCTCTGGGAACAAGCAGGAAATCAGTCTTCACATATGGGTGATGTCGGCACTGATGGAGCCCGCGTGGTACCTCTCCCCAGCTTTCAAAGAAAACCTTTGGGAGATCCACCACACATGTGTGGCTGTCTTCCCACCCGAGGGTGCCAGCTTGCCTCAGTCTTCTTTTTTTCCCAGAGAGCCCATCGGACATTCGTCTGCACCCTGGAAAAGGTGCATTGTTCTTTTTTTCTCTTTTATCAGGTCTTTTTGCTCTTTGAGGTCATTTTCCTTATTTATTTATTTTATTTTTATTTACATTTCTTATATACCGCACTATTTGCGATCAGCGCGGTTTACATAGAACAAACAGTATCCGACAATAAAACAAGAGTCAGGTCATTACAATGAACAGGAGCTGTAAACTTGGATAACAGGAATCCTCGCGCTCTCCCTGACCAGGATATTTGAGTTTGATCTTATGGGTGCCGTCTTCTATGCCATGTCTTCAGCCAGTGGGTTCAAACAGTGCAACCACTGTGGCCACACCATGTCCTGCACAGACTCACACGACTGCTGCCTCCGTTGCCTTGGTGCGGACCACGATGACTCCTTCTGTGGGCTCTGTCAGAAAATGACGAGCAAGGGATGGAAGAACCATATAGTGCAGTAAGAATTTAAGTTTGGGAAGACCTCCATTTTGGGCCCGGTGCTGCTCGTGGAGCCAACACCTTCAGGGGCCGCCACGGTGGTCTCAGCCTTATAAGATGGCCATGCCCGTTCTGAACCCCGAGGTTGCGGGAGTTGGACAGGGGATCCTCCTCTGAGGGCTGTCCCCCGAAGAGCCGGACATCATCAGTGGCATCCTCTAGCGATGATGCCGGAGCTGTGGGTAAATTCCAAGCTCAACAGCATTGAAGTCTCTGGCATGATGCCGAGGGCGATTGCCAGGAGCAGCCCTCCAAGCTACTCCAGCAAGAGAAAGTGCCATCAGCGTCTAGAGATCAACCTCAATCTCCAAAACCCATCCTTATCAAGGATACCCCCTTGACGGAGCTGGCATCGGGCCTGAAGCCCTCTGTGCCCATGCTGGTGGCTGCGGAGCTTTCTGGCATCGAGGTCAGAATTGCTGGCCCTCGAGCGCAGCATCACTGCTTTCTTGGCCCAGCAGCATGGACCGATGCTAGGTTCCTCCGGGTCATCTGTCCCGACCACCAGCCCCTCCACTGTGAGAGCATCTCTGGAGGTCGTGGGAACTGATCCTCGGGTGCTTTCGGCTTCAAGACAATTCCAGTCCCCATTCTTGGTCCCGCTCGGGGTGGAGGACTTCGGCCAGCGCCTCCGGTTCAGACTGCAGGGGCTCTGGGGCCTCGTGGCTCCGAGGCCCGAAGGATTCTCAAGGTCTCCCCAGACTCTGAATCGGACTGGGAGACTGATGATGAGTCCCCCGATACCCGCCTCCATTGGGATGTCCCTTTGGACCCCTCCCCTCCGGAGGACCAGTGCAGGTCCCACTCCTGAGGACCTCTTCTTTTTGGAGTTTGTTTGGGACATGGCAAAGGCCTTGGCTTTTATCACAGAGTCCAAGGAGGAGCCTTGGGCAGAGGACCTCGAGATCCTTCAGAACAAGGCCCCTCTGAAGGAGGCACTTACGGTGCCAGTTCTCCCCATCCTGGAATGGCTTCTCTTTCGCATGTGAGAGACCCCGGTCTTGGTACCGATTTGTGAACAGGCGGTTCGATACCATGCACCAAGTCTGCAGGAGTCCCGGGTTCCAAAAGGCACAGCTGCCTCATAAGTCCATGGTGATGGAGTCGGCCATGCGCCGGATTAAAAGCCAAAAGATGCATTCCTCGATACCCCCCGACAGGAAGGCCTGCTCCATGGGCAGAAAGTGCTACCAGGGCTCGATGCTGATCTCCCGGATCTAGGCCTAGCAGCTCTATATGGCTCCCTATCCATTACCGCACTCAGTTCAAGCTACTTATCTTAACACACAAATGCATTCACTCTGCTGCTCCTCCTTACCTTTCCTCTCTCCCTATATCCCTCCTGATGATCTCTGTTCCTCTTTTGCCTTCTTTCTCCCTATGCTGCTCTCTTCTTCGGCAAACTCCAGGCTTCATTCCTTTAACCTTGCAGCTCTATTTGCCTGGAGCAACCTTCACCTGTCCTTGCGTCAAATCTCCTCCTTCACCCTCTTCAAGTCCAAGCTCAAGACTCACCTCTTTGAGGCTGCTTTTGATTCATAATTCCCCTCTCTTGTGTTTCAGCTCCTTATTCCTATTGTATTATTTTGTCCTGTACATTCGTCTTTTAGATTGTAAGCTCTATGAGCAGGGACTGTCTACTTATGTGTCTGTACAGCGCTGTGTACACTTGGTAGCACTATATAAATGTTTAATAAAAATATGTTCTTGTGAGACATGGCAAGGAAGCTCGCTGGGGTTTTAGCTGGGCTGGTAGAAGAACCTCTTCAGTAGTTTCGGACCCTGACCTCGACGGTCATGGAATGCTCCAAATTCATCACTTATGCAGCCTATGACAGCTTCGAGTCTGTGGCCAGAGTAGCTGCGGTGGGTATTACTGCCCGCTTCCAGGCCTGGCTACAGTCCTCCAACCTGGAGCAATGGATGCAGGACAAGCTGGTTGATGTTCCATTTCAGGGGGAGAATATCTTCGGCAAGCCCATGACAGACAAGGCTACCGAGCTAGAGTCTGAGTTCCTGACAAGGACCAGGCTCTCCAAGAAAACCACTGACCCTTCCTGATGGAAGGCTTCGGGGGAAAAAGCCTCTTTACCCAAAGAAGTGGAAGGCTTATGGAAACTGCCCCCAGTACTTGGCCTTCCGGGCTCCCCAGCAGGGCAAGGGACCTCCAACAGATCAACTTCCTAGAGCTCCGAGCTATCACCTAAGCTCTGTGAGCCTTTCAGCACCACCTGCAGAACCAAGCCGTTCTGATCCAGGCAGATAATCAGTTGGCGATATTCTACATCAACACGGGGTCATCCCTCCTATGCTCAGAAGCAGTCCATCTCGGCACTTTTGACAATGAGAGCAGGATGCTCCTCAGGGCAGTGTACCTCCCCAGCCAGGACAAATGTTCTAATGGACTGTCTGAGCCAGGTTCTTCAGTCCCATGAGTGGCGGCTTGACCTGCGGGTGGCCAACTGACTGTTCCGCCTTGAGGCCATTCCGTGATGGATCTCTTTGCCAACCCGGCCAATGCTCAGCTGGCCTGCTTCTGCTCCAGAGCACCACACCCCTCCTGAGTAGCTGTCGATGCCTTTCTCATTCCATGGACGGAAGGCCTCCTTTATGCTTTCCCTCCCAGGCTGCTTATTGCTAAGACCCTCTTCAAGGTCCAGCTCAACCGGGTCATCCTGATCCTCCTAGCCTCGCTGCTCCTCAGTCTGCCTCAGGCAGCCCCAGTCCCCCTGTGAAGCAATCTGGACCTGCTTTTGTAAGAGGATGGCTCTCTCCCGCATCCCAACCTGGGGTCCCTGGCCCTGACGGCCCGGTTGTTGAGAGGCCTTTTGCAAGGACTCCACCCGGTGGGCATATGCCTTCAAGTGGTGTCACTTCTCGCTTTAGTGTGCGGAGAAGAGTGCCATCCCTTTCTCCTGTTCTGTCCAGCTGGTGCTGCAGCATCTGCTACACCTGTCTAATGATGGTGTGAAGTCTAACTCCATCAGGGTTCACCTCCGTGTGCTATCGGCGCAACATGACCTCATCCAGGGGCCCCTCTCGTTCAGCCTCTCATGACTCACTTCCAGAGGGCCTCTTGCTCTCTCAACCACCCATTCTTCCGCCAATAGCAGCGTGGGATCTCAATGTGGTCCTCTTGAAGCTCATCGCTCCACCCTTTGAGCCTCTGGCTTTCTGCCACCTCAAGTATCTGTCCTAGAAGGTGGTCGTCTTCATGGCACTCACGTCTGCCCGCAGGGTCAGTGAACTCCAGACACTGATGGCTTATGCCTCCTACACCAGGTTTCATAGGAACAGGGTGATGCTCCAGACACACCTTAGGTTCCTTCCTAAGGTGGTCTTCCTGTTCCACCTCAAGCAGGCATTGGCCTATTATTTAGAGCGGACCAAGCCCCATTGCTGCTCCTCGCAGCTCTTCATTTCCTACAACCCTAATCGCTTGGGCGTAGCAGTCTCCAAGTGTACTCTGTCCACCTGGGTGGCATACTGCATTGCCTTCACCTGCGGTCAGGCTGGTCTTTTGCTGGAGTGTCACAGCGCACAGCGTCCGGGCTATGGCAAACCTCCACTCAGTTTCCTTGATGGAGATCTGCCGGGCCGCCAACTGATACTCAGTTCACACCTCGCATTGCATTACTGCCTGGAGGAGGAGTCCTGGCTAGCTAGCACCTTCAGTCAGGTAGTATGCTGTCATTTGTTTGGGGTTTAAGGCAACCTCTGCCCTCTGGCCCTTCTGTGTGTCCAGGCTACTGGAGAGCTGGTTTCCCTGTTCGATGCTGGGGTCACTGCTGAGGTCTTGTGACCGAACTGTACTCTTACTGTTCCTCACAGTTTGTTTTATGGGGGCCGCCCCATGGCTTACAGGTTTTTTTTTTGGTAGCCTGTAGCTAGGGGTTACCATATGTGAGGACTGACTTCCTGCTTGTTCCTGGAGAAAGCGTAGTTACTCACCTATAAAAGGAATTCTCCAGGGGCAGCATGAATCAGTCCTCACAACCCTCCCTCCTCCTTGTGGAGTTGATTTTCTTTTTTTTTTGCCATCTTGAGCTATGTCATTATACTGAGGGAAGATGGCACCCTTGGGTGGGAAGGCAGCCACGCATATGTGGTGGATCTCCCAAAGGCTTTCTTTGAAAGCTAGGGAGAGGTTACCGCGCGGGCTCCATCAGTGCCATCACCCATTTGGGAGGATTGATTCCTGCTGTCCCTGGAGAACACCTGTTACAGGTGAGTAATTACGCTATCTCACATGCAGCCCCATCATTCTGTTCTCATGGCTGCATGTGAGATCATTTCCTTTTTTGGGAGTGGGAGGAAGAGTTGGAGAGTTGGAGAATCACCCAGGCTGCCAGCAAGGAACTTGAAAGAACTTTGCTGAGGAGTTGCATCACTCACAAGATTGTGTGATGACTACATTTGAAGACAGCGTAATTAAATTAAACAGAGAAGAGGTGTGAGAGTTTTACATAAGAAATGCCATAGTGAGTCACACCAAAGGTCCATCAAGCCCAGTATCCTGTTTCCAAGGGTGACCAATCCAGGTCACGAGTACCTATCAGCTTCCCAAAAAGTAGGCAAATACCATGCTGCCTATTCCAGGGGTAAGCAGTGAATTTCCCTGGTCCTCTTTAATAATAGTTAATGGACTTTTCCTCCAGAAACGTGTCCATAACTCTTTTAAATCCATCAATACTAACAGCTTTTATTACAGCCTCCGGAAATAAATTCCAGAGTTGTATTATTCACTGAGTGAAAAAAATATTTTCTCTGATTAGTCTTAAATGTGCTACATTGTAGCTTCATTGTGTATCTCCTAATCTTTCTACTTTTTGAAGGGTAAGCAACCGATCTACATTTATCTATTCCACTCCACTCATTATCTTATAGACCTCTATCATATCGCCCCTCAGCAAGTTGAAAAGTGTGCACTTACAGTGTACAGTGTTTCCTCCATTTGCAGAATCAGGCATGTGGAGGGTACAGGTTTGTGTGTGTGTGACATGTGGACTGTCAAGGGGCTGCGTGCATGTGTCACTGGAAGTTCTGAGGCATGTGTGTGCTGTTGTCTTGTTCTTGATGGTTCTGTGCATGTATGTGCATCGGGGGGGGGGGGGATGTGTGAGCATATGTGTGTATGGGGGTGTGTATCTGTATGTATTGGAGTGGTGGGTGGATGTCTGTACTTTCCCTGTCCTCCTTCACCTACTCCTTGTCTCTCACCCTCTTGCACTATGCCCATTTCCTATTCTTCACATCTGTCTCTCACACTCTCCCTTGTTTCCCTCCACCCCTGCATGTATTCGCCCTTCCCTACTAGCCAACTTTGCACTCTCTCAGGCCTTTCACACCCTCCCTTGCCTTCTCCCTTTATGCATTCATGGTCTCTTCTCCTTCTCCCCTCTAACCCTGCTCCTTCCTTTGTGTTCTACCATTTTCCTTATCTTTCACCCTTAGTACAACTCCTTCCCTTTTGCCCACCCTTTTCTTTCATGCTAAATCTGTCTCTTCCCTTAAGCTCCATCCCTCACCCACCCTTTCTTTTAAGTTCCCCCTTCTTTCAGCATTGACCTCTCGGACTGCAGCCCTGGCACTGTGGCAGAATTAAATGAAGGAGATAGAGGATACTAACTTGATGCTATCGATGCACTGGTAATTCAGTTGATGCTAGGAGACAGAATAGGACTGATTGATTTACCAGGTGTATCAGCAGCATCGGGTGAGTCATCATCCAGCAATACACACCTCTTCTTTTTTTAATTCAGTTACCTTAAAACAATGAGTTTTTTGAAGTTGCTTGCAGGCAGCCTGAGAAATACTCGGAGTCCTCTGGGAAAGTTCCTCCTTGAGGATTGCCTGTGAGGAACTTCAAAGAAACTCTGACATTTGAAGGTAAATGAACGAAAAAGAGAAGCGGTGTGTGCTGCTGGATGATGATTCGTCTGATGTTGCGATATACCTGGTATTTCAATCAGTCCTACTCTATCTCGTAGCATTGACTGAATTACCGGTGCATCAACAGTCTAATGTGAGGATTCAATCCCTCCTTCATTTAAATCTACTGCAGTGTCACCATCCCTAAAATTCTGCCATGCTAGGTAGCCACCTAGTTTGCCTAGTGCTAGGGCCAGCCCTGCTGAGGTTCATTCCTGTCCTGCACAAAATTAACACATTTGGAGCCAGAAAAAAGTCTTAGTTCTCATCCCACCTTTCTTTTCTCTAGGATGTCTAGGAATTTACCTTTCTTTACTCCTCTTCCATGCAGCACTACTGCAAACTGTACCTTTTTCTTCTGTCAACCCTTGTCTGTCTGTATCCATCGATATATGCAGGAGGAATTTTCAGAAGCTTTTTACCTGCCCAGATAGGCTTTTTTCCCCCACGTAAAAGTACACACGGGGATAAACAACAAATGTTATTTTACCTGGGAAAAAAGAAGGCGGCCTTGAGGAAACAATGCAGCTAGTACTTTGCAATAATGTCTGTGTTTCTCTTGTGATCATTGGGAGGGGATATGTAAAGGCAAACCGTGTAAATGCTGGTTAGCGTGATATTCAGCCACACTGACACGGTCAGTGCTGCTGGATATTCGCGGGTGCCACACTATGTGGTTAGCATCAGGACATGTCATGAGCATTCTGGGGTGGAGCAGAGGCGGCACCCACCGCTAACCGGGTAACAGCGATATTGAGCCGCTGCCTTGTTAGCGACCCACGAATAAAGATAGGCATGGCAAAAGCTGGCCTATTTTTACCCACAGGAGCTAACTGGGTAGTGGCCTCAATATCGCCGCTACCCAGTTAGCTTCCGGGCTGTACGGCGACTCCGATATTCAATGCCGGTGGCCGGATATAGTCCCGGCAGTGAATATCAGGGGTTAAATTTCAGTGGTGACAGCTATGCACTTTAGAAGCACCCGCCGCCGCCACTGAATGTACCCTCACTGTTCTTGTATGAAATTCTTTAATCTCCAGGAACAAGCAGGAATTTAGTCATCTCCAGGAACAAGCAGGAATGAGTCTTCACATATGGGTACGTCGGTACCGACGGAGCCTGCACGGGAATGCTCCCCAGCATCCAATCAGAAAGCTTTTGGGAGCATCCCTCGCGCCTGCGCACTGCCTTCCCGCCTTTTCCACTGCCTCTTCTCAGTTTTCGTTTTTCCGCGGAGCCGGCAGGACGTCCTCCTGTCACCGCAGAAACTTTTTTCTTTAAATTCTTTATTTCTTGTTTTCTTGTGGTCGCAGCTGTTTTTCCCGCCGCCACAGGTACCGCTGGTGGGTTTTTCTTTTCTTTTTCTTAAACTCAGAGAGATTTCTCCCTCTGTTTCTGTCTTAACTTTTTTGGGCCTACAAGGCCTCTCCATCATGGAGCCGCCTTCTCCTAAGAAGTGCCTTCACTGTGGAAACACAGTTTTCTTTTTAGACTCCAATGCCTGGTGGCTAACCTGTTTGGGTCCTGACCCTTTTTCCCCTGATCAATCAGGCTGCAAAACTGTGAGAAGAACTTCCCTCGATACCGTTTTCCCTCCCGGAGTGAGGGCACCGGCCTTTTCTTCTCTTCAGGATCAGGTAACCCACAAACAGTCTGTTAAGACTAGCCAATCCTTGAGTGGTAGATCTCATGCCAAGCATGATGACGGCTCCGGCCTTGCCCTCAAGAACCCATTGGCTTTAAAACTCCGGGCTCCAAAGCATTTCAGGGGTTTCAGGTTGTTCCTGGGGCTCACCCCTCACAGAACATACCTGAGCCATGCTCGGTGGTGGCATCCGCTTCGAGCGGTACCGATACCCCGGCATCGGCACCGGTGTTGAGTGTTCCACTCTTCACCAGGAATCGTCATCTGGCGTCCTCGGTACCTTCGGGACCGATCGATACGTTCCAGATTGACTTTCCTGTATCTGAGCCATGCTCGGGGGTGGCATCCGCTTCGAGCGGTACCGATACCCCGGCATCCGCACCGGTGTTGAGTGTTCCACTTTTCACCAGGAATCGTCATCTGGCGTCCTCGGTACCTTCGGGACCGATCGATATGTCCCAGATTGACTTTCCTATATCGACAACATCGCTGATACCACCACCGACGTCGGTACTCTCTAGACATGCATCGATAGACTCGCTCCCTTCGATGCCGAGTCTGGAATCGATATCTAGTCTAGATGATTCGGTACCGACGCGTCTCGGAACCGACCCTTTTTTTTTTTTTTTTTGAAACTTTATTTATATATAAACCATCATATACATAACTTTCGACAGAAGCAAACCATATGTACAACACGCCGTAGCAGAGTGGGTTCTTATCTCCGCCACGGCACAAACCACAAACAGTCATGTATATATAACAGAGCTCAAATCGCCCGCAGTTATTATTCAGTTTTAGGTAGACATTAACTCTAGGGTGCCCCCATTAACCTCCCCCACCACCCCCCTCTACCTCCCCCCCCCCTCGTCGTCGCAACCCTTAATCCCACCCAGCTCAGTATCCTATATGTACAATTTCATTCCGGCAGCGGGGGCTTAAGCTCTGAATGTAGGGTTCCCATATTAACATAAAAGTGGACCAACGCTTCACGGAGCCTCGGGCCCACCAACGCTCGGCAAGCATCAGCTGATGGAAGCCATTGCGCCACTCCAAGAACGTGGGTGGGTTTGGATCCCTCCATCTGTGGAGAATCAGGCCCTTCCCCACCAGACAGGCTTTACGTACCAATAACCGCTCCCATCTCCCCACTGGCAGGGTTGGGTGCAATTGATCTAAAATGACTAAAATGTTTGTCCATGGGAATCGTTGCTGCAGCAACTCCGTTAGGTATCTGCGGATGCGAGACCAGTAGGGAAGGATGCGCCTGCACTGCCACCACATGTGCGTCAGGGTGGCCAAAGGTAAAGAACATCTAGGACATGACCCGTCCTGTGTGATATGACTCCTCAGCGCTCGCCGAGGCGAAAAATGCACTCGTGTCAGGGCTTTATATTGAACTTCCTTCCACCTCGCTCCCCCTACCAGGGTTGTTATCCGCCCTACTGCTGCACAGATTGTGCCGGGGTGCACCACCCGCCCTAATTCCTCGGCCCACGCCGTCTCCACCCTCCCATAATCCGGTTGTACCCCGAAACACTCCAACCGAGACTTCAGTCCCGCTATCGCTAGTGGCGCCTCGCCCCCCAGGTCAAAAAATTCGAGGAGCTGCGCCGATCTGTCCCCCCCCAGTTCCCCTTGGGGCAGCTGTGCCACGTAATGAGAAAGCTGGAGGTACGCAAAATATTGAGTAGGGGGTAATTGAAACTCCTCCCGGATGGCGGAAAACGGCTTACATTTGCCCGTTAGGTCCACTACATGTCCTAGGGATCGTATTCCCTGTCGATACCATACCTGAAACGCTTTAGTGTCGGATCCCGGCAGAAAGTGCACGTTGCCCCGAATGGGGAGCCAGCTAGACACCTGCCAATTCCTTCGCCAAAAACTATTTAATTGTCGCCAAGTACGGCGCATCGCGTTTAACAAGACGTTTCGTGTAAGGCATGTAGGCAGTAGGGCACTGTCCGCATGTAGGACCCCCATCAGGGAGAGGGGTGCTACAAAAGCCGCTTCAAGGTCCCGTGGCGTATAGACATTAGTGTCTCCCAGATAGTCCCCCAGATGACGTGCCTGACACGCCAAAGCATAAAGCCTTATATCTGGGAGCCCCAGACCCCCTCTGCTCCATTTACCTATCATACGGGATAGCGGAATCCGCGCCCTGGCCCCCTTCCACAGGAAACGCTGAATCTCCTTTTCCAACCTAAGCAGATCCCGCCGCAGTAACCACACGGGTAGAGTTTGCAACCAGTACAGTATACGAGGCAACACTACCATTTTAAATGCTGCAATTCTCCCCATCAGCGATAAAGGTAACGGATTCCACGCCCTCAGCTGGCTCCGTACCCCAGATAACACTCTCACAGTTAATTTTGTAGAGATCCCGCGGTACTCTCGTCAAAATAACGCCTAAATATTTGAACGTCTGCTCCGCCCATTTCAGGGGGAAACCCTCCCCCCCCCCCAGTGTCCTCGCAACTGCCCCGAAACATCTAAGGCCTCTGATTTCTCTTCGTTGATCCGGAGGCCCGCAAAGCTACCAAATAGGCGAAATGCCAGTAACAGCCTAGGCAGAGATTCCCGGGGAGCTAGTAGATGTACCAGCATATCGTCGGCAAAGGCCGACATCTTAAACCCTTGGTGGCCAATCTCAATTCCACGAATTTGCGGGTCAAGTTCAATGCGCCTTATTAGGGGGTCTAAGGACAAAACAAACAAGAGAGGGGATAGTGGGCAACCTTGCCGAGTACCCCTGTATAGGGGAAAGGGAGCCGATAGAACCCCGTTACAGAGCACTCTAGCCGTCGGGGTATCGTAAAGGCTCTTAACCATGTCACAAAAGGCCTGCCCCAAACCGTACATCGGTAGCAGGTGGTGCAAGTATGTCCAATTGACCCGGTCGAATGCCTTTTCAGCATCAAAACTCACCAGTAGGGACTGAAGCCGATGGCCATGCACCCATTCCAATGATGTCAAAATTCTACGAATGTTGCGGACCGCGTAGCGGCCCCGTACAAACCCCACCTGTGAGTCATGAACCAGATCCCCCAGTAATCCTGCCAGTCTGTCCGCCAAAACCTTGGCCATCAGCTTCATGTCAAAATTCAGCAGGGAAATCGGTCTATAAGAGGCCGCCAGCAGCGGGTCTTTGCCCGGCTTTGGTATCAACGTAATATACGCCTGATTTTCCCCCCATCGTCTACCCCTGCCGTCTATTCTTTGCCGGTAAGTGTCCACTAACAGAGGGCTAACCCAAGGCAACAGTAGTTTATAAAACTCAGCCCCATAGCCGTCCGGTCCCGGTGCTTTATAGCAGCTGGCTTTCGTAATTACCGACTGCACCTCCTCTAAGGTTATCGGACGTCCCAACATGGCCCGTTGTTCGTCGGACGCCTTGGGGAGCCGCAGCCCCTGGAGGTAAGTCTCCATAGTAGCGGTGTCTGTCTCCCCCGCTGAGTACAATTTCTGAAAGAAGCCCTTAAAAATCGCACTTATCCCGGCCCGCTGCTGCTGTAATTTCCCGCGTTCGTCCCGAAGCGCCGCAACACCCCTCCCACCTCTCTGACCCTTTAAACATCGTCCTAATAATTTCCCCGGTTTATCGCCAAAACACTGTAAGCGGTATTTATAATACATTATCGATTTCTTGGCTCTCTGATGGAGTAGTTCGTTTAAAGCAACCTGTAATTCCCATAATCGTTTTCTGTTGGGCACTGAGGGGGCCTGGCCACTAAGCACCCGCGCTTGCGACACCTGCTGCTCCAACCGTATAATTTGTTCTGCCATCAATCTCCGCTTCCGAGCCGCAAACCCGATGATATCCCCGCGCAGCACCACTTTGGCAGTTTCCCAAACCAGCTCTGGGTCATCTTTGTGTACCAGGTGGTTTAATTCGAAGTCTTGCCAGCGATGACTAAGAAACTGTTGAAATTTATTATCCTGATATAACTCGGTGGGGAACCGCCATATGCGAGATGTTCCGGTCTCGCTCCCCCAATGCAACTCCAACCATACCATAGCATGGTCTGAGATTTCCAAGGGTCCTATCTGCGCCTCCTCCACTTGGGCAAAGGTGGACGTGGAGAGCAGAAGGTAATCTAATCGCGCGCTAGTCCCATGCGCCCGCGAAATATGTGTAAACTCTTTCTCAGAGGGGTGCAACAGCCGCCATGGATCTACCAAGTGCAAGCGGGCCCGAAAGCGTTGCAGTAGTTGAGAGCCGAGCACCCTGTCTCTCATCACCCTGGCAGCAGAGGTATCTAGACGCACGTCAAAAACACCATTGAAGTCCCCCCCCACCAGCATAGGGACGTCCGGCAGTTGCTCAATTTTGGCTGCAATGCGGTTAAGAAAATCCCTATCTAAAACATTGGGGCCATATACATCTCCTAGTATGATGTCCCGGTCTTCCAGTAGCCCATATAATAGCAGAAATTTCCCATTGGGATCGGCCCACTGACGGTGCAAAGTAAAGCGCACGCGTCTATGAATAAGTATGACCACCCCTCCTTTCTTCCCCAGTGCAGGCGCTCTCCATACCTGGCCCACCCAGTCCCGACACAGTTTAGCATGCTCTTCAGCCGTCTGATGGGTCTCTTGGAGTAACGCAATGTCACATCGCTGCCGAGCCAATGCCTTGAGCACTTTATAGCGCTTAATCGGGTTACCCAGTCCACAGACGTTCCAGGTTATTACTCTCAGAGGGTGTTTGTTTGTGGACGCCCCCGCTGCCAGCTCTTCGTGCTCAAGGAGACCCTCCCAGCCCGGGGTCTCCCCAAGTTGTCACTACGATAGTAGGAAATAGCCCTTTGCAGAGATTGTAGGGTGCGACGACCTTTCCCCCCTTCCCCCCCCCCTAATCTTTTACCCCGTAAACCAATGGCCCTTTCCCCAAATACCCCCCCAACCAAAAACTTGCCCCAGCTAAGTCACCCAATCCCACCCCTGACCCCTATCACTATCTCCTATCGACAGGGCTCCCGACACCAACCCCCTCCTAGGTAGCCCTCCCGAGACCCCCTCTGAGCGTATCCCCCCTTCCCCCCAGCCCAAATAGTAACTGCCTACCGCCAATCACCCCACCTTAAATCCCCTTTAATCATAGATATTAACCCCCCCTCACCTTCTATGGACCCCTCTCCCCTCCCCCACCCAACCTCCGCCCCACCAGGCCTGTCAGACAGGTAGGTCCCCCCGCAGTAAAGTAAAGGTGGAATGCCCTCCTCACTGATGTAGCATCACTCCCCTACCATATCAAACTGCTTCCGGAAGGCACTCCACCCTCTCCCCCAGAGAGAAAAAAGGAACAACAAATCTGTTTACATAGACAGAATATTTAAAGGAACGAAGCAAGTCTAACACTTATCTCAAAAGTGATGTCAAAGAAGGGAGTGATGCAAAAAAGCAGTGGGTGTGCATGTGCAGGGGGATGACACAGCTATATGCCAATGATGCATTTATTGATAGGATAAATAAAAAGGAGTTCAGGCCCCGCTTTAGACTCTATCCGGTTAAACGGTAGCCAACCCATGCCACCCTAGACGAGGCAGAGATAGAGCCTCCTGACTGACAATTAGATTCGGTGGTACCAACAAATATACGAGGCCCTCTGCACATGCACGTCCTGTGTAGAAAACTGCACTCCTTGCATGGTACCAATGCTCCAAAATCATACAGTTAGCAGTAGTAGTCTTCGGGAGGGAGAATAAAGTACTCTGCAGGCAGCACTTCTTCCGCTTTACGCCTTCGGATGAGACGTAGAAGGAGGAAGCCTGATTCTTTCGCGGGACCCCCACCGCTCCCTCGGCTACTGCTCCCCGTGGGATATGAAGGGTCCCTGAACCTGGATGCGCAAGGATTCCTCTGGACATGGCTGAGGGAGAGTCCCCTCCCCCCCCTGAGGAAGGAGTCCCCCAGACCGCACACGCGGACGTTGTAGCCCTGTGCTCCGATGAAAGCAGCTGGCATATCCTGGGGAGCCCCTCCTCCTCCGGGGCCTACCATGCGCTCCCTTCCCCTCCGCATTGGCAATTGTCTCTATACCTGCTCTCCCACGCCAGTCAAAATTATTAACCGTAGAGCTCCCCTCGGGTCATATGCACATTTAAAGGCAGGGCGCAGGGAGACCAAGGGGAAATGTTCTGGGTGTCTGACTTACTTTGTCCGCATGCAAAGCACTTGTTACTGTTACTACACACAGGAGATACAAAGTTACCAGGCCGCTGTTGGAGACTCCGTAGCCGATCTTATGGCTACATTGTATTTCCCCCCTTCTTGCTCTCCAGGAGGAAGGTTCCCCAAGTCATACATCCAGAGCAGAGTAGATCATGAAGAAGGAGTCACTGACACAGCTGTTTTTTGCAGATAAAGCCGATTCACGTAGTCTTCTGCTGCAGAGGCGGAGTCGAAGGTGCGATGAGATCCCTCGCTGAGCACATGGAGTTTAGCGGGGTATTGCACAGAAAACTTAATTCCTGCGTCAATCAGCTTTCCACAGAGGGGGGGCATATTCTTTTCTTTTCCGGCTTAGAGCGACAGAGTAGTCTTGAGCTATCCGGAGTTTAGTATTTCTAAACACCACCTCCTCTTTCTGCCGCGCTGCCCGGAGGATCAACTCCTTTTGTGGGAAATGGAGGAACTTAGCCAACACAATACGAGGGCGAGGGTCGCGAGGCTGTTTAGTACCGACCCGATGCACCCTTTCTATGCATAGTGTGCCACTCAGTGCAGGTTCTTCCACCATCTGCAGGACCAAGGCCTCGAGGTACCCCCGCAGGTCCCTATCTAGTACAGCTTCAGGGATCCCCAGGAAGCGCAGATTATTCCGTCGAGACCTATTTTCTAAGTCATCGAGTTTCTCTGCATGATAAGATAGTTGGGATCTCAAGCCTGCCACCTCCGCAGTCAGTGTTTCCACTTTTGCCTCTGCCAGCTCCACTCGTTCTTCGGCCTCCTGCTGTCTCTTGCTTAACGTGTCAAATGCCGATTTCAGCCCATCCATTTTCTCGTGGAGGGCTTCAAATTGAGGCAGCAAGGCTGTTTTTACCGCCGCTGACATTTCATCTATAGAGACAGGGGATTTCGGTGATTGCGGCGAAGCCGGTGTCAGGGCTGAATCCGCCATCTTACTAGAGCCTGTCCCCTTCTCCCGCTCTCTCCGTAGCGATTTTACCGCGGTAGCCATGCCGTATCGTGCTCCGACTTGCACTATCAGAAGCTAATGGCACTCCGATGCAGATAAGTACCTTTTCGGCGGGCAGTGGCAGTAATGAACGGTTCTAAATCGCCGGTGTAGTCCGAGGGGTTCGGGAGTAGCTCAGGATGCGACCTCTACAGTGTGCGCATCACGTGGTCTCTCCGGAACCGACCCTTATCGTTTCCGGATACGCAGTACCGAGGATATTCACCAAGCGTTTCTGGTTCCCTCGGTACCGCTTCAGCAGCCTCCGATGACTGCTTCAATGGCATTACCGTCCCAGATTCCGACTCAGCTACCGGTATCGGTATCGATGTCGGTTCCTGCAGTTACATCGGTACCATCGATCCTTTCTATGCCTACTTTGGAATTGATACCTGGCATGGACGATGCAGTACTGACTGCCTCAAATCGTGACTGCCAGTACCACTATCCACTGCACCAGACCAGTACATCCTCTGGTGCTCAGGCTGCTCCTTCAACCTTAGCCTACCCAGGGATAGTTTCCATTGGAGATCCCTCTTTTCAGAAATTTCTCCTTGACATGGCAACCTTTCTTGCTATTCCTATCCCTGGCTGTGATCCTACTCGAGGCTGTCCTGCAGAAAAGGAAATATAATGCTTCCTTTACATCATTCTTTGCAGGATCTTCTTCTGAGAATATGGGAATCACCTTTAAGGGTTCCCTCACCTTCTACAGCAACTGATGTTCTGTATCGGGTGCCCCCCTCTCCAGGGTTTCAAAAAACTCAACTTCCCCATCATTCCATTGTAGTGGAATCAGCAATGAGGAAGGTAAAAAGCAAGAAGAAGCATTCTTCTTATCTGCCAGGTCGTGCATCTAGAGCACTTGATGCCTTTGGACGTCAAACCTTCCAAACATCTATGCTGGCATCAAGGATTATCTCTTATATATTTTATACGAGTCTATCTCTGCAGGAGGTCACAAAGAAATTATCTCTTTTGACTCCTTTTTTATCAGAGCCTAAGGCTGCAGACTATTCCTTGCTTCTTAATCATAGCCAGAATATCTCTTGGTTTCTTTCTCGTGCTTTTCTAGACTCTTTTGAGTCTGTTAGCAGATCCTCTGCTCTTGCCATTGGAGCACGTCGTAGAGCCTGGCTCCAAGCTTCAGACCTCAGCAGATGGGCACAACACACACTGGGTAATTCTCCTTGTACTGGAGAAAATCTCTTCAATAAGGAGGCTTTACGTCAGGTTGCTCATTGCTCCACTGACTCTCCTGGTTCTAGGAACCATCCTAAGCCGCCTTCTTCCCCAGGAGGTAGGAAATCTCCTACCAAACCTTCTTTCCCCAAGAAAAGAAGGTTTCACCCTTCTCCTGCCCATCATCCCAATGTACCCAAGTAGGGGACATCTCTTGGTCTGAAGAATCTAAACTCTAACCAGTCTAAGCATACCCAGCAACCATAGGTTCCTAAAGGTTGCAACCTACAGTTAACCTCTTCTTAACAGAAGTTTGTTCACTGTTTTTGTCTTTCAAGCTCTACACATGGCTTCCTTTCTTCAGGATGTAATCAACTGTCAGGATATTCTTATCTATGGGTTACAGATTTCTCCTCTTCTTCCTTCCAAGAAGAGAAGTTAACCACTATCCCATGATAGTTTCTGTCCCAACATGAACATTTTCTTCTTCAGCTGACTCGCCATAGGGTAAGTCATCCCGGTTTTTTCCTGAATGAGTGGTACCACACTGTACACCTTCATTTTAGTGTAGAGTTCTTCTTGACTAAATTCTCTGGACAGCTTATCAGACAGGGACAGGTCCATTTCCTCTCCCTTTGTCTGTTCTCTCTGTGTTTCACAGGCAGATTCTCTCTGCTATCTCCTTCAGTTGCTCTTCATGCAGGAGTTCCAGTAATTCATCTACTGGTACCTTCCCACAAGTTTCCAGTCTGTCTAGCCTTAGTAGTGATTCCAAGATTGTCCTCATCTATCTTGGATAATCCTACTCACTTCATGCTTCTCACATTATCTTCCTTCTGGCCATCTCCATTTCCTTGGATATGGTAACACAGCTGACCTACAGTCAATTTTATCTCCTAATTCTCCTGCATAATGCTCACTGCAATCTTCAGAGAAGCTTTCTACTATGGGCACTTGCTAGAGAGCATTGAACTTTGTCTCTGATGGCTATTCTGTATAGTAGAAAAGGCTTATCAGTCATTTTCCATGACTGTGAGGGTTCTCCACACCCTCTTGTCTCCTGTTATAATACAGGATATAAGCTTTTTCTGCGTGAATGTCCAAAGAGTTCCCAATCCTGCAGGAATATGCTCTTTTTTCCTTACAGCTTGGCCTCATGCTATCCTACTCTCCATGGACAGCACATATTCTACTAGTAACGCATGATACCCCTGTGTCCCTCCAGTGGGTCATCCTGGTATCTCCTTCTATGCGTTTCTTGTCCATTTACCATGTCTGAGTTCTACAGAACTCACGGCTTGCTCTCTACAGACTGATATTATCCTCTGTTTTTTCACACAACCATCCTGGTTGTTTCACTGGATAGCATTCCTGCACCCTCTTAGCCCCCAGAAATAGATTCTCTATATATTTTTCAAGTAGGTTCCACCTTCTTGTTGTTAGATGAATCTTTCCCCTTCACATCTCCCATGTGAATGTTCTTATGGGGCTTAGTTGCAGACATGTATCTTCAGACTTATATATTCATGTATGTATATATCTCTATATATTTCTATACATACATATGTCTGTAAGCCGTGTGTGCATAAGTTATGCCCCTATATATATATATATATATATATATATAATACACATATCTATATATACATATATCTATATATACATATATCTATATATATATACATATATATATATATATCCCTCTATATATGTATCTGTCGAGATGCTTTTTATAGGTCGATATGTATTTACATACTATCTCCCTAACTGTCTATGCTATAAAGGTTTTTACCTTCTTAGAGGTGCCAGACAGTGGGCTTGCATATTTGCATACTGTCCCTCGGTATGTGGGGGCTGTTATGCACACAACCACTACTGTGGTACTAACAGCTTCCACTTTACTCTAGGTCTCGCTATCCCTGAAGCATCATGCTTCGATATCTTTCCTATCTCTCACCAGCTAGGAAAGACAGTGTAGATCTTCAGTAGTTCTGAATTTTTAAGCCCTTCACACATCTGTTCTCCTTGGGAATACGGGCTTTTTTCCATACCCCTTCTTCCCTCCAGGACTGGGCTAGTTGTCCAAATCGGTCAGTCTTCTTCTTTTACTACTCAATGTTAATGACTCTGTAGCTAAAAGAGTTTTCAGCTTTTTCCCATAAAGCTTTCCGCTGAAGACCTGCCGTTCTTATACTACCCCAGTTGATACCTGGGTCACCTGCCAATTCCAGGTTTGGACCTTCATCCTCACTGCTGTGAGGTCACTTTGAGGATTCCTCTACTGAATCTCCAGTAGACTCCATCACGCTCTCTACTTCCTACAATCCAGTAGGTAAGCTCCATATTATGATTGTTCATTAAATAATTTTAATGGTACTTATCATACATACCAAGGACTCCTCTCCTGTAGTCCTTAGGTTCACTGTTTTTTTTCTTACAGCTCCTCTCTTTTCAACTCCTACCCACCATCCCTTATGGGATGCCGGAGATCCATGTGTGGGAAGTGCAGTCCTGATCCAGGGACACGCATTTTATGGGATCTCCCCCTGGCATCTATAGCTAGGGAGTCCCCATATGTGAAGACTCATTCCTGCTTGTTCCTGGAGATAGCACAGTTACTTACCTGTAACAGGTGATCTCTGGGAACAGCAGGAATAAGTCTTCACAACCCACCCACCTCCCCTAGGAGTTGTATCTATCTATCTATCTTCCTTTCCTCTTTCTCTCCTTTTGTCTCAGCTATGAAACTCAACTGAGGAGAGGCAGTGGAAAAGGCGGGAAGGCAGTGCGCAGGCGCGAGGGATGCTCCCAAAAGCTTTCTGATTGGATGCTGGGGAGCATTCCCGTGCAGGCTCCGTCGGTACCGACGTACCCATATGTGAAGACTTATTCCTGCTGTTCCCAGAGATCACCTGTTACAGGTAAGTAACTGTGCTTTCACATATGGGTATCGTCGGTACCGACGGAGCCTGCGTGGGAACGCTCCCCAGCGTCCAATAGGAATGCTTTTGGGAGCATCCCTCAGCACATGCACACTGCCTTCCCGCCTTTCCAACTGTCCCTCTTCAGTTCCTCATTTTCTGCGGAGCCGACAGGATTTATTCCCTGTCACCGCAGAAAAATCCGTCTTTAAATTTCTTTTCTTGTGGTCGCGTTTGCCTACCGCACGACACCTACTGGTACCGTCGGTTCTTTTCTTTTCATACAAAAAAGAAACTTAGGCTTTAGACTGTTTCTTTTCAGAAACTTTTCTCTTTGGTGCTAGGCGCCATTTTGGGCACTCGGCCCCATATTCCTAAAACATGGAAAAGCCAAATAGTGGTTTTAAAAAATGTACTAAGTGTGGCGGTACCATTTCCGTCACTGACACCCACGATTGGTGTCTGAAATGTTTAGGACCTGCACATTCTCCAACTGAATGTCTCTCCTGTATGGGGATGACTAAAAGAGGAAGACAAAAACGGGCTGCAAAGCTCGGTACCCTCTTTTCTTCAGATGCCAGATCTATTGCATTGACATCGTCAAGGGCCTCTTCTTCCTCCCATGGATCTCAGGTAACTAAACAGCCAGTCCTCAAAGGGTAGCTCTCCTGCTAAGCATCGAGAGGCCATCGGCATTGCCCTTGAGGGAACCACACTGGCAAAACAGCCTCAGCGGGAGGCTTCGGCTTCCAAAGCATTGATGGGGCTTCAGGATGTTCTCGAGTCCTCAACCTCACAAGAACTACCTGTGCCATGCTCAGGGGTTCCAGCCATCCTTACCGGTACTGACACCCAGGCATCGGCAGTGTCGATAGACCAGAGGTTCCTCGCTTTCGAGCGCAGCATCACACTCTTCTTTCAGCTGCGGTACTGGTGGTCCCTCGGGCACCGGTACCGACATCGACACCGATGCCGGTACCGACACCGGTACAGACACCAATACCGACAGTACCGGCCCCAGTGGGAACTCTTCCCATGCCATCTCTGGCTGGACTTGACAAAGCGGTACCAGGTCAGCTCGGTACCGACTTCGATCGGTACCGGGATTGTGCGTTTTAAGAGCATCGGGGTCAGGAATACTTCGATTCCTCCAATTCCAAAGACTCTGACAATTCTGCTGGCACTAGAGGGTTTCTCCTAGAAGATCCCTCTTCTCCCCAGCGCAGAATGTCACCTCCAGAGGACATGTCATTTCAGGATTTCATCCGTGATATGGCCAAAGGTCTTTCAATCACAGTAGCTCCTGAAGAGGAACCCAGAGCAAAGGAATTGGAAATTCTTCAATATCCTAAAGCTCCTAAGGAGGCAGCCACTCTGCCTATCCATGAAATTCTGCATAGCTTGATGCTCAGAATGT
Organism: Ichthyophis bannanicus; assembly: GCA_033557465.1. Classification (NCBI taxonomy): domain Eukaryota; kingdom Metazoa; phylum Chordata; class Amphibia; order Gymnophiona; family Ichthyophiidae; genus Ichthyophis; species Ichthyophis bannanicus. The sequence goes on from CM066048.1 coordinate 69,322,905, forward strand.
GGGAGACACCTCTGACTACTTCTCACTCTAGGAGACTTGATAACTATGTATCGAGTTCCGCCATGTCCTGGATTTCAGATAACTCAGCTACCACACCATTCAATGGTAGTGGAATCAGCCATGCGTAGGATAAAAAGTGCAAAGAGGCATGCATCCAATCCTCCAGGTCGTGAATGCAGGACTCTGGATGCTTTTGGCTGCCGAACATTTCAAGCTTCCTATATTCTATATATGGGAATGTTCCTCAAGGAAGTCACAGGAGACTTGGAACTTATGAGCCCATTTCTCCCAGATGACAAGAGACAAGATTTTCTTGCTCTAGTTAAGCATGCTCAGGATGTCTCCAAGTTTGTTAATCGTGCAGCCTTTGACTGCTTCGAATGCATCAGCAGGACCTCTGCTATTGCCATTGGCGCACAAAGGATTGCCTGGCTACAGGCATCAGACTTGGAGACTTGGGTACAGGACAAGTTAGGCAACATTCATTGCACGGGGGAGAATCTCTTCGGCAAGAACTGGCAGGAAAAGGCTAACAACTTAGATGCTGTCAATTCTACCTTAGATAGATTGCCAAAGTCTACAGCCACTCCAGCCAAAAGGAAGCCTTATAAAAAAACCCTATTTTAGCAAAAAGAGGAAGTTTTATCCTTCCTATACCCAGCAGAGTCAACCTCAAAGTCAGGTTGCCCAAAAGGGACAAATTAGACAGCAAAAGAAGCCCAAAAGGCCCGAGAGCCCAACCAGCTCTCCAGGTTCAGCCCCCTCAAGGGCTTTGACTCCTTCCTAGAGAGCTTTGCCTTCCTGCCTCTGAGGGGTCCCCAACCCCCCCGATAGTCCGGGCAGGTTATGCCACTTTGCCAACAGATGGCATCGGATAACAGCAGAAGATTGGACTTTGTCCATTGTAGGAGAAAGGTACAAGCTTCATTTTCACAGCATGCCCCTCCTACAATTCTAAAGCATTCAATTCTCAAACCTCTGCAGACAATCTGCTAGATCACGAGGTCTCCACACTTCTTGCCCAAGGGGCAATAGAGGAAGTACCCATTCTTCAACGGGGTGCAGGGTTCTACTCCCCCTATTTTCTTATTCCAAAGAAAACAGGAGGACACAGACCCATTCTGGACCTCAGAGAATTGAGCAAATATCTGTTTCGAGAGAAATTCAAAATGATTTCTCTAGGAACTCTTCTGCCATACCTTTTAAAGCCAGGATTGGCTGTGCTCTCTAGACTTAAAGGATGCATACACTCACATTTCTCATCCATCCAGATCACAGGAAATTTTTACGTTTCCTTTTCAGGGGAAAACATTTCCAGTACAGGGTTCTTCCCTTTGGTCTGGCTTCAGCACCAAGGGTGTTCACGAAATGCGTGGCAGTAGTAGCTGCATTTCTACGAACCCTGGGGATTTTCGTTTTCCCTTACTTAGACGACTGGCTCATTCGAGCCCCTACAGTTGCAGAGGCCAGCACTGCACTGTCCCATACAATGCGAATCCTCCAATACTTGGGATTGGTAATAAACTTCCCAAAATCTCAACTAGTTCCTTCCCAATGCCTAGAATTAATAGGAGCCTATCTAGATACCAGACAGGCAAGGGCTTTCCTTCCACAAGCCCGGTGTCTTCGCATAATGCACCTGGTTTCTCAAGCAGCAGGCAAATCCTCCCTCACTGCTCGAGAGCTACTGCAGTTACTGGGACATATGGCATCCACAGTTTATGTAGTCCCATATACTCACCTCCACATGTGAGCAGCTCAGTGGACCCTCTCCACACAGTGGACACAGGCCACAGGTCATTTGTCGGACAAAATAATAATATCTCAACGACTAATTTTGTCCCTGCAATGGTGGCAATCACTAGAAAATCTGACAGTGGGGTCTCCTTTCCATCAACCCCTCTTTCAGGCCACCTTAACAACAGATGCATCACAGGTAGGTTGGGGAGCACACCTGAATCATCTTTCTACCCAGGGCACCTGGACTCCACAGGAGGTTGGTTTACACATAAACCTCCTGGAATTAAGAGCAATCTATTTAGCTCTTCGAGTATTCCACGCCCAGCTTTGCTCCAAGACAGTCCTAGTCCAGACGGACAATCAAGTAGCCATGTTCTATGTGAACAAGCAGGGCGGAACAGGCTCTCTGTTATTATGCAACAAAGCTTTACGACTGTGGGCCCTCGCCAGAGAGCATCAAATTCACCTTCTAGTGGTATATCTTCCAGGCATTCAAAACCTTTGGGTAGACTAACTCAGTCGAGTACTGCTGCCTCATGAGTGGTCCCTCCACCTAGATCAGGTTGCAAAGATATTTCATCTCTGGGGCACTCCAGACATAGACCTCTTTGCAAGTCCATTGAATGCCATATTCCCCGGTTCTGTTCCAGGATTCCGGCTCACAACTGTCAGGCAAGGGATGCCTTCCTCCTTCACTGGGGTCAGGACTTCTTTTATTCCTTCCCACCCATTCCCCTCATCCCCAAAACTCTTCAAGCTTCAGAGAGACAGGGGTCGCATGATTCTCATAGCACCATGATGGCCACACCAAACGTGGTATTCCCTGCTTCTACATCTCTCTCAAGCGACACCTCTGGAGTTAGGGCATGCTCCAGATCTCCTTTCCCAGGAGAACGGGACGCTATGGCACCTGAATCCCCAGTCCCTGCACCTCACGGCCTGGTTGCTGAAGGCTTAGACCTCCAGGATTTCAACCTGTCCCAACAGGTAAAAGATATCCTTCAGGCTTCTAAGAAACTTTCCACAAGAAAATCTTATTCCTTCAATTGGAAACGTTTTACTATATGGTGTTCCAAGAAGGGATTAAACCCCCTGGTCATACCCTTAGAATCGATACTAGAGATCTCCTTCACTTATCGAATTCTGGTCTAAAGACCAATTCGGTAAGAGTCCATCTTAGTGCAATTGCAGCTTCTTATAAGCTTCTGAATGGACAACCAATTTCCTCATCCACTCATATCAAGATTTATGAGAGGCCTTTTATTGACTAAATCTCCCATCAAGCCACCACCGGTGGCATGGGATCTAAATCTAGTTCTCGGGCAGCTCATGAAGCCGCCTTTTGAACCTTTGGCCACTACAGCCCTTAAGTTTTTGACCTGGAAGGTCATCTTCCTAATTGCAATCACCTCTGCCCGTCACATTAGTGAATTGCAAGCTTTAGTGGCTGATCCTCCTTATACTAGGTTTCATCATGATAAGGTTGTTCTTAGAACTCACCCACACTTTATGCCAAAGGTGGTTTCGCCTTTTCATTTAAATTAATCAATTTGTCTTCCTGTATTTTTTCCAAGGCCTCACGCCTCTAATGCAGAAAGAAACCTTCATACTTTGGATTGTAAAAGGGCCTTAGCTTTTTACATACAAAGAACACAGCAACATAGAAAGTCCTCGCAACTTCTTATAGCTTTTGACCCTAGTCATTTGAGACTTCCAGTCTCCAAAAGAACTTTAAATATATTGCCCAATGCATATCCTTTGCTTATGAGAGTAAGGGTCTTCCTCTTCAGGACCATGTCATAGCTCATAATGTGAGAGCCATGGCAGCTTCTATGGCTAATCTCCACTCTTTGTCTATCGATGACATTTGTCGAGCAGCCACCTGGGCTTTGGTACACACCTTCACAGCCCACTACTGCCTGGATAAAGCCTCCCATCGGGATGCCTTCTTTGGCCAAGCTGTTCTTCAAAATCTCTTTCAGACCTAAATCAACTCCTACCCACCAACCCTGGTGGAATGCCAGAGATCCATGGGAGGAAGGATTCCCACCTTCTAGGGTGGCACCTTCCTGGGGATATCTCCCTGGCACCTTCAGCTAGGGAGTCCCCATATGTGAAGACTACATTCCTGCTTGTTCCTGGAGATAGCGTAGTTACTCACCTGTAACAGGTGATCTCCGGAAACAGCAGGAATTTAGTCTTCACAACCCACCCTCCTCCCCTAGGAGTTGTCTCTCTATCTCTCTATCTCTTTGTCTCTTTCCTCTCTTCCTCTATCCTTTCACTCAGCTGCAAACTTAACTGAAGAGGGACAGTTGGAAAGGCGGGAAGGCAGCACGCATGTGCTGAGGGATGTTCCCAAAAGCGTTCCTATTGGACGCTGGGGAGCGTTCCCGCGCAGGCTCCGTCAGTACCGACGATACCCATATGTGAAGACTAAATTCCTGCTGTTCCCGGAGATCACTTGTTACAGGTGAGTAACTACGCTTTCTCCGGGAACAAGCAGGAAGTCAGTCTTCACATATGGGTGACGTCGGCACTGATGGAGCCCTTGTGGAAGCATCTCCCCAGCTTTCAAAGAAAGCCTTTGGGAGATGCCACCATGCCTGCATGGCCCCCTTCCCGCCCAATGGTGCCATCTTGCTCCATCTCCTTTTTTTCCGCGGAGTCCTTCAAACATTGTCTGGCTTGTCCCTGGAAAAAGTTGATTATTTTGTTCCTGAGTTTCCAACTCACCTCCGGTATTGCACCAGTACTCTTCCTGCCTACCTACCTCGGCATTGAGTTCGTTCTATTTTTGTAGTCTTTCGTTCTTTTCTTTTTCTGGCATCTTCAAACCTCTTTTCTCCCACTGGCAGCCTGGAGAGTCTTCAACCTCGCAGGGATACTTTTTCTCCCCATAGCTGTCAGTGGCTTTAAGAAGTGTGATCGGTGCTCTAAAATCATGTCTTTGACTGACACACATGACTTCTTTCTCTGCCGCCTTGGGCCAGTCCACAACACGGCAGCCTGCGGTCTCTGCAATAGGATGTCCAATAAGGTCCTCAAGAGCCGCCAGCAGCAGCATGATAAGTTTTTCCCCGTGTCTCTGGTGCCTCTGAAGGCCAGGGCGTTGTCTGAGGTCCTGACATCTCAGGCGGAACCTTCTGAACCCGAGCCTCATCATGGGTCCTCAGAAAGGGGGTCTTCCTTGAGGGAACACAGGAAGAAGAAGAAATCCTCGAAGGCAGCGCCCTTGGATGGTTCCGACCGGTCGGGTGCTCCCCAGGCCCGGTCCTGCAGTCCGAGACGTTTGTCTGAGGCATCGGAGAAGGGGAGCGGCCTGTGAAGGTCCCCTGGAAGGATCCGACCACGGACTGACCTCGGTTCCCAGACACTATCCTCGTCGAGGATTATCCTTCAGGGGAGCCGGCGTCGGGCCCGAGTCCCTCAGTACCTACACCAAAGGCTGGGGAGCCTTCTGGTCTGGCATTCAGAATGGCGGCCCTGGAGCACAGTTTGTCATGCTTTCATGGACCAGCAGCGGGTGCTATTGTCCGGCATGACTGGTTCAAATGCCCTGACCACCAGGCCCTCGATGTCCAAGACGTTCCCAGAGGCCAAGCCGATCCTTGAGGTCCTTTGGCCTCGAGTTGATCCTCGGCAGAGGTTGCGATCTGAGTCCCGCTCAACGGGACCGCAGTCATCCCCGGCAAGTTAGCTGAGTACCGGCAGCAGGGCATCAGGGGCCCCGAGGCCTGCAGAGCAGCCCTCCTACGAGTCCTCGACGGACTATTCTGAATGGGAGATGGAAGACGAGGAATCCCACAATACCCGTTGCCACCACGACATCCCATCTGACTCTCCCATCTCGGAACCTCAACAGTGGTCACCGCCCGAGGATGTAGGCTTCCTTTTTTTTGTCAAGGACATGTCTAAGGCCCTGGGGTTCCCAATCATCGGAGGAGGACCCTCGTGCGGATGAGCTGGAAATTCTCCAGTATGAGGGAATCTCTCACGGTGCCCATCCTTTCATCCTGAAATGCCTGAAGCTCCAAATTTTGGAGACACCGGTTTCAGTGCCGGTGGTGAGCAAACGGCTCGACTCGATGTATCGAGTCCGCCGGAGCCCGGGCTTCCAAAAGTCACAGCTGTTGCATAACTCCATGGTGGTGGAGTCAGCCATGCATCAGATGAAAAGCCAGAAGACACACTTCTCAGTGCCCCTGGCAGGGAGGCCCGCACCCTGGATGCCCTCGGCAGAAAGTGCTACCAGTGCTCAATGCTCATCGGCCACATCCAGGCCTACCAGCTGTAGATGGGCAGATACCTGAGAGACCTGGCAAAGGAACTCATCGGGTTCTCAGCTGGTCTCTCCGAGAAACCCTTGCAGTGGTTCAAGAACCTGGCCAAAGCAGTCCATGAATGCTCCAAATTCATGTCTTGAGCGGCCTATAATGGGTTTGAGTCAGCGGCTCGAGTAGCAGTGGCTGGCATCGGTGCATGCCGCCAAGCTTGGCTACAGTCATCCAACCTCGAGCAGTGGGTTCAGGACAAATTGGTCGATGTCCCCTGTCAAGGAAAGTACCTCTTTAGCAAACCCATGACTGACAAAGCTGCCAAGCTGGAGACAGAGTTCATGACAAAGACCAGGCTCTCCAAAAAGACCGCTGCCTCTCCCCAATGGATGGGAGCTGCTTACCGAAACTACCCACCCTATCGGGCCTTCCCAGCTCCACAACCGGGTCAACAGGCCAAGGGACATCGGCATGGCCCGCATAAGCAGAAGGCTCCAAAACCCCAGGCACCAGCTCCGGCCCAACCAGGGGGCAGTTTTTGACTCCTTGAGCATAGCCTATCTATCCCAAGGAGATCAGCAGTCCACAGGGGGACATCTGGCCCTCTATGTCCAGAGATGGTTGTCCATCACCACTGATTCCTGGGCACTTTGGGTAGTCAGGGAGGGTTACCTCCTCCACCTGTCTCAGGCACCTTCCCCTTATTTCCCAGGAGAGGCCCCTCAGGTCTCCCCTCACCAGGACCACTTTCTGAAGGAGTTGGCAGGTCTTCTCAAGGGCAAAGCGGTGAAACTGGTGCCCCACCATTTCAAGGGCAAGGTGTTCTACTCCAGGTACTTCCTCGTGCCAAAAGCACAGGGACCCTAAGGCCCATCCTCGACCTGGGCAACCTCAACAAATTCCTGGTGAGGGAGAGGTTCAAGATGCTCTCCCTTGGAACATTGCTGCCATACCTCCAGCAGGGAGACTGGCTATGCTCCTTAGACCTCAAGGATGCTTATACCCACATTCTCATCCACCCCAACCACAGGCAGTACCTGTGGTTTGTAGTGGGGGGCAAGCATTTGCAGTACTGGGTGCTCCCTTTCGGCCTAGCCTCTGCCCCTAGAGTTTTCACAAAATGCCTGGCGGTCGTGGCCGCCTTCCTTTGGCTCCAGGGGGTCTTCGACTTTCCCTAGCTGGATGACAGGCTCATAAAGGGAGGCACAGCCTCAGAGGTGCAGCAGGCCACCGCACGCACCATCCAGGTTCTGCAACACTTGGGTTTTGTCATAAACTACCCCAAGTCTCCCCTCCTCCCTACACAGTGTCTGGAGTTCATTGGGGCAAAGATCGACACTCTCCAGTCAAAGGCTTTTCTGCCCAGAGACCGAGCCAATTGTCTCAGGACTCTGGGCAGAACATACAATACCATCCCTCGGTGCCCGCTCAGCTTCTCCTGTGCCTCCTCGGGCACATGGCCTCCATGGTCCACATCACCCCCGATGCTTGCCTCCACATGAGGGTGGCGCAGTGGTGTCTCCAGGACCAGTGGTCTCAGGCCACGGGCCGCTTTCGAGACAGTTTCTGTGACCCGCCAATTGGCGGGTTCTCTGGTCTGGTGGCAGTCTCCCCAACATCTCGAGGTGGGCATGCCTTTTCAGGCCACAAGCCCCTCCAGGGTTCTCACCATGGATTCCTCCCTGCTCAGTTGGGGAGCCCACTGCGGAGATCTTCTCACTCAGGGCAACTAGTCACCAGGTGAGAGCACCCAGCAGATCAACCTCCTGGAGCTCTGAGCCATACACCTAGCCCTGAGGGTCTTCTGTCACCACCTGTGTCACCAGCCGGTGCTGGTCCAGATGGACAACCAGGTGGCAGTGTTCTACATGAACAAATAGGGGGGCACAGGGTCTCGTACCCTTTGTCAGGAGGCACTGGTCCTCTGCTCGTACGCAATCCAACAGGGTATCCTCCTGCGGGCAGTGTACCTGCCAGGCCAGGCCACCCTTCTGGCCGACAGGCTCAGCAGAGTTCTCCGCTTGTGGCATCTGGACCCCAGGGTAGCCAGTTGGCTTTTCTGACTTTGGGGGGGAACCCGTGATGGAACTGTTTGCCAGCCCAGACAACTTTCAGTTACCCCGCTTCTGCTCTCAGCAGGCCTACACCTTCAGGGTGGCAGCGGACGTGTTCTTGGTCGCGTGGTTGGAAGGCCTCATGTACGCCTTCCCTCCTATGCCGCAAATCGCCAAGACATTGTTCAGGACCCTCCGCAACAGGGCCTTGCTCATCCTGATAGCTCTTCCGTGACCCAGGCAACCGTGGTTCCCGCTACTTTTACAGTTGACTGTGGAGACCCCCAACCCCTTGGGGACCGCCCCGGGTCTCCTGTCTCAGGAGGGGGGCTCTCTACTGCACCCCAACCTGGGGCGCTGTCGCTGACAGCATGGCTGCTGAGAGGGTGACTTTGGCCCCTATCAACCTTCCAGTTGAGGTGGAAGACATTCTGATGACCTCTCGCAAGGCCTCTACTAGGAAGGCTTACGCCCTCAAATGGCGCAGGTTCTCTGTTAGGTGCGTCAAACACGGGGCTGATGCTTTCTCCTGCCCGGTGGCTCTGGTGTTACAGTACCTTCACCACCTCTCTCAGTCCGGGCTCAAGTCTAACTCCATCCGGGTGCACCTTAATGCTCTAGCGGCACACCACCATCCAGTGGATGGTAAGCCCCTCTCGGTCCAACCGTTGGTGACATGTTTTCTTCGGGGCCTGTTCTTATTGAAGCCCCCAGTTTTCCCTCCGGCAACTGAATGGGACCACAACTTAGTGTTGGTGCAGCTCACTCGCTCGCCCTTCACACCTGCCACCTTTGTTGCCTCTCTTGGAAGGTGGCTTTTCTGGTTGTGCTTACCTCCGCTCGCAGAGTTAACGAACTTCAGGCCCTTGTGGCGGAGGCACCCTATACCAGGTTCTACAAAGAGTGCTGTTTCGCACACACCCCAAATTCCTGCCGAAGGTAGTGTCGCCCTTCCATCTCAACCAGGAAGTGGTGCTCCCTATCTTCTTTCCAAGACCTCACTCCAGTTGGGCGAGATGCCTAAGCATGGGCGGTATATCAAGCAGTACAAATAAAGATAAAGATAAAGATGGTCCTCCACACCTTGGACTGTAAGAGGGCTTTGTCCTTCTATATCCAATTCACTCAGAGCCATCGCAAAGCCTTTCAGCTTTTCATCTCCTATGACCCCAGTAGGCTGGGGGAGGCGGTGACCAAGCATACGCTGTCCACATGGGTGACGGATTGTATCGTCCTCGCTTATGAGTAGGCGAGGCTCCCGCTGGAGGGCTGCGTCACGGCGCACCGTGTCAGGGCCATGGCAGCTTCAGTGGCAAACTCGCGCTCCGTCCCGATGGTGGATATCTGCCGGGCCGTCACCTGGTCTTCAGTCCATACCTTCGCAGCCCATTACTGCCTGGAAAGAGAGTCCCGACAGGACAGTGCCTTCGGCCAGGCTGTGCTCCGTAACCTTTTCGGGGTTTAGGCAACTCCTACCCTCCGACCTTTTCTGTGTTCAGGCTACTGCAGTGCTGGTTCATCAGACACAGGGGCCCTACTGTGGTGTATGTACACGGACTAAATTGCTGCTGCTTGCGGTTCCCCGGGAGGGAGCCCCTATTTTTGATATGGGCTCTCGGTAGCTTGTAACTGGGGAGTCCAATATGTGAGGACTGACTTCCTGCTTGTTCCTGGAGAAAATGTAATTACTCACCTGTAACAGGTGTTCTCCAGGGACAGCAGGAATCAGTCCTCACAACCCTCCCTCCTCCCCTTGGAGTTGCTCCTTTACCATGTTTTATTTTTGCTATCTTTTAGCTATGTCATCTGACTGAGCAAGATGGCACCCTTGGACGGGAAGGAGACCATGCATGCATGGTGGCATCTCCCAAAGGCTTTCTTTGAAAGCTGGGGGGATGCTTCCGCGAGGGCTCCACTGGTGCCGATGTCACCCATATGTGAGGATTGATTCCTGCTGTCCCCTGGAGAACACCTGTTACAGGTGAGTAACTACGCTCTCTCTCTGCTGCATGATTTTTCTGCTATTCTCAACTTTTTCTCCTCTGTTCGCTGCTTGTGTGCTGTTGTGCTCTCTCTCTGTGCTATTCGTTGTCTTTTAGGGTATAATTTTGTAAAGCTATGTCCAGTGTAAAGTCTACTTGCCTCACTATTCAAACTTTTACAACTTATCCAAAACAAAGCCAATAAACTTGTCACATTCTCCCACAAATATGACTGTTTTTTTCCCTTGTTGGAAGAATATCACTGGTTTCCAGAATCAAATTTAAAGTTTTATTATACTGTCACAGAAAGCCTTTTATACTGTATTGCCCACCGACTCAGAAAGTTCCCTGATTCCTTACATGCTATCATGCCAACCACCTCTATCTTCCCTCCCCCTCCTGTGCCCGTTACGAATCAGCTTATCACTCAGCTTTTTATTTTCTTGGACCCATCCTATGGGAATGCACTACCCTCTGACCTTCGTTTGGAAATGTCCTACATAAAATTCGAATCATGTCTTAAGCCCCATCTATTTCAGCTAGCTTTTGACTTGACTCCCTTGGATGCACAGGACTCTGCTTCCCATCCCTCCCGCCCCTGACTTCCGCCTTTTAAACTATCCCCCCTTACCCTTCCTTGTAACCCAGTTTTATAGTACTCATTCCTCTTTCCTATATTTTACTGGTGTTTTTTTTCTCCTTTGAAAGTTTTTATGTGCATCACTCTGTTGATACGAAGGGCAGTATATCAAATTTTAATAAACCATAAACCATATCAAAAACTTGGCAATCGCAGACCTACAATCTCCTTGTTTTACCATCGAACCACTTAGCTCATCTCGAATCCACTAGAAAGTCAGCATTTCTTTCTTCTGGTCCCAGCCCTTTGGAGCTCAATATGAGAACAGTCTTCTCTGAAAAAGTTTAAAAAGGAATTAAAAATGTATTTCTTTGAATTGGCTTTTAAGGATACCTAACCGTATTATGTGAAGTGAAGCCAGGTTGAGACTGGTTATGCTGCAAGTCTGCCTTTCCCCTATCTCTCCTGTTTCCCCTGTACTCGCTCCTCCTCTTGCTTCCTCTAGTTTCTTTCTTTAATTATTTTATAAATCACTCTGACATTGAAGTGAAGGGTGGTAAAGCAAGAACAAAAAAATATAAACTATATTGCATGTGGAAAATGACTTAAAATTTCACAGAATTATACAAGCATAAAACATAGGCAACCACAAGACAGTGTCTGCTTTTATGCAATCTTCGCCATTGACTTCCAAGCTCTAGTTTACGGACAGAAAAAAGAAAAAGAGGGCGAGATTGTTGGGGATTTGCTGGGGGGGGGGAGAGAGAGACTAAAGGGGGAATTGGCTGGGAGAAGGGGGAAAGGGATCAAGACTGGCGGGGTGTTGGCTGGAAGGAAAGAGTGCTGGAGACAGGAACAGGAAAGGAGATAAAGAGGACTAGTGGGAATAGGCTTGGTGCTGAGGGGAGGGGATCCAGGAAGAATGGTGGGGATGAACTTGGGATACCTGAATCTTTTGGAGATTAATAAAAGGTCCACACAACCAAAAAAGGTTGGGAATCTCCGATCTACATGTATTCTGGACAGAGCCAGGGCAGAAATGTGAGCTACATGGATGTTTTTTAAAATGGTGTCAATTTGTGTGAGGGGATTTGTGCACTAATGGGTCTGGTTTTGAGAGCCTATTTTATAAAAGGTACATAGACGCTTATGTTGCCTTTATAAAATAGGTGCATTATTTGACATTTTATCTGCTGCTATATGCTCATTCTGTTCAGCGATATGCTGTTTGTAGTTAATGTAAGGTAATGTAATGTAAGTTATGTACTGTGTTCCCTGTTTGTACTCCTAGTGTTTTGTTGTGATGTAATGATAATGCAATGTATGTTTCCCTCACCTTTGTTTAACTTTGTGCTGTATTAACCGCTTTGATTGAAGGAAAAGGCGGGATACAAAACATGTTAAATAAATAAATAAATAAATAAATATGCTGTTCTCTGCTTTCTCTGTGCTGCTTGCTGTCTTTTTGTGGTCATAGTTTGTGTTTGTCTGACTCTGCCACTTTCTGTACGTCCCCTGGTTTCCTTTTATTTCTTTGACTCTTAGTGGTAATGTTATAAGTTATGCCTAAATCTGAATATGTTAATCATTTATGCATGTAAATAGGCATTTCTGTTTGTATGTGACGGTGGACACTTTTCTGAAAGTACCTGCGCTGGGATGAGCGCAAAGTTGTGTGTAAATTATAAAATGCTATAATTTATTTACATTCTTGAAAAATCTAAGCATGGCCATTTACACCAGCCATAGTGCTCGAAGCTTAAATTTAATGTATGCTTTTTATCATTTGCACCCCTATTTCATGTACATGCATACCTTACTTTATTAAATAGGTATGGGATGCATACATAAAAACACATTTAATCTAAGCATGCCTTATAAAATTACCCTCTTTATGTCTCAAATTCTGTTCTCTCTCTTCCATCTCATTTCTCCTCAGTTTCGTCACAAGAGTGATAACCAGGTGAACAATCGTGGCTCCCAGGTGTTGATGAATGGAATGTAAGTATGAGCTGGGAGGAGATTTGCCACTGGCTCTAGGAAGACCCACCAGCACAGTACTGAAATTAAACTGTAGCATGGGAAACTAATGGGATTCACACAGAACATAAGAAAGTGCCATACTGAGTCAGACCAAAAGTCCATCAAGCACAGTATCTTGTTCCCAACAGAAGCCAGAGTACCCAAAAGTATGAAGATTCCATGAGCAAGAGAAATAATGGGCTATAATATAGAATATCAGATAGATACTGTTTGAAGAAATGGGGACTAAGGATGCTCTGTAAGGTCCTAATCTAGCAATAATGATCATCTGCCGGCTGAGTGATGTGTGATAATATGAAGGTGGACTGATGGTAAGAAAAATGAGTGTAGGTGGTTGAGACTTGGGAAGAAGGAATATTGGTCAGCCTGAAGAGTGAGTATTTCAGAATAGGTATAAGAGAGGAATGGCAGTAAAATGATGCGGATAGTCAGTGAACAGGGACAGCAAGCATGACAGGTATTGGAAATATGAGTGGGAAGGGTTAATAGGTGACTGAAAGATTGTGTGCTGGGGCAGATAGACTGAGCCTCTTCCTGTACAGATCATTTGAGGTTTCTTTGTACCATCCTTCCCCTGCAGCCTTCAGAGTGAGCGATGGATGAATGTACGAGTTGGTGATATCATCAAGTTAGAGAACAATCAGTTTGTGGCGGTAAGAACAGTATGCATTGTTTCATCTCCTTCAGGACCCAACACTGCTTAGAGATTGTGCCTGAACTTGCAAACAAATGTATAGCCAGAAGAGGGTGACTAATTTTTTAACAGGTTTTTTTATACTGCTTTTATCATTTTAGTCATAAGAACATAAGATATGTCATACTGGGTCAGATCAAGGTCCATCAAGCCCAGTGTCCTGTTTCCAATACTGGCCAATCCAGGTCACAAATACCTAGCAGTTTCCCAAAAGGACACACAGGTTCCATAATGCTTGTATTGGGGCAAGCAGTGGATTTCCCAGGGCCTCTTTAATAATAGTTTATGGACCTTTCCTCCAGGAACTTGTCCAAACCATTTTTAAACTCAGCTACACTAACAGCTTTAATTACATCCTCTGGTAACGAATTTCAGAGTTTGATTACATGTTGAGTGAAAAAATATTTTCTCTTATTAATCTTAAAAGGGTTGCACTGTAGCTTCATTTCATGTCCCCTAGTCTTTCTACTTTTTGATGGCATAAACAATTGATCTACTTTTACCCGTTCCACTCCATTGATTAATTTATAAACCTCTATTATATCTCTCCTCAGCCAACTCTTTTCCAGGTTGAAGGGCCCTAACTTTTTTAGCCTCCTCTTCTTGGCTGCTGCTGCACACTGGCCGAGGGTTTCAACGTGTTATCCACGATGACGCCTAAATCTTTTTCCCAGGTTGTGGTTTCTAATGTGGACCATTGCATAGTGTAGCCATAGTTTGGGTTGTTCTTTCCTAGGTGCATAACTTTGCACTTGTCCACATTAAATTTCATCTGCCATTTGAACGTCCAGTCTTCCAGTTTATTAAGGTCCTCTTGCAATTTTTCACAATTCTCTTGGGTTTTAATAACTGAATCATTTTGTGTCATCTGCAAACTTGATTATCTCACTCGTTATTCCCATTTCCAGGTCATTTAGGAATATATTAAAAAGCAGCAGACCCAGCACAGATCTCTGTGGTACTCCACTATTCACCTTTCTCCATTGGGAAAATTGCCATTTAGCCCTGCCCTCTGCTTTCTATCTTTTAACCAGTTTCTGATCCACAATAGTCAAAGCGGTTTACATTGTAGCTTAAACTTGGTAATGTAAATTAAACAGGGACATTGATAACTTGGATTCTTCTGAGGCAGTGGAGGGTTGTGATTTGCCCAAGGCTACAAGGAGTGCTAGTGGGAATCGAACCCTGGTCTTTTGGTTCCAAAGCCAGTGCTCTAACCATTAGGCTGCTCCTCTACTCCATAGAATAATCCTGGGGTTCTCATGGGGACATGGATCAGCCATTTGCGAGCGAAAGCTCCTTTACAGAGTCTGAACAGTGCAGATAGAGGGCATGGCTGAGACCTATGTCCCTGGGGTTGTGTCGTGTTTGGATCAAGATCTGGGAGTAACAGTCATACCTTTGTTACAGGCTGATCTACTGCTACTCTCCAGTTCTGAACCTCATGGATTGTGTTACATAGAAACTGCTGAGCTTGATGGGTATTTATTTATTTATTTATTTATAGTCTTTTCTATACCGCGCTATTCAGCATCAGCGCGGTTTACAATAAACAATGAAATCACACATTTCCAATAGTACTTTGTGTTTACAAATGAACAGGACATTTAACTTGGCTAACAGGGGAACTATATACATGTGTCCTTTTGCTTTCTCCATTGTCATTCTCTGCCATCGGGTGCATTTGTTCCATTCCGAATTATGTGTCACCCCTTTACTAGCATATAGAGAAACATCTGTGCATCCACTGGAAGAGCAAAACATGTAGATACCTGCATAAATACATGAGATTGCACAAGGTGGCATATTCTTCATTCCAGGGTGCTTTGCAGGGCCAGTGCAAGGATACTGGGTGCCCTAGGTCAATCTTTAGCCTTATGCCCTCCCCCGCCCTTCAAGATTTTGATAATTAAACCCAACAAGCATGATCATTGCAACACCACTCCTCCCACAACAATCCTGTAAAAATGCATAATTGAACATCATGCTTGTAAATAATAAACTTTGCTTTGTATGAATGTGTGGACCCATTCTTCCTGAAGATAAAAGGATGTGCTGATGGCTCTTTGAGTTTGTGTAGCTCCCAAAATCTATTGTTTTGCTTTGACTGTTGCTGCTCTTTGCCCCCCCCCCCCCCCAAAAAAAAAAGCTGCAGCCCATGGCAATTGCCTAGTCTTGCCTAGTGGGTGGGCATGCCTGGAGGCTTCCTAATACTGATACAGTAAATGGTATGGTGGCTTGTATACACGTGTTCATAGTATAGGCACCAAATTGCTCAGAGAATGGAGAGGGGAGTTAGTTGATACAATGATAGTAATAATGTAATTTTTTTCAGAGAAACAAATATGAAGGTGCGTCAGGCTATTCCTGTAACCTCAGAACTGGGAGACACAAACGCACTTGCCAAGTTTGATGGTAAGCGCACAGACTGGAGGTAGGAGGAGGCCTACTTTAAAATGTTGATTTGTGTTACATGCCTTTCCTTCATTGTTCTTGCTCTGTCTGTTTTCCTCCCTTTAGGGGAAGTGGTTTGTGAACCTCCTAATAATAAACTGGATAAGTTTAGTGGGACTCTATACTGGAAGGAGAGTAAATACCCCCTCAATAACCAGAACATGCTCCTTCGTGGCTGTGTGGTGCGGAACACAGAGTGTTGCTTTGGGCTGGTCATCTTTGCAGGTGAGGAGAAGACTGGAGAGCTGTCTTCTACAAGATGTGTATGTTTAGGTGTTCTCTCCCCCCCCCCCCCAGGACTAGGTGTATACTTGAGTGGTCCCTCTATCCCCCTTGCTGTCATCTTTGCTGATATGTTCAACAGTAATTTATTGAGCCCTTGTTTCTTTATTGCCTTAAAAGTTAAAACTGTGGCAACTATTTGGGATCAAAAGACTAATGGGGAAGGATTTCTGGAATTTAGGACATCTGTTTCTAAATATCCAAACTTTTGTGTTTAGGGCCTGACACCAAACTGATGCAGAACAGTGGAAGGACTAAGTTTAAGCGGACAAGCATTGATCGTCTGATGAATACCCTTGTGCTCTGGGTATGTACTGTCTTTGCATTTCTGTGTGCTAGTTTATCTGAGATTATGGCACATCCTCTGCCAGGAATTTTGAGTGGTATTGCAGGCTTATAGTAGATGATGACAGATAAAAACCGAAATGGCCCACCTAATCTGACCAGGAACGTGGTTAGGATTATAACTGCTGTTCTATGCAGGTTACACCCCTCCCCCCAGTCATTTTAAAAGCACAACAAAGTAATTTCACAGCTCTTTTAAACTGAAATGCCCAGTGTTTGGTCGGTTTCTCTTGCCATTAAGGGTCCTCTTTGTTTACATCACATTTCTTTTTAAGTCCATCCTGTTTGTGTCTGCCACCAGCTCTGGGAGGGCATCCACCTCCTTTTCAGTGATAAAATATTTCATGACAACAGCTCCTGAGTCTGCTTTCTTCAGCTTTGTCATGTCCCTTATTCTCCAACTTCCTTTCCTTTGGTAAGGATCCTTCTAGTACATTACCTTCCAAGTATTCAAACATCTTTATCATGTTCCTCCTCTCCTTTAGAATGCACAGATTTAGGTCTTCAAGTCTCATCTCAGATGCGTTTTGGTGCAGATTCTGCACCATTTCAGTTGCTTTTCTCTGGCCTCTATATTGTTACTGATATATGGCCTGAACACGGTATTCCAGATTGAGGATTCATCAACAATCTGCACAGAAAGTGTAGTTACTCACCTGTAACAGATGATCTCCAGGAACAGCAAGAATTTAGTCTTCACATATGGATGACGTTGGTACTGATGGAGCCCATGTGGAAAAGCTCCCCAGCGTCCAATTGGAAAGGTTTTGGGAGCACTCCACTGTGCCTGCGCAATTGCCTTCCTGTCTTCCCAACTCCCTCTCTTCAGTTGAGTTTGTAGCTGAGAAAAGAGAGTAAATGAAACCCTGTAACTCCTAGGGGAGGAGGGCAGGTTGTGAAGAATAAATTCCTGCAGTTCCTGAGATCACCTGTTACAGGTGAGTAACTATGCTATCTCCAGGAACAAGTAGGAATGTAGTCTTCACATATGGGACTCCCTAGCTCCCAGATGCCAGATGAAGTGACTTCAGAACTGGTAGAAGTTCACCTCAGAGTAGGCATGATGAGGTCGTGGATCCCACGTGGATTTCTGGTATCTTCAAAGTTCTGGATGTAGGATACGAATTGCATCTAAGTCTGAAAGAGGTGCTAGAGTACAGCCTGACCAGACATGGCATCCTGACAGGAGTCCTTGTCCAGACAATAATGAGCAGCAAAGGTATGGACAGAAGACCATCCTTCTCACTATTGACCTATCTCCCTCTTCCCCTTCATTTATAAACTACTTGAACATGTGGTTCACCGCCATTGCCTCTCAAGCCCTTCTGGATCCTCTACAATCTGTCTTTTGTCCTTTACATTCTACCAAAACAACTCTTCCCAAAGTCTCTAGTGACCTGTTCCTGGCAAAATCCAAGGGCCTTTACTCGATCCTCATCCTTCTTGACCTTTCTGTTGCTTTTAACACTGTTGACGACAACCTTCTCTTTGATACCTTGTCCTCGCTTGGTTTTAAAGGCTCTGTGCTATCCTGGTTCTCTTCTTATCTCTCCCATCATTCTTTCAGTATTTGTTCCAGTGGATCCTCCTCTAGTGCTATCCTGCTCTCAGTTGGTGTACCCCAAGGATCAGTCTTGGGTCCACTCCTTTTCTCTCTATATATCCAGTCCCTTGTTGCACTCATCTCTTCCCATGGCTCTCAGTACCATCTTTACACAGATGACTCCCAGATTTACCTCTCTACACTTGAAATTTCTCCTGCAATCCAGACCCGGAGCTCTGCCTGCCTTTCTGACATTGCTGCATGGATGTCTCACCACCGCTTGAAATTGAACATGACCAAAACTGAGCTGCTTATTTTTCCCCCTAAACCCTCCTATCCCTTTCCTCCTTTGTCTCTGTGGATAACTCTCTATTCCTCCCTGTCTCCTCAGTTCGCAAACTTGGGGTTGTCTTTGACTCCTCTCTTTCCTTCTCCACATACATCCAACTGATAGCTAAAACCTGCCCTTTCTTTCTCTACAACATCAACAAAATGTGCCCATTCTTTTCTGAACACACGTCTAAGACACTAAGGGGCTTGTTTACAAAGCCGCGGTAGCAGTTTCCGATCGTTATCGGAGCCGCGGCCCCATTGAAATCAATGGGGTCGTGGCTCCGATAACTATCAGAAACCACTACCGCGGCTTTGTAAACAAGCCCCTTAAACTAGACTATTGTAACCTGCTCCTTGCTGGTCTCCCTCTGAGTCATCCCTTTCCCCATCAATCTGTTCAACACTCTGTTACACAGCTAATCTTCCGCCAGCCTCATCATGCTCATATTACCCCTCTTCTCAAGTCTCTTCACTGGCTTCCTATCCGTTTCCACATCCAGTTCAAACTTCTCCTGCTGACCTATAAGTGCATTCACTCTGCAGCTCCTCACTACCTTTCCTCTCTTATCTCTCCCTATACCTTTCCTTGGGAACTCCACTTGTGGAAAATTGCTTTTATCAGTGCCCTTCTCTTCTATTGCCAACTCCAGACTTCGCTTCTTTCACCTTGCTGCTCCTTATGCCTGGAACAAACTAACTGAGTCTGTACGTCAGGCTGCCGCTTTTGGATCTTGACTCACTTAATGTCCTTTGTGTTTCCTTACCATTCCCCCTAGCTGTATCCCATGTCTACAGCTACTGTGTTGTCTGTCTCTATTAGATTGTAAGCTCAGATGAGCAGGGACCATCTTTACATGTCTGTGCAATGCTACATACGCCTTGTAGGGCTATACAAATGTTCAGTAGTAGTAGCAGTAGTAAGACCAAGTTGCTGCTTTGCAGATTTCGATGATGGCTATTGAGTGTAGGTTTGTCATTAAGGTGGCCATGGCACGAACGTTGTGAGTAGTGACATGCCCTTCCAGGAAGAGTCCTGCTTGGTCATAGACAAATGAAATGCAGTCTGCTATCCATCTGGAGAGCCTACACTTAGAAACAGGTATTCCCAGGTAACTAGGGTCAAATGAGATAAACAACTGCAAGGCTTTACAATGATCTCGAGTCCTTTGGAAATAGAAAGCCAAGGCACGTTTGCAGTCAAGAGTGTGCAGAGTTGCTTCTGCTCAAGACACATGCGGTTTAGGGGAGAAAACTGGAACGTAAATTGATTGGTTTAAATAGAAAGGAGACACCACCTTTGGTATAAAGTGTGGGTGAGTCTGAAGGACTACTTTGTAATAGTGGAAGCAGGTATAGGGTGGATCCGCTATCAAAGCTTGAAGCTCACTAAAGCGTCTAGCTGAAGTGAGGGCAATTAGGAAAATTACCTTCCAAGAGAGGAACTTAAGTGAGGTTGTGGCTAATGGTTCAAAGGGTGGCTTGAGAAGCTGTGCTAGAACGAAATTGAAGTCCCAAGCTACCAGAGGTGGCCTAATGGGCAGTTTGGACCTCTCATGAAACGTGCTACTAGCGGTTGCGTGGTGATGGGCTGTCCATCGAGTAGATGGTGAGAGGCCGCAATGGCACCAAGATGGACTCTCACCTGATCTTGTGTTTCCCTTGTGTTGTCTGTCTTGATTAGATTGTAAGCTCTGATGAGCAGAGGACTGTCTCTTACATGTCTGTGCAGTGCTGTGTACGTCTTGTAGCGCTATACAAATGCTCAGTAGTAGTAGTAGATCTGTCGAGGTGGAGGAGATACTGGAGGAATGACTCCACTGGCGCAGAAAAGAGATTGAGGTCTTTCAGGGAACACCAGACAGAGAATCTACACCACTTAAAACCATATGAACATGGACTTCCGGTGAAATCACCAGACTACATGGCGGTGCCATAGACGGGCTCCGCCAACGATGCCTGCAAAAAGGAGGAAAAAGCACCACAAGCAATAGGGAAGTAGTGGCGAGATGCAGGAGAAGTAAGATAAATAACCCCCGAAGTAGCCCAACGAGAGATCGGGTGGGCAGCAGCAGCCATAAGTGAAGCCAGTGTTGGCTGAGTGCAGGAGTGGTGAGAGGCACCACGTGGTGTGACGAACGGAGAGAAAGCAGGCCGCAGAGACAGCGAACCGAGAGGTGATAGTGGCGGGAGCCTGGCCGACGTTGGGACAGTGCAGCGCGCTGTTGCCTGAGCCGACTTGAAGAGACCCGGGGGAGTGTGGGGCCGAGTGGCCGGCTGCAGATGAGCTTGGGAGAGAGGAGATCGGCAGGGCAGTGGTGAGCTGAGCGCGGCCGGCAGATCAGAGAGAGATGGAGTCTCTCTAAGAACACAGCGTTGGAAAGGAGTGAGCAGAGCAGTAATAAAAGATCTGGTGCTGAACAGGTGAGGCAGCCATTGGTGCAGAGAGGAGTCTGAGATCGGGGACCACGTGGCAGCCTAGAGAGAGGGAGAAGAGAGCAAAAGCGGCAGAAAACGCAGCAAATACCCAGGAAAGCGACGAAGGAGCAGATGAGCAGGCCTGATAGGGGTAGAAGAGCAAGCGAAGAGCCGACAAGCAGAACGCTGGGAAGGAGTGAAGCAGAAGAAGGTGGTACTGGGAGAGAGAGGCCTGCAGCAGTGGAACTTGAACAGCAGTGCTAAGCACAGCTCTGTATAAGAGCTGGGAAGCACTCCAGGGCCAAGTACAGCACTGAATAAAGGGGGCAACTTGCAACGGGGGCAGAGTAAAAGCAAGTGTTGAGCAGAAGCTGCCGATTGAGGACACCCTTGAGTATCTGGTGCAGGGGGAGAGGGGCAGTATGGAGAAAGCAAGAGGTGGGATGTCAACCAAGAAAAAACTGGCGGAATTTAGATCTTCCTATGCGACCCCAAAGGGACGAAAATATGGGGAGAAGGACAACAAAATGGTGGCTGAACAGGTGGACAAACAGGAAGATGAGATGGAGGGACCAGGGACTCCAGGAGTAGCCGACATGATTAAGATGTGGCTAGAGGAGCTGAAAGAGGAACTCAAAGCGGAAATAAGTGGAGTTAAAAATGAGCTAAAAGAGACTTTACAATCTTTAAGACAAGACCTTGTGGATCTGGGAACCAGGGTGGAAGAAACAGAACAGCAGGTGGAACAGCAAGAGGAAGTAATGGAGGCTCTACAAAAAGAATGGGATGAGTTAAAGCAAGCCCAGGAAGAAGTGAAAGCAAAAAGGGAGGACCTGGAAGACCTCTCCCGGGGCTGCAATATAAGAGTGTGAGGCATTCCCGAGGACGTCAAATATAAAAACTGCGAAGAAGTAATTACTTAAGTCTTTGGACACATGCTACACACTGCAGCTTTAGAAGAGGAAACAGCGGATGAATCTCTACAAATAGAGTGAGAGCATAGGGGGTTATGGCCCATAAGGGACAACCGACCAAGAGGTATTGTGGTATGCATGAACTCCTTCAAAGTTAAAGAACACATTTTGATGGTGGCCAGGAAATTGGGGCATTTCAAGTGGGAGGACCACATGGTGGAACAGTTTCAGGATTTGTCACTTGGAATGCTACAATGCCGGAGAGAGCTGAAGGAAGTGACGGCCTTCCTGAGGAGGGAGGGGATGCGCTACAGGTGGTTATACCCCTTTGAACTACTGTTAACAGTGAAAGGGGTATCCTGGAAGGTGAAGACCAGTGAGGAAGCATGGACTGCATTACAAAATTTGGGACTAGTCAATGTTCCTGATGAGGGGGAAGGGGCAGCAAGTATCACAACAACCACAAAATATGCATCCAGGGAGGAGCGCGCAAGATGGCACAGAGTTCCAGCCAATGGTCGGAGAGTACTGCGTCTAACCAAAGAAAGTCACGGAGGGACAGTGGGGGTGAAAGAAGCCGACTGAGGAAGATGAGACTGAGATGCTGAGTTGTACATGACCTAATCAATAATCTGGAGTGATGGACAATGCTAAGTGAACTGTAAAGCAATGTGATTTTAAGGGATTGTGTGGAAGGGGTAGAGGGGGGAGTGAGTGTAGTGATGGGATAATGAGGATAAAAAGCTAACTTAAAGAGCAAGGGAGGTGGGAAGCATGATGGAGGGTAGAAACAGATAAGGGGGAAGGGGTTGAAGGGAGGAGACCTAGCAGGGATAAGGCAGCTGGTGGTCTGATAGTCAGTCACAATATATGGAAGTCGAGTCTCTATGGAGGAGACAGGGGAAAGGGCAGGGAAGGAGGGGGGGGGAAAGAATCAAGAGAGGAAGAGGGGGGGAGAGGCAGGGGTTAAGAGTGATAGGGTCAGGAGAGAAGGGGGGGAGAAGAGGGAGTGTATAGTTTAAAGGTGAGTTAACAATTGTATCCTTAAATGTAAAAGGGTTTAATTCACCATTTAAATGACAAAAATTGTATAAAGAAATAATACGCCAAAAGGCAGCGGTAGTGCTTATCCAAGAAACGCACTTGACAAGAGCGACGGAACACCTTGTTAAACCCAGGGGATATGGAGTATGTGTATATGCCTCCAACATGGTAGAAAAGAAAAAAGGAGGGGTGGCCATTTTGCTTGATACCAAATTGAAGATGTTAGTGCACACTGTGGTGAGGGATAAAGCGGGGCAATATGTGTTGATGAGGTTAAAAGTGGGGAATGAATAGTATTGTATAGTAAATGTATATGCGCCAACAGGGGTGCAAAGTGAATTTTGGACAAAACTGAATGAGGAGGTGGGGAAATTGGGGGAGGGGAAACTAATCTGTGGAGGAGATTTCAATTTAATGTGGAATCCCGCCAGAGATGCCACAGGGAAAAGAGAGGGTAAGCGGGCAGATAGGAGGAGGTACCGTAGTTTTGTAAATCAACATTGTTTGATCGATGCTTGGAGATTCCCATTATCCAGGGAAGAGACAATTTTCTTACTATTCACCTGTCCATGGCTCATATTCCCGAATAGATGCTTATATGGGTTTCGAAAGAAATGGGAAGGATCAAGGGGTTGGATATGGAGTCAATTACATGGTCAGACCATGCGCCTGTGCAGGTTATATTGACAATAGAGGGGGAGGGGAAAGGTAAGCAGTTTTGGAGACTTAATGAATCCTTATTGGAGGATGGGAAGGTACGAGAGGACATAGAGAGGGCAACAAAAGAATACTTCCAATGGAATGATAACGGGGAGGTAGCATGGGGAGGAGTATGGGACGGCTGCAAGGCAGTAGTGAGAGGCATTTTAATTAAATGGGGGGCGCGAAAGAGGAAGGAAAGGGAGGGGAGAGAGAAGGCCTTGTGAGTAAAATTGATGGAATTGGAAGACCTAGATGCGCAGGGACAGCCAGGAGCTTACCGAGGTCAGGTGCTAGCCGTAAGAGGCCAATTAAATGAAATGAAGGCCGCCAAGATCAGGTACCAAATGCAGCTTTTGAGGCAGGATTTCTTTGAGGGAGGAAATAAAGCGGGGCGATACATGGCGCAGAAACTGAAGCAGAGGAAACTGCGATCACATATAATGAAAATTCAGAATAAGGAAGGGGGGCTGGTACACAAGGATGGGGAGATTAGGGAAGCATTTAGAGGGTACTATCAGGAGTTATATAAAGCCAGAGACACTCCACAGAGGGAGAGAATACAAAGCTATTTAGACTCTCTGAAGCTGCCGAAGTTAGACGAGGGGGAACAAACAGAGTTAAATAAGGCCATCAGAGCAGAAGAAGTACAGAGCGCTATAAAACAGTTAAAAGTGGATAAGGCTCCAGGGTTAGATGGGCTCACAGAGCGATTTTATAGACGATTTGGAGATTATACTAATAACACCGCTTGTGCGGCTCTTCAATCTGCCAAGGGTGGGAGGGAGAGAGATTAGCGGACACTATGGGGTGGGCAGGAATAACCCTCATACATAAAGAAGGAAAGGACCCACAAGAATGTGCATCATATAGACCTATATCGTTACTTAAACTGGATGCCAAATTGCTGGCTAAGGTATTAGCTATGCGCTTAAATAAGGTGATAGGGAAGTTAATACATCATGATCAAACGGGATTCATTCCTGGCAGACAAGTAGCGACAATATTAGGAAGATCTTGAACATGATTTGGTACACTGAGCAAAATAGGGAAGAGGCTATATGCTGTCTCTAGATGCAGAAAAGGCTTTTGACCAGGTGTCTTGGCCATTTTTTTCCAGGTAATGGAAAGAATGGGCTTGGGGGCAGAATATTTAAGCTGGATAAAAGCGTTATATTATAACCCAAAAGCCTGTATTAGAGTGAATGGGGCCTATTCTGAGTTTTTTGGGCAGGGGAGAGGAATGAGACAGGGATGCCCCCTATCCCCTCTACTTTTTATTTCTTTCCTTGGAACCATTTGCAGAGAGAGTGAGGGAGCGGGCAGATGTACAGGGAATAAAACTAGGGCGGAAAGAGTATAAAATATCTCTCTTCGCAGATGACATAATTTTGAGCGTGGGCAGACCTAGGTTTTCTCTCCCCATATTAATGTGGGAACTAGAGGAATTTGGCAGGCTATTGGGGTTTACCATTAAATGGACTAAATCAGAAATATTAAATTTAACGATACAGGGGGACACTCAGAGAATTTTACAAGAGAAATACCCCTTTATTTATTTATTTTATTACAATTTCTTATATACCGCACTATTCGGTATCAGCGCGGTTTACATTATAACACAATGACCATAACAACAAGCTGTTTGGTTTTACATAGAACAGGAGTCCAAACTTGGATAATAGGGGAGAACTATATACTTTAAGTGGGCCAGAGAAAGTATTAGATATCTTGGCATTTGGATAAGTAATAGGATAGAAACACTATATGAGCTTAATTACCCGAATCTCTTTAGGCAGGTAGAGAGTTTGCTGGATGGTTGGGGACGGAGCTACCTCCTATGGTTTGAACGGATTGCCACAATAAAGATGTTGCTCTTGCCCAGATTCTTGTTTCTGTTCCAGACGTTACCAATAAAGGTTCTGCCTAGTAAGCTAAAACAGTTACAAAGACTCGTGAATCGATTTATCTGGCAAAATCGACGGCCGAGAGTAGCCACAACCGTCATGCAAAGAGCTTAAAGGAGAGGGAGGGCTAGGGGTACCTAACTTTTGAAAATATTACGAGGCAGCGCAACTGAAAACGATATATGAGTGGCATCGATGCACAGCGAAACAATGAAATGGAAGACGAGTCCATAAGGGGAGCAAGCCTGGTTAAACTAGTGTGGAGGGGGGGTAATATCTCAGCAAATCAATACCAACATCCTCTAATAGCACATAGTTTGCAAGTGTGGAAACAAAATAGAAAATTATTAGTACAAGATAAAGGCTACATACAGGGCATGACATTGGAGGCTTGTTTTGATAAGGGACAGGGACCCGGGGTAGCTATTCTGTGCAGATGGGCACAGGCGGGACTAACACATCTCTCTCACATAGTGAACAAGGAGGGCCCTCTGGAGTTTGAGGGCCTGAGGGATTTATATGGGTTGGAGGGCAGTGACTACTATGCATATCTACAATTGAGCCACTTCGTGAGAAAGCAGAAAGTATGGAAGGACCTTTGGGAAAACAGGGGGTGGTTCGAGGTGTTGTGTTCAGGGAATTTAGGGCACAAAGGAGTTTTGTCCAGGATTCACAGAGGATTAATGGAGGGCGGAGATAGTAAACTGGGATATATGACATACCTAGACATACTAGACATACCTCAGACCAAGCCATCTATCAACAACATCTGAAGACCCATCGCGAATCAACGTGGGCTAAAAGGAAACAATTCCATGCAGAAATTCTCAGCCGCTCACTAAATAAGCCAAGAGACCTTTTCCAGCTGGTGAAATCCCTTACCAACCAACCCTCCCCACCTCAACAAGAAGGCATTCAGCCACAAGCATATGCGAATTACATCCAATCAAAATCAATAAAGGTAACCACAACAGCATCACCACCCCATCTTTACCATACTACGAATCCCAAAACCACCCTTTCCCAGCCCACCATTTCCCAGTCCACCCTAACCAAACTCTCACCGCCATCAACAAAGACCATTGAAGAAATAATTGCATCAATCAACGCCACGACCGCACCGACTGACCCCTGCCCAGCGCACTGGATCAAGACAATGCGCACGGAGTTCAGCCCTATCATAGCCAACATCGCCAAGTTGTCATTCGAAACAGGAGTTTTCCCAGATGCGCTCAAGCACACATCCATCCGCCCACTATTAAAAAACAATCAACTTGACCCAAAGAAAGAGGAATCTTACAGACCAATCTCCAGTATCCCTTTGATGGCTAAGATCCTAGAGAAAATAACCCTTAGACAGATTCAGCAGCATGTCGACTCAGCCTCCCCACTAGATCCCGCTCAACACGGATTCAGAGAAGCACACGGTATCGAAACCCTACTAACAACATTATCCAGTTCATTGATCAATGGAATTGACAGTATAAAGAAGGGCTTCGCACTAATCTTCCTCGATATATCAGCAGCGTTCGACTCCGTAGACCACCTACAGCTTCTCACCCGGCTACATGAGAAGGGAATCCGAGATCAAGCATGGGCCTGGTGTAAATCCTACCTAGAAGGCAGATGTCAACAAGTCCGCATTCAAAACAGCACCTCTGAACCTTTCCAACAGCACCAGGGTGTACCCCAAGGTTCCTCCCTCTCCGCGTTGCTCTTTAATATCTATATGCAACCAATCTGTGACATCGCCCGTTCGTTTGGCATATCGTGTCTTATGTATGCCGATGATGTACTACTGTTCACACCCATTACCGTCACTTGTCCCGACTATACAGTGCTAGTTGACTGCTTCAACACAATAACTGACTGGTTACTTACCCAAAACCTCCGGATAAACTTCAAGAAAACGGAAGTACTAATGATCACAAGGAACAAAGCCTTCTCGCCTCCACCAACACTCAAAGTAAGAGACGCGGAACTTCCAATCAAATCCAACATACGTTATCTCGGGGTAATACTTGATCAACAACTCAACTTCAAGGAACATATCAAACGTACTGTCAAGACCATCTACTTCAAGATAAAAACCCTACGGCATCTTAGACCCATGATGGAATCCGCGGATTTCCGCACCATCTTCCAGGCACTAGTTACACCGCACTTCGATTATGCCAACATAGTTCTGCATGGCCTTCCAAAGAGCTCCCTCAAACCATTACAGCTAGCCATGAATGCGGCAGCCCGTGTGCTCTACGGAACCTCAAGGGTCGACCACATCTCCCCCATTCTAAAGGAACTACACTGGCTTCCCATAAGCAGTAGAATCCTTTACAAAACCCTCCTCATAACCTTCAAGGCCTTCAACATGATAGCTCCTCCATCCATTTCCGACCTCATAGCGCATTCTCCAGACAACCGATCCAGGAGATCCCAGGCCACCAACATGCTACTCATACCAATTGAATCCACAAAACTCAACCAGATCACCACCAATAGGGCCTTCAGGAACTATGCCCCCGTATGCTGGAACAAACTCCCCTCACACATTAGAGCTATTAGAGACCTTACTCAATTTAGAAGAACCCTCAAACATCACCTTTTTATCTTACATTACACCCACCCTGATACCCCATTATCTCCCCCACCCCACTATATCATACAGCCACCACCTGACGTAAAACACTGCAATCATACCTAATATGTAATACAACCAATTTGTACATAGTTTCCTAAGTTTGCTACAAGCTTGAACGTAAATAGTTCCCCAAGTTCTCCTCCATGTTAACTCCCCGTTTCATGTAAACGACGGCCAATCTCTGGTCAAGTGTTCTATTGTTTTGATGTAAACCGCGCTGATGACAAATAGCGCGGTATATAAGAAATGTTAAATAAATAAATAAATAAAAATAAATAAAATATGCTAAAATGGGAGGAAGACTTAGGGGTGAGCTGGACCGATGAGATATGGGATAAAATAATACGGACGGTGGCTTACCACACAGGTAAAAGAAAATGCATATAAAGTATTGCTACGCTGGTATTGGACCCCAGTATGTAAAAAGAGAGCTGGAGGGGAGGAAATGACGTCACCGGCGACGACGGCAGCTTGATTGTAGAGCTCCGTCGGCGGTCAGCTACATACCTGTTTTAATAGCAGCCTGAGCCCCGTAAACGGCCACACACCGGAGGATTGGAGGGAAGGTGAGCTCCGGAGGATGGCAGGAGTAAAAAAGGGCACCTCCGACTTGAAAACCTTCGCTTTCAAAGCAGCACACAGCGGACTGATGGGGAAAACCAAAATGGCGGCGCCATGTGCGAGCCCGGGAGACGCCACGCAGGAGAAAGGTGACCGGCCCGCCGATGCTGCACAGTTGAGCGAGATTGCAGGGTTAAAGCGGGAGCTCCAGGAGTGGTTCACCTCTATCCGGCAGGATCTGGCACATTTTAAAGCTGAGGCGCAAAGCTGGATGGAAGAGCTGCGAGTGGATGTGCGGGAGGTAGGTCAGCGGTTAGATGACATGGAGACTAAGGTGGAGGAGCATGATACCGCGCTTAAAGAGCTACAAGAGAAGCAAGGAGAGTTTGAGGGGGAACACGAAGAGCTCTGGCGTAAGATTGAAGACATGGAAAATCGGGCGAGGAGAGTAAATCTGAGAGTCCGAGGAGTGCTGGAAAGCAAGGGCACGGAGAACTGTGCACATATTGTCGAGCAAGTGGGCAAGTGGATTTTGGCCCAGGCAGGCGTGGAGGATGAGAGTTTATGCTGGAGAATTGATCGAGCTCACCGCGCATTAGGGCCGCAGAGAGAGGGGCGCCCGCGGGATATCATTGTGTGCTTCCATGAATATACTACAAAAAATGTGATAATGAGCGCGGCCAGGAAAGTGGAAGGGTGCTGCTGGGAGAACCAGAAAATAGAGATTTATGCTGATATATCGGCCATCACTATGAGGAAAAGGAGAGAGCTGGCTGGCTTGACTAAAAGACTGAGAGAAGACCACATTAAATATCGATGGACATACCCCTTCGGATTACAATTTAGCCGGGAGGGAGTTGCCTCCCATATTCGGAACGCCCAAGAAGCACAGCAATTTATGCAACAAGTGGGGTGGCCAGACATTACGATACAGGCACATGGCCGGCCTATACAATCACCACCGGCCCAGGAAAAGTGGCGCAGGGCGTCCGGGGGCGAGAAACGCCTCAGGAAGCAGAGGACAACCGGACCTCCAGCGGAGAAGAAAAGCTGAGGACGGGGACACTGTCTGCTATGCTGGTTATGATTTTGCTGGGGAGTGCCTTGGTGGGAGCGGGGAGATGAGGTTGCTGAGCTAAATGAGCATATTGTTAGTGTAACAGGTTTTGTTAATGTGTGTTATGAAGGGAAGAGCCGTCTGGTACGTCATGCCTTTGTACTCCAGACAGACGGTGGAGGGGAGACAAATGGTCGGAAGAAGGGTGGGGGGAGGGGGTGGTAGGGGGGGAAGAGTAAACGGGGGATTCCAGCCAGCCATAAGTTTGCTAGTTGAGGCTACTGTAGATCATCTTGTCTATGGCTAAAGTACGTGTATTAACTCTGAATGTAAGGGGCTTGAACTCCCCAGTTAAGAGGCAGAGAATGTTCAAGGAATGTATGCGGCTCAAAGGAGATGTAATATTCATTCAGGAGACGCACCTTCGGAGAGGGGACGAGTGGAGAGTGCAACACCGGCAGTTCCCTGGCCGTTGGTTCGCCTCCAATAAAGTGGAATTAAAAAAGGGGGGAGTGGGAGTGCTGATCAATGAGAAACTCCAATACACCATAGGGGAGGTTCTCCGAGACAGGGAGGGACATTTCCTGCTTATTAATATCAAAATTCAAGACAAATGGTTTACCCTGGTTAATATTTATGGTCCCAACACAGCACAAGGAAAATTTTATGAGAATCTCACCCATCAAGTGGAACGCTTTGCGGTGGGGGAGGTGATTATGGGAGGGGACTTTAATTTGACCATTAACCCCCAATTGGACAATTCAATAGGGGGTGGGGGGTAAGAACAAGGATAGGAGGCAGCTCCAGACAATGGCCCGATCACTGGGTGTCAGAGACACTTGGAGAGAGTTGAGGGGTCGTCAGCGGGTATATACCTTTTTCTCACCCGTACATGCATCCTTCTCCAGACTGGATATGATCTGGGTTTCAGAAGCGTTGCTGTGTACGGTAATTGATTGTGATTTTGGCGAGAGGACCTGGATGGATCATAATCCAGTGTGGATAGATATACAGGTGGGTCCCGAACAGAGGGTACAGCGGAACTGGCTGTTGAATGAAGCCCTCTTAGATAGCCCGGAGATACGAAAGAAAGTCTCGGCTGTGATAACAACTTACCTTGACATCAATGACCGGGAGGGGTGTCGAGTAGACACCCTGTGGGAATGTTTGAAAGTGGTGGTGAGGGGAGAGTTGATCTCTCTGGCTACCCATGAGAAAAAACTTAAAGGGGAACGAAAACAGGCCTTGCGACAGCAGATTCGGTGGGGGGAGGAGTGCCAACAAAGGGGGGCGATGGATGACCAAGAGAGGCAGGGTATCCGGGAAGCCCAAAGGGAGCTGGGGGAAATTGAATTGGCTGAAATCAAATTTGCTCAGGATCAATTGAAGCAAAACTTTTTTGCTTATGGTAATAAACCTACTAGGTGGTTAGCACACCAGTTGAAGCAGCATCAGAAGCGGAATTATATCACCAAGATCCGTGATGCAGCGGGGAAGGAACTTAGGAGTGGGGAACAGATTAGAGAGCAATTTGTTCAGTTTTATAAACGACTTTATCAGGCAGAGGAGGGGGGGTCTGCGACGGAAAGGGCTCAGTATCTGCAGATGCAACTGCCTAAATTATCGTCTACTGAGGCTGCGGCATTAGCACAGCCCATTACCGGGGCTGAAGTGGCGGCAGTGATCGGCACTCTACCTGCTCATAAAGCACCCGGTTTGGATGGGTATCCGAATAAATTTTACAAGATTTTTCGGGAGGAGGTGAGCGAGATTCTGGCTCGGCTCTACAACTCATTTGGGGAGGAGGGGGGCCTGCCGGTTACTCTTCGGACGGCCGGAGTCACGCTGCTGCCTAAGGAGGGCAAAGACCCCATGCTTTGTAGTTCATAGCGCCCTATCTCACTGTTGGGGTCTGATTTTAAAATCTTCACCAAGATCCTAGCTAACCGACTACTTCCGCATATGGCCAGCCTAGTACACGAGAATCAGGGGGGCTTCGTGCCTGGCAGACAAACAGCCGATAACATACGGAAGGTGTTGAACGCGATTTGGAGGGGTAAGACCAGCGCTACACAGTTGGTTTTATTAACCATCGACGCTGAGAAAGCGTTTGATCGCGTGTCTTGGCCCTATCTGTTGCAAGTATTAGAAACAATGGGCCTTGGGGCAGGGTATATACAATGGGTGAAGGCAATTTATTCCAGCCCGCTGGCACGAATCCGAGTAAACGGGGCCTACTCCAACCCCTTTGAACTGGGAAGGGGGACACGCCAGGGTTGCCCTCTTTCACCTTTGCTTTTCGTACTCTCCATGGAGCCTCTGGCGCAATTAGTGCGGGAATGTCCACAAGTGAGGGGGGTACCAGGGGCGGCAGGGGAAAGCAAAATCTCCTTATTTGCAGATGATTTGCTATTCTTAGTAACGGAACCCCTGAGTTCAATGGCAGTGCTGTATCAGCTTTTACTGGATTTTGGAAAAATTTCGGGGTTTAAGATTAATGCTACTAAGTCAGAGATCCTAAACATCTCGGCAGAGGCCAACACGCAGCGGTTATTGCAACAGAGGTTCCCGTTTAAATGGGCTAAAACGCGGGTGAAATATTTAGGGGTTTACTTATTGGCCAATGAACTAGACCTAGGTAGGGTGAATTCTGGGGCGATGGAACAGAAGATGCGGAGAGAATTGGAATATTGGGAGGGGAAAAAACTGTCGTGGCTAGGGCGGATCGCGGCTGTTAAAATGGTGATCCTACCCCAATGGCTCTACTTATTCCGGACATTGCCAGTGGGGATGCCCAGGCCTTACTTAGGGAAGATTCAAAAAATTATCATGCGCTTTATTGGGGGGGGCAAACGTAATAGGATAGCCTGGCCCTTACTCACCAGGAGCAGACGTAACGGAGGGATGGCCATCCCAGACATGCATAGATACATGGAGGCGGCGCAATTGAGCGCAATAGTGGCTTGGGGAGCAGAATCGAGCAAGGAATGGGTGCGATTGGAGGCTGACGATCTACAAGTGGGGACTCTCTCTGAGTGGATCTGGTTACCCAGTACTAGGCAGAAAGGAATACGGGGCTGCAATCCCTATGTACAGAGAACGTTGTATCTCTGGCATCGCTGGAGGCGTAAATGGCTGGGCCTGGGAGAAGTATCCCGGTTAATCCCTATAGTGGATAACCCCGATTTTCCCCCTGCAGTGGGACGAAGTGTGTTTCTTCGTTGGAGGCAGAAGGGGTTGACGCATGTTGGCCAACTTCTCCGGGGGCGGGAGCTTCACTCATTCTCAGCCCTGCAGCAGAATTATGGCTTAGCGCCTATAGATTCTTTTCCTTACCAACAGATTTGCCATTACTTGACCTATAAAATAATCCCGGGGTTAACTGGGGACCCAATTGAGATTGAATCATTATTTTTGATGGGGCAATCAAAGAAACTAGTGACAAAATTCTATAATATGATGGAGGGGCAAGGGGGACGTAGCCCATTTCAACAAGCCTGGGAAAGGGATTTAGGGATGCAGTGGGAGGTCGAGGAGTGGTCCAGCATCTTCCAGTCTAAATATAAAGGAATGCTGGCAGCTAGCTTCATCGAGAATAATTATAAACTGATGTATAGGTGGCACCTCACCCCTGAAAAGATACATGTAATGTTTCCAGGTCAATCGGATAAATGCTGGAGGGGGTGTGGGGAAGTGGGGACTGTATTGCATGTCTGGTGGTCTTGCTCTAGCGCGCAGGAGAGATGGGGTGAGATCTTTGCCCTGCTGAGCACCATTATGGGGCAGGAGCTAGAACTTAATCCAGCCGTTGCATTGCTGGGGTACACACCAGCAGTACTTACACAAACTGAGAGTTTCTTTGTTAATGTGGGGTGTGTGACCTTTCGTATCTTGATGGCACGGCAATGGCGGCAAGTGCGCCTGCCCACGGTGCGGGATTGGTTAACTGCTCTTGAATCTAATTACTTACTAAGTAAAGCTACTGCTCTGAGAAATCATAGCTCCAAAAAATTTTCTACAACTTGGGAGAAGTACTTGTGCTGGCGAAATACGATTATATAAGATTTCAATGGTTTGCAGGAGCTGGCGGCTGGAAGGGGGGGGGGGTTTAGCGGGGTTATTACAGTTTGCTGTGGTTGTATAATTGTAAACCTGGTAATTTTGTTTGGTTTTCTGTAATACAGTTTCAATAAAAAGTTTAAATCAAAAAAAAAAAGAGAGCTGGAGGGGGACATATTGACCATTGCTGGAGGGGATGTCAAGAGAGAGGAGATTGGTTACATATGTGGTGGACGTGTGAATGGATACAAGCTTACTGGATAGAGATTTTAGAAATGATTTATAACATGACAGGATATCGATTGCAAAGGAAACCAGAGATCTGCTTACTGCATCAACTAGAGGAGGACATTCCAAAAAGGGACAGTGGGGTGCTGCATCACTGTATAGTAGCAGCCTGATGTGAGATAGCACAGCACTGGGTGGGGGCGGACACACCACAACCGGCAGGCTTTGTCAGACGGATGGCTGAGATGTGCTTGATGCACAGATTGACAGAGTTGAGGCGGGGGAAAGGGGGGGACGAGGGCATCAATCTGGAAGAGAGTGTGTGAGTGGCTGGAAACATGGAAGGCGGAGAGAGGGGGGGGACAGGGTCCTAGATATAGGCCATTAGGACGATTGAAGGGTGATTAGGTAAAATGGGAGGGGGTACAGATATGGGACTGAATGAGGGGGAGAAGGATGTATGAATGAAGAGCGAGAGGGGGGGAGGGTTGGGAGGGACGGGGGAGGGGATGTTATTAGGAAGGCTACTAAGGAGGGAATATAACGTATAGTGAGAATGTATACGCTAGCATATGAAAACGTTATGGAAAGTGTACAAAGTTATGAATGCAGAGAATTATAACTTTCATCGACATGGCTAATAACAATTTAAGATGGGAGAGAGAAATGATATAGTTAAAGGATAACAAAAAAGCTTGAGGGAAATAAAAGGCTGTTTGATTCTAATAGAGATGCATAACATGTATAATGTTGGCTTTCAAGATTATTTGTTTGTATTACTTCCTGAAATAATTAATAAAGACTTTAAATGGGGGAAAAAAGCATATGAACATCTGGTGGAAGGCTTTCTAGAAGCCAAAAGGATCTCCTTAACCTGTTGAGTAAGGTTAACCTGTTGAGTAAGGTTAAAGCCTTGTAAAGCTATGCTTACTTATATGAATTAACTGCACTCCTAACAATAATTGAATGTATAGTTCTGTTTAAATCATCTGATTGCAGCAGCACCACTCTCTACAGCTAGGATTATCCTCCTGCCTCTCATAAAAGTACTAATTTAAAGGGTAGAAATTCATGTTTGGGACTAGAATCCAAGATCAGTGTTGGGCACTCTAGTGACTAGTTCCCTCTGGATACTGTTGTTAGCTTCCAGCGTTTACAGGCCATATTAGGTATTACCATGTTTGTCCAGATCGATACTGTAAACCCAGGGATATGCCAGTGTTGTTAACTACCATCGTTTATAGGCCATATTTGGTATTACCATGTTTGTCCAGATTGATACCTTAAACCCAGAGATATGCCAGTGCTGATGCTATGTTAGAGCAATGTCATCTTTAGCTAGATAAGAACATAGGGACTTGGGATGTACCATAGTGGGTCAGACCAAGAGTTCATCAACAGATCCAGCTGCACATACACGAAACAGGCTCCCTCCACGGGACAGGCTCCCGCACCGCGACAAACCCAGCTCCACATCCACGGGACAGACCCCCGCAACAGGGCAACCACCACACATCCGGCTCCACCTCCACGGGACAGGCTCCCTCCACGGGACAGGCTCCCGCACCGCGACAGATCCAGCGTCACATCCACGGGACAGGCCCCCGCACCAAGACGACCGCCACAGATCCAGCTCCACATCCACGGGACAGGCTCCCTCCACGGGACAGGCTCCCGCACCGCGACAGACCCAGCTCCACATCCACGGGACAGGCCCCCGCACCAAGGCGACCAACACAGATCCAGCTCCACACACACGGGACAGGCTCCCTCCACGGGACAGGCTCCCGCACCAAGGCGTCCGCCACAGATCCAGCTCCACATCCACGGGACAGGCTCCCTCCACGGGACAGGCTCCCGCACCGCATCAGATCCAGCTCCACATCCAAGGGACAGGCTCCCTCCACGGGACAGGCTCCCGCACCGCAACAGATACAGCTTCACATCCAAGGGACAGGCTCCCTCCACGGGACAGGCTCCCGCACCGCAACAGATACAACTTCACATCCCCAGGACAAGCCCCTGCAACAAGTACAGCTCTCCTCAAAAAAGCAAACAACAGACAAAAACCTAAGGACACAGGCGTCGCCCTATCAGAACATCACAAGCTATCAACATGCACACCACATACTTCCTCCCACTATACCTACTAGTCACACAACTCCTCCCACCAACTACACACCCCCACTACCCCCAAACAAACACACCATGGTACCCACCAACTGCACTGCCATATCTCGGTCCACAACACACACACAAAGAGACACTCGCAACCTCCCAAACAAAGAGACAAAACAGACACAAATCAAACCCCAACACCGGCCCTAAGGAAGCACACGTCGCAACAACCTCTTCCACAAAGAAAACATCAATTGAGCTCATAAACGCCAGATCCATCTGCAACAAGATACACACTCTGGTAGACCACATTGAAGAGCGACAGCCAGACATAATATGCATCACAGAGACATGGCTCAACCCTACAGACAGTGTACTACTCAACCAACTAGTACCGAACAACTACTCAGCATACAACTGCCCACGCATCCACAAGCGTGGAGGAGGAGTCCTAATAATAGCAAAAACAGAACTCAAGTTCAAGACACTGAATCTCACAGATACAAAGCAGTGTAACACAATTAGCATCAAGAACAAGAATATTGCAATCTGCCTAACCTACAGAGCACCCCGTGCTCCACCCGACGAACTAGCCTTCATACTCGAAGAAGCCTGTGCCATAACGTCAAACAACAAACCAGCACTACTAATCGGAGACTTCAACCTCAAGTCCGCCAATACAAAAGATGCAGAGGCCTTCCTTCAGGCAATGTCATCACTTCAATTCACACAGATAGTCAATGCACCAACACACAGACTAGGATCATCCCCAGACCTCATCTTCGCATCAAACTACCTAACTTCAAGAGACCTAATCTCTACACCCACCATCACCCCAGTACCATGGTCTGACCATTACTTAATCGAGACAAATCTGCAATCACAAGAAGACTGGACAAGCGAAAGAGCGAACTTCCCACACACACAAAGACGATTCAAGTCCTTTGACAAGGACGAATTCATCCAGGACACAATACAACACTTGAACATTGACTCAGAGGACCTGGAGGAACAAGTTTCCAACTGGAACAATGTCCTAGCTAACGCCGCCAAACCATCCGTTGACAGGACCAAGAAACAACACCACAACAAGAGACAAAACAAACCATGGTACTCAGCAAAAATACGACAAGAAAAGAGGGAGCTCAGGAAAATTGAACGGAGATGGAGAAAAAACAAAACTACTTCCGACCAACATCTTTACCTAACAAAGCAAAAACAATACAATGAACACATCAACCAATCAAAGAGAGAATTCCACACAAACCTGATAAATTCTTCCATCAACAAACCCAGAGAACTTTTCGAAATAGTAAAAACCCTGACAAAAGAGCAAGCAGCAGAAAGAGAAATACAAGTGGATCCACAGATATTCGCCGACCACATCAAAGACAAATTTCACTCCACAGAGCGCACAACACCCAGTAGAACCAACAGAACGAACGTCCACCCCAAAATCTGGGGCACATTCCACTCACTCTCAAAAGAGCAGATATCAGACATCATCTCCACAATCAACACAAGCACTGCTCCTACAGACCCTTGCCCAGTGTCATGGGTCAAAGCCACCAAAGCAAGCCTCATACCAAACATTCATAAAATGGTACACAACTCACTCACTCAAGGACTCATGCCACAGCAATTAAAGCTTGCCTCAGTAAGACCAATCACAAAGAAAACTTCTCTCGACAAAAAGGACCCAGCAGCATACCGACCAATCTCCAGCATACCCTTCCTCGCAAAAATAATCGAAAAAACGGTTCAACTACAACTTCAGGAACACATTGACGAACACGGAACTCTCGACGACAACCAACACGGATTTCGTCCCAACCATGGAGTCGAAACTCTCCTGATCTACCTCTTCGACAGCATCATAAGAATAATTGACGACATCAGGAATGGAATTATAATGATCTTCATCGACATCTCCTCAGCGTTCGACACAGTTGATCACAATATACTCCTGGAGAGACTGAAGAACACTGGTATACACGGTACCACTCTAAAATGGTTCCACTCGTACCTAACAGAAAGACAGCTACAGGTCAAGGTGGGACAGGACACCTCCCGGCCCATAAACGTCCAACAAGGAGTACCACAAGGATCCGCACTCTCAGCACTCCTTTTTAACATCTACATCCAACCAATATGCAACATTATGAAAGAGAACAACATCCAATACACAATATACGCAGACGATATAATGGTATACTCCCCGATATCAATCGAAAACCCGGACTTCTCTAAGATAGCAGACTGCCTTACCCAAATGGCGAAGTGGTGCCAAAACAACAATCTAGCTATAAACTACAACAAGACTGAAGCTTTAATCATCACTCGAAACCAAAGCTTCACACACCCACCAAACATAAAGATACAAAGCACCACGATACCGATAAGATCGGAGGTGAGATACCTTGGGGTTACTCTGGACAGTAAACTCAGCCTCAAACCACACATAGACAAAACAATCCAAAAAGCATATTACAGGATGCGAATCATCAGGAGACTGAAACCACTCCTCGCTCCAGAACACTTCCGTACAGTCTGTCAAGCACTGATAACCCCAATACTGGACTTCTGCAATCCGATATACCTCGGACTACCAAAACAAGCTCTCAAACCACTACAGCTGGCACAAAACACTGCAGCTCGAATCATATCCGGAGCCGCAAGGCAGGAGCACATCACACCTACACTAAAGGACTTACACTGGCTCCCAATCATTGCTCGCATCAGATACAAGACTATCATAAACCTATTTAAGATAAAAGAACACACATCAGCCAACAGCCTCCACCTGCTCATACAACCGGAAACCAGCGCACGTCCCAGAAGAAGTCAAACACGCAACCGAGTCAGCACCCCAAATGAGTACAAGCACACACGCAAGGACACAACAGACAGAGCTCTCTCCATGGCTGCTCCAACAATATGGAACAATCTACCGGACGATCTAAGGGCAACTCCAGACCTCAAAGACTTCAGAAAACAACTGAAAACCATGCTGTTCATAGAGCACTATGGTCACATCACATAACCCAAGAGAATGGATAACAGCACTCCAATCCTCCCAAACAACTGAATATATATAAAATATGATTCTAGCACCACTGTAAATAGCCCACCCTGTATATAGCTCAAACAAATCAAGCACCCAACACATCCCTCACACAACTAAGTTTTATCCTC
The DNA here is from genome assembly GCA_033557465.1 of Ichthyophis bannanicus. Taxonomy (NCBI): domain Eukaryota; kingdom Metazoa; phylum Chordata; class Amphibia; order Gymnophiona; family Ichthyophiidae; genus Ichthyophis; species Ichthyophis bannanicus. The sequence goes on from CM066048.1 coordinate 69,362,067, forward strand.
ACTGCATGTACAACACACACACTTTACCTGATTGCTTGCTGTGATACCACCTTGATTATTAAGATAAGGCGGTTTAGAAATACTGTTAAATAAATAAAAATGCTCTCAGCAGCCAAGCTGTGAAGTGGAGAGACTGTGGATTGGGATGGAGTAGTGAGCTGTTGTCATGGGAGAGGAGATCCAGCACATATCCCAATCGTAGAGGATAAGTCTGAGTCAGACGTAGTAGCAGTGGAAACCACGGTTGCTGTAGCCAGTGAGGGGCTATGAGAATCATGGAGCCCTTGTCAGACTGAAGCTTGAAAAGTGTCTTGGGAATGAGGGGTATAGGAGGGAAAGCATTAAAGCAACCCCTGACCCCAGTATAGGTGGAAGGCATCCACTTGTTAGTTGATGGATGTTAGTATTCTTGTGCAGAAGCGAGGAAGCTTAACATTTTGCGGAGTTGTGAACAGATTTATGTCTGGAGTTCCCCAGTTCTGGAAGATAAGAACATAAGATATGCCATACTGGGTCAGACCAAGATCCATCAAGCCCAGTATCCTGTTTCCAACCGTGGCCAATCTAGGTCATACGTACAGAGTAGTTACTCACCTGTAACAGGTGTTCTCCAGGAGCAGCAGGAATCAGTCCTCACATATGGGTGATGTCGGCGCCGACGGAGCCCTCGTGTGGAGCATTTCCCCAGCTTTCAAAGAAAACCTTTGGGAATTGCAGCGCGCATGCGCGGTCCCCTTCCCGCCCAAGGGTGCCATCTTGCTCAGTCTGATGACATAGCTAAAAGACAGCAAAAGAATTAGCAAAAATAAATGATATGACTGCAACTCCAAGGGGAGGAGGGAGGGTTGTGAGGACTGATTCCTGCTGCTCCTGGAGAACACCTGTTACAGGTGAGTAACTACTCTTTCTCCAGGACCAAGCAGGAAGTCAGTCCTCACATATGGGACTCCCCAGCTTAAGGCTACCGGAGACCTCAAGCGGAAAAAATGAGCTCCCTCTAGCTCGTCAGCACGTAAGGAAGGAATCTTCTCGGAGAACGCCCCCGACCGGTAGCCCAACACCAGGGCCGGAGGGTAGGAGTTGCCTAAATCCCAAAGAGATTATGGAGTACTGCCTGTCCGAAAGCACTGTCCCTCTCAAGGCAGTAATGAGCCGCAAAAGTCTGGCTTGAAGACCAAGTAGCGGCCCGGCAGACACTGCCAACAGAACAGAGCGGAGATGAGCCACTGACGCAGCCTTCGCCCTGACACGATGAGCCGTGACCCGACCCTCTAACGAGAGGCCGGCTGCCCCATAAGCCCAGGCGATACAGTCAGCTACCCAGATGGACAAAGTACGCTTGGAGACAGGGAGCCCCAACTTATTGGGGTCAAAAGAAACGAAGAGCTGAACAGCCCTCCAATGCTCCCGCGTACGGTCAAGGTAGAAGGACAACGCCCTCCTACAGTCCAGGGTATGCAAAACCATCTCAGCCCGGTTGACATGCGGCCTGGGAAAGAAGGTCGGAAGAACCACCTCCTGATTTAGGTGAAAAGGTGAGACAACCTTAGGAAGAAACTTCGGGTGAGTCCGTAAGACTACCCTATTCCTGTAGAACCTAGTGTAAGGAGGATCAGACACTAGTGCCTGCAGTTCACGCACTCGCCTAGCAGAGGTAAGAGCTACCAGAAACAAAGTTTTCCAGGATAGAAAACGGAGAGGGCAGGTAGCCATAGGTTCAAAAGGCGGACAAGTAATCCGCTGTAAGACCACATTCAGATCCCACTCAGGAGCCGGTGGACGTACGGGAGGCTTAAGCAGAAGGAGGCCTCTGAGGAAACGAGCCACCAAAGGGTGGTTGGAAAGAGGCCTACCGTCCACCGGCGAGTGGTGGGCGGAGAGAGCACTAAGGTGAACTCTGACAGAGTTAGACTTAAGGCCCAGATCGGAGAGGTGAAGCAAATATTGCAATACTACCGTCACCAAGCATGAGAAAGGATTCTCGCTGCGCTGAGCACACCAGACGGAGAATCTACGCCACTTAAAAGCGTAGGATTTCCTGGTGGATTGACGCCAAGAGGCCAAGACCACATCTTCCACCTCTCGAGACAGCAGAAGGGGAGCCAGGACTACCCTTTCAGCAGCCAGGCCATCAGATGAAGGGACTGGAGGTTGGGGTGCAAGAGAGTCCCCTGATCCTGAGACAGGAGATCGTGCTGAAACCCCAGAGGAAGAGGGGTGTCCACCGCTAGTTGTAGCAGAAGTGGGAACCACGGTTGCCTCGGCCATCTGGGGGCTATGAGAATCAATGAAGCCCCGTCCTTGAGGACTTTGAACAGCGTTCTGGACACTAGTGGTGTGGGAGGAAACGCATACAGTAGGCCTGTGGACCACGAGTTCAGAAACGCATCCGCTGCTACTCTGAGAGGATGCGGTTGTCTGGAGCAAAATCTCGGAAGTTGCCGGTTCAGAGGACTGGCAAAAAGATCCATGGTGGGGAGGCCCCACCTGAGAAAGACCTGCTGAACCACCAACGGGTTCAACCTCCATTCGTGTGGTTGCAGGATCCTGCTCAGTCTGTCCGCCAGGTAATTCTCTTGACCTGGGAGGTAGACAGCTTTGAGAAGGATGCCGTGATTGACAGTCCAAGAGCACAGCCGTTGTGCCTCCTGACATAGAAAGAAGGAGCCTGTGCCTCCTTGTTTGTTCACGTAGAACATGGCAACTTGATTGTCTGTCTGGACCAGTACAGACTGGTGAGAGGCAAGGTGGGAGAAGGCTCTCAGAGCTAGGCGTATCGCCCGTAGCTCCAGGAAGTTGATCTGTTGAGCAGCCTCCCAAGGGGCCAAATACCCTGAGTACATGTCCCTTGGCAATGTGCTCCCCAACCGAGAAGAGAAGCATCCGTTGTCAGCACTTGAGAATGCAGAGGGGACTTAAAATCCACTCCGAGTACCAGATTCGGAAGATGAAGCCACCATTGCAGAGGAGACTAGGAGGTCGGATATCTTTACTGTGTCCGCTAGGCTCCCGGTGGCCTGATGCCACTGAGTTCGAAGGCTCCACTGAGCAGGCCGCATGTGCAGGCGGGCATTGGGGGTGACATGAACTGTGGAAGCCAAATCTGGCATTTGAGTCTTGTTTCTTAATGGTACAGGAAGCTGTAAAAAGGTTCTTGGTGGACACCCTGGAAACACTCATTCTTGGTGCCTTCTCCTGCCCTCTGTGCTCTTGTTTTAATCTTCCATCCCTGTCCTGAGCAGATATGTCCAGGGGGCTCCTCCTGAGCTTGTCTTTGATATAGGGCAAAAATCTATTACTGGGGCACTTGTGGTCATCAGGCAGCGGGTGGTTCAGTATTTACTAGCGTGTCTCCTTTAAGCAGTCTTGGCATGCCTGAGCTGGATGGTGTCAGCTTGGGTGCAGAGCACATGCTTGGGGGGGTGGATTTACAGAAAATTGAGGTGGGAATTGTACATTTTTTCCTTTCAACTTTGGTAGTTAGCTGGTCTTTTTCAATCTGGCTGGAGCAGAAATGAGTGCCTGTGGACCTGGAAGGCTGCTGTTCAGGATAACTCAAAGCTGTTTTATTTAAAGGAGCCACTGCATGCAAGTGTTTGCCAAATCGTCCATGTGACCTGTCTGCTTTTATGTAAGATTAGATCGGCCTGCTGTAGGGACAAACTTGCACTCTGAGCTTTAGCAGGACTGTCTACTTGGCCTTACTTTGAAAGTCATTCACAGGGACTACTGCTAATGTCCTGATTTATACTAGATAAACAGGTATAAGTGAGCACAATGCAAAAGCATGAGCAAAAAGCTTTTAATGCCATTGTTGAGGTGTGGCCTAGTGGTTGGGGCCGGAAGGTTGGGGGTTGAAATCCCACTAGAGGACAGCAACCTTGGGCTGGAAGGACTGGGGTTTCTAGTCCCACAGGTGCTCCTTGTGGTCTTGGGCAAACCACTTAACCCTCCATAGCCCATGTTCCCTGTAAAATAGTTATCTCCAAGTTGTTATGCCCTGTTCAATGTAATTTCAGTTTGTTCAATGTAAACCACACTGATGCAGAATAGTGCGGTATATAAGAGAATGTAAATAAAATAAAATAAATAAATATGGCAGGGAATTGCTGCGAAACTGCCTGGCCAGATCCATCAGCCTGTGAGCTCTGTCTATAGGCAGAAAAGCCTTTGCTTGAAGAGTGTCAAGCCTGGCCCCTATGAATTCTAAGTTCTGGGACGGGAGCAAAGTGGACTTTGCGAAGTTTATGACAAACCCCAAGTGCTGAAGCAGAGCCACAGTGCGAAGGGTGGCCTGATTGGCCTCCTGGGAAGACTGGCCCCTTATGAGCCAGTCGTCCAGGTACGGAAACACAAAAAGACCCTGAAGCCTCAGGTAGGCCGCCACCACTGCCAGGCACTTGGTGAACACCCTGGGAGCGGAGGACAGGCCAAAGGGCAGTACTCTGTACTGATAGTGGTTTCCCCCCACAACAAACCTGAGATATTGTCTGTGGTCTGGATGAATAAGGATGTGAGTATACACATCCTTTAGATCCAAGGAGCATAGCCAGTCTCCCTGCTGGAGGTAGGGCAGCAGGATTCCAAGGGTAAGCATCTTGAACTTTTCCCTCTCCAGGAACTTGTTGAGGTTGCGTAAGTCTAGGATGGGTCTGAGGCCTCCTGTTCTTTTTGGTACCAGAAAGTACCTGGAATAAAAGCCGTGACCTCTCAGGTGGTGGGGCACCGGTTCCACAGCCTGATCCTTTAGCAGACTTGCCAACTCCTGAAGGAGTAAGTCCCTGTGCAGAGGGAGTCTTGGAGGCTCCCCTGGAAAATACGAGGGAGGTACCTGGTGAAAATGGAGAAGATAGCCCTTTTGGACTATATGAAGAACCCAGGTATCTGATGTGACGGCTGACCACCTGTGGGCAAAGTGGGCCAGCCGGCCTCCTGTGCTGAGAGAAGCCAGCTGAGGAGAAGAGGCTATGCTTTCTGAGTCAAAAACCCCCACCCTGCTGAGCAGGGGCTGGTGTTGGTGGCTTGGGGGTCTTCTGCCTACGGGGCCCTTGACCCTGCCCCTTGGCCTGCTGACCCTGTTGGGGAGCTGCAGAGGCCTGATAATGAGGGTATTGTTTATAGGCAGATGACTTCCTCGGGTAAAAGGTCTTTTTTCCCGAGCCCTTCTTTTTCTGAGAAGGGGCAGAGGTTTTCCTGGAAAGCCTAGTCCTGGTCAGAGTCTCGGTCTCGAGTTCTGCAGCCTTTTCAGCCATGGGTTTGCCAAAGAGGTTTTCATCTCGGCAGGGGACATCGACCAACTTGTCCTGCACCCATGGCTCGAGGTCGGATGACTGTAGCCAAGCCTGTCAGCGGGCACCGATGCCGGCCCCGGCTACTCGGGCCGAAGCCTCGAAGCCATCGTAGGCTGCTCGAGAGATAAACTTCGAGCACTCTCGAATACCGGTGGACAAGGCCTGGAACCTCTGCAAAGGCTCCTCGGAGACCAGCAGAGAACCCGGCAATCTCCTTTGCCAGGTCTCGGAGGTACATGCCCATGTAGAGCTGGTAAGTCTGGACACGGCAAGCAAGCATAGAGCCCTGGAAGCACTTCTTACCGAGGGCATCCAGGTTCCAGGCCTCCCTGCCGGGAGGCACCGAGGAGTGCATCTTCTGACTTTTCAGTCAATGCATGGCCAATTCCACAACCATGGAGTGGTGCAGTAATTGTGCCTTTTGGAACCCGGGGCTCTTGCGGACTCGATAGATGGAATCGACCCGCTTGCTTAACACCGGCGTCGAGGCCGGGGTCTCCCACATGCGGAAGAGTAGCCGCTCCAGCATCGGAGGAACCGGAACAGTAAAGGCCTCCTTCGGGGGAGAGTCATACTGGAGGGCCTCGAGCTCCTTGGCTCGAGGCTCCTCCTCGGGATCCGCGGGGAAGGCCAAGGCCTTGGCCATATCCCGCACGAAGTCCGAGAACCGGGTATCCTCCGGTGGGGACCGTCTTCGAGGTTCGGACTCGGGTGAGTCCGATGGGACACACCGAGTCCGATGGGTGACTCTTCGTCCTCCGTCTCCCAGCCCGACTCCTCGGAGGAGGAATCGAGCGGCTCCGTTCGGGCAGGTACCGATGCCCTCCGCCCCGACGCCGAGGGTATCGGCGTCGACGACCTTGGCCCCGAACGGGAGGTCGAGGGAGACCGTGGCCAAGGATCGACTCGAGCCCGCATGGACTCGAGGATCGGCTCGGCCTCCGGGGTCGACTTGGACGTCGAGGTCCCGGTGGTCGGGGCAGATGCACCGGTGAGACCGGCGATCAGTGCCCGCTGCTGTTCCATGAAGGCAGCGAAGCTGCTCTCCAAGGCTGTCAACCTGAGTCCGAGCTCAGGAGACCCAGCAGCCCCCGACTCGGGCCCCGATGGCGTTGGGCCCGACGTCGGCTCCCTCGGAGGAGAGTCCACGAGGACAACATCACTTACATGTCCAGGAGACTCCATCTCGACACGAGGATGTTTGGCAGGCCTCTCCGACTCCGAAGACCCGGGACGGCTATCGGGGCTATGCGACCTGGCCCTCGAGGAACCAGGAGCGTCAACCGACGCCGCCCTCGCGGGTTTCTTCTTCCTGCGATGCTCCCGCGAAGGAAACCCCCGCTCAGAGGAACCCCGACGCTGCTCGGGGCCGGAGTCCCGAGACGTCAAGGCCTCTGACGAGGTTCGGGCCCGGCCGGACGCGGAGTCAGAAAAAATCCTATCCTTTTGGTGCTGCCGACTCCTCAACGCCTTTGAGGACATTTTGCCACACGGACCACAGATCATCGGGTCATGATCGGGTCCGAGGCAGCGGAGGCAGCAGTCATGAGTGTCGGTAAGCGACATACGTTTCTTACACCGATCACATTTCTTAAACCCGCTGGTAGCCATCGGGGGAAAAAGGGCCCCTGCTAGGTCAAAAGACCGGGCTGCCAGGGAAAAAAGAAAAAAGGCGCGAACGCCAGTCACAAAGGACAAAAAACGAAAAAGAAAGAAAGGACTCGATACCGGCGTATCGGTCCGAGCGGGAAAAGGATCCGGCGTCGAACCGGAGAAAAAACAGGGAAAATCAACTTCTTCCTTGGGGAAAAATGAACTACGTCCGTCGGGCTCCGCGGAAAAAAGAAGACTGAGCAAGATGGCACCCTTGGGCGGGAAGGGGACCGCGCATGCACGCTGCAATTCCCAAAGGCTTTCTTTGAAAGCTGGGGAAATGCTCCGCATGAGGGCTCCATCGGCGCCGACGTCACCCATATGTGAGGACTGACTTCCTGCTTGGTCCTGGAGAACTAGCAGTTTCCCCAAAAGACACAGGTTCCACAATTCTTGTACTGGGTCAAGCATTGATATCCTGGATCCCTTCTTAATAATGGTTTATGGACCTTTCCTCCAGGAACTTGTCCAAACCTTTTTTAAACCCAGCTACACTAACAGCCTTTACTACATCCTCCGGTAACAAATTCCAGAGTTTGATTACACGTTGAGTGAAAAAATATTTTCTTTTATTAGTCTTAAATAGTTTACCCTGTAGCTTCATTGCATGTCCCCTAGTCTTTCTATATTCTGATAAGGTAAACAATCGATCTACGTTTACCCGTTCTACTCCGTTCATTAATTTATAGACTAATATCATATCTCCCCTCAGCCGTCTCTTTTCCAGGTTAAAGAGCCCTAAGCTTTTTAGCCTTTCTTCATAGGAGTATCCTTCCATCCCCTTTACCATTTTGGTGGCTCTTCTCTGAACCTTTTCTAAAATCCCTATATCCTTTTTAAGATACGGCGACCAGAATTGCATACAATATTCAAGGTGCGGTCTCACCATGGAACGATATAGAGGCATTATAATATCTTTTGTTTTATTTTCCATTCCTTTCCTTATCATACCTAGCATTCTATTTGCTCTATTGGCCGCCGCTGCACACTGGGCCGAGGGTTTTAACATGGTATCCACAATGACGCCTAAATCTTTTTCCTGGGTGGTGGTTCCTAATGTGGAACCTTGCATCATGTAACCATAGTTTGGGTTGTTCTTCCCTAGGTGCATAAACTTGCACTTGTCCACATTAAATTTCATCTGCCATTTTGATGCCCAGTCTTCCAATTTATCAAGATCCTCTTGCAATTTTTCACAATCCTCTTGGGTTTTAACAACTTTAAATAGTTTTGTGTCATCTGCAAATTTGATAACCTCACTCGTTATTCCACTTTCTAGGTCATTTATGAATATGTCAAAAAGCAGCGGACCCAGCACATATCCCTGGGGTACACCACTATTCACCTTTCTCCATTGGGAAAATTGGCCATTTAGCCCTACCCTCTGCTTTCTATCTTTTAACCAGTTCCTGATCCACAATAGTACACTGCCTCCTATCCCATGACTCTTTAGTTTTGCCAAAAGTCTCTGATGAGGGACATTGTCAAAGGCTTTCTGAAAGTCCAGATACACTATATCAACCGACTCACCTTTGTCCACCTGTTTATTCGCACCTTCAAAAAACATAACAGATTAGTAAGACAAGATCTTCCTTGTCTAAAGCCATGTTGGCTGTCTCCCATTAGGCCATGACTATCTACATGCTGAGTAATTTTATTCTTTATGATGGTTTCTACCATTTTTCCTGGTACTGACGTCAGGCTCACCGGTCTGTAGTTTCCCGGATCACTCCTGGAACCCTTTTTAAAAATTGGTGTTACATTGGTGATCCTCCAATCTTCAGGTATTAGAGATGATTTTAATGATAGTTCACAGATTACTGATAGCAGGTCTGCAATCTCATATTTCAGTTCTTTCAACACCCTTGGATGTATACTATCCGGCCCAGGTGATTTGCTACTCTTCAGTTTATCTAATAGTTGTAATACATCTTCCCGATGTATCGATATTTCCTTCAATTCTTCCGCACCTTTAAATACCACTTCAGTCATGGGTAACATCCCTACATCTTCCTCAGTAAAGACCGAAGCAAAGAATTCATTCAGTCTCTCCGCTATCGCCTTGTCGTCTCTTAGTGCTCCTTTAACCCCTTTATCATCTAATGGACCAACTGACTCTCTCACAGGTTTTTTGCTACGAATGTACTTGAAAAGGTCTTTATTTCGCGTTTTTGCTTCCGCAGCAAGCTTCTTCTAAAATTCTCTCTCTGCCTGCCTTATCAATGCCTTGCATTTGACTTGCCAGTGCTTGTGCTGTTTCCAGGTTTCGTCGTTTGGCTCTTTTTTCCATTTCCTGAAAGATGCTTTTTTGGCAACAACAGCCTATCTGACCTCACCTTTAAACCATGCTGGCAGTTTTTTGGACTTCCTTCCACTTTTCTTAAAGCATGGAATACAGCTGGTCTGGGCTTCCAAGATAGTATTTTTCAACAACACCCAAGCTTGATGTACGTCTTTAACCTTTGCAACTGCTCCTTTTAGTTTTTTCTTAACTGTTTTCCTCATTTTATCATAGTCTCCCTTTCGAAAGTTAAAAGGTAGTACTGTGGATTTCCTTACTATCCCTCCTCCACTAATTAAATCAAAGGCGATCATGCTATGGTCACTATTGCCAAGTGGCCCCAACACCCTTATCTCTTGCACTAGATCTAGTGTTCCACTAAGGACTAGGTCTAATATGGCTTCCCCTCTGGTCGGTTCATGAACCAGCTGCTCCAAGAAGCAGTCATTTATTTCATCTAGGAACTTTATCTCCCTAGCATGTCCTGACGTGACACTGACCCAGTCGATACCGGGGTAATTGAAATCACCCATTATTATTACTGCGCTGTAACTTTTGTTAGCTTCCTTGATTTCTTTGAACATTTCATCATCCATTTGGTCATTCTGGCCAGGCGCTCGATAGTACACCCCCACTGCCATTGCCTTCCCCCTTTTATATGGAATTTCAATCCATATAGATTCTACAGCAGATTTTGTTTCTTGCAAAACTTTAATCCTTTCTGAGTCAATGCCCTCTCTAACATAGAGCGCAACCCCTCCACCAATTTGATCAGCTCTATCATTACGATATAGTTTGTACCCAGGTATCACAGTGTCCCACTGGATGTCCTCCTTCCACCATGTCTCTGATATTCCAATCATATCTAACCTTTCATTTAGTGCTATATATTCAAACTCTCCCATCTTATTCTTTAGACGTCTAGCAAATAAAACAAAAGATATTATAATGCCTCTATATCGTTCCATGGTGAGACCGTACCTTGAATATTGTGTGCAATTCTGGTCGCCGTATCTTAAAAAGGATATAGCGATTTTAGAAAAGGTTCAGAGAAGAGCCACCAAAATGGTAAAGGGGATGGAAGGATACTCCTATGAAGAAAGGCTAAAAAGGTTGGGGCTCTTTAACCTGGAAAAGAGACGGCTGAAGGGAGATATGATAGAAGTCTATAAATTAATGAACGGAGTGGAACGGGTAAACGTAGATCGATTGTTTACCTTATCAGAATATAGAAAGACTAGGGGACATGCAATGAAGCTACAGGGTAAACTATTTAAGACTAATAAAATAAAATATTTTTTCACTCAAAGTGTAATCAAACTCTGGAATTTGTTACCGGAGGATGTAGTAAAGGCTGTTAGTGTAGCTGGGTTTAAAAAAAGGTTTGGACAAGTTCCTGGAGGAAAGGTCCATAAACCATTATTAAGAAGGGACCCAGGATATCAATGCTTGAACCAATACAAGCATTGTGGAACCTGTGTCCCTTGGGGAAACTGCTAGGTACGTATGACCTAGATTGGCCACTGTTGGAAACAGAATACTGGACTTGATGGACCTTGGTCTGACCCAGTATGGCATATCTTATGTTCTTATGATACTTCGATTCCTCTGAAGACTCTGATGAATCAGAGGTCTCTGTCGAAGCATCGGTGATTCATCCTCAGGAGCCCTGTTCTCCAAAAAGGAGACTGTCTCCTCCAGAAGACTTGTCTTTTCAAGACTTCATTAGGGAAATGGCCAGGGGCCTTTCCATCTCAGTGGCCCCTGAGACAGAGCCTAGAGCCAAAAAATTAGATATTTTACAATATCCTAAGGCTCCCAAAGAGGCAGCCACTTTACCAATACATGAGATTCTTTATGATCACATGTTGGGCATATGGGAGACTCCTCTCACCACTTCCCCTCATTCTCGCAGGTTGGACACCATGTATCGTGTTCCTCCTTGTCCTGGCTTTCATAAGACTCAGCTTCCTCACCACTCCATTGTGGTGGAGTCTGCTATGAAGACGATAAAGAGTACAAAAAGGCACTCTTCTGCTCCTCCAGGAAGAGAATGCAGAACCTTAGATGCCTTTGGCAGGAGAATTTTCCAGGCCAGTATGCTTGTTGCCAGAATCAACTCCTATAGTCTCTATATGGGGATGTTTCTAAAAGAAGTTACAGATCAACGGCAAACTTTATCTCCTTTTATTTCAGAAGATAAAAGGGAGGAGTTCCTCACCTGGCTCAAACATGCCCAGGATATTTCCAAGTTTTCCAACCGTGCAGCCTTTGACTCTTTTGAAGGTGCCAGCAGAGCCTCGGCCATTGCCATAGGTGCACGCAGAGTTGCTTGGTTACAAGCTTCTGATTTGGAACCTTGGGTTCAAGATGGACTAGGAAACCTTCTTTGTACAGGTGAAAACCTTTTTGGCAAAGATTGGCAAGCAAAGGCCACCCAAATGGATGCTGAAAATTCTGCTTTAGATAGACTTTCAAAGTCTACTTCTGCTCCTTTTAAGAAAAGGTTGTTCAAAAAGGGATTTTTCCCAAAAAAGGGAAATATTATTCTGCTTATGGTCAGCAGTCATCTACTGCAGGTCGTTATGCTACAAAGAGACAGCAACAACCGAAACAGGCCAAGCCTAAGGCTGCTAGGACTGCTACGGCCCAACAGCCTCAGCCTCCTCAGGGCCTTTGACTTACAACTAGAGAGCTTAGCCTTTCTGGCTCTAGAACATCCAGAGCCTCTCACCATTCCAGGAAGGTTGGCTTACTTTGCTCCCAGATGGGAACAAATCACAGCTGAGCAATGGACCCTCTCCATCATAAGGGAGGGGTACAAGCTTCATTTCTTAAACCTTCCTCCTCACACCATGGTGAGATAGTTCAATTCTCAGACATCTCTCCTCGACCTTCTGGGTCAGGATATTACTACCCTTCTTGCCCAAGGGGCAATAGAAGAAGTACCCCTTCTTCAACAGGGCTCAGGGTTCTACTCCCCCTACTTTCTTATCCCAAAGAAAACAGGGGGCTACAGACCCATATTAGATCTCAGAGAATTGAACAAGTTTCTGTGCAAGGAGAAATTCAAGATGATTTCTCTCGGTACTCTCCTTCCATACCTTCAGAGTCAGGATTGGCTTTGCTCTCTAGACCTCAAGGATGCGTACACCCAACACACAGAAGGTTCCTTCGGTTCTCTCTAGACCTCAAGGATGCGTACACCCAACACACAGAAGGTTCCTTCGGTTCCTTTATCAAGTGAAGCACTATCAATACAGAGTGCTTCCTTTCGGTCTGGCCTCTGCACCAAGGGTGTTCACAAAATGCATGGCAGTAGTAGGGATATTCGTATTCCCATATCTGGACGACTGGCTCATCCGAGCTCCATCCCAGTCAGAGGCCCAGATTTCTCTAACCTGCACAAGCCGTATCCTTCAGTATCTGGGACTTGTAATAAACTTTCCAAAATCCCATCTCACCCCTACTCAGTCTCTAGAGTTCATAGGGGCCTTGCTGGATACCACAACTGCAAGGGCCTATCTTCCCCAGGCCCGTTGTCTACGCTTGGTGCAGTTAGCCTCACAAATTCAGTTAAAATCCCATTTAACTGCTCGAGAGATGTTACAACTGTTAGGCCACATGGCATCCACTGTGCATGTGGTTCCTTACGCTCGCCTTCACATGAGGGCAGCTCAGTGGACTCTATCCACCCAATGGACCCAGGCATCAGGTTGCCTGTCAGACAAAATAGCAACCTCCAGTCGCCTCTTTTGGTCCCTCCACTGGTGGAAGTCCACTCAAAATCTGTTGCTGGGGTCCCCCTTTCAACAGGTGTTACCCCAAGCAACTCTTACAACAGATGCCTCTCCAAGAGGTTGGGGAGCTCATCTTCAAGATCTCTCCACTCAAGGCATCTGGTCTTTAGAGGAGACATCTCTACATATCAACCTCTTAGAGCTCAGAGCAATTTTTCTAGCTCTCAGAGTCTTCCACACCCTGCTCAGCTACAAGACAGTCCTCATCCACACGGACAACCAAGTAGCCATGTTCTACGTGAACAAGCAGGGCGGGACTGGCTCTCTGTCGCTTTGCAACGAAGCTCTGAGATTGTGGGCCTTCGCCAGAGAGCATCAAATTCATCTCATGGCAGTGTATCTTCCAGGGGTTCAAAACTCTTGGGCAGACAGACTCAGTCGAGTTCTGCTTCCACACGAATGGTCCCTCCATGGGGACCAGAAAGCCAGGATCTTCCGAATTTGGGGAACCCCAGACATAGACCTTTTTGCAAGTCCTTGGAATGCCAAACTTCCCCGGTTCTGTTCCAGGATTCCTGTCAGGGAGTTCAGGCCAGGGATGCCTTCCTCCTTCATTGGGGGCAAGACTTCCTCTATGCCTTTCCACCCATTCCCCTAATTCCCAAGACACTCTTCAAACTTCAGAGAGACAAGGGGTCTATGATCCTCATAGCACCACATTGGCCACGCCAAGTGTGGTACCCTCTACTTCTGCATCTCTCCCAAGCGCCCTCCCTGGACTTGGGATCTGCTCCAGACCTCCTGTCCCAGGAGGAGGGAACATTGTGGCACCCAAATCCCCAGTCTCTTCACCTCAGAGCCTGGTTTGAAGGCCTAGACCTTCAAGATTTGCATCTTTCTCAGCAAGTGAAGGATATCCTTCATGCTTCCAGAAAGCCTTCCACTCGACGTTCCTATGCTTTTAAATGGAAAAGGTTTACCATTTGGTGTGCAGAGAAGGGTCTTAACCCTCTTGCAATACCTCTGAATTCTTTACTAGAGTATTTGCTGCATTTATTCCATGGAGGCCTTAAAACGAATTCAGTAAGAGTCCATTTGAGTGCTATTGCAGCATCCCTTAAACCTCTCAATGGACAGCCTATTTCCTCTCATCCTCTTATAGCGAGATTCATGAGAGGCCTTCTTTTGACTAAACCTCCCATCAGACCACCTCCAGTGGCATGGGACTTGAATCTGGTTCTTGGCCAGCTTATGCAGCCACCTTTTGAACCCTTAGCCACTACCTCCTTGAAATTCCTTTCCTGGAAGGTTATTTTTCTCATTGCAGTCACTTCAGCTCGCCGCATCAGTGAGCTGCAAGCCTTGGTGGCTAATCCTCCTTATACAAGGTTCCATCATGACAAGGTAGTCCTAAGGACTAATCCACACTTTATGCCTAAAGTGGTCTCACCTTTTCATCTGAACCAGGAGGTTTATTTACCTGTCTTTTTTCCAGGACCTCATGCTTCAAGTGCAGAGAGGAATCTTCATATCAGGGATTGTAAGCTCTTGCTTTTTACTTACAAAGGACACAGCAACATAGAAAGTCCTTTCAACTCTTTGTTGCTTTTGATCCCTCTCATTTAGGACTTCCAGTCTCTAAGAGAACTCTGTCCAGTTGGATTGCTCAGTGTATTTCTTTCGCCTACCACAGTAAGAACCTTTCTCTGGAGGGCCATGTCACAGCTCACAATGTGAGGGCCATGGCAGCCTCTATGGCTCATCTAAATTCTGTGTCCATCGACCAGATCTGTCGAGCGGCCACCTGGGCCTCGGTTCATACCTTCACAGCCCATTACTGCTTGGACAAGGACTCCCGCCGGGATGCCTTGTTTGGTCAGGCTGTTCTCAAACACCTGTTCCATACCTAACCAACTCCTACCCTCCATCCCTGGCTAGATGCCTGAGATTCATGGGTGGAGGTAGAGCCCTTCCCAGGGACTCACAACCTGGGTGATCTCCCAGGCATCTCTAGCTGGGGAGTCCCCATATGTGAAGACTCATTCCTGCTTGTTCCTGGAGATAGCACAGTTACTTACCTGTAACAGGTGATCTCTGGGAACAGCAGGAATAAGTCTTCACAACCCACCCACCTCCCCTAGGAGTTGTATCTCTCTATCTTTCTTTCCTTTCCTCACTCTCTCTTTGACTCAGCTTTAAAACTCAAACTGGAGAGAGGCGGTTAGGAAAGGCGGGAAGGCAGCGCGCAGGCACTGTGGGATGCTCCCAAAAGTTTTCCTTTTGGACGCTGGGGAGCGTTCCTGCGCAGGCTCCGTCGGTACCGACGATACCCATATGTGAAGACTTATTCCTGCTGTTCCCAGAGATCACCTGTTACAGGTAAGTAACTGTGCTTTCCTGTTTGTTCCTTGAGATGCATTATCGTCTCCTTTCTTTTTTCTGATAATACCTCTCTTTATGCAGCCCAGCATCCTTCTGATTCTGACTGTCATCTTATCACACTTTTTCTATATCTTGGTGTCATCAGACACTGTCGCCCTGAAGTCTCTCAAAGACGTTGAACAGGACTAATCTCTGAGGTACTCCAGTATTCACCTTTCTCTCTGAGTGAATTCCATATAACATTTAATCCAGTCTACTAACTTGGGACCCTGGCTGCTCAGTTTGTTTATGAATCTTCTCTGTAGGACAGTATCAAAGATTTTGCCAAAATCCAAGTAAACCACTTTTTTTAGTAAGTGCCTTCAGTCTAATTCTCTAGTTGCTCAACTGAAAAAAATCAGATTTGTTTGATACAATCTGCTTCTGATAAAACCATGCTATCATGTATCTTGCTATCCACTGGATTGTAGATCACTATCTCTTTCTTCAGTAGTGTCTCCATTACTTTTACTACTATGAAGTAAGGCTTACCAGCCTATAGTTTTCAACTCCTACACGGAGCGGTGGATTCACCCCTAAAACAAGGACATGGGGAGGGGTGGCCTGCACGAAGCAGCGGGTGCACTACTCTTGCCATCTTGCTGGGCAGACTAGATGGACCATGCTGGTCTTTATGTGCCGTCATTTACTATGTTACTATGTTTTCATTTTTTTGTGAAGAGGGCCTGTGGCCACCCCATTCCAAAGAAACTCTTAGGTCTCCCAGAGATTAAATACGTCCTTCAGTAGATCTACCATAATCTTTTTGAGCTCTCTTAGTATTCTGGGATGTATCTCAAGTGGCCCCATAGCTTTATCTGCATACAGTTTTGCAAGCTGTTCGTAAATACTCTCTTCCATGGATGATGTGATATCTGCTCCATTCTCGTTTGTACTTTTGCCCATCATCTGTGGTTCTTCTCCAGAACTGTCATCTGTGAATATCAAAAAGAAGTATTTCTTTAGTATTTCTGCTTTCTACTTATCACCCTCCATACACTGCTTCTTGGCACCTTTCCAACTTAGTTCTACCTCTGGCCTCTTTCCATCTCTTCACCTTGCTTTTTGTCTTTCAACCATCTTTTCTTCCTCTTGTGCTTTTGCCATCCTGATTTCTCTGTTCGTCTTTTAGGTTTATCCAGTATTTGTTTTCTATGTTCCTTTTTTAGAGATGTTCTGTTCTTTGTGAATGCAGCCCATTTTCCCTTTATTTTCTCATTTACTTCTTGAATAACTCTATTTCCTTTTCCTTTTTTTAATTCCTTTCCTTACATACAGATTTGTTGCCATTTTTATAGTCCTTTTCAGTTTATATCATAGGGATGTAATCCTGTCTTTTGTTTTACAATAGGTTTCATGCTCATGGAAGCTAGAGGTAAAGCATATAGGAACCAGATTTTAATAGGATTTTGGCAGGCTGGGCATTAGTTATTTGGCCCACCTCATTTGCATGTGGAGGCAAGGTGGGACTTGTATTAAGATTTCATCTTGTTTAGGAAGGAATATTTGGAGAGGGATCTGAAATAAAATCCTTGGTCAACACAGCAAGAACTTCAAGTTCATTAGAAGTGGGAACCCTAAATAGACACTGTCTAGCAGATCTCTCCTTAGGAGATTTACAGGAGACAAAGGACTTAAGAGAAAAGTGTGATATGCATTTTAAGGCCCTAAAGTGACAAAGAGAGAATGACAGGATGGGCAACAGTGACTGGAAATACTGATAGCATTTACAACATTATTAGACAAGGGAATTCATGGAAAATTGGGAGCTTGGAGAGCAGATCTACTAGCCCTGTGCCTTTTTTTTTTTTTAAGTGCCATCAAGTCAGTGCTGACTCCTGGTGACCCAGCAGCCCCTGAATTTTCTTGCTAAGATATGACTGTAAGTAGATTGCCAGGCCTTTTCTTCCGAGGCAGTGGAGGGTAAAATATAGTTACTCACCTGTAACAGGTGATCTCCGGGAACAGCAGGAATTTAGTCTTCACATATGGGTATCGTCAGTACCAACGGAGCCTGCATGGGAATGCTCTCCAGCGTCCAATTAGAAAGCTTTTGGGAGCATCCCACAGCGCCTGTGTGCTGCCTTCCCGCCTTTCCCAACTGCCTCTCTCCAGTTGAGTTTTAAAGCTGAGACAAAGAGAGAGAGAGAGAGGGAAAGAAAAGAAAGAGAGATACAACTCCTAGGGGAGGTGGGTGGGTTGTGAAGACTAAATTCCTGCTGTTCCCGGAGATCACCTGTTACAGGTGAGTAACTATGCTATCTCCAGGAACAAGCAGGAATGTAGTCTTCACATATGGGGACTCCCTAGCTACAGATGCCAGGGAGAGACCCCAGAAATTGTGTGCCCCTGTGATGGGGCTCTACTCCCCCCCATGGATCTCTGGCATCCTACCGGGAATGGTGGTAGGAGTTGATTAAGTATGGAACAGGTGTCGTAGAACAGCCTGACCAAACAAGGCAGCCTGGCGGGAGTCCTTGTCCAAGCAGTAATGGGCTGTGAAGGTATTAACCGAGGCCCAAGTAGTTGCTCGACAGATGTCGTCAATAGACACAGAGTGTAGATGAGCCATTGAGGCTGCCATGGCTCTCACATTGTGAGCTGTGACATGGCCTTCCTGAGAAAGGTTCTTACTCTGATAGGCAAAAGAAATACACTGTGCAATCCAGTTGGACAATGTTCTCTTGGAGACTGGAAGTCCCAAATGAGAAGGATCGAAAGCAACAAAGAGTTGGGAGGACTTTCTATGTTTGCTGTGTCCTCTGTAAGTAAAAGCAAGTGATCTTTTGCAGTCCAAAGTATGAAGATTCCTTTCTGCATTTGAAGCATGAGGCCTTGGAAAAAATACAGGCAGGTAAACCGCTTGGTTTAAATGAAAAGGTGAGACCGCCTTTGGCATAAAGTGTGGATGAATCCTAAGGACTACCTTATCATGATGGAACCTCGTGTAAGGAGGATCAGCAACTAATGCTTGCAATTCACTGATGCGACGTGCTGATGTGATTGCAATGAGAAAGATAACTTTCCAGGAAAGGAATTTCAAGGAGGTAGTAGCTAAAGGTTCAAAAGGTGGCTTCATGAGCTGCCCAAGAACCAGATTCAGGTTCCACGCCACTGGAGGTGGCCTAATGGGGGGCTTAGTTAGAAGAAGGCCCCTCATAAATCTCGCTTTGAGAGGAAATAGGGTTGTCCATTTAAAGGCTTTAAAGAAGCTGAAATAGCACTTAAATGGACCCTTACTGAGTTAGTCTTAAGTCCTGCATTAGATAAATGCAGGAGATACTCCAGTAATGATTCCAGAGGTATCGCAGAGGGGTGAAGACCCTTTTGCGAACACCATATGGAAAACCTTTTCCACTTGAAAGCATAAGAGCGTCTTGTGGAAGGTTTCCTGGAAGCACAAAGGACATCCCTTACTTGTTGAGAAAGGTTAAGACCATGAAGGTCTAGGCTCTCAGCAACCAGGCCCTGAGATGCAGAGAGTGGGGCTTGGGATGCCACAACATCCCGTCCTCCTGAGACAGGAGATCTGGAGCAGATCCTAACTCCAGAGAGGGAGCTTGAGAGAGATGCAGGAGCAGAGGGTACCACACCTGCCGTGGCCAATGTGGAGCTACGAGAATCATGTGGCCTTTTTCTCTCTGAAGCTTGAATAGGGTCTTGGGATTTAGGGGAATGGGTGGAAAGGCATATAGGAAGTCCTGACCCCAATGGAGGAGGAAAGCATCCCTGGCCTGAGAATCCTGAGCCGGAATTCTGGAACAGAACCGGGGAAGTTTGGCCTTCAACGGACTTGCAAAGAGGTCTATGTCCGGAGTTCCTCAAATTTGAAAAATGTTTGCTACCTGTTCTGCATGGAGAGACCATTCGTGTGGAAGCAGAACTCGACTGAGTCTGTCTGCCCAAGAGTTTTGAATGCCTGGCAGATACACCGCCAGGAGATGAATTTGATGCTATCTGGCGAGGGCCCATAGTTGCAAAGCTTCGTTGCAAAGCGACAGAGAGCCTGTTCCTCCCTGCTTGTTCAGTTAGAACATAGCTACCTGATTGTCCGTCTGAATTAGGACTGTCTTGTAGCTGAGCTGGGTATGCAACACTCGAAGAGCAAGGAAGATTGCTCTGAGTTCCAGGAGATTAATGTGTAAGTGGGTCTCCTGTGGAGTCTAGGTGCCTTGGGTAGAGAGATCTTGCAGATGAGCTCCCCAACCCACTTGTGAGGCATCTGTTGTTAGAGTGACCTGGGGTAGGGGTTGCTGGAAAGGGGACCCCACCAACAGGTTTTGGGTTGACTGCCACCATTGTAGAGACAGAATAAGGCGACTTGTGTTTGCTATTTTGTCTGATAGGCAGCCTGATGCCTGAGTCCACTGAATGGATAGAGTCCATTGGGCTGCTCTCATATGGAGGCGAGCATAGGGAACCACGTGCACGGTAGATGCCATGTGGCCTAGTAGTTGTAACATTTCCCGAGCAGTGAGATGAGTCTTTAACACTGCCTGGGAGGCTAGCTGCACAATGCGAAGGCAGCAGGTCTGTGGAAGATTTGCTCAGGAAGGATCATAACAGTTGATGATAATTTCTAACTCCTCCCTAAATTTTTTGGTTCTTCTTGAATTTTCAGGAAAATTTAGAAAATGTTGCTAGGTCAGAAGCATGAAACGATACAAGAACAGTGATCATGTTTTGACTGTTAGAGAGTTCTTGTAAACAAACACCATCAGCACTCTGGTCTTTTCGCCACTGTCTAAGACTATAAAGATATCTGGCAGATTTTAGACTTTCTATTGTCGCAGTTCTAGTTTCTTCTTCGTGAGGGTTTAAATAAGGGAGGCCCTGAGAGGAGGATAGAGATAGAGTAAAAGTTATTGACTCATAACTGATATATCCCATTGCACCATATGGACATATCTGCTTTCAGGTTCTATATATACTGTATGCAATGATTATCTTCCATCCCTCCTGGCCAGGATACCTCCTTCCTTGTAATGTGACAAATGATGTAATTCACTCTCTTGAGAGATGATGTGCAGTGCCACCCTATAGGGTTCTCCCTGAGCTAAAGTAATCTGATTGCCTGACTTTCTAGTCCTATGCTACATTTCACACTTAACTCTCTAAAAGTGATGCACTTGTTCAGGTACAGACTGGACCTTTGATTGGCATATGGAAGTGACTAGCTATGTGCTAGACCAGGTCCTCAGGAACATGATTTGACAGTTTCATCACAACCCAAGTTTATAATACTAGGAGTCCTGTCCTCAATGAGAAACATATTTATTATATATCTTGTAACCTCAGCTGCTGTGAACATACATTCAGGAGACAGAGCCTTTCAGAGTAAGAAGAGGTTGGCTGTTGAACAGCGTTAACTGAAGGTGGTGGCTGGCTTTACCTGGACATTCTGCTAACAGGTTATTTTTATTGACAGATTTTTGGATTCCTGGTTTGCATGGGTGTGATTTTGGCCATTGGGAATGCCATCTGGGAATATGAGGTTGGAGTACATTTCCAGATCTATCTGCCATGGGATGTGGCAGTGGACAGTGCCTTCTTCTCCGGCTTCCTTTCCTTCTGGTCTTACATCATTATTCTCAACACTGTGGTTCCTATCTCCCTCTATGTCAGGTAGGCAAAGCTCTCCAGCCTGAGCTGCGATGGAGCAACTAGCTAACATATGATATAGGGAAAATCGGCGTGTGTCTTGTGTGTTTGACATACTCCCTAAAACATACCTTGTTCATAGCCAGATAATAAAGAGCTAAAGTCGGAATGCACATGCAAAAGGAAGTACCCATGTGCCTTGAGTTTGAAAGATTGGTTGTTATGCAGATGAACGTGTGGGTGTACATTTAGGTAAGTAAAAACTAGGGTGCAAAGATAGACACATCATCTAAAGCTAGACCTTATGAAAATGTGAAGTATGTATGTGTTTCCCACTTATTCACCCATTACCTTCCTGTGGCTGACTCTTTTACCTGGGTGTACACAAAGTGTGAAGGGTGCTTATATCTAGTGAGTAATCAGAAAGCTTTTTCGTAGTTTCAATATTAGGGTATTGGGGTTGTGCTCGTATGTAATCTATGTCAAATCAATTTAAAAATTAGCTGAGAAAAATAAGATCATGTGATAGGGTCTCGAGGACAAAATAGGCTGGAATTAGTCTCTGCTGCTGTTTGTTTTATTCTTGAAAAATGATTGTTTTGCCAAGATAATATGGTGGGCCTTCTTGTATTATAAGTGTTAGAGAGTGATGTTAATACTGTTGCTGCCTATTCAGCTACTTCTCTCTCCCTCCCTCCCTCAGCCTCTGCCTGTGCTCTCCCTCCCTCCCTCTCTCTGCTACTGCCTGTACTCTCTCTCCCTCTTTCCTCTCCTCTGCCACTGTCTGTACTCTCCCTCCCTCTGCCACGGCCTATGCTGTCCCTGCCTACTCTCTTCCACCTCCTGCCACTGCCTGTGTTCTTCCTTCTGTGACTGCCTCTATTCCCTCTTTCCCTCCTTCTGTTGCTGCATGAACTCTCCCTCCATCTGCTGTCTGCGCTCACCCTCTTTTTTTTTTTCTCTTTTTGACAATTTTCACATTTTATTTCATTTAGCACTATCCATTCTTTCTGCTGTGCATGGATTCTTTCTTCTGTGCGTGTTGGCATGGGAGCCCATCCTCACTGCTGCCTCCTATTGTTTACATGGTTTCTATAACTTTAGCTCTGAGGTAAGAGCATATCAGTGCAGCTATCTTTTATAGTTTAGCAGCTCTTGATGCAACTCTGCTCTACCATGGAAAATTTTTTTGGCAATATCTGTGATGGCCTGTAGGATATTTTGAGGAGCTCTTTCAATGCATCCCAATCCTAGCTTGCAGCACCCCTTTCTCTTTTCATACCAAGACCCTCACCCACATGCAGCTCTATTCAGGAACCTTGCCACTGCCATTCTGGTACCAAGACCCTTACCCGCATGTAGTTCTACCCAGGAATTTTGTTCCTGCCCTAATCACCCACATGCAGCTCTATTGGTACTGAGTCTTGCTAATGCCATTCCAGTACCAAGACCTTTGCTCACACTTAGCTCTGCACAGGCAGCTTGCTCCCACCTTCAGTGATTCCATGGTGCTATGCAAAGCCTGTTATGCAGAAAGAATTGGCACATTTTGTCCTGTTCTGCATGACTATACTAGGCAGACTAATGGCAAGTGTTTCAATTTCTGTGCAGTGTGGAAGTTATCCGACTTGGACACAGTTACTTCATTAACTGGGACCGTCGGATGTACTGTATGAGAAAGAACACTGCAGCTGAGGCACGCACAACCACTCTGAATGAGGAGCTCGGGCAGGTGGAGTACATCTTTTCTGACAAGACTGGGACGCTCACTCAGAACATCATGCTGTTCAATAAGTGCTCAGTCAATGGCAGGAGCTATGGTGAGTCTCGGCACTAAGGTACACTGTGCTGGGAGCAGAGGAAGAAGGAACACTAAGCAGGAAATGGACATGAGAAAAGAGGGGAAATCAATTTTATTCAACCTGACATGGTTGTGTTTCGGCACACATGCCTACATCAGGCTATAAACAAACAGAATACAAATAAACACATCAAATATGTAATCCTCGGTGGGTTGTTTGAAAAGAAATCTTTTTCCAGTCAGTGTAGATATAAAATATTTATTTTCAAACAACTCTCTGAGGGTTACTGATGTGTATTACACTCTTATTTATTAAGAGTTTATTTGTATTCTGTGGTTTGTTTATAACTCCTGATGTAGGCAGGTGTGTGCCAAAACACAGCCTTGTCAGGTTGAATAAAACTGATTTTTCTAATTTTATTCTCCAGATTCCTTTCCCTGCAGGAAATGAACATTTTGTGCTTTTTGTGGGGATGTCTCTTTCTCTTAGTTCCTTCAAGAGAAAAGAAGGAACATCCAGGTTGAGGAGACTGAAGTTGAAAATGGCAGAAGATAGTGGTGGGAGTGGAGCTCCTACTAGGAATAGTGGGAGCTGCTAGAAAGATGCTAGTAGCATCTAGGAATTGGAGGAGCTCCTACTAGAAGTATATAAGACTATCCCAAATCCCAGAGGTGCTTTCGCTAGTGCTTTACACGTGCTGTGTGTTTCTTAGTCTTCCCATGTGGAAAACTAGGTGTTAATTTTTCAAAGGGTTTAGATGCCAAACTTTAGGAATTAGATACATAAATCAGCCCCTCTGAAAACTAGGGCTACATTTATTTTCACTGGACACTCACATTTAGGTGCCTACAAAGTGTAAACTATGGGATGGACTTACTGAAAATCAATGTTGGGTTAAGGTTTTTACTATGAGGCACATAACTTAGGATCTTAAATCTAAATCCTAAGTTTCAGTAGGAGAAGAGTACCAGAGTGTATTATGGGTAGGCTGAAAAATAGACATTTTTTATGAGCAGTTTAGATGTTATTGGGAAATGTATGAAATAGTGTGATGGGAAGAGGTCGGAAGTGCTTAATGTGGGGGATGAACTGTGTTTTATGCATACTGTAAACTGTTTTGGGTTCTTTGCAGAAAAGGCTATGCTGTATATAAATTGTTTAAATAAATTTAGGCCTGCAATTTATTTACTAAAGAATGTAGTTATTCAGCTAAATATTCAGATTCGGCTGAAAATCTGCTTATGATGCTAAGCTGAACAATTAAAGTCATCTTTTCCTGGAGCCCCTTCAACAAACTTCACTTGATCTTTCCTATTTAGGTGATGTTATTGAAGTCTTGGGAACCAAAGATGACTTATGTGAGGTGAGCACATCTTTCCCTTTCTCTTGCCTTTTCATGTAGCTTCTCCTCCTATTGACCTTGTGGGATTCCTATTGCTTTCATTTTCTCAGCATTTTACATTTCTGACTTCTCCCTATGGGGCAAGTTGAGAAGTAGAATGTATAATTAGGGGTTCAAAAGTACCTAAGTTTATATAGAAGATGTATACAGCAGGTGCTGATTTGTACACATACTTTTGCCAAGTGCATTTTCAAAGGAAAGATCTTTTGTTATGAAAATTGGTGTAGAGTCTGCAGACTTTGCCCTCCTATACACAGTCAGAAAATTTCCTCATATATGTTCATCTCTTCCCCATAGAGAGATGAGCCTGCTGATTTCTCCTTTAACCCTTTGGCTGATAAGAAGTTCTCTTTCTCGGATTCAAGTTTGCTGGAGGCAGTGAAGGTGGGGATTCCTCTCATCCATGACTTCTTCCGCCTGCTCTCATTATGTCATACCGTTATGTCAGAAGAAAAGAATGAAGGTGAGAATAAAAGGATGTGTCTCTCATACTCCATGTATTGCTAGATTGACATGTAATTTTAGGAACCCCTGGGAGAGAGTAGGACAATCCCCAGTTCAGCTTGCAGGAGATATGAATTTCCAAGGGGATTTCTGACCCTTTAGAGGGCAGATAATTATTTGGAGGGGGGAGTTCTGGCTTCTTGGAGTAAATATATAAATAAGTTCATATTTTATACTGATTATTTTGTTTTACTGTGTATTTGGGACTTTATTTTGTATTCCCATGTTTCCTTATCGTCCCTCCAGTCCAGTCCCGCACCTCTGGGTAGTGTACCTCTTCCAGCAGCTTGGAGGCTGAGCCTGTCATCTTTTTCATGACACTAGTGTACATATGCAGCTGGCATCGCCCACCAGCCCCAGTATGCTCAGCCTCCAAGCAGCTGGAGGAGGTTATGAGCCAGGATGCTGGACTCACAGAAAGGACAACTAAGGAGATAGGTTTAGTTAGAGTTTTCTTTTATTTCCCCTGTTAAGGTGCGGGTTTCTTTTTTGCCAAGGTGGTGTCAGCATTTCATGTAGATCAGGCCGTTTCCTTACCGGTTCTGGCAAGTGCGGATGAGTGCCGTGCCACTCCACAGCTGTGCCACCTGGATGGTAAGAGAGTCTTGCGAAGGTACGTGAAAACGGCATTGTCCTTTCGGAGATTGGACCGTCTGTTGGTTCTGTTTGGCAGGTCGTGCAAAAGTGAGACGGCAGCTAAGCCTCCATTTCCAGATGGATCAATGAGGCAATCACGTCGGTATTCATCTTGAAGGGTATAGCAGTGCCGGCGGGGTTGTAGACGCATTCCATGAGGGCTCAGGCAGCCTCATGGGCAGAGTATACTTTAGTTCCGCCGGTGGAGATCTGTAGGGTGGCATACTTCTCTGAACATTTTTGCCTGGATGTCCAGGTGGCGGGGGATGCTTGTTTCGGATCGGCAGTGCTTCAGGCTGGTTGTGTGGGTCCCTCCCGTTAGTTTAACTGCTCTGATACATCCCAGAGGTGCGGGACTGGACTGGAGGGGACGATAAGGAGAGAGAAATTAGACTTACCTGCTAATAGTTGTTCCTTGAGGAACTCCAGTCCAGTCCCGGAACCCTCCCTGAGTGCTTCTTGTGATGATCTGTGCACACCCCGGTCCTGAAGCTGGTTCCCTTGGTGGAGGAAGTGGCCAGGAGGAGCCGGGGAGGGGTGTGTAATCAGTGTTTGGAGGGTGGGGCGGACCAGAAGAGCTGTCGGTTGCTCGCATCTTGCTGGTTGGAGTTGCTCAGGCGCTCAACAGGTAGGCCTCCTCATCCTGGAGTGGGGGATGGGGTATCCTTCCCAGGGGATGGAGGGGGTACTTGTTTATTTAGACATAGAAGCGTTTGTTGCATGTTTAACTACTTATTTGTTGCTCCTCTGAGTCTGCTTTGTCAATAGATGCTGGGGCTGGTGGGCGGTGCCAGCTGCCTATGTACACTAGTGTCATCAAAAAGATGGCAGGCTCAGTCTCCAAGCTGCTGGAAGAGGTACACTACCCAGAGGTGCGGGACTGGATTGGAGTTCCTCAAGGAACAACAATTAGCAGGCAAGTCTAATTTCTCTTTCTTACATTTTATTGTACACTGCTTATAAAGTATTGATTCTCCAGGAACAAGCAGGAAGTCAGTCCTCGCTTATGGGGTGACATCTCCGCCGATGGAGCCCGTGCGGAAGCATCTCCCCAGCTTTCAAAGAAAACCTTTGGGAGATGCACCACGCTTGCATGGTTCCCTTCCCACCCAAGGGTGCCATCTTGCCTCAGTTTCCTTTTTTCCACGGAGCCCACCAGACATCCATCCCATTTCCCTGGAAAAAATGTCTTTTTTGTCTTCAAATTTTTTCTTTTCTGGTATGTGTACTGGTTGCTCTTCCCGCCCCAGAGGCAGCTCGCTTCAGCGTCGCTCTTTGGGTTTGTTTTTCTTGGTTTTGCTTCAGAGGTCTCTCGACCGGCGCTTTGCGCCTTTTTTTGGCCAGCAGGCCTTGGACCCTCGACCAGGTTCAAGAACCTGTTTTTTCCCATGGCCTCCAGTGGCTTCAAGAAATGTGATTGGTGCAATAAGATGATGTCCCTCATTGACCTACATGACTGCTGCTTCCATTGCCTCTGGCTGGACCACGATGACTCAGACTGCGATCTTTGTAAGTCCATATCTCCAGGAACAAGCAGGAATGAGTCTTCACATATGGGTACGTCGGTACCGACGGAGCCTGCGCGGGAACGCTCCCCAGCGTCCAATCAGAAAGCTTTTGGGAGCATCCCTCAGTGCCTGCGTGCTGCCTTTCCAACTGTCTCTCCTCAGTTTTCGTTTTTCCGCAGAGCCGGCAGGACGTCCTCCTGTCACTGCAGAAAATTTTTTCTTTAATTCTTTGTTTTCTTGTGGTCGCGGCTGTTCCCCCGACTCCACCGGTACCGCCGGTGTTTTTTCTTTTTCTTAAATTCAGGGAATTTTTTTTTCCCTCAATTTCTGTCTTATAGCTTTTGGGCCTTCTAGGCCTCTCCATCATGGAGCCACCACCTTCTTTTCCTAAGAAGTGTCTAAGCTGTGGCGGTACAGTTTTGTTTTTAGACTCCAAGAACTGGTGTCTAACCTGTTTGGGTCCTGACCATTTTCCTCCGGAGCCATTAGGCTACAATATTGTGAGAAGAGATTTTCCATTTCGAGTTTCCCTCGATACCGAGTTCCCTTCCAGTGTCAGGGCACCGACTATTTCTTCTTTTCCACAAGGTCAGGTAACCCACAAACAGTCTGTTCAGACTAGCCAACCCTTGAGTGGTACGTCTCATGCACAGCATGATGACGGCTCCGGCCTTGCCCTCAAGGGTCCATTGGCTTCAAAACCCCGGCGGGAGTCTTCGGCCTCCAAAGCCTATCAGGGGTTTCAGGTTGTTCCTGGGGCTCACCCCTCACAGAACATACCTGAACCATGCTCGGTGGTGGCATCCGCTTCGAGCGGTACCGATACCCCGGCATCGGCACTGGTGTTGAGCGATTCACTCCTCACCAGGGATCATCATCTGGCTTTCTCGGTACCTTCGGGACCGGTCAATACGCCCCAGATTGACTTTCCAGTATCGGCATCAACGCCGATACTACCACCGACGTTGGTATCCTCTAGACATGCATCGATAGACTTGCTTCCTTCGATGCCGAGTCTGGAATCGATCTCTAGTCTGGAAGACTGGGTACCGACATGTCTCGGTACCGACGCTTACCGGTTCTGGATGCACGGTACCGAGGGTGATTACCAAAGGCTTTCGGTTACCTCGGTACCGATTGAGCAGCCACCGATGACTGCTTTGATGTCGGTGTCGCCTTCGATTCCGACACAGCTACCGGTATCGGTGCCGGTACCCGCAGTAACATCGGGGCCAGCTCCTTCCATGCTTCTTTCACCAGGATCGCTCCTTTCGATACCAAGTTTGGAGTCGATACCTGGCCTGGACGATGCAGTACTGACTATCTCAGGTCATGACCTCCAGTACCAGCATCCATCCCTTAAGGATCCTTTCTTGCACCGTGCAGGATCTTATATTCCTATATTCTCAAGTAGATCCTCCGGTGCCCAGGCTAGTTCTTCAGGTCTAGCCTGCCCAGGGACGGTTCCCTTTGGAGATCCTTCCTTTTCAGAATTTTCTCCTGAATATGGCAACATCTCTTGCTATTCCTATCCCTGGCTATGATCCTACACAAGGCTCTCTTTCTACTGGAGAAAAGGAAAATATAATGCTTCCTTTACATCATTCCTTGCAGGATCTTCTTCTAAGAATGTGGGAAGCACCTTTAAGGGTTCCCTCACCTTCTAGAGCAACTGATCTTCTGTATCAGGTGCCCCCCTCTCCAGGGTTTCAAAAGACTCAACTTCCCCATCATTCCATTGTGGTGGAATCAGCAATGAGGAAGGTGAAAAGTAAGAAGAAGCACTCTTCTTACCCACCAGGTCGTGAGTCTGGGACACTAGATGCCTTTGGACGTCAAACCTTCCAGACATCCATGCTGTCAACAAGGATTCTGTCATATATTTTTTATATGAGTCTATCCCCTCAGGAGGTCACAAAGAAATTATATCTTTTGACTCCTTTTCTTTCAGAGCCCAAGACTGCAGACTATTCCTTACTACTTAGTCATATTCAAAGTATCTCTTGGTTTCTTACTCGTGCTTCCCTAGACTCCTTTGAGTCTGTTAGCAGAACCTCTGCTATAGCCATAGGGGCACGACGTAGAGCCTGGCTCCAAGCTTCAGACTTAAGCAGATGGGCACAACAAAGACTGGGTAATACTCCTTGCACTGGGGAAAATCTCTTCAATAAGGAGTCTTTACATCAGGTTGCTCAGTGGTCCACTGACTTCCCTGTTTCTGGAGGCTATTCTAAGCCTTCTCCTTCCCCAGTAGGTAGGAAATGCCCTACCAAACCTTCTTTCCCTAGGAGAAGAAGGTTTCACTTTTCTCCTGCCCATCATACAGATGTTCCCAAGCAGGGGAAACCTTGCCCTGGTCTGCAGAATCCAAACTCTAGCCGGGCTGAACAAACCCAGCAACCATAGGGTCCTGAAGTTTACAACCTACAGTTGACTTCTTCTCAGTAGACGTTTTTTCATTCAAAACTCTACACATGGATTCCTTTTCTCAGGACATCCATTTGCTCCTAGGTATGCTGAGCTGTCAGGATATTCATGTCTATGGGTCACAGGTTTCTCCTCTTCTTCCTACCAAGAAGAGAGGTTTAACAACTATCCCATGATAGTTTTCTGTTCCAACATGAATTTTTTCCTTCCACAGACTTACCATATGGTAAGTCACCCTTCAGCTCCTGTTTCTCTACCCTCTTATCCAGGGTTTCTCCTGAAAGAGTGGTGCCATACCACTGCAGGGCTTCTTTAGCCTTTCTAGTCGTTTCTTTCATTCCAATGTGGAGTTTTTTTCTCTTGAATAAACTCCCTTCTTTTGTCTGGGCAGCTCATCAGACAGGGACAGGAATTTCTCCTCTTATTCTGTCTGTTCTCTCTGTTTTACACAGAAAGATTCTCTCTGCTGTCTTATTCAGCAGCTGCCCATGCAGGAGTTCCAGTGATTGGACTACTGGTACTTTTCCACAAGTTTCCAGTCTTGTCTTCCACTACTTTCTGTCTGGCCTTAGTAGTGATTCCAAGATAGTGCTTTCATCTATCTTGGATAATCCTAATCACTTCAGGCTTATCACACTATCTTCTTTTCTTGCCATCTCCAATTCCTTTGGATTTGGCAGCATAGTTGACGTGCAGCTGGTTTTTTCCAACAGCCAGTTTTATTTCCCAATTCTCCTGCATAATGCTCTCTGCAATCTTACAGAGAAGCTTTCTACTATGGACCCTTGCTAGAGAGCATGGGGTTTTGTCTCTAATGCCTATCCTATATGGTTGGAAAAGGCTTCCTCAGTCATTTTCCATGACTGTGAGGGTTCTCCACACCCTACTATTTCCTTTTATAATTCAGGACATAAGCCTTTTCTACGTGAACGTCTAAAGAGTTCTCCAATTCCTACAAGGAATATGCTCTTTTTTCCTTGCAGCTTATCCTCATGGTATCCTACTCCTTCATGGACAGCACATATTTAACTAATAACGCATGATACCCCTTTGTGTCCCTCCAGTGGGTCAACCTGGTATCTCATCCTATGCGTTTTCTATCCATTTACCATGCGAGAGTTCTACAGGACTCAGGACTTGCTGTTTACAGACTGATATTATCCTCTGTTTTTTCACGCAACCATCCTGGTTATTTCACTGGATAGCATTCCTGCACCATCTTAGCCAGGGGGAATAGATTCTCTATATATCTTCTCAAGTAGGTTCCACCTTCTTGTTATTAGATGAATCTTTCCTCTTCACATCTCCCATGTGAATGTTCTTATGGGCATATCTCTATCTGCTTAATTGCAGACATTTATCTTTAGACATATATATTCATGTATGTATATATCTCTATATACTTTTCTATAGATACATATGTCTGTAAGCTGCGTGTGCATATGTTATGCCCCTCCAGATCTCACTATAGACATATATATATACACACATATATATATATATATATATATATATATATATATATATATATATATATATATATATGTGTATCTGTCGAGATGCTCCTTATAGGTAGATATGTATTTACATACTTATCTCTCTAACTGTCTATGCTTATAAAGGTTTTACCTTCCTATAGGTTCCAGACAGTGGGCTTGCATATGTTCATACTGTCCCACAGTATGTCTGGGGTATTATGCACACAACCACTACTGTGGTACTAATAGCTCCTACCTTAACCCTAGGTTTAGGTATCCCTGAAGCTCCATACTCCAATATCTTTCCTATCTCTCACCAGTTAGGAAAGACAGGGTGGATCTTCAGTAGATCTGAGGTTTCAACCCTTCAGACATCTGTCCTTCTTGGGAATACGGGCTTTTTTCCCATACCCCTTCTTCCCTCCAGGACTGGGCTAGTTTGTCCAAATCGGTCAGTCTTCCTCTTTTGCTCCTAACTGTGAGTAATTCTGTAGCCAAAAGAGTTCCCAGCTTTTTCCATAAAGCTTTCCACTAAAGACCTACCGTTTTTGTACTACCCCAGTTGACACCTGAGTCACCTGTCACTTCCAGATTTGGACCTTCACCTTCACTTCAGTGAGGTCACCTTGAGGTTTCCTCTACTGGATCCCCAGTAGACTCCATCAGCCTCTCTACTTCCTGCAATCCAGTAGGTGAGGTCCATATTGTGATTGTTCATTTCAATATTTTTCATGATGATTATCATACATACGAGGACTCCTTACCTGTAGTCCTATTTTAGGTTAGCTGTTTTCTACAGCTCCTCTCTTTTCAACTCCTACCCTCCATCCTCAGGATGCCTGGCCATATGAGGTGTAGCATGTTCCAATCCCCACCATGCTAGGGCTCCAGGCATCTTAGCTTGGGAGTCCCCATATGTGAAGACTCATTCCTGCTTGTTCCTGGAGATAGCACAGTTACTTACCTGTAACAGGTGATCTCTGGGAACAGCAGGAATAAGTCTTCACAACCCACCCACCTCCCTTAGGAGTTGTATCTCTCTATCTATCTTCCTTTCCTCTTTCTCTCTCTTTGTCTCAGCTATAAAACTCAACTGAGGAGAGACAGTTGGAAAGGCGGGAAGGCAGCACGCAGGCGCTGAGGGATGCTCCCAAAAGCTTTCTGATTGGACGCTGGGGAGCGTTCCCGCGCAGGCTCCGTCGGTACCGACGTACCCATATGTGAAGACTTATTCCTACTGTTCCCAGAGATCACCTGTTACAGGTAAGTAACTGTGCTGTCCGCAAAGGCCATCAACAGCTGCCAGCTGTAGCAGGAAATGTTCTTCCATAGATCCGACTCTGCATCGGAGTCCCCGGCAACGCCACGCTCCAAGGCCCCCTCTGATACCTCCATGCTCTGCAATGCCAGGGCTGCCTCAGAGTCCCACGGCTTCTCTGAGAGGAACTCTCCAGAGGTGGAACACAAGAAGAGCTTGAAGAGCGGGTAAATCCCACACCAGGTCCCGCAGTCCCCAGCGTGAGTCCGAGGGGTCAGAGTGGGAGTGGCCTCACAAGCTGCCCTGGAAGGAAGTTTCGGGCAACAGACCCCCAGGGCCATCTTGGTCGAGGACTCCCCCTTGACGGGACCGACGCCAGGCCTGAAGCCATCGATGTTCATGTCGCAGGCTGCGGAGCCATCTGGTATGGAGACCAGAATGGCAGCCTTGGAGCGCAGTATCAATCCTCCATTTCATCTGCCCCGACGATCGGACCCTTGACCTCGAGGGCTTCCCCAGTCATCAAGCCAATCCTTGAGAGACCCATCAGCATTGGACGTGGTCCACCTCCCATTCCTCGGGACACCGGTCCTCCCCAGCGAGTGCCCGCATCTCAGACCACATGTTCCCTGGGAGTTGCAGGCCTTTGGGCTCGGGACCTGACCATGGGAACTGCGGTGGCTTTTCTAGCACTCCTCACTTCCGCTTGAAGAGTGAGCGAGCTCCAGGCTGTGGTGGTAGATCCACCATACACACGGTTCAACAAGAACAGGGTAGTACTCTGCATGCACCCCAAATTCCTCCCGAAGGTGGTTTCTCCTTTTCACCTCAATCAAGAAGTGGTCCTCCCCATCTTCTTCCCGTGGCTTCACGCCGGCAGAGAGGAAATAGTGCTTCATACACTGGATTGTAAACGGGTCCTGTCCTTCTACTTACAACGGACTTGGGCCCATTGCAAAGCTCCTCAGCTTTTCGTATTCATATGACCCAGTAGACTGGAGCTCCCCATGACTAAGCGAACTCTGTCCACATGGGTGGCAGACTGTATTGCCCTCACCTGTGAGTGAGCTGGCCTCTCCTTTGAGCACTGGATCACAGCGCATCACATGAGGGCAATGCAGCATTGGTCGCCATCCTCCACTCAGTGCCGGTAACTGAGATCTGTAAGGCCACCACATGGTCTTCAATTCATACGTTCGTAGCTCACTACTGCCTGGAGAGCGAGTCCCGTAGGGACAGTGCCTTCAGCCAGGCAGTACTTTGTAGGCTTTGCTTTGTAGGCAACTCCTGCCCTCCGACTCTTCAGCATCGAAGTCCGATCCTGAAACTAGAGGAAAGACCTAGCATTGACACCAGAACTCACTGAAAGGTGCTTCAGATGCAGATCGGCCAGCCAAGCAGCCCCGGCTGGAGGACCTGTCCTCCAAAGCACAAAAGGGGCTTCAAGACGCTCCCGAGGAATCAGCCTCTGGAGAGCTACTGGTTCCATGTTCTGGGATGGTGGCTCAAAGCCCCGTAGGAAACTCCATCCAGACATTGACCAGCTCCCTGGACCAACGTATATTGGCTATCAAGGAGTTTGGCCACTCCAGCTACTCCTCCAGGTTCGATAGCTCCAACGGTGCCGACTTCAGCACCCTGCACTGTATCAGTTTCGCTGTTGGCCCTTGAACCTGTAGCAGGGGACCTCTCGAGACCAATGCCTCTACTGGAACCTATCGATACCATCGGAACCCAACAGGCTACCACTGCAAACCCTCCTGATATCGATGTCTCTGAGCATTGGTACTGACATGGACTCTCGATATCGGCAAAGTATCGAAGTCAACCAAAAGACCGTCGATAGTTTGATTTCTTGTCCGAATCCGATTCCACTTCTTCCAATTCTGACGATGGTTCTCTCGATTCCCAAGAACTTCCAGACATACCTTCAGACCTGTCCCCTCCTCCAGAGCGGTGCAGATCTCCTCCAGAAGACCTGTCTTTCCAAGACTTCATCTGGGACATGGTAGTGGCACTGGATATCACAGTCACACTAGAGAAGGAACCGAGATCAAAGGAATTGGAGATACTCCAATACCCTCCCACACCCAAAGAAGTGGCTACTTTACTGGTGCATCGAATCCTACAAGATCTCATGTTCCGCATGTGGGAGGCTCCTCTCATGGTTCCGCTCATCAGCAAACGACTCAATACCATGTACCGAGTACCAGTGCCCAGGCTTCCAGAAGCCCCAACTCCCATAACACTTAATGTTGGGTGGAATCGACGATGCGCTGAATAAAGAGTTTGAAGAATCACTCGTCCTTGCCTCTGGGCAGAGAATCAAGGATACTTGATGTCTTTGGGAGTCAATGTTTTCAGGCATCCATGCTTACCTCTAGGATTACTTCCTACATGCTATACATGAGCATGTTCCTCAAAGATGTCACCAGGGACCTAGAGACATTTGCCCCATGTTTCCTGAGGATAAGCAGAGTGCATTTCAAGCACTCATCAAACAGGGTCAAAATACCTCCAGTTTCTCACCATGGCATCTTTTGATGCTTTTGAGTCAACCAGCAGAACTTCAGCAATCTGGTTACAGGCATCAGACTCCAGCAGTGGGTCCAGGATAAGTTGGCTAATATCCCATGTATGGGAGAGAACCTTTCTAGAAAGGGTTGGAGAGAAAAGGCCTTTGAGATTGAGACAGATGACCTCCCCCTAAATGTCTTTCAAGGAAAATTGCGGACCCCTCCAAAAAGAAAGATCTGTCAAAGAAACCTTTCTGTGCTAAGAAGAAAAGATATTATTCTTCCTACCCACCTGCAGCTGCTTATCAGCTTCAGCAGCAACAGCAGGGCCCTTGCCACCCCAAGAATCCCAAGGCTCCTAAGCCTCAAACACCAGCTCAGGCACAACCTGCACCTAGTTTTTGACTCCTTCCTAGAGAGCATTGCCAGTCTGCCTCTGGAGGGTCCCCAATCCCTCCACATAGCCGGCAGACTCTGTTACTATGCCCACAGGTGGCACCTCATAACATCAGAACAGTGGACTCCCAACATCGTCCAAAGGAGATATCTGCTTCACTTCAAAACCTTAGCCCCCCACCAGCTTCACAGGGGAATATCCCACTTATCCCTTCGAAGCACTTTCTTAAGAGAAGAGGTGACCTCCCTATTGTCCCAAGGTCCCATAGAAAGAGTTCCTTCCGTCAAGAATGGAGGGGCTTCAACTTTCCATATTTTCTCATTCCAAAGAAAATAGGAGATGCCTCTTTCCATACAAAGATTCAACTTGTCCATGCCAAGGTATTTTCAATAACATCATATGGATGTGAAAGTTGGACAGTGAAAAAGATAGACAAAAAGAAAATTGAGGCCTTTGAATTTTGGTGCTGGCGATGAATACTGTGTATCTCCAGGAACAAGCAGGAATGTAGTCTTCATATATGGGTATTGTCGGTACTGACAGAGCCCGCGCGGGGATGCTCCCTAGCGTCCAATAGGAACGCTTTTGGGAGCACCACACAGCGCATGCGTGCTGCCTTCCCGCCTCTGTACCTCTCTCACTTCAGTTCTTCGTTTTCCGCGGAGCCGACAGGGCGTGTACCCTGTCACCGCAGAAAATTTCCTTTTATTCTTTGTTTTTTTGTGGTCGCATCTGCCTTCATTTGACTCTTACCGGTACCGCCGGTTTCTTCAGGGGTCTTTCCCCTTTTTCTGGTGCTAGGCGCCATTTTGGGCACACGGCCCACTTTTTTTCAGGCATGGAGAAATCAGCTAGTGGTTTCAAAAAATACTCAAAGTGTGGCGGTACCATTTCTGTCACTGACACCCATGATTGGTGTCTAAAATGTTTAGGTCCTGAACATTGTCCAACGGAGTGTCTCTCCTGCACGAGGATGACCAAAAGGGGCCTGCAGAATAGAGCTGCAAAATTAAGTACCCTTTTTTGCCATGGATACGATGTCACTTGCATTGACGTCCTCCAGGGCTTCATCTTCCTCCCATGGATCTCAGGTAACTAAACTTAAGTCTTCTAAGACTGGCCGGTTCTCGAAGGGTAAATCTCCTTCAAAGTATCGAGATGCCACTGGCGTTGCCCTCGAGGATAGTTCACTGGCAAAACAGCCCCGGCGGGAGTCTTCGGGCTCCAGAGCATTAACGGGGCTCCAGGATGTTCTAGAGGCTTCCACCTCTGCAGAACTACTGGTGCCATGTTCTGGGGTCGTAGCCGCTTCCACCGGTACCGACACCCAGGCATTGGCAGGAGCGATGGATAAAAGAATCCTCACTATTGAACGCAGTCTAGTGTCCCTCTTAGCAGCTTCTGTACTGCTAAAACCTCTACAGACGGTTCAACAGGTATCGGTACCGACAGTACCTGTTTTGACAGGATTGCTTTCCCCCATGCCGAACCTTGAGTCTATCTTGGGTATCGGGGATCAGGAACCGAGACATTTCGGTACCAACTTTGAGCGGTACCGATACCATGTGTTACGGAAGCAACTGGTACAGAGTGCCTTTGAGTCTTACGATTCCGATGACTCTGACAATTCTACCGGTACCAGAGCGAACCTACTAGAGGATTCAACTCCTTCTCCTCAACGCAAGATGTCTCCTCCAGAAGATATGTCCTTCCAGGATTTCATACGTGATTTAGCAAAGGGCCTTGCAATCACTGTGATTCCAGAAAAGGAACCTAGGGCAGAAGAATTAAGAATTCTACAATACCCTATGGCTCCCAAGGAGGCAGCTTTGCTCCCCATTCACAAGATCTTACATGATCTGATGTTGAGAATGTGGGAAACTCCTTTAACGATATCTTCACATTCCCGAAGCCTTGACACTATGTACCACGTGCTAAGTTGTCCTGGTTTTCAAAAAACTCAGTTACCACACCATTCAATGGTAGTGGAACCGGCCATGCGAAGAATCAAGAGTGCTAAAACACATTCTTCTAATCCTCCAGGCCGGGAATCCAGGACACGCGATGCCTTTGGGCGTCGATGCTTTCAATCCTCCATGCTATCAGCCAGGATCAGTTCCTATATTCTTTATATGGGAATGTTCCTGGAAGAAGTCACAAAAGACTTAGAGCTCATTAGCCCTTGTGTCTCTGAGGAAAAAAGAGCAGATTACCTTATTCCGGTCAAGCACGCCCAGAATGTCTCTAAATTCATGAACTGTGCTACCTTTGATTGAATGTATTAGCAGAACCTCTGCTATATCCATAGGAGCACGTCGTATTGCTTGGCTTCAAGCATCAGACTTAGAACAGTGGGTGCAAGAAAAGCTGGGAAACATTCCTTGTACAGGAGAAAATCTCTTTGGCAAGGACTGGCAGGACAAGGCTAATCAGCTTGAATCTGAAAATAGTACCTTGAACAGACTATCAAAGTCTACAGCCAACCCAGCAAAGAAGAAAACATTCAAAAACCTCTTTTTCAGCAAGAAAAAGAAGCCTTACCCATCTTACACCCATCAAAGCCACTGTCCGCTTCATGTTCCCCAGAAGGGGCAACAACAGAACAGACAGCAAAGAAAGCCGCAAGCTCAAAGAGCTCAACCGGCCCAACAGACCCAGCCCCCTCAGGGTCTTTGACTTCTACCTAGAGAACTTAGTCATCCTGCCCCTGAAAGGTCCAGAACCCTTAACCATTCCAGGAAGACTATGCTATTTTGCCAAAAGATGGCAACAAATAACATCAGAAAACTGGACTCTGTCGATTGTACGACTGGGGTACAAGCTTCATTTTCTCAACTTGCTCCCACCTACAATTATAAAACAGTTCATTTCTCAAGCCCCTGCCACCAACCTCTTGTGTCAGGAGATCACATCACTTCTCGCTCAAGGAGCAATCAAAGAAGTACCCATATCCCAACAGGGTTCGGAATTATACTCCCCCTATTTTCTTATTTCAAAGAAGACAGGGGGACACAGGCCTGTCCTAGACCTCAGAGAATTAAACAAATATTTGTTCCGAGAAAAGTTAAAAATGATCTCCCCCGGGACACTCCTTCCATACCTTCAAAGTCAGGATTGGCTATGTTCTCTAGATCTAAGAGATGCGTACACGCATAATCTCATCCACTCAGATCACAGGAAGTTCCTTTGATTCCTGGTCCAAGGAAAACACTTCCAGTACAGAGTTCTACCTTTCGGACTGGCCTCTGCTCCAAGAGTCTTCACAAAATGCATGGCAGTGGTAGCAGCATTTATGAGGACTCTGGGGAATACTCGTCTTCCCTTACTTGGACGATTGGCTCATTCAAGCATCAACAGCTCCAGAGGCCAGCTTCGCTCTTTCTTGAGCAATGAGCATTCTTCAGTACTTGGGACTGGTCATAAACCTCCCAAAATCTCATCTTACCCTCTCTCAATCTCTCGAATTCATAGGGGCTCGTCTAGACACACGGCAGTCAAAGGCTTTCCTGCCACAGCCACGCTATCTAAAGATAATACAATTAGCCTCTCAAGCATCTATGAAGGTGTTCCTTACTGCTCAAGAGATGCTTCAACTTCTGGGACATATGGCATCCACTGTCCATGTGGTTCCCTATGCTCGCCTCCACATGTGAGCAGCCCAGTGGACCCTATCCTCTCAATGGTCACAGGCCTCAGGTCAGCTAATGGACAAGATCAGAAACACCACACATCTGATTTCGTCCCTGCAATGGTGGCAATCTCTGGAAAACCTCCTTGTCGGCTCTCCTTTCCAGCAGCCTCTATACCAGGCCACCCTAACAACAGATGCGTCCAAGATGGGTTGGGGGTCCTACTTGTACAGTCTGTCCACTCAGGGTCTCTGGACCCCACAGAAGGTTTCCCTTCACATAAACCTCCTAGAGCTAAGAGCCATCTTCAATGCTATTCAAGTCTTTCAGGCCTATCCCAGCAAAAAGACAGTTCTGGTCCAAACCGACAATCAGGTAGCTGTGTTCTATGTGAACAAGCAAGGCGGAACAGGCTCTCTGTCGCTATGCAACAAAGCTTGGTGACTATGGGCTCTCGCCAGAGAGTTGCAAATTCACCTGTTTGCGATATACCTTCCGGGCATTCAAAACTTATGGGCAGACAGACTCAGTCAAATTTGCTGCCACACGAGTGGTCCCTCCACTCATATCAGCTTGCTCGAGTGTTTCAAATCTGGGGAACACCAGATATAGACCTCTTTGCAAGTCCACAGAATGCCAGACTTCCCCGATTCTGTTCCAGAATCCTGGCTCACAACGATCAGACAAGAGATGCTTTCCTACTTCACTGGGGTTCAGGACTTCCTCTATGCCTTCCCACCCATTCCCCTCATTCCCAAAACTTTATTCAAACTTCAGAGAGACAAAGGTCGTATGATACTCATAGCTCCACGTTGGCCACGACAAACATGGTATCCTCTTCTTCTGCGTCTCTCTCAAACCACTCCCCTGGAATTGGGGAATGCTCCAGATCTTCTGTCTCAGGAGGACGGATGCTTACTGCATCCCAATCCCCAGTCCCTACATCTCATGGCCTGGTTACTGAAAGCCTAGAATTCCAGGATATTGACCTTTCTCAACAAGTAAAGGATATCCTTCTGGCTTCCAGAAAACCTTCCACAAGACGTTCCTATGCTTTTAAGTGGAAAAGGTTCTCTCTCTGGTGTTCACAAAAGGGACTTAACCCCGTTTTAATGCCTGTAGAGTTGCTATTCGAGTATCTCCTCCAATTATCAACTTCTGGTCTGAAGACCAATTCAGTGAGAGTCCATCTTAGTGCTATTGCTGCTTTTCATAAACCTTTCAATGGACAACCTATTTCTGCTCATCCACTTGTATCAAGATTTATGAGAGGTCTACTCTTAACAAAACCTCCCATTAAACCACCACCGGTGGCATGGATCTGAATCTTGTTCTTGGTCAGCTTATGAAACTGCCCTTTGAACCTTTAGCCACTTCAGACCTAAAGTTTCTTTCATGGAAAGTCATTTTCCTAATTGCCATCACTTCTGCAAGACGCATTAGTAAACTACAGGCGTTAGTAGCTGACCCTCCTTATACAAGGTTCCACCATGATAAAATAGTCCTCAGGACTCATCCTCACTTTATGCCAAAGGTGGTTTCGCCTTTTCATTTAAACCAGTCGGTTTATCTTCCTATATTCTTCCCTAGGCCTCATGCCTCTAGTGCGGAAAGAAATCTTCACACATTGGGTTGTAAAAGAGCCTTAGCCTTTTATCTCCAAAGAACTAAGCCACATAGAAAATCTTCTCAGCTTTTTGTGGCTTTTGACTCTAGTAATTTGGGACTTCCAGTTTCCAAAAGAACTCTGTCAAATTGGATTGCAGATTGCATATCCTATACTTATCAGAGTAAAGGACTTTCTCTCGAGGGCCATGTCACCGCTCACAATGTGAGAGCAATGGCAGCCTCAACGGCTCATCTTCGTTCTGTGTCTATTGATGACATCTGCAGAGCAGCCACTTGGGCTTCGGTACACACCTTCACAGCCCACTACTGCTTGGACAAGGACTCCCGTCGGGATGCCTCTTTTGGCCAGGCTGTTCTCCAGCATCTCTTCCATACTTAATACAATCCTACCCACCATCCACGGGTTGGATGCCAGAGATCTATGGGAGGAAGCATGACCCATCTCACCTGGGTTCACTGCTTGCTGGGGTCACCCCTTGGCATCTTTTAGCTGGGGAGTCCCCCATATGTGAAGACTACATTCCTGCTTGTTCCTGGAGATAGCGTAGTTACTCACCTGTAACAAGTGATCTCCGGGAACAGCAGGAATTTGGTATTCACAATCCACCTACCTCCCCTAGGAGTTGTCTCTATCTATCTCTTTCTCTATTTCTCTCCTTTGGTCTCAGCTATAAACTCAACTGAAGTGAGAGAGGTACAGAGGGGGGAAGGCAGCACGCATGCGCTGTGGGATGCTCCCAAAAGCGTTCCTATTGGACGCTGGGGAGCGTTCCCGCACGGGCTCCGTCGGTACCGATGATACCCATATGTGAAGACTAAATTCCTGATGTTCCCGGAGATCACCTGTTACAGGTGAGTAACTACGCTATATTATGGGCTGCCCAAAGAACAAACCAGTCAGTACTAGAGGAGATCAAACCTAAGCTTTCCTTAGAAGCTCAGATGACAAGACTTCGACTTTCATACTTTGGACACATTATGTGAAGAGAGAGATTGTTAGATAAAGACATAATGCTTGGCAAGGTAGAAGGTCAACGCAAAAGAGGAAGGCCGGCAATGAGATGGATCAATACAACAACAGCAGCTATGGGTGCCACTCTGTCAACAATGAGCCACCTGACTGACGACTGAACACAGTTTAGGTCAACTATCTAGAGGGTTGCCATGAGTCGACACCGACTCAACGACACTTAACAACAAGATCAGTCTCATCTTGGATCTCAGAAACCTAAAAAGGTTCCTGCTCTGAGAAAACTTCAAGATGATTTCCCTAGAACTCTTCTGCCATATCTCCAGAGACACAATTGGCTATGTTCCCTAGACCTCAAGGAGACCTACACGCATGTACTGATCCATCTTCAGCACAGACAGTATCTGCGCT
The DNA here is from genome assembly GCA_033557465.1 of Ichthyophis bannanicus. NCBI lineage: Eukaryota > Metazoa > Chordata > Amphibia > Gymnophiona > Ichthyophiidae > Ichthyophis > Ichthyophis bannanicus. Next base: position 69,403,621 of record CM066048.1, read on the forward strand.
TCATGTTCCAAGAGAATCATTACCAGTACCGAGTGCTGCCCTTCGGTTTAGCCTCTTCACCCAGAGCATTCACAAAATCCATGGCAGTAGTTGCGGCTTATCTCTGCTCTTTGGGAGTCTTCGTCTTCCCTTACTTAGACAACTTGCTAATCATGGAAGGCTCCCTCAGGAGGTAAGACTCTCCCTTCATTGCACTATCACCATGCTCGAAATCTAGAATTCGTCCTAAACTTCCCAAAGTCACACCTTGCTCCATCCCAAGGGCTGGAGTTAATCAGAGCATTTTTAGATACGCAACAGGCCCGAGCTTTTCTTCCTCAGGATTGCTGTGCCTGCCTCATCGAGTTGGCGAGACAAATGCAGCAGCAAAGCCGGGTAATGGCTCGAGAAATGCTCCATCAGTTGGGACACATGGCCTTCAAGGTGCATGTCATTTCCTATGCTCGACTACATATGCGTCAAGCCCAATGGACTCTGTCATCCCAATAGGTGCAAGCAAAGGCGTCTCATAGAAAAGATCCACATTACCCCTCAACTTGACCTGGTCCCTTCAGTGGTGGTGTTCTCCACAAAACCTACTTGGCGGGTCACCTTTTCAGATGCCTCCACCTCAGTGCACCCTGACAACAGATGTCTCCAAACTGGGTTGGAGAGCGCATCTGAAATACCTAACCACACAGAGCCTGTGGACATAGCAGGAATCTGCTCTGCAGATCAACCTTCTAGAACTACAGGCACTAACCAATACCTTTTGGGTTTTTCAACCCCCAACTGCTGGGGCAACAGCTCTTAGTCGGAACAGACAACCAAGTAGCCATGTTCTGTGTGAAAAAACAGGAGGTGGTGGGGTTCTATCCCCTCTGCAAGGAAGTGCTTCGCCTGTGTTTTTTTGCTGTCTCCCACAGTATCCACCTCAGGGCAGTGTGACTCCCAGGCAAACTCAATGTACTTGCGGACAAACTCATCCGAGTCCTTTGTCCACCCAAGTGGATGCTCCATCGGGAGACGGCTGCTTGGATCTTCCAAACGTGGGGAACTCCACTCATAGATCTTTTTTGCCACTCCGCAGAACCCTCAGCTTTTGTCTTCTGCTCCAGGTGTCCCTCTCTGCACCGACAGGCTTCAGATGCCTTCTTTTTCTCCATTGGAGACGGGGACCTCTCTGTGCATTCCCTCCTAGCCCTTTGATACCCAAAATGTTCTTCAAGCTACAGGCTGACAAGGGCTCCTTGATTCTCATAGCCGCTTTCTGGCCCCATCAACCATGGTTTCCTCTGCTACTTTGCCTAGCGCAGACTCAACCACTCAAACTGGTGCGCACCCAAACTCCTCTCCCAGGACAAAGGGACATTGCTCCATCCCAATCTTCAAGCTGTTTGCCTCACGGCATGGCTGCTGAAGAGGTAGTACTTGCTGACCTAGACCTACTACAGGAGGTTAAAGATATCCTGCTTGCATCATGCAAATAGTCCACCAGACACTCTTATGCCTTCAAATGGCAAGGGTTTGCCCTCTGGTGTTCCCCAAAGAACATTAACCCCTTTGCCTGCCCTTCTACAATATCTTCTCCACTTGTCCCGGGCAGATCTCAAGACTAACTCAGTCAGAGTTCATCTTAGTGCCATTGCAGCCTATCGTAAACCACTGGATGGAAAGCCTATCTCCTCACACCACTTGGTATCACGCTTCATGCGGGGTCCAAGCCGCCCATTAAGCCACCTCCGGTGGCCTGGGCCTCAACATGGTTCTTGCTCAACTTCTAATGCCTCCCTTCAAACCTTTAGCAGTCACTTCCCTGAAGTTCTTGTCTTGGACGTTCCTTGTCCTCATTGCTGTCACATCAGCTCGCCGCATGAGTGAACTGGTGGCGGATCTGCTCTATACCCGGTTCTACTATGACAAGGTGGTCCTCCGCACCCATCCACACTTCCTTCCGAAGGCGATAGTCTCCTTTCACCTAAATCAGTTGGTCATCCTATCCATTTTCTTTCCGAGACTGCATGCGTCGTGGGCTGAAGCAGCATTACACACCTTAGACTGCAAGCGAACAATGGCTTATTCCTTAGATAAGACGAAGGCTCTTAGAAAATCCTCACAATTATTCATCTCCTTTGATTCCAATCACCTCGGCCTACCGGTGACAAAACAAACTCTATCCAGATGGATAGCAGACTTCATTTCTCTTGCCTATGAACAAGCAGGACTTTCTTTGGAGGGTCATGCCAGTGCTCATAATGTGCAGGCTATAGCAACTTGCATAGCCAATCTTCACTCCGTATCCATTGAGGAAATATGTTGGGCAGCTACCTGGTCCTCCATTCATACTTTTGCTGACCACTGTAGTCTAGACAGGGACTACCATTGGGATGCTGTCTTTGGCCAAGCTGTACCCATGCACCTTTGAGATTTAGACTCAACTCCTACCCTCTGTCTCAGACTTAAGAGACCAAACTCTCATTAGGGATGGTATAGCCTCCTGAAATTGAGCCAAATGGACCACATTGTTTCCACACTATTCAGTTCTACCCTTAGCCTCGGGGATGACCTTGCTCCCCCACACCCCCGTGCCAATGAGTTCCATATGTGAAGACTGCATTCCTGCTTGTTCCTGGAGATAGCATAGTTACTCGCCTATAACAGGTGATCTCCGGGAACAGCAGGAATCAGTCTTCACAACCCGCCCTCTTCCCCTAGGAGTTGTAGGTAATTTTAATTTTCTCCTCTATCTCTCAGCTACAAACTTAACTGAGGAGAGGATTTGGGAAGGAGGGAAGGAGGGAAGGGCAGACACGCAAGTGCAGTGGAGTGCTCCGAAAGGCTTTCCTGTTGAACACTGGGGAGCGTTCCCATGCGGGCTCCGTCAGTACCGACGTCACCCATATGTGAAGACTGATTCCTGCTGTTACCGGAAATCACCTGTTATAGGTGAGTAACTATGCTTTCTGCTCCATGCGCTTAACATGATAAGAGCCTGTTGAGCAGCCAGAAATTGGAAGGATTTGGAAGGATCTGTAAGAGTGCAGCAGCCTCACGCAACCTCAATGCCCCCTCCCTTTTCCTCTGTCCTCCCTGCTCTCTCCTGAAACTTTGCAAAAGGCTCTCAGAAGGATCTGCCTGCCAGCCACCTTAAACACAGTGCTGCAAAGCCAGTGAAACAATTTCAGGGAAGTAGAGCTGAGCCCCACACAGATCCTCTGCCTGGGGTTCTCAGGGGGTGACTACCAATGCTTGACCTAGTCATTGTCCTTGTTGGGGGCTCTCTATTTCATCTGCATGGGACGCAATTTGGGGTGGACTGCTGGCATGGTGTGGAAGTTTCCTGCCATTTTCTGTACAAGTTGGTAGTGTTCTTACCTATTGTACGCCTGCCGGTCATGCGGTCCGAGTGCATGTTCCGCCCAAGCAGCTCCACCAGTTTTCCTACCCTAGTGCCTGTAATGCACGTTGTTGTAAAAGCGCAGTTAACATGCGCCCTTCAGGCCACTGGGGCCTTAGCATGTGTTGTTGTGATACTTGCTTTATCTCTCTGTCTTCTTCCAGGAAACGTTGTTTGGCCTGTGGTAAGGGAGGTGCCTATCTCTGGGTTTTAGACTCTGCTTTTTTTGCAGGGCAGCTTCTGAGTCGTCCCTGGAGTGCCTGCCCCAACCCCCCTCAGCCGGAGGATACAGTTGGTCCAGCCTTACCAGCCTTAGGGCAGGAGGTGATGGATGGCACTCTGGGTAAGGATATGCAGCTGGCTGGAGGCTCCAGCTACCATGCTATGAGCTGCTCCTTGTCCTCTAGGGGGTCTGCAGCAGCTATACCCCCTGGTGTTGGGGGGGGGTGTCATTTCTGAGAGGAGAACCTTTGGACTCCAGATAGTCCTCCCCAGATTTCTTTTCCTTTTTACAGCAAACCTGGTCCTTCTTGCTTGGAAATTCAAACCCTGCAGCTTCTGGGTGCTCCCGGACAGTCTCATGAGGGGGCAAGCTGAGAGTGGAAGCCCTGTACCTCTGCCTTTGGCTAAGCGTTGCCAGCGAGGGGCTGGAGGTGGGAAATCAGCTGGGATCTGATCTAGATTTTGATGGTTACTTGGATTCAGATGTCTCGGTACTGGGCTCTGATGTAGACGAAAAACTACTCCCACCTTCAGAGGATTGTGAAGAGGCCGATGTGATCTGCCATTTCTGGGAGAAGGAACTGGAGGCATTGATTCCCAGGGTCTATCCACTTTGGGCTTGGCGGATGCTCCAGGTACAGAGCAGGAACTGAAGATTCATCCACTCCTGCAGGGGGTGCAGAAATCCACTTCCCATTCCTGGAGGTGCTCAAGGGCCTGTTCCAGTCAGAGTGGGATTCTCCCGATTCCCCGCTTAGGGGCTAAGGGTGTATAAGAAGACGCATGCTGTCCTGGAGAAGGAGTACATTGCATGGTTTTCTATTTCCAAGATGAATGCGCAGGTCATGGCAGTTACCAATCAGACCATCATTCCTATGGGAGGATGCTCTGGACCGAAAGATGGATTCATGTTGAAGAACGAGTTCTGTGGTGGTTGCTATTCTTCAGTTGGCGGTATCGGCAGGCATGACATCTCAAGCCCTGCTCCGGTGTATTCAGTTTATTTCACCGGATAATTCTGTCCCTCTTTCGAAGTCTGATATGGCCTTCCTTTCTGATGCCATGTGCGGCCTGATATGTCTAGAAACCAGGGATTATGCCCTGTTGATAGTGACATGGTTTTGGCTTGGTTCTGACATGGGGCAGCAGACTCATCTTCCAAGCCTGGTTGCCCATCTGGCCTTAGAGGGACTCTTCTGTTTGGTCTGTTTTGGAGAAGCTGATGAAGGACCAGGACATGACTAACTCTTTCCCAAGGGGCCTGCGAAGAGGGCAGGAGCCCCCTTTCCATCTACCTTCATCTGCTCCTTGTGGGTATGCTGGTCGGACTCCTAGAGGTGTTGGACTCCTGTTGCTACTGGCCTGGAAAGTTTTTCTGCCCCTCTGCTTATGGACTTTCGGATTGTTCTCTGTCCCTTCTTGGAGCACTTGGGCCCAGAGACCCAGTTTTGGCCAGAGGAGGACCCTCCCAGGCTGCGCAATGAAGTTTTAGGGATTCATTCTCTGGTTCCTCTGATTAGGGGCAAGCTTTGCCTCTTCTCTCAGGAATGGGTCTGGGTCACCAAGTATCACTGTTTGCTAGTCCTCATTCATATGGCTGTGTCCTAGAATGCAAAGAGCTGATCCTGGCCGGTTTTGTCCTCTCTCTCTCCTTGTGGCAGGGCCGCTGTACAGATCACCTTGGACAGATTGCCTATCCTGAAGGCAGTGGTGCCCATTTCCCTGAATGATTGGGAGAAGGGCTTGTGTTCCATCTGTTTCGTGGTGCTGATATGGAAGGAGCATTCCAGTCTATTCTGGACCTCAAGAGTATCAACAAGGGTTTGCACATGATACGCTTCTGGATAGAAACTTTGTAATCCTTTGGTTCAAGCAGTGCGCCACAGGGAATTCCTTGCATCTCTTGATTTGGCTGAGGTGTATTTTCATATCCAGATCCAGGAGAATCAGCAAAGTATATGCAGTTTGCTGTGCTTCGCTCCCCTTAGTTCACCACCCTTCCCTTCGGACTCTCCACTGCCCCAAGGACATTCTCCAAGGTCATGGTGGTGGTGGCTGGGGCGATATGGGTGCACAGAAATCCCTGGGCGCCATATCTGGGCTACTGGCTCATCTGGGCCCTTTCTTTTTCAGAGGCATCTTGGGTAGCTCCCCGAATGGTGATCTTTCTGATGAGCCTTGGCTGGGTGATCAATTGGGAAAAGAGCAAGTTATTGCATTCCCAGTCCCTGGAGTTCCTGGGAGCACTTTTCAATTCTCGAATATGCAGAGTCTTCTGCAAGAGGAGAAAATTAAAGGGTTGTTGCGTTGCCTGGTGCTGTTCTGGTTGCAGCAGGCTCCCAGAGTCTGGGATTATCTTCAACTCCTCAGATTGGTGGTGGCGACAATCAAGATTGTGCCGTGGGTGGGTGCTCTTATGTGGCCTCTGCAACAGTCCTTGCTGACTTGATGATCCCCGAGTTCTCAGCAGTTTAAGCTCAGGCTCTTACTCCCAGTTATGGTGATGGCCAGCCTGTGGTGGGGGCAGCAGCACAGTCTTCTGAGGAAGGGCGGTACCATTGGACGATTGCTCATGGATCCTTTTGACGACAGATGTCAGTCTCTCGGGCTGGGAAACCTATTGCCAAAGCTGAACAGTCCAGGGCAGTTGGAACCACAGGGAAGCGGTGTGGTCCATAAACTGCCTTGAGGCGTGGGCTATTAGGTTGACTCTTCTGCGTTTCCGACCCCCGGTCAAGGGCTGGGCGGTTTGAGTGTTCTCAGATAATCCACGGTGGTGGCTTATGTCATTCGCAAGGCGGCAGGAGGAGTGCCGGGTAGCCCTGGAGATGGCTCTCCTGTTTGCCTGGGTGGCGAAGAACCTCCTAGTTCGTCACTTCTGCACATTGCCAGGGTGGCTTCTGTGAAAACAAATTTTCTCAACCGGCACTCTCTAGTTCCAGGAGTCAGGAAATGTTTTAGTTGTTTCTGCGCCACTGGGGTTGCCCCGAGAAGGATCTGATGGTGACCCGCTCTAATGCTAAAGTGTGCTGCTTCTTTAGTGACCGCACAGAGACAAGGTCTGAGGGTGAGGCGCCCTGTTGTATGTGTTTCCTCTGTGGCCTCTGTGGCCTCTGGTGGGGCATGTGATTCGGCATATGGAGGGTCACCCAAGAGAGATTATTTTGATGGCGCTGGAATGGCCAATGAGAGCATGATTCGGAGATCTGATGCAGCTCTTGCAAGCAGCACTTCTTCGTTTGCCTCCATCTTGGGGCCTATTGTGTCAGGGGCTGCTTGTCCTAGAGGACCTGGCTCCCTTCTCACTTATAGCTTGGCTCCTGTAAGGAGACAGTTAGCGCATATAACTACTCTCCAGTAGTGGTTTTCCACTTTGCTCAGAGCCCAGAAGAGGACTGTCAGCCTGTCATAAGTGCGGGTCTGGTACCTTGAGTGCTGGTGTGGCACATAGCAGCTGGCCTTTTCTGCAGGATGGTCTGGAGAAGGACCTTTTCTCTTAGCTCCCTGAAGGTTCAGATGGCAGCTTTGGCCTGTTTCAGAGGTCCATTGGCTGGTAAATCTCTAAGTCTTCCACCCGGGTGTTTCACGCCTTCCTCATGGGGTTTGGCATCTGCATCCTCCACTCTGGTCTATGATCCCTTCCTGGGATCTGCATCTGGTGCTCAGGGCCCAGATGTTGGAGCCCTTTGAGCCATTGAAGCATGCTACTCTGAAGGATTTGATGCTCAAGACAGTCTTCTTGGTTGCCATTTGTTCCACAAGAAGGATTCTGAGCTGCTGGCTCTGTCTCGCCAAGGTCCTTACCTGTCTTTTTCTGAGGAGGCCATTTTCATTTGGCCTGTGCCTTCCTTCTTTCCTGAAGTGATTTCTCTTTTTCATGTGAACCAGGAGGTTTGCCTGCCCTCCTTCTCTACGGAGCAGTGATGGGGGACTAGGAAGGATCTTCGCCTTGTAGATGTCCGGAGGATGCTTCTCTGGTTCTTGGAGGTTACAATTTTTTTTCATAAGTCAGTCCATCTTTTTGTGCTGTTTGCTGGCCTGCGCAAGGTGACATGGTGGCTAGGTCTGCATTGGTTTGCTGTGTTAAGGGGGCCATTGCTTCGGCAGATCTGTTGCGGTACCAGCCAGTTCCAGAGGGTTTGCATGCCCATTCTACTCGAGCGCAAGTGTCCTTATTTATTTATTTATCTTTCTTATATACCGCGCTCTTTGGGATCAGTGCGGTTTACATCTAACAAAACTGAACAGTGCAGGAGCTCTTCACTGAACTTACAATAAAACATGGTTTTAACAGGGTAACTGTATACAAGCAAATTAACTGTGCAGTGCAGGAGGTCTGAACTACATTGAACTTACAATGAAACATGGGGATATGCACAGGTTTTAACAAGGTAACTATATACAAGTAGATTAACAGCATATATCATGGAATAACTCAACTAAGTACAAATTGGCTCATCTGCGATCTTCCTTGTGGGCAGAGTGAAGCTCGGTAGCCCCTGCAGACAATTGTTGGACTGCAACATGGGCATCACTTTCCACTTTTGTCAAGCATTTCCACATAAATGTCCATGCTCGGGTGGACACTGCCTTCGGCTCTATGGTTTTGCGAGCTGCTGTATTTTCCTCTCACCCAGTGGAGGCACAGCTTTGGTACGTCCCACTTGTCTGGACTGGTCTAGCAGAACGATATAAAAGCTGACATTTTACTTACCAGATAAAGTTGTTTCCTTGAGTCCTGCTAGACCAGTCCAGGGCCCGCCCCCTGGAACTGTTTACTTTGTTCTTTTGCAGCAGTACCCTTGGGTTGTTAGGATTTATATACTTGGCTCTGCAGGTTCATCTTCTACAGACAGCCTTCTGTTCATGCTTTCCTGTACATAGTTCTCTACTATTTGATTACTCGTTGTTGCCTACATTGAAGTTGTGTGAGGCTTGACATGTTCTCTCATATGCTTTGGGACAAATACTGAAGAAACCTGTTGTGACTGAGATGGATAGAGGTATGGGAATGATGTCATTGAAACTTGGGCTTTTCATAGTTCTTTGTTTCCACCAATCTGTTGGTAGGGGAAAACAACCCACTTGTTTGGACTGGTCTAGCAGGACTCAAGGAAAGGACGTTATCTGGTAAATAAAATGTCACCTTCCTTGCCCCTACCCCGTCTACCCCTGCTTTCTACCCAGCTTCTCCCTCTCCCCATTTCCTCCTCCTTTCTTCCCAATTTCTTTGCACCCTGTCCTTACTACTGCCTTCTATAGAAATCCTAAGCATGCTTAAATTCTGTCACTTTTGATTTCCATCATCTCTTCCATTCCAGATTATCTACCATTCTCTGTATAAAAGCATGCCCTCATGTCTTCTGTCCTTCTTCCCTCCATCTTCATATCCATTACTCCTTAACCTTGAATTTCTTTTCTATTCTTGTACATTCAAAATATAAATATTCCACAGTTTCTATCATGTCCCCCTTTTGTATTTTTTTGTATTTACACCCCTTTCTCTTCTTTTTTTTCCCAGCAATTACATTTAATTACTGCTGGGTAATTCTGCATGCAGTATAAATCTTTGAGTGATCATTTACAGTGTAATATGGAAAACATGTTATTACTGAAAGATGCAGAATTTTGACAAGTTTTGTGCAGAATTTCCCCAAGAATACTATAATGGTATATATAAGGCTACCCCTTTCACTTTCTCCCCCACTGCCTTGACCAGTGCCCTCTATTCTCTCCCATACTCCAACTCCATTCAGCCCCCAACTCCCTCATGATTCCTGTTGCTATGCCCCATTCCTTTCCATTGTCTGTCCAATTCCCACCACGCTCTGGTCCAGCTACCCCTCTTCCTGCCAGTAAGCTGATGCCTCATTCTGCTGTTGCCTTTGGGCTGGTGAAATGGCTGCTGTTGTCCTTTTATTGCGCCCCTATAGAAATCATGAAAAAATCTTGCACAGGAGAGAAATTTTGTGCAAATTCTGTGTCTGCAAAATTGCTTCATAAGCCACTTTTTGTAGGGTTTGTGTTGTAGGCCCTTTACCATTTTGATAGTCCTTCTCTGAATTGTTTTTCATCCTTTTAAAAGGCTCTTTGGCATGGCCTATTTAGAAAGGACATGAATCTTTGGAAAGATGGAGGGGTATTTTCTGGCTCTTTGGAGCAGGAATATTAATGACCAGGGAAAGACAGGGGTTTCTGGTTGCTTGGAGGAGGGAAATCCCTGCTATTTTCAAGGAAGTTGTGAATCCTTGGGGTAAGCGCGAGGGTTCTGGGTGTTTAGAGCATTGTAAATCCCTGATATCTTTAGAAGAGTTGTAAAGCTATTAACTTCCTTCCTCTCACAGGAGAGCTTTACTACAAAGCACAGTCCCCCGATGAAAGTGCTCTTGTCACTGCAGCCCGGAATTTTGGCTTCGTGTTCCGTTCTCGCACCCCAGACACCATCACAGTTAATGAGATGGGAAAGCCAATCACCTACCAGCTCCTGGCCATACTGGATTTCAACAATCTAAGAAAAAGGATGTCCGTTATTGGTGAGATATGAAAAGAAAAAGAGTGAGGCTGAGAGAACATGAGCATCAGAGAGCACTGAGGAGGGAGCTTAGGGAACTTGGGAGAGGGATGAGAATGTGACATGATAAAGGATCTTTACCAACAGATGAGATGGTAAAGGGGAAGAGAGGCTGGAAAGGCTGCAGAGTGATTGAAAGTAAAAGTATTAGGAGAGAAGGGAGAGACTAATAGCAGAATTTGATTATCATTTCTGCCTGTTCCAGTGCGTGATCCAGAGGGAAAAATCCGTTTGTATTGTAAAGGAGCTGACACTATCCTGCTTGAGAGACTGCATGCTTCTAACCATGGGCTAATGAGTGCCACTACGGAACACCTGAATGTGAGTTTTGGTTGTGTTGGCACCAGCTGGTGAACATTGTGTCCATTTCTTCTCTCTCTGAATGTGCTTTATTGCTCGCTATTCTTGCACAGGAATATGCAGGGGATGGCTTACGGACTCTGGTGCTGGCCTATAAGGACCTGGAGGAAGGATACTATGAATACTGGGCAGAGAGATTGCGATGGGCTAATACAGCCCTGGAGGGCCGTGAAGAGAAGCTGACTGCACTCTATGAAGAAATGGAGCAGGATATGATGGTATGTGCTTCCATTCATTGTGCATGTGCAGGTCTGTTTGCCAGCGTGAGATGTGCATATGGTCTCCAGTGGCAATATGTATCTCTCTCTAGGTGTGTCTGAGTATTATGTATTTTCACATTCTTAAATGTATTATCTGGCTGACTTTATATATTTTTGTGTCAGGATTAGATGTGTTCTTTATAAGCATTATTTTCCTTTAGGGGTGGGAACTCGCTGGTGGATTGATTGGAGGAGTAGCCTAATAGAGCTAGAACCAGAGAAGCCAGGGTTTACATCCCAACACTGCTTCTTGTGATCTTGGGCAAGTCACTTAATGCTCCGTTTCCTCAGGTACAAACTTACAGGCTGATGTAGAAAGCTAGCACTGAAGTTGCGTGCTATTAACTTTTTACAGCTATTTGCAGTGCAGCGATAGCACGCGACTTTAATGCTGGCATGCAGAAAGGGGGCTCATATGCAAATTAGCCACGCATTAAATTGTGTGCAAATGGCAGTGTTAAACTGGGAGAACAAGCCAAACACGTGCACACAGAAGTCGGCGCAAGTTTGGCATGTACTCTCAGAGAAACAGGGGCACCATATGAGCCCCGACAGTATTTTGATGGCATCAGGAGTTTTCTCCGATGCCTGGATCATCTGAGGCAAAATGTCAGACTCTCCTCAGATGATCCAAGCATTGGGGAAAGCCCCTGATGCCATCAAAATACTGTCGGGGAGTCGGTGTCCCTGACAGAAAGCAAGTCCCTGGTGGCCCAGCGGCCAGGATCTCCCCCCCCCCCCAATCCAACTAAAAATAATCCTTGGTGGTTCAGTGGCCCCGAACCCTACAACTCCTCTCTGTACTTTTGCAAACAAGCAGGAGTGCTGCCATCTTGAAAAATGGCGGCGCCTGGCCCCTTGTGGTGCATCCTGGAATGCACCAGGCAGGTTCAGACTGCTATATTGGGAATTCTCCAGGAACAAACAGGAAGTCAGTCCTCACATATGGGAGACGTCGACAGAGCCCCCATGTGGAGCAAATCCCAAGCTTTCGAAGAAAGCCTTTCGGACTGCATCACGCATACGCGATCCCCTTCCCTCCCAAGGGTGCCATCTTGCTCAGTCTCCTTTTTTCCGCAGAGCCCAACGAACGTTGTCCTAGTTTCCCCGTGGAAAAAGTGATAAAAGTTGAAAAATTGTGTTTTTCTGCTTGCCGGTTCAACGCCGATTCCCCTTCCCTCCTTGGCTCGGTACACCGGTATCGAGTCTGGTCTATTTTTTCATTTTTGTCCTTAGTGACTAGCGTTGGTGCTCTCTTTTCTTTTTAGCTGGCAGCCCGGTCTTTCGACCTTGCAGGGGCCCTTTTTCCCCCGATGGCTGCCAGCGGGTTTAAAAAGTGTGATCGGTGCACAAAACTTGGGCCGGAAGGACTGGGGTTTCTAGTCCCACAGGTGCTCCTTGTGGTCTTGGGCAAGCTACTTAACCCTCCATTGCCCATGTTCCCTGTAAGTATTAGTGTGTGTGTCTCATATCCCCTCGTGTTAAATGTATCCCCCAACCGCTTTGACCCGGTGAAAAGCGGGATATAAATGCAGATAAATAAATAAAAATAAATAAACAAAACTAATGTCTCTCACTGACACGCACGACTGCTGCCTCTGATGCTTGGCCCGACCATGACCCGGTGGTCTGTGGCCCGTGCAAAAAGATGTCTTCCAAGTCATTGAGGAGCAGGCAGCAGCAACATGACAGGATGTTTCTCGAGTCCGCAACCGCACCGGCCCGGACCTCGTCAGAGGCCTCAACCTCTCAGGAGCTGTCTGATCCCGAGCAGCGTCGGGTGTCCTCTGAAAGGGGGTCTCCCTCGCGGGAACACCAGAGGAAGAAAAAAATCCATGAGGGCGGTGTCGCCTGAGAGCTGTGAACGGTCTGGTCCCTCGCAAGCTCGGTTGTGGAGCCCGGCTCACCGCTCTGGATCCTCGGAGTCAGAGAGGTCTGCCAAACTCCCTCGAAAGGACCCAGAGATGCCAAGGAAGGTAAGCACTGTCCTCGTTGTTGACTCTCCCCCGGGAGAGCTGGCGTTGGGCCCGACGGCATCGGGACCCAAGCCGGGGGCTGCGGAGCCTCCTGAACTCGGTCTCAGGTTGGCGGCATTGGAGCGCAGCGTGTCTGCCTTCATGGACCAGCAGCGGGCGCTGATGGCCGGTCTCACATGTTTGTCCGCCCCAACCACTGGGACTTCGACTTCCAAGTCGACCCTGGAGGCCGAGCCGATCCTCGAGACAATAAGGTCTCGAGTTGATCCTTGGCCAAGATCCCCCTCGACCTCCCGTTTGGGACCGAGGTCGTCGACGCCGATTCCTTCGGCATCATGGTGGTCGAGACCAAAGCCCTCGAGGCTGGAGCCGATCGACTCCTCCTCGGAGTCTGGTTGGGAGACAGAGGATGAGGAGTCCCCGGGCACCCACCGTACCAAGTACGTCCCGTCAGACTCCCCGGTATCTGAACCTCGGAGACGGCCACCCCCGGAGGACACCCGGTTCTTGGACTTCGTACGGGACATGGCAAAGGCTTTGTCCTTCCCAGCGGATGTTGAGGAGGAACCTCGAGCTGAGGCGCTCGAGGTCCTCCAGTATGACTTTCCTCCAAAGGAAGCCCTTACTGTACTGGTGCCCCCCATTCTGGAATGGCTGATGCTCCGAATGTGGGAGACACCGGCCTCAATGCCGTTCCTCAGCAGGCAAATCGATTCCATCTATTGAGTTCTCAAGAGCCCTGGCTTCCAAAAGTCACAGCTGCCGCACAACTCCATGGTTGTGGAATCGGCCATGCGCCGACTCAAGAGCCAGAAGACGCACTCCTCAGTGCCTCCTGGCCAAGAGGCCTGCAACATGGATGCTCTGAGCAGAAAGTGCTGCCAGGGTTTGATGCTGTCATGCCAAATCCAGACGTGTACCAGCTGTACATGTTTATGTTTATTAAAACTTTATATACCGCCCAATACGGTTAGCATCTGGGCGGTTCACAATACATAAAATCATATTAAAAAGAGAGCTGCGAAAGGAGAAACAGAGAGAGAACGCCATAAAATCATACAGAAAAGAGATGAGGACAGAGAACAGTCGGGGAACAAAGGTGGCAACATAAGGGGGGAGGGGAAACACATCGACAATACAGAAGGGTGGAGGAAAGAAAGGGATAAGGAGCTGGCATGGTAGTACTAGAAAGGAGAAGGGGACGGAGCAGGAAGGGGGAGATTAAATGCAGAACAGAAAAGATGAGTTTTTAGTTTAGCTTTAAAGGACGGGTAGGAAGTTTCTAATCGAAGGGAGTGAGGAAGTGAATTCCAAAGCCTCGGACCAAGAAAAAAGAAAGCTGAAGATCGGTTGGATTCTAAGTGAGCCTGGGAGGGCGAGGGAAGAAAGACACGGTTGGCATGGATGGAACGTAGAGACCGATGCGGGGTATGGAGGTGAATTGATTTGCAAGATACAGGGGGATACCAGAGTGGAGTACCCTGTGTACATAAATAAGGACTTTAAACTGAACACGGAAGGTAACAGGGAGCCAGTGAAAATGTATTAGCAAGGGGGTGATGTGATCGAAACGTGAGGCATGAGAGAGGACACGGACAGCGGTGTTTTGAACCCGTGGAAGACGACAAATTTGGGATTGGGGAAGCCCGGCAAGACAGACATTACAATAATCGAGACAAGACATAACGAGGGAAATGATAAGAGTGGCCATGGAGGAGGGGGAGAGAAAAGGGCGTACAGCACGAAGTTGTCTTAGAGTAAAGAAGGAACGTTGAATAACAGAGGAAATATGTTCTTTGAAGGAGAGGGAGGAATCGAGAATAACACCCAAGTAGCGCAAAGAAGAGACAGTGGGGATGGGTGTGGAAGAGAACAAGGGAGTGAGAGGAGGGGGGATTACCAAAGGTGAACCAAATAGCTGAGGTTTTTGAGAGATTGATGTGAAGAAAATTGGCCGAGAGCCAGGAGGCTACGGAAGAGAGACAGGTGTTGAAGGCAGACATGTACCTGCGAGACCTGGCAAAGGAGATTGCCGGGTTCTCCGCTGGTCTCTCCGAGGGACCTTTGCAGCACTTCCAGGTTTTGTCCACTGGGATCCGAGAGTGCTCAAAGTTTATGACTCGAGCAGCCTATGACGGCTTCGAGGCTTCGGCCCGGGTAGCGGGGGCCAGCATCAGTGCACGACGTCAGGCATGGCTACAGTCGTCAGACCTGGAGCCATGGGTTCAGAACAAGTTGGTTGATTGCCCTTGCCGAGGTGAAAACCTCTTTGGCAAGCCCATGACTGAGAAGGCTGCCGAGATCGAGTCCGAGTACCTGACCCAGACAAGTCTCGAGAAGAAGACTTCTGCCCCTTCTAAGAAGAAGGGCTCGGGTAAGAAGTCCTTTTTCCCAAGGAAAGGATCAGCTTACCGAAACTACCCCATGTATCAGGCCTCCCCAGCAGGGGCAGCAGGCCAAGGGATGGGGGCAAGGCCCGCATAAACAAAAGGCCCCCAAGCCTCAGGCACCGGCTCCGGCCCAGCCTGGAGGGGGCTTTTGACTCCCAGAGCATAGTCTCTCTTCCAAAGGATGCAAGGCCCTGCACAGGAGGAAGGCTGACCCTGTATGCCCACAGGTGGCCAGCTATTACAACAGACACCTGGGTTCTCCAGATAGTCCAAATGGGCTATCGGTAACATCTCAGCCAGGTGCCTCCCTCTTACTTTCCAGGGGAGCCTCTCAGACCCCCTCTTCACAGGGACCTCCTCTTGCAGGAGTTAACAGGTCTTCTCAAGGATCAGGCGGTAGAACCGGTGCCTCACCACGTATAGGGCATAGGCTTCTACTCCAGGTACTTTCTGATACCGAAGAGAACTGGAGGTCTAAGACCTATCCTTGATCTGCGAAGCCTAACAAGTTCCTGGTGAGGGAAAAGTTCAAAATGCTTTCCCTTGGAATACTGCTGCCTTACCTCCGCCAGGGAGACTGGCTATGCTCCTTAGATCTCAAAGATGCGTGTACACACATCTTGATTCATCCAGACCACAGACAATATCTAAGATTTGTAGTGGGAGGAAAGACAAAGTGCTGCTCTTTGGCCTAGCCTCGGCACCCAGGGTATTCACAAAGTGCCTTGCGGTGGTGGCGGCCTTTCTAAGTACTCAAGGGGTATTTATCTTCCCCTACTTAGACGATTGGCTCATCAGAACCCAGTCAGCTCTAGAAGCCCAACAGGCCACGTCCCGCACTATCCAGTTGCTTCAGCACCTGGGCTTTGTGATCAACTACACAAAGTCCACTCTGGTTCCCTCTCAGGGACTGGAGTTCATAGGGGCAAGGATAGACACCCTTTAGGCAAGGGCTTATCTATCAGAGGAAAGGGCTCAAAAACTGGTAGCCCTAGTGCAGCAAGTGAGTCGCAGATCCCACATCTCAGCAAGACACTTTCTGCGCTGCCTTGGTCACATGGCCTCCACAGTACATGTGACACCCAATGCTCGACTTCACATGAGAACAGCTCAGTGGTGCCTCAGGGACCAGTGGATACAAGCCACAGGCAGACTCAGAGACAACATCAAGGTGTCCCATCGCCTGATACAGTCTTTGAAATGGTGGCTTCAACCTCACAACCTTCTGGAGGGATTGCCTTTTCAGCCTCCCACGCGCTCAAGGGTGCTGACTACGGATGCATCCCTGCTGGGATGGGGTGCGCACTGCCAACAGGTCTGCACACAAGGTGTGTGGTCTCCATGGGAGAGCACACAACAAATCAATCTCCTAGAGCTTCGAGCGATCCGCCTAGCTCTTCGGACCTTCTGCCAAAAACCCTGGCTCATTAATCTGTCTTGATTCAGACAGACAACCAAGTAGCGATGTTCTATGTGAATAAACAGGGGGGTACAGGCTCTCGCATCCTGTGTTAGGAAACCCTGGACCTATGCTCCTTCGCAGTCAGCCAGGGTATGTTCCTCAAGGTGGTTTACTTACCAAGTCAGGGGAACTTCCTAGCAGACAAGCTAAGCATAATTCTCCAGCCGCACAAGTGGTAACTGGATCCCAATGTAGCCCAGCAACTCTTCCAGTGTTGGGGGCGACCATCCATAGATTTGTTTGCGAGCCCTCAAAATCACCAGTTGCCCCGCTTCTGTTCCAGACAGCCGCACCCACACAGGGTAGCTGCAGATGCTTTCCTAATATGGTTTGTGGGCCTCCTATATGCGTTTCCTCCCACACCACTGGTAGCTTGTACCTTATTCAAGATCCTTCAGGACAAGGCCTCGGTCATCCTGGTGGCCCAGCCTTGGTTTCCACTCCTCCTGCATCTGGCGGAGGAGACTCCAATTCCTCTGGGATTTCCGCCTAATCTCCTATCACAGGACGGGGGCTCACTTCTGCATCCCAACCTCAGGTCCCTCAACCTGATGGCATGGCTGCTGAAAGGGTAGTCCTTGCACCACTTCTCCTCCCAAAAAAGATGTGTTGCTAGCCTCTAGAAGGCAATTGACTAGGAAAACCTACGCATTTAAGTGGTGTAGGTTTGCGGTATGGTGTACTCAGCAGAGTGAGAACCCATTCTCCTGCCAGGTGGCTGCGGTGCTGCAATATCTGCTTCACCTTTCTGATTTGGGCCTCAATTTAAACACCTCCACAATAAAACTAAAACCTAACCCTACCCCACATGACATTACAGCTCTCTATCTCCTCTTTACCAACAGAGTACAAACATGCTGTAAGCTAAACTTGGCAGCAAAACCTTATTACGAGCCCACCCTGTTAATTACATGTAGCTAAACTCAAATGTATATAGTTTCCCCAGTTAATCCAAGTTCAAATCCCTGTTTTCTGTAAACGTAGGACTATTTGTACGTCCAAGTGTTAATTGTTTCAATGTAAACCGCACTGATGAGAAATAGCGCGCTATATAAGAATTGTCAAATAAAATAAATAAATAAAAATAAATAAGTCAAACTCTGCCTTGGTGGCACTCACATCGGCTAGACGAGTGAGTGAGCTGCAAACTCTGGTGTCTGATAGACCGTTCACATGGTTCTATAGGAACAGGGTGGTACTTCGCACGCACCCCAAGTTCCTGCCGAAAGTGGTCTCCTCTTTCCACCTCAACCAGGAGGTGGTGCTTCCGACTTTCTTTCCCAGGCCCCATGCCAGCCGGGCAGAAGCAGTTCTGCATACCCTGGACTGTAAGAGGGCGTTGGCCTTCTACTTGGAGCGTACGCGGGGACATCGAAGAGCTCCTCAGCTCTTCGTCTCTTATGACCCCAGTAAGCTGGGGATGCCTGTCTCCAAGCATACATTGTCCACCTAGGTGGCGGATTGCATTGCCTGGGCATACAGGGTGGCTGATTTCCCGTTGCAGGGTCGAGTCACGGCCCACTGGGTCAGGGCTAAGGCCGCATCAGTGGCTCACTTCTGCTCTGTTCCGCTGGCAGACATCTGCCGGGCCGCAACCTGGTCTTCAAGCCAGACTTTTGGCAGCCCATTACTGCCTGGATAGGGAGTCCCAACGGGACAGTGCTTTCGGCCAGGCTGTACTCCGTAATCTGTTCGAGGTTTAGGCAACTCCTACCCTCCGACCCTTTGGTGTCAGGCTACCGGAGTGTTATGTTCTCGGTTGAACTCCTATCATGGCTGCTGCAGCTCTTCTAGAGGGAGCCTATTTTCAGTTATGGGTTCTCGATGGCTTATGGCTAGGGAGTCCCATATGTGAGGACTGACTTCCTGCTTGTTCCTGGAGAAAGTGTAGTTACTCACCTGTAACAGGTGTTCTCCAGAGACAGCAGGAATCAGTCCTCACGATCCTCCCTCCTCCCCTGGAGTTGCAGTCCTGATTAATTTTTATCCTTTTGCCGTCTTTTTAGCTATGTCATTTGACTGAGCAAGATGGCACCCTTGGGCGGGAAGGGGACCGTGCATGCGTGATGCAGTCCCAAATGCTTTCTTCGAAAGCTGGGGATTTGCTCCGCATGGGGGTTCCGTCGACGTCACCCATATGTGAGGACTGATTCCTGCTTCCCCGGGAGAACACCTGTTACAGGTGAGTAACTACGCTTTTTCTATATGACAGTCTGACCGTGCCTGGTGCATCTCAGGATGCTGCCATTTTTCAAGATGATGGCACAAGAGCGGGCGTGCATGCATTGGCAGTGCTCCCACTCATTGTAAAGGTTACCGGGAGGAGGGGGGGGTTCGGGGCCACTGGGTCTCCAGGAATATTTTTGGTTGGGTGGGTGGAAGGTTCGGGGCCACTATGCCACCAGATTAATTTTTAGTTGAGGGAGGTGTCAGGGGTTTGGAGCTGCTGGGCCACCAGGGATTTGCTTTTCGTCGGGGGCACTGGCCCTTGACAGTATTTTGGTGGCATCGGGGGCTTTCCCCGATGCCTGGATCATCTTGGACATTTCCTCTCATATGATTCAGGCATTGGGGAAAACACCTGATGCCATCAAAATACTTTCAGGGGTACACGCTAGGGGGGTCATTCCAAACAGCAAATAGCGGGGATGGATGTCCCGTTTGGATGTCCAACCCTTCTATTCGCTCCCCTGCTGGCCCCAGCTAAAGCCTCCCTGAACGAATAGTGCATTTGTATGGGGAGGCCTAGACGGGGGCAGGAGGAGGTGTTCCTGAGGCAGAGCATGGGCAGGCCGCAACCCCAGACATACAGGGCTGATTCAGAGGTCGGCCCTGTACATCCGGGACCGTGAACATAGACGGGGACTTATTCCCTGGACATCAGGGGATGCTGCTCCTGGGCCAGAACAAAACGGTATTAGGGGAGGTGAAGTAAGTTCCCCGCAGCTGAACCCTGGCTATGGGAGGCCGGATCGAGGATCTGGCTGCGGGGAAAGAAGGAAGTCTGCAGCGGCCAGCATTCGTGGCTCCTGAATGGAGCTGCCGTGCCATGGCGACAGGACGCCATGGCACTGAGGCTCCATTCGGGAACCTGACTGAGGTATCATGGCGTGTGGCTAGAGGTGCAGGCCGATCAGAATCAGGGCCTGGCCTGCACATTCAAGCGTAGACCCGATTCTGATCCCACGGGCACGTTGAGCCCATGCGGGATCAGAATCGGGTCTACCTCTGGACGTCCTGATTCTGATCAGCTGCACAGGGGGTTGGATGGCCAGATTAGAATGTGCCTCCAGATGTTTAAGCCACCTCAAGACTAAGCGTAGAGATATTGGCGCTAAGACTGGTTGTGAAATCCTCTATGCATTTCTCTGCATTGGGCGCAGGCAATATTTGCATGCCATTTTATCATGTGCAGCTCATTTCCTCTTATTTAAATAAATTTAAATACTCTTGGCATTACTTTTGTGCTAGTTTTTCCTTTGCTGTTTACACGTGCCTCCATCCCTTTTCTGCATTTGGTCGTGGCAGTAAGTGTGCTTAAAAGTGGCATTATCTGTGCTTAAAGGCCACGCTAGTTTTCTGCACTGGCCTTTTAGACTGTAAGCCCTTCAGGGACAGGAAAAACCTACTCTTCCTGAATGCAGTTCACCTTGAACTTCTGAGAAAAGGGTGAGCTAAATCCAGTGCTTCTCTCTTATCTGTGGTTGGGTGGATATGTCTATGTAGTGAAGCCTCAGCATGGTTCTCACTGCCAAACTTTAGACCTATCTTAACACTGCATGTTCATGGATAATTATGTAAATGGTGGACTATTGAAGTAGTTAGAATATTTGCAAGGAGCCCTGCATTTCTTCTGGTCTTTTATCTTTTTATAGCTGCTGGGGGCTACAGCTATTGAAGATAAATTGCAGGAGGGCGTGCCTGAAACTATCGCCATCCTGACACTTGCTAACATTAAGATCTGGGTTCTGACTGGAGACAAACAAGGTATGTTCTTCCTGCACACACCTTTTCATGCTTTTGCCTACTATACCTGAATATCACTTGCCTTAAGCTTCTGAAAATGAATGAGCTAAATCCTAAATAATCATCATCTTTAACATCTTCTCATAGCATTTCCTTTCCTTCCTGTTGCCTTCTCAATTGCTGTCACCTTGTTATGTATCCGGTTGCTATGAACTAAGATTCCTTAGGATGTAAAGTCCCTCTGCAAAATTAGATGGATGGGGGAGGGGTTGAGTTGGGGGATAAAAGAAGACACTTGCAGAATAGGAAGTGCGAGAAGGAGGGGAAAGGCCTAAGCTGACTGTATGGTTTGTTTTTAGTTTTCTGTACTCGGCATTTCTCATTCCTCCCTCAGAAACAGCAGTGAACATTGGCTATTCATGCAAGATGCTAACAGATGACATGACTGAAATATTTATTATCACTGGACACACTGTTCTGGAGGTGCGGGAAGAGCTGAGGTAAGACAGCAACATGGAGTATACAGGAGAGTCCAAGGTAAAGTGCAACTCTGAGGGTGGTGAGGTGGAGCTGAGCTGAGATGAATCAGTGGTTCTGCAGAAGGAACTGAGGTGAAGTGCGACTGGGAGAGGTGAGACAGTGACATGGAGTATGCAGAAAGTTATGAAGTAAGGCAGCAAAGCTGGTAGAGCTGTGGTGAAACAGTGAAATGGAGTATAAAGAGGGTCCAAGGTGAAGTTGTGATGTAAAGCTGAGGTGAAGCGGCATTTCTGGGAGTGGTGAGGTGGAATTGAGGTGAGGCAGTGACTCTGGAGTGGCGAGGTCTAGTTGAGATAAAGTAGCCATTCTGGGGGTTCAGAAGTTGTTGAGGTGAAGCGCCAAATCTGGTAGTGAAGGGGGAGCTGCAGTAAAGTAGTGGTAAGCAGCTAAGACTTTGAGCATGCAGGAATGCCTCCTATAGCTTCACCATTTGATTCCTTTAGGAAAGCACGAGTGAAAATGATGAATACCTGTCGATCTGCTGAAAATGGCTTTTCCTACCAAGAAAAAGTGTCGTCATCCCAGATCACCTCTGTACTGGAGGCTGTCGCTGGGGAGTATGCCTTAGTGATTAATGGGCATAGCTTGGTAAGAGACATGTTGCTGTAACTGTGGCAGCTGGTCAGATAATACTTCACATGCATGCCTACTAAGAGTCATGTATCGTATATATGTATGGCAGTGGCACATGAGGCCACATGAATCATATTTTCCTGCATATGAATATGTCCATAGCTGTGTTTTAGTGCTTTGTTCTTCCTTTGTGTTCTAACAGAAACATAGAACATGATGGCAGAAAGAGACCATACAACTTATCCAGTCTCTCCAGCTACTCCACCTGCTCAGCTCTAAATTCCTTTCTCTCCCTTAGAGATCCTCTTTGCTTGTTCTATATGTTCTTAAATTCTGACTGTCCTCTTCTCCACTGGAAGGCTATTCCATGCATCCAGTACCCTTTCTGTAATGAATCAACACCCTTTCACCCTCATCCTATAACCTCTTGTTCCAAAGTCTCCTTTCCACTGAAAAAAAGCCTGCTGTCTGTACATTTGTACATTGGAGGTATTTAAATGTCCCTATCATATCTCCCCTATCCAGCCTTTCTTCTGTGATATACACGTTTAGATCTTTAACTGTTCCAACATGCTGTATGATGACCATTCACCATTAGATGATAGAGGTATAAAAGGATCACTAAGTGAGGACAAGGCCATAGCAGAGAGACTGAATGAAGTCTTTGCTTTGGTCTTCACTACAAAAGATGTAGGGAAATTACTTATGTGAGAAATGATATTGAGAGGTGATATGTATTGGAAGAAGTGAAACAAATCTCAATAAAACCTGGAAGATGTAATACAGCAATTTGATAAACTAAAGAGTAAGAAATCACCTGGAACAGATAGTATACATGACTCTAATAAAGATCATAGTAACATAGTAAATGATGGCAGATAAAGACCAACATGGACAGAATTGCACCTGTTGCTTCATGCAGGTTACCCCGCATTATGCCATTCTAGTAGTTTCACTAAGTTTATGTTTATGTTTAATCATTTGATATACCGCTCAGGCCAAGGCATCAGAGCGGTTTATAATACCATATCATTTGAGAAAATATGAAAGGAACGCCATTTATGAGATAGGACAGAATAGAGGACAGAAACAGTCAAAGAGATAAGAGAAGGAGAAGGAACAGCAGGTTACCACAATAAACGAGTATGACAATCCAGTCCACGTCTTCAATATAACCTTCAGTGCAGACGCCACGGTCCAACGCCTAAGGGCCACGCCAAAGGGCCCTCTGGTGAGGCCCTCAGGCGCAGGCCCACAAGGCGCGGGCGCGCCCTCCGAAGCGGCGGTTTTCAGCCGTTGTTAGTGGCTGCTGATAGGCAGGCTGAAGGGGGAAGGAGGGGCTCCCACTCACACCTCCGCTGACATTGCTGCTCTCCTGCGCGCCCTCCGAAGCGGCGGTTTTCAGCCGTTGTTAGTGGCTGCTGATAGGCAGGCTGAAGGGGGAAGGAGGGGCTCCCACTCACACCTCCGCTGACATTGCTGCTCTCCTGCGCGCCCTCCGAAGCGGCGGTTTTCAGCCGTTGTTAGTGGCTGCTGATAGGCAGGCTGAAGGGCGAAGGAGGGGCTCCCACTCACCTCCGCTGACATTGCTGCTCTCCTGCGCGCCCTCCGAAGCGGCGGTTTTCAACCGTTGTTAGTGGCTGCTGATAGGCAGGCTGAAGGGGGAAGGAGGGGCTCCCACTCACACCTCCGCTGACATTGCTGCTCTCCTGCGCGCCCTCCGAAGCGGCGGTTTTCAGCCGTTGTTAGTGGCTGCTGATAGGCAGGCTGAAGGGGGAAAGAGGGGCTCCCACTCACACCTCCGCTGACATTCCCTTAATACCCTCAGTTGTATCGCATCCAGTGCCATCACTTTCTCAACTTTCATTAGTTAACCTCTCAACAATACAATCTGTCTTATCATCCACCAGAACAGTCCAAAATGTATGGGTTATATCAGTCAGCCAGCAGATGGAGACAGAGACTCGAGAGCTGTGAGCTCTGGGCTATAACTGACACCGTGCAGCCCCTTTCTCCAGCAAATGGCGACAAGCATAACAATGCAGCTGGATTAGTTTGGATGTGAGAACTCCTGGCCCATTTGGAGAACTGGGTTTTTCAGTTGAGCTAGACAGTTGAAGGGGATCCAGACTTGCTTATTGGTGACTATCTGTGGGTGATACTTGTACTTTCCTTATCATCCCTCCAATCCAGTCCAGACGTGTGGGTTATCTCCACCCATGAGCAGCTGGAGACTGCGCATGCCAGGTCTTGATGATGTCATCCTAATTAGGCTGCATGCACCTCCCTCCAAGACCAGTATCTCAGTCTCCAGCAACTGGTGAGGAGCGTCTGCTCAGTCTGGACTTCATTGAATGGACAGGGATTAGAGAGTTTTCAAAAATAAGAGAGGGGTTAAAAGGTTTGCATCCTGAACGGATGGAGGCTGATTCTGTTTCCCACACGTCCAGCCGCATTAGCTGCGCAAAAAGTGGATGTGCAGGAAATGGACCCAAATCTGCCACCGCAGTGGCAGAATTAGGGACTTGGACGTCCGGGCACTCACCGTATGCCATTCAGATCGGCATACAGGGAGCTGCCTGTCCAGATGACAGAACGGCAGAGCTGGGGCACTGGAGCCATGGCGTTCTGGTGCCATGGCAACAACCCGTCTAACAGATGGCTCAGAATGCCATTTTCCTTGTTCGCCCCTGCAGACCGCGATACTGCCGGCACCGGAGGCCCCCTTGGGCCGGATCGCAGCTGCAGGGGCAAAGTGTGGCCAGCGGCATGGTTTGCAGGGGAGAGGTGTGATGCTATGCAGTGAAGACCCCTGGGGCTTATTCCACGTTTGAGGTGGAATAAGGCGGGCGTCCATCACTGCGCTGGGGGATATACAGAGGCTCAACCTGAAAGGCCTTTGTATGTCTGGGCACGTTGAGCCACCCCCGCTCTGCCTCCATCCCGCTCATACCCTCTGTACATGTGGGGAGCGCTGGGACCGGAATAGTGTCTCTGACCTGTTCAGAGGTTGTATGTCTAGGCCAGACATACAAACCCACTATTCAGGGATCAGAATGACCCCCTTACTAACCAGCCAAACAGAATATAATCTTTGCCTTTCTGATCCTAGCTGATCTCTTGAATGGGAGTTTATCAGGAACTGTGGCCATGCTGAGAGCAGACTCAAGAGTGACTGGGGACCTCCTGAGAAACTGGGATCATTGGATCCATCCGGTTCAGCTTTCGGGGATACTACCTAGTTGTTCCAGGTCCCTCCCCTTCTGTGTATTCTTGCTGGCAAGTGTCTGTATGGTCTCTGCCTGATCGATTGCTCCTGCTAACAGTAAGGTTGGAATTGCCTACGGGGCAGCCAGGGAGAAGGAAATTTGAAAAAGTAGAGAGTCCACAGTAAAGTGCATCTAGTCAGAATCGGTGTCGGGTAGGCCTCTCCTGGGTATCATGTGGATTGGCGGTTGGCTCTGGGGTCGGTATTAGGGCCAGGATGCAGTGATCTTCAACAGTGCTGATCGGGGCTCTTGCTTGGCTTTGTCCTCTTTTGGCGGATCACGGCTTTTATTTTCACCTTCAATGCAGGCAGGAAAACCTGCATACGCGGCCTGTGGAAGCCGCCGGGGGAGCATTTCAGCAGCGGATGTTTGCAAAACTTGTGAGAATGAGACCCGCTCAGCAGGAGGAGACTATTGCTGAAGGCAGGACAGGCTTGGGGGACACTGCTTTGACGCCGGGAATTGAATTTTTACAGCCAGAGCAGTTTCCCTGTGTACCTCAGTCACCCATGGTTTTGTTGGGAACGGAAACCATCTTAGGTCAGGCAAGCCAGGCAATGTCTGGGATAGCTGCCAGACAGTATTCCATGTTTCAGAACCCCAGGGCAGAAGGGCACAAGGAGGGACTAGGAGGTTCTTCTCATCTAGTGCTATTTTCACCAAATTTTTCCTGCTCCTGCATCAGGCATACTGCTTGAAACAGGGGTTCCTTATCGTTCCTCCAGCTTAGTCCTCGACGTATGGGTAGTGCACCTCCTCCTGCAGCATGAAGACTGGACCAATCAGATTTCAGCTCCACTGGAACCAGCATACCCTGCAACTCAGGAACTCCAGTGTGTCCAGTCTTCATGCAGCAGGAGGACGTTAGTGAGCCTAACTGGGCTCACTAGTTGATCAGATAGTTGAATTTGTCTTTAGCTAACCTTTTAAAATTTATTTGAGTCCTATTAGGGCTTATTTTCATTTGTCTCACGTTAGTATGCTGTCCCTTTAAATTTGCCTTTTGTTATCCCGGCACTCAGTGGGGGGGGGGGGGGGGAAGCCTGAGGAAGGTCCCTCTCTTGCTCAGCCCTTGCCGCGTCTGTATTTTCAATTTTCTTGTTTGGGGAAAGTGGATCTCTGGCCCAGGAATCTTCGGGGCAGAGCTCCAGCGGCGGCTGTACTGCAGCTTCTCTCCGGAGGTTTGAGGGAACTGCTACATTAGTGCCGGTGAGTGCTGACAGCTGTGGGGAATCGGGACGGCTTCTGAGCCGAGTTCGTGAATTTCCCCAGCTGTTCGGGGGGGCTCTCCACGCGGTTCTTGTTGGTACGGGGGGGTCCCCAGTGTCTCCGGTTTCAGGGGGGCGCGATCTCGGCCGCAGCGGTGTTTTACTCGGGCTGTTTTCCTCGACGAGAAGGAATACAAAAGCGCGCCAAAAATTGCCTGCCTGCCGCGGCCATCTTTTCCCGACTCGCGGTTTTTTTCTCTTTGGGGTGTCCCGCGATAGTTTTATTGTTTCTTTCGTTCTTTTTGGTTTAATTTACTTTACTTTAGTTTAATTTGTTTTAATTAAGCTTAATTTATTTCCTTCCTTTTGATTTCTTTTGACCTTGTCCTTCAGCGTTCCCGCGGCTTCGGAGGGGGGGGGGCGCTTCGCGAGTGCTTTCCCTTCTCTTGCGGGGCGGTTGTTGTTTCTTTGCTTTGGTGGTTTTGCTCTGTTGGAAAGCCTCAGGTGCCCTTGGGTGAGTTAAAAAAAAAAACAACAAAAAAAAAACAAAAGAAGCAGGCATCAGCTGATTGTCACCAAGCGAAGGGGAAACTTTTCCACCTTGCCTGCACAGGCTTTCCGTTGTTCGCTGCTGACCAGTTCCCGCATGGTTCTTCTGAGTCAGTGAGCTGACTTTTTCCCTGCCATTTTGCCCACTGCCGGCTAGCTTCTCGAAGCGCTAGGGTCCCCATGTCAACGGGATCTCTTTGTCTCATTTGTGGATCTCGGCGGGGCGCCGACGCAGAGACCGGAGTGTGTCCACGCTGTGCCTCGCTGTCTCACAGCATGGAACAGCGCCTGGAAAGTTCTTTGCCTGCAACGGCGCAGTCTGGTACCACATCAGGGGATTTAGAATCGCCGCTAGAGGGACCCTCGGGGCTTTCTTCTAACAGTGGTTCGGCGCCTGTGGCGCAGTTAGGCCTCGGGGAGTCATTGCCCTTGGAGGATTTTTCTCCCGATTTTGTTTTGCTCCTGCACCAGGCGTTTTGCCGTAGGCGCCAGGTTATGGGAGCGGCGCCACTCCCACCGCAGGGGGTGTCGGTCCAGTCCTCTCCGGGAGAGCCTCCGTTGACCGAGAGCAGAGCACCTAAGCGTCCGCGGTTGCACGACCCTTGTTCTGCGGAGACGGACTGGCCTGAAGGGGATGATCCCGAGTTCAACCCGGAGGTGGATGCAGACGGCTTGGAGGAAGGCGAGCTTCCGGAGCCGGAGGATCAAGCAAAGATTATTCGGGTGTTCAGATGTGAAGAGCTTCCAGCTCTTGTTTCGGAAGCACTTCAGACGTTAGGACTGGCCCCTACTGCTAAGGCGGAGGAGGCGGACGGAACAGATCCCATTATTCAAGCGGTACGACAAACTAATGTGGTTTTTCCCATTCACAAGGTTCTTGACCAGATGATTCAGGCCGAGTGGGACACTCGTGAGTCTGGTCTCAAGGGAGTTAAGATCATGCGTCGTCTTTATCCTTTGTCGGAAACGGATCTGGAGCGTTTTAGATCTCCCAAGGTCGACGCGGCCGTGTCCGCGGTGACAAAGAAGACCACCATTCCGGTGGAAGGGAGTGCGGCTTTACGGGAGCCGCAGGACCGGAAAATGGACGGGCTGTTGAAGCAAGCCTTTGAGGCGGACGCGATTGCTTTACAGGCTTCTGTTTGTGGAGCTTGGGTGGCCCGTGCCTGTTTACGCTGGGTTCAGCGGTTTCAGCACGCTTCTTCCTTGGATACCGACATGCTGACGGAGATTCACTGCTTGGAATCCGGAACGGCGTATTTGGCGGATGTCCAGTATGATCTCATCAGAGCTCTCTCCAACAGCATGGCATCCGTAGTGGCGTCACGTAGAGCCCTTTGGTTAAAAAATTGGGCGGCCGATGGATCTTCCAAATCGCGGTTGGGCAAATTGCCTTTTAAGGGTAAACTGCTCTTTGGTGAGGATTTGGATAAGTTGGTCAAAGATCTGGGAGACTCCAAAGGCGGTCGCTTACCGGAAGACAGACCCAAGCGGGGTAGGTCGCTTCCGGTCGCTAGGGGACAGTTTCGGGACTTTCGTAGGTTCCGGTCACCCCGTTTTGGGAGCTTCCAGCGGGGTAGATATAGTTCCCGGGCGTCGAGTTTTCGCGGCTTTCGAGGAGCCAGTCGAGGGTTCTCGGCGGTTGGTTCCCCGGCCCCTCGCAAGCCCCAATGAAGGGCAGCGGGTCCAGGTGGAGCTGCCGGTGATCGGAGGGCGTCTTCGACGTTTCCTCTCCACTTGGACCCAAATTACTTCCGATCAGTGGGTTCTAGACATTATACGGGACGGGTATGTTCTCGATTTGGCCCGTCCCGTGCTCGATTCCTTTGTGGCGTCCCCCTGCCGGGGGGTTCAAAAGACCCTTCAGGTCCGCCAAACGCTCGATCGTCTTCTTCAGCTGGGAGCGGTCATTCCCGTACCGCAAGCGGAATACGGTCTGGGAAGGTATTCCATCTATTTCGTGGTGCCAAAGAAGGGGGGCGATCTTCGTCCCATCTTGGATCTCAAAGGAGTGAATCGTTGTCTGAGGGTTCCCCACTT
The DNA here is from genome assembly GCA_033557465.1 of Ichthyophis bannanicus. Taxonomy (NCBI): domain Eukaryota; kingdom Metazoa; phylum Chordata; class Amphibia; order Gymnophiona; family Ichthyophiidae; genus Ichthyophis; species Ichthyophis bannanicus. The sequence continues at coordinate 69,432,383 of CM066048.1, forward strand.
TCGGATGGAAACTCTACGATCTGTCATAGTTGCCGTTCGCCGAGGCGAATTTCTCACGTCTCTCGACCTCATGGAGGCTTATCTCCATATCCCTATTCGGGAAGACCAGCAGAGGTATCTACGCTTCGCGCTGCCGTGGGGTCATTTCCAGTTTCAAGCTTTGCCTTTCGGTCTGGCGACCGCACCTCGCGTATTCACCAAAATCATGGTGGTGGTTGCTGCGGCCCTCCGCAAAGACGGGGTGCTGGTTCATCCCTATCTGGACGACTGGTTGATTCGCGGGAAAGTCGTCACGCTCTTGCAGTCTCTCGGATGGGTGGTCAACCCACTCAAGAGTCATGTGGTCCCGACGCAGCTTCTCGAATATTTGGGGGTACAATTCGAAACGTGCCGGGGGTTGGTTTCTCTGCCCGAACGCAGGATTTTGACTCTTCAGTCTCTGGTACGGAGGTTCCGCAGATCTCAAGCCCCGTCGGCCTGGCTCTACCTGCAGTTGCTGGGGACGATGGCGATCCTCCCTGGAGGTGGTGCCTTGGGCGTGCTTTCACATGCGTTCCCTCCAGCGGGCCTTGCTCCGTCGCTGGTCCAACCAGTCCGATCCTCTGAGCAAACGTCTACCTTGCCCGATGGCGGTTCGGAGGGATCTAAGTTGGTGGTTGAGTCCACTCACTCTGCGAGTGGGGATGCCATTGGAGCAACCGGACTGGGTTCCACTCTTGACGGATGCCTGCCTGACGGGCTGGGGCGCTCACTGCGAGGGCCAGTTCGTTCAGGGTCTATGGTCTCCGGAAGAGAGTGCCTGGTCGATCAACCGATTGGAACTTCGGGCCGCTCGATTGGCATTGCAACACTTCGAAACCCGGATATCGTCTCGAGCGGTTCGGGTTCTCTCCGACAATGCAACGGCCGTGGCCTACATCAACCGGCAGGGAGGAACCGGAAGCGTCGGTCTGGAGGCGGAGACTCGGACACTGTTCGAGTGGGTAGAGCCTCGGCTGCCAGCCATCTCCGCGGCGCATATCGCCGGGAAAGACAATGTGACGGCGGACTTCCTCAGCAGAGTTCAGGTGGATCCCGGCGAATGGGAACTCCATCCCAGGGTATTCGCACAGCTGGTTCAGCGTTGGGGCGAACCTGTCATGGATCTGATGGCCACGTGCCGTTCAGCAAAGGCAGCTCGGTTCTACAGTCGGCGGCGAGAGCCGATGTCCGAAGGTCTGGATGCTCTGTTGCAGATTTGGCCCTCCACGGGCCTTCTCTACGTGTTTCCTCCGTGGCCCCTGCTGGGGCGCGTTATTCAACGTATCGAAGCTCACCGGGGTCGGGTGCTATTGATAGCGCCGGATTGGCCTCGTCGTCCTTGGTATGCCGATCTGATGCGCTTGGTAGACGGGCCTCCCTGGAAACTTCCCTTGTTTCCGGACCTGTTGTGTCAGGGTCCCCTCCGCATGCCGCAAGTGGAGAGATTCTCTCTTACGGCCTGGCTATTGAAAGGGCTCGGCTAAGAAAACGCGGCTACTCCCGGTCGGTGGTGGCGACTCTGTTACAAGCGCGCAAACGATCCACTTCACTGGCCTATGTTCGGGTTTGGCGTATTTTTGAGGACTGGTGTTCTAGGAATCAGATTCGAGCGGCTACGGCCTCTCTTCCGGTGATACTGGATTTTTTACAAGGCGGTTTCACTAAAGGTCTGGCCGCCAGTTCTTTGCGGGTCCAATTGGCGGCACTGTCTTGTTATCGCGGCAAAGTTCAGGGCGTGTCTTTAGGGGCTCATCCTGATGTTGTTCGTTTTTTGCGAGCTGTTTCTAGGTTACGGCCAGCCCGCAGAGTATCGGTACCCTCTTGGGATCTTAATTTGGTGCTGCGTGCTCTCAGTGCAGCTCCTTTTGAGCCGCTTTCTAGTAGTTCGGTAAAGGATTTGACTCTTAAGACGGTGTTTCTGGTGGCGATTTGTTCGGCATGCCGTATTTCCGAGCTTCAGGCTCTTTCTTGCAGGGAGCCTTTTCTGTCTTTCTCGGCTCACAAAGTGGTTCTGCGGCCGGTGCCTTCCTTCTTACCGAAGGTGACTTCTCCTTTTCACTTGAACCAGGTTGTTTCCCTTCCGTTTTTTTCGGGGTCCGAAGGGCCTGCTTCTGATCGCGGACTGAGTCGGTTGGACCTCAAGAGGGTTTTGCGACGCTATTTAAGAGTTACCAGTGATTTTCGTAAATCAGACCACTTGTTTGTGCTGTTTGGCGGTCCTCGCAAAGGGGAAGCGGCAGCGAAGTCTTCTATTGCTAGGTGGATTAAAGAGGCGATTGGTTCAGCTTATCTTTTACACGGTCGGGCTCCGCCGGCTGGCTTGCGTGCTCATTCTACGAGAGCTCAAGCGGCGTCCTGGGCGGAATTCAGTTTGGTTTCGCCGATAGATATCTGTAAAGCGGCCACGTGGTCGTCGTTGCATACTTTCAGTAAACATTATCGCCTTGATGTCTTGGCGGCGAGCGATGCCGGTTTTGGTTCCGCGGTTCTGCGTGCCGGCTGGCAAAATCCCACCCGTTAGGCTGCTTTGATACATCCCATACGTCGAGGACTAAGCTGGAGGAACGATAAGGAAATAGTAATTACACTTACCTGGTAATTGTAGTTCCTTGAGAGACGACAGCTTAGTCCTCCTGCCTCTCCCTGTTTTCTTTCTTTTAGCACGGCACGCCTTGGGTTAAGAGGTTCGTATTCCCAGGTGAGTGCGTTTCCTTTTGCTTTCTTTCCTTTCGATCCAATGTTTTTTTTCCTTCTTTTTTTACCTATACATTTCTGCTGTGGCAGGGGCGGGACTTTCCGTTCCTGTTAGTCGTGGCTTTTGGCTACAAAACAAAAAACAACAACAACAAAAAAAAAAATTGTTACTATTAAGGACTATATTTCCTGTGAAAGGGATCTTCTTAAAGGTTAGCTACGTGTTTGAGTTTGCTTTGTCAGTAGTTCACTGGAGTTCCTGAGTTGCAGGGTATGCTGGTTCCAGTGGAGCTGAAATCTGATTGGTCCAGTCTTCATGCTGCAGGAGGAGGTGCACTACCCATACGTCGAGGACTAAGCTGTCGTCTCTCAAGGAACTACAATTACCAGGTAAGTGTAATTACTATTTAGGAGAGCAAGCGACAGTAGCATCAGCCTCGTGTAGAAAAAGAGAGTTGCAGATGGGGTCTCAGCAGAGCAGGCTGCCAGATGCTGGGCAGCCAGTCTCCAAGCGTCCACACTTGGAAATGGATCTCTGGGAGGATCGGGAGGATCCTCATTCTGGGCATGCGGATGTCTCAGGGGGATCCACTGGAGAGGGTCCTTCTGACCTTTGGGAGGAAGTCCCTTTGACGGAGCTGGAGGAAGGGGAAATCCACCCCAACATTGTGAGAGTGTTCTGCAGAGAGGAACTCCCAGCTCTTATCGCGCACTCACTCGCAGCCCTGAATATTCCATAGAGTGCACAGACTAGTAAGGAGCCTCTGGAGGATTCCCTCCTGCAGGGATTCAAGAAGTCTGACGACCTTCCCAGTCCATAGAGACATCAAGCAGATGATTGAAGCTGATTGGGAGGTGCCAGAGGCAGACTTGAGAGGAGGCAGAGCGATGGTCCGGTTGTTGCTGGCAGAGGAAAAGGAGCATCTGAAGTCTCGGCAGTCACCACCATCCCCGTGGAGGGTGGAACAGCCCTGAAGGGTCTCCAGGATAGGTAGTTGGAGGCCTTATTGAAACAGGCATTTGATATTAATGCGCTGTCCTTACAGGCGTCCATATGTGGCACCTATGAGGCCCAGGTATGCTTGCGCTGGGCCCTAGTTTGGCAGATTTGGAAAGGCAGTCGCAGCAACCGCTAGTGGAGGCAGCTCAGTTGGAGTCCAGGGTGGCCTATCTGGCAGATGCTTTTTACGACCTTGTGTGGGCCTCAGCCAAAATTATGGCCTTGGTCATTGTGGCGAGGCGCTTTTTGTGGTTGTGCAACTGGTCAGGAAACTTCCTTTTAAAGGAAAACTCTTATTCAGAGAAGCCTTGGAGAAGTTGATGAAGGACCTGGGTGAGTCTAAGGGCCGCTCCGGTGAGAGACCAGTTCCGGGATTTTCTCCTTTCCTTTTGGGGTGGCGGGGAGCTGGCAGGGGATGCTACTCTGCTACTTCCTTGGGCCCCAAGAAATCACAATGAAGAGAGGAGGCCCCAGGAGGGAATGGAGCCGGTAGGGGGGCTTCTCCAGCAGTTCCTGCCTGCCTGGGCCCAGGTAACCTCCGACCAGTGGATGTTGGAGGTAATACAAGAAGGATACATGCTAGAGATCACATGCCTTCTGGTAGATGCCTTCGTGATGTCCCTTTGCAGGACCCTGGCAAAAAGGTCAAGACGGTCTGAGAACTCTTTAGCAGCTGTTGCAGTTGGAGGCAGTGGCTCATGTCCCAGCCGACTAATCTGGAAGTGGTTGATACTCCATTTACTTCGTGGTCCCCAAGGCAGGGCTCTTTTTGACCTATCCTGGACCTCAAGCACATCAACAGAACCCTGCGGGTGCTGCATTGTTGTATGGAAACTGTGCACTCCGTCATTGTTGCAGTGCATGAAGGAGAGTTCCTCATGGCACTTGACCTGACGGAGGCTTATCTGCACATCCTGATTCACCCAGAACATCAAAGATTCCTCCACTTTGCGGTTCTGATGGGACATTTCCAGTTTCGGGCGCTGCCCTTCGTATTGGCCACAGCACCTCAGATGTTCACAAAGCTCATGGAGGTCGTGTTAGTGGCTCTGAGGCGAAAAGGGGTGCTTATGCATCCTTATCTCGATGACTGGATGATACACACAGTCATAAGAAGAGAGCCGCAAAGCCACCCAGTGCATAATTACTCCAGCCACTGTTGGGTGATCAACTTTGCCTAGAGCCACCTGGAACCCTCATAGGACCTGGTGTACCTGGAGGCCCCATTTTAAGATGGTGGCAGCCCTTGTTTCCTTGCCCCACAACTGGGTACAGAAGTTACAGTTTCAAGTTTGCCACTTTCTGCGGCTGGCAGCTCCTACAGTGTGGCATTACCTCCACCTGTTAGGCTTGATGGCGGTCACATTGGAGCTGGTCTCTTGGGCTTAGGTGCATATGAGGTCTTTGCAGAGAGTGCTACTGGTGTGTTGGTCCCTGCAGAGGCAGGTGCTGTTGATGCGGTTAGTCTGTCCAGTGGTCACCTGGATGACCCTCAGGTGGTAGCTATTTCCGGAGAATCTCTTGGCAGGAATGCCCTTGGATTCCCCTGATCACAGATACCAGTCTGTCAAGTTGGGAAGCGCATTGCCGGGACCAGGTCACACAGGGTCGGTGGACCCAGGAGGAGAGCAAGTGGTCCATCAACTGGTTGATGAGAGCAGTCTTCTTAGCTCTTTGTTTCTTCCACCCAATCCTCCAGGGGAGGACAGTGCACATGTTATCAGACAATGTGACCATGGTGGCTTACCTGAATCATCAGGGTGGCACAGACAGTGTCATACTGAAGGACAAGATGGCTCCCATCTTGGCCTGGGTGGAGATGAACCTCTTGGCACTCTCAGCAGTGCATGTCGAAAGAAAGAAAAATGTGCAGGCCGACTTTCTGAGCTGGCATCGGCTGGATCCAGGAGAGTTGTCCCTCAATCCTATAATCTTTGACAGGTTGACCAAACGATGGGGCCAACCTATCATGGACCTGATGGTGACTTTCAAGAATGCAGAAGCATCCCAGTTCTTCAGACAACGAAGGGAATGGATATCTGAGAAGCTGGATGGGTTAGTACAGCCCTGGCTGCAGGATGGGCCCCTGTATTTCCTCCGTGGGCCCTGATCAGATGCCTGCTACAGCACATAGTCATACTCCGGACTGGTAGTCCTGATAGCTCTGGACTGACCTCGTCTGTCATGGTACGCAGATCTGATGCAACTGACGGTGGACAAGCCCTGTCGGTTGCCGGAGAGGCCACATCTTCTGTTGCAGGGACCCATTCTCATGCCGCAGGTGGATCGATTCTCACTTATGACCTGACTCTTGAGAAGGTTAGGCTAAGAAAGAAAGGCTACTCGGCTAAGGTTATAGTGATGCTGCTGCTGGCCCGCAAGAGATAGACCTCTTTGTCGTATGTGCGAGTTTGGAGGATTTTTGAGGTCTGGTGTGCAGAGAATGGATTCAGGGCCTTGGTTGTTCCGCTGTCAGAGATCCTCACCTTCCTGCAGGTGGGCCTCGAGAAGGGGCTGGCCCTTAGTTCCCTACAGGCTATTGTATGCTACCACAGTTGAAAACAGGGAGTGTCTCTGATGACACATCCGAATGTAGTACATTTTCTCAGGGTGGTCAAACAGATTCGGCTGCCGCTATGCTTCCTGGTTCCACTGTGGGATCTCAATTTGGTCTTCTCGGCGCTAATAGAGGCGCTTTTTGAGCCTTTGAGTGTGGCCACTCTTAAGGATCTCATGTTGAAATCAGTGTTCTTGGTGGCCATCTATTCGGTTAAGCAGATCTCAGAGAAGGTGGTCTTGAGACCGGTTCCATCCTTCCTACCCAAAGAGGTCTCAGCTTTTCATCTTAACCAGCCAGTGACCTTGCCAGTTTTCTCAGACTGGGGCAATTCTGTGGAAGACCATTAGCTGCATGTTCTGGATGTCCGCAGGGTCCTTCACAGATATTTGAAACATACTGAGCCATTTCGCAAGTCTGAATACTCGTTTGTCCTGTTCGGAGGATCACGCAGATGGGAAGCTGCCTCTAAGGCTTCAGTGGCGCGGTGGCTCAAGGAAGTGTTTGCTTTGGCATACCTGCTGCGGCACAAGCCTCTGCCACACAGAGGTTAAACATTCAATTGACTAGGGTGCAAGCAGCCTCTTGGGTTGAGTGCAGTTGGGTGCCACCACTGGACATCTGTCAGGCGGCGACATGGTCATCTCTGCATACTTTTGTTCACCATTATTGTCTGGATGTGCAAGCCACAAGGGAGGCAAGGTTCATGCCTTCATTGTTACAGGACGTACTGCTTTGGTACGTCCCACGCGACTGGACTAGATTGGAGGGACAATAAGGAAGGTGAAATTAGGTCTTACCTGCTATTTTGCTTTTCTTGAGTCCCTCCAGTCCAGAACCCTCCCTGGATTCAGGTAGTTGTTTGGTGAGCCCAGCTCTCACAGAAATCATCATTTATGAGCCTGGGCACATTTAAGCATCACTCTTCGGTTTTCTCGTGTGGTGGCCTGGTGTGTTCTCAGTATGGTGGGTCGTGATGGTGACCGATATGTCAGAGAAAAAAAAAACAAGAGAGGAAAAGATACGAATTATCAGTTTGGCATTGGGTAAGTAGTTCTTCTGATTTTCGTTCTCATAGTCTGCTTTGGCAATAGGATACTTGTCTTGGTGGGAGGTGACATCATCAAGACCTGGCATGCTCAGTCTCCAGCTGCTGGTGAGGAGAGATAACCCATGCGTCTGGACTGGACTGGAGGGACTCAAGGAAAGCAAAGTAACAGGTGAGGTCTAGTTTCATCTTATTTTTCAGTCCATTCTATTTATTTAAATTATTTCCATACAAAGATTTGACTTGTCCAGGCCATGGTATTTTCAATAATGTTATATGGATGCGAAAGTTGGACAGCGAAAAAGATAGACAGGAAAAAAATTGATGCCTTTGAATTATGGTGCTGGCAACGAATACTGTGAACTGCCCGAAGAACAAACCAGTCAGTACTAGAGGAGATCAAACCTACGCTTTCTTTTAGAAGCTCAGATGACAAGACTTCGACTTTAATACTTTGGACACATCATGCGATAAGAAAGATCATTGGAGAAAGACATAATGCTTGGCAAGGTAGAAGGTCACTGTAAAAGAGGAAGGCCAGCAATGAGATGGAATGATACAATAACAACAGCTATGGATACCACTCTATGAACAATGAGCCGCTTGACTGAAGACCGAACAAAGTTTAGGTCAACTATCCAGAGGGTCGCTAGAAATAGACACCGACTCAAAGGCACTTAACCACAAATTATTTCATTTATTTTTAACTGACTGAATTAATTTCATTATTTTAATTATTTTCAGTTCCTTTTAATTTTCTTGGCATTTCTTCCTCTTTTCCCCTGCTTCCCCATTGTTCATATTTAAAATACAAAAACAGACTCAACTTAGTATCCCTTTTAGAGGAAAGCTCCTTTTTGGGGGAAGACTTGAAGACTGTCAAAGATCTTGGAAAGGCAAAGCCTCAATGGTTGCCAGAGGAAAAACTGAAGGCTCCCCCACAGATAAGTTCAAATTGGTCTGAAATTCATGAGGCCAGAAGATATTGTCCTGAGAGATTCTCTACTTCACTGTGATTGCATTTTCCTTATAAAAATACTTTCTCCGGGAACAAGCAGGAAGTCGGTCCTCGCATATGGGTGACGTTGGTACCGATGGAGCTTTCGAGGAAGCATCCTCTCAGCTTTCCAAGAAAGCCTTTGGGAGATGCCACCACGAATGCATGATCCCCTTCCCACCCAAGGGTGTTGTCTTTCTCAGTCTTCTTTTTTCCGCGGAGCCCTTCAGGCGTTATCTGGCTTGTCCCTGGAAAAAGATTTTTTTTGTTCCTCGAGTTGCCAACTCGTCTCTGGTATTGCACCAGTACTCTTCCCGCCTACCGACCTCGGTGCCTCAGCATCGGGCTCAGTTTATTTTTGTAGTCTTTTTGTTATTTTTTTTTCTGGCGCTTTCACGCCCTTTTTTCTCTCGCTGGCAGCCCGGAGAGTCTTCGACCTCACAGGGGTACTTTTTTCCCCCATAGCTACCAGTGGTTTTAAGAAGTGTGATCGGTGCTCCAAAAATCATGTTTTTGACCGATACACACAACTACTGTCTTCGCTGCCTCGGGCCAGAGCACAACTCAGCGGCCTGCAGTCTCTTCAGGAGGATGTTCAACAAGGCCCTCAAGAGCCACCAGCAACAGCACGATAAGCTCTTCCCCGAGTCTCCAATGCTTTCGAAAGCCAGAGTCTCTTCTGAGGCCCCGACATCTCAGGCAGAGCTCTCCGAACCCGAGCCTCGTTGTGGGTCCTCAGAAAGGGGGGGCTCCCTCGAGGGAACCAAGAAAGAAGAAACAACCCTCAAAGGCGGCGTCCTTGGATGGTCCTGACCGGCCAGGAGCTGCCCGGTCCCGGTCCCGCAGTCCGAGACGCTCGTCCGAGGTGCTGGAGAGGGAGAGACCTGTGAAGGTCACCCAGAAGGATCCGGCCACGGACCGGCCTCAGTCCCCAGACACCATCCTCACCGAGGATTCCTCTTCAGGAGAGCCGGTGTCAGGCCCGAGTCGCTCGGTGCCCGTGCCGAAGGCTGCGGAGTCTTCTTGTCTGGAGTCCAGCATGGCAGCCCTGGAGCACAGTTTGCCTTCATGGACCAGCAGCAGGCGATGTTGTCCGTTATGATCGGTTCATCTGCCCTGAACACCAAGATGTCCCCAGAGGCCGAGCCGATCCTCGAGGTCCTTCGATCCGATGTCGCATTCTGAGTCCCGCTCGATGGGACTGCGGTCATCCCTGGCACGTTTACCGGGTGCCGGCTGTAGGGCATTGGGCCCCTTGAAGCCCACGGAGCAGCCTGCCTATGAGCCCTCCACGGACTACTCAGAGTGGGAGACGGAGGACGACGAATCCCCCAATACCCGTCGCCACTGCAACGTTCCTTAAGATTCTCCCGTCTCGGAATCTCGCCGGTGGTCACTGCCCAAGGATATGGGTGTCTTGGACTTTGTCAAGGACATGTCCAAGGCCCTCGCATTCCTGACCTAGTCGGAGGAGGACCCTCGGGCAGATGAGTTAGAGATCCTCCAGTACGAGGCCCATCCGCGGGAATCTCTCATGGTGCCTATCCCTCCCATCCTGGAACGGCTCATGCTCCGCATATGGGAGACACCGGCATCGTTACCAGTGGTGAGCAGACAGCTTGACTCGATGTATCGGGTCTGCCACAGCCCAGGCTTCCAGAAGTCACAGCTGCCGCATAACTCCATGGTAGTGGAGTTGGCCATGCGTCATCTGAAAAGCCAGAAAACACACTCCTTGGTGCCCCCCTGCAGGGAGACCCGCACCTTGGACACCCTTGGCAGAAAGTGCTATCAGAGCTCGATGCTCCTCTGCCACATCCAGGCCTACCAGCTGTACATGAGCATGTACTTGAAAGACCTGGCGAAGGAACTGACTGGGTTCTCAGCTAGTCTCTTCGAGGAATCTTTGCAGCAGTTAAAGAGCCTGGCGAACGCCGTCCGTGAGTGCTCCAAATTCATGTCTCGAGCAGCCTATGACTGGGTTCATGTCATCAGCCTGGGTTGCCACGGCGGGCATCGGTGCATGCTGCCAACCTTGGCTTCAGTTGTCTGACCTCAAGCAGTGGGTTCAAGACAAGTTGGTTGATGTCCCATGCCAAGGAGAGAACCTCTTTGGCAAACCCATGACTGACAAGGCTGCCAAGCTGGAGACCGAATTCATGACGAGCACCAGGCTCTCTTAAGAAGACCATTGCCCCTCCCCGATGGAAGGGCTTTGATAAAAAGCCCTTTTACCCGAGGAAGGGCACTGCTTACCGAAACTACCCACCCTATCAGGCCCCCATGGCTCCCCAACAGGGTCAGTAGACCAAGGGACATGGGCATGGCCCATGTAAGCAGAAGGCTCCCAAACCCCAGGCCCCGGCCCCAACCCCAACCCAGCCAGGATGGAACTTTTGACTCCTTGAGCATAGCCTTTCTTCCCCAAGGAGATCAGCAGGGGACATCTGGCCCTCTATGCCCAGAGGTGGGTGGCCATCACCTCAGACTCCTGGGCACTAAAGTTGGTCAGGGAAGGTTATCTCCTCCACCTGGCTCAGACACCTCCCCCTTATTTCCCAGGAGAGCCCCTCAGGTCTTCCCTCCACCGGGACCTTCTTATGAAGGAATTGGCAGATCTTCTCGAGGACAAGGCAGTGGAACTGGTGTCCCACCATCTCACAGGCAAGGGGTTCTAATCAAGATACTTCCTCATGCCAAAGAGGGCCTAAGGCCCATCCTCGACCTGCACAACCTCAACAAATTCCTGGTGAGGGAGACGTTCAAGATGCTCTCCCTTGGAACATTGCTGCCATACCTTCAGCAGGGAGACTGGCTATGCTCTTTATACCTCAAGGATGCTTATACTCACATCCTCATCCACCCCAACCATAGGCAGTACCTGCGGTTCATAGTAGGGGTCAGGCACTTTCAATACAGGGTGTACTCCCCTTCAGCTTGGCCTCTGCCCCAAGGGTCTTCACTAAATGCCTGGCAGTTATGGCCGTCTTCCTCCGGCTCCAGGGGATCTTCGTTTTTCCCTACCTGGAAGACTGGCTCATAAAGGGAGGCATGGCCTCAGAGGTGCAGCAGGCCACTGCCCGCACCATCCAGGTTCTGCAACACTTGGGCTTCATCATAAACTACCCCAAATCTCACCTCCTCCTGAACAGTGCCTGGAGTTCATCAGGCAAAGCTTGACACTCTCCAGTCAAAGGCCTTCTTGCCCAAGACCGAACTGATCATCTTAGATCTCTAGCTCGGGACGTGCAGCATCGTCCCTTGGTGCCCGCCTGGCTTCTTCTGCGCTTCCTCGGGCACATGGCCTCCACGGTCCACGTCACCCCGACGCTCGCCTCCATATGAGGACAGCATAGTGGTGTCTCCGGGACCAGTTGTCTCAGACCACACAGGCTGCCCCCGAGACAGAGTTTCTGTGACGCTCCAGTTGGCGAACTCCCTGGTCTGGTGGCAGTTGTCCCAGCTTCTCGAAGCGGACATGCCTTTTCAGGCCCCAAGCCACTTGAGGGTCCTCACCACAGACGCATCCTTGCTCAGCTGGGGAGCCCACTGCGGAGATCTCTGCACTTAGGGCAACTGGTCGCCAGACGAGAGCACCCAGCAGATCAACCTCCTAGAGCCATACGCCTAGCCCTGAGGGTCTTCTGTTACCACCTGCATCACCAGCTGGTGCTGGTCCAGACAGACAACCAGGCAGCGATGTTCTACATGAACAAACAGGGGGGCACAGGGTCTCGTACCCATTGTCAGGAGGCACTGGTCCTCTGCTCGTACGCAATCCAACAGGGTATCCTCCTGTGGGCAGTGTACCTGCCAGGCCAGGACAACCTGCTGGCCGACAGATTCAGCAGAGTTCTCCAGCTGCAGAAGTGGCAGCTGGACCCCAGGGTAGCCAGTCGGCTTTTCCAGCTCTGGGGGGAATCCATGATGGACCTGTTGCTAGTCCAAACAACTTTCAGTTGCCCCATTTCTGCTCCCGGCAGGCCCACTCCTCTAGTGTGGCAGCCGACGCGTTCCTAGTCTCATGATCGGAGGGCCTCACGTATACCTTCCCTCCGACGTCGCTGATCACCAAGAACTTGTTCAGAACCCTTTGCGACAGGGCCTCGCTCATCTGATAGCTCCTTGGTGGCCCAGGCAGCCGTGGTTCCCGCTGCTTTTGCAGTTGACGGTGGAGGCCCCCATGCCCTAGAGGACCGCCCCAGGATTCCTTTCTCAGGAGGAGGGCTTTCTCCCGCACCCCAACATGGGGTCCCTCTCGCTGACAGTGTGGCTGCTGAGAGGATGATTTTGGCCTCTCTCAACCTTCCGGCTGAGGTGGCGAACATTCTGCTGGCCTCTCACAAGGCCTCTACTAGGAAGGCTTATGCCCTCAAATGGTGCAGGTTCTCTGCTTGGTGCGCCGAATGCGGTGCTGATCTTTTCTCCTGCCTGGTGGCTTTGGTGTTACAGTACCTTCTCCACCTCTCTCAGTCCAGGCTCAAGTCTAACTCCGTCCGAGTGCACCTGAGTGCCCTGGCGGCGCACCACCATCTGATAGATGGTAAGCCCCTCTCGGTCCAACCCTTGGTAACCCGTTTCCTGAGGGGCCTGCTCTTATCAAAACCCCTGGTTCGCCCTCCGGCAGTCGAATGGGACCTCAGCATTGTGTTGGGGCAGCTCACTTGCCTGCCCTTCGAGCCTCTGGCTACTTGCCACCTTTTCTATCTCTCTTGGAAGATGGTTTTCCTGGTTGCGCTCACCTCCGCTTGCAGAGTTAGTTAATTTCAGGCCCTAGTGACGGAGGCCCCTTATACCAGGCTCTAAAAGAACAGAGTGGTGCTTCGCACGCACCCCAAATTCCTGCCAAGGGTTGTGTCACCCTTTCATCTTAACCAGGAAGTGGTGCTTCCTACCTTCTTCCCAAGACCTCACTCCAGTCGGGTGGAGACAGTCCTTCACACCTTGGACTGGAAGAGGGCTTTGTCTTTCTATATCCAATGCACAGAGCCACTGCAAAGCTTCTCAGTTTTTTTTTATCTCCTACGACCCCAGCAGGCTGGGGGAGGCGGTGACCAAACGTACTTTGTCTACCTGGATGGCGGACTGTATCGCCCTTGTTTATGAGCAGGCGAGGCTCCCACTGGAAGGCCGTGTCACGGCACACTGTGTCAGGGCCCTGGCGGCTTCGGTGGAATACTTGTGCTCCGTCCCGATGGTGGACATCTGCTGGGCCATCACCTGGTCTTCAGTCCATACCTTCACAGCCCATTACTGCCTGGAAAGAGAGTCTCAATGGGACAGTGCCTTTGGCCAGGTTGTGCTCCATAACCTTTTCGGAGTCTAGGCAACTCCTACCCTCCGATCATTCTGTGTTCAGGCTACCGAAGTGTTGGTTTCATTGGACACAGGGGTCCTACTGTTGTCTGTGTGCACGGACTCAATTGCTGCTGCTTGCGGCTCCCCTTACGGGATCCCTGTTTTTGCTCTGGGCTTTCGGTAGCCTGTAGCTGGGAAGTCCCATATGTGAGGACTGACTTCCTGCTTGTTCCCGGAGAAAGCGTATTTACTCACCTGTAACAGGTGTTCTCCGGGGACAGCAAGAATCGGTTCTCACAGTCCTCCCTCCTCCCCTTGGAGTTGCATCTTTTATTTTTGCAATCTTTTAGCTATGTCATCTTACTGAGCAAGATGGCACCCTTGGGCAGAAAGGGACCACGCATGCATGGTGGCATCTCCCAAAGGCTTTCTTTGAAAGTTGGGGGGAAGCTTCAATGAGGGCTCCATCATTGCCGACGTCACCCATATGTGAGGACTGATTTCTGCTGTCCCTGGAGAACACCTGTTACAGGTAAGTAGCTATGCTTTCTTTCAATGTGACTGAAAAACAGACTCTTCTGAAGGGGGGTGAATCAGGGGCTAGAAGCCTCTAAAGAAGCAGAGTGAGAATTTGTGGTTTCTCCCTTGTCTGAATGGATAAGCAATCGGCTGTCTGATTTTTGCAAGAAGTGGAGCCACACTACTTGAGATCAGTGGGTTCTTAATCTGGTACAACATGATTACAACTGGAGTTTTCTCACCAACTCAATGATTTATATTTGATATCTCCCTGTAATGCTCCTGCTAAGAAGATGGCAATGCTATCTACTATTGCAAATTGGTGAAACATGGGGGTAATTGTTCTAGTTCCTGCTCATGAGCAGGGCACAGGGAGATATTCAATCTATTTTGTCGTTCCGAAAAAGGACCCATTCTGGATTTGAAGGGGGTGAATCAGGCTTTCCAGGTGCTTCATTTCCATATGAAAACACTGTGATTGGTGATATCCACTGTACATCCATGGGCGTTTCTCACAGTGCTGGACCTCAAGGAGGTCTGCCTCTATAATCCCATCTGGGAACCTTATAAGAGGTTTCTCAGGTTCACCATGTTAGGATCCTCTTTTCAGTTTCAAGCCCTTCCTTTCGGCCTGGAGCTGGCACTATGTATCTTTTCCAAGGTGATGATGGTCACGGCACAGCGCTTTGCAAGAGGGAGTATTAGCAGACAGATAAGATATATTCACTATTATTGCATAAGGGCTGTCTGCTTAGTTTCTGCAAGACTTTCTGGCAATAAGCAGCAACACAAAGCAGGTGCTGTGATTATATGTTAGGATTTTTATTAGGGTACAAAAATAGAAATCATATAGCTAATACTAATGACTGAGGTAATGATATTACATAGCAGCAGCTAATAATTCTTATGTAAATGCTAATAAATCACAAGTTAATAACCAAAGTCACATGGCTCACTCTGCACTCAGTACAGCACAGAATGGAGCTATCTAACTAGACCCCTTCCTCCATATCAAAGGAAACAAAGCCCAATACCTTCAGTCCTGCCTGGAGGAAGAAAGAAATGCTGCTGTGGTCTGAGTTAGATTCCAAGGCAGCCAAAAATCCAAGTAGGCAGATAAGCTGGCAATGCAGGCACCAGCCATGGAAGGTGAGCGGCATGGGATGATAGGAAGAAATACAGAACACCTGAGTGCCTGTAGGGTTCTTAGCTTGTCTCACAATGTCTCTGTGCTAGTGCAAGTAGCAAAAGCACTTTAGAGTTGTTATTTTGACCCATGTCCGTTCTTGGGTTAGGTTAGTCCCAGGACTCCGCTGTGTGGCTGGGCGAATCAGGATGCAGCTTTCAGGAGGTGGTCCTCTGCACATAAAGTTCATGTTGAGAGATGGAATGCAGAGGGAAATGACCAGGGTCCCAATATATTGTTGCAACTTCCAAGGTGTGAAGGAGCTCTCATGCTAGGCTTGAAAATCTGTTGGACGCTTGGAGCCTTACTAATTATTTTACTTATTTTACATCTGTGTTAAGTTGATGCTACACTAACACAATAAATTGTATTACCGATATAGAATTTTGAACTAAGTTGAAGTTACCCTCAATTGATTTTTGGAGTTTCAAGGTACACTTCGGTTACTCAGTTATTTTATAAATTACATTGGCTAAGGATCCCTCAAAAGATTATTTTTTAACTTTTATGTGTTATTGCATATGTTTTTTTTAATGATTTTGTTCAATTTCGTTTTTCTTCTCTTTTATTACCGATCTTAATGACAAAGTCTACGCTACTGCAGGCATTTTGATTCTTTTTTTCCCTTCTAATAGAGGAATGAGTTGAAAGACAAGGTTTACACTAGCACTACCTTATGAAGCAGCTGAATTATGGGCTAAATTACCTTTATAAGAAAAATTTGAAAGCGTGGTTGTTTGAATCTTAAATTTGATTTTAAATTCTGTTTTTCTTTTAATCTAATTTTATGTGTTTATGTTTATGTTTATGTTTATTTATTTGCTTAATCGCTCTTCATTGGAAAGCAGAGCGGTTTACAATAAAATCAAAAATAATAAGGCACAAGGCCGGAAACTGAAAAGGAAATTACATTGTCAAAAGAGAAAGTGACAGAGACAGGAGCAGGGCCGGATTTAGCTATACGCCATGTACGCCATGGTGTAGGGCCCACAGCTGCAAAGGGCCCACAAAAATTGAACTAGTTAGGCTTTTTTTTTTAAATAAAATAAAAAAAAACCTGCTGGCTGCCGCCGCGGGGCCCCCTCTGCTGCCGCGGCAGCATGGACTGACCCGCGGGGGCCCCCTCTGTAAGCTCGGTCCCTCCCTCCGTGTCTCCCTCCGTGCAGGCTGTGAGAGACGCGAAGGCAGACTGTCTCCTTCTGCCTTCGCGTCTCTGTTAAGCCCGCAGGGGCTGATGGGAAATTTCCCATCAGCCCCTGCGGGCTTAACAGAGACGCGAAGGAGACAGTCTGCCTTCGCGTCTCTCACAGCCTGCACGGAGGGAGACATGGAGGCACGGAGGGAGGGACCGAGCTTACAGAGGGGGCCCCTGCGGGTCAGTCCATGCTGCCGCGGCAGCAGAGGGGGCCCCGCGGCGGCAGCCAGCAGGTTTTTTTTTTAAAATTAAATTTTACTTTAGGCCGGGGGTAGGACTGGTAATGGGCTATTGGGGGGGCTGGGACTGGGACTGGAAATGGGTTGGGGGGATTAAGGCTGGAGGTGGGCTGATGAGGTTAGGACTGGTAATGGGCTGTGGGCTGTTGGGGGGGGGTTAGAACTGGTAATGGGCTTTGGGGGGGTTTAAGACTGGTAATGGGCTGTGGGCTGATGGGGGCTGTCTGGTAATGGGCTATGGGGGGGGCTAGGACTGGAAATGGGCTGGGGGGGTTAAGACTGGAGGTGGGCTGATGGGGTTAGGACTGGTAATGGGCTGTTGGGGGGGTTTAGAACTGGTAATGGGTTTTGGGGGGTTTAGACTGGTAATGGGCTGTGGGCTGATGGGGGCTGTCTGGTAATGGGCTATGGGGGGGCTAGGACTGGAAATGGGCTGGGGGGTTAAGACTGGAGGTGGGCTGATGGGGTTAGGACTGATAATGGGCTGTTGGGGGGGTTTAGAACTGGTAATGGGCTTTGGGGGGGTTAAGACTGGTAATGGGCTGTGGGCTGATGGGGGCTGTCTGGTAATGGGCTATGGGGGGGGCTAGGACTGGAAATGGGCTGGGGGGGTTAAGACTGGAGGTGGGCTGATGGGGTTAGGACTGATAATGGGCTGTTGGGGGGGTTTAGAACTGGTAATGGGCTTTGGGGGGGGGTTAAGACTGGTAATGGGCTGTGGGCTGATGGGGGCTGTCTGGTAATGGGCTATGGGGGGGGGGTTAGGACTGGAAATGGGCTGGGGGGGGGTTAAGACTGGAGGTGGGCTGATGGGGTTAGGACTGGTAATGGGCTGTGGGCTGATGGGCTGATGGGGGGGGGGTTAGGACTGGCAATGGGCTATGGGGGGCTGACTGGAAATGGGTTGATGGGGTTAGGACTGGAAGTGGGCTGATGGGGGGTTAGGACTGGTAATGGGTTATAGGGGGGGCTTAAACTGAAAATGGGGTGATGGGGGGTTAGGACTGGTATTGGGTTGGGGGGTTGCTAGGACTGGAAATGGGCTGATGCAGGGACTAGAAGGGAATGGATGCTGGGTGAGGCTGGAACTAGAAGGGAGCTGATGTTGGGGGAGGATTAGAATGGGATGGGGCTGGAATAGTAAAATGGAGAAGGGAAAAATATTTTGTGTGGGAGGGATAAAAAAATCTACAATTGGCCGGGTATTGGGAGAGTAAGTGGGGATTGAGGATGGAGGGGTAAAATTTGAGTGGATGAAATAGGAATGAGGAAAGAGCAAAAGGAGAAAGATTAGTATGTTAAAGCAGATGTAGAGAGAGAATGGAAAAAAACTAGAAGAGAGAAGAAAGGACAAATGGACAGCAGACGATGGAGAGTTAGCAGAAGACATGAAGAAACCAGAAGAAAGTGGCTGGAGCAATTGCAGCTGAAAAAAATGCACAAAAGGTAGAAAAATATCTCTTTATTTTGAATTTATTAATTGGAATATGTCAGCTCTGGTAAATGTGCATCATTAACGTCTGCGCTTTGTTTAGTACAAGAGCAAATTAATGTATAGTTTTATTTCTACAGTGTTGTACATTCCAAGTTTGGCTTTTGGGATTCCCAGTTTAATTATTGTCTTCCTGTTTCTAAAATGTGATTACTTGTTTGGTGATGGTCTATGTTCTGCATGTGTAACTGAGCTGAGGTGTTCTGTTTATATAATTCCTATTTGACATTGCCACTTGTTCTCTTTCCCCAGTAGGTCATGTATTGTTGTTCTCTGAAATGTATTGGTTTAATATTTGCAGTGTTGCCTTTTGATTGGTAGAGTATGGTGCTTTGTGAGTCCTGGTAGTGCTGTTAGGATACGGCGGGTTTGCTATGGGTTCTAAATGGGCAGTGTTTGTAGTAGTTCCTAATGTGTCTGGCAGTTGGCACTGGATTATAGTAATGTAGAAATCTTTTAGTCTTTCTTTATCCATACACTCATTAAGAGGCACGTTTACTAAAAGTTAGTATATGGTAACATTATGCAAATATTTATGCAAATGAGGCCCCTTATGCAAATGAGGCCCACACCCCCCTTGGGCCGCCCCTGCTGGGGGCCCACAATTTTTGTTGGCATAGGGCCTCACTCAAGGTAAATCCGGCCCTGGACAGGAGTAGATAGGGCGAAAGGAGGGAGAGAGGGTAAGGCTAAGGGGGAGGCAGGTCAAAGGCAAGGGAGAACAAGTAGGTTTTAAGGGAGCGTTTAAATGTAAGGTAGTGGGGTTCAAGACGAAGAGGAGGGGGAAGGGAATTCCATAAGGCAGGGGCTACAAAGAAAAAGGCAGAGGAGCGCGTGGACTGAAGGTGAGCATGTGAGGGGGATGGTAAAGCAAGACGGTTAAGGTGAAATGAGCGGGGAGTGTGACGTGGAGTGTGGAAGTAGAGAAGGTCAGCCAGGTATTGCGGGGTAGAGGTGTGGAGTGCTCTGTGATTGTGATTATTAATGTGAATGTGATTATTAATCTTATGTCAAACCACACTGAAAGCACAGTTACTTACCTGTAACAGGTGATCTCTGGGAACAGCAGGAATTAGTCATCACATATGGGTACGTCGGTACCGACGGAGCCCGCGCGGGAAAGCTCCCCAGCTTTTCAGATTAAAAGCTTTTGGGGCCTCCCACTGCACATGCGCGCTGCCTTCCCGCCTTCCTGACCAGCTCTCGTCAGTTCGAGTTTAAAGCTGAGACAATAGAGAGAGAGGACAGGAAGATAGATAGATAGAGATACAACTCCTAGGGGAGGTGGGTGGGTTGTGATGACTAATTCCTGCTGTTCCCAGAGATCACCTGTTACAGGTAAGTAACTGTGCTATCTCCAGGAACAAGCAGGAATAAGTCATCACATATGGGGACTCCCTAGCTAAGATGCCTGGGAGATCCCCCTCCAAGGGTAAACCATCTTCGTATGGATCTCAGGCATCCATCCAGGGAAGGTGGGCAGGAGTTGTTTAAGTATGGAACAGGTGTTTGAGGACAGCCTGACCAAACAAGGCATCCCGGCGGGAGTCCTTGTCCAAGCAGTAATGGGCTGTGAAGGTATGAACCGAGGCCCAAGTGGCTGCTCGACAGATCTGATCTATGGACACAGAGTGAAGATGAGCCATAGAAGTGGCCATGGCTCTCACATTGTGAGCTGTGACATGGCCCTCCAGAGAAATGTTCTTACTCTGGTAAGCAAAAGAAATACACTGAGCGATCCAATTGGAAAGTGTACGCTTGGTGACTGGAAGTCCCAAATGAGAAGGATCAAAAGCCACGAAAAGTTGGGAAGACTTTCGATGTGGTTGAGTCCTGTTGAGGTAAAAGGCAAGAGCTCTTTTACAATCCAGAGTATGAAGGTTCCTCTCTGCACTGGATGCATGAGGAGCCGGGAAAAAGACAGGTAGATATACCTCTTGATTAAGATGAAAAGGCGAGATCACTTTGGGCATAAAGTGGGGATTCGTCCTAAGGACCACCTTATCATGATGAAACCTAGTATAAGGTGGATGAGCCACTAAAGCCTGCAGTTCACTGATGCGGCGAGCCGAAGTGACTGCAATAAGGAAAACAACCTTCCAGGAAAGAAATTTGAAGGAGGTAGAGTCCAAAGGCTCAAAAGGTGGCTTCATAAGCTGACCTAGAACTAGGTTCAAATCCCATGCTACCGGGGGAGGTCGGATGGGAGGTTTAGTTAGGGTCAGGCCTCTCATGAAACGTGCAACAAGAGGATGAGAGGAGACAGGTTGTCCATTTATAGGTTTTAAGGATGCTGCAATAGCACTCAAATGGACCCTTACTGAATTCGTCTTAAGGCCTGCATTTGAAAGATGCAGGAGATAGTCCAAGAGGGAATTCAAAGGAAGTGCTAGAGGGTCAAGACCCTGCTGAGCACACCAAATGGAAAAACGCTTCCATTTGAAAGCATAAGAACGCCTCGTGGAAGGTTTCCTAGAGGCATGAAGGATATCTTTCACAGGCTGAGAAAGATTAAAGTCTTGAAGACTTAGGCCTTCAGTAACCAAGCTCTGAGATGTAGGGATTTGGGGTTTGGGTGCCACAAAGTCCCCTTCTCCTGAGACAGGAGGTCTGGCGCATCTCCCAGGTCCAGGGAGGATCCCTGGGAGAGATGCAGAAGTAGAGGGAACCACACCTGGCGTGGCCAGCGGGGAGCTATGAGGATCATAGTCCCGTGATCCCTCTGGAGCTTTAACAGAGTCTTGGATATTAGAGGAATGGGTGGAAAGGCATAGAGGAATTCCTGACCCCAATGCAGGAGGAAGGCATCGTGGGCCTGAGCTCCCTGACACTGAGTTCTGGAACAGAACCGGGGAAGTTTGGCATTCCACGGACTTGCAAAGAGGTCTATGTCCGGGGTCCCCCATTCCTGAAAGATTCTGCGTATCTGGTCCATATGTAGGGACCATTCGTGTGGAAGCAGAACTCGACTGAGTCTGTCCGCACGAGAGTTTTGAACTCCTGGAAGATACACTGCAAGAAGGTGAATTTAATGCTCTCTGGCGAAGGCCCATAATCTGAGAGCTTCATTGCAAAGCGACAGAGAGCCTGTCCCTCCTTGTTTGTTTATATAGAACATGGCTACCTGATTGTCTGTCTGAACTAGGACAGTCAGGTTGACAAGGAGGGTATAGAAGACCTTGAGGGCAAGGTAAATTGCTCGCAGTTCCAGGAGGTTGATATGAAGGGTGGTCTCCTGTGGAGACCAAGTGCCCTGAGTGGAGAGGTTCTGAAGATGAGCTCCCCACCCTGTCTGGGAGGCATCTGTTGTGAGAGTTGCTTGGGGCAACAAAGGTTGGAAGGGGGCCCCCAACAACAGATTCTTGGTGGATGTCCACCATTGGAGGGACCAAAACAGACGGCTTGAGGTGAGTATTTGGTCGGAGAGCGCTCCAGATGCTTGAGTCCACTGGGTGGCCAAGGTCCATTGAGCTGCTCTCATATGCAGACGAGCGTAGGGCACCACATGTACCGTGGAGGCCATGTGGCCCAGAAGTCGCAGCATTTCCCGGGCTGTCAAATGACTGCTGGACTGAGCTTGGGAGGCCAAACTCAGCAGGCGTTGGGCCCTGAGCTGAGGCAGGTAGGCCCTCGCAGTGATGGTGTCTAACTGGGCCCCTATGAACTCGAGAGACTGAGTAGGGATTAGTTGAGACTTGGGAAGGTTTACTACCAGTCCCAGATACTGCAGAAGACGCCTTGTGTGGTCCAGGGAAATTTGGGCCTGGGACTGAGATGGAGCTCGGATGAGCCAGTCGTCCAGGTATGGGAATATGAAAATTCCCAGGCCTCTTAGAAAGGCAGCTACGACTCTCTTGGAGCAGAGGCTAGACCAAAGGGGAGTACTCTGTACTGGAAATGTTGTCCCTGAAACAGAAATCGAAGGTATTTTCTGTGGGATGGGTGGATGAGTATGTGTGTATACGCATCCTTTAGGTCTAGAGAACAAAGCCAATCCTGACTCTGAAGGTATGGAAGGAGAATGCCCAGAGAAAGCATTTTGAATTTCTCCTTGAAAAGAAATTTGTTCAATTCTCTCAGATCTAGAATTGGTCTGAAGCCCTCTGTCTTCTTTGGTATTAGAAAATAAGGGGAGTAGAATCCCGTCCCCTGTTGATGAAGAGGGACCTCCTCTATTGCCCCTTGGGCAAGGAGGGAGGAGAGATGGGGGAGAATTGAACTGCCTCACCATAGTATAAGGAGGAAGGTCGGAAAAATGGAGTTTGTAACCCTCTCTGATGTTAGAGAGGGTCCATTGCTCTGATGTAATTTGCTCCCATCTGGGAGCAAAGTGAGCTAACCTTCCGGGTATGGTGAGGGGCTCTGGTTGTTCTAGAGCCAGAAAAGTTAAGTTCTCTAGGGGCAAGTCAAAACCCCTGAGGGGGTTGAGCCTGCTGAGGCGTAGCAGACGCCGCAGGCTTTGACCTTGCCTGTTTAGATTGCTGACGTTTAGCAGCAAAACGAGGCTGAGAGGATTGTTGGCCAGTATTTGTGGAAAATCTGGACTTCTTGTAATAAGGCCTCTTAAAAGACTTCTTTTTGGCAGGAGTGGAGGTAGACTTAGAAAGTCTATCTAAGGTGGCATTTTCTGCGTCCATTTGAGTGGCCTTAATTTGCCACTCCTCACCAAATAAGTTCTCACCTGTACAGGGCAGATTCCGTAAGCCATCTAGGACCCAAGGTTCTAGATCAGAAGCCTGGAGCCAAGCAACACGTCGGGCTGCTATAGCAATGCCCGAAGCCCTACCAGCACCCTCAAAGGAATCAAAAGCTGCCCTGTTGGAGAACTTTGAAATATCCAAAAGGTGTTTCACTAAGAAAATGAACTCTTCCCTTTTATCCTCAGGGATGAAGGGGGCAAAATGCCGAACTTTTAGAGCGATTTCACTGAGAAACATGCCCATGTAAAGACTATAGGAATTAATCCTGGCTATAAGCATAGTAGCCTGGAAAATTTTCCTGCCAAAAGAGTCTAGAGTCTTACATTCTCGCCCTGGAGGAGTAGAAGAGTGCCTTTTGGTACTCTTTATCTTCTTCATTGCAGACTTCACCACAATAGAATGGTGAGGCAACTGGTTTTTTTGGAAACCAGGAGAAGGGGGGACACGGTACATGGTGTCCAACCTGCGAGAAGAAGGAGACAATGTTAGAGGAGCCTCCCATAAGTCCATCAAGTGTTCTTGAAGGATTTCATGGATAGGCAGGGTGACTGCCTCTTTAGGAGACTTAGAGTATCCTAAAATATCCAGTTTCTTTGATCTGGGTTCCTTTTCAGAGGATGAAGCAATAGAAGGACCTTTAGCTATTTCTATGATGAAGTCCTGAAAGGACAAATCCTCTGGTGGAGACATTCTCCTTTTAGGAGAAGAAGGCTCCTCAGGAAGATCAAGGGAGAACTCATCAGAATCATCAGAGGAGTTAAAATCCTCTGAAGAAGCAGAGTATCCTCTATGTGCTTCCAACGCACGATACGCATACCGTTCGGTATCGACATCGGGCGTACCGGGTATGGGATCGGTACCGGGCAAAAGCCCGGATCCGGCATGCGGAACCGATCTGCGTTTGGAAGACGATGGCCTCGGTTCCGGTATGGAAGCCATTACCGGAACCGGACCCGGTACCGCTGGCCGCGGTACCGAGGGCGTAGCAGCATTAATAAAAGCCAGAATGGCCTGCTGCATGACTTGGACAGTATTGCCCATAGACGCCACTGCTGCCTGGATGTCGGTACCGGTATGGGCCGGTACCCCAGAGCAGCACAACAGGTGATCTGTCGAGGCCGCGCCATCGATGTCAACCTGTGACCCCATGATTGCTTTGGAGGCCGGAACCTCCCGCCGGGGTTTTTTGGCCTGGGCAGAATCCTCGAACTCAGAATTGAGAGCCTCTCGATCTTTAGAAAGAGATTTGCTTTTAGAGGATTTGCCCACTGGAGTTTTGGTTACCTGAGATCCATCCGGAGAGGAAGACCTGGATGACTGTGATGCTTCTGAAGGAAACAGCACATGGAACTTGTTGGCCCGGTTCTGCAATCCACGTTTCGACATCTGGGAGCAGGATGGGCAGTCCGGTATGGAATGGTCAGGTCCTAAACAATTAAGACACCATTCATGGGTGTCTGTAACAGGAATGACAGCACTGCACTTGGTACACTTTTTAAAAGCAGGAACTGGCTTCTCCATGAGGAGAATTTGTGTAGGCCTGAAGGCCTAACAAAGTACCAAGCTGTGCTGAAGAAAAGAAATTTTTTTTTTTTTTTTTTTTTAAAGAAAGAAAGAGAGACCGGCAGTACCGGTTTCAGAATGGGGAAGGCAGGTACGCGGTCTAAAGAAAACAATAAAATTAACAATTTCTTCAGCGGTGACAGGAACACGACCTGCTGGCTCCGCGGAAAAAAAGAAACTGACGAGAGCTGGTCAGGAAGGCGGGAAGGCAGCGCGCATGTGCAGTGGGAGGCCCCAAAAGCTTTTAATCTGAAAAGCTGGGGAGCTTTCCCGCGCGGGCTCCGTCGGTACCGACGTACCCATATGTGATGACTTATTCCTGCTTGTTCCTGGAGATCCACTTAATATGGGATATTAGCGGTATAGAAGTCTATATTAGAATTAGTTATATTCATTACCTTTATTGATTTGACTTTATTAATGCCATTACAGTATATATTTCATTACTTGTGCGTGTTTGAAGTGTTGATAATTACGCATATTTACCTTCAATCATCTATTGTGCACCATTGCATGGAGGGATTATTCATCAAGCTTTCTCTCTATGAAATCTCACAGAAGCAGGGTAACGGAAACAGGACAATGTGCCATCATGTGAGACAGTCTGCAAATCTGCCTTATATAGCCGCTTATTGCAGAACCTACTGGGCGTGCTAAGCAGACAGCCCCTAGGCATAATAGGGGGCTATTTTATCTGTCTGCTAATACCCCTACATACCTGGATGACTGACTGATCCAAGTGAAATCAGAAGTCGAGAACTGCCAAGCTACAGAGTGAGTGATGCAACTGCTGTAGTTTTTAGGCTGGATCATCAACTTTGTAAAGAGCAAATTGATTCTCTCCCAGTACATGGAATATCTGAAAGCCCATTTCAACATGGCGGGCAAGAAAAGTTGTTTTGACTAACCAGAAGATATTCAAGTTGCACTATCAAATTTGAACCTTGATTGCTCAGAGAAATCCGAGGGACTGGGATTATAGGCAGATTCTCAGATCAAGGGCGGTGATGGTGGTGACCTTGGATTTGGTGCAATTCAGCTCAATTTCACATGTGTTCCCTACAGTCCTCCCTGTTGACTCGCTGGGCTCCACAATCTTAGAGTCCCAAAGTTTATCTTTCTTTGGATTGGGTGGTCAAACCCAGTTTACACTAGTGGCTAAAACTTTGCCATCTATTGACAAATGTGGAACTGAAGTCTCCCATTGATTAGTGGTAACTACAGATGTGAGTCTGTCTGGCTGGAACACATTGCCTGGAATGTTGTCAGCAACAGAAGCAGCCTGGTCGATAAATCGGTTAGAGATAGGAGCTATTTGGAAAGTGCTTGATTGAAGGGAAGAAGGATAATGCAACAGAAGTAGCATATGTCATTCGGCAGGAGGGTATGAAGAGTGCGGCTGCAGGAGAGTGATTTCTTGATGAGATGGGTTGAAAGTTACCTCCCAGCCTTATCTGCGGCACATATTGCTGGAGAGAGCAACATGCAGGTGGATTTTATGAGCAGAAGCTTCCTTGATCTGGGGGAGTGGAGTTTGTCAACAGGCCTTTCATTTGATCTGCAGCTTGTGGGAACTCTGGTGATCGATCTGTTGGCAATCCAATAGAATGACCAGGTTCTGTGGTTTTTCATTTGCCACAGGGAATGGAATTCAGCAGTGTTAGATGCATTTCTTCAACCATGGCCCTCAAAGGGACTTCTATGCATCTTTATGCCCTGGCCTCTGATTGATCAGGTTTTACAGAGGATAGCATCCCATGCCGGCCTAGTGGTTCTCATGGTGCTGGATTGGCCATGGCATCCTTAGTACAAATTTGATTCATCTGCAGGTGAAGAAGTGTCTTCACCTTCTGCAAGGGAGAGAGGGCTATTCATTCAGGGTCCAATTCTTATGGAAGACCCATCTTACATCTTACAGCTTGGTTCTTGAAAGGTCATGCCTAAGGTGTTATTACTACTCTTTTACAGATGCAAAAGTTAACTTCTCTGGTGTATGCCAGAGTCTGGAGAATTTTTGAATCTTGGTGTGCAGATAGAGGTATTTCCTCTTTCAAGTCTTCTGTATCTCACATTCTTCAGGAAGGACTGAAAAAGGGGTAGGCCTTTAGTCTCCTTGAAGGTTGAGGTTGTGGCTCTTGCCTGTTATCGGAGTTATCTGGAGGGTTCCTCCTTGGAGGCTCATCCAGAAATTCATTTTTTGAAAGGCATTGCCTACTTGTGTCCTCCATTGAGGGTGGTAGTTTCTGAATGAAATCTTAACTTGGTTCTGCATGCACTGGGGGCTGAGCCATTTGAACCTTTGAGGAGAGCATCATTAAAGGATCTGATGTTGAAGGTGGTGTTTTTGGTGGCTCTCTTTTTGGTGAGGTGTATTTTGGAGCTGCAAGCCTTATTCTATAGAGATGCCTTTCTATGGTTTACCAAAGGTGATGTCGCCATTCCACGTCAATTGGAAAATAAGAGTTGCCTTCCTTTAGGTGAGCATATTGTAATCAGGAGTTTTGCCTCCTGAAGCATTTGAATGCCAGCAAAGTACTTTTATTTTATCTGGAAGTAATTTATGAATTTAGGAGATTTGACCAACTTTTTTGTGGTGTTTGCTAGAACTAAGAAAGGCAAAGCTGCTACTGAGGCTATGATTGTGCAGTGGATTAACCCATTTTGGACCAGCTTATGTTTTACATACATAAAGTTTCCATACTTACTACTCAACTGTTTACTAATTAATGGTTATAAATTCAATGGAACTATGTTTAGCTATTATTGTTATGTCAAAAAGCGTTATATACAGATTTTTTATCTGAGTTCTATTTAGTTTAATAGGTATTCGAAGTTTACTGATTTTGACGGTACTGGCGGCTCAACATAAAAAGATCACAAAAAATAGTAAGTAGCTTATAATGCTGTAATAGCTACTATTTTGCAAATAAAAGTATTTGTAGACGTTAGAAAATAGGTTTAGATAACTGTAAGTTACTTAGGGGTCTGTTTACTAAACGGCGCACATGTACGGGGCGCACATGAGCGCTCTAAAAGATGTATTTAAGTGCTCTTAAGCGCCCCGTACGAGTGCGCGGCACATTAACGGGTCCCGCAAGCGTGCGCCGACAACGCGCACATTTGCGGGGCGGTAATGTGCGAAAGAGGCGTGCCAAGGCGAAATGAGGGCGGAGGAAGGCCCCCTAGGGGCGGAGAGACGGGGTCAGTGGGCGGAATGTGGGAGGGGAGAGACTCGCCGCACAGGAGCGTGCCCGAATCTGCAAAGAAATTTACCGCCAGTGAAACACTCGCGTTAGAGGTGCTGTGCAGGGAAAAGAAACCGTTTCCGTCAGCAATGTGCAGCACAATAGTGGAAGCCCAAAACCGTGAGCAGTGTGATCTATGTGCACAGATCAAACGCCGTAATGTCACAGGGCACTAACCACACGGGCGCCGCGCACCTTAGCGCATCTGTCAATCACAGCTTCTGTTCTTCACGACGGAACGCCCACTCCTTATACGGCACCCGCTCGGTACCGCGGACCGCACAACACCGGCCTTTAGTAAACAGACCCCTAAGTGTCAGAGTTATTGGTGCGTATATCAGCCTTGTATGTTTTTCATACGCTGGGCTAATATGTTGTCGAAACTAATTGCTGTCAAGCATTCTGTTTTAGGTGTTTTAATGGTGCAGTATCGACGCACTGCATCAGAAGTGTTTTCACGTGTATCATATTCCGCCGTCAGAATGGACTGTTGACAGACTATATTATATCATAATAAAGTGTTTTAAATGAAAACTGTAGTTTCAATATTATCATACAGTATGTTTATGTCAATGAATATTGGAACTGAATCCTATCTTTTCTGAAGACAGACAATATACTATATTGGACCAGTGTATGAAAAACATACACTATGTGAAACTTCTATTTTCTGCAAAGTTTTAATATTTTTTATTATTGCCGGTATTTCATAGTTGTTTGAGTGTAACAAATCTAATAAATCATCCAGAACAGAGAGAGAATATGCGAGCTGTCCAAAACGGGTTAAGGAGGCGGTTGCCTCTGCTTACATCCAGGACTACTCATCCTAGGGTGGAGGTTTCACCTGATTGGTCTGTCTTTTGCTTATTTTCTACTTGATACTTTTGTACAGTATTTTAAATTGGCGTTCCTTTCTGTTTTTGTAATTTTAGTTGATGTAAACAGTCCTGATGCTATCCAGTGTAGGGCAGTATAGGAAGTTTTAATAAACATAAAGTTAAACACAGAGTTCCATCCCAATCCTTTAGGGCTCATTCCACTAGAGGCATATCAGCTTCTTGGGCAGAAGCTCAGGCGGTTTCTGCAACGGAAATTTGTAAAGTAGTTACATGAGCTTCCTTTATTCCTTTTTGATGCATTATTGGCTAGATGTACATGCAAGAGAGGATGCTACTTTTAGAATCGGGGTGTTAAGAGCCAGAAGTGTCTGCATCACGCCCAACACGAGGGGTGCTTTTTGTTATATTCCGTATGTTCTGGACTGGTCTGGTAGGCAATAAGGAAGGAGAAATTTGGTCTTACCTGTTAATTTTCTTTCCTTGATTCCAATCAGACCAGTCCAGAGGCCCACTCTTCTGTTGTCTTAAGTTGTTTTGTTCTATTAGCAGACTGTGAAAGTTCTGTTGAGCCTTAGGTTCACTTACATTGTGGTTTCTTGGATTGAGTTTCTGGATTCCGTCTTCGTGAGGAGGATGCTTGTTCACGGTTAGTTCACTATTGCTTTGTTACAGAAAATACTGGCAGAGCAAGGGGCTGCATGGTGCCAGTTATAGCCCAGAGCTCACAGCTCTTGTCTCCATCTGCTGGCTAATAGACATAACCTGTACATTTTGAACTGGTCTGGTTGGATTCAAGGAAACAAAATAACAGGTAAGGCCACATTTCTCCTCCTGAAATCTCTTTTCCATTCCTGTTTATGGCAGTTTTCTGTAGTTTTATGCTACTTGCAAAGTTTTATATCACTGACTTTACGCAGGACTTCCCATCAGCTCCCTTAGTAGTCTCCTGAGAGGTCCAACATTCTAGCTTTATTTCTGGCCTGCTTATCCCTTCTTTTTGCTTATCCAGGCCCATGCATTGGAAGCAGACATGGAACAGGAATTCCTGGAGACTGCCTGTGCTTGTAAGGCTGTTATCTGCTGCAGGGTGACTCCACTGCAGAAGGCACAAGTGGTTGAGCTGGTTAAGAAGTACAAGAAAGCTGTGACCTTGGCCATTGGTGATGGAGCCAATGATGTCAGCATGATCAAAAGTAAGCAGCTGAAGAGAAAGAGAAGGGAAAATGTTTTGGATGCAGGAGTTACTGAAAGTGTGGAATTCTGGAGGTGCTGTCATTGGCCACAGTTTCAGAGACTGGCTCTAATTACTTGCTTTTCCAAATCCAAGCTCAGGGCAACTTAGATATTTAGGTACATTTGGTAGGTCTTTGTCCATAAGGACTTACAATCTTTAGGGGTTCATTTACTAATATGTGTTAACAAGTTTAATGCACTTAAATTAGTGTTAAGCACATAGCTGGTGAATATGGGGCTTACATTATTTAACATTCATTAATTTGTGTATGCATGTTAAATGAGAGCCTAAGTTTGCACCTGAGATAATGCAGGGTTAAGTGGTTTGTCTAAGGTCATAAGGAACATCAGTGGGAGAAAAGGGAATTAAACCCCAGTTTACATAGTTCTAAGCCTGCTGCTCATCCATACTTGAACTTAGGAGCAGATTTCTTCAGGACAGTGGGCTCTGTCAGCCTTGCAAAGGCCGCCTCTCTGGAAATCTTTCATCTTCAGCAGGGAGTGAAGGAATGTGTGACTTTTGTAGGACTTTGAGGGGTGAGACCCCTGTGAATTGCCTAAATGTTTCTATGACTAGTCCACCTCTGTCTTACATGTCCTTCAAGTTTTATATCTGGTATGCTAGTAAGGTTTACAAAGCAACATTAGCAAGCAGAAGGGGGCTTTAGAAATTGAAGGCTTGCATATGTTTTGGGGGATTATGATGGAGATTTTAAGTAAATGTTGGGATGTGGAGTTGTTTGTAGAAGAGCCACATTTTACACTATCATCTTTTTACTGTGCAGCTGCCCATATTGGAGTTGGAATCAGTGGTCAGGAGGGGATCCAGGCTGTACTAGCCTCTGATTACTCCTTCTCCCAGTTTAAGTTTCTGCAGCGACTGCTCTTGGTGCATGGCCGTTGGTCTTACCTACGGATGTGCAAGTTCCTCTGCTATTTCTTCTATAAGAACTTTGCTTTCACCATGGTTCACTTCTGGTTTGGCTTCTTCTGTGGATTTTCTGCCCAGGTGAGTCAGCCTTGGGGCTTGTGTTCCTTTTCTGCTCTACTGCTGCCTTGCTTCCTCCCTCCCCCAGACAGATTAAAGAAGGCCAGGAAATTAGAAATTCCAGATCATCCAGCTAGACCAGTCCAGACAAGTGGGTTAAGTCCCCCTACCAGCAGATGTCGAGACAGAGAAAGTAACAAGAGCTAAACCAAGCTGTGACATCACTCCTGACATATGCTCCAGGCACAGCTAGGAGTCTCCTTAGTACTTTCTCTGTCTCAGTAGATGTTAGACTTCATTTGTCTTCTCTCTTCAGTGGCCTTCAGCCTTCTGGTCTCTGGACTTCTGCACGCTGGGCCATTTTGATCCCGGGGGTGTATGAGACACCCTACCTGGTAGATCACTTCTGGGCTAGCTCCTGACTTGGAGAGCCAGTGCAGCTTGGCGAGGGCTTTGAGTCAGGAGGACCCCTTTGAGAGACCCTAGAACACTTAGAGGCACATTCTGAATTGGCCATCCAGCTCCCTGTGTGGCCGACCAGAAGCGGGATGCCCAGAGTTAGACATGATTCTGATCCCACGGGATCAGAATCGGGTTACAGCCTGAACATGCAGGCCGGGCCCCGATTCTGGTCGGCCTGCAGATCTCTGATCACCTCTGTCAGGCTCCTGAATGGAGCTACGGTGTCATGGTGTTCCATCGCCATGGCACCGTAGTTCCATTCAGGAACTGCAAATGCCGGCTGCTGCTGACCCACGATCCGGCCTCCCATGGCCAGGGTCCGGCTGCAGGAAACTTATTGCACACCCTTATCTCTTTGACCTGGCCTGGCAGCATGATCTCCTGATGTCCAGGGGGACTTATTCTACCTCTGTGGTGGAATAAGTCCCCTGTCCATGTTCGCGGCCCCAGACGTACAGGACTGACTTCAGAATCGGCTCTGTACATCCGGGGTCACGTCCCACTCATGCCCCACCCTTACTCCGCCTCAGACACGCCCCCTCCTGACCCCATCTAAGCCTCCCCATATGAACAAGCTATTCGTACAGGGAGGCATTAGCCGGGGATGGCAGGGGAATGAATAGCGGGGATAGACGCCCGATCCGGACATCCATCACCACTATTCATGCCACTGAATGACCCCCTAAGTGTTTTTTCTTTATTTGCTTCCTTCCATTTGATTTATTTAAAAAAAAAAAAAACAGGTGTAGTTTTCCCTTAGCCGGTGTCTGCATTGCCTGAGCATACACAGGCTGCGGGCTCTCTCATCCCCTTCCCCCTTTGGGCCCACATTCCTCCAGATCATGAAGACGTTGAAAACAGCAGATCACCGCCTGACTGAGTCCTGGTAAAAGCGCTGCCTCCTACACTCTTTCAGCAGCACCAAAGCCGCTGCATCTCACAGTGAGTTTGCGGCTGTGGCCTGCTTCCTGCTGCTTTTCTGCTGATGGCTATATTTCCTGTTTTCATGCCCTTTTCTCTGCTCAGTGGGTGCAATTTTGGAGGTTTTGTTAACATGCCAGTTTCCATGCTAAAATGCCTGGCTTGTGGCAAAAAACACAAATTACTCATTAATAATACCTGCTCTGCGTTTGAGACTCACCCTGGCAAATCCTTCACGACTTTGGCGCCTTCTTCCATGATTGTGTAGCTACAAGCGGGTACAGGAGAGTCTGGCACTTCGGATCCTCCTGCAGCCCCTCCACCTCTTCAGGACCAGTCTTCTCCCTCCCTTCTGGTTACTCCAGCACCCTCTGCAAGCAGCCGATCCTCTGTCCCCTCCCCTTCTCCTTCCTCAGCAAGTCTATGGACTCTGCAGCCAAGAATTATCACTTTTATTCCAGCATGCCTCGAATCTCTGGAAAGGGGGACAAGCACTGCCTTTTTCCCAGACAAGTCCCTCCCACACAGCGGTGGTCCGCAAATGGCCTCACATGGACCCCTCTCCTCATACGTTTAGGGATACAAGATGGGAAGATGACAGTTCAGGGCAGAGTGAAGACTTGGGAGCTGCCTCCCCAGTCATTTCCTCTCATACCGCCTCGGAGGCTGAGGAGGAGGAGGTTTCCCCTATAGAAAAGAGGATTCAGAGTCAACGGTGGTCAAGCTCTGTCACAAGGATGAGATCCCAGGACTCATTTACCAAATAATTAAGGAACTTTGCAAACCCCCGACCCCACCCCTCCCTCCTTCAACAATTGACCCTATCGTCGCGGGAATCGAAAGGCCTGCTCGAGCCTTTCCCTTCCCAGCAGAGCTCCAACAAACAGTGGTAGCTGAGTGGGAGTCACTTGAAGTGCCCTTAAAGTAGGTCTACCAACTGGGACGCATTTATTACTGATCCACAGCAGATCTTGACAGGTGGCTATGTTTTCCAAAGGTGGATACTCTGATCATGACGTAACCAATGTTCCCTCTAATTTTCTGTAGGCTGTGTGCGCATAAAATATCAGCTGTGTGCAGCTTTTGAAGGAAGGTTAAATTTTTGTGCGCCACATAACGACACTCGGAGTTATATACTTTAAAATTTGACTACACATCAGAATACAGTATGTACACCACACTGATTTTAATCAAATTAAATGAAAATAGATGATTACTAAATGAAGCAGGAAATTTCTAGTAATTACAATCATAACTTTTAAATTTAAGACGTCTGTGTTGTTTTCTATCAGAATCAGAGCCGTAATTTTTGTGCGCTCTGTTGTAAAGTATGTGCGCTCGCTCGGCGAGGTGTGTGCGCGCGCGCACAGCTTAGAGGGAACAGTGGACGTAACCAAATGCGCCACCATCCCGGTGGAGGGTAGCACTGCCCTCAGGGATATTCAAGACCGCAAGTTGGAGAATTTTCTTAAGACTGCATTCCCTATGGCTCCTCTCACCCTCCAAGCTTCCACCTGTGGCATCTTGGGAGCCCGGCCTCTACTCCGCTGGATTCAAGTTTTTCCAGACGATGCAACCTCCGCTCGCTTGGAGTCATTAGCAGCCTTCCTATCGGATGCTTTCTGTGTTCTCTGCCTTTCAGCCTGGAGCATTGCAATGGTCATGGTAGCCCGCTGATGGCTTTGGCTCCGCAATTGGTCAGCCGATGTGGACTCGAAGGGTCGCCTAGCTAAACTTCCTTTAAAAGGAGGTCTCCTCTTTGGCGCTGACCTGGAAAAGCTGGTTAAGGACCTCGGGGTGGCTAAGCCTCAATGCTTTCTCAAAGACAAGTCCAAGAGTTCCTCCAAAAAAGAATCCCTCTGCTACTTCTTCACGCCCCAAGTTCCACGACTTGCAGAAATATCGGCCAGGCAAGCAATACTCAGCTCCATCTGGATCGCCAAGTCGGTCAGCCGCCGACCCTATTCCCAATGCACCACCACGCACAGCAAGGCCACTTCCTGGCCCTCCCATTGACGGGGCAGGGATCCATTCCTGCCTTGTGCAGGTGGGAGGATGCCTTCAGCACTTTTACCATGAGTAGGCCCTGATAACCAGAGACCTTGATATCATCCAACAGGGCTATGTACTCGATTGTGCCAGATTCATCAAAGATGCGTTTGTCCTCTCACCCTGTGGGGCTGGCCCAAAAGGTGCAGCAGTTCATGACACTCTTCATTGTCTCCTGCAGTTAAGGGCAACTGTGCTCGTACCTCCGGAGGACCGAGGCCCATTCTGGATCTGCAAGGCATCAACTGCTGCCTCCAGATACTGGGCTTTCGCATGGAGAGGCCTATTTTCACATCCCCATTCGTCAAAGATCAACAAAGATTTTCATTTCACCATTCTCGGGTCTCATCATCAGTTCGCCGCCATGCCTTTTGGTCTCCCGATAGCCCCACAGTCTTTCTCCAGAGTAATGGTAAGGGATTTCAATAGGCCGGATTTTGATTGGCACATCCCTGCTGCAGTATCATCTAGAAGAAAGGAGATCCTGGATTTTCTACAGGGAGAACTATTCAGGCAACTGGTAACAGAACCAAATGTGAAGGGGTCATATTGGACTTGGTGCTTACCAATGGTGAAAGTGTTTCTGATGTTACAGTGGGAGATCATCTCACATCCAGTGATCACCAGATGGTTTCGTTCAGTATTAGGACTATGGCTGATAAAATCCATTCAAAAACGAAGGTCTTAGACTTTAGGAAAACCAACTTTGCCAAGATGGGCCAAAATCTCAAGAAGTCGTTAGCGGGATGGGAACAGCTGGAGGATGTAGAAAAACAGTGGGCAAAACTGAAAGGGGATATTTTAAGGGCAACCAACCTTTTTGTTAAAATGGTAAATAAAGGGAAAAGGAAAAGGAGACCACTATGGTTTTCAAAAGAAGTAGCTGAAAAGGTGAAGATTAAGGCCTTCATGAAATGCAAGAGATCACAGAGAGAGGAAGACAGGCATCTATATTTGGAAAAAAATAGAGAAGCTAGCAAAGTAGTCAGGAAAGCAAAGATTCAAAAAGAGGAGGAAATAGCCAATGCAATAAAATGGGGGAGTAAGACATTTTTCAGATATTTTAGTGAGAAGAGAAAGAGCAAAAGTGGTATTGTCAGAGTCAAGGGTGAAGGGGAGGAATATGTAGAAGCTGATGAGGACAAAGCAGAATTGCTTAACAAATATTTCTGTTCTGGGTTCACAGATGAAGAACCAGGAGCAGGACCTCAGAAAACATCCACAAACTAGAACAGAAGTGAGGGGCATCTTGAACGATTTTCAGAAGACACTGTTTGTGAGGAACTAGCTAAACTTAAAGTAGACAAAGTGATGGGACCGGATGGGATACACCCTAGAATACTGAAGGAACTTTGGCTCCACTGTCCAACCTTTTCAATGCCTCTTTGGAGTCTGAAGTGATGCCAGAGGACTGGAGAGAGGCACATGTGGTCCCTTTACACAAAAGTGGAAGTAAGGATGTGGTTGAAAACTACAGACCAGTTAGTCTAACCTCTGTGGTGAGTAAATTATTGAAAACACTGCTGAAAGAGAAAATAGTGAGGTTTCTGGATTCCAACGGATTACCGGATCCGAGGCAGCATGGATTCACCAGAGGTAGGTCTTGTTGATTTCTTTGACTGGGTGACCAGGGAGTTAGACTGAGGGAGAGCCCTAGGCAATAGTGTATTTAGTTTTCAGTAAAGCTTTTCACACCTTTCCACACAGGCGACTTATAAACAAACTGAGCACCCTGGCTGGTTGGTTTAGAAATTGGTTGAATGGGAGGCAGCAAAGGGTACAGGTAAATGGAGCTCACTCTGAGGAGAAGGAGGTTACCAGTGGTGTGCCCTAGGAGTCTGTTTTGGTCCAATTCTTTTTAACATTTTTGTTAGTGACATTGCGGAAGGGCTGTCTGGTAAGGTTTGCCTCTTTGTGGATGATACCAAAATCTGCAATAGAGTAGACACCCAGGAAAGTGTAGATAACATGATCAGAAATCTGGCTAATCTTGAAGAATAGTCTAGAATTTGGCAGCTGAGATTTAATGTTAAAAAATGCAAGGTCATACATTTGGGCTGCAGCAATCCAAGGGAGCAATATAGTATAGGGGGTGAAGTACTTCTGTCCACAAAAGAACAGCGGGACCTAGGTGTGATTGTGTTTGATGATCTTAAAGTAGCTAAACAGGTAGAAAAGGCAATGGTGAAAGCTAGTAGAATGCTTGGGTGCATAGGAAGAAGAAAGGCCAGCAGATGAAAGGAGATGACAATGCCTCTATATAAGTCTTTGGTGTGACCTCATTTGGAGTATTGTGTGCAGTTCTGGAGACCGCACCTTCAAAAGGTTATAAACAGGTTGGAGTTGGTGCAGAGGGTTGCTATTAAAATGGTTAGTGTTCTTCATTATAAAGCATGAGGACAGACTTAAGGAGCTTAATATGTATATTTTAGGAAAGGCAGGATAGAGGTGACATGATTAAGACGTTTAAATATCTCCATGGCTTAAATGCACAGGAGAGCCTCTTTCGATTGAAAGCAAGCTCTGCTACGAGAGGACATAGGATGAGGGTGAAAGGGGATAAACTCAGGAGTAATATGCAGAAATATTTCTTTATGGAAAGACTGGTATATGCATGGAAATAGTCTCCCAGTGGAGGTGGTAGAGATTAATTCAAAAAAGCATGAGACAAACACAGAATATCTCTTAAGGAAAAAAGGGGGACTGTTGTAGTGGTTGATATGGAAAGGCAGACTACTGTAGATAGGTGATGTGGTCTTTTTCTGCCATCATGTTTCTATGGTGGTTGTGGCGGCAGCAGCGGTGCTTAGACGTGAAGGAATTTGCATCCAAACCCTATCTGGACAACTGGCTCATCCGAGGCAAGTCCTTCCTTGAAATGCAAACAGCCATACAGCAGGTCATTCACTTCCTCGAATACCCGGGCTGGGTGATCAACCCCGGCAAGAGCTGTCTCACATCATCGCAGATGCTGGAGTTCCTCGGCACCCAGTTCAATACTCATGCCGGCAGAGTCTTCCTTACTCAAGTACGCTGGATCAAGCTCTGGGAACAGCTATATAGTTACCTCCAACTGCCCGTGCCCATGGCCTGGGATTATCTGCAACTTCTGAGTAATGACAGCGACTTTGGACCTAGTCCCATGGGCATGGGCGCACATGCATTCACTTCAGCTTGCCCTTCTTTCTCGCTGGTCTCTCTGTTCTCAGGAATATTGGGTTCCACTGCCTCTTCCCTCCGCTGTCCACCTCAGCCTTCGCTGGTGGTTGCTAAGGAGAAGTGTACTGAAGGGGGATACCTCTCGAATTGCCCTCCTGGACTCTCCTAAAGACCGATACCAGGCTGTCCAGCTGGAGAGCCCACTGCTTGGGCCACATGGCTCTGGGCCTGTGGATATCAAGAGAAACACGCTGGTTCATCAGTTGGTTCGAGGCAAGGGCCATCCACTTAGCCCTGTTGGGGTTCCGGAACCTTCTACACGGTCATTCGGTATGAGTCCTCTCCAACAATGCCACGGTGGTAGCCTATATCAATCAGCAGCACATAAATAGCACTCCATTAGATCAGAGCAGGCTCTAAAGTCCAACATTCAAGGCGTCAAAGATCGATGTGTGGAAAGGAGAAAATGGGTCTCAGAACCATTGGGGTCAGGATGCGGACTTAGGTAAACATTCTCCTGCTACAATACATCTCCAGCACATCAATGACCCGAAAAAAACTCCTTTTCCTATTTTCTTGACAATTTTCTTTAGCAAATACTCCAAAATGTTATCAAAAAATAGCTTATGTGTACACAAAATCTCTTCACACATGCTCTTTAAACTCACAGCTACGATGCTTAAATGTCAGTTAACTAGCCACAGTAACACTACTTAGCTTCTATGGCATAACTTTGTTTCCATCCATGCAGTTTCATGCCCCAATGCCCATCCGGACGTCCAGCTTAGCGTTTCGCTTACTGCTTCTTCAGGGGGAGATATTAACTGGAAAAAAATGCTATGAAGAAAAATAGACAATAGACGTAATGTTATTAATTCCCCAAAACGATCTTTTAAATACAAAACTACAGAGACTGCAATGAGAAGTTTTTATAAACTTAATATTCATACAGCTAACTATCCACATGTACTGTCATCTTAGAAATCCCTCACTTAACCATATCCAAAACCCATATTCCAGTGGACATAAAACCCATATACCAACCTGCACTTAATGTTCCATATATGATCGGAGCATACCGCCAGGTTCAACCATCTATCCAGAGCACAAAAACGCCGTACATGCAGTCTTTTAAATGCATTCCTTATCCACATTCCTTAAAGGAAAACTCCTCCTGTTTAAAACCACATCCAGAAAAAATGGCAAGCCTGTAGTTGCTCCAGCCCAGCTGAAAAACGGCTTATCCATGCCATACTAATAGTCCAGGTCTCCACACATTCACCAGCTACATCCATTCAAGCAAGTATCACCCGGGCAATCATTAACAAAGATGTTAAATCATATATCAGATCTTCCCCTTTTTAAAAATCTATCCACCTCTTTCTTGTCAAACACACATGCCCCAAACAATCTGGGAATTCGATCCCCCCCTCCCCCGAAAAAGGTGAGGGTTGAATTTTTAGTTGAAAGATCCACCTTTGTTCACACAGTACTAGATATTGTTCCCTACTTAAGTTATCCCTACCATGCATTATTTGGTCAGTACAAAAGCATTGTAGTTCAGAAAACGTATATCCCTGTTCTAAACAGTGCTGTTCTAAACAGTGCTGCACACTGTAATCTATTTCTGTGTTCCCCATTTCTCATTTTAAGCGGGCATATGGTCTTACCTATATATAATAGCCTGCAGGGGCAACGTATTCCATATACAACAAAACTGGAATTACAAAAGGTATGCCTCTGCAGTATATATTCCCTACCACCATACGAAAATTTAGTGATTTCTAAAGAAATTGAGCAAATTGAACAACTACCACAAATCCAATGACCTGGCTGAGTTTTCCGAATGAAATCTATGGGCTGCAGACAAGCTGTACTTAATATTGCTTTTAAATTTTGGTTCATCGACCATACACATCGAGGACACCTTCCAGCTAGCCCTGGAACTGTCCATATAATATTGGCATGTTTATAGATAATGCGTTGAATTCTAAAGCTCTTTGGGGGAAAACCGAGAAATAACAAGTACACACTCATTCCCCTCACTCTGTGCCTTACAAGTCCGGGGTTGAAGGAGCCAATCTCTATCATTAAAAAATGCACGGCGGTATGCATGATCAACCACTCATGCCGGATAGCCTTTGGCCCTAAAGTCTACCTTCAAACATTGAGATTGAGACTGGAAATCAGCTAATGTGGAACAATTTCTGCGGAATCTTATAACCTGAGAGAAAGGTAATCCCTCCATTAATTTTCTGTGTGTGGGCATTTGAAATATATAGAAAAGTATTCCTATCTGTACTTTTTCTTATAAACAGTTGTTCCCCAGCCATTTACTTATTTTGTCACCAGGACATCCAGAAAAGCAATTTTTTCAGTATGGTAATTTAAAGTGAATTGTATATGGGAGTCAACTATTTAACCATAGGTGGAACTGAACTAAGGACTCTGTAAATCCCTCCCAAATCAAGAAGACGTCATCAGTGTAGTGACGCCAGATTTTGATTTGGGATATAAACAGGGAGCTAAGTAACCATTTTCGCTCATACACCCCCATAAAGAGATTGGCTATTGAGGGAGCAAAAGTGGCCCCCATAGCCAGTCCTGAGATCTGTTGATAAATTATATTTTCAAAACAGAAATAATTGTTTTTCAAAGCAATCTCTTCAAATTGTAAAATAAAACGCACCTGCTTCTCCAGATAGATCCTCCAGATGTATCAACACGGCTTCCTGATATATACTAGTGTAGAGTGCCCTACATCTAAAGTGGCTAAAATCATATTGGACTGTTTAGCCAATTCAGATACCTCAGCTAGAATATTCAAAAGGTGGGTAGCATCATGTAGATAAGAGGGAATTGTTGACAAGAGGGGTCGTAAAAAAGAATCAACAAATCCCAAGGGTTCCAACAATGAACCCCTTGTCGAAACAATCGGTCTTCCAAGGATTAGTCAAACTTTTATGGATTTTAGGTAGAAGATAGAATTTTGCTAGCCCGGTGCAATGGCATTTAGAAAGGACTTAGTAATACAGTGTTCCTTATATGCTTGTTTCATAAGCTGTCTAATACGGTCCTGCAAAACAGGAGTCTGATCATCCTTCAGCTTCAATATGTAGTGTGGTCAGATAACTGACGAAA
This sequence comes from Ichthyophis bannanicus, assembly GCA_033557465.1. Classification (NCBI taxonomy): domain Eukaryota; kingdom Metazoa; phylum Chordata; class Amphibia; order Gymnophiona; family Ichthyophiidae; genus Ichthyophis; species Ichthyophis bannanicus. The sequence goes on from CM066048.1 coordinate 69,472,929, forward strand.
GGCTTCAGCAAGATAGTCCACCCGATTAACCTTTTAGGTGCCAACGTTCCACATGTGGAACATATTTTTGCAATGATATAGCTTTATCAATTTTCAAGCAAATTAGATGAAACTTTGTCAATGAGTTTATAGACATTGACCCTCTTGAGGAATAATTTTTTTTTCCAATTGGCGATATACCCCCTTCTACAGTATGCCAAAGTAGACCAGAGTTGGCACTTTATGGTTTATGTAATATATCCCTCTACAATTTTGTTCTCACATGTCCGTCTGTCTTATTAGGGTGAGATTCATACTCTGGAATGTTTTATGAGTGTGTTGGTCAGGTTTTATGCATGTCGGTAATCTATTCATGTTTTTGTGATTACTTCGTTCCGTGTGTTCCACTTGTGGAACGTTGGGACTTCCGGGTGTCATTTTTTTCATTTTACAATTTCTGCCATATTTTTTGCATGATCGTTATTCAACTAATTCTATATAGTTATAATGCCTAAATACCGTTGCCTGACGCTTCAAGAAGCAGTAACACGCATTGCGGAAGATTCAGATGTAGAAGAAGCCGACATTTTGATTTTGCCACCCAATGATGAAATGGCTGCTTCAGACATTGAAGAAATTGATGAAGAAAATTTGGAGTCTATTGAGCCTGGCGAAGTGTGTGGTGAATTAGATCTGGATATTCAAAATGTTGCTAATGTGGAATCCGAGGGAAGTGATCAGCTGGTAGAAAGTGACAGTGACAGTGAGCTCTGATCTAATTATCAGTCAGCTCAACCAGCAAAAAAGCGTAAGTGGATAAAATCAACCCCAAAATGGATGAAGAGGGACGACGTTTTGACTCCAATGCCAGAAGCATCTCCCGAAAAATTAGCCGATCTTCGCACTGATTTGATTGATAAATCTCCCTTTGACCTCTTTATGCAAATTTTTGGTGATGATCATCTTGCCAGTATGACCAATATTTATGCTCAGCAGAAATTGGCAAATATTTCTACAAATGGGGACGAGTTGATTCGTTTTTTTGGCATTTTGCTCCTCAGTGGATACCACCAGTTGCCCAAAGAAAGTCACTATTGGTCGACCGCCGAGGATTTGAGCAATAATATTGTCCCAAAGATAATGAGTTGTAAACGTTTCCGGGATTTGAAAACTTACTTCCACATTATTGATAATCTCAATTTGCAACCTGGAAAAGTAGCAAAAATTGAGCCATTTTACGATCACCTCACAGCACAGTTTGTGAAAGTCGGTGGAGTGTTCAATGAAAACTTGAGTATTGATGAATCATTGGTGCCATATTACGGGCACCACAGTTGCAAAATGTTTATTCGAGGTAAGCCAATTCGATTCGGTTACAAAGTGTGGATGTTGTGCTGCTCTGCTGCATATCCATTTTCGATGCAAATTTACACTGGTGCCAAGGAAAAAGATGGTCCTCAGTACAATGTTCCACTTGGCACTAGAGTTGTTCTTGATTTGATATCAGTTGTTGAAAATCCAAATCATAGCTTGTTTTTTGACAACTATTTCACTTCATATGATCTCATGATTGATCTGAAAGCAAAAGGCTTTCGTGCTGTTGGAATTGTTCGTGAAAACCGTACCAGCAAGTGCCCTTGGTTTCTTCAAAGGAGCTTGCCAAAAAGCCTCGTGACAAATATGATTACCGTGGTGATGGTAATGTGGTGTGTGTCCGTTGGAATGACAACAGTGTGGTTACAGTCATGTCAAATTGGATGCAGCCAAAACCTCTTCAAAATGCCAATCGATATTCTGTCAAACAAAAGCAAAAAATCATTATCAAGCAGCCAAAATTGATTGGAGCTTATAACCAAAGTATGGGTGGTGTCGACTTGTTAGATCGTTTGCTAGGTAGCTACCGTCCTAAATTACGAAGCAAAAAATGGTGGTGGGATTTGTTTGCCAATGGTCTAAATATGGCCGTTGTTGCTGCCTGGCATTTGCAATGTCATCTTTTGGGCAAACAAGCCCTGAGTCACTTGGATTTCCGCCGCGAGGTTGCTTTGGTGGCTATGAAAGTTGGACTCGAGGGCTATCGTTCTCGAAAAGGTGGCCCAACAGCTTCGATTCCCTCTGCTATTACAGCTTCAGCTAACACCAGTCACTATTTGTCTTCTACAAGCCAAGGTCGTTGCATTGTCTGCTCGAAGAATACAAAAAAATGGTGCCAGTTTTTGTGGCAAGCGCCTGCACGAGAAGTGTGTTCCGGATTTTCACTCTCACTGAAATTTTCCCTTCAAGCTTTATTCTGTACAGTCATCTCCGTTTGTGTCTAATTACTTTTAAAAATTGCTTAATTGAAGTATTTGTTTGTTTCCAGTTTACGATATTCAATAAAAAAAGCAATTAAAATTTTTGAAAAAATGACGCTTGGAGGGGCCAACGTTCCACAAATGGAACATGCTTTTTCCTAGGAAGTACATATCCAAATTAGCTGAAAATTTATATTTGACATATTTACATGTAGTGTACTAAAATACATAACAATTAAGTATTAGAAGCAATTGCTTCTATGAGCGGCCTCTCAAAGGTTAAGCACCACTACGGCCCTACCTTTGTCGGCACGCTTAATTACTATTTCAGACATGGAACATAATTCCTTCAGAGCTACTTTCTCAGACTGCAAAAGAACATGACATTTTTTTACATGGTGATTGCTCAAGAGCCTCTACTTCTTGAAGAACCAACTGCCTAAAAATCAATAAAGCCATATGTCCTGGTGGATTCCAGGTCGATTTAAACAGTAATGCCACTCTACCAGGGCCAGCATTAAGGGCAGGCACTTCCCCTTCAGTAGATCCACCCTTCTCTTTTTGTTGAGAGGCAAAAAACCCTTCAGGCTCAATTTTCTAATGAATCTATCCAAGTCCAATCTAAATTGAAAAGAATCAAACTTTATCGGGCTACACTTAAGGACATTACCCTTAAGGCTATCTTTTTGGTCGCGATTTCCTCCGCAAGACATATCTCAGAATTACAAGCCTTGTCTTGCTGCGATCCATATCTGTCATTTTCCCCTGAAGGGGTTACGTTGTGAGCTATCCCTTCCTTTTTGCCAAAGGTGCTCTCTGCCTTCCACGTTAATCAGGTTCTCTCCCTTCCTGCCTGTTCTCCCAAATAATGCACGGGGAAGAACAAGGATCTCCGGTATGTCGATGTCCAGAGAGTGCTCTTGTGCTGCCTGAAAGACACTAATCCCTTCCATCTCTCTGATCATCTTTTCATCCTCTTTTCTGGATGAAGGAAGGGTCAGGCAGCATCCAAGGCGACATTTGGCAGGTGGATCCATGGAACAATTAGCTTACCTGCTGTTCCACCGGCCTATTCCTGCAGGTCTCAAAATGCATTCTACGTGCATGCAAGCCACCTCATGGGCAGAGGCAGCCTTCACGTCTCCCTTAGATATCTGTCCAGCAGCAACCTGGTCATCCTGGTCTGTCTTTCTGCGACATTACCATCTCGACTTACAAGCATGAGCAGCTGCTCGATTTGGGTCATGGGTGCTATCTGCTGCACTCTGGTCCTGCCTACAGGGGGATTAGTTTAGGTACTTCCCACTTGTCTGGACTAGTCTAGCTGGGCAATCTGGAAGGTGAAATTTTCCTTACTGTTAATTTCTTTTCCTGGAGTTATGCTAGACCAGTCCAGGACCCACCCCTACAGTCTGTGTATATTGTGCTCACAACAGTTTGGATTTCAATAGTTAACTCTTGCATAGTGGAGCCGGGATCTCTGAATGGGCTTCTTATTTACATTGCTTTCTACAAGTGTACTGAGGAGACCTCTAGCTGTGCCTGGAGCATATGCCAGAAATGATGTCACAGCTTGGTCTGGCTCTTGTTACTTTCTCTGTCTCGACATCTGCTGGCAGGGGGATTTAACCCACTTGTCTGGACTGGTCTAGCAGGACTCCAGGAAAGGAAATTAATGGAAAGGAAAATTTCACCTTAGTTCTCTTGTTATAGGTGTTTGTGAGACCTGTCATGTTCCTTCATCTATGCTTGTTGTCTGTGCACATGGCCCTGTGAAGTCATGTGTCTCTCAGATCAGCAGGTGGGGGAAGGGGAGTTGTTATTCTCTGTATTGAGAGAGATTATTGCTAAACCTATTGTAATCAACTATAAAACAAAACTACTGGTAACTTATAGGATTAATGAATGATGCCCAGGTGCTAAGTGGTCCACTGACTTTTCTCTTCACAGACGGTCTATGATCAGTACTTTATCACCCTCTATAACATTGTCTATACATCGCTACCGGTCCTTGCTATGGGAGTGTTTGACCAGGTAAGTGACTGCATGTTTTGAATGAATGAGAAAAGTGTGGGCTATGATTCTATTTATTTGCAAAAAATTCCAGTGCCACTCTTTCTGCCATGAATTATGATGTCAGCTGTCTATGGAGTTTTGAGATGGTGAAATGTTTGAAGCATGGCAGTCTTGGGATTGCATATTTTGAAGTCATTTTATGAATCTTTTTCTTTTGTTGTCTCAGGGTCTCTTCCTTTTTACTCTTGTTAGCTTGGGTTGTCTTCTTGATGTGACATGTCTTTATTCTGCTCTCAGGCCTCATTTTTCATCTCTTTCAGGATGTGCCAGAACAACGCAGTCTTGAATACCCAAAGCTGTATGAACCAGGACAGCTGAACTTGCTGTTTAACAAACGGGAGTTCTTTATCTGCATTGCTCAGGGCATTTACACATCTGTCCTTATGTTCTTTATTCCCTATGGGGTCTTTGCAGAAGCCACCCGGGATGATGGGACTCAGTTGGCTGACTATCAGTCCTTTGCTGTCACTGTAGCAACCTCACTGGTGATTGTAGTCAGCATGCAGGTGTGTCATGAGCACAAAGCTAAATTAGTATATTGCTGAAATAGTGTCAGACCAACTGTGACCTGCCTCCTTCTCTCCTCCTTGCAGATTGGGCTGGACACAGGTTACTGGACAGCCATCAATCATTTCTTCATCTGGGGAAGTGTGGCTATGTACTTTGCTATCCTCTTTGCTATGCATAGTGATGGACTATTTGAGATGTTTCCCAACCAGTTCCGCTTCATAGGTGAGTGCCAGAGGAAAGGGTGTGAAAGTTGCAGGATTCAGTGTATGGCAATAGCTCTGATATCTCACTTTTAGTCCTGCTTTTATTATAACTACCCCTATAAAATTCTGCTTTTCATCACCAGCACTAGATATACAGATAGCCTTCCAGGTAGCAGAAACATTAATCAGTCCTTGCCTCCAAAGTAGTGAAGGGAAAATGAAAGATCAGCTGAGGTCTAAGACACTGCCAAAAGAAAGCACACTCTGCAAACTAGATGAGCCTTATGTTCTAACGTTTCTACATTCTGTGACTGCACCAGTCAGTAGTTGTCATGGAGTGTACCTCGTAGTGGCTGCTTCTCCTGTAGTTTAAGCTCCTTTTACAAACAGGAGTGCTGAAAGGGGTCACAAATATGGGTTTGTCTAGTGCCATTAAAAAGTATACACTGGCCTTGAATAGCACCTGCAGCAAGACACACCTTGATGAATTTTCCCTGTATCTAGGAGCCAGCCCATAAAATTAGGAGCTAGCATCTAAGACCTTCTCACCACCGCCCATTGAAGCTGAAGAGTGGGGATGGGAGAAGAGGAGGAAAGGTCTTCTCCAAGGATTGCTGCAGCTCTTCTAGGACCTAACTTACTAAGGCTCTGGTCCTTCCCATAAGATACAAAATAAGGGCCTTATATACTAAGCTTTTTTGTAATGCACCAGGCTGACAAAAGCACACAGTTAGTGGCCCACAACTCTCTCTCTCCTAATAGAGTCTCTAATAGAGTCTCTCAGCCAACCATTTTGTCTCCAGTCTCTTTCAGCCCCCCAATCCCTACTCTAACCCTCTCCACAATAGTTTCCCTCTATTCCCTCGCGCTCTCTCAAGTCTCTCTCTCATCACCTCTCTTGCCCATCAGTTTCCCTCCCTCATTCATAGCAGTTTCAACTTGATTTCCACTATTGATGTACTCTTCCAGGCCACCAGCCACCTTGAACTCCCTAGCTGCTACTTCTTTCCTTCTCTTGCAGCCTGCTTCTTCTCTTCTACACCATGCGGGACTTGGTGAGTTTCAGCTGCACAGTACAGGAACTCCCACCCTAGTCTCTAGTTATAAAGTCTCAGAGGCAATTTCTCCAAATGGGTTTGTTTTGTACATTCTAAATCAAAAAGACCCTTAGTTAATCACAATACCCACCAATTGTACTCAAAAGAGTTTTTAAATAACTTCTACACTTCAATACATGCTATATAAGGCAATAAAGACCTCGGGATGGCCTTGCCCCTACATGAGGCAAGGCCATCCTTAGTGTAGGTGGGGTTTAAAGTGTTACGTTAGTTTTGATGAATGTTTTCATTGGTTGATTACTTTTTGAAAAGCAGCTGACTTTAGACGCTAAGGGCAAGATGGTGTTGGGAGGCTTTTTGCCTGAGATTTAAAGTGTTCTGTGGATATTTTCTATATCTGGATTTCTTAATGTGGTTGATAAAGATGTTCTAATAATTTATTACCACAAAGAAGATTATTGGACGTGGCGGTGTAGTAGCTGTTCTGTTTGGACATCGACATGTGCTGGAGTTTGGAGACCTTGCAGGTAAGTGATTACTAATTCTGTAATGAATGTATGGAAGATTTTTATTTATGAAGTTCTTTAATTCTTCTTCAGGTTATCGTATTGGTGGTCCCGATCTTCCAGGCTCATGTGGAAGTACAGACGCTATGTAATTGGTGTTGTGTAGTTGTAGTTTTATATATTATAAGAATCCTTAAAAGTACTTTTTTGGATGTAATTTAATTAATTGATGTGAGTACCTTGTAATTGAAATTGGGTAAAAAGAAGGCTAATAACCTGTGATGTGTCTGCTTTAACCCTATGATGATTGTTTTTGCCACATGTAGGGGCAAGGCCATCCTGAGGTCTTTATTACCTTATATAGTATGTATTGAAGTGTAGAAGTTATTTAAAAACTCTTTTGAGTACAATTGGTGGGCATTGTGATTTACTAAGGGTCTTTTTGATTTAGATTGTGCTTACCCTTAGGCAGTTGTTCTGTATTATTAATTTTTTTTTGTACATACCATGACAGTCATGAACCTCACTCCTAAGCCCCAGGGTATGTGGAATATGATCTCTCTCTCTCAAATTTACTGCTAATGCTCCGCGTAGTACTTCCATCATGCCATAGAGAGCCTTCCTCTGGAGTTCGTAAGATGTAAAATGTATGGGTAAGTTATCAAGGTGTGCTTGGAAATTCCTCTTAATCAATCCTGTGGCAGCCAACATGATGGGAAATTTCTCTAGGAACAAGCAGGAAGTCATTCCTCCGATATAGGGTAACATTGGCACCGACAAAGCACGCGCGGGGCATTTCCCCAGTTTTCAAAGAATGCCTTTGGGAATGCTACCATGCATGTGTGATCCCCTTCCCACCCAAAGGTGCCATCTTGCTCAGTCTCCTTTTTTCTGCAGAGTCCAATGGATGCATGTCCTGTGTCCCCGGAAAAATTCCTTAAAAATTATCCTCTTAGTGAGTTGTTCCCGGTTTGTGTGCCGGTTCCTCTTCCCACCTCGAGTCGGCACTGTCCCTGGCGCTGTTCTCAACTCCTTTCTCTTTTTTCATTGGGCATTTGTGCCATTTTTCGCCCGGGGGTCATCAACCCCCGTCCGGGTGTGATCTATCCCCAGCGGCGGCTCCTCCGGAAAGACGCCGGACCCTGGCAAGAAAAATAAAAAATCTTTGAAGCCAGTCAAGGTTACACTGGGAAAACCGGGTAAGGTCCCATGGTAGGACTCAGGCGACTCCGAGCAGCACCCTCCTAAGGTCTCTAGGAAGGAATCCTCAGCCGACAGTGACCATGCGAGGCTCTCTGAAGCCATGGTCCTTGTAGAGGACACGCTCGCCAGAGCACCAGCGCTGGGCCCAAAACCCTCTGTGCCTGCACCGAAAGCTGCAGAGCCTTCTGGCATCGAGGCCAAAATGATGGTCCTGGAACAGAGTATCTCTGCTATCATGACCATGCAGAAGGCAATGATGTCAGGTTCGTCTGCATCATCTGCCCTGACAACCGGGCCCCCGACTGTGGTGGCATCCCTGGGCCCCAAGCGCTATCAGCCTCGGGCCAGCCCTTGGCACTGATCAAGGTCCCGGTTCCAATCATCGGGTGTCTAGTCCTCCCCAACTAGTTTCCAGGGGTCTGACTTGAGACCTGTCAGGGGGGTCTTGATTCCCCGACACAGGCCTCGAGGCGTGGGAGCTCCAAGTCTTGGACTCTTAGACACCTTCGGAGTCAGAATGGGAGACCGACATCGAGGCCTCTCCCGAGACCTCTCGATGCAGAGATATCCCCTCGGAGCCATCTCCCCCAGACCTCCGATGCCATTCCCCACCTGAGGGCGTGGTATTCCACGACTTTGTCCAGGACATGGCCTGAGCCCACTTTGTCCCCACCGAGTCCGAGGAGGACCCATGCACCGAAGAGCTGGAGATCCTCCAGTATGAGTCTCCCCCAAAGGAAGCTTCATCGGTGCTGGTGCAACCCATCCTCGAACGGCTGTTCCTATGGATGTGAGAGACCCCGGTCTTGGTGCCGGTGATCTGTCAATTCCTTGACACCATCTACTGCGTCAACAGGAGCCCAAGCTTCCAGAAGGCCTAGCTTACCCATAATTCCATGGTGGTGGAATCCTCGATACAAAAGCTCAAGAGCCAGAAAGACTTAGACTTATTCTTCTGTACCCCCTGGTAGAGAGGCCAGGGCCCTCGACGCCCTGGAGCGTAAATGTTTCCTGGCCTCCTCGCCAAGAATGTTCACAAAGTGTCTAGCAGTGGTAGCTGCCCATCTGTGCCTACAAGGGGTGTTCGTCTTCCCCTATCTGGACGACTGGCTTATCAAGGGTGGCACAGCCATAGAGGCCAGTCAGGGCACAGAACGTACTATCCTCCTGCAGCACCTGGGGTTTGTCATCAACTACCCCAAATCACATCTCTGTCTGGTGCAAGACCTAGAATTCATCAGTGCTCAGCTGGACACGGTGCAGACCAGAGCTCTCCTTCCTCAGGACAGGGCAGAACACCTCAAATAGCTGGCAGGGGAGGTCCAGCACTGCACAACGGTGCCGGCTCACATTCTCCTCCACCTGCTGGGACACATGGCCTCCACTGTCCATGTCACACCCCTAGCCTGACTCAGCAGAGTCTTCCGCCCTCACGATTGGCGTGTCAACCCTGCAGTGGTGAAGAGGCTCTTCCACCTTTGGGGCTGACCCAAGATAGACTTCTTCGCCTCTCCCGACAACGTGTAGCTGGCTCACTTCTGCTCCAGGCAGCTGCACCCACAGAAAGTAGCGGCGGATGTGTTCTTAATCTCATGGTCCGAGGGACTGCTATGTGCATTCCCACAGACTCCCCTAGTCGCCAAGATTCTGTTCAAAATTCAGAATGAGAGGGCATCGGTGATACTAATCGCCCCCAGGTGGCCCAGGCAACCCTGGTTCCCACTACTGCTCTCACTGATGGCAACATTCCCAGTACCCCTGGGCCAAGCCCCAGACCTCCTGATGCAGCAGGAGGGCTCCCTTCTGCACCCCAATGTGGGGTTGCTGAGAGGGTAGCCTTGGCTACGCTCAACCTACCACAAGAGGTTGAGCGGAGCCAACCTCTAGCCTCCAGGAAGCCTTCCACTAGGGGAGGGTGTATGCCTTTAAATGGTGCAGATTTGCTCTGTGGGGCGCAGATAGGAAGGAGAACCCGTTCTTCTGCCATGTTCTGCTGGTACTCCAGTACCTAGTGCATCTGTTGTGCACAGGGCTGAAATCTCAGTCCAGGTGTATCTGAGCACCATAGCCGCTCACCACCACCTGGGGTGGGGAGCCCTTATCTAGCCAGCCCCTGATTTTCCATTTCCTACGGGGACCTCTGCTTTCCAAGCCCCCTGTCTGCCCTCCGGCAGCAGAATGGAACCTCAACATGGTGCTCTCCCAGCTCACTAGTCCACCATTTGAGCCACTGGCCATCTGCCTCCTCAGATACCTATCCTAGAAGATGGCCTTCCTGGTGGCCCTGACTTCAGCTCGAGAGTCAGTGAGCTTCAAGTGCTCCGTACACCAGGTTCTTCAAGAACAGGGTATTGGTCCACACTCATCCTAAGTTCCTCCCAAAGGTGGTATCCCCATTTCACCTCAACCAGGAGGTGGTGCTCCTCACCTTCTACCCATGGCCTCATGCTGGCAGGGAGGAGCTCATACTCCACACACTGGACTGTAAACGGGCCCTGTCCTTCAATCTGCAGTGGACCCAGGGCCATCGCAAGGCATCTCAGCTTTTCGTATCCTGTGACCCCAGCAGACTGGAGCTCCCTATAACCAAGCATACCCTATCCGCCTGTGAGCGGGCAGGCCTCTTCCTGGAGCACTGGATCACAGCTTATCGCTTGCCGGTGACAGAAATTTGCAGAGCCGCCATTTGGTCATCCATTCACACATTCGCAGCACACTGCTGCCTGGAAAACGAATCCCACAGGGACAGTGCCTTTGGTCAGGAAGTGCTGCATCATATTCTTGGCGTATAGACAACTTCTGCCCTTCGACCCTCTGTGTTCATGCTACTGGAGTGATAGTGTTGCTGGACGCTAGGGTCTTGCAGTCTCTCAGCGGGAACTCATCTTCTGCAAATCACGGCCACCCGACCGGTTGCCGTTGGTACTGTCGTGGTTCGATCCTCAGCAGCCTGGAGCTAGGGAGTCCCATATGTGAGGACTGACCTCTTGGTTGTTCCTGGAGAAAGTGTAGTTACTCATCTGTATCAAGTGTTCTCCTGGAACAGCAGGAATCAGTCCTCACAACCCTCCCTCCTCCCCTTGGAGTTGCTGTCCTTTTTGTTTTTGCCTGATTGCCGTCTTAGCTATGTCATCTGGCTGCGCAAGATGGCACCCTTGGGCGGGAAGGGGTCCACACATGCATGGTAGCATTCCCAAAGGCTTTCTTTGAAAGCTGGGGAAATGCTCCACGAGGGCTCCATTGGCGCCATCACCCCATATATAAGGACTGATTCCTGCTTTTCCTGGAGAACACCTGTTACAGGTGAGTAACTACGCTATCTCTGTATCTTTTTGCCATATTTTCTTGGTCTTTGACTGCATTTCATTGTACTTCAGGTCTTCTCCCTCTCAATGCAGTTTACAGGATAGTCACTTGGAACTGATACCTCTATAATAGGGAGGAGTGGCCTAGTGGTTGGGGCAAGGTACCACAGGCCGGAAGGTCGGTGGTTCAAATCCTACTAGAGGACAGCAACCTTGGGCCGGAAGGACTGGGGTTTCTAGTCCCACAGGTGCTCCTTGTGGTCTTGGGCAAGCTACTTAACCCTCCATTGCCCATGTTCCCTGTAAGTATTAGTGTATGTGTCTCATATCCCCTCGTGTTAAATGTATCCCTCAATTGTGTTGTGACCACTTTGATTGAAGGTGGTATGCAAAAGTGTCTAAATAAATAAATAAAATAAATAATCAGTGCTGTTCTGGTGGTGGTCTCCTTTTTCACTGTGTCTGGCTCCCTTGTGTCCAGCTTTTTTTCATTCGGAATGGGGGATATCCCAGGTGATCATAACTCTTCATTCTCCATAATTCTCTTAGCATCATGATCACAATGCTTTTCTGGGCAGTTATATAGTGTTTACAGAGTTTCCAGTGAATGGGAGATTCTGTAGAAAAAGAACTGGAGACAGTGACTCACCTCATAGCTGGCTGTGAAGTTCTGTTGGCAGAAAATTTCTAAACAGAAAGGCATAATAAAGTAGCAGATATCTGTTTTGGCAGTTTTTCAATGCTCGCCGTCTGTAATCCACTATCTTGGGCTGCACTTATCAATCTTTCATCCTTTGATTTCAGTTCACCATTCATGTGTCCAGCCTTGATCGACAAAGGGTTCCTGGAGTATCACATTGCATTTTCCACTGTATTTGGGTATATGCCACTTGTTTTTCCTTGTTTGCTGATCTAATTATTTCAAGAGGTTTTTTTTCTCTTGTTTTGCATATTCTGTTTCTTCCTTCCCTATGTGTGTTTGTGCATTTTCACTCCTTCTTTTCACTGGAACGCTTGTCCAAATTTGATGATAGAAACTGATTCTGGACCTCTACTTTCATATTTCAGCACTTTTTGCATATTTGGATCTGATGATGCTTTTAGGTAGGCCTATGGTAGTAGCTCTGTATGTATAATTGATTTTTGTGAGGCCCAGTCCCCCCTCCAGCTCTAGAGATGTAGTCTCTGCATACACTAATTCTTGTAAATTACCTCATGGGCATTTTCTTGTTCGTACATCTAATTTTTCAAGATCTTTAAGTCCAGTCTACAGTCCCAAAGCTGCATGAGAGCATAGGAATTGCCAGCTGATAAATGGCTTGTATCTTATTCCATGATGTTAAAGTATTTTTCATTAATGATTTTAATCTCCTGTAATATTCTTTACTGATCGTTTCTCTCAATAATTTCTACTTGATTGTCTTTCCTTCCTCTATTTCTAGATATTTATATATGCTTTCCTGTTCAAGTTCCTTGATGTCACAGCCCTCAGTCAGGGAGATGTTTTCTGTTTTACTCATTTATCCTCTAAGGAAGGTTGCCTTAGCACATTTGTCAAGGCCAAAAGTCATCCTGATGTCAACCAATAAGCTTTTCACTACATGGAGCTGTCCTGCTAATTGTTGGTCAGTGGAACTGTAAAGATTCAGGTCTTCTACAAACAGAAGTATAAGGCTACCTCTGGGTTCTTACCTTCTTTAGGATTCAGGATAAATCTGTATTCCAAAGAGTTGATGAGAGTAGTCATTTGATTAAGCACCATGCAAAACAGAAGTGGTGATGGGGAAGTCTTGTGGTGTAGGAACTCCTGTGTTGGTTTTGCAACACTTTATATCCCGATACTAGTGTGGGACTTCCTGCACCATGCGACTCAAGCTCGCTGAAAGCTGTTTAGTTCAGCAGGAAAGACTGCTGCTGCTTTGGCAGTGGTAGAAAAAATCATGGGAACCAGGAGGACATTTTGAATCACCGTAGTAACTTGGCACCTGGAATTGATTGAACTGTGGTTTAAAGCAGTCAGAATAAAACAAGTCATCTCTCTCAACCAACTTACAGATTTCAGCATTTCTACGTTCATCCTTTTGTGTTCTCCATAAGATCTGGGTGGTTAGGCAGCTTCTAAGTCACATACAAATTCTAAACTGCTCAGATTATTGTAATTCTCTATACAGTGATGTGAAGAATACCTCTTCAAAACAATTAGAGCTAATCCAAAATACTGCAGTAAAAATAATTTATGGAGCATGTAAATATGTACAAGTTACACCCCCTTCTTTTTGGTCAACATTGGCCTTCAGTTACATATAGGCTTCAATTTAAGGTTTTGTTTCTAACTTATCAGGCCTTTCCCCAGACTTATGCCTCAGTAAGGCATTGTGTTGAGTCCTGATTTGGGTAGCTTCCTGGTTGGCAGCCCTACATTTTTGTTCTCAAAATTTTTGGTCCATTATTCCCTGCTTTAGTGGCTAATGCCATTTTTTGTGCTTTGTTTTGCTTACCTTACTGTGTGATTCTTCATATGTATAATGTTTCAGTGTTGTTTTTTTCTGAGCAATTAATGTTCATTTTTTACTGATATTAGTTTTTTTTCAGTTATGTATTTTTTCTGTACAATCGTTTTGCTCATTTTTGCTTATGCTGTTTTATTTCTGTTCACTGCTTTCTTATTTGCACTTTTATCCTGCCAATCATTTAAGTTCTATGCAGGTAGCAAACATAAAAATATACAAATCACATAAAACAGCATTCACAATATATTTATTTAACATATTTTTTTCCTTATCATCCCTCCAATTTAGTCCTCCACCTCAGGGTTGTGAACCTCCTCCTGCAGCTTGGAGACTGGGCATGTCAAACTCGTGACATCACTGGAATGTAGTCTGCTGGTCTCTCCCATCAGCCCCAGTGTGTCCATGCTGCAGAGGACATAGTGAGCCTGAGTGGAGGGCTCACCTTAGGAACGAATAAGGAGCAGTTAGTGTAGCTTAGTTTTAATTGGGGTGTTTTTTATCCTTTTTTTGTCCCTTTTGCCCATGGTTTGTTTTAATTTGGTACTGCCCGTTTATTAAATAAAAAAAAAAAGGATTTTCTCACTGCCGGATCCTGTCTGCCTTGCTGCCCTTAGCTGCTTCTCAGGGCACTTCTGCACACAGCTCTCTCCTCCTGGACCATACGGAGGGCAGCGTAGTTTTCTACCTGCAGCGATCGTGTGGCGCCCTGGTCAGCCGCGATCCTGCAGGAGTGAGAGATTCAGCGGCGGTAAGCTCGTCTGGCGGCTGCACGCTCGTTTCGGAGCTGAGCGGGGCCGCACGGACTTCAACGCCGTGGGAGTGGCAGCAAGTGAGGAAACGCAGGCAAGTGCCAGAACAGGTACGGTGCTTTGGGGCAGGCAGAGAATGGGGCCAGTAGGTGGAGGAGGCCCTGCTAAGGGTTCCCCTTGATCGCGAGGGGTTTTGGCGCCATTTGTTTTCTGCAGCGGCGGCCATTTTGACTGCGTGGTCTCCGTGTGACAAGTGCTTTTGTTTTTGCTTTGTATTTGTTTTTGTCTGCTTAGTGGGAAACTGACTGCAGACTATCTTTATTTCAGGGGGATATTCTTTCTCTGAACATCAGCGGTTTAGCATCAGTAAAGAAGGGGTAATTCTGTCTCATTGGGGAAAAAAAAAAGAGGAAAGCGTATCTGATTAGTTTGGCCTTTGGTTGTGGCCGGTCCAGGGTGGTTGGGGTGTCATGCGTAATGCATCCCGTCCCCTTTGTATAGTTTGTGGCACCCGCAGGGGTACCCTTGCGGATTCGGGGATCTGCCAGGGCTGCACTACAGTTTCAACCAGCGTGGAGCAGCAGATGGAAGTTAAACTGGATCAGCAATCCCGGGGGGGTTTAGGGGGGAGCTGAAGGAGAGGGCCTGCCTCACCCTTCCCCGGGGAACGGCCATGAAGTTTCCGTCACTCCGTCAGGAGCGGGTCCATCAGTGAGTCCAAGGACGCAACTGGGGGACTTCTGTCCAGATTTTGTTTTAATTATGCATCAGGCGTTCTGTTTGAGGCGGCAAGGGAAATTGCCTGAACCGTTACCTTTGCCTGCTGCGATGCTGCAGTCCGGAATATCGTGAGTGTTTTTCTTCAGATGTCAAGTGGCAAGAGGCAGAGGATATGGACACAGAACTCAAGGCAGGGCTGGAGGATTTAGAAGAAGGAGAAATTCCAGAGCCTGAAGATCAGGCAAAGATCATTAGAGTGTTCCGGAAGGACGAGCTGACGGCACTTATCACAGAATCACTCCAGCCGCTTCATCTGGCTACGGATCAGCCAACTGAAGAGGAGAGCGGGGAGGACCCCATTATTCAGGCGGTGAGGCAGATAGAAGTGGTGTTTCCTGTCCACCATGTAGTAGACCGGATGATTCAGGAGGAGTGGGATCAGCTGGAAGCAGGGCTCAGAGGAGCTAGGACTATGAACAGACTTTATCCACTGGCAGATAAGGAAAGGTTCAAGTTGCCGCGAGTTGATGCAGCAGTCCCAGTGGACTGGTCAGCCGCGATCCTGCGGGAGTGAGAGATTCAGCGGCGGTAAGCTCGTCCGGCGGCTGCACGCTCGCTTCGGAGCTGAGCGGGGCCGCGCAGTGGAAGGTAGTGCGGCATCGAAGGATGCACAGGACAGGAAGGTGGATGGTCTATTAAAACAATCTTTTGAGGCGGATGCTTTGTCCTTACAGGCTTCCATCTGTGGGGCATGGGTGGCCAGAGCATGTCTTCGATGGTCGCAGCGTTTGTGACAGTCAGCGAATTTAGAGCAGGAAAGTATAAGAGAACTGGACCGCATGGAGTCTGGGTCGGCGTATTTGGCAGATGTGCATTACGACTTGATCAGAGCGCTAGCCAATAGCATGGCCTCCCTGGTTGCCACTCGCAGGTCCTTATGGTTGAGGAATTGGGCGGCAGATGGCTCTTCTAAATCGCGCCTTAGTAAGCTTCCCTTTAAAGGGAAGCTGTTGTTTGGAGAGGATTTTGACAAGTTGGTTAAGGATTTTGGGGAGTCTAAAGGCAGACGGCTCCTGTAGGACAGGCCCAAGCAAGGAAAGTCCACCCCAGCATTTCGGGGTCAGTTTCGGGACTTCAGGAGATTCCGCACGTCTCACTTGGGGGGTTCTCAGAGAGGAAGGTTTGCACCCTGGGCTTTCGAGGGTTTCGTGGGGCAAGTAGAGGTTTCGCAGCAGCGGCCTCTACAGCTTCTCAAAAACCGCAATGAAATGAGGCGAAGTCCAGCAGGAAGTCAACCGATAGGCAGGCGACTTCGGGAGTTTCTTCTTGCTTGGGCCCAAATAACAACCGATCAATGGGCATTGGAAATAATTTGCGACTGTTATGCGCTGGAATTGGCAAGGCCCATTCAGAAGTTGGTGGTAATGTCCCCCTGCAGGGGACCTCGGAAAACCCTGGCGGTCCGCAATACCCTAAATCGACTATTACAAATTGGAGCGGTTGCGCCGGTCCCGATAGAAGATTACAGTACGGGTCGATACTCCATTTATTTCGTAGTACCAAAGAAGGACGGGTCCCTGCAGCCCATTTTGGACTTGAAAGGAGTGAATCGGTACCGCATTTCAGAATGGAGATGTTGAGGTCGGTTATTGTGGCGGTGCGCCAAGGGGAATACTTGACCTCTCTCGATCTTACCGAGGCTTATCTGCATATTCCGATCAGGGTCTCTCATCAAAGGTTTCTCTGTTTCGCGGTGCCATGGGGGCATTATCGGTTTCAAGCTTTGCCGTTCGGCCTAGCGATGGCACTGTGGACTTTCACCAAAATCATGGTGGTGGTGGTGGCAGCATTGCGCAAGGAGGGGTTCTCGTTCATTCTTATCTCGACGATTGGTTGATTTGAGCAAAATTCGAGGCCGAGAGCGTGCAGGTGACAAACAAAGTAGTGACGTTTTTGCAGAGTTTAGGTTGGATGGTCAATTCGGTGAAAAGTCATTTGGTGCCGTCTCAGGATCTCGCGTATTTGGGGGTTCGCTTCGACACTCGGAGCGGAGCGGTGTTCCTACTGCCTCGGAGAATCAAGGTGTTACGTCAATTGATCCACAGATTCATAGCAACGCCGGCACCAACGGCATGGAATTACCTGCATGTGTTGGGAACGATGGCAACAACCCTGGAAGCGGTGCCATGGGCCAGATTTCATATGCGCCCCTTACAGAGGGCTCTACTTCGCCGGTGGTCGCATCAGGCTGACTCGTTAAACAAGCGTCTTCCTTGCCCGGTCAAGGCCCGGCAGTCATTGCAGTGGTGGCTTCTTCCAGGATCCGTGTGCTCGCGGTAGGCAGAGGAGGAGTTTGCAGCCCCACCCTCCCTGGGCTTCATAAAATCGCTGACCCACCGCTGTAGTACCTGGAGTGCTGGTGAGGAAACCGGGGCCTGTGTGCTCGCGGTAGGAGGAGGAGTTTGCAGCCCCCCCCCCTTCCTGGGCTTCATAAAATCGCTGACCCACCGCGGAATGGAGTATCGAGGAGTGGAGAGGAGATCTAATCCATGGGTAAACGGAGGAAGAAGGTGTTTGCTGCTGCCGGTGCCAAGGCTATTACGATCGTGGGCCCGATGGATCAGCACCTACAGAGGCCGTCTGTGGAGCAGGACGTTTCCCTGGGTTCTGTGAGTACTGTTTCTGATCCTTCCTTGAATGCGCAAGGGCTTGCCCTACCCGGACAGGAGGGTATTAACGTTGGTGTGCTGTCCCCTAGTGTTGGGAAACTTGGGGACGTGCCCCCTGTGGCTGAGTTAGAACTTCCATCATTATTGTTAGATGTGGAAAATCATAAAACGTCCTCCCTTCCGTCTGTGCTGGACTTTCCTGCTTCTACTTCAACGGTTATTTCCCCAGTGGAAGTTTCTCTCTGGGATGTGTGGGAAGTGCTTGCGTGCATTGAAGTTTCTCTGGGCGCATCACTCTCCCGCGTTTCACAGTTTTCTAAGCAAGTGGTGCAGAAGATGTCTGCTCAGGATGAATCTATTACTAAATGTAAGACATCTTTAAATAAATTAGAGGGTCAGGGCACTGTAGTTCAAGCTGCTGTTCTTCAATACGTGATAATCTTAATATGCATCATCATCAAATAGAATTACTGGAAAATGCTGTTCGATCAAAAAATTTACGTTTTCTGAATTTTCCTTGTACCCATTATCTCTCTCCAGTTTTATTATTGCAAAAGTATTTCAAAGAGGTTCTATTGATTGAAGATGTTAACGCAATTAAATTTTCCTCAGTTTATTATGTTCCTGTTTTACCACCTACGGAGGCCTCGTCTCCTATCATCAAGGACGGAGGTCTTCCTCTATCACAGTCTTTGGATGTTTCTGCTTTTCTGGAGTCATCTACAGATGAGATTACTAAGCGAGCCACCCTTATAGTCTATTTTTTGTCAGTGATAGATAAAAATTGGTTATGCAGTTGTATTTTTCAAAAAAAGATCAGGCTTTTTGTGGTAGCCCAATTCAGCTTTTTCCTGATGTCTGTAGGCTTACCCAGAAATGCAGAAAAATTTTCCTTTCGTTGAAGTCTCGGTCCTTGGCAATAGGTGCCTCTTTTCTATTAAAATATCCCTGTAAATGTATCTTGATCTATGAAAGGACCAAATATGTATTTATGGATCCAGATCAGTTGGAAGTATTCTTGCTTAGTAAAGAAACCGGTTAATGCTTTTGTCTTCCTTTCCTAGTTGGCATGTAGAAGATCCTTCCGAGGCTATGGAACTGGCTGAAGCAGAAGAGTTTGCTTCAGAAACTGACAGGCAGGCAGAGCACATGGCCCAGGGTTGCCAAGGGAAATATAAACAGAGTGAGTCACGAGGGGAGCAAACACGCCCAAGCTGCAACTATCCCCGAGCTCAGGGATTAAGGAGAAACACCTGGTTGGGGGAGGGGCACAGCTAAGCCCTCAGAAACAGGGATATAAAAAGTACTCACTAGAATTGAGCCATAGAGGTGGGAGAGAAACGAAGGAAGAAGCAAGAAAGGCAAGAGAGACGAGGACAGGAACAAGCACCTGGGAGAAAGCAGCTGAGAGAGAAACGGGAGACTCAGCTCAGGAAGCCAGAGCAACAAAGATTCACAGAGCCCGTGCCCAAAAGCCAGGTGGAAGCAGCCCACGAAGGGAGCCCTATCGTTAAGGCAGCTGGAGGGAGAGACTGCCTGGGAGGCTGGTTTGGGAGCACTCAGAAACTCCAGAGAGAGAGAGATGCTGGCCAGAGGATATTTGTATGTCTGAGGAAAAGGAGAAGCTAAAAGGCAGGAAAAAACAGCCAGTGTTTGGAATCCTTTCTGACCCACCCGTGCTAAGAAGTCCTTCCTTGAAAAAGCCAAAAGGTAGGCTGTATAAACCGTATAGAGAGGAAACTAGGTTTAAAAGTTTTCCTTGTGATTGCCAAGATTTGCTGGACTCTCCATATGCTAAATCCCATATATACGGTAATGCTCAACCTTGCTCTTTAGAGTGCTGTGAAGAGAGGCCTCGGGGAAATAGAGAGGGACTGTATTTTAAAACACTGTATACCTGTGCACAAACTTACCCAGCTGAGAGTGATTATGAGGAAATGCAGACAGGGTCTATTACCGAAGAGATATCAGATGAGCAAATGGACTGCACGCTATCACTAGCTGATCACGTCGTATCACTTTGCTGAGCTGGCTGTTAACAAGGCTGGTTGAACAGCAGAGAAGAAGCAAAGTGTTGCCTTTGTATGAAAAAGGGACTGTTACTTTTAAGTTTGTACTGAGCACTGTGTATTTTGAAGCTGAAAGCCAAAGAAGCTGTTTTGTATTATAAGTTCATGAGATGTTTTCTTTATGCCAGAAGTATGGCCATTTTGTCCTAAGTTTCACTTGCAATTAATCCGCCCGGAAGGGGAAATAAAACCTTGTCATTGTTTTGCCTGAAACCACTCGACTACAATTATTCCTGGCTTAGTGAGTAAGAGGAAATACAACTCCCAGAAGGCAGTGCATGACCAAATGTATGGCCCTGCTTCCTTACTTAGGATATCCCAGGCTGACCTACCCCACATGCCCTTGCTCTGGGGAGGCTACTGGTGACAAGTTGGCGTAGTTCTTCGGATTTTTGCCTGAAAATAAGGACATTATCAGAAGAAACAGCAGGAGACACCAGTGTCCATAAGGGAAAAGAAACTGCTATCCTGTGAGTGGAAGGATGGTCAGAAATTCGCTGGCAAATCGGCCAGGAGGACCAGGACCTTTCTCAACGCCTGAGTCTACACAGTGCCAAGGTAAAGGTAGCTGGGCACGAGTGTAGGTGGATGCAGAGAGTGAGAAAGGGGATCTACTGTCCTGCAGTTAAGACAGGGTTAAAAAAAAAAAAAAGAAAGCTGTAGTGTGCCGCACTTGGTGGGCCCTTTTTCCTTTTCTGTCTCTGTAGGAATAACAGCTACCGGGATGGATCCACAGGACGTGATGCACTGGATGTCTGCCCAGTGGGAGAAGCAGATGGAGCTGGCGCGTCATATGCAGGAGCAGAGTGCCGCGGCAATGCAGGCCCAGCAGAGGCCACTCATTGAACTGCTGGAGGCTTTGCTGAAGAAGCCAAAGGACACTGAAGGAGCTATTCCCTCGTTGGTGAAGGGGGTAGGACTACAAGACTGTAGCGCTCTAGCGCTTGGACAGTTAACCGCTCATGATAATCTTGATGATTTTATAGAGGCCTTTGAGCGAATTGCAGAGGCAGTCAAATGGCCTGTAGAACAGTGGGCAGTGAGGTTTGCCATGTCCCTCACAGGAGAGGCTCTGGCCGCTTATAAGACCCTGCCTGCTGCTCTAGCATCAGATTATACTGAAGTAAAGAAAGCTGTGAAAGACAGGCTAGGCTTAACGCCATTGTTTTAAAAACGTATGTTTAGGGAGGCTAGGCTGAAGCCTAAGGAAACTCCAACAGCTTTGTTTCAAAGGCTGAAGGGATTGGCATGGAAATGGCTTGCTCTAGAGAGGAAGACTCTTGAGTCAGTGATTGATAGCATCATCCTGGAGCAATTCATGCAAGCCGTACCACCAGAAGTTAAAACTTTCTTGATGCTCCAAAGTTGCCAGACCACTGAGGAAGCAGCCAACCTCACCGAACGCTACTTTGAGGCCGAGTTGGCTGGTACCTCAAGAGGGGGCGTTCTGAAGGTGGCTGGCGCCGCTAACTTTGGGAGATCAGAAAGGAACCTAAAGGTTAAAATACCCAGTGAAAATGCTGTTGTACCCCTATTCAAAGGGAAATGTTATAATTGTGGCAAGGTAGGGCATTTTCATAGAGATTGTATGGAGCGAACAGTCCTTGTGTCTGGGAGAGAAAAACATATACAAGAGGGGTTCCTTTTGAAAGTTCAAGTAGAGGGCATTGAAGCTCTGGCACTGCTTGACTCGGGTGCTGACCAGAGCATGGTCTCGCGCAAGCTCTGGCAGGCCATTGAAGCCCGCCTGCGATCAGCACCGAGTCAAGCAGAAGGGCAAGTAAAAATATGATGTGCGCATGGGGCATCTTCGTATTACCCCCTATACAGGTTGTCTGTGAAAGGGCTGGGAACTGAAAAGGAGGTGCGGGTAGCCATAGTCCCACGGCTCCCGCATGATATCATCCTAGGGAGAGATTGGCCTCCATTCCGTAAAGGGATGGTGAAGGGCCTGAATGAGAAAACAGGCCTAGTATCCACCTGGTCCCAGGCCGGAACCTCAGGGGTAAGGGAGGTGTCAACAGAAGGGACAGAGGAACAACAGGCCGACCCTGCTTTGAAGCGAGCATTTGAATATGCCCAAGAGGAGAGAAGTACCCTTCCCAGATTCTTCTTAGATAGGGAGGTGGTATATAGAGAAAGTAATGACCCACGTACAGGGGCAGTGAGAAAGCAATTGGTGGTGCCAACAACGTTTAAAGCCGTAGTTCTGCGGTTGGCCCACGATCACCCAGTAGGCAGCCACAAAGGAATTCAAGGGACATTAGACCAAATCCTGGCCCGTTTTTACTGGCCCGGGGTCTTTAAAGAGACGACGCGATACTGCGAGTCCTGTCCCACGTGTCAGTGGGTTACCGCCACGAAGCCCAAGGCCATGCCTATGATACCCACGCCCACCATATCGATGCCGATTCGCCGAATGGCGATGGACATTGTGGGACCCCTGGTTAGGACACCGAGGGGCTTCCAATATATTTTAGTGGTAGTAGACCAGGCTACTCGATTCCCCTGGGCAATTCCCTTACGCAGTACCTCGGCTAGAACGATAGCCCTGGAACTGATCAAATTGTTCTGTGAGATTGGATTTCCCCAGGAAGTACTCACAGACCAGGGGAGCAATTTTATGTCAAAGCACCTAGCTATGGTGTGGGATGTCTTTGGGGTACATCACATAAGGATCGCTGCTTATCATCCTCAGTCCAACGGACTGGTAGAGAGGATGAACCAGTCTATTAAGCAGATGTTAAGATGTGGCCTAAATGGGGAGATGTCTGAGTGGGACACTCTACTCCCATTTGTGTTATATGCGTGTCGGGAGCGCATACAAGCATCCTTGGGGGCATCACCCTATGAACTATTATTTTGCCGAGCCCCGAGAGGGATTTTAGATATATTGCGCGAGCAATGGGTGGAGCCAGAAATAGAGGAAGTTGGGGTACCTCAGTTTCTTAGGGATCTGAGGAATCGCCTGAAAAGGACGTCCCAAGCGTCTGTAGAGAATTTGCAGGCCAGTCAGCAGCGTCAAAAACGCTATTATGACCGAAGAACGAGACCTCGACAATTGGCTATAGGGGATAAGGTAATAATCCTGGTGGCCGACCCGGGACCCAAATTTGAATCCCGGTGGAAAGGACCATGTACGGTGGTAGAGAGGGTAGGTCCCGTTTCGTATGCGGTGGAAAATGATAGGGGACGCCGCCAAGTATACCACCTAAATGTCTTGAAACCTTGGAAGGAGAGGTCAGCGACAGCCAGGTAGTCAGTGTGGAGAAACGCATGAGCAGCCAGTTAAAGATTACGAGTTGTCTGAATAAAAGGTCAGCAGCCCATAATATCTTAAGGGGGGGGGGGGATTTGTCATGTAGAAGATCCTTCCGAGGCTATGGAACTGGCTGAAGCAGAAGAGTTTGCTTCAGAAACTGACAGGCAGGCAGAGCACATGGCCCAGGGTTGCCAAGGGAAACATAAACAGAGTGAGTCATGAAGGGAGCAAACACGCCCAAGCTGCAACGTATCCCCAAGCTCAGGGATTAAGGAGAAACACCTGGTTGGGGGAGGGGCGCAGCTAAGCCCTCAGAAGCAGGGATATAAAAAGTACTCACTAGAATTGAGCCATAGAGGTGGGAGAGAGACGAAGGAAGAAGCAAGAAAGGCAAGAGAGATGAGGACAGGAACAAGCACCTGGGAGAAAGCAGCTGAGAGAGAAACGGGAGACTCAGCTCAGGAAGCCAGAGCAACAAAGATTCACAGAGCCCGTGTCCAAAAGCCAGGTGGGAGCAGCCCATGACGGGAGCCCTATCGTGAAGGCAGCTGGAGGGAGAGATTGCCTGGGAGGCTGGTTTGGGAGCACTCAGAAACTCCAGAGAGAGAGAGGTGCTGGCCAGAGGATATTTGTATGTCTGAGGAAAAGGAGAAGCTAAAAGGCAGGAAAAAACAGCCAGTGTTTGGAATCCTTTCTGACCCACCCGTGCTAAGAAGTCCTTCCTTGAAAAAGCCAAAAGGTAGGCTGTATAAACTGTATAGAGAGGAAACTAGGTTTAAAAGTTTTCCTTGTGATTGCCAAGATTTGCTGGACTCTCCATATGCTAAATCCCATATATACGGTAATACTAGCTGCACTTAGCGGCTTTGTATATAGTTGCCTTCTGTACATAGTTTATTATGTTCTCTGTTTAAGAAACCTGTTTAATGTATTGCCCTGTTCATTGTAAGCACTGATCAATTTTGTGAAGTGTAATTTCTGTTCACTGTAAACTGCGCTGATGTCGAATAGCGCGGTATAAAAGAAACTTTAAATAAATAAATAAATACTCAACCCTGCTCTTTAGAGTGCTGTGAAGAGAGGCCTCGGGGAAATAGAGAGGGACTGTATTTTAAAACACCGTATACCTGTGCACAAACTTACCCAGCTGAGAGTGATTATGAGGAAATGCAGACAGGGTCTGTTACCGAAGAGATATCAGATAAGCAAATGGACTGCACGCTATCACTAGCTGATCACGTCGTATCACTTTGCTGAGCTGGCTGTTAACAAGGCTGGTTGAACAGCAGAGAAGAAGCAAAGTGTTGCCTTTGTATGAAAAAGGGACTGTTACTTTTAAGTTTGTACTGAGCACTGTGTATTTTGAAGCTGAAAGCCAAAGAAGCTGTTTTGGATTATAAATTCATGAGATGTTTTCTTTATGCCAGAAGTATGGCCATTTTTTCCTAAGTTTCACTTGCAATTAATCCGCCTGGAAGGGGAAATAAAACCTTGTCATTGTTTTGCCTGAAACCACTCGACTACAATTATTCCTGGCTTAGTGAGTAAGAGGAAATACAACTCCCAGAAGGCAGTGCATGACCAAATGTACGGCCCTGCTTCCTAAGTTAGGATATCCCAGGCTGACCTACCCCACATGCCCTTGCTCTGGGGAGGCTACTGGTGACATAGTATAATAGGGCGTTTACAGTATAATTACACGGGCTCCGTTTATATTGTTGTATTTTCCTGTTTTGATTACTTTAGAGAATTTTGTTGATATTGTGACCTACTAGTCCTCCCTTTGATGTGGACTTGATTGTAGTTCTTGCTTTATTATTTAATAAAGTTATTTTGAAAATTAAAAAAAAAAAGAAATCTGCAGAGAGGTAATATTACTTTTCTTTCTAATCATGGTACTTCCTTCTGTACATACAAGGATTCTCTTAGTTTTCTCACACTAAATATTTACCATGATGTTGACAGAGAAGGCCCCATGTTTTTCTTGTTTGGTGACTGCCACTTCATCCCTAAAAAGATATTTTTACCTTTTGGATTTTTGCATCCCAAATTCATGATATAACTTCTTATTTTGGATTAAAGCATAGATGCCATGTCTCATTTTCCAAATTAAGCTAAGTCATCTTTCATCTTATTTCCCCTGTGTTTTACACATATATCCTCTACATTTACACATATTCAAGGAAATAGCTTTCTCAGAGGATATGACCTAGCGCCCCTTAACTATTATGCTCTTGACTCCTGTTAATATGGAGAAACAAAGGACGCATGCCTTGTCTGTTCTGTCATCATAAGCAGAGCAGGTTCAAAACTCATGGGGCAACACCTCTGAGATCAGAGCTAGGCATTGCCAATATAGACAGTCGTAGAGCAGGGTCTCTTCTGCTGCTCAGTTAGGTTGACTTATAGAGGCATGTCAAAAACTTATGACATCAATGGATATAGCCTGCTGGTCTCTCCCATCAGCCCCCAGTGTCCAGTCTCCATGCAGCAGGAGGACGCAGTGAGCCTAGCTTCTGGGCTCACTTGGGGGAACAGATAAGGAGCATTTAGTGTGACAAATTCTATTCTGATTTTAATTTTGATTTTTACCTTTAATTTACTTTTAATTTTACTTTTAATTCAGTTACCTTTGGTTAATTGGCAATCTGGGATTAGTTCCCTTTAGTTGTTAGGAGCAAATTTCCTTATATTTACAGTAATTTTAAATTTGAGCCTGGCTCTTTAAATTAGTAGCAGCTCTCGCCTTCCCTCCTTGTCAGTTATGTTCACTTACTGCAGGCATTTGCCGGTGCGGATCTCTCTCCCTTGACGGTATGGGAGAGAGCTCCGGGACCCGTACAGCTGTGTGAGACGGAGCCTCTCCATTGTTGCGGGATTTTACTTTTACTCTGTGGAACCGGCTGAGTGGTCCTCGCCGCAGCTGCCGGGCGCAGCAGCGCGGCTTGAGGATCGGATGAATTCAAGGTGGTAGAAGCAGGCTGTGTGGCTTTCGGCCCTGCAGGTAAGGCCTTCGGGCTCTGTCGATCTGCTGAGGCCTCCTTTTTGCAGCGGCTGTTGTTCTTGGTGCCAAAATTTGTTGGCAAAGGGGCGGCCATTTTCTCTCTAGGTATTTGGACCGCGTGACGGGAGTTGCAGCGAGCTGCCGGTGTGAGGAAGACGATTGGCAGAATAGCTAGATTTTTAGGTCTAGTGTTTTTTTCTTTTGTTTGTAGGTTTTTTGAGGCTTGGGGGGTTCCTCAGCCTTAAGGGGGCTGTTGTCAGTCCTCTTTAAGTTTATTCTTAGTTTTATAGGACAGCAGTTTTGGCATTGATCTCTGATGCCACATGTTCTCTCCCTCCTAATCATGTCTCTGAGGAGCATCTGTTAAGTCCCGGGATATTAGGCAAATTGCCAGCTTTTAGGTTCTTCAAGAGCAGAGCCCTAACTTGTAGGTGGAAGGAGGGACAGGCTGAAAGTGTGCTTTTGTGTATTCTATAGTGAAAGTTGCCCAAATGCCTGTGGTTTCACAGGGACAGGTTTAGCAAACCTTAGGATATAAAAAAATATATTATAATAATGACAGTTAAACTGTCAACCAAGAAGTGCCTGTGCTACGGTCTATGGCCACCAGAGGGAAGCTGGTACATTCAATAGTGCCTTTCTGTGACCGTGTGTACGCAGCCATCATCAGTCAGATTGATCTCTGCAAGTCAGGGAAGAAATAACCACAGGGCCACCTCATGGGCACTCAGGGGTTAGTGACTAAACAAGCAACTGTAATGTTCTGCAAATCAAGATTATATGACCAAGATTTAAAGCTCTTAACTTCTGTATCGTTTGTCGGGCTCTGGTGCCCTAAAGGCCACCGGTTGGCAGCGCTGCTCATGAATCACATATAGTATTCAGTGCCCCCATCCCTGTGGGGGTGTGGTAAAATACAAAATCGTATTCCTCATCAGGTTCACACAGGCAGCAACTTCTAAGACCTCCACTTACAAGGTTGTCGGTGTATCCCACTGCTATTTCTCTGTCTGCAGGAAGGCGGGGGGGGGGGGATGCCTGTGTGTTTCATAGCTCCACTTAGCATGCCCTTCCCAGGAAATTCTCATCTATTTCTAGAGCCTGTGCTGTCAGAGCAGAGCTTTAAGCACTTATCAGGGGCACTGACCCGTCTGTGCCATCTTGTTAAAGGGCCCGTGCTGAGGGTGAAGAGAAGGACGTCTAGGTAGCACAGTCTGGGGCTTAGCGCTCCAGGGCACTGGAAGGTTTCATAGAGGAAGTCAATACTCTGTGTATGCTCCATGCATTCAGCCTATGTTCAAGCGTGCTCATTGCACTGTGTTTGGGTGACAGGTGCTGGGTCACCCATATATGTAGATGTGCATTTTGTATGTGCTCACAATTGCTTAGGCATGATTTTTGGGTGCACGCTTTGCAGAGTGAGACTGCATTTCTTTGCTCAGACTGTATTATCAGACTAAGGTAATTTCTCCAGTAATGGGGGGATGTCGATTGTAATAAAGTGTGTGAGGTCCTCATGGTGTTACATGGGGTTGGAGATGCAGTCGTGGGATCTACTGTGGAGTGAGCCGTCTGGAGGAGCTACAGTGTCACAGTCACCAGTTTCCCTTTCTCTTTGGGCTTTGCTCCCAGATCCTATCCCCTCTTTCTCTCTGATGTCCAGAACGCAAGGTCCCCGGCCCACTGGATAATCTATTCTCAGCCTTTTCTCAATGCTGGCAGAAGGATTGGGAGAGCAAGAAAGGAAGACCAGGAACCAGCACCAGCTCTGATGTCTCTCCACTGCCAGTGTTTGCTACGGTCACATATTCCCAGTCAGTTATTTATTTGAGTATACTGATTGCCTACAGGTCAGGATGGCATACAGTCGATTATGGTATTTCTATTTCCCTTGTCCCTGAAGGGCTCACAGTTTATGTTTTGGTACCTGAGGCAGAGGGTTAAGTTGCTTAACGAAGGCCAGAAGTACCATCTGTGGGACCAGAAACCCCAGTTTTTTTGGCCCGAGGTTGGTGGTCTCGATTGGAATTCAAACCCTTGGTCCTCTGGCAACTTGCCTCAACCACTAGGCTGCACTGCTCCGTGTGAGCTAGCCACAGGGCCATAGGGCCAGGGCCTGTTACTTCCAAGGCAGAGACCTTGGGGAGGTTCCGTTCATAAGGATACGAGAAATGCCATACTGGGTCAGACCAAGCTCTTTCAGGTCCAGTATCCTGTTTCCTAGGGTAGCCAATCCTGGTCTTAAGGACCTGGCTGGTTTCCAAAAAGACGAATAGGCTACTCAATGCTTGTATTGGGGCAAGTGGTGGATTCATGTATGCTCATATTTTAAGGGTTACGTTGCATGTACAACAGATGTGACGCTCTGTTGGGTTGTGTGCCTTGTAGAACATCTTGAATTGGTGAAAGTTGTTATAAAAAAAATTATAATTTTCCAGCTTCTCTCTAATAAAAGGTTATGGACCTTTCCTCTTGGAGCTTGGTCAAAAACTTTGTTAAACTCCGCTACATTTGGAGATCGTTTCGCGCAAGGCTCTTGGAGTACACAGGAGACCCAGTGGTCAATCAACTGACTGGAAATGCGAGCGATATGTCGGGTGTTGCAGGCGTTCGAAGCTACGGTGACAGGTCGAGCGGTGCGAGTACTGTCCAACAACTCCGTGGCAGTGGCCTACATCAATCGGCAGGGCAGAACCGGAAGTGTGGCCATAGAAGCCGCGGCAGAGGGTCTGTGTGTGTGGATAGAACTTTGGCTGCCAGCGTTTTCGGTGGCGTATGTTGCGGGTAAGGACACTGTGATGGCGGATTTCTTCAGCTGGGTCTGAGTAGATGCCAGAGAATGGGAGTGGCATCCGGAGGTGTTCGCACAGATCGGTCGCATATGGGGACAGACAGTAATGGACCTCATGGCGGCGTTTCACTCTGCGTAAAAGGGTCGCTTCTTCAGCAGATGACGCGAAAGGAGGTCGGAAGGCATCGGCGCACTGTTTCAACGGCGGCCGTCCTCCGGTCTTCTCTATGTATTTCCACAGGGGGCACTCATAGGTCGAGTGGTTCTGCGTATCAAAGTGTTTCGGGGAAACGTGTGGTTGGGGGCCTCGGGCTGGCCAAGGCACCTGTGGTATGCCTGCCTCATACGGTTGCTCGACAGGAATCCATGGAGGTTTCCGACATTGGAGATTCTGTTGCTATGGAGTTCCCTTTGAATGCCTCAGGTGCATCGTTTTTTGCGTACGGGGTGGCCATTGAAAGGGCAAGCTTAAGGAAAAAGAGTTGCTCGACAGCAGTCTTTGCCACCTTGCCGCAAAAAAATAAATAAATAAGTAAAAAAATAAAAAAAAAGTTAAAAACGCACCTCTTTAACGAGGTATACGATCCGACTTAAACAACACCTAAGAGCCGAAATAAACATGCCTAAATTATTAGCATAAGTCACTTATTTATAGAACCAACCTAAGCGTAGTCATAAGGCTCTTCGCATTTAAAATTTGTATATATGTTTACGCATATATTCTACATATGTTATTTCTAATGTTAATATGTTACTATGTAACATAATATAATCATATCTTATTTCTATTGCATATATGTTACTAAGTAATACAATCATATGGTAAACCCTAATGTTCTTCACCCAAAAATCAATTGTAATTTGTAACTCATACAGTTATAATCCATAATTATATTGTTGTTCAAGTTATTTGTAACCCATAGTTATTTTGATTTGCAAGTTATAGTTATGTTGATGTGCAAGTTATCCGCTTCTGATCACTGGAAGTAGCGGTATATAAATGAAAAATAAATAAATAAATAAATAAAAAGTCTAAGTCCCTTGCATATGTGCGTATATGGCGCATCTTTGAGGACGGGTGCTTGCGGAGGCACACTCGCGCAACAACAGTGTCAGTTCCCTTGGTATTAAGTTTTCTGCAGGACGGGTTTGGTAAAAGGCAGGTCCTGGAGAGTTCAGTTAGCAGCTCTGTCTTGCAATAGGGGCAAAGGACAGGGAGTGGCTCTCATGTACAGATCGATGTGGTATGCTTTCTCAGGCGGTTACCAGACTGTAACCCTGTCATAGGATATTAATTCCACCGGGGAAGCTCAAGTTGGTTTTAGGAGCGTTAGCTAGCGTGCCATTGGGGCCCTTGCAACAGGCATAGGTTAAGGGTTTTGCCTTGAAGACGGTATGTTTGATGGTCATCTGTTCGGCGAGGCGATTTTCGGAGTTGCAGGCGTTGACCTGTCAGGAATCGGTTTTTGTCTGTCTCCAGACAGAAGGTGGCCTTGCGGCTGGTTCCGTCGTTGTTGCCAAAGGTGGTTTCTACGTTCACCTAACTAAAATGGTCTCTCTTCCAGCGCTAGGTGCGGTGGAGGGGAGCATATTGAACCATAGCTTGCGCTGTTTGGATGTCAAGAGAGCGCTGCAGCAGTGTTTAAAGGTTTCAGAAACTTTCGCAAGGCAGATCGTCTCTCTTCGGGGTGTTCGGAGGGCCCCGCAAAGGGAAGCGGCGGCGAAGGAGTCCATTTCTGGATGCACTGGAGCGGCAAGTGCATCGGCTTATCTTCTACGGGACCGTATAGTCCCAGGGAGCTTACGAGCTCACTCTACCAGAGTGCAAGCGTCTTCTTGGACGGAGCACAGTTTGGTTCCGCCAGTGGACATCTGTTGGGAGGCCTCTTGGTTGTCTCTCCATACTTTCAGTAAGCACTACCGCCTAGATGTTCTGGTGGCTAAGGATGCCGTTTTCAGGGAGGCGGTGTTGAGATCTGGCTGGAAGGGTCCCTCCCAATGATTACTGCTCTGATACATCCCAGAGGTTGAGGACTAAATTGGAGGAACGATAAGGAAATAGGAATTACACTTACCTGGTAATTGTGGTTCCTTGAGTGACTCCAGTTTAGTCCTCATTCCCGCCCGGGTGGTTTTTCTGCTGGGAGACGTGCAAGGTTAAAAGTGGATATAGGCCTTCACTGGTGTTCAGTCGTTTTGATGCTTCCATTTGTTTTGCGCTATATTGTGTCACCCACCTATAGGTTCCCAGAGGCTAAAAGCATGGGAGCTACAGTGGGGCCTCTTCTTAAACAGCGGGGGATGGTACCAAGAAGGTGTTGAAATGTCCCCTGGGAACTGTAGTCCCACAAGCTAATATAATAATGTAGTTGTAGACGAATAGCAAGGCTTAAAGAGAGGACTTTTTATTTTCCCTTCCCGGGTGAATTTTCAGCACATTGGAACAAAAGACAAAAACCATACTTCTGGTATAAATAAAGGTAAACTACTGGAACAAAATAAATGCTTGTATCTTCAGCTTGGCAATAAACAAAAGGTAATTCAAACAGTCCTTTTTCTTAAACAAGCAAGTTTCTTCACTGCTGTTTTCCTTAAACAGATTTTCTGTAGACACTTCAGCACAATGAAGAAATCTCATCAGAAATTATTAACGTACAATCCATGCAAGACTCGGAAGATGTTTCCTCACAGAAATCACACAGCATTTCTTCACATCCTTCTTCGGAGCTAAACTCCCTAGGATTGTAACTTAGGCTATTTTTAAACAGTCCCTCTTCTCGGTTAAGAGAGCTCCCCTTCTCCTCTCTGCTAGAGTAAAATGGGAGGTTACCACACACAGTAGAGTTTCCTTCCTGAGAGCCACACACCCTTGGATAAGTGTAGGTAAAACTCTTACTTTCAGCTTCTCTTATACTAGAAGGAATAAGCCTACCTTCTGGCTTAGTTCTCACGGAGCTTTTGGGTACAGGGAACTTAACGGAGCTTTGCCAAGATGAAAGCCTCTCACTGCCTTTCTCTTTATGCTTTCGTTTGGGCACAAAAGTATCCTCAAGATAAAAACTCTTGCCCTCCTTGTACCTGTTACTAGGAAGATTCTTTCCCACAGCTTTTCTCAGCCTGGTTCCAGAAATACCTTCGTGGCAAAGTCCACTGGGCTTTTGTTCAGTTGTGCACTGCTCTCTGAAGCAAATCCCTGGTATTCTCTCCTGGGCTTCTTCCTCTAGAGCTTTGTGTAAGACTCCGTGTGAAGCTCTGGCCCCCTGTCCAGCTCTCTGATCAGCTCTCCGATCAGCTCTCCAATCGGCTCCCCAATCGGCTCTGACTCTAACCTCCGGTGAGTGAATTTTAACTGCGTCACTCTTGGTGTTTCCTTGAGCCCCGCCTCCTCCCAGCTGTCCCTCATTACCTAATGGGCTGTGAGGTAACCTACTGCTTGGGCGTGCTCTCACACCTGGTAATTCAGTTTGTGTACGTTGCCTTTAGCAACTCTGCTCCATGTGCTGCTCTAGCCTGTCATTATTAGAACTGTTCTCAGTTTTTCCTATTTCCATAGGCTCTGGCTGATCCACCTCATGACAATTGTTATATTATTATATTATGATATTGTTATATATTGCTCTGGATTGTTTAGGGCTAGGCATTCGACGGAAAGGAGAGCATGCAGGAAGCAGTCCCTTTCCTTCTGGAAGAGGAGTAGCAGGTAGATAGGTTTTCTGCGTGCCCTTGAATATAATGTTAAGTTTTAAAAAAAAAAGTACTGATTTTTTGCTCCTTTGAGTCTGCTTTGTGAATAGTTCACCAGGGGCTGATGGGAGAGACCAGCAGGCTATATCCAGTGATGTCATGAGTTTTTGACATGCCCAGTCTCCAAGCTGCAGGAGGAGGTTCACTACCCAGAGGTTGAGGACTAAACTGGAGTCACTCAAGGAACCACAATTACCAGGTGAGTATAATTCCTATTTAAATAAATATATACCTAATTGCATGTCCTGTCTTCCATTTTCCTTCCAGCTAATTTTTCCTGTCCTCATTTCATGAATGTTGTTTATCTGGCTTTCATTTTCTCTCCTACTTTCTACTGAAGCATTGAGGTCTCTCCATTCTTTTCCTCTTATTAATATGTAGGGTGAAGGGGAGGAATATGTAGAAGCTGATGAGGATAAGAACATAAGATATGCCATACTGGGTCAGACCAAGGTCCATCAAGCCCAGTATCCTGTTTCCAACAGTGGCCAATCTAGGTCATACGTACCTAGCAGTTTCCCCAAAGGACATAGGTTCCGCAATGCTTGTACTGGGTCAAGCATTGATATCCTGGGTCCCTTCTTAATAATGGTTTATGGTCCTTTCCTCCAGGAACTTGTCCAAACCTTTTTTAAACCCACCTACACTAACAGCCTTTACTACATCCTCCGGTAACAAATTCCAGAGTTTGATTACACGTTGAGTGAAAAAATATTTTCTTTTATTAGTCTTAAATAGTTTACCCTGTAGCTTCATTGTATGTCCCCTAGTCTTTCTATATTCTGATAACGTAAACAATCGATCTACGTTTACCCATTCCACTCCGTTCATTAATTTATAGACTTCTATCATATCTCCCCTCAGCCGTCTCTTTTCCAGATTAAAGAGCCCTAACCTTTTTAGCCTTTCTTCATAGGAGTATCCTTCCATCCCCTTTACCATTTTGGTGGCGCTTCTCTGAACCTTTTCTAATAACACTATATCCTTTTTAAGATACGGCGACCAGAATTGCACACAATATTCAAGGTGCGGTCTCACCATGGAACGGTATAGAGGCATTATAATATCTTTTGTTTTATTTTCCATTCCTTTCCTTATGATACCTAGAATTCTATTTGCTCTCTTGGCCGCTGCTGCACACTGGGCCGAGGGTTTTAACATGTTATCCACAATGACGCCTAAATCTTTTTCCTGGGTGGTTGTTCCTAATGTGGAACCTTGCATTGTGTAACCATAGTTTAGGTTGTTCTTCCCTAGGTGCATAACTTTGCACTTGTCCACATTAAATTTCATCTGCCATTTTGATGCCCAGTCTTCCAATTTATCAAGATCCTCTTGCAATTTTCCACAATCCTCTTGGGTTTTAACAACTTTAAATAGTTTTGTGTCATCTGCAAATTTGATAACCTCACTCGTTATTCCACTTTCCAGGTCATTTATGAATATGTCAAAAAGCAGCGGACCCAGCACAGATCCCTGGGGTACACCACTATTCACCTTTCTCCATTGGGAAAATTGGCCATTTAGCCCAACCCTCTGCTTTCTATCTTTTAACCAGTTCCTGATCCACAGTAGTACACTGCCTCCTATCCCATGACTCTTTACTTTTGCCAAAATTCTCTGATGAGGGACCTTGTCAAAGGCTTTCTGAAAGTCCAGATACACTATATCAACCGACTCACCTTTGTCCACCTGTTTATTCACACTTTCAAAGAAACATAACAGATTAGTAAGACAAGATATTCCTTGTCTAAAGCCATGTTGGCTGTCTCCCATTAGGCCATGACTATCTACATGCTGAGTAATTTTATTCTTTATGATGGTTTCTACCATTTTTCCCGGTACTGACGTGAGGCTCACTGGTCTGTAGTTTCCCGGATCACCCCTGGAACCCTTTTTAAAAATTGGTGTTACGGGAGAGTGGAGCTCAGCTGATCGGGCAGAGGAGAACACCTGCAGGCTGTAGACGCTGTGAGTGACGTCCTGCGTCTGTGTATTTGATCCAGCCTTGAACCGCGGGACGCCGGAGAGTGGAGCTCAGCTGATCGGGCAGAGGAGAACACCTGCAGGCTGTAGACGCTGTGAGTGACGTCCTGCGTCTGTGTATTTGATCCAGCCTTGAACCGCGGGACGCCGGAGAGTGGAGCTCAGCTGATCGGGCAGAGGAGAACACCTGCAGGCTGTAGACGCTGTGAGTGACGTCCTGCGTCTGTGTATTTGATCCAGCCTTGAACCGCGGGACGCCGGAGAGTGGAGCTCAGCTGATCGGGCAGAGGAGAACACCTGCAGGCTGTAGACGCTGTGAGTGACGTCCTGCGTCTGTGTATTTGATCCAGCCTTGAACCGCGGGACGCCGGAGAGTGGAGCTCAGCTGATCGGGCAGAGGAGAACACCTGAAGGCTGTAGACGCTGTGAGTGACGTCCTGCGTCTGTGTATTTGATCCAGCCTTGAACCGCGGGACGCCGGAGAGTGGAGCTCAGCTGATCGGGCAGAGGAGAACACCTGAAGGCTGTAGACGCTGTGAGTGACGTCCTGCGTCTGTGTATTTGATCCAGCCTTGAACCACGGGACGCGGCCGCGGGCGCGTCCCTTGGGCGCGTGCCCGAAGGGGCGTGCCCAAAGGGGCAGGCCACGCCCCTTTGGAGCCCCTTCGGAGAGCTACGGAGATTGAGGAGTTAAGGCGGTGTGAACGGCAATGGGGAAGAGAAGAAAGAAGAACTTTGTAGTCGCTTCAAATATGAAAGCTCAAAAGAACGAAGGCCCTATGGATAGGCATCTTGTGAAACGGGTCCCGGAAGAAAACAGTAGCTTTGAGGCCTCGTCCTCGGTGAGTACTCCCTCATTGTCTGCCTCCTCCCCAATAGGGGTTTCTACCCTTCCCCATTCGTCACAAGTGCAGAGAGTGCCGCCGAACGACGGAGAGCTGGGAGCACCGTCAGTAGTTTCGCCGGCGCTAGAGTTGGGACTGTCTTCAGGAGATGTAACTTTATCAGCTGTGAGGGTCCCTGTACCTAAAGTGATTCACCTCCCGTCTTTGGTGGGGGGTGAAAGGTCTTCCTCAGCTACTTCTCAGGATGTGACACTTCAGGATATTTGGACGGTAGTCTCTCGAACTGAGGCAGTTCTTACAGGAACTATGAGACAACTTGAAGAGTTTACTAAGGACTCTGTTGCTAAATTTTTGGATAATGATGTGCAATTAGGGCAGATAGGAGAGCGCCTAGGTCAGATAGAAGCGAAGGTGGGAACTGTGCAAGCAGTCTCTGTCGCTTCGGTAAAGGAGAGTTTATATTTTCATAAGCAATTTGAGGTTTGTGAGAATATGTTGCGTGCAAGAAATTTGAGGTTTTTGAATTTTCCTATAACGCATTATCTCTCCCCACTTATCTTATTCCATAAGTATTTAAAGGAGGTATTACTTTTTGATCAACCAGATGTGTTTAAAGTTGCAAATATTTATTATATTCCCAAAAATAAAAGAGTAAATACTGTGGGAAGTGGTGGGCCTGATCCGGAAATCTCTCCTCCTACCCTAGATGTTTCTGATTTTCTTGAGTCCTCTCTGGATATTATTGAGGCTCGTGCAACTTTAGTAGTTACTTTTTTATCCGAGATGGACAAGAATGTTATATTGAAATCTTATTTTCCTAAAAAGAACATTTTATTTTGTGGCCAGAAGGTTTTACTCTTCCCTGATGTCTCACGAATAACCCAGATGCGCCGTAAGGCATTTCTGGAATTGAAAGATCGGGTTTTGGCAGTGGGAGCTTCGTTTTTTCTCAAGTTCCCCTGCAAATGTGTAGTGGGCCTTTCAGGGAAGATTTATAGCTTTCTGGAACCTGATTACTTATTGGCTTTTTTGATTGCTCAGGAGTCCTTGGTTCCAGTGACGAATTAGTATTAAGGGTAATAAATATGTTTTAGTTCTAGCTCTGCTAAGGTTTAATGTGATTAATGGATGATTTTCCTTTCTTTGTAAATTTTGAATTCCACTCTCCCGTAATGTGGGCTAGTATGTATGATGTGATGGGTAGTGATGGTCTTGAGTTGTCCTATCCTTTGATTGTATTTTTTTTTAGTTATTTTCCTTCATATTGCATTTATTGTTCTATATGTAAAATATAGGAACTTAATAAAATATAAATAAAAAAAAAAAAAAAAAATTGGTGTTACATTGGCGATCCTCCAATCTTCAGGTATTAGAGATGATTTTAATGATAGTTCACAGATTACTAATAGCAGGTCTGCAATCTCATATTTCAGTTCTTTCAACACCCTTGGATGTATACCATCCGGCCCAGGTGATTTGCTACTCTTCAGTTTATCTAATAGTTGTAATACATCTTCCCGATGTATCGATATTTCCTTCAGTTCTTCCGCACCATTAAATACCACTTCAGTCATGGGTAACATCCCTACATCTTTCTCAGTAAAGACCGAAGCAAAGAATTCATTCAGTCTCTCCGCTATCGCCTTGTCGCCTTTTAGTGCC
The DNA here is from genome assembly GCA_033557465.1 of Ichthyophis bannanicus. Taxonomy (NCBI): domain Eukaryota; kingdom Metazoa; phylum Chordata; class Amphibia; order Gymnophiona; family Ichthyophiidae; genus Ichthyophis; species Ichthyophis bannanicus. The sequence continues at coordinate 69,510,074 of CM066048.1, forward strand.
CCTTTAACTCCTCTATCATATAATGGACCAACTGACTCTCTCACAGGTTTTTTGATATGAATGTACTTGAAAAAATCTTTATTTCGAGTTTTTGCTTCCACAGCAAGCTTCTTCTCGAATTCTCCCTTTGCCCGCTTTATCAATGCCTTGCATTTGACCTGCCAGTGCTTGTGCTGTTTCCAGGTTTCGTCGTTTGGCTCTTTTTTCCATTTCCTGAAAGATGCTTATCTCCAGGAACAAGCAGGAATGAGTCTTCACATATGGGTACGTCGGCGCCGACGGAGCCCGCACGGAAATGCTCCCCAGCATCCAATCAGAAGCCTTTGGGAGCATCCCTCGCGCCTGCGCGGTGACTTCCCGCCTTTCCCACTGCCTCTCCTCAGTTTTTCGTTTTTCCGCGGAGCCAACAGGACGTACCTCCTGTAACTGCAGAAACCTTTTTCTTTATATTCTTTATATTCTTTATTTTCTTGTTTTGTGTGGTCGCAGCTGTCTTCCCCGCCGATACCGGTACCGCCGGTGCTTTATTCCTCTCTTTTCCTTTAGAGAAATAGTTTCCTAGTCAGTTTTTTCTTTTTTTATCTTTTGAGGCCTACTAGGCCTTTCCAACATGGAGCCTTTTTCTCCTAAGAAGTGCCCTCACTGTGGAGACTTGGTTTTCTTTTTAGACTCCAATGCCTGGTGTCTATCATGTTTGGGCCCTGACCCTTTTTCCCCGGGTCCATGGGGCTTTAGCATCGGGAGAAGACCTTCTCTTTTTCGGGTATCCCTCGATGCCGTTTTTCCTCCTCGGGTGAGGTCCTCGGTTTCCTCTTCTCTCCAGGATCAGGTAACCCACAAACAGTCTGTTAAGACTAGCCAATCCTTGAAGGGCAAGTCTCATGCCCAGCATGATGACGGCTCCGGCCTTGCCCTCAAGACCCCATTGGCAATAAGACTCCGGCGGGAGTCTTCGGGCTCCAAAGCATTTACGGGGTTTCAGGTTGTTCCTGGGGTTCACTCCTCACAGAACATACCTGAGCCATGCTCGGGGGTGGTATCCGCTTTGTGCGGTACCGATTCCCCGGCATCGGTACCGATTCCCCGGCATCAGCACCGGTGTCGAGTGCTCCACTCCTCACCATGGATCGTCAGCTGGTGTCCTCGGTGCCTTCGGGGCCGATCGATTCGACCCAGACTGGCTTTCCTGCATCCCAGCCATGTGCGGGGTTGGTACCGGCTTCGAGCTGTTCCGCTCCCCCGGCATCGGCTCCGATGTCGAGTGTTCCACTCGCCACCAGGGATTGCGGTCTGGCTTCGAGCGGTACCGCTTCCCCGGCATCGGCACCGGTGTCGAGTGCTCCACTCTTCACCAGGGCTCATCATCTGGTATCCTCGGTACCTTCGGGACCGATCGACCCGACCCAGACTGGTTTTCCTGTTTCCCAGCCATGCGCGGGGTTGGTACCGGCTTCGAGCAGTGCCAATCCCCCGGCATCGGCACCGGTGTCGAGTGCTCCGCTCCTCACCAGGGATCGTTGTCTGGAGTCCTCGGTGCCTTTGGGGCCTCTCGTTACGACCCGGTCTGGCTTTCCTGTATCCCAGCCATCCGTGGGGTCGATACCGGCGTCGAGCGGTAACGTTGCCCCGGCATCGGCATCGGTGTCGAGTGCTCCACTCTTCACCGGGGATCGTCCTCGGGTGTCCTGGGCGCCATGCTTGGGGGGGTACCGGCTTCGTGCGGTGCCGATACCCCGACATCGGCGCCGGTGTCGGGTGTTCCTTTTCTCACCGGGTGTCGTCCTCGGACGTCCTCGGTGCCTTCGGTGCCGATAGATACGGTTCCGATTGACCTTCATGTGGCGGCTTCGCCGATTCCACCATCGACGCTCGTCTCGATGCCCAGTCTGGAATCCATATCCAGTCTAGATGACTTGGTTCCGACGCATTTCAGAGCCGATCCTTGTCACCTCCGACTACGCAGTATCAGGGATATTCACCGAAGCTCTCTGGTTACCTCGGTACCGCTTCGGCAGCCTCCGATGCCTGCTATGAGGGCATTACCGTCCCCAATGCCGGTACCGGTATCAATGTCGTTTCCTGCAGTTCCATCGGTGCCATTGATCTTTTCCATGCCTAGCTTGGAATCGATACCGGGAACCGACGATGCAGTACTAACTGCCTCGAATCAGAACTGTCAGTATCGTTTTCCATCTAGCGGGATTCCTTTTAGGCACCAGTCCAGTGGGTCTTCTGCTCATTCAACCTCAACCTACCCAGGAATAGTGTCTCTGGGAGATCCTTCTTTTCAGGAATTTCTCCTTGACATGGCAACCTTTCTTGCCATCCCTATTCCTGGTCCTACTCTTGGCCAAGATCCTGCAGAAAAGGTAACCATAGTGCTTCCCTTGCATCAGTCTTTGCAGGATCTTCTTCTGAGGATTTGGGAATCACCTTTAAAGGTTCCTGCGCCTTCTACAGCCATGAATGTTCTGTATCAGGTGCCTCCATCTCCGGGGTTTCAGAAAGACCAACTTCCGCATCGGTCCATTGTAGTGGAATCAGCAATGAGGAAGGTCAGAAGTAAGAAGAAGCATTCTTCTTTCCCTCCAGGTCATGCATCTAAAGCTCTTGATGCCTTTGGACGTCAGACCTTCCAAACTTCTATGTTGGCTTCAAGAATTATTTCATATATTTTTTATATGAGTCTCACGCTTCAGGAGGTCACAGAGAGGTTATCTCTTTTGTCTCCCTCTTTGTCGGAACCTAAGTCCTCTGACTATTCCTTGCTTATTAATCATAGCAGGAATATCTCTTGGTTTCTTTCCCGGGCTTCTCTAGACTCTTTTGAGTCTGTTAGCAGATCCTCTGCTATTGCCATTGGAGCGCGCCGTACAGCGTGGCTGCAGGCTTCAGACTTGAGCAGATGGGCACAACACACACTGGGTAATTCCCCTTGTACTGGGGAGAATCTCTTCAATAAAGAGGCTTTACGTCAGGTTGCTCATTGCTCCTCTGACTTCCCTGGCTCTGGAAACCATCCTAAGCCTTCTTTTTCCCCAGGACGTAGGCAACGTCCTACCAAACCGTCTATCCCGAAGAAGAGGAAGTTTCATCCTTCTTCTACCCATCCTCCCGGTGTACCCAAGCAAGGGACATCTCATCCTAGTCTGAAGTTTCCAGACTCTACCCAGTAGCCAGCACCCATAGGTTCTTGTGTATTGCACTCTACAGTTAACTTCTCCTCAGCGGAAGTTTATTCTTCAAACTCTACACTGTTTTTTTTTTCCAGTATGCTGTGCTCTTGGGGTATTTTTTTGTCCATGGGTTACTGCATTCTCCCATTCTACTACAACGAAGGGAGGTTGCCATTATCCCATGATAGTTTTGCCCCATATGGACTTTTTTTCCCTCTGCTGACCTTCCATTGGGTAAGCCACTTTCCGTCCCCTCTCTTCCAGGGTCTCCCCTGCTTGAGTTGGTGCCCTACTGGAACACAGTGTAGACTGTTGTTTTTCCTTCCGTGCGTGCTCTGAACACCTCATCAGACAGGAACGGAAATCTTCTCTGCTGCCTTTGTCTGTTTTCTCTCTGTTTTCATACAGGAGAATCCCCTCTGTGGTTTGGTTCAGTTGCTGTATGTGCAGGAGTTCCAGGGTTTACCTTAGTGCTCGTTGCAAGCTACTTGAAACTAGCTTGCTTAATACTCTTCGCTGCAGCTTATCTTCTTCTAGCCATATCTTTCCCTGGGTTATGGCAATACACCTGACCTCGGTCAGTTTTATCTATATTTCTCCTGCACAATGCTCTCTGCAATCCTCAGAGCAGCTTTCTGCTATGGGCCCTTGCTACAGAGAATTGAACTCTGTCTCTGAGGGTCTTTCATATCCAGCGGACAAGTTTTTCTACGTGTGTGTCCACGGTGTTTCCAATCTGACCGGAATATACTCCTGTTCCTTCCAGCTTGACATTATGCTTCTACTCCGCTTGGACGACGCATACTCTTTTACCGTACGTGATACCCCTGAACCCCTTGGCTGGGTCACTTGGTATCTTCGTCTCTGCGTTCTTCTTGTCCTTCGGACATATCAGAGTCCTACGGTACTGCTGAGGTACTCTTGCCAGACTGCTGTTATCCTCTGGTTTTCACACAAACATGCTGGTTCTTCCACTGACCTACAGAAATAGACCCTCTATATTTCTTCAGGTGGGTTTCACCCCCTGTTATGGGATGGGGGTTTTTTTCCCATCACATTCCCCATGTGAATGTTTCTGTGGCCCTGTTGCAGGCATGCATTCTTAAAATTGTTTTTTCCTGTGCATACATGGTTTTATACCCGGGGTGGGCATCAGCCATCCCGCCTCTATCTGTACATATATCTAATTGCATTTCTATATGTAGATTTATATGTATCTCTCTTGTCTAGACATATATCTTTTCATACGTATAGATATGTATGTCTTTCCTTATATATATACTTACCTATATATATATATAGTTATGCGCATATTGGGAGATGTCCATAGCGCCCTATGCCTAACCTATCTCCCTGACTGTCGGTGCTTAGGTTTTTTATTTTCTTATGGGGTCCAGACAGTCAACTTGCCTATTATAATACGGCTCAGTACCTGGGACTGGTTATACTAACAATTACTGCTGTGACGTCAACAGCTTCTATTTTTGTTATACATTTCTTTTTCTATGCAGTCTCAATCTTCAATGTCTTCCTATCTCCTACCAGCTAGGAAAGACAGTGTACATTTTCACCTTGGGAATAGGGGCTTTTTTCCATACCCTCTCTTCCCCTCTGGACTGGGCTACTTCCAGATCGGTCAGTTTTCTTTTGTTAGTCCTCCATGTTTATGACTCTGTACCTACCAGAGTTCTCAGCTTTTCCCATAAAGCTTTTCATTGGAGGCCTGCCGATCTTCTCCTGCCCCGGTTGACACCTGGGTCACCTGCCCATTCCTGATTGGAACTTCTTCCTCACTGTAGTGGAGTTACCTTGAAGATTCCGCTACTGCATCGCCTGTCTGCTTTCTACAATCCAGTAGGTAAGCTCTGTATTGTGCTAGTTCATTAACTATCTACTGATACTTGATATACATTCTAAAGACTCCTTTTCCCTGTAGTCTTTAGATTTGCTGTTCCTCTGCAACTCTGCTCTGTTCAACTCCTACCCCCCATCCCCCAGGGGATGCCGGAGATCCAGATTGGGGAATGCCGCCCTGTTCCAGGGATACGCATTTTATGGGATCTCCCCTGGCACCCGCAGCTAGGGAGTCCCCATCTGTGAAGACTCATTCCTGCTTGTTCCTGGAGATAGCACAGTTACTTACCTGTAACAGGTGATCTCCGGAACAGCAGGAATTAGTCTTCACAACCCACCCACCTCCCCTAGGAGTTGTATCTATCTATTTCCTTTCCTCTTGCTCTCCTTCTGTCTCAGCTATGAAACTCAACTGAGGAGAGGCAGTGGGAAAGGCGGGAAGTCACCGCGCAGGTGCGAGGGATGCTCCCAAAGGATGCTAGGGAGCATTTCCGTGCGGGCTCCGTCGGCGCCGACGTACCCATATGTGAAGACTAATTCCTGCTGTTCCGGAGATCACCTGTTACAGGTAAGTAACTGTGCTTTTTGACAACAACAGCCTCTCTGACCTCACCTTTAAACCATGCTGGCAGTTTTTTGGACTTCCTTCCACTTTTCTTAAAACGTGGAATACAGCTGGTCTGGGCTTCCAAGATAGTATTTTTCAACAACACCCAAACTTGATATAAGTCTTTAACCTTTGCAACTGCTCCTTTTAGTTTTTTCTTAACTATTTTCCTCATTTTATCATAGTCTCCCTTTCGAAAGTTAAAAGGTAGTACTGTGGATTTCCTTACTATCCCTCCTCCGCTAATTAAATCAAAGGCGATCATGCTATGATCACTATTGCCAAGTGGACCCAACACCCTTATCTCTTGCACTAGATCTGGTGTTCCACTAAGGACTAGGTCTAATATGGCTTCCCCTCTGGTCAGTTCATGAACTAGCTGCTCCAAGAAGCAGTCATTTATTTCATCTAGGAACTTTATCTCCCTAGCATGTCCTGCCGTGACACTGACCCAGTCGATACCGGGGTAATTGAAATCACCCATTATTATTAATGCGCTGTAACTTTTGTTAGCTTCCTTGATTTCTTTGAGCATTTCATCATCCATTTGTTCATTCTGGCCAGGCGGTCCATAGTACACCCCCACTGCCATTGCCTTCCCCTTTTTACATGGAATTTCAATCCATAGAGATTCTACAGCAAATTTTGTTTCCTGCAAAATTTTAATCCTTTCTGACTCAATGCCCTCTCTAACATAGAGCGCAACCCCTCCACCAGTTTGATCAGCTCTATCATTACGATATAGTTTGTACCCAGGTATCACAGTGTCCCACTGGTTGTCCTCCTTCCACCATGTCTCTGATATTCCAATCATATCTAACCTCTCATTTAGTGCTATATATTCTAACTCTCCCATCTTATTTTTTAGACTTCTAGCATTTGCATACAAGCATTTTAGAGACTGTATTTTATTCATATTAATTTGGCTATTGGTAGACATGGGTAATTTGGGATCTTTAAGCTCTGTCTGCTCTATACTCGAGGGCATTTGGGCTACTTTACTCTTTTTTGGAACCTCTCTGCTTTTGGTAGTATCCTTCAAGGATACATTCTTCCGAACCATCCGCTCTTGGGCGACTGTCGGCTTTCCCCTATTATCTAGTTTAAAAGCTGCTCTATCTCCTTTTTAAAGGTTAATGCCAGCAGCCTGGTTCCATCCCGGTTAAGGTGAAGCCCATCCCTTCGGAAGAGCCCCTCCTTTCCCCAGAATGTTCCCCAGTTCCTAACAAATCCAAACCCCTCATCTCTGCACCATTGTCTCATCCATGCATTGAGACTCCGGAGCTCTGCCTGCCTTTTGGGCCCTGCACGTGGAACGGGAAGCATTTCGGAGAACGCTACCCTGGAAGTTCTGGATTTCAACTTCCTACCTAAAAGCCTAAATTTAGTCTCCAGAACCTCCCTACCACATTTTCCTATGTCATTGGTACCAACATGTACCAAGACAGCAGACTCCTCCCCAGCACTATCTAAGACCTTATCTAGGTGGCACGTGAGGTCCGCTACCTTCGCACCAGGCAGGCATGTTACCAGGCGATCCTCACGTCCACCAGCCACCCAGCTATCTACATGCCTAATGATCGAATCACCAAGTATAATCTACATGCCTAATCGAATCACTAACCCTTCCCTCATGGGCACTTGGCCCTGGAGAAACTTCCTGGATAAAGCGGAATTGCTTAACAAATATTTCTGTACTGTGTTCACAGATGAAGAACCAGGAACAGGACCTCAGAAAACACCCACAAACAGGAAGAGAAGCGAGGGGCATCTTGAACAGTTTTCAGAAGACTGTGTTCTTGAGAAACTAGCTAAACTTAAAGTAGACAGAGCGAGAGAATCACGTGATGTGGTAAGCCTGGGTGGACGCTGATCGCCTGGGTTCCGGACCCCTAACTCCAGAACCGACCCTCTAGTACCGTTTGGTGAGACGGGAGATAATAAAATCTGTTCTCCAGTGGTGCTGTAAGACGAGAAGTGGGTTTTTTTTGGCAAAAGAAAACTGTGCCGTTTATTATGGCCTCGACGGTGAAATCAACACAGCGGGAGAAAGAACGAGCCGTGGGCCCACAAAAGATGGCTGACCCGCCCTCGCCTAGTGGACCAACTACGGCGTTAGCCTCAGTGGAGGAGCTCTCGGCGGCCGTATCAGGGGCCTTATCGGGGCAGTTTGATGCCCCTCACGGCAAAATGGACCTTTTTCAGAACTCCCTGGACGGCCTGGGCCAAAGAATGCAAGCAGCGGAGGATCGCATTGCACATACCGAAGATGAGGTGGATACCTTAAAGCGGGAGCTGGGCAGTGTGCAGGCAGCGCTCCAGAGACATGAGGCCAAACGCGACGATATCGAAAACAGCTCAAGGCGGAATAATTTGAGATTCTTAGGAGTCACTGAGCAGATCTCCGACAAGGATCTCAAAGCCTTTGTGGAGACCCTGTCCTCTAATCTATTGCCCGGATCGGAGACGAAGGGACAGATCCAGTTGGAGCGGGTCCATCGCGTTGGAGCTCGGCTGGCGAACGAGCGTCGCCCCAGGATTGTCCTGGCCAAATTCTTGCAATACACGCAAAAAGAGGCCGTCTTGAGAGCAGCTAAAACATCGGGTATAATTGAGCAGGATGGGATGAGGATCCGCATTGCCCAGGACTACTCCGTGGCGTTGAGCCAACGACGTAAGGCATATGCACCTCTATGCCAGAAATTGATCGCAGCTCAGATCCGATTCACTGTGCAATACCCTGCTCGTCTACACATTGTAAACAACGGAGTGCACAAGGTTTTCGACTCTGCGGCCGAAGCAACGCCCTACGTTGAGGATCTGACCAGGGGCGAAGGCTCATCCTCGGAGCATTAAGGTGCTATTTTGCGTGGGCCAGGTGGTGAGTAGCCCCGTCGTGTGATTTGTCATGATGTGGGCCCTGATAAAGTTGTTTTGAAGAAAAGAAATCCTGTTTCTTTAGAGGAACTAGATGTGCAGTTACCCCCAGGCACAGCTAGAGGGAGCAGGAACAGACATGCCACACGTAATGAACCTAGGCTCTCTGATGACCTGCAGCTGAAAGGGAACCAGGAAGTCATCAGTAACCGTTCACTTTATAAGCCAGAGCAGAATGCTTCTGGACAGGAAGAGAAAGAGGAAGAGGACGGGGAAGGAGTAGAGCTGGTAGTAGAAGAAGGAGAAGGAGAAACAGCAGAGAAGCCTGGAGGCTACCAAGGAGATAAGCCTGATTGCTGTGAAGGAAGCAAAGCTGGGAGCTGGAGGAGAAACAGACCTCACAAGGTGGGAAGCCAGAAGGCCCAAACTGATCCTGTTGTACAAGGGCAGTTTGGTGGAAGTTACCCCAAGGTGAGAGCGTCTGCCACGCCTAGTTCCTATACTTTGCCTGGAGATAGAATAGAGAGAAGAAAGCCAAGAACCAGAGAGAAAGGTTCTGACAGAAGCTTATTATCTCTAGAGGATCATTGCCCAGTTTCACCTGTTCAGAGGGAAAAGCATTTTATAAGCAACAGAAGTTTTTACCCAGAGTGAGAGGAGAATCCAACAGCAGTTTTATTCCACTGCCTAGAAGCACACCTCGGTATCCGGTTGGCAGGCAGAAGTGCAGCTACCAAGGGAGAGGTGCAGGAAAAAGAAGCACTGTGGATTTTATCTCACCAAAGCCAAGGTATGAGGCATTAAATATTGACTGTGATAATTGTGCTACTAAAAGCTCTACTAAAACAAGTATTCCTTCTATGAGAAACAAGAATCAAGACTGGTTTAGTAAACTACCACCAGCCCTGAGAATCCCTGGCTATAGGAAGCCAGACTCCCAAGTTTTAAACTACCAGGCTGAGATAGACAGGGACAGTGAACGCTCCTTGAATGAGTACAGGGGAGAAGAATCTATGGAAGTGGATTATCCCAGCACTGTTCCCTCACCTATGCCAGAGTTAATGGAATGTGATTGGTGCACTGCCTATGCTCCAAAGTCTGTATGCTCCACATACCATAGAAGAATAAGTGAAATATAATTTAATGTTTCTTATACTGAATGCTACTATGGAAAAACTTGCCTTAACTGTGAAGTAACAGTTAAGTGCTCAGTGAATATTGGTACCTTTTAAGACAAAGGACTGTTTCTGTTATCTGGAATTATCTCTTAGTTGAACCTTGCTTAAAACAGGGAATAAAAGCCTTTATTTCCCTCCACCTGGTCTCTTTGATCATTAACGTCTCTACATAGTGGCGTAAAAATCTTTGTGTCACAGGGAACCCCGTGACAGATTACTATGTTGCCGTAGGGCCCGGGGGAGTTATATGAATGGGGCCAACGGCTGACTGCCTTTGCGCTACTCCCCGTGCAAGCAGTAGAACTTTCACCAGGGACTGTGAGTTTGGGGGCAGCGTATTGTATCCCCTCAGAGGCGCTTTTGCTGGCTCACGTACCGGATCGGGACTTTTCCTTGCCAGCTGCTCGTGGGGGGCCTGCCCTCATCATGGCGTGGAGAGTATTGGGGGCCTACCCAAATTGCAGCGCCGAGAGTATCAACACGACGCAAGTGAGGTCTCCCGGACCTGAGCCAGTGGCGTTCTTCCTCCTTGTTTCCTTTTTTTGGGGGGGGGGGACGCTTTATATTGCTGCGGGTCCATCGTCCATACTCCGGCCGACTCCCTAGCCGGAGGGCTGATACCGGCGATGAGATCTTGGAGTCAGCCTGGTTTGTGCCCCCCCACCTCTACATCCTGACGTGCCCCGTTGAGGAGCAGAGAAACCTGATGAGGCAGCCCTCCCCAGATGATAGCAGCTGTGGCTGTCTTGGACGTTTTGGACATTTGGGGGGGGGGGAGGGGATGTATACAATGTCTCTCCGGATATGTTATATTTTATCCGGCTCTCTGTTTAGGTTTACATGTTGGGTTGTTAACACTAGTTTAGTATTAGGACCAGAGAGGGTGGGGGGATGGGGTGGAAAGGTAGGTAGGTAGGTAGTGGTGTGAATGTATGGATGAGGGAGAGGTTGGGACTTGGATGCCTGGGGGTGGATGTCCATGTGTGTGTGCGATGGGGGGGGGCATAGAGGGGGGAGGGGGTCCGGGGCACATCAAGCGTGATTCCTAAGAGAGGGGGAAATGGAGGCGTGGAGGGGAAGGTTCGGGATAGTGGAGGGGAGGGAGGGGGAGGGGATGGGGGGGAGGGGAGGGTGGTGGGGTGGGGGGAGGGTGGTGGGGGTGGGGGGAGGGTGGAGAAGGGGAATTGGGGGACCTGTGCTCAGGTTTTGTTGATTCACAGTATGTAGTGCCAAATACGTTTACATACGGGGGAGCCCCAGGCTGGGGGGGGTGACCCCTTGGGAATTAACCAAGTACTACAAGAGCCAGTTTTCTCATGGTATGTCTCTTAAAATAATTTCTTGGAATGTATGTGGCCTGGGGAGTCCGGTTAAACGGGCCAAGGTCTTGCAGGCCCTGGCTAGGCAGAAGGCGGACATAGCCATGCTCCAGGAAACCCACCAGACTGCAGAGGAACACCGTAAACTTTGCCGGGAGTGGGTAGGTCAAGTATGGGGAGCCCCAGCTCTTGGGAAAAAGGGGGGTGTGGTGCTTTTGATACACAAGCGTATAAGGCTGGAGGTGGTAAGGGACGTGGTAGACCCGTCGGGTAGATTTGTGCTTTTGTAAGGTGTCCTAGAGGGGAAACCGGTTATTTTAGGTAACTTATACCGTCCTAACGTTCTAGATCTGACTCTCTACTCTCGTTTTGCTTCTAAAATCGAGGCAATGCTGGAGCTCCCCCTGATCATTGGGGGAGACCTTAACGGGGTATTGGATGTCGCCTTAGACACGTCTAAAGGGGGGGAGTCTCAGGATAGAGCACCGACAACTCGGGCGTTGTGCCGGTTGTGTTCCCGGTTGGGGCTGGTAGATCCATGGCGATTGTTACACCCGACCGATCGGGACTATACGCATCAATCTCGGGCACACGGTACCAGTGCACGTATAGACTACCTCCTGACCTCCACGGGGTTGTTTGCTAAGATAGCGGATGCACAGATAGGGCCCGTGGAGATTTCGGACCATGCGTTTATTTGGCTAACTGTCCACTGGTATAGCGACTCCACACGGACGTTCTTATGGCGCTTCCCGCTTGAGTTGTATAGGGATGCACAGTTTCGTTCCTTCATCCGGAAACGCTGGCAGGATTTCGAGGCTGATCATAGCGGCCATCATGACGATCCGGAATTGATATGGGAGACGGCGAAGGTCGTTCTGCGGGGCGACATTATCGGGTTCCTTGCCTGGAGGCGAAGGGTACGGGCCGAACGTATCATCTGTCTGGAGAAATTGGTGACAAAGTTGAGGCGCCAATGGGCCTCCCACCCGACTGCCGGGCTCAAACGGCAGCTATGGGAAAGCCAAACTGAACTAAATGAACTCTTACATCAGAGGGCAAGGAAGTCCGTGACATATTACCGTTATCAATTGTACCGCTATGGGGACAAGCCGGGGAGATTATTGGCTAGGTGTCTCCGGGGACCACGGGGATCTAAATTGGTACCCGCTCTACGCGATGACCGGGGGCAGCTCCACCGGGAGAGCCCGGCGATAGCGAGAATATTTCGTTCTTTCTTTCAGGGACTTTATACAGCGGAGCCTCCCGACCATGCGCGGATGGCGGAATATGTAGGAGACTTGGATCTGCCCCGTCTGTCAACGGAACAACGGGCCCAGTTGGAGCGACCGATAATGGCTACGGAGCTCCAAGGTGCCATTCTCTCGGCCAGTTGTTACAAGGCCCCGGGGTCCGATGGGCTTGGGGCTGAATTTTATAAAATTCTCCATGAACTAATATCTCCGACCTTGGCTGCGGTGCATAATCAGCGGGCACAGCAAGGGTATTTCCGTTGGGGGGCAAATCACGCCCATATTGTTCTTATTCCAAAGCCAGCCAAAGACCCTCTCTCTGCAGCTTCCTACCGTCCCATATCCTTGCTTAACTTTGATCTTAAACTGATGGCAAAAATCCTGGCGGATCGCTTGGCGGACCTCTTGGGGGGGTTGGTTCACGGATCCCAAGTAGGGTTTGTTAAGGGACACTATGCGGTCCGTAACCTCCGCAAAATTATTGCGTCTCTGGAATGGGTCCGATATAAGCGTTTGCCCTCCTTGCTCATTAGTTTCGATGCCGAAAAAGCCTTTGATAGGGTGGACTGGCAATATTTGATGACTCTTCTCCCACACTACGGGATAGGACCCATGTTCTGTAACATGGCTGCCAGCCTATATGCTGCTCTGACCGCAGCGATTCTTTGTAATGGGGTGTTGTCCGAGGAGTTCCCATTGCAGAGGGGAACCCGTCAGGGCTGCCCGCTCTCCCCTCTTCTTTTTGTCTTGTCCTTAGACCCTCTTCTGCGCAAAGTGGCGGGACTACGAGAGATAAGGGGGGTCGGGATAGGTGCCCACGAGTTTAAGATATCGGCATTCGCCGATGACTTGTTGGTGCATTTGCTTTCACCCAGAGAGTCGCTGCCCAACCTCCTACGGGAGTTTCACATCTTTGGGCAGTTCGCAGGGCTGCGCATTAATCCGGATAAATCTGTGGCTTTGGATGTGTTGGGGGATCTCCGGAGGGAATGGCCGGGTGTGTTTCCCCTTAAGTGGGCTGATGCCCAATTCTTATACTTAGGGATCGTTCTGCCTTGCCAGCCAATGCAACTATACGAGTGTAATTATAAGCGGATGCTGACTAAGGTGCAATCTCAGCTGCAGTCTTGGCGGCCTCTCCCCCTATCTCTGGCAGGGAGAATAGCGGCGCTTAAGTTGGTAATCTTACCGCGGCTCCTTTACTGGCTACAGACCCTTCCGGTCTGGCTCCTCCGACGCGATATCCGGCGTTTCGAAGTGGAGTTTCGGGGCTTTATTTGGGGGGGGGGCGAGAGCCCGTATTTCCTAAAGTCGGTTGGTGGGGAAGGGGAGAGATGGGGGGTGGGGGCTCCCAGACCTAGGAGCTTATGCACTGGCCTGCCAAGCGCGACATCTGGGGGATTGGCTTGGTAACACAGATTTTTATACGCCCCGGAGGTTGGAAGAGGCCTATGTGGCCCCCCACTCTTTACAGGCCCTTTTGCATTTGGAATTCAGCCGATGGCCTACCTACTTGGCGGATAGTGTATTATTGACCCCGGTATGCCGGGCGTGGCGGCAGTTGAATGCCTATTGGGGCCGTAGTTGGAAAATCTCGACCTGGTTACCCATTCGGGGGAATGCCGACTTTACTCCCGGTACTGAGGCTGCGTGGTTCCGTGTCTGGGAGGCACAGGGTATCCGGAATCTCGGCCATGTGGTTGATTTACTGGGAAAATCTAAACCTTTTTCGATATTATCCCGGGAGTACGAACTGGGACCTAGCCACTTATTCGCATATATGCAGCTGGTTCACTATGTGGCATCCCTGCCCAGGGAAGAGATGCACAGTACCCGCTCGGCTCAGATTATCGAGTTTTTTGGCCTTGATGGGGAGGGACCATCGTCTATTCATATTTTACACTCTAAACTGATGTAATTCCGACCACGGCCGGATTATCAGCAGGTGGCACAGGCTTGGGGGGCCGAAATGGGACGGGAGATTCCCCAAGACACAATTCTCGTGGCCCTCCGGAGAGTAGGGAACCTGGTAGAGGGGGCTCGCTGGCGGGAAGTGCAAATTAAATGCTTAACTAGGGTTTACTTTTCCCCACGGCGAGCCATGCGGTGCCATTTGACCTTGGATGGCAGCTGTCCGCGGTGTGCGGCGCCGTTGGCAAATTTGTTGCACATGTGGTGGAGCTGCCGTAAGATTCGTTCATATTGGCAGAGAATCTCCATTTTTATGGCTTCTATGCTGGGCCAGCCTATCCGTTGGGATGCTGCCTTGGTTACCTTGGACCTCTTAAGCCTTAATTCCCCCAAGGGGAGATGGGCGCGTTTGTTAGTCCGGAAGGCCTGTCTGGTGGGGAAGGGACCTCTTTTGCGCCGGTGGAGGGAAAGCCGCCCCCCTCCTTTTGGGAGTGGCGGAATTCCTTCCATCAACTTATGCTCCTGGAGTGCAGAGCTGCCTGAGGTCATGTTAAGCGCTGGTCCGCCTTCTTGCTGCTTTGGGACCCCTATATTCGTGGCCTGAGTCCCCGGGCCCGCAACCTTGTTTTGCAACTAGGCTGTTAATTTGTTCATGACAAGTTTGTGGCACTGAGTAGATGTTAAGCGGAACCCTCTTGAGCGGTTCCCCGTAGAATATAGTGGGGGGGCTGAGGGGGGGAGACGGGGGTGGGGTGGGGGGGGAGGGAGTGGGGGTTAGGGAAAAAATTTTTTTTTTTCAAAAAACTTCTGTGACCATCATTATGCTCCTCTCGGGGATAAGAATCCACCCCGGGGAGCGGGTGTTTATCACTGTGTATGTACTGTTGTTTATTTGGTGGTTTAAATAAAAGATTGAAAAAAAAAAGTACACAGAGCGATGGGACCAGATGGGATACACCCTAGAATATTGAGGGAACTTGGGGACGTTCTAGCAGCTCTACTGATTGAGCTTTTCAATGCCTCATGGGAGTGGTGCCAAAGGACTGGAGAGAGGCTCATGTGGTGCCTTTACACAAAAGCGGAAGTAAGGATGTGATTGAAAACTACAGGCCGGTTAGTTTATCTTCGGTGATGAGTAAATTATTGGAAACGCTGCTTAAAGAGAAAATAGTGAGGTTTCTGGAGTCCAGCAGATTACAGGATCCGAGAAAGCATGGAGTCACCAGAGGCAGGTCTTATCAGACAAATCTGATTGATTTTATTTGACTGGGTGACCAGGGAGTTGGACCAAGGGAGAGCCCTAGATGTGGTAAATTTCAGTAAAGCCTTTGACACCGTTCCTCACAGGCGACTTATAAACAAACTAAGCACCCTAGGTATGGACCCTAAAGTTACTGCTCGTGTTAGAAATTGGTTGAGTGGGAGGCGACAACAGGTACAGGTAAATGGAGCTCACTGTGAGGAGAAGGAAGTTACCAGTAGTGTGCCCAGGGATCTGTCCTTGGTCTGATTCTTTTTAACATCTTTGTTAGTGATATAGGAGAAGGGCTGTCGGGTAAGGTTTGCCTCTTTGCAGATGATACCAAAATCTGCAATAGAGTAGACACCCAGGAAGATGTAGATAACATGAGTAGCGATCTACTGTAGATAAGCTTGAAGAATGGTCTAGAATTTGGCATCTGGGATTTAATGTTAAAAAAAAAATGCAAGGTCATGCTTTTGGGCTGCAGCAATCCAAGGGAGCAATATAGTATAGGCAGAGATTCCCAACTCCAGTCCTGAAGGGCCAAACACCATTCAGAGTTTCAGGCTGTCTCTAATGAATATGCATGAGATATATTTGAATACAATGGGGGCAGTGCATGCAAATACATCTCATGCATCTTTATTAGAGACAGCCTGAAAACCTGAATGGTGTTTGGCCCTCCAGGACTGGAGTTGGGAACCTCTGGTATAGGGGGTGAAGTACTTTTGTCCACTAAAGAAGAGCGGTACCTAGGCATGGATGTGTCTGATGATCTTAAAGTAGCTAAACAGGTAGAAAAGGTGATGGCAAAAGCTAGAAGGATGCTTGGGGGCATACAGAGAGGAATGGCTAGCAGAAAAAAGGAGGTGATAGTGCCTCGTATAAGTCTTTGGTGCGACCTCATTTGGAGTATTGTGTGCAATTCTGGAGACCGCACCTTCAAAGGGATATAAACAGGATGGAGTCAGTACAGAGGGTGGCTACTAAAATGGTTAGTGGTCTTCATTATAAAGCATATGAGGACAGACTTAAGGATCTTAATATGTACACCTTAGAGGAAAGGCGGGATAGAGGTGATATGATTTAGACGTTTAAATACATCCATGGCTTAAATGCACAGGGGGAGAGCCTCTTTCGATTGAAAGCAAGTTCTGCTGTGAGGGGACATGGGATGAGGGTGAAAGGGGATAGATTCAGGAGTGATATGCGGAAATATTTCTTTATGGAAAGAGTGATGGATCCATGGAATAGTCTCCCAGTTGAGGTGGTAGAGATGAGGACAGTATCTGAATTCAAAAAAGCATGGGACAAACACAGAGGTTCTCTAAAGGAAAAAAAGGGGACTGTTGTAGTTGTTGATATGGAAGGACAGACTAGATAGGCCATGTGGTCTTTTTCTGTTGTCATTTCTTTTATGTTTCTGTGTCTAACATAGTATTAATTTATTTAACAACTTTTTTTATACCTGTGTATCTACCAGTTACAACATAGAGCGTAATTAACCAATTCAGCTATTAGTACTACTCTCCTTCCTTGGCCCCTACACTCCTTGGTTGTCCAATCCCACCGGTAGCTTCTATGCATTATTTAGGTGTTACTCTTGATCCCTCTCTTTCTTTCTAATCTCATATTCTGTAATTCGCCATTCTTTTTTCCTTTATCACATTCATGCTATTCATCCCTTTCTAATTGCCCTGCTTCTTTCCTTTATGATTTCTAGATTTGATTATTGTAATATTATCTATCTTAGTCTCCCTCAATCTCGGATTCACAGGTTACAGCTTATTCAAAATATGGCAGTGCGTAAAATCTCCCATTCTTCCCGGTTCGAGCATGTCATTCCCCTTTTTTTGCAAAATCACTGGCTCCCAGTTAAATTTCGTTCATAGTTCAAACTTCTTACAATAGTCCATCATATGTTTCATTCTGGTGTTCCTCAATATCTTTCTGATTTGCTGCTTCCACATTCAACCCATTATCTCCTCCATGTGATATTCATGCTCATACTTGCCATCTTCCTCGCAGGCCCGATTAGTCTCCACCCGCTCCTCTACTTTATATTTCCTGGCCCCAGCTTTATGGAATTCTCTACCTTCTTTCATACGTCTGGAACCTTCCCTTCCCTCCCCTCCTTTAAAACGCTCCTAAAGACACATTTATTTGCCTTGTCCCTGAATGCCCCTTTGTTAACTTTGGGCCTCTCTCCCTGCCTTCCCTTTCCTTGTTGTATGAATGGCTTTATCTTTCCTATTTTATCATTGGAGTTCCTTTCTATTTCTTATTTTTACTGTATTTATTTGATTTCTATTGTATACTGCTCTGATAAGCTCTCTTAGCCACAGCACTCCAAATGAAAATGTCACCAATAATTAATTTGTGGCATTTATCACCTATTTTACTACTGATTATGCCTCTGTTTATAATTGTAGCATGGGTCAGGGTCTCATACTGTTTGGTAAAGTTGGGCCCCAATAATATTCAAATAGACA
The DNA here is from genome assembly GCA_033557465.1 of Ichthyophis bannanicus. NCBI lineage: Eukaryota > Metazoa > Chordata > Amphibia > Gymnophiona > Ichthyophiidae > Ichthyophis > Ichthyophis bannanicus. The sequence goes on from CM066048.1 coordinate 69,527,984, forward strand.
TAACAATATTAAATTTTAATAGTTGCAGTTTTCTTTGTGGTGTTCCTGCTGGAACATTGCAATTCTGTTCGCCACATTTCAAAAAAGGTAAGTGGTATTAGAAAAAGTACGAAGAAGGGCAACCAAAATAATAAAGGGGCTGGACGAAATTCCTATAAGGAAAGGCTAAAGAGGTTAATGCTCAATGGCTGAGGGGAGACATAGAGATCTATAAAATGATGAATGGAGTGGAACGGATAAATCCAAATCGATTGTTTACTCTTTCACAAAGTACAAGACTAGGGGACATGCCATGTAGTTATTAAGTAGTACAATTAAAACAAGTAGGAGGAAATATTTTGTTCATTCAATGCATAATTAAGCTTTGGAATTCATTGTCAAAGGATGTGATATAAACAGTTAGTGTAGCTACATTTTAAAAAAGGATGGGCATGTTCCTGGAGGAAAAGTCCATAGGCCATTAAGGGAGACTTGGGGAAAACCATTGCTATCCTTGTGGATAAGTAGCATGGAATTGGCTACTTTTGGAGCATGTCAGGTACTTAATGACAAGGATTGGCCACTGTTGGAAACAGGATACTGGGCTTGATGGACCTTTGGTTAGACGCAGTATGAAAAGTTCTTATGTTGCTGTTGTGCTTGTCTTGTACCAATGAGATGTTGCTTTTGTTTCCAGGTAATGCCAAGAACACATTGGCACAGCCCACAGTCTGGCTCACCATTGTTCTGACAACAGTAGTGTGTATAATGCCAGTGGTTGCTATCCGTTTCTTGAAGCTGGACTTGAAACCTGAGCTCTCTGACACGGTAAGGGGCAAGAATTGTCATGTAGCCATTAATGAAATACACATCTAGTTACCGGAGAGAAGCAGGAAAGACCTGTGTCAGGTTGCTTTTCTTTAGAAACACCATTCTTCGGAAACAATAATATTCAAAGACACAGTTACTGCATAAAGATATGGGGATCACTAATCTGCTTATCTTTTTTTAATATTCAGTGGCCCTATCTGTTTAAGAGGGCTGCTATTTGTCTGGTCCATCTAATTTAATTTAATTTAATAACAGCACTTATATTCTGCTCTTACAATCTACAGATGTACAAAGCAGATTATAAAATTAAACAATTCACATGAAGTGTAATTAAAAATGTATACCCTAACCATGTCTTTAAAACTTTTCGAAATTGCACATAATCCTCACTGACCCTAAATGTAACAGGTAATTCATTCCACAATTTTGGAACCATGCCTGAAAAGCATCTATCTCTAACCCTTTTTTGTCGAAAAGCAGAGGCTGAAGGCAATATCAACGTGCAATGAGTCGCTGAACAAAGTGATTCAATTGATGAACTACAACACAGTCTATTTGACAAATAGATAGGGCCAATCTCATGAATAGCTCTAAAAGCCAGGCACAACATCTTGAACAAAACACGGGCTTCTATTGGCAGCCAATGAAGATTTATCAGTAAGGGAGTAACTCTATCCTTATAACTACTGTGTGTGATTATCTTTGCAGCAATGTTTCAAATCCATTGTAATTTATTTAATAACAATTTTGACATTCCTAAAAATACCGAATTACAATAATCCAAGTGACTCAAGACTGACCACCATTCGAAAATCTTGCAGCCTCAACGCTGACCACAATTGTTTCATCACCTTCAACTTATACCAAGCTCTATTTTGAATATGTTGTACATATGTCTCAAGAGTTAAGTTAGATAAACAGATAAATGTATTCTGATAGTAGCTCAATTTCACCACTATCCAGATAAATTTGTGGGCCCACTTAGGTTCCTCCTTTACTTACTGAGATTAATGTGAAGGGTGGTAGATCAAAAACTTAGACTAAACTAAACAAATAAGGCAAAAATGTATCCATTCGGCAGTGGGAAAGTTTCAAACCAAAGCACTTATGGGTTGGCACATGATGCTGACCCACATGAGTGCTGTCAAAAATTGATTTCAGAAGCTTTCAGAAAATATTTGCCACTTTGTTATTTGATACCAAAATCTGCAACGGGATGTACACCCTGCAAGGTATTGATAACATGAAGAGGGATCTAGCAAAATCTGAAGAATGGTGGAGAATTTGGCAGCTGAGATTTAATGTCATAAAATGTAGGGTCATACACTGGGGCTGCCAAAACCCAAGGGAGCAGTACAGTATAGGGAGTGAAGTACTTCAGTAGACAAAAGAAAAAAGGGATGTAGGTGATTGCATCAGGTGATCTTAAGGTGGCCAAACAAGTAGAAAAGATGAGGCTTAAAGCCTGAAGGATGCTTGGCTGTATAGGGAGAGAATGGCCAATAGGAAAAAATTGGTGATAATGCCTTTATATAAGTCTTTAGTGAGATCTCAGTAGGAGTATTGTGTATAGTTCTGGAGACCGCAAAATATTTTTTTATTCAACACATAATTAAGCTCAGGAACTCGTTGACAAAGGATATAGTAAAAGCTGTTAGTATAGTTGGGTTTAAAAAAGGTTTGGACATGTTCCTGGAGAAAAAGTCCAGAAACCCATAAAGTGAACAGGGAGACATCCTCTGCTTATCCTTGGGATAAGTAGCATGGAATCTGTCTACCTTTTTAGAATCCTGTCAGATATTTGTGACCTGGATTGGCCATTGTTGGAAAAAGGATTCTGTGCTTGATGGACCTTTGGTCTTACCCGGTATGGCAGCTCTTATGTACTTCAGTGATATAAACAGGATAGAGTTGATCCAGAGGGCGGCCACTAAAATGGTCAGTGGTCTTCATCATAAAGAATATAGAGATAGACTTAAAGACCTCAATATGTATACTTTGGAGAAAAGGCAGAAGAGGGGAGATATGATAGAGACATTTAAATAGCTTTATGGTATAACTGCACAGGAAATAGGTCTTTTTTATTTGAAAGGAAGCTCTGGTACTGTAGATGAAAGGGGACAAACTCAGGAATAATCTAAGGAAAGATTTCTTTTTGGAAAGGGTGGTAGAAGTGTGGAACAGCCTCCCAGTGGAGGTTGTGGAGACGGGAACTGTATCTGAATTAATGAAAACCGCCATCTGTTTCTATGATCCAGGTGATTTTAGCTAGCAGGGCCTGCCCCGGGGAATATGAGCCCCTAGGTGAACCTTCAATCAGGGCCCCCCTAGGTCTCTGGCATCAACCCTTCCCTGTTCTTCCCTATATCCCCCTTCGGGTGTCCAGCATCTCTTCTTTCCAACCCCCCCCCCCCCATGAGTATATATCTTTTTCCTTCCCTATCCTCCCCCCAAGTAGGTATCCAGTATCTCTATCCTTCCCTACTCTGCCCCCCAACCCATTCACTACTCGCAGCTACCAAGGCAGCCATCCTACCTCCACTGGAGCCTTACCCAAGCCTGTACGGTTTAATAGTAAAGCACAGCGTGGTAGTAAGCTTTTCGGCATGCTCGAGGCATGGATGCCGCGCCCCTCTCTCACAGGAATGTTGAAGTGCCATTTGTACTTTACTTTTAAGCAGTAAAGGCTTGGGTCCAGTTCCGGCTCAGGTGGAGGTAGGATGACTGCCGTTGATTTGACTCTGAATTCTGCTGGTTGTGTTGAGGCTGTGCTGTTGCCTTCACCCCTCTCCCCCTAAAAAGTGTGTTGCCCTAGGAGGATGCCTAATCCACTTGGTGGAAGGGCCAACCTTGTAAACTAGTGAGTGCCAGCAACCCTATAAAAACCCATTTCAGCACCTCAACAAAACACTTGTGGACTGGAGGATCACTCTCAAATCAGGTAATAGAAAACAGATCAATCCAAGAACAAAAGTAGTATTTTCATATCCCTTTTATTCAATAGTAACTGTGCGTTTAGAGTGGAGGAGTAGCCTAGTGGTTAGAGCAACTGCCCAGTACCCAGAAGATCAAGGGTTTGATTCCCACTGGCACACCTTGTGACCTTGGGCAAGTCAGTTTACCCTCCATTGCCTCGGAAGAAAAGGCCTGGCAATCTACATCCGGTGATACATTGCCAAGAAAACCCAGAGGCAGCTGGGTTGCAGGCATCAGCACTGACTTGATGGCACTAAAAAAACCCACTGTGCATTTGCTCCAAATGAAAGAATTCCACATTAATCCTGGAGTAACTAGTTCTGTAGAGAGATGTAGGTTCACTGATGAATTTAAAAGTAATTTACGCATATAAAACATATGTGAACAGTGTTTTGGAGTCAACTCCAGGGTTAACTTTAAACACAACTTTAATACATTTAATCCTGAACTAGTTCCACAGTGTGAACAGAATGAAACCACATTAATCCAAGATCAGAAAAGTTTGCATGTCAAGCAGTATTAGAGTATCACTCTTGAAGAACTTCCTTAACTGCTGTTATTGGGCTTGTGTTTGTCCTTGGCACTGTTCATTGGGGGTAGGTGCTGAATTTTTGGTATACTCATCAGTTTCCACTTGGGGGATTTTCTTTTCTAATTCCCATTCTCTCTCTGCACAGAGTACTGCATTACACCAGTGGAGGGCACTACCTCCTCTATTCCCATCTGATTGTAAAGGGTAGGGGTTAGGATTAAGAATTTTTGCCTAAACTTTAATCACTACATACAATTTATAGCTGTGAAATGGAAATGGGGAACTTCTGTCGCACTTATCCTTTGCGCTAACTACCAAAATCAACTGAGGCTGCACTAATTTTATTATTCCAAGGCCTAATGATCTAAGATGTGGTCACTGGTCTTCAATGCAGAAGTCTGACTGTGTGACTCTGAGCAAGTCCTCTTCTCTCTCCCAAGTTAACCAGTGAGAGTAACCAGAATATCATCGCTTTTTGTCCACAAATTAAGTCCTGGTACTCTGTCTCCTTTTAGGAAGGTTATTTGGTAGCAGATACATACAGCTATTTTTAGGCTGGATGAACCAGCATTGTATGTGCTTCTAAGAGTGATTAAAAATGTTACAGTACTTGGATTGCAAGAAATAGTACCAGCTAGTGCCCATTTCCCAATGCAGTATGTACAGCAGTTTTCTCACAGAGGCTCATTTTGGTTGGTTTATCTTGCAGCGCTTTATAAATGATTAATAGTAGTAGTAGTAGCTGCTCCTCAGTTTCTTCTCTTTTTCTTTTTCTCAGGTCCGATACACCCAACTGGTGCGTAAGAAACAGAAGCCACGCCACCGCTCCATGCACAGGGTGGGTCGCGCAGGGTCCCGACGTTCTGGATATGCTTTCTCACATCAGGAAGGGTTTGGTGAGCTTATCATGTCCGGGATGAATATGCGTCTCAGCTCACTGGCACTGTCCAGCTTTACCACACGATCCAGCTCCAGTTGGATAGACACCTTGCGGAAGAAGAAGAGTGACATCAGCAGTAGTCCCAGTGGAGACAAGACAGTAAAAGTGTAAAAGAGATTCCAAGGACTCCTTGCTGTGTCTCAGGCCTCATATGTTCCTGTTATAGGAATCAAAGGCTCAACTGCACATAAGCAAAATAGGAGAGGACTCAAAAGTTACCTCAAATGTCCCAGGGGCCATCAACAAGGAATAGCCAGTTCCTACAGAGTTTGTATTGCCCTGTGAGCTATGTTCTAATCAGCTTCTAGATAACATGTCCCCTGTCCCATAAGTGACTGTGATGGACATTTGTGCCCAGACACCAAAGATGGGTTGAGCTCAGGGCTGTGGACAATGAAATCGGGTGCTGTCAACAGTAGATGCTGAGGGAAGTAGTCAGACTTGTGCAACAGATCATTGTGCTCTCACTCCTTGCTTTGCCACCCAGATCAGGATAATACGGGCTTTTTTGATAATAATGCTCTTTTTTTATCCCATAACAATAAACTGAAAGCAGACCAGGTAAATCACAGGATTGTTTTTGGTTTCCCAATAAGCATAGGCACAAACAGGAGCCATAGATGTTGCACAGTAGACGCAGGTTGACAATTTTGGCTCCCCTGGTAACAGATGTACATACACATGCAAGATGGATGAGGAAGCCAAATCCTTTAGGTGGATGGCTCTTATTTTTCTAAAACAGGAGGAAGGTGGGGCAGAGACAGCTATGTATGTTTCCCTTTTCTCTTGGTAAGGACTGTTAGAGCAATGATGATCTAGTATCCACAATGACTTTTGTGCTGCTCACTGTGATTCATCTCTTGGAAGCAAGAAACATTTCAAGATGAGCCCGTTTTCAGCTGTTGCCACAGCTTAGAATTACTCTTTCTGCCTTTGAGCCAAGAATCATGAGATTGTTTTAATTTCAAAGACTTTGGCATGGGCAAGGGGGGGGAGGGGAGAAAGCTATTGCCACACAAACACAGGTACTTATGGCCAGTAGGGCAAGATCAGACTGCGGCTCTTCCCCTGCCAAACCTTCTGAGGAAAGCTAGGCCTCTTTCTGTATGGGTATGAGAAGGGAGGAACAGGACTCAGAATCCTGCCCTTGATAGCTGAAAGGAAAGGCACGCTTAGGTAATCTCGCTGAAGCTAATGTAGACTCTTCAGCCTTCTCGCTTACATCATAGCCTCAGGTGCAGATCTTACAACACACAGAATCACTAAAACCAGAGGGCAAGAAGAGTTGTATCTTCTTCTCTTATTTGGGTTTGCCATTTTTATCCTAAATCATATGGTGGTATATAAAGCATGGCTGGAAAGAAGAGGGGAAATCTCAGCACCTGTTGTGTCAAAATCCTTTCTAAGAGACTATATAGAAATATACTCAAAGGTATCTATATATACTGTATTCCTAACCATACAGTTAAAACACTGTCACATAATGTCAGTCTCTCTTAAGAAGAGACAGATTCTAATTTTTATACCAAAGAGTAAATTACTTTTTTCATATGTTTTTCTTATATATCTATATATCGAGACATATTTTTTAGCTTCTCTCTCTGTTTTTAGGGGGAGAGTTATATGCAAAGTTCAGTTTGGCTGTAATTACTGAACATTCCATATAATTTATTACATATTTCTATTCTAGCATATTGTTATTGTCTATTGGTAGAATGCCTTTTTATATAAAAAGCTTGTTTCTGAAAAACTTTCCTCTTGTGCTTATTAGTTAGAAGTTAATATGATGAAAGATGTGTCTGTGATGTGATTTGAAAAATAAGTATTATCTTACCTATACGCACAGCAAACTATAACCAAGCTATCTACACTGGTGCAGATGTACACAGCTTTTATTCATAGGGTTTGCATCATAATAAATGCAAAAACTGTATTAGTCTGAGGAAAATGTATCTTCAAATCATGCACATTGCTACAACTCCCATCTAACACCACTCTTGGAAACTCTTCCACAGTATGTGGGTAAAATGTGTGTTGTGGAATGCCATCCATAAAAAGATCATTGAGTGATACCCTCCTCGTTACATGGATTACTATCCCATACATATCAGCTGGCATAGTGAGTTAATATTATAGATCCAGAATCTTAGGTTGGTGAAAAATAAAACAACTCATCTGTTAATTCAAAATAAAGGTCAGTACTATAATCAAAGAATCAGTTTCTCATAGAGTAAATGATGGCAGATAAAAAAAAATTTGTTCTGTCTGTCTGTCCGCTTGAGATTTGTCCATTTTGGATAGATGGGTGTGTCAATTTCCATACACACTGCAATACCAACCATCCTCTCCCCATATTTTTCTCCTGACCTTTCAACCCTTCCCCCACTACTGCCACACCATAGTCTTCCCCAAACATACCTAAATTTGTTACACTGATGGCCTTTACCACCTCCGCTGAGTTATTTCATGCCTTGCTGTTCTCAGCTTTGCTTCTTACAAGACCATTACATAAGACAGAACCCCAGGTGTGCTCCTCTATCGTCTTACCAAGTTATTTTTTAATTAGCCTTACAGCCATAATGGTTAATGAGGCTGTTTAAAATAAAATCCAGCCTCCTCAGGCTCATTGAAGTTACCCCAGTCTCCTGGAAGCCCAATGCTTTTCAACTGCTGCTCTTTAGGTTTGTAACTGCTAATCTCCAGGAACAAGCAGGAATGTAGTCCTCACATATGGGTATCGTCGGTACCGACGGAGCCTGCGCGGGAACACTCCCCAGCGTCCAATAGGAACGCTTTTGGGAGCATCCCTCAGCACATGCGCGCTGCCTTCCCGCCTTTCCAACTGTCCCTCTTCAGTTCTTCGTTTTCCGCGGAGCCAACAGGACCTATTCCCTGTCACCGCAGAAAATTCCATCTTAAAATTATTTTTTGTGGTCGCGTTTGCCTACCGCACGACGCCTACCGGTACTGCCGGTTCTTTTCTTTCCTAAAAAAAAAAAAAACTTTCACTGTTTCTTTTCAGAAACTTTCCTGTTTTGGTGCTAGGCACCATTTTGGGCATTAGGCCCCATTTGTCCAAAATCATGGAAAAGCCAACAAGTGGTTTTAAAAAATGTACTAAGTGTGGCGGTACCATTTCCGTCACTGACACCCATGATTGGTGTATAAAATGTTTAGGAACTGATCATTCTCCAACTGAATGTCTCTCCTGCTTGGGGATGACTAAAAGAGGAAGACAGAACCGGGCCGCACAGCTCGGCACCCTCTTCTCTTCAGTTGCCAGATCCATTGAATCGATATCGTCAAGGACCTCTTCTTCCTCCCATGGATCTCAGGTAACTAAACACAAAAGCCGGTCCTCAAAGGGTAGCTCTCCTGCTAAGCATCGAGAGGCCATTGGCATTGCCCTTTAGGGAACCACACCGGCAAAACAGCCCCGGCGGGAGGCTTTGGCTTCCAAAGCATCGATGAGGCTTCAGGATGTTCTCGAGGCTTCAACCTCGCAAGAACTACCTGTGCCATGCTCAGGGTTTCCGGCCGTTCTTACCGGTACCGACACCCAGGCATCGGCAGCGTCGATAGACCAGAGATTTCTTGCTATCGAACGCAGTATCGCAGCTCTTCTCTCAGCTGTGGTACCGATGGTCCCAAGGGCACTGGTGCCGACATCGACGCCGACGATGCTGGTACCGGCCCCGATGGTAACTCTTCCTATTCCACCTCCGGCTGGAGTGGATAAAGTGGTACCGGGTCACCTCGGTACCGACTTCGATCGGTACCGGGATCGTGCTTTGCAGGAGCATCAGAGTCAGGAATACTTTGAGTCCTCCGATTCCGAAGACTCTGACAATTCTGCTGGCACTAGAGGTTTCTCTTAGAAGATCCCTCTTCTCCCCAACGCAGAATGTCACCTCCAGAGGACATGTCATTTCAGGATTTCATCCGTGATATGGCTAAAGGTCTTTCAATCACAGTAGCTCCTGAGGAAGAACCCAGAGCAAAGGAATTGGAAATCCTCTAATATCCTAAAGCTCCTAAGGAGGCAGCTACTCTGCCTATCCATGAAATTCTGCATAACTTGATGCTCAGAATGTGGGAAACACCTCTGACTACTTCTCCTCATTCTAGGAGACTTGATACTATGTATCCGAGTCCCACCATGTCCTGGATTTCAGAAAACTCAGCTGCCACACCATTCAATGGTAGTAGAGTCAGCCATGCGTAGGATGAAAAGTGCTAAAAGACATGCATCCAATCCTCCAGGTCGTGAATGCAGGACTCTGGATGCTTTTGGGTGCAGAACTTTTCAAGCTTCCATGCTTTCAGCTAGGATCAGTTCATATATCCTATATAGGGGAATGTTCCTCAAAGAAATCACAGGAGACTTGGAACTTATGAGCCCATTTCTCCCAGATGATAGGAGACAAGACTTTCTTACTCTGGTTAAGCATGCTCAGGATGTCTCCAAGTTTGTCAATCGTGCAGCCTTTGACTGCTTTGAATGCATCAGCAGAACTTCTGCTATTGCCATTGGCGCACAACAAATTGCCTGGCTACAGGCATCCAACTTGGAGACTTGGGTACAGGACAAGTTAGGCAACATTCCTTCCACGGGAGAAAATCTCTTCGGCAAGAACTGGCAGGAGAAGGCTAATGAGTTAGATGCTGACAATTCTACCTTAGATAGATTGTCAAAGTCTACAGCCACTCCAGCCAAAAGAAAGCCTTATAAAAACCCTCTTTTAGCAGAAAGAGGAAGTTTTATCCTTCCTATACCCATCAGACTCAAGCTCCAGGTCAGGTTGCCCAAAAGGGACAAACTAGACAACAAAAGAAACCAAAAGGCCCGAGAGCCCAACCAGCTCTTCAGGTTCAGCACCCTCAAGGGCTTTGACTCCTTCCTAGAGAGCTTTGCCTTCCTGCCTCTGAGGGGTCCTCAACCCCCCAATATTCCCGGCAGGTTATGACACTTTGTCAACAGATGGCATCAGATAACAGCAGAAGATTGGACTTTATCCATTGTAGGGGAGGGGTACAAACCTCATTTTCACAGAGTACCCCCTCCTACAGTTCTAAAGTAGTTCAATTCACAAACCTCTGCAGACAATCTGCTAGATCACGAGGTCTCCACTCTTCTTGCCCAAGGGGCAATAGAGGAAGTACCCATTTTTCAACAGGGTGCAGGGTTCTACTCCCCCTATTTTCTTATTCCAAAGAAAACAGGGGGACACAGACCCATTCTAGACCTCAGAGAATTGAACAAATATCTGTTTCAAGAAAAATTCAAGATGATTTCTCTGGGAACTCTTCTGCTATACCTTCAAAGCCAGGACTGGTTTTGCTCTCTAGACTCTCTAGACATTACCAGTACAGGGTTCTTCCCTTTGGTCTGGCTTCAGCACCAAGGGTATTCACGAAATGCATGGCAGTAGTAGCTGCATTTCTACGAACCCTGGGGATCTTTGTCTTCCCCTACTTAGACGACTGGCTCATCCGAGCCTCCACAGTGACAGAGGCCAGCACTGCACTGTCTCATACAATGCGAATGCTCCAATACTTGGGATTGGTAATAAACTTCCCGAAATCTCAACTAGTTCCTTCCCAATGCCTAGAATTCATAGGAGCCTGTCTGGATACCAGACAGACAAGGGCTTTCCTTCCACAATCCCAGTTTCTTCGCATAATGCAGTTGGCTTCCCAAGCAGCAGGCAAGTCATCCCTCACTGCTCGGGAGCTACTGCAGTTACTGGGACACATGGCATCCACAGTTCATGTAGTCCCATATGCTCACCTCCACATGCAAGCAGCTCAGTGGACCCTCTCCACACAGTGGACACAGGTCATTTGTCGGACAAAATAACAATCTCTCAATGACTAATTTTGTCCCTCCAATGGTGGCCATCATTAGAAAATCTGACAGTAGGGTCTCCTTTCCATCAACCCCTCTTTCAGGCCACCCTAACAACAGATGTATCACAGGTGGGTTGAGGAGCACACCTGAATCATCTCTCTACCCAGGGCACCTGGACTCCACAGGAGGTTGGTTTAGACATAAACCTCCTGGAGTTAAGAGCAATTTATTTAGCTCTTCGAGTGTTCCACGCCCAGCTCAGCTACAAGACAGTCCTAGTCCAGACGGACAATCAGGTAGCCATGTTCTATGTGAACAAGCAGAGCGGGACAGGCTCTCTGTCGTTATGCAATGAAGCTTTACGACTATGGGACCTCGCCAGAGAGCATCAAATTCACCTTCTAGGGGTATATCTTCCAGGCATTCAAAACCTTTGGGCAGACAAACTCAGTCGAATACTGCTACCTCACGAGTGGTCACTCCACCTAGACCAGGTGGCAAAGATATTTCATCTCTGGGGCACTCCAGACATAGACCTCTTTGCAAGTCCACTGAATGCCAAACTTACCCAGTTCTGTTCCAGGATTCTGGCGCACAACTGTCAGGCAAGGGATGCCTTCCTCCTTCACTGGGGTCAGGACTTCCTTTATGCCTTCCCACCCATTCCCCTCATTCCCAAGACACTCTTCAAGCTCCAGAGAGACATGGGTCGCATGATTCTCATAGCACCACGATGGGCACGCCAAACGTAGTATTCCCTACTTCTGCATCTCTCTCATGCGGCACCTCTGGAGTTAGGGCATGCTCCAGATCTCCTTTCCCAGGAGAACGGGACACTATGGCACCCGAATCCCCAGTCCCTGCACCTCACGGCCTGGTTGTTGAAGGCTTAGACCTCCAGGATTTCAACCTTTCCCAGCAGGTAAAAGATATCCTTCAGGCTTCTAGGAAACTTTCCACAAGAAGATCTTATGCCTTCAAGTGGAAACGTTTTACCATATGGTGCTCCAAGAAGAGATTAAACCCCCTTGTCATACCCTTAGAATCGATACTAGAGTATCTCCTTCACTTATCGAATTCTGGGTTAAAAACCAATTTGGTAAGAGTCCAACTTAGTGCAATTGCAGCTTCTTATAAGCCTCTAAATGGACAACCAATTTCCTCTCATCCACTCCTATCAAGATTTATGAGAGGCCTTTTATTAACTAAACCTCCCATCAGGCCACCACCAGTAGCATGGGATCTAAATCTAGTTCTCGGGCAACTCATGAAGCCGGCTTTTGAACCTTTAGCCACAACCGCCCTTATGTTTTTGACTTGGAAGGTCATCTTCCTGACTGCAATCACCTCTGCCCGTCACATTAGTGAATTGCAAGCTTTAGTGGCTGATCCGCCTTATGCTAGATTTCATCATGATAAGGTTGTTCTTCGAACTCACCCACACTTTATGCCAAAGGTGGTTTTGCCTTTTCATTTAAACCAATCAATTTATCTTCCTGTATTTTTTCCAAGGCCTCTCGCCTCTAATGCAGAAAGAAACCTTCATACTTTGGATTGTAAGAGGGCCTTAGCCTTTTACATTCAAAGAACACAGCAACATAGAAAGTCCTCGCAACTTTTTGTAGCTTTTGACCCTAGTCATTTGGGACTTCCAGTCTCCAAAAGAACTTTATCTAAATGGATTGCCCAATGCATATCCTTTACTTATGAGAGTAAGGATCTTCCTCTTTAGGACCATATCACAGCTCACAATATGAGAGCCATGGCAGCTTCTATGGCTAATCTCCACTCTGTGTCTATCGATGACATTTGTCGAGCAGCCACCTGGGCTTTGGTACACACCTTCACAGCCCACTACTGCCTAGATAAAGCCTCCCGTTGGGATGCCTTCTTTGGCCAAGCTGTTCTTCAAAATCTCTTTCAAACCTAAACCAACTCCTACCCACCAACCCTGGTGGGATGCCAGAGATCCATGGGAGGAAGGATTCTCACCTTCAACGGTGGCACCTTCCTGGGGATATCTCCCTGGCATCTTCAGCTAGGGGAGTCCCCATATGTGAGGACTACATTCCTTTTTCTTCCTGGAGATAGCGTAGTTACTCACCTGTAACAGGTGATCTCCGGGAATAGCAGGAATTTAGTCCTCACAACCCACCCACCTCCCCTAGGAGTTCTCTCTCTCTCTCTTTGTCTCTTTCCTCTCTCCCTCTATCCTTTCACTCAGCTACAAACTTAACTGAAGAGGGACAGTTGGAAAGGCAGGAAGGCAGCGCGCATGTGCTGAGGGATGCTCCCAAAAGCGTTCTTTTTGGACGCTGGGGAGCGTACCCGCGCAGGTACCGTCGGTACTGACGATACCCATATGTGAGGACTAAATTCCTGCTGTTCCCGGAGATCACATGTTAACAGGTGATAACTACGTTTTCTCCAGGAACAAGCAGGCAGTCAGTCCTCACATATGGGTGACGTCGTCACCGACGGAGCCCTCATGGAAGCATCCCCCCAGCTTTCAAAGAAAGCCTTTGGGAGATGCCACCACGCATGCGTGGTCCCCTTATCCACCCTAGGGTGCCATCTTGCTCGGTCTCTTTTTTCTGCGGAGCCCTTCAGATATTTGTCTAGCTTGTCCCCGGAAAAAGTTAATATTTTCTCTCAGAGTTTCATACTTGCCTTCAGCATTGCACCGGTACTCTATTGCCACCCGACCTCGTTACCTCAGCGTCGAGTTTGGGTCTAGTTTTACAATTTTCATTCTTTTTTTTCTGGCGTCTTTGGCCTTTTTTCCAACTGGCAGCCTGGAGAGTCTTCGACCTCGCAGGGATATGTTTTCCCCCATGGTTACTAGTGGTTTTAAGAAGTGTGATCAGTGCTCTAAAATTATATCTCTAACTGACACACATGATTGCTGTCTCTGCTGCCTCGGGCCAGACCACGACCTGGCAGCCTGCAGTCTCTGCAAAAGGATTCCAGTAAGGCCCTCAAGAGCCGCCAGCAGCAGCACGATAAGTTTTTCCCCTGAGTCCCCGGTGCCTCCAAAGGCCAGGGCCTCGTCTGAGGCCTTGACATGTCGGGCAGAACCTCCCGAACCCGAGCCCTGTCGTGGGTCCTTAGAAACGGGGTCTCCCTTGTGGGAATCCAGGAAGAAGAAGAAACCCTTGAAGGCAGCGGCGCTGGACAGTTTTGACTGGCTGGGCATCGCCCGGTCCCGCAGTCCGAGACGCTCATTCAAGGCTTCGGAGAAGGGGCGACCTGCAAAGGTCCCCCCGAAAGGATTCGACCGTGGACCAGCCTTGGTCCCCATACATTATCCTCATCGAGGATTCCCCTTCGGGGGCGCCGGCGTCAGGCCCAAGTCCCTCGGTGCCTGCACCAAAGGTTGCGGAGCCTTCTGGTCTGGAATTCAGAATGGTGACCCTGGAGTGCAGTTTGTCTGCCTTCATGGACCAGCAGTGGGCACTGTTGTCCAGCACAACCAGTTCATCCACCCCGACCACTGGGCCCTCAATGTCCAAGACGTCCCCGGAGGCCAAGTCGATCCTTGGCCAAGGTCGTGATCTGAGTCCCGCTCGATGGGATCGCGGTCATCCCTGGAAAGTATGCCAAGCACCAGTCATGGAGCATCAGGAGCTCCGAGGCCCGCAGAGCAGCCCTCCTATGACAGACTACTCTGAGGTGCCTGTCTCAGAGGATGAGGAATCCCCCCAATACCCATGGCTACCGCAACCACCCATCTGACTTTCCCGTCTTGGAGCCTCAACAGTAGTCCCCGCTAGAGCAAATGGGCTTCCTAATTTTGTCAAGGATATGTCAAAGGTCCTGGCATTCCCTAAAGAGTCAGAGGAGGACCCTCGGGTGGATGAGTTGGAAATCCTCCTGTACAAGGCTCTTCCATGGGAATTGCTTACGGTGTCATTCCCTCTCATCCTGGAATGACTGATGCTCCGAATGTGGGAGACATCAGCTTCGGTTCTGGTGGTGAGCAAACGGCTTGACTTGATGTATCGAGTCTGCCAAAGCCCAGGCTTCCAGAAATCACAGCTGCCGTATAACTCCATGGTGGCAGAGTCAGCCATGCTTCGGCTGAAAAGTCAGAAGATGCATTCTTTGGTGCCTCCTGGCAGGGAGGGCCTGCACCCTTGATGCCCTCAGCAGAAAGTGCTACCAGGGCTCAATGCTCATCGGCCGTATCCAGGCCTACCAGCTGTTCATAGGCATGTACCTGTGAGACCTGGAAAAGGAACTCACCGGGTTCTCAGCTGGTCTCTCAGAGGAACCCTTGCAGTGGTTCAAGAACCTAGCCAGGGCAGTCTGTGAGTGCTCCAAATTCACGTCTTAGAAACATAGAAACATAGAAATATGATGACAGAAAAAGACCACATGGCCTGTCTAGTCTGTCCTTCCATATCAACAACTACAACAATCCCCTTTTTACCTTTAGAGATCCTCTGTGTTTGGCCCATGCTTTTTTTAATTCAATTACTGTCCTCATCTCTACCACCTCCACTGGGAGACTATTCCACGGATCCACTACTCTTTCCGTAAAGAAATATTTCCGCATATCACTCCTGAATCTATCTTCCCCCTTCACCCTCATCCTATGTCCCCTCGTAGCAGAACTTGCTTTCAATTGAAAGAGGCTCTCTCCCTGAACATTTATGCCACGGAGGTATTTAAACATCTCATTCATATCACCTCTATCCCGCCTTTCCTCTAAGATGTACATATTAAGATCCTTCAGTCTGTCCTCATATGCTTTATAATGAAGACCACTAATCATTTTAGTAGCCACCCTCTGCACCGACTCCATCCTGTTCACATCCTTTTGAAGGTGCGGTCTCCAGAATTGCACACTATACTCCAAATGAGGTCGCACCAAAGATTTATACAGAGGCATTATCACCTCCTTTTTTCTGCTAGCCATTCCTCTCCGTATGCACCCAAGCATCCTTCTAGCTTTTGCCGTTGCCTTTTCTACCTGTTTAGCTACTTTAAGATCATCAGACACAACCACGCCTAGGTCCCGCTTTTATTTAGTGGACAAAAGTACTTCACCCCCTATACTATATTGCTCCCTTGGATTGCTGCAGCCCAAATGCATGACCTTACATTTTTTAACATTAAATCCCAGCTGCCAAATTCTAGACCATTCTTCAAGCTTAGTTAGATCCCTCCTCATGTTATCTACATCTTCCTGGGTGTCTACTCTATTGCAGATTTTGGTATCAACCGCAAAGAGGCAAACCTTACCCGACAGCCCTTCCGCTATATCACTAACAAAGATGTTAAAAAGAATTGGACCAAGGACAAATCCCTGGGGCACACCACTGGTAACATCCTTCTCCTCAGAGTGAGCTCCATTTACTTGTACTCTTTGTCGCCTCCCACCCAACCAATTTCTAACCCAAGCAGTAACTTTAGGATCCATCCCTAGGGTGCTCAGTTTGTTTATAAGTCGCCTGTGAGAAACAGTGTCAAAGCCTTTACTGAAATCTAAATACACCACATCTAGGGCTCTCCCTCTGTCCAACTCCCTGGTCACCCAGTCAAAGAAATCAATCAGATTTGTCTGACAAGACCTGCTTCTGGTGAATCCATGCTACCTTGGATCCTGTAATCCGCTGGACTCCAGAAACCTCACTATTTTCTCTTTCAGCAGCGTTTCCAATAATTTACTCACCACCGAAGTTAAACTAACCGGCCTGTAGTTTTCAACCACATCCTTACTTCCGCTTTTGTGTAAAGGCACCACATGAGCCTCTCTCCAGTCCTTTGGCACCACTCCCGACTCCAACGAGGCATTGAAAAGGTCAGTCAGTGGAGCTGCTAGAATGTCCCCAAGTTCCCTCAGTATTCTAGGGTGTATCCCATCCGGTCCCATTGCTTTGTCTACTTTAATTTGAGCTAGTTTCTCATGAACACAGTCTTCTGAAAATTGTTCAAGATGTTCCTCGCTTCTGTTCCTATTTGTGGGTGTTTTCTGAGGTCCTGCTCCTGGTTCTTCATCTGTGAACACAGAACAAAAATGAGAGGCCTATGACTGGTTCGAGTCGACAGCTCGAGTAGCAGCGGCAAGCATTGGTGCACGGTGCCAAGCTTGGCTATAGTCATCCGACCTCAAGTAGTGGGTTCAGGACAAATTGGTCAATGTCCCATGCCAAGGACAGAACCTCTTTGGCAAACCCATGACTGAAAAGGCTGCCAAGCTGGAGACAGAGTTCATGATGAGGACCAGGCTTTCAAAAAACACCGCTACCCCTCACCAACAGAAGGGCTCTGGTAAAAAGCCCTTCTACCTGAGGAAGGGAGCTGCTTATAGAAACTACCCACCTTTTCAGGCCTTCCCAGTTCCCCAGCAGGGTCGGCAGGCCAAGGGACATGGGCATGGCCCTCGTAAGCAAAAGGCTACAAAACCCCAGGCACTGGCTCTGGCCCAGCCAGGAGGGAGCTTTTGACTCCATCAGCATAGCCTGTCTACCCCAAGGAAATCAGCAGCCCACAGGGGGACATCTGACCCACTATGTCTAGAGGTGGTTGACCATCACCACCAACTCCTGGGCACTTCGAGTGATCAGTGAAGGTTATCTCCTCCACCTGACTCAGACACCTCCCCCTTATTTCCTGGGAGAGCCCCTCAGGTCTCCCCTCCACCGGGACCTTCTACTGAAGGAGTTGGCAGGTCTTCTCGGGGACAAAGCAGTGGAACTGGTGCCCCACCATCTCAAAGGCAAGGGGTTCTACTCCAGGTACTTCCTCATGCCAAAAAGGACAGGAGGCCTAAGGCCCATCCTTGACCTGCGCAACCTCAACAAATTCCTGGTGAGGGAAATGTTCAAGATGCTCTCCCTTGGAACACTGCTGCCATACCTCCAGCAGGGATATTGGCTATGCTCCTTAGACCTCAAGGATGTTTATACCCACTTCCTCATTCACCCCAATCACAGGCAGTACCTGCAGTTCATAGTGGGGGGTAAGCATTTTCAGTACAGGGTGCTCCCTTTCGGCTTGGCCTCTACTCCAAGAGTCTTCACAAAATGCCTGGCAGTCGTGGCCACCTTCCTCCGTCTCCAGGGGGTCTTTGTCTTCACTCTACCTGGACGACTGGCTCATAAAGGGAGGCACTGCCTCAGAGGTGCCGCAGGCCACTGCACGCACCATTCAGATCCTGCAATACTTGGGGCTTGTCATAAACTACCTCAAGTCTCACCTTCTCCTGACACAGTGTCAGGAGTTCATCGGGGCAAGGCTCAACACTCCAGTCGAAGGCCTTCTTGCCCAGGGACCAAACTGACCGTCTCAGGACTCTGGCACTGGACATACAGTACCATCCCTCGGTGCCTGCTCGATGACTTCTGCGCCTCCTTGGGCACATTGCCTCCATGGTGCACGTCACCCCAGACGCTCGCCTCCACATGAGGGTAGCGCAATGGTGTCTCCGGGACTAGTGGTCTCAGGTCGCCTCTGAAACAGTCTCTGTGACCTGCCAACTGACAGACTCCCTGGTCTGGTGGCAATCTCTCCAGACTCTCAAGGCGAGAATACTTTTTCAGGCCCTGAGCCCCTCAAGGGTCCTCACCATGGACACATCTCTGCTCGGCTGGGGAGCCCACTATGGGGAGTTCCGCACCCAAGGCAACTGGTCACTAGATGAGAGCACTCAGCAGATCAACCTCCTGGAGCTGCAGGCCATATACTTAGCCCTGCGAGTTTTCTGCCACCACCTGCATCACCAGCCAGTGCTGGTCCAGACAGACAACCAGGTGGTGATGTTCTATGTGAACAAATCGGAGGGCATGGGGGTCTCATGCCCTTTGTCAGGAGGCAGTGGTCATGTGCTCGTACACCTTCCAACAGGCTATCCTCCTCTGGGCAGTGTACCTATCAGGCCAGGACAGCCTTCTGGCCAACAGGCTGAGCACAGTCTTCCAGCCGCACGAGTGGCAGTTGGACCCCAGGGTAGCCAGTCGGCTTTTCCAGATCTGGGGGGAACCCGTGATGGACCTATTCACCAGCCCGGACAACTTCCAGTTGCCTCACTTCTGTTCCCAGCAGGTCTACCTCTCCAGGGTGGCAGTGGGATGCATTCCTTGTCTCATGGTGGGAAGGCCTCATGTAGCCTTCCTTCCCATGCCACTGATCACCAAGACTTTGTTCAGGACCCTCTGCAACAGGGCCTCGCTCATCCTGATAGCCCCTTGGTGATCCAGGCATCTGTGGTTCCCGCTGCTCCTCTGGTTGTCGGTGGAGTTCCCCATCCCTTTGGGGACCACTCCGGAACTCCTATCTCAGGAGGGGGGCTCTCTTCTGCACCCCAACCTGGGGTCCTTGTTGCTGACAGCATGGCTGCTGAGAGGGTGACTCTGGCCTCTTTCAACCTTTCGGTTGAGATGGAGGAGATTTGCTGGCACAAGGCCTCTGCTAGGAAGGCTTATGCCCTCAAATGGCGCAGGTTCTCAGCTTGGTGCGCCGAGCACAGGACTGACCCGTTCTCCCCAGTGGGATTGGTGTTACAGTACTTTCTCCACATCTCTCAATCCGGGCTCAAGTCTAACTCCGTCCAGGTGCACTTAGTGCCCTGGCAGCCCACCACCACCCAATGGATGGTAAGCCCCTCTTGGTCCAGCCTCTGGTGACCCATTTTCTTCAGGGTCTGCTTTTACTGAAGCTCCTGGTTCACCTTCCAGCAACCAAATGGGACCTCTACGTAGTGTTGGGGCAGCTCACTCGCCCATCCTTCGAGCCTCTGGCCACCTGCCACCTTTGCTACCTCTCTTGGAAGGTGGTTTTCCTGGTTGTGCTCACCTCCGCTCACAGAGTTACTGAACTTCAGGCCCTAGTGGCTGAGGCCCCTTATACCAGATTCTACAAGAAAAGTGGTGTTTCGCACGCACCCCACATTCCTTCCAAAGGTAGTATCGCCCTTCCACCTCAACCAGGAAGTGGTTCTCCCTACCTTTTTTCCAAGACCTCACTCCAGTCAGGTGGAGTCCTTCACATCTTGGACTGTAAGAGGGCTTTATCCTTCTATATTCAATGCACTCAGGGCCACCACAAAGCTTCTCAGCTTTTCATCTCCTACGACCCCAGTAGGCTGGGGGAGGCAGTAACCAAGCGTACACTGTTCACCTGGGTGGCGGATTGTATCACCCTTGCCTATGAGCAGGCAGGGCTCCCGCTGGAAGGCTGCATCATGGCGCACTGTGTCAGGGCCATGGTGGCCTCGGTGGCAAACTTGCGCTCTGTCTCTATGGTGGACATCTGCCAGACCGCCCCCTTGTCTTCAGTCCATACCTTCGCAGCTCATTACTGCCTGGAAAGAGAGTCCCGACAGGACAGTGCCTTTGGCCAGGCTGTGCTCTGTAACTTTTTCAGGGTTTAGGCAACTCCTACCATCCGACCCTTCTGTGTTCATGCTACTGGAGTGCTGGTTTCATTGAACACAGGGGTCCTACTGTGGTCTGTGGACACAGACTCATTTGCTGCTGCTTGCGGCTCCCTGTGAGGGAGCCCCTGTTTTGCTATGGGCTTTTGGTAGCCTGTAGCTGGGGAGTCCCATATGTGAGGACTGACTTCCTGCTTGTTCCCGGAGAAAGCATAGTAACTCACTTGTAACAGATGTTCTCCGGGGACAGCAGGTATCAATCCTCACAACCTTCCCTCCTCCCCTTGGAGTTGTTTCTTTACCATCTTTTATTTTTGCTGTCTTTTAACTATGTCATCTGACTGAGCAAGATGGCATGTGTGGTGGCATCTCCCAAAGGCTTTCTTTGAAAACTGGGGGGATGCTTCTGTGAGGGCTCCGTTAGTGCCGATGTCACCCATATGTGAGGACTGATTCCTGCTGTCCCCGGAGAACACCTGTTACAGGTGAGTAACTATGCTTTCTCTGTGGAAAAGCAGGAATGAGTCCTTATTTATGGGTGACATCCCCAACGGAGTGCCTGCATGGGAAAGCTCCACAGCTTCTATTGGAATCTTTTAGGAGGCTCCACCATGCTTGCATGCCTCCTTCCAGTCTCCCGCCACAGTGCCATCTTGAATCAGTTTTTTGTTTTCTGTAGAGTCCCGCGGACGTGTTCCTGAAACTTCCTTTGCCCCTATAGGGGTTTCTGTGCTGGGGTTTTTGTCCTTTGCCACCATCATGGTTCTCTTTGCCCTTTTAAGTTTTTTTGTCTCCCTCGATCGTTTAATTTCTTTTTCCATGGTACTTCTGCCCTCTTAGGCACCGGTGCTGTGGTCAGGCTTGGCTTCAAAATCAAGCGTTTGATTTTGCTGCAGCTATTTTCCCAGGTGACATGTCCCATAAACCTGCAAGCGGGTTTAAAAAGTGTACCCACTGCGCTAGGACCATATCCGCCACGAATACACACAGCTTGTGCCTCTAGTGTCTGGGACCTGATCATTAGCCCTCTTCTTGTCATTTGTATTTGCAGATGACGAGAAAAGGTCTCAAAGGTCGTGAGAAGCAGAACAAATCACTCTTTGGGGCTCAAAAATCCGATGCAGCATCAACAACACAGGTCTCCAGGGCTTCAAACGCTGCATCGGATGCTGTCAGTACATTGACATCGAGGAGTTCTCGAGTCCACTTGGAGCCGAGCACCCATAGTGCCTCAGAGTATCAGCCATGGATCAATCTCCACCCAATGAATTCTTTGCTTCGGTCTTTACTGAGGAAGATGTACGGATGTTACCCATGACTGAAGTGGTATTTAAAGGTGCGGAAGAATTGAAGGAAATATCGATACATCGGGAAGATGTATTACAACTATTAGATAAACTGAAGAGTAGCAAATCACCTGGGCCGGATGGTATACATCCAAGGGTGTTGAAAGAACTGAAATATGAGATTGCAGACCTGCTATTAGTAATCTGTGAACTATCATTAAAATCATCTCTAATACCTGAAGATTGGAGGATTGCCAATGTAACACCAATTTTTAAAAAGGGTTCCAGGGGTAATCCGGGAAACTAAAGACCGGTGAGCCTCAAGTCAGTACTGGGAAAAATGGTATAAAGAATAAAATCACTCAACATGTAGATAGTCATGGCCTAATGGGAGACAGCCAACATGGCTTTAGACAAGGAAGATCTTGTCTTACTAATCTGTTATGTTTTTTTGAAAGTGTGAATAAACAGGTGGACAAAGGTGAGTCGGGTGATATAGTGTATCTGGACTTTCAGAAAGCCTTTGACAAGGTCCCTCATCAGAGACGTTTGGCAAAACTAAAGAGTCATGGGATAGGAGGCAGTGTACTACTGTGGATCAAGAACTGGTTAAAAGATAGAAAGCAGAGGGTTGGGCTAAATGGCCAATTTTCCCAATGGACAAAGGTGAATAGTGGTGTACCCCAGGGATCTGTGCTGGGTCCGCTGCTTTTTGACATATTCATAAATGACCTGGAAAGTGGAATAACGAGTGAGGTTATCAAATTTGCAGATGACACAAAACTATTTAAAGTTGTTAAAACCCAAGAGGATTGTGGAAAATTGCAAGAGGATCTTGATAAATTGGAAGACTGGGCATCAAAATGGCAGATGAAATTTAATGTGGACAAGTGCAAAGTTATGCACCTAGGGAAGAACAACCCAAACTATGGTTACACAATGGAAGGTTCCACATTAGGAACCACCACCCAGGAAAAAGATTTAGGCGTCATTGTGGATAACATGTTAAAACCCTCGGCCCAGTGTGCAGCGATGGCCAAGAGAGCAAATAGAATGCTAGGTATCATAAGGAAAGGAATGGAAAATAAAACAAAAGACATTATAATGCCTCTATATCGTTCCAAGCAGTCAAGAAATCAGACGACGCATTGCTCTTGGCAGAATGGCTATGAAAGACCTAGATAAGATTCTCAAGAGCAGAGATGTGTCTCTCCATACAAAGATTCGACTTGTTCAAGCCATGGTATTTTCAATAACATCATATGGATGTGAAAGCTGGACAGTGAAAAAGATAGACAGGAAGAAAATTGATGCCTTTGAATTATGGTGCTGGCGGCGAATACTGTGTATACCATGGACTGCCCGAAGAACAAACCAGTCGGTACTAGAGGAGATCAAACCTAAGCTTTCTTTAGAAGCTCAGATGAAAAGACTTCGGCTTTCATACTTCGGACACATCATGCGAAGAGAGATTTCATTTGCGAAAGACATCATGCTTGGCAAGATAGAAGGTCAACGCAAAAGAGGAAGGCCAGCAATGAGATGGATCGCTACAATAACAGCAGCTACGGGTACCAGTCTGTCGTCAATGAGCCGCCTGACTGAAGACCGAACACAATTTAGGATAGCTATCCAGAGGGTCGCCATGAGTCGACTCCGACTCGACGACACTTAACAACAACAACATATCGTTCCATGGTGAGACCGCACCTTGAATATTGTGTGCAATTCTGGTTGCCGTATCTTAAAAAGGATATAGCATTATTAGAAAAGGTTCAGAGAAGAGCCACCAAAATGGTAAAGGGGATGGAAGGATACTCTTATGAAGAAAGGCTAAAAAGGTTAGGGCTCTTTAACCTGGAAAAGAGATGGCTGAGGGGAGATATGATAGAAGTCTATAAATTGATGAACGGAGTGGAACGGGTAAACGCAGATAGATTGTTTGCGTTATCAGAATATAGAAAGACTAGGGGACATGCAATGAAGCTACAGGGTAAACTATTTAAGACTAATAAAAGAAAATATTTTTTCACTCAACGTGTAATCAAACTCTGGAATTTGTTACCGGAGGATGTAGTAAAGGCTGTTATTGTAGCTGGGTTTAAAAAAGGTTTGGACAAGTTCCTGGAGGAAAGGTTCATAAACCATTATTAAGAAGGGACCCAGGATATCAATGCTTGACCCAGTACAAGCATTGTGGAACCTGTGTCTTTTGGGGAAACTGCTAGGTACGTATGACCTAGATTGGCCACTGTTGGAAACAGGATACTGGGCTTGATGGACCTTGGTCTGACCCAGTATGGCATATCTTATGTTCTTATGTAAAGACAAAGAAGAGTTTGGTTTCATCTTTGTCGACACCAAGGGATAATTGAACCGAGCACCAAATGAAGACTCTGGTGCCATCGGTATTGGAGCCCATCAAGACCAGGCATTGAGAGAGATGTGGGTCCTCAAGAGCATCCCTCAAAGCTGCCCCGGGGAAGAAAGCTCATTCTCCAAAGCATCAGAGAAGCACTGACAGCCTATTGAGAGTTAAGACCAAGATGCCTTTGGAATCAGCAGCTATGGAGAAGTGCCTTTTGCAAGCTCTCGAGGAGCACATTGTGGCTCTCTTGGTGGTGCAGCATGCCGGAGCCCTGATGTCGGTGGCACAGACATCAGTTGTCATGCAATCCATCCTCGAGACGCACACCTTTACTGCAGGAGATGCAGCAACATCAGGGTATCAAAGGTCCCGACATCGATGCCTGCCTAGCTGATATCCCTCTAGTGTCTCTGGGTCCAATGCACCCTCGAGATCTAGAAGAGCATCAGTGCATCATTGCTCCTAATCCCCTAGGACCAGGAGAGAGATCCAGGCAGACTCAGTACTTCAACTTCCTCTCTCAGTCAGAAGGCTGAGTAACAGATTTAGAAATGGAGGACCTGTCAGATGGCAGGTCTCCTGAACTCCTGTCATACCCTTCTCCATCTCATGAGCAGCGCTAGTCCCCTCCTGAGAACATGACCTTCCAAGATTTTGTGCAGAATATGGCAAAGGCCATATAGAGACTAAGGATGATCCCAGGGCAGAAGAGTTGAAGATCCTGCAGTACTCCTCGACCCGCTAAGGAGACAGTGACAGTGCCTGTGCACTGCATCCTGCAGAGAGTATAGAGAATGTGGGAGAACCCCCGCACTGTGCCTTCAGTCAGTAGAAGGCTTGACTCCATATACGAGATAAGAAGGTTCCCAAATTCAAGAAGCCTCAGCTTCCTCACTATTCTTTGGTGGTCGAGTCCACCCTAACGAGGTCTAAGAGTACCAAGATTCATTCCTCAGTGCCCCTGGAGAGGAAGGCTAGGACACTGGACTCTTTAGAGAAAAGGTATTTTCAAAGCTCCATGATAGTAGCCTGCATGGCCTCTTACCAGCTCTACATGGGCATGTTTTTGATGAACATCATGTGTGACCTTGCCAAACTGTCTAAGTTTCTCCCTCCAGAGAAAATGGAGCCGTATCATTTCCTAGTGGTTCATGGCAAGGACTGCTCAAAGTTCATGGTTCAGGCAACCTATGATATCTTCAAAACAGCATTAAAAGCGTCTGCCATAGGTATCGGGGCCCGGAGACTCGCCTAGCTCCAGTCCTCAGACCTGGAACAATCTGCAGAACAAGCTTGCTAACGTGCTGTGCTGTGGACAGAATCTCTTCAGGGAAAAGGTCAAAGAGAAGGCTGGCTACATAGAAAAGCAGCACATCATGCTTCGTAATCTCTCAAAGCACATTTCCAAGCCGGCCTCCTATCACAAGGGGCACCAAGGCAGGGAGACAAAAAAGACCTATTACTCTCATAGACGTAGGTACTTACCTCGGCCCCAGACCTCCCAGCTCAAATAGGCTCCTCGCCAACAGCATAAAAACATAAGAAATGCCATACTGGGTTAGACCATGGTCCATCAAGCCTGGTATCCTTTTTCCAACAGTGGCCAATCCTGGTCACAAGTACCAAGCAGTTCCCAAAAGCTACACAGGTTCCACAATGCTTGTCCTGGGGTAAGGCTGAGTGACAGATGTGGAATCGGAGGACTTGTCAGAGGGCAGGTCTCCCGTCAGACCCTTCTCCACCTCATGAGAGGCGCTAGTCCCCTCCTGAGGACATGACCTTCCAAGATTTTGTGCAGAATATGGCAAAGGCTATACCATTTTCTTTAGAGACTAAGGATGAGCCCAGAGCAGAAGAGTTGGAGATCCTGCAGTACTCCTCGGCCCCTAAGGGGCCTGTGCACTGCATCCTGCAGAGAGTACAGATGAGAGTGACATTTTAATAATGGTTTATGGACTTTTCTTCTAGGAACTTGTCCAAATCTTTTTTTAAACCCAGCTACACTAACAGCTTTTACAACATCCTCTGGTAACAAATTCCAGAGTTTGATTACATGTTGAGTGAAAAAATATTTTCTCATATTAGTCTTAAATGGGTTACATTGTAGCTTCATTGCATGTCCCTTAGTCTTTCTACTTTTTGATGGCGTAAAGAACCAATCTACATTTACTTATTTTACTCCATTCCTTAATTTATAGATCTCTATCATATCTCGCCTCAGCCATTGTTTTTTCCAAGTTGAAGAGCCCTAACCTTTTAACCCTTTCCAGGCCAAGCCCAAAACTCTCGGGATCCAAAATTCTGACTAAATATTCCTATCAAATGGTATATAATACATGACCATAGCAGAAGGAAAATCACTATTAGAACATATTGAATAAGATGGCTACAATTTTACTGAAATATACAAAAATTATTCCGGCTGCAGAATGTGGATAGTAGACCTTCAAAGGGTTAAGCCTTGTCTCCTAGCAATATCCTTACATACCCTTTACCATTTTGGTGGCTCTTCTCTGTACCTTTTCTAATAATGCTATATCCTTTTAAGATATGGTGACCAGAATTGTACACAATATTCAAGGCACAGT
This sequence comes from Ichthyophis bannanicus, assembly GCA_033557465.1. NCBI lineage: Eukaryota > Metazoa > Chordata > Amphibia > Gymnophiona > Ichthyophiidae > Ichthyophis > Ichthyophis bannanicus. Next base: position 69,554,714 of record CM066048.1, read on the forward strand.
CACACCATAGAACAATACAGAGGCATTATAATATCCTTGGTTTTATTCTCCATTCCTTTCCTTATGATTCCTAGCATTCTATTCGCTTTCTTGGCCCCGCTGCACACTGGTTGGAGGGTTTCAATGTATTATCCAGGATGATGCCTAAATCTTTTTCCCAGGTGGTGGTTCCTAATGTGTGGAACCTTGCATCGTGTAACTGTAGTTTGTGTTGCTGTTTCCTAAGTGCATAACTTTGCACTTGTCAACATTAAATTTCATCTGCCATTTAGACGTCCAGTCTTCCAATTTATTAAGGTTCTCTTGCAATTTTTCACAATCTTCTTGTGTTCTAACAACTTTGAATAAATGTGTGTCATCTGCAAATTTGATCACCTCACTTGTTATTCCTATTTCCAGGTCATTTATGAGTATGTTAAAAAGCAGTGGATCCAGCACAGATCCCTGGGGTACTCCATTATTTACCATTCTCCACTTAGAGATTGACTATTTAGCCCTACTCTCTGTTTTCTTTTAACCAGTTCTTGATCCACAGTAGTACACTGTCTTCTATCCCATGACTTTTAATTTCGCCAAGAGTTTCTCATAAGAGACCTTGTCAAAGGCTTTCTGAAAATCCAGATACCCTATATCAACTGGCTGACCTTTGTCTACCTGTTTATTCACACCTTCAAAAAATATAACAGATTAGTAAAACACGACTTTCTTGGCTAAAACATGCTGGCTTTCTCCCATTAAACCATGGCTTTCTACATGTTTGGTAATTTTATTCTTTATAATGGTTTCTACTATTTTGTTCGGTACTGACATCAGGCTCACTGGTCTGTAATTTCCCGGATCACCCCCTGAGACCCTTTTTAAAAATTGGTATTACATTGGCCATTACAACAGATGAGTTTAGTGATAGTTCACAGATTACTAATAGGTCTGCAGTATCATATTTCAGTTCTTTCATCACCCTCAGATGTATACCATCTGGTCCAGTTGATTTGCTACTCTTCAATTTCTCAAATAGGTGTATTACATCTTCTTGATTTATCAATATTTCTTTCAATTCTTCCATTTCAAATATGTTTATGTTTATTTATCATTTGATATACTGCCCCCCCATTACACCGGGGTGGTTTACAATACAAAAAAAAACTATATAGAAAAGAAAAGAAGTTACAATCTTCGTCCAGAAAGGGGAGAGATGAAAAACGTCAAACACTTAGGCACAAAGTCATGCTGTCTGTATGCAAAAATAAAAAGCATAAAACAGCCATGGCTAGAAAAAAAAATAAGACCCTTAAACTTCTGCATCAGGAAAGCAGCTGTCTCTGCAGGCAACTCCCACTTCTTGAGCCCTGCAACTGGTTGCTATCCAACAGCCTCTAGTACATGGCTGCAAGTGCAGCTGCCATGGAGTGGTTAGAGGAAGAGCCTTCCCTCCCCCCAAACACATGTTGTGCTAATATTAGCACTGAAAGGCCTGCTACATAAATCCAGAAGATATCAACACCTTTCTTCTTCCCCAAGCAATCACTTTAAGCCAGGGGTCTCAAACTCAAATTGCTTTGAGGGCCAAATGAGGACTTGTAGAGTAACCCGGGGGCCGCACAAGACGCAGGCCTCATTTGCATAAGGGCATCATTTGCATAAATATTTGCATAATGTTACCATACACTAACTTTTAGTAAACATGCCTCTTAATGAGTGTATGGATAAAGAAAGACTAAAAGATTTCTACATTACTATAAACCAGTGCCAACCGCCAGGCACATTAGGAACTACTAGAAACACTGCTCATTTAGAACCCATAGCAAACCTGCCGTGTCCTAACAGCACTACCAGGACTCACAAAGCACCATACCCTAACTATCAAAAGGCAACACTGCAAATATTAAATCAACACATTTCAGAGAATAACAATACATGACCTACTCGGGAAAGAGAACAAGTGGCAATGTCAAATAGGAATTACATAAACAGAATACCTCAGCTCAGTTACACATGCAGAACATACACCATCACCAAACAAGGAATCACAATTTAGAAACAGGAAGACAATTAAACTGGGAACCCCAAAAGCCAAACTTAGAATGTACAACACTGTAGAAATAAAACTATACATTGATTTCCTCTTGTATTAAATAAAGTGCAGACGTTAAAGATGCACATTTCCAAGAGCTGACATATTTCAGTTAATAAATTCAAAATAAAGAGATATTTTTCTACCTTTTGTGCATTTTTTTTCAGTTGCAATTGTTCCATTCACTTTCTTCTGGTTTCTTTGTGTCTTCTGCTAACTCTCCATCGTCTGCTGTCCATTTGTCCTTTCTTCTTTCCTAGTTTTTTTCCATTCTCTCTACATCTGCTTTAACATACTAATCATTCTCCTTTTGCTCTTTCCTCATTCCTATTTCATCCACTCAAATTTTACCCCTCCATCCTCAATCCCCACTTACTCTCCCAATACCCGGCCAATTGTAGATTTTTCTTCCCTCCCACACAAAATATATTTCCCCTCTCCATTTCACTCTCCCAGCCCCATCCCATTCTAATCGTCCCCCAACATCAACTCCCTTCTAGCTCCTGCCCCACCCAGCATCCGCTCCCTTCTAGTCCCCGCATCATCAGCCCATTTCCAGTCCTAGCTCCCTCCCCTCACAGCCCATTTCCATTCCAAGCCCCCTTCCACTCAGCCCATTACCATTCCAAGACCCTGTCCCCATCAGCTATTTGCAGTTCAAGCTCCCCCTTCTACTCGGCCCATTTCCAGGCATAGCACCCCCCCCCAGTCCATTACCAGTTCCAGCCCCCCTAGCCCATTATCGGTCCTAAGCCCCCCAACAGCCCACTTCCAGGCCTAACCCTTCCATCGCCCTATCTTCATTCTTAGCCCCCCCATAACCCCATTTCAGTCTTAGCCCCCCAATCAGACCACCTCCAGTCCTAACCCCCATCTGTCCATTACCAGTCCTAACCCCCATCACCCCATTTTCAGTACTACCCCCCCAGCCACACATCAAGTCCTGCTCCCCCCCCCCCCACATCGTCCTGCTCCCCTACCCCCCCACATCGTCCTGCTCCCCCCCCCCCATCAAGTCCTGCCCCCCCCCCGGGAAAATTAAACTTAAAAAAAAAAACAGCTGCTGCTGCCGCCGCTGCCGTGGCCGGCAATAGCAGCAATATCGCAAGTCCCGCGGGCTCCGTCCCCCCCCCTCCCCCCCTCCCTTCCCTTCCTTCCTGCTTGCCTGCCAGCCAGTTCTCCGCTTCGGCTTTGGCTTTCAGAGCCGCGAAGGGAGAGCTTCTCCCTCGTGACTCTGTTCAGCCCGCTGGGGCAGATGGGAAATTTCCCATCTGCCCCAGCGGGCTGAACAGAGTCGCGAGGGAGAAGCTCTCCCTTCGCGGCTCTGAAAGGCGAAGCCGAAGCGGAGAACTGGCAGGCAAGCAGGAAGGAAGAAGGGGGAGGGAGGGGGGGGGAGCGGAGCGGAGCGGAGCCCGCGGGACTTGCGATATTGCTGCTATTGCCGGCCACGGCAGCGGCGGCAGCAGCAGCAGAAGCCGGGGTGGTTTTTTTTTTCCCCCTTGCATCGCGGGCCGCACAAAGGTCTCTCGCGGGCCGCATGCGGCCCGCGGGCCGCGTGTTTGAGACCCCTGCTTTAAGCATAACAACCCTCACCATGCCTGACATACCATTTCAGGCATGAGTAACTTCCCTACATCTTCAGTAAAGGCCAGACCAAAGAATTCATTCAGTCTCTCTGCTATGGCCTTGTCCTCTTTTAGTGCCTCTTTTACCCCTCTATCATCTAATGGTCCAAATGACTCTCACAGGTTTTTTACTACGAATGTACTTGAAAACGTTTTTATTATATGTTTTTGCTTCCACAGCAAGTTTTTCAAATTCTTTCTTTGCTTTATCAAAGCCTTCCATCTAACTTGCCAGTGCTTATGTTGTTTCCCGTTTTTGTCATTTGTCGCTGTGAGTCCGAGGGGAGGGGGAAGGAGCAGGAGTGGCTGATCAAAATACCCATCGGGAATTGTCGGCATCTGGCAACCAGCCTTTGACCTCTGAGGCCATGCTGGTTGAAGACTCCCCCTGAAGGAGCCGGCGTCAGGCCCAAGCCCCTCGGTGCCCACGCCAAAGACTGCAGAGACATATGGCCTCGAGACCAGGATGGCGGCCTTGGAACACAGCCTATCTGCCTTCATGGCCCAGCAGCAGGCTCTGATGCCCGGCTCCGTCAGGTCATTACTCCCAACTACTGGGCCCTTGACCTCGAGGAATTCCATAGATGTCAAGCCGATCCTCGAGCACCACCTTCCTCGAGAGATCCCTTGGCATCTGTCCCGATCTCGGGTCCCGAACCTTGGGGCCGAGGTCATCCCCGATTAGTGCCTGCAGCTCAGACCACAGAGCCTCCGGGGGCCAAGGGCCATCAGGCTCGCGGCATGATAGAGCCTGGACTGTCATCAACAGCTCTAATAAGAGTTGGACTGGGAGACTGAGGACAATGAGTCCCTGGATACCCATCAGCACTGGGACGTGCCCTCTGACCCATTTCCCCCTGAGACCTGGAGTTGGCCCCTGCCCAAGGACATGGCCTTCATGCTGGACATGGCCAAGGCACTGGCTTTCGAGACCAGCTCTGTGGAGGACCCTTCCACCAAGGAGATTCTCCAGTATGAGGCCCCTCTGAAGGAGGTACAGTGCCTGTTCCCTGATCCTGGAACAGCTGCTCCGTTGCATGTGGGAGACCCCCACGTCGGTGCCTATAGTGAGCAGACTCCTGGACTCAATGTACCATGTCTGCCAGAGCCCCGGTTTCCAGAAAAGCACAGCTACCATACAACTCCATGCATCTCCTTAACAGCCAGAAGATACACTCCTCAGTGTCCCCAGGTAGGGAGGCCCACGCCTTGGACGCCCTGGGCAGAAAGTGCTACCAGGGCGCAATGCTCATTGTCCGGATCCAGGCATACCAGCTATATATGGGCATGTACCTGAGAGACCTGGCAAAGGAACTCTCCAGGTTCTTGGCTGGTCCCTCCGAGGAACCTTTCTAGCAGTTTTGGACCCCGGGCTTGGGTGTCAGAGAGTGCTCCAAATTCATGACTCGGGTAGCCTTCAAGTCGGCAAATAGAGTAACTGCAGTGGGAATTGGTGCCAGACACCAGGCTTGGCTACAGTACTCAGACCTGGAGCAGTGGGTTCAGGACAAACTGGTCAATGTCCCCTGCCAGGGAGATAATGTCTTTGGCAAACCCATGATGGATACGGCTGCAGAGCTGGAGTCCAAATTCCTGACTTAGGACCAGGCTCTCCAAGAAGACTGCTGACTCTTACTGATGGAAGTCCTCAGGTAAAAAGCCCTCTACCTGAAGAAGAGGAAGGCTTATGGAAACTTCCCTCAATACCAGGCCTTCCTAGCTCCCCAACAGGAGCAGCAGGCCAAGGGACAAGGGTATGACCCTTGTAAGCCTAAAGCTCCCAAATCCCAGGCACCGGCTTCGGCGCAGTCTGGCGGGAGTTTCTGACTTCTTGGGCATAGCCTCTCTTTCCTCAGGAGGCCCACCCCAGCAGCCCACAGGGGGACGTCTGGTCCTCTATATCCACCGGTGGCCATCCATCACTACCAACTCCTGGGCACGGCAGGTGATGAGGGAGGGTTACCTTCTCCACCTGGCACAAGCACCCCCTCAGTTCTTTCTGGGAGAGCCCACCAAGACTCCCCTCCACCAGCCCTTACTGCTGCAGGAGCTCGCAGGTCTTGGTGCCCGTACACCTCGAGAGCAAGGGGTGCGTTTGTGAAGAGTTGTAGGTGATGGTGAAAGATCTGTTTAATAGTACGTCTGGTTGTTTTGTGTATCTATAGATGTTTGCTGGCTGCTAAGTCCCCTCCCTCCTGAGGAAGCGATTGGTGTCGCGAAACGCTTGTAAGCGCTGGATTCAAGGCGTCGGATGTGGAGTGCCAAGATAATGTTTGAAATGATGGCAAGATAAGTTGATTTATCAAGCTCTCCTATTTTTTTTTGGTGGGGAATATATTGCACGTGAGGTCGCTGATGTGAAAAGGGCTATTTGTGATAGTGTTTGTGACTGAAGTATATATTGTCACGGAAAACACTTGCCCAAGATTACTAAGACCTCAGTGTGCATGTGATTGTAGTTGATTTCAACTGGAAAGGATTGAAGACCACGCTTAATTGATGATAATTTTGTTATAGTTGAGTGTTTTTTTTATAAATAAAAATAAAGCAACGCCAATCATATTTAAGTGGATACATTTATTGAAGCAAACACACGAAACTGCTATACAAAGGTCGTATATTGTAAGTATAAACGTACTGGTTATTTTATGAGTCACTTTCAGGAAAACCCGTCAAAATCTTTGTCTTCAGTGTCCCTGTGGAACAGTTGACAAATTTTTGTTTTTCAAAATCTGTTTATTAAACAACATATCCAAGTTACAACCATTATGAGAAACATTGACATATTTTCTTTGTTTTCCTCCCCCCCTGTTGCTCCCCCCTCTTACCCAAGTGCTTTGGCTAGCTAACAATCCCTCGTTTACCATCTCCTGGGCAGGGTTGTGTCTTATCCCTACCCAAGAGCCCACGAAACATGGAGAGAAAAACAGTGAGAGAAAGAGAGTACCAGCAGCAATGGAAATCTTCTGAAATCTCTTGTCTTTGATGTGTACTTTTTCCCCCCTCCCCCCAATTCCCTTATCCTCCCCATTCCCCCCCTTCCCCCCAAGCCAGAGCCAAACCGCCGTCCACCGGGACAGTTGACAAATTTAATGTGGCAGCTCATTACCTCCGTTTTCTCTTCGTCATCAGCATGATCTTCATTACCATCAAGATTCTTTAGGATTTCGGCTTTTAAGAAGCCGGATTTAATTGTTCGATTGCTGACGATGCTTCACGCTGTACTCACCCACTGAGCCACTTCAGAAAAGGTTGCGTGGCGCATACGCCCCGTAGCTGTGAAGCTGTGCTTACCGTGCGACATCCAATTTTCCCAGAGCCAACGTAAGACTACCTTGAAGCTTTTGTTGACCAAAATATCAAGTGGCTGCAGCATTTGAGTCATGCCACCAGGTACAACAATTGGCACAGTGTTAATTGATTTCAGTTTGTTCTTTATTCCTTTGGTTATGTGCGCCCTCATACTATCCATTATCAATAGCGCTTTATGTCTGTCCGTTTGACAAAGCAGTGCTCTAACCATTTCTCCATCATGGACTCATCCATCCAACCACTGACATTGACGTCAATAACAACATTAGGAGGGAACATTTCACGTGGCAGCGTTTCAGTTTAAAAAAAATTAGCATTGGCGGGAGCTTCTTGCCACTTGCACAGCAGGCCTGCACTACAGTAAAGTGTACCTTTTCATGGCCAGTAGTTTTGATGTTGACAGTCCTCTCCCCTTTTTTATTAATAGTTCACCCTAAAGGGATGTCAAACATTAAAGGGACCTCGTCCATGTTAATGATGAAGCCAGGAGTTACACTGTACAAGTCTATTTCCGTACTTATAAATTCTCTAAAATTTTTAACCTTCTCCAAAAAATCGGGAGGGAGCTGTTGACACATGGTTGTCCTTTGTCTTATGCTTAATTGGTTGCGCAACATAAATCTGTAACACCACGAATGGCCACCCTTAAAACCCTCAATGTTCATTTCGCTGGCGATATCAACTGCTTTCAGTCGTATCTGTGCTGTTGAAAGTCCTCGTCCTTCTACCCTCCGCGCTATGATGAATTTGAGCAGACGCTTTTCTAATTCGGGCCATCTTGCATTCCTGCCGCGATTTGCCTTCTTGCTTCTTTTCTTTAGCATGATGGAGTCCCCTTTCTTTCTCCAATCCCTAACTAATTTCTCGCTCACTCCAAACTCTCGTTCAGTAGCTCTGTTACCATGTTCCTCCGCGTATTTAATCGTTTAATTTATACTCTGCTGTATATGCTTTCCTTTTCATTGGTGCCGCCATTTCTGTATAAGCAAAAAATATCTTATAAATTGTAGATTGACGCTTTTAGAAGTAATTTATATTGTCTATACATAAACTGAGAAAAACTTAACTTACCTGGATACTGTTTGAAGTTTGTAAACGAACAACGGAACTTGCCAAATGGATCAAATATGTATATTGGGAAGTTATTTATAGGCCAAACAGTTACTTTGATGTAGGTAACGAAATCGGCAGTTATTTTGATGTAGGTCACGAGGGTCATTCTATTGAATCAGATGCCTCGGATAAGAGCTTGTTTGATAATTGGGCTAGGCATATTTAGGCTATCACGGGCGTCGTTTTAACAAATCGTTTAACCATTGAGATGTGTCTTATACATAAGGAAAGTTGTTTTATATTGCGATTTCAATGCAGAAATGTCAATTTGGCAGAGCTTCTGGTGTGTAGTATCTATGCTGAGAGGCTAAGTTCTGGTTGGTGATTGCTTGTGCTTCCTTTTCACACGTTGGCTGGATCGAAGTTGTATGTAAAGTTAGCATATAAGTCGCTCTGGAATATAAGTCGCACCCGGAAGTTCTTATGTAAAAAAACGCGACTTATAACCCAGGAAATGCAGTATGCTATGGAAAAGAAGCTTAATGGTTAAAGCAGAGAGGTGAGAAGTAGCAAAATCTGGTTCTAATCCCACTGCTGCTTCTTGTGATCTTGGGCAAGTCACTTAATTCTCCATTGCCTCAGGTACAAAGTTAATTACAAGACCAGTGGGGACAGAGAAATACCTACTGTAGCTGAATGTAACTCAACTTCAACTTCTGAGAAAAGGCTTAAGCTGAATCCATCTTAAACAGGTAGGCCAATTATCCCTTGTGGGCTGCTTTGGGAGTGGAGAGGAATATGGTACTAGAAATATGATGGCAGATAAAGAAGGTAGGGGACTATCTTGTTTGCCCAGTGAAGAGTTTGCCTTCTGCATGCAAAGTAATTTTGTCTGCCTGGAACATGTCTTTAATGGATTGTTTTTTACAATAGTTGTCTACTGGGACAAATCTGAACATCTGCAGCTATTTGCTCAGGGGAAGTCCAAACCAGCAGGGGAGAGTGTTGAATCAACCCCGTAATTTTTGTGCAATGGTTTGTTTCAAAAGGAATTACCCTTGACCTTTAAAAACATTTGGTTAATAATTTAGGGCACTGATGACCTGCACTGTAGAGAAGTTACTGATTAATTGACTGTTCAGGCAGTGCTACCCTGCTTCCATGTTTCAAAACATATTTACTTCTTTGTTTTCTGAAGCCTCATGCTAATGTTGACTACAAAACTGCTGAATGGTATATTAATACCTGACAGATAAAGCTGGCTTGTAGGCAGAGTGGCTAATTTGCAGGAAAATGCTGGGCTATGAGCTAACAGATCATCATATGGAAAGGTGAAAACTCAAGCTTGTTTTAGTGTGTCTGAAGGTTTCTCACTTTCTCCTCCTTTGTGGAGATGTGAACTGGGTTTTCCATCATTCCTTCTGGTGTGCTATTGCTAAAGAAATTTTCCAAGTCACCAGCATTTCTGTATTTCACAACAGTAAATGTGCAGCAGCTTGAAGCCTTCTTAGTTCCTCATATGTTTTCCTGTTGCTAGAGCTACTTCATTATATGTTTAAGAGAGGGAGGGAGCGTGCATGCATGTGTGTGTTCGTAGCACCCTGCCCAACATCACGTATTTCAGACTACGGATGCCAGAAGCCATTCTAGACTTACCAGAAACCGATCTGAAGATACGAGGCTTATATGGTGGCTAAAATATTTCCTTCTGTTCTCTGGGAACGTCAAAGTATCTACAGAGGTGTATTATGGTTGAAAGTGGAGGCTGGAGCCTAAATCATGTGGGCTCCTTTGGCTCTTACCCTGACTGCTTGTCTACTCCTGTCCCCAGAGGGCTTCCCGATGAGGCAGTGTCCCAAACCAGGTAAAACTCTTATCTGAATGTCTCACTGACTACTGAGAATGACTTCTTTTAAATTAACCTGATTTGTTCACATCTCTGGAGCTATGAAGTCTACCTAGACTGTTTAGAAGTAATATTAAGCATCCATGAAGATAGGGGATATTTTAAATGTGATTCAATACATGTTTCCTTTCCCAGCAAATTCTAAGCAGGATAAATAATTACATATTAAGTTTAGGGTGAAAGAAGACCCGAGATCCATCAAGTCCAATGGATCACCTTATGGAGTAATTCAGGGGAAGATTAAACACTGCATTTACAACTAATTCTGCAACAGTGAAAGAAACACATTCCCTACTAGAAATTTAGTGAGGTGCTTACATGACTCTCTAGCACATCCACAATATCTTTACTCTAAATATTTTCCCTTTTACTTTTGAAATGATTTGGTGTTGTAGCTACAACTACTTCTGGCAGTGAAATAATCTATAATTTCACCTCGGAGAATAAAATCCCTTCCATTAAGGCAGTGAAACTTAATTTACAGATTTATATCATGCTTCTATATTCTGGTAAGTGGGTATTTTTCTATCCCTTAGAGGGATTACAATCTAATTTTGTATCTGAGGAAATAAAGAGTTAAGTGACTTACCCAAGATCACAAGAAGCAGCCGTGGGATTTGAACCAGATTTACCCTGCTTTTCAGCCCACTGCATAGCCTCCTACTGCATAGACTGCTACTCCTCCATGGCTGATGGTGAACATGGCTAAGATCAAATGCAATATTTCCATTATGAACTGAGTACAATCTCTGCTTGGCCTTTAGGCCGAGATTGAGAACCTGTACAATACGGGAGTTTAATGCCTTGCCACCCGATCTCATGAGGACACAAAAAAATACATGCAATTGATCAAACCAAGAGGCTTAAACCTTCTATTGAAAATGTTAAAAAACTGAGAGCAGTAAACCGTAAATGAGTTAATACATCTGACTCCTAAAAAAAGTGACTCACTGATTTGTTACTAAGAGGACGTGGTTTTTACTGCTATATAGATATCCGTACTTGTGATTAGGCATTTGAAGACTTAAGACAAAACAACTAAAGCTGTGGGTTCTGGTGAGAGATCCAACTGACTTTTCCTTTTATATTGTCTCTGTTCTGCAAACTTCCTGGCCACAGTCAGATCTCTAGAGATAGCCTTTCACATTTTTTCTTATGTTAAAAAAAAAAAGAGAGTCAATTTATCTCTGCGCACATCTCTTTGAATTTCAGAGGCTGAAAACGATATATTAGACATTCTCTATAGGTGTCCTGAGAGTCTGGCTAGAGATGAAGCACCATTGTGATCACTTAACCATGAAATCAAAATCACGACAGCAAGGCAATAGCTAGCAATTAATTTAAGCTCGTTCCATAAACACCACACTGATCTGCTCTTTCAAGTCACTTGATTTTAGTGGGTCCTCTCTTTTAGTTATAGCCTGAAGATGAATCCTAAATGGAAAGTTTGAAGGGCCAAAGACTAACAATCTTGTAACATGTAGCTGATAGTCGATAGAAACATTCTATTTGTACCACAATTCTCTGACTTATGGAATGACAGTATAATATAAGCTATCTACCAGGGCTAAGAATAAAGCCCATTCCTTTGAAATTCTGCTTTTTCCATTGATACTTCTTGTGACCTTGGGCAAGTCACTTCACCCTTCACTGTCCCAAAAACTTTGATGGTAAGTTCACTTGGACATGGAAATATCAATTGTACCTGTAGGAAACTTGCTATGGAGTCAGATGTAGAAAGGCTAGTATTAGATCGAAACTCCAAATCCAAAGTATGTTTACAAATGGCATTCAGACAGGGCACGTGTGTCACAAAACTAAGGACCCAACACTCAAAATTGATCTAGGATCTTGGGATAAGAACTAATAGTAATATTGCAATAGCTTGCAATTGTCTACACAATCATTAGTATAAAAAACAAGTGTTTAAGCAGTTGGTTTCTGACAACCCAGTTAACTGAAAGTAACACAGGGAAGGAAGTGAGCAGTGAATCAGTAATATCAGGAACTGCTCAGCTCAGCAAATATTTGCAGCAAAAAAAGAAAGAAAAAAAAGAAGTTTAGAATAGAGGAAGAAAAGAGACTGAATGTGATGAAATATTAGCCGAGATTTAAATCTTAGCATATACAACCAACAGGCTGCATACATGTTGGACAGAAACAGCAACAGCAGCTAAATAAACATCCACTCGGTCTAGTATTAGTATTTTCACAAAGGTGTGTGTGTGATTCTGCTTTCACTCTGCTCTTGCAGGTATATCTGTAGCTCTGTATTATGTGATTCTGGGGTAAATTTTCCAAAGTTTAAATTGTATTTATGCACTTGCGTCATCTGTATCTATTTAAGTGGATTTTCAACTGGCTAAAAGTGCGTAATTCATGGTATATATATATTTTGCTGCATAAACACCGGGCATGCCTCATTTATGCACATAACTTATTTTCAGCAATTATTTGTGTAGCTGGAGTGTATACAATGTGCACAATTTTTGATGACTCATTTTGTTGTTATGTGTTATCGAGTCTTTGCCAACTCACGGCAACTCTATAGATAGTTCTCCTAAGGTCTTCAGTCAGGCGGCTAATTGTTGATAGTCTCATCCAGACCTGCTGTTATTGTTTTGATCCATCACATTGCTGGCTTTCCTCTTTTGCATTGACTTTCAACCTTGCCAAGAATAATGTCTTTCTCTAAGAATCCTTCTCTTCACATTTTGTGTCCAAAGTATGAAAGTCAAAGTCTTGTCATTTGAGCTTCTAAGGAAAGCTTAGATTTGGTCTCCTCTAGTACCAGCTGATTACAGTGGGTAAAATTACAGGAATATATTTTGCCACCTAACTATCCAGTAAACAAACCCAACTGACATGAGTGCCTTGTTTGAAAGTCGGATTGTATGCTTAAAATTGCACACATAGTTCTGGATTTACATGCATTATTGAAAGCATGACCACTGTATGTATAACTGGATTGTACGTGTGTATGTGTGTACACATTCCACAAGCACCCATCCACACACATATACTAATGCCACAGGTACTTTCTTGCACATTTATGCACACACATCTATAACTGCCTCACATGTGTGGCTGGGTATTTAGGCAATAACTAGTAGTTCTTTGTGTAGAGGAGTATTTCTGGCAGTAAGAAGCAGTTGTGTCTCCTCACTGATATAGGCTAAATTTGTTTCTTACCTCCTTTTCAAGATTACAGGAGAAGTGTGATCCTAGCCATGAGGCAATACAACAGGGAAGCAATATGTCTGTGTATTTTACTTATAGAATAAAGTTTTCAAATGTTCTAGGCCTTTGGGCCTAGAAGAAAAGGTAGACAGTGAAATTTAAAGAGGTACAAGAGGGAGATGAAATCCTAACTTTTAGAGGCATGCTTACTAAGCTGGCCAACGATTAGCACAGGCTATTTGTGTCTATGTCCCACTGAATAACATGGGACCTATTTACAATTAGCCCATGCTAACCATTAGCTCATCTTAGTGAACATGCCCCTTAGTCTTTGGTAGAAAATTTGTACTTGGCTTGAAATTAAATTCATCCTTTGCTAGGATATTAATTCCTTGATTGATATACAACTTTTGTGATGTCAAAGAAGTGCCAGAGAGGGCAGAGGGAAGATAGTAGATAATTGTTATGCAGACTACTACTACTACTACTGATCATTTGTATAGCACTACAAGATATATGCAGTACTGTATAGAGTCATGTAAGAGATGGTCCCTGCTCATCAGAGCTTATAATCTAGTCAAGACAGACAACAAAACAGCTGGGGACAAAGATATGTCTAGCGGACTGGTAAGAAAACATATAGTTAGAGAACAGAAGACTATATACGGATCAGGATGCAAAAATAGCCTCAAAGAGGTGAGCTTTTAGCCTGGATTTGAAAAGGGCCACAGATGAAGCCTGACATACCGAATCAGATAGTTTGTTCCAGGCAGGCATAGGGAACATCAAGTCTGGATGAATCTTATGGCTAACTGGATGAACTGGGTGCAATGTATTATCAGGGTCCTGCAGAACTCTCGCTGGAGGATTACAGTGGGATAATCTCTACAGAACTCTCATTCAAGGATTACAACTTTTAAGACTACCAAAAGAATGAAGTTAGGGCATATCAGCAGAGAGGTTCCAACAAAGAAAAAATAACCCAAATGCCCTTGAGTATGGAGCAGACAGAGCTTAAAGATTCCAAATTACCCTTGCCTACCGATAGCCAGAAAAATATGAATAAAATACAGTATCTAAAATGCTTGTAGGCAAATGCTAAAAGTCTAAAAAATAAGATGGGAGAGTTAGAATATATAGCACTAAATGAGAGGTTAGATATGATTGGTATCTCAGAGACATGGTGAAAAGAGGACAACCAGTGGGACACTGTGATATCTGGGTACAAACTATATTGTAATGATAGAGCTGATCAAATTGGTGGAAGAGTTATGCTCTATGTTAGAGAGGACAATGAGTCACAAAGGATTAAAGTTTTACAAGAAACAAAATTTGCTGTAGAATCTCTATGGACTGAAATTCCGTGTAAAAAGGGGAAAGTGATGGCAGAGGAGGTGTACTATCGACTGACTGGCCAGTATGAACAAATGGATGATGATATGCTCAAAGAAATCAGGGAAGCTAACAAAAATTACAGCATAGTAATAATAATGGGTGATTTCAATTACCCTGGTATTGACTGGGTCAGTGTCATGGCCAGACATGCTAGGGAGATAAAGTTTCTAGATTAAATAAATGACTGCTTCTTGGAGCAGCTGGTTCATGAATCGACCAGAGGGGAAGTAATTTTGGACCTAGTCCTTGGTGTTGGGGCCACTTGGCAATAGTGATCATAGCATGATTGCATTTATTTAATTAATGGAGGAGGGATGGTAAGGAAATCTACAGTACTACCTTTTAACTTTCAAAAGGGAGACTATGATAAAATGAGGAAAATAGTTAAGAAAAAACTAAAAGGAGCAGTTGCAAAGGTTAAAGACTTACATCAAGCTTGGGTGTTGTTTAAAAATATTATCTTGGAAGCCCAGACCAGCTGTATTCCATGCTTTAAGAAAAGTGGATGGAAGTCCAAAAAACTGCCAGCATGGTTTAAAGGTGAGGTCAGAGAGGCTGTTGTTGCCAGAAAAGCATCTTTCAGGAAATGGAAAAAAGAGCCAAATGACGAAAACTGGAAACAGCAAAAGCACTGGCAAGTTAGATGCAAGGCATTGATAAGGCAGGCAAAGAGAGAATTTGAGAAGAAGCTTGCTGTGGATGCAAAAACACATAATAAAGACTTTTTCAAGTACATTCGTAGCAAAAAACCTGTGAGAGAGTCTGTTGGACAATTAGACGATAGAGAGGTAAAAGGCACTAAGAGGGGACAAGGCCATAGTGGAGAGACTAAATTAATTCTTTGCTTCAATCTTTACTGAGGAAGATGCACGGATGTTATCCATGACTGAAGTGGTATTTAAAGGTGATACTATGGAAGAATTGAAATAAATATCGATACACTGGGAAGATGTATTACAACTATTTAATAAACTGAAGAGTAGCAAATCACCTGGATTGGGTGGTATACATCCAAGGGTGTTGAAAGAACTAAAATATGAGATTGCATACCTGCTATTAGTAATCTATGAACTATAATTAAAATCATCTGAAATACCTGAAGACTGGAGGATGGCCAATATAACGCCAATTTTTAAAAAAGGATCCAGGGGTGATCTGGGAAACTACAGACCGGTGAGTCTGACGTCAGTACTGGGAAAAATGGTAGAAACCATCATAAAGAACAAAATTACTGAACATGTAAATAGTCATGGCTTAATGGGAGATAGCCAACATGGCTTTAGCCAAGGAAGGTCTTGTCTTACTAATCTGTTGTTTTTTGAAGGTGTGAATAAACAGGTAGACAAATGTGAGTCGGTTGATATAGTGTATCTGGACTTTCAGAAAGCCTTTGACAAGGTCCCTCATGAAAGACCTTTGGCAAAACTAAAAAGTCATTGTATAGGAGGCAGTGTACTATTGTGGATCAGGAAATCGTTAAAAGATAGAAAGCAGAGATTAGGGCTAAATAGCCAGTTTTCCCAAATGGAGAAAGGTGAATAGTGGAGTACCGCAGGGATCTATGTTGGCTCCGCTGCATTTTAACATATTCATAAATGACCTGGAAATGGGAATAACGAGTGAGGTTATCAAATTTGCAGATGCACCACAATACTATTTAAAGTTGTTAAAACCCATGAGGATTGTGGAAAATTGCAAGAGGATCTTGATAAATTGGAAAACTGGGCGTCCAAATGGCAGATGAAATTTAATGTGGACAAGAGCAAAGTTATGCACCTAGGAAAGAACAACCCAAACTATGGTTACACGATGCAAGGCTCCACATTAGGAACCACCACCCAAGAAAAGCATTTAAGCGTCATCATGGATAACATGTTAAAACCCTCCGCCCAGTGTGCAGCGGCAGCCAAAAGAGCAAATAGAATGCTAGGTATCATATGGAAAGGAATGGGAAATAAAACAAAGGATATTATAATGCCTTTGTATCATTTGATGGTGCAACTGCACCTTGAATATTGTGTGCAATTCTGGTCGCTGTATCTTAAAAGGTATATAGCATTATTAGATAAGGTACAGAGAAGAGCCACCAAATTTGTAAAGGGGATGGAAGAATACTCCTATGAAGACAGGATAAAAATGTTAGGGCTCTTCAACCCGGAAAAGAGACGACTGAGAGGAGATATGATAGAGGTCTATAAATTAATGAAAGGAGTGGAACGGGTAAACGTAGATCGATTGTTTACATCATCAGAATATAGAAATACTAGGGGACATGCAATGAAGCTACAGGGTAACCTATTTAAGACTAATAAGAGAAAATATTTTTTCACTCAACGTGTAAACAAACTCTGGAATTTGTTACTGGAGGATGTAGTAAAAGCTTTTAATGTAGCTGGGTTTGAAAAACGTTTGGACAAGTTCCTGGAGGAAAGGTCTATAAACCATTATTAAAAGGGACCCGGGATATCACTGCTTGACCCAATACAAGCATTGTGGAATCTGTGTCTTTTAGGAAAACTGCTAAGTACGTATGACCTAGATTGGCCACTGTTGGAAACAGGATACTGGGCTTGATGGACCTTGGTCTGCCATGAGGAGGGATCTAGCTAAGCCTGAAGAATGGTCTAGAATTTGGCAGTTGGGATTTAATGTTAGAAAATGTAAGGTCATGTATTTTGGCTGCAGCAATCCAAAGGAACAATATAGTATAGGGGGTGAAGTACTTTTGTCCACTAAAGAAGAGCAGGACTTAGGCGTGGTTGTGTCTGATGATCCTAAAGTAGCTAAACAGTTAGAAAAGGTGACGGCAAAAGCTAGAAGGATGCTTGGCTGCATACAGAGAGGAATGGCTAGCAGAAAAAAGGAGGTGATAGTGCCTCTGTATAAGTCTTTGGTGCGACCTCATTTGGAGTATAGTGTGCAATTCTGGAGACCGCACCTTCAAAAGGATGGGAACAGGATGGAGTTGGTGCAGAGGGTGGCTACTAAAATGATTAGTGGTCTTCATTATAAAGCTTATGAGGACAGACTTAAGGATCTTAATATGTACACCTTAGAGGAAAGGCGGAAAAGAGGTGATATGATTGAGATGTTTAAATACCTCCGTGGCATAAATGTTCAAGGGGAGAGCCTCTTTCAATTGAAGGCAAGTTCTGCTACGAGGGGATATGGGATGAGGGTGAAGGGGGATAGATTCCGGAGTGATATACGGAAATATTTCTTTACGGAAAGAGTAGTGGATCTGTGGAATAGTCGGCCAGTGGAGGTGGTAGAGATGAGGACAATAACTGAATTCAAAAAAGCATGGGACAAACACAGAGGATCTCTAAAGGAAAAAAGGAGACTGTTGTTGTAGTTGATATGGAAGGACAGACTAGATAAGCCATGTGGTCTTTTTCTGTCACCATATTTCTATGTTTATATTGTTGTGACCCCCTGCCTACGCCAAGGGCTGATAGGCAAAAGGGCTGCCTTATTTGCCTTTAAGTAATGTCCCAAGACTTGGTTTCCAGCAATGGATGCTGGGACGTGTAGTTTCTATCACTCTTCAGACAAAGTAGTTTGACCACACGGGGTGTTCAAGGCAAACAAAGATATTTATTTTGGGTTTCCCCCTCGCATCAAATTCATAGCGCAACACAAGACAAGGATTCTTTCTCCAAAGTAAAGGATATCAGGAACAAATTAGGCTGAAACATCAAACTCAGAAGTATTCTTTACACAGCAGCTGTTCTCAGGCTCCTCCTAGATAAATGCCTTTCACAGCTATGGCTGGTTATTACATCAGGTAAACTTAAAGTTTTCAGCAACAGTTCTTTCCCTTTCAACTTAACACACAGGCTATGCAAACGTCTTCCCACAGCATGAGCCTAGCACATGTTCAAGCTGTTTGTTTTACAAAACGAGCAATCCATTTCAATTACGTCATTATTACGTCAAAGAGTCTGCTTTTCTCTGATCAGAGAAGAGCAGTGCTTTTTACAGTGCTCTGCTAGAGAAGTAGATATTTGCCTCCTGTGACACCTTGCTGTGAGTTCTAGCTGTTTATTAATTATTATTGTTTGTCTAACTGTTTATTTAATTATTTATTGTTTGTCTTAGTGGTGTGCTAGTTCAGCCTTCTCAGTTATAACTTACCTTGCCTCTCTCAACTAACTGGGCTTTGTGTGGTAGCCAGGTTAACTGTTCATTTTAAATTAAATCTCTCTCCCCAGAACCTGCGCTGTGTTAAACTTTTTTTCCTGTCCTAGCCTGCCTGTGTGAATCCTCCCCCTCCTCCCCCTCCCCCCCCCCCCGCTGAGGTATTGTGTAGCCTTCTTCCTGTTTCCTCCACGTGTGCATAGTCTGTTTTAGTCTGCTTTTCTCTGATCAGAGAAGAGCAGTGCTTTTTACAGTGCTCTGCTAGAGAAGTAGATATTTGCCTCCTGTGACACCTTGCTGTGAGTTCTAGCTGTTTATTAATTATTATTGTTTGTCTAACTGTTTATTTAATTATTTATTGTTTGTCTTAGTGGTGTGCTAGTTCAGCCTTCTCAGTTATAACTTACCTTGCCTCTCTCAACTAACTGGGCTTTGTGTGGTACCCCCTTCCCCCCTGCTGAGGGTTCAGGACAGGGTACCTTGTAACTGCCCTCTTTAATAGGACTTATCTCCCTCCCTCCCTCCCCGGCACCCACCCACCCCTGGGGTAATTGTAGTTTTATAGGTACTTGCACATCTTAGAGGAAAGGGGCTGCTCTCAGGTGCAGCTCGTTATCCAAATCAGTCATACACAGAGGACCTGAGATTAATTACTTAAGTTTCAGGTACACAAGGTGTATTAGGGGTATTAGATACACTTTTATTGGTATAAGCATCTACACCAATCCTTATTATATACAGAATTTAAAAGACCTAAACACAAGCTTTAAACTAAGATGCAGACAGAAGTCCAGCAACGAGATGGGGGTTCTCCGGTCTTTTGCATTGAGTGTCACATGTATGATTTCTCCCAGTTGGTGAGAGGTCTTACGTATGCACTAAGTGCAAAGAACTCTTTGCTCTCAGGGAACGAGTCCATTCTCTAGAGGCTAGAGTAGCAGACCTGGAAGACATAAGAAAGACAGAGAAGTACATGGACGAGACCTGCAGGGATATAGTCCTGAGGTCCCACCTCCAGTCTGGCAGCATTCCTGTTGCCATGGAGGAGAGAGGTCACATGACAGGAGAGCATCACCCTGGTGTGGCAGGAAGTGATCCTGTAACTAGGACCTGTCCTCCAGGTGATGTAAAACCCTCTCGCACCGAGGACGTTTCTCCAGGGCCATGTCCCCATGAGGGGAGGGTCAGGACAGCTGTTATAGTTGGTGATTCAATCATTAGGAATGTAGATAGCTGGGTGGCTGGTGGACGCGAGGATCGCCTGGTAACATGCCTGCCTGGTGCGAAGGTAGCGGACCTCACGCACCACCTAGATAGGATCATAGATAGTGCTGGGGAGGAGTCTGCTGTCTTGGTGCATGTTGGTACCAATGACATAGGAAAATGTGGTAGGGAAGTTCTGGAGGCTAAATTTAAGCTTTTAGGTAGGAAGTTGAAATCCAGAACTTCCAGGATAGCGTTCTCCGAAATGCTTCCTGTTCCACGTGCAGGACCCAAAAGACAGGCAGAGCTCTGGAGTCTCAATGCGTGGATGAGACAATGGTGCAAGGATGAGGGTTTTGGATTTGTTAGGAACTGGGGAACATTCTGGGGAAAGGGGGGGCTCTTCAGAAGGGATGGGCTTCACCTTAATCAGGATGGGACCAGACTGCTGGCATTAACCTTTAAAAAAGAGATAGAGAAGCTTTTAAACTAGAAAATAGGGGAAAGCCGACAGTCACCCAGGAGTGCATGGTTCGGACGAAGGTATCCTTGAAGGATACTACCAAAAGCAGTGAGGTTCCAAAAGGGAGTATAGTAACCCAAATGCCCTTGAGTAAGGAGCAGACAGAGCATAAAGATTCCAAATTACCCCTGCCTACCAATAGCCAGATTACTATGAATAAAATACAGTCTCTAAAATGCTTGTATGCCAATGCTAGAAGTCTAAACAATAAGATGGGAGAGTTAGAATATATAGCACTAAATGAGAGGTTAGATATGATTGCACTCTCAGAGACATGGTGGAAGGAGGATAACCAGTGGGACACTGTGATACCTGGATACAAACTATATCGTAATGATAGAGCTGATCAAATTGGTGGAGGGGTTGCGCTCTATGTTAGAGAGGGCATTGAGTCAGAAAGGATTAATGTTTTGCAGGGAACAAAATTTGCTGTAGAATCTCTATGGATTGAAATTCCATTTATGAAGGGGAAGGTGATGGCAGTGGGAGTATACTATCGACCAGCTGGCCAGAATGAACAAATGGATGATGAAATGCTCAAAGAAATCAAGGAAGCTAACAAAAGTCACAACAGAGTAGTAATAATGCGTGATTTCAATTACCCCGGTATCGACTGGGTCAGTGTCACAGCAGGACAAGCTAAAGAGATAAAGTTTCTAGATGGAATAAATGACTGCTTCTTGGAGCAGCTGGTTCATGAACCGACCAGAGGGGAAGCCATACTGGACCTAGTCCTTAGTGGAACGCCAGATCTGGTGCAAGAAATAAGGGTGTTGGGACCACTTGGCAATAGTGATCATAGTATGATCATGTTTGATTTAATTAGTGGAGGACAGATAGTAAAGGCATCCACAGTACTACCTTTTAACTTTCAAAAGGGAGACTATGATAGAATGAGGAATATAGTTAGGAAAAAACTAAAAGGAGCGGTTCCAAAGGTTAAAGACTTACAGCAAGCTTGGGTGTTATTTAAAAATACTATCCTCGAAGCCCAGACCAGCTGTATTCCACGCATTAAGAAAAGTGGAAGAAAGTCCAAAAAACTGCCAGCATGGTTTAAAGGTGAGGTCAGAGAGGCTGTTGTTGCCAAAAAAGCAACCTTCAGGAAATGGAAAAAAGAGCCAAATGATGAAAACTGGAAACAGCACAAGCACTGGCAAGTTAAATGCAAAGCATTGATAAGGAAGGCAAAGCGGGAATTTGAGAAGAAACTTGCTACGGAAGCAAAAACACGAAATAAAGACTTTTTCAAGTACATTCGTAGCAAAAGGCCTGTGAGAGAGTCAATTGGACCATTAGATGATAGAGGGGTAAAAGGGGCAGTAAGAGGAAACAAGGCTATAGCAGAGAGACTGAATGAATTCTTTGCTTCGGTCTTTACTGAGGAAGATGTAGGGATGTTACCCAAGACTGAAGTGGTATTTAAAGGTGATACTGCAGAGGAATTGAGAAAAATATCGCTACACTAGGACGATATATTACAACTATTTAATAAACTGAATAGTAGCAAATCACCTGGACAGGATGGTATACATTCCAGAGTGTTGAAAGAACTGAAATATGAGATTTCAGACCTGCTATTGGCTATCTGTGAACTTTCATTAAAATCATCTGTAATACCTGAAGATTGGAGGGTCGCCAACGTAACACCAATTTTTAAAAAGGGTTCCAGGGGTGACCCAGGAAATTACAGACCGGTGAGCCTGACGTCAGTACCAGGGAAAATGGTAGAAACCATCATAAAGAACAAAATTACACAGCATATAGATAGTCATGGCCTAATGGGAGACAGCCAACATGGCTTTAGACAAGGAAGATCTTGTCTTACTAATCTGATATGTTTTTTTGAAGGTGTGCATAAACAGGTAGACAAAGGTGAGTCGGTTGATATAGTGTATCTGGACTTTCAGAAAGCTTTTGACAAGGTCCCCCATCAGAGACTTTTGGCGAAGCTAAAAAGTCATGGGATAGGAGGCAGTGTACTATTGTGGAGCGGGAACTAGTTAAAAGATAGAAAGCAGAGGGTAGGGCTAAATGGCCAATATTCCCAATGGAAAAAGGTGAATAGTGGAGTACCCCAGGGATCTGTACTGGGTCCGCTGCTTTTTGACATATTCATAAATGACCTGGAAAAGGGAATAACTAGTGAGGTTATCAAATTTGCAGATGACACAAAACTGTTTAAAGTTGTTAAAACCCAAGAGGATTGTGGAAAACTGCAGGAGGATCTGGATAAATTGGAAGACTGGGCATCCAAATGGCAGATGAAATTTAATGTGGACAAGTGCAAAGTTATGCACCTAGGAAAGAACAACCCACACTATAGTTACACGATGCAAGGCTCCACATTAGAAACCACCACCCAGGAAAAAGATTTAGGAGTCATTGTGGATAACATGTTAAAACCCTCCGCCCAGTGTGCAGCGGCGGCCAAGAAAGCAAATAGAATGCTAGGTATCATAAGGAAATGGGTGGAGAACAAAACAAAGGATATTATAATGCCTCTGTATCGCTCCATGGTACGACCGCACCTTGAATATTGTGTGCAATTCTGGTCACCGTATCTTAAAAAGGACATAGCGTTATTAGAAAAAGTACAGAGAAGAGCCACCAAATTGGTGAAGGGGATGGAAGGCTACTCCTATGAAGAGAGGCTAAGAAGGTTAGGGCTCTTTAGCCTGGAGAAGAGACGGCTGAGGGGAGATATGATAGAGGTCTATAAATTAATGAATGGAGTGGAACGGATAAACGTGGATCAATTGTTTACGCTATCAGAGTATAGAAAGACTAGGGGACATGTAATGAAGCTACAGGGTAAACTATTTAAGACAAATAAGAGAAAATATTTTTTCACTCAACGTGTAATCAAACTCTGGAATCTGTTACCGGAGGATGTAGTAAGGGCTGTTAGTATAGCTGGGTTTAAAAAAGGTTTGGACAAGTTCCTGGAGGAAAGGTCCATAAACCACTATTAAAAAGGGACCCAGGATATCAATGCTTGACCCAGTACAAGCATTGTGGAACCTGTGTCTTTTGGGGATATTGCTAGGTACGTATAACCTAGATTGGCCACTGTTGGAAACAGGATACTGTGCTTGATGGACCTCGGTCTGACCCAGTATGGCATGTCTTATGTTCTTATGTTCATTATCAAGAGGTGTCTCATAAACATCTCTTTGCATGTCTTCATAAGGTTCAATTGGGTTGTCTTCCTGGGAGCCTTTATCACAGGGTTTAAACTTAATATTGTGTAGAAGCTTCTGATGTTTTCCTAAAAACTGTTCTTTCTGGTCAGCACCCACGTTACTTAGGGAATGAGCCTTTCTCTCTTGCAACAGCTTTTCCACAGCTTCTAATGCTGTCTCATTGGACTTACTTGAATTCCTTTTACTTCTGCTTGGAGCTGCTTTCACTGCGTTTCTGCCAGCACTCTGTTCAGTGCTTAACCTCAGCTCCCTGACAACGTCCTCAGCACAGCCCCTGCTAGGAACTGAAGCAAACATACCTTCCCAACGTATATTGCTCCCCTTGCTATCAGAGTTGTTTCCCCACCTGGAGTCAAACCTTTCCAGTTTCTCCTCTCTGGGGTGCTTTGGCACAAGCTTCAGTTTTGGTTCCAGTGCTCTCTGAGAATAAGAATCAGCAGTCTCCATTTCTCCTTCTTTCTCCACTATGTCTCTGGTAAGCTCAGAGACTGTACCTGTGTCTCTGCCGGGCTCCTCCCTACAAAACTCTGAAGCAGCTTTAAAATGGTGCTTCTCTCCAGCCACACCCTCCTTGCTGCACATGTGAGATTTGTTAGGGCTCAAACTAGCTCTTACGTCACTGCTAGGGCAGGGCTTAGCGCTAGCTACTGCATGCTTCGGTAGCTTGTGGTTTCTATGGGAACCTTGTTTACCTCTGCTTTTAAAGGCGTATTCCTCACTTTTCTCCCATTCTATTCGATCCACACAGCTCTCCTTATCACACATTCCCCCCCTTAAGATATTACGGGCTGGGTAGATATCATCTTCACAGCACGTAATTCTAGATAATGCATTGGCATTTTGATGCAACTTGCCCGCTCTGTGCTCTATGCGAAAGTCAAATGCTTGTAGCGCCATGTACCAACGCGTTAGTCTAGCGTTATGGTCCTTCATCTGACCAAGCCATTTCAGTGGGGCATGGTCTGTCATCAGAAGAAACTTCCTGCCCGCAAGGTAAAATTTCAAAGACTCCATGGCCCACTTTATTGCCAGGCATTCTATCTCTATAGTGGAGTAGTTTTTTTCAGCTGGGGATAGCTTCCAACTAAGAAAGAGTACTGGATGCTCTATACACTCATACTTCTGAGATAATACTGCTCCCAATCCAGTCTCGGAGGCGTCCGTCTGTAGAATGAACGGTAGACCGAACGCAACCCCTCCAACACCGGGGCACCGCAAAGCTCCTCCTTTAAGCGCTCAAAAGCCATGATTGCCTCTGGGGTCCACCTCAGCTGATTGGGCAGATTCTTCTTTAGCATGTCCGACAAAGGGGCACTCTTCTCAGCAAAATGTGAAAGAAACCGCCGATAGTATCCCACCAAGCCTAGGAAACTACGTAGTTGTTTCTTGTTGGCGGGTCGGGGAAAAGCCTTCAGACTTTCGACCTTGTCCAGTAAAGGTTTTACAGTGCCGTGTCCAACTAAATGGCCCAGGTATTTCACCTCTTGACTGGCGAACATACACTTTGCCGGATTTAGGGTTAGGCCGGCATCCCTCATGGCCTGTAACACTGCTCCTAACATTGATAGATGTTGGTCCCAGCGAGTACTGTGAATGATAACATTATCCATATATGCTATCGCGTACTCCTGATGGGGTCGGAGTACCAAGTCGACAAGTCTTTGACACATTGCAGCCGCTCCATGTAGGCTAAAGGGCATTCGTTTAAATTGAAATAGGACTACTGGTGTACTGAAGGCTGTTTTTTGGCGAGATTCCCTGGTCAGAGGTATCTGCCAGTAGCCCTTGGTCATGTCGAGTGTTGTGAGATACGTGGCTTGCCCCAGTCGATCGAGCAACTCCTCTATACGAGGCATGGGATATGCATCAAATTTTGAGATGGCATTGACCCTCCTGAAATCAATACAGAATCGTAGCGTTCCATCCGGTTTGGGAACCAATACAATAGGCTTGTTCCACGGGCTCTTCGATTCCTCAATTATTCCCAAATCAAGCATCTCTCTCACTTGATTTATTACCTCTTGCCTCCTGGCCTCCGGCAGTCGGTATGGGCGTTGCCGCACTACTTCTCCTGGGGGTGTTATGATTTCGTGTGCGACAAGCTGGGTTTCCCCGGGTACGGGTGTCAGGACATCCGAGAAACTCTCTATAAGCTGGCCCAACTCTTGCTTCTGTGTCCACGATAGGCCTGCCCCCGTCCTCGGCTCTGGGCTCTTCTTACAGTCACTCAATTGGGGTCCCAAGTCGTCTTCTGCCTTCTCCTCCACCGTCGCTGCCAACCCTTGGAGGTCGGCATACCCCGTGGAACCAAATCCCTGTGTTCCTCGAGTTGTGCTGGAAACCATGGGTACTTCCTCGAGCAGAGGAAACCCAACTCTTTCACAAATAAGCTGGGCTATGCGGTCGCCCACACTTATTTTGAAGTCTTCGGACCCGAAATTAAAAAGCAGTATCTTGACCTTACCTCTATAATCAGGGTCTATGACGCCGGCTCCTACATCGATAAAGTGTTTTACTGCCAACCCGGAACGGGGCGCGATGCGTCCGTAACATCCCACTGGTACGTCCATCTGAAGGGCGGTATTCACTAAGGCTTTCCCATGTTTAGAGATGATCACATCCTCAGCGCTATACAAATCAAATCCGGCCGCTTGCGGTGAGGCTCTTTTCGGGGCACAAGCCTCTGGACTCATTTTACAGAATCTTAGTACAAACATGGATTTCTTGGTCGTTTCTTCCTTGGGCAACTGTCGGGCTGACTTTTGCCACCTCCCAAATAATGGACTAGGAACTGCCGTCGGCTTAGTTGCGTTCCGGTCTAGGGTTCCAGATGGGGTGTTCGTGGCTACCAGCCCTTCCCTCCTCTGTAGACCCTGTTGGATACCTTTCTGGAACTGAGGCCAGTCTCTGCCTAATACTAATTCTTGGGGCAATCGGGGTACTACGGCTACCGGAACCTCTTTTTCTAATCCTAATCCTCGTATTAGGACTCGGTAGACGGGGTACGAGGACGCTGCCCCATGTACACATCTGATCTTCACTGTGCCATTGGGTGAACGGGGTATTGCTTTGCTTTGGGCCTCTATCTTTTGCCAAAGCCTTTTGGATACCATACTCTGGTCTGATCCAGAATCTAGTATAGCATTTGCCCTCACTCCTTGCACCGTCACTACTAAGAGAAAACCTTCTCTGATCTGACCTGGGTCACCTGTTATTAGTGCTGTTTTCACCTTGCACTCACGTTGTAAGTGACTATCATTTCCGCACTTGAAACATGTTCTTCTCACATCTTTCTTCCTACATATAGGCAAACATATATTGTCAACAGTATTCCTAGGCTTCTCTTCCCTTTCTGATAAAGCATATGTCGCCTTCATAGAAGCACGGCCCTTCTCTTGCGCGGTTACCTCCGCCTCAAGGAATCGCTCAGTGAGCACGGTAGCTTCCTGGGTGCTTCGGCAACCTTGCAATATCAGGAAGGTGCATATATTTACTGGAACAGCAGCCATGACTTGTTCTAATATGATATTATCTAGCACTGTTTCCAGCATCTTTCCCTCTGGTTCTAACCATTTATTGACCAGACGTTTCAGACGTGCTATAACGCTCTGGGTGTTTCACCGGGTCTCAATTTGGCGTTCCTTAATAAATGGTGGTACACCGAGGGTGTTAGACCTAACCTATCCTTGATAGCTCGTTTGACCTCATCATAGTCATTGGCAAAAGCCGGTGGCACTGTCTGGTAAGCGGCTAACGCCTCCCCGGTAAGAGCCATCGCTAATCGGACCGCCCATTGGTCTTTAGGCCATTTAACTATGTGTGCCACACGCTCAAATGTTTCTAAGAAATCGTCCACATTGTCCTTGTCAGTCAACTGACCAAAGCTCAATGTCTCTTTGGACCATGTTCCCAAAGTACTGGCTTGACACAGTCCTGCTGAATGGTATAGGAGGAACGGGATCCGGCTCCTTCTTCATGCCTTGTATCCACGCCTCCATCAACTCGATCAGCGGTTTTTGTTGAGCCTCCATTCTGGCTGCCGCTCGCTCTTGGGCTTCTATTGCAAGCTCCCTTTGTCGCTCAAACTGGGAGGCCATCCAGGTAAGGACCTCCTTGGCTTCCATGGTCATTCTGTTTCTGAAATGATAAAACAGACAACACGACCACCCAAGTGCAGTACCAGAGTACAGAAGGTAGTATTCCCCCTTTTTTTCCCGGCTACATCAATACCCCACAGTACAGGTATCCTTAACTAACCCCTGTCAGATACGAATTACCTGGTACCGATGGAGCTTCAGGCCTTGTACAAACGCTGGTCTCTGCAGACTTCAGATACTCCGTCTCCGTCCTGATGTAATTCAGAGCAGAGTTCTTTCCTGTAGACTTGACCTCAGCGCTGCTCCTGGTTTTAAATCCTTGCGCATGCGGCTTGCGCGGGATCCGCAACAACTACGCCACTCTGTCGTGACCCCCTGCCTAGGCCAAGGGCTGGTAGGCAAAAGGGCTGCCTTATTTGCCTTTAAGTAATGTCCCAAGACTTGGTTTCCAGCAATGGATGCTGGGACTTGTAGTTTCTATCACTCTTCAGACAAAGTAGTTTGACCACACGGGGTGTTCAAGGCAAACAAAGATATTTATTCTGGGTTTCCCCCTCGCATCAAATTCATAGCGCAACACAAGACAAGGATTCTTTCTCCAAAGTAAAGGATATCAGGAACAAATTAGGCTGAAACATCAAACTCAGAAGTATTCTTTACACAGCAGCTGTTCTCAGGCTCCTCCTAGATAAATGCCTTTCACAGCTACGGCTGGTTATTACATCAGGTAAACTTAAAGTTTTCAGCAACAGTTCTTTCCCTTTCAACTTAACACACAGGCTATGCAAACATCTTCCCACAGCATGAACCTAGCACATGTTCAAGCTGTTTGTTTTACAAAACGAGCAATCCATTTCAATTACGTCATTATCAAGAGATGTCTCATAAACATCTATTTGCATGTCTTCACAAGGTTCAATTGGGTTGTCTTCCTGGTAGCCTTTATCACAGGGTTTAAACTTAATATTGTGCAGAAGCTTCTGAAGTTTTCCTAAAAACTGTTCTTTCTGGTCAGCACCCACGTTACTTAGGGAATGAGCCTTTCTCTCTTGCAACAGCTTTTCCACAGCTTCCACATCATGAAAGAGAATAACATTCAATACACAATATATGCAGACGACATCATGATATACACCCCGATAGAAATCGACAACCCGGATTTCTCCAAGATAACAGACTGCCTTACCCAAATGACAAGCTGGTGTCAAAACAACAACCTCGCAATAAACTACAACAAGACTGAAGCTCTAATAATCACTCGGGACCAAAGCTTCATACACCCGCCAAACATCAAGATACAAAACACTACTATTCCAATAAAATCAGAAGTGAGATACCTTGGAGTTACTCTGGACAACAAGCTAAACCTCAAGCCACACATAGACAAAACAATACAAAAAGTCTACTACAAGATGCGAATCATCAGGAGACTGAAACCACTCCTTGCCCCAGAACACTTTCGTACCGTCCTCCAAGCACTGATAACCCCAATACTGGACTTCTGCAATCCGATATACTTGGGACTACCGAAACAAGCCCTCAAACCACTCCAGCTAGCACAAAACACTGCAGCACGAATAATATCCAGTACTGCAAGACAGGACCACATCACACCCACCTTAAAAGACTTACACTGGCTCCCAATCGGTGCACGCATCAGATACAAAACTATCATAAACCTATTTAAGATAAATCAGCACACATCAGCCAACAGCCTACACACCCTCATTCAACCAGACAACAGCACTCGTCCTAGAAGAAAACAAACACGCAACCGAGTCAGCACCCCAGGTGAATTCAAACACACACGCAAGGACACAACAGACAGAGCTCTTTCCATGGCTGCTCCAACTATATGGAACAAACTACCAGACGACTTGAGGACAACTACAGACCTCAAAGACTTTAGAAAACAGCTAAAAACCATGCTGTTCATAGAACACTATGGACACATCACATAACCTAAGAGAATGCATAACAGCACATATTGCTGCCTGTACAGATAATGTTTTACAGCACCACTGTATATAGCCCACACTGTACATAGCTCAAACCATTCTAGCACGCAACACACCACACCTTGTACATAGCTCACCCCAATCTAGCACACGATACAACACACACTCAACTAAATTGCACCCTCACTGCATGATTAACACACTCACTTTACCCGATTGTTTGCTGTGATACCACCTTGATTAATAAGATAAGGCGGTTTAAAAATACTGTTAAATAAATAAATAAATAAATAGTGCTGTCTCATTGGACTTACTTGAATTCCTTTTACTTCTGCTTGGAGCTGCTTTCACTGCGTTTCTGCCAGCACTCTGTTCAGCGCTTAACCTCAGCTCCCTGACAACGTCCTCAGCACAGCCCCTGCTAGGAACTGAAGCAAACGTACCTTCCCAACATATATTGCTCCCCTTGCTATCAGAGCTGTTTCCCCACCTGGAGTCAAACCTTTCCAGTTTCTCCTCTCTGGGGTGCTTTGGTACAAGCTTCAGCTTTGGTTCCAGTGCTCTCTGAGAATAAGAATCAGCAGTCTCCACTTCTCCTTCTTTCTCCACTATGTCTCTGGTAAGCTCAGAGACTGTACCTGTGTCTCTGCGGGCTCCTCCCTACAAAACTCTGAAGCAGCTTTAAAATGGTGCTTCTCTCCAGCCACACCCTCCTTGCTGCACATGTGAGATTTGTTAGGGCTCAAACTAGCTCTTACGTCACTGCTAGGGCAGGGCTTAGCTCTAGCTACTGCATGCTTCGGTAGCTTGTGGTTTCTATGGGAACCTTGTTTACCTCTGCTTTTAAAGGCGTATTCCTCACTTTTCTCCCATTCCATTCGATCCACACAGCTCTCCTTATCACAATATGTATGGCATATCTTATGTTCTTATGTAGGACCAAGATTCAGTCCCATTATTGTATGCACAAAACTAACATGAACCCACAACACATCACTTGTGAAATTAACTCTCCATATAGTCTCCTTCTTCTTCAATAATGAATATTGAGACAACCTTTCAGAGTTTTATATAATTTATCTTAAAACTTATAAATGACTCTCTAACCATGAAGGGGAAAAGACCTCAGTTAGTCCTTTGCTTCAATGATTGATGAAATGTTAGATAAGGATATAGTTAAATCAGAAAAGGTACATAGAAGAGCAACAAAAATGGTAAAGGGAATGGAAGGATACCTCTTTGAGGAGAGGCTTAAAAGGTTGGGGCTCTTTAACTTGGAAAAAAGACGGCTGAGGGGGGGATATGTTAGAGGTCTATAAATGAATGAATGGAATGGAACGGGTAAACATAGATTGGTTGTTTATGCCATCAAAAAGTAGAAAGATTAGAGGACACACAATGAAGTTACAATGCAACCCATTTAAGACTAACAAGAGAAAACATTTGTTTTACTCAACACGAAATCAAAGTTTGGAATTCATTACCGGAGGATGTAGTTAAAGCTGTTGGCATAGCTGGGTTTAAAAAAGGTCTGGAGAAGTTCCTGGAGGAAAGGTCCATATGCCATTATTAAAGAGGACCCAAGAAATCCACTGCTTGCCCTGGGACAAGCATTGTGGAGCCTGTGTGCCTCTTTGGGAACCTGCCAGCTACTTGTGGCCTAGATTGGCCACTGTTAGAAACAGATACTGGGCTTGATGGACCTTGGTCTGACCCAGTAAGGTATTTCTTATGTTCACAATACTCTGATGTTGACACATGATGCTCCTCAAACACAGTCATATAAAGGTTTGCCAAAGGTGGAGCGAATGACGCACCCATAGAAGTACCAGAGATTTGGATAAAATGTTCCCTGAACACAAAATGATGTTTGTTTTAGAGCTATTTCAATGAATTGTTTGAGAAAAGAAGAGGGGACTGAAATGTGGCCTAGTGCAGGTTTCTAAGGCATTAAATAAGATAGCGATGGTTTCATCTTGTGGAATTACTGTGTACAATGAACGTACATCCAAAGTAAACATTTGATAATGAATTGGTGGATCAGTGGTATATAGAATATCCAGAATATTTAAAAAATGAGAAGTGTCTTTCATATAGCTGTTGCCAACAGCTGTAAAAATGTATGTATATAGATACACAATCTTTCCAATAAGGAATCCGTAGACGAAATGATGGGTCTCCCAGGATGTCTCTGAAGAGACTTATGAATCTTTGGAACAGAGTAAAAGATTGGAACCCGTGGACTAAGGTGATTTAAAAAGAAAATTCGGACTTAGTGAGATACCTCAACTCAAATGCTTCTTCGGTTATCTGTCGAATGCCTTGCTGTTCCGTGTGGTCTTTGTCCAATTTAACATAATAGGAAGAATCTGCCAATTGGTCTTCAGTCTCAGATATGTAGTCTTCTATATACGGAAGAACTGTGGCTCCGCCTTTATCAGCTCGCCGCTTCACTAAGGATTTTTCTTGGCGTAATTTCTTAATGCTGTTTTTTACTTGCAGATTCAGATTAAAAGGTGTGTAATGTTTTCAAGCCTCTAATGCACTCACATCCACTAAAACAGCTTCCTCAAAGGCGTACAATATTGGACCCAAGGGAACTGTTGGAGTCCATGAGGATTTGGGCTTAACTTCTGACGAATCTTTATTTTTGGAAGAGCCAAACTTATAAAAAAAAGATTTAATATGTAGCTTCTGAATGAATTTTTCAAAATCTATCCTGAACTGAAAAGGATCATATTGTTTAGAAGGGACAAATGATAAGCCCCGCTCTAACAAATCTTGTTCAGCAGTGGACAATGTGTAACTAGATAGAATCATGACAGAGGAACTCTCTTGCGTTCTCTCTAAAGAGGTCATTGCATCCTGGATGTCCAGCCCCTCTGTACATCTGGTTTGTCCAGACATACAGAGGGGCTCGCGATTCTGATCCCACAGGGCATGTCTAGCCCTGCGGGATCAGAATCACGATTGGGCCTGTATTTGCAGGCCGGGACTGCAATTCAGTCCAGCCTGCACGTACAGGCACTGCCCAACTAACTCAGTCAGGGCTTTTAAATGGAGCTGTGGCGCCATGGTGTCCGCTTGCCATGGCACCGCGGCTCCATTTAAAAGCTGCAATGCTGGCTGCCGGACTTCAAAGGAGATTTCTCCACAGCTCGACCCCCAATCTGGCCTTCTAAGGCCAGGGTGGGGCTGTGGGGAATGTCCTCGGGCCCCCCTGATCCATCTGCGTCCCGAGCCCGAAAACTAAAACGTCCAGGGAAGTTATTCCACCTTGGAGGTGGAATAACTTCCCCGCACAAGACACTGGCCCTGGACGTACAGGGCCAACACGGCGACCGTCCACCACCTGCCCAGACTCCACCCCTTCCCCGTCCAACTTCCCCGCCCTACTAGCAGAGAGGTTAGACACCGACGGGGGAAAGTCCGTTGGGATGTCCATTCCTGCTATTCATGGCACAGAACTGGGCCCTAAACATTTATTCCTTAATTACCTGTTTTTTTTCTTCTGGGCCCTGGTGCAAGGCTCTCTGTTGCCTTCCTGAGGCGGTCCTCTTTTGGAACGTTGTATCATTTTGGACCGTGTTCCTTTCTCTAAAAAAGTTGAATTACCACTAGAATCATTGTAGTCATCACTACTTGATGTATCATCTCAAAAAGTAAAGTTTCTGCATTGGTAGTGTTCTTTAATTCCAGGGGCTCCCAAGGATAAAATTTGCCCACCTTGCACTCTTTTTTGTCATGGAAAAACTTTTTGAACTCAGCTTTTTTTAACTCGTCTTTTAACATTTCCATAGATTTTAACAGTTCCGTATACTGTGCTCGAAATTTGTCCTCTTCTAATTCATCTTTAAGTTTCTTCAGTTGCTGATCCATCAAAATTCTTATTTTGTCTTGGCTGTGTTTATCAACAAAAGTATGCACATTTATTTAAAATGGCATTACAATTGTTGAGAAAGGCAGTATCATTCATAAACATTCATGGCTCTTTCAAAACCCTCGGTCCCCTTGGAATGGCCTCCTGTTTGCAGTACTCAGCAAGCAAGACCCCCATGAAGGGACAAAACTAACCCATCTGAAGACATTACCCTAAGAGAGAGCAGCAGTATGCTCCAAGATAAGAGTCAGGCTATCTTATGAGCCGCCTCCACTGTAGTTCTTCCTTTTTTAAAAAATGTATTATTTATAATTTCACAAAATATAATACAAGCAAATAAACTTGCATCGGAAATGTGGATTACAGTGGAAAGGCTTAGTATAAATCTTATACATGCACAATACAAAGCAAATATTATAAAAAAACAAACTATATGTAATCCCTTCTCTAGCCCACAATACGAGGGGGTACAAAAACAAGAAATCAATCTAGATAAGCATTATAGGAATATACACAACACAAAGCAGCCAGCTATACCAAAAATCACGAAGAAGTAGCATCCCTCTGCCCTTCTCCAAGAGACCCCTACACTGTAGCTCTTCTTGTTTCTGGGTGCAGTGCATCAGTCTACACATTACATTTCTGCCTGTCTTATAGCATCTGTCCTTCACATTTGTTTGTGCAGTGCTTCCTGCAGAGGCTTGGCTAAGGCCAACTGGAGTGAATGTTAACCTGACATGTCTGGATGGGAAACCTAATAACCTCTCCATTTCCTGGAAACTAGAAAATCGAACATTGCATCTGAAACCATCAAACAGGGTAATGATGAAAGGGCAGCTATTGCTGAAATCTGTACAATCCAGAGACTCTGGAAACTACAGTTGTTACAAAGATGGTCGCTGGGTCCGTAACATTCAGCTTCTGGTAGGAGGTGAGTGGAGGCACAATGCCATATAACTAAAGTTCTTATCTAAACTACAGTTCTATACAAATATCTTCCAGTTTTTAGACCCACAGAAATACGTTACTTTTACAGTTGTCAGGTGGCTAGACATTCCTTATGCTTTGATTATCACAGAACAATAGTGGAAAGGCACACCAGAGAGCCTAGAATTACCTCTGCCAGGATTGCTGTCAGCTCTCCCTTTGCCCACCTCATGTAGCTAGCACTGTTGTCTCCTCGTAGAAGCCCTCAATCATTAACAAGCTCCCTTGTTTTCAGAAACCCTGGAGAAGCCTAAACTCTCCTGCTATCGAAAGTTTCCTGTTAGTAACATCAGATGTGAATGGAAACCATCAAAAAGAATGTCCTCTGTCACAAAGGCTGTTCTGCAAGTGCAGAAAGGGTAAGAGTAGTAGGAATGGTCCAAATTAACTCACTCTAGTCATTTTGTGGGAATGTTTGCACTTTTCTGCCTGTATGAAACGTACCTGTGGATCTTGTATCTAATTTTCAAAGGGAACACATGTGTGTCCTTTCCCTTTGAATACTGCCAAGGGTCCATAGTACCTGTGTTTTGTGGATTAATTTTTATGAAAGACTACAAAATAGCATGTCCTTAGCAATGCTTCCCTTAAATGTAGCCTGTGAAACAGTAGGTGTGCTTTTAGTCACGTTTGGAGGAGGGGCAGTTTTCAAAACTGGCATTCTACTCAGATAAATAGATTTTTTTATTCATGTAAAGGCCTTTGAAAATTCTCCTTATATCTAATCTACATTTCCGCCATCAGTCTAATAATGGTTCTTAACTTTTCTTGCAACCATCTTCTGACAATGAAGTGATTAGGTAACCTCTATTTCTGAAAAAAAGTGAGACTTTTGGGGGTATCATTCACATCTCTTCTTGAGCAGACCCTGAAGTGGGAAATTAGTAGGGGAGCTCTCCAATCTTTTTCTCTTCCCCCATCTATCATCTTTTCAGTTTCCCACTTATATCTCTCCATTCTTCCCTCTTCCCTCCTTAATCTATTGTCTTTCTATCTTTACATCTTCTCTCTTTCCTATCAGATTTCTCTCCTCTATCTATCCACCCCTCAAAGCTCCCCTTCTTTCGGGTCTTTTTCTTTCCATTCCCCCTATATATGGTAGTTCCATATTTACCCCTACATGTGTTTCAGATTTCCCACCCCCCTTCTACATCTTTCAGATTCTTCTCTTCCTCCATCCCTCAAAAAAATCTCTCCTCCTTTCTATGCCCTGCTTTAGGATTCCCTTTTCTTCTTTCAGATTTAGTTCCAACCTCTCTCCCAACTGTAAGGTTTATCATTTTTTTGTTTTTAATGATTTTATATTTTTTGTCACATTATTTATAGTATTTTGCAAATCACCTAGAACTGTGGTGACTGGGTGGGGTATAAAACTTTTAAATAAATTCTCCTTCCCATTCGGGTTGCTTTACTTCCCCCAGTTCTTCTTTTGTTCCTCTGTTTCTTTCTGCTCCTTCCCTTGCCCCTGGTCTCTTGCCATATACATAGAGGGCAATTCTATCCTAGCCGTCTTGCCCCTTTATGGCCGATCAGAATATGGGCGCACAGTGGCAGCACCCAATCCTGATCCCGTGGGGCCTAAATGTACCTGCGGGATCAGAATCAGGCCAACCAGCCAGGACGTCCAGGCCGTGACCTGATTCTGATCGGCTGCATGCCCAGCAAATCCCCGGCTACCTCAGCTAGGCTCCTGAATAGAGCTGCAGTGCCATGGTGTCCTGTCGCCATGGCACCGCGGCTCCATTCAGGAGCCGGGATCCCCAGCCACCAAAGAAAAGGCTCTTTTCCTGCAGCCCGACCCCCGATCTGGCCTCCCATGGCCAGGGTCAGTCTGTGGGGCTCCCCCTTCACCCCCTCACCTCTTTGAGGTTGTCGGGCTCCATGGTCCCCTGACATTCAGGGGGATGTGTTCCACCTCCCGGGTAGAATAAGTCCCCCATCTACCCCGCTGACCCCAAATGTACAGGGCCGACCTCCGAATCGGCCCTGTATGTCCAGGGTCATGTACCTGCTCATTGCCTGCCCTCACTCCTCCCATGGCCCTCCCCCTCCCACCCACAAACAGAGTTCCCCGCACAACTTGGCAATATGTGTAGGGAGCTCTTCTGCCGCAAGTACAATCCAGACATTTAGTGGGTCTGGACGTCCGGATCGGACATCCAGACCCGCTAAACGCAGATCCGAATGACCCCCATACCATATTGTCCCTAATCCCCACCAATTCCCGTCCTTTCAGATTCTTCACCTTTCCTGACCACCTCACATCTAACCTTCCTTTTCAGTTGCTTCATTTGTCTCTCCTTCTCTTGCATATTCCTTTCTTTCCCCTTCCTCACTTTTTGTGACCACAAGCCCTTATATTTGCATTAATTTTTCTTCTCTCCATTGCCCCCTCCACACACAAGTTTTCTTTTGGGCACCAAATTCTGCATGGTTTCACAACATTTCCTAAACTACAGAAATAAAACAGTGTTCCCTCCCTAGGCAGCATTAAGGGGATATTAGTTTAACATTTTACCTTTGGGTTTCTGTAGGTTTAATGGTGACTTCTTCACTGAGAAATGTACTTATTACCAGAGCACACAGATATTCAGCTGCAGACTGAAACATGGAGAGGAAGATGACAGAACTTATGTGGTATCCATGTGTGTCATGAACAATGTTGATAGCCAATTCAGCAACGAGGAAATGTTCACAGGAAACAATATCCGTACGTAATATGCACAGAGAGAATAAACACATATACCAATATCTATGGACACCAACAGGCAGGAAGGGAAATGAACTGTTACAATTTACAAACTTAAGATCAGATAGTAAGCAAAGGAGCCTTCCCAGAAGCAGAAGCTGACCAGTCACACTTCTAGGTTCAGGGCAAAGAATTTTTGCCTTATGAAGAAGGTATTTACGCAGGGCAGGCCCGTCCACTAAGCAAACTAGGCGGTAGCCTGGTGGGTGGCTCGGTCCTAGACAGCCCCAATGTGCTGCCCCTACCGTACTGCGTGTCATCGCCACGCTGCCCCTGACATCCAGCCTCTCACCGGGGGTTGATGGGCGGCATGGCAAACACCTCTTTGAAGCTATGGCAATCTTTAAAGTGTGTTTGTGTGTGCACTTGTGTCCTGACATTCCTTTCCCCTCTGACAGGAAGTTAGAGGGGGCAGAAGCGGCAGGCCACCCCGTTGAGAGGCTGGAATTCAGGGGCAGCAAGAACCCTTGGGATGTCCCTGTATTTACAACCATTTGTTAGTAGACCTCTTTATTCTTCAGTATTCCCACTTCCTGAACTATTGTTTCTAATGGATCCTGATAAAGGCTTCTTGAAATTTCCTCAACGTTCTTATTTAGATGCATTCTGCTTCCATTGCTGTACGTTATACTGTTTCTCATTCTGAAGTACAATACATAGGATGGATTCTAAAGAGGATCTCCATGCTCAAAATTAGATGTGCTTTATCATTCGGTAAGGTGACAATATACACTGCTGGGAGCTTCCATTTTGTCTGTAGCAGAGTCAGTGATGTCACAATGCCCTTTTTTTTTCTTCACTCAGAAGAAATGTTTCCTGATAGGATTACTGCACTGCCAATAGCAGAGCGTCCGCATCAAGAATATTTAGTTTAGAACCTGTCCGACTATAAAACTTATTGTTCTGCCAGTTGTTATTCACTTTGAGACTGATTCTGTGTGGGGAATGACTGGGCCATCCAGGAAATGGACGGGACACATCTGTACCCAATTCTGCAACCGCAAGAGCTATACGTTTCCATGGTTGCAGAATCAGGGCACTTAGACTGCCCGGCATGCCCTCCATTTTGCTGCAGGGGGACATCCATGGACTTGCCTGGCCAGCTCACTCTACACTCCGGCTGGTGTGCCAGTGCAGCAGCGTCCTGTCGCCATGACACCGGCACATCCAGCCGGAGAAACCAAGTGCCTGATCGCACTGTAGGACCCTGTCCTCACCAACTGACCCTCAGCGGGGGCATCCAGAGCTGGGATCAGGCGGCAGCACATCTCTCACGGCGGCGCGATGCCTAAGAGAGGCTGCAGGCCCCAATCATCCCCGCGCCCAGCACTTATTCCACCTTCAGGGCATCAAGAGCTGCTCCGGAGGACATACAGGGCCATGACCTAAATAGGCCTTGTACGTCTGGGTGGCTCGGTCTGCCCCCTCTCTGCCTCTGTCCCTCCCCCTCTTGTCCCTGGCCAGCGCTCCTCACACAAACTCTATACGTGCCTGAAGTGCTGGGACTAAAATTCTATCCCTGGCCTGTTCACGGATTCTACATCCAACTTGGACATACAGCTCCGCTATTCAGGCCTCAGAATGCACATATATATTTTTTTTAATGCTACCTCCCTAATGTTTGATCTGGGATATATCTTTCTTCACAATGATAATGCACATACTGAGTTACTGGGCTTGATTTTCAGGTTGTCTTCCATTTTCCAGACTGGCTGGGGATGCTGTAGAGGTAACACTTAGAGCTCTTAGAGGAAAGGAGTCACAGTCATCACACATCAACATCTAATGGTTAGACTTAGGGCCCAAGACTATAGGGAATCCTAAAAGGGGCAGCACAAAACTGCTGGGAAAAATAAAAATATTAAAAAACTTCATGACAAAAATTAGCTATGGGAAGTTATGACCCAACTCAGTATGCCTCTTTATTTAACCAAAAAACATGCTAGAGTCATGCTATCTGAGATGTTCTTCCAATCTTTATGGTAACATGCAGGCTTCAGTGTATAACATCTCACTTCTCTACAGTCCAACCAGATCCCCCAGTAAACGTCACAGTGAAAGCTGTCAAGAGATACCCCCAGAAGTTAATTGTGACATGGCATTACCCACTAACTTGGAGAAATGATTATTATAGGCTTAAGTTCAAGATCCGATACCGGGCAGAGCATTCAATGGAATTCACAGTGGTAAGTTTGTTTCTCCTACCTTATCTCTATTTTTTTCTTGACTATGCCACAAAGAACATGGAAGTTAATTATAAGAGACCTGCCTGCAAGATTGTGCATTTTGCTTATGGTTGGGAGTCATTGTGCTCACAAGGGCTTGATTTATGAAGTTTTTCCCCATAGACATAAAATTCAGACCCTATGTCTGTAGCACTCTGTGTGCTCACATCTAGGTCTGTATTCTTTGTGAGTGTGGGATGCTGTCCTGTGCATATAGTCACAGCATTTATGTTCATGTTACTTCTAGGTCTACAGTCAGGAAACTTCTATCTTGATTGCAGACGCGTGGATGGGCAGGAAGAACATAATCCAGGTGCAAGCGCGTGAAGAATTTGATCATGGCTTATGGAGTACCTGGAGCCAAGAAGTAGCTGGCATTCCTTGGACAGGTAGCATGGGCTAGAGGTATTTGATTGGTAACAATGTTGTCCATTACCTGGTGTAATGCTGCTGTGCTCTTTGGGGAAAGGATTGGCTTTGGTCCCAATTCCGGGAAGCAGGTTGTGGGGCTGATTCCTCCTCCGGCTCTCCCTGTACGTCCTGTGCATCAGGATGGAGAGAGACGGAGGGTGTGGGATTGGGGCAGAGCAGAGGAGGAGCGGGCCAGCCCGGCAGGACGTACAGGGCCGATTCAGGTCATGGCCCTGTATATCCTGCTGAGCCCGTGGAGATGTGCCTCTTATTCTACCTCAAAGGGGCCAGGGTTGGAGGTGGGGGGTCCCCACCGCCGCTTCCGCCCGATCTAGGCCACGGCAGGTCAGCCGTGGGTTGGGCGGCGGAGAAAAGGGGAGCTGAAGCTGTGGGAGCATCTGCGGGGAGGACATCCCTGCAGGCAGCAGGAGCACGCTGGGCTGTCCTCGGGTCCAATTCTGGTAACCGTGAGAATGTTTTGTTTCTGCGGTCCAGAATTGGGTCCAAATGGGCCCATCTTGCTTGGGGCCATCCAGACGGCCCAGATATGCCCCTACCTGAATCGGGCTCTTTGTTTGTATTCAGGATGCTGAGTTGTGTGTATAATATTTGGAATTTTTGAAGCAATAAAGGGTAGTATTTAGGATATTTTGGACCTCATTTTAGGTGCTAATAAGATATTAATGATGTGTTTATAGTGAACATAGTGACATAGTAAATGATGACAGACAAAGACCAGCATGGCCCATCTAGTCCGTCCAGTGAGATGGCGAGAGTTGTACCTGCAATCAGTGGAGGTTACCCCCCTCTATGCTTTTCCCTGCCACTCCATGCAGGTTACCCAGTTAGATTCATTAGTAATTACTTGGCCAATATTTAACCATGGTGGTCAGTGTTTTTTTTTAAATGTCGGCAGCCAAAGTTAAATAAAAATAAATGGATATTCAGTACAGGCCTGGCCCAAGGTTATCTGACGACCTAGGCGGAATTTCAGCTCCCCCTCCCCCTGTCCAACAATAAGTGCCGAACAGAACTAAGATATCTCTCCACAGGACTCACAATACAAATAAAAGCCTGATCATAGTTTTATCTCAGTGACAGCAACATAAAACCTCTTCAGTACCCAACAGAAGTCACTTAGAACTAGAACACACATAAGGAGCCAACCCAGAAAAAGCAGCACAATAAATATTGCATTGGGCTCTAGAACATCAACAGTGACTTGTGGATCTTTCTCCAGAGCAAATGGGTACTTTCCTAATACAAAAAGAAGTCACACTTTGCATCTTTTAATACAAACAGTAATAGTTCACCTTTAGCTGAGGCCAGTAACTTCACTTCACGAGCCAATAAAAAATTTTGCTTATTAGCTCTTTCATTCCAGTAACTAGTTTTTATTTAGAATCATTAATGCAATGGCCTTTTCTGTGTTTATTTATTTATTTAATGCTTTTATGTACTGCGCTCTTTAAAATCAGTGCAGTTTACAGATAACATTTTGTACAGAGTAGGAAGAGACTGCTCTGCACTTACATCGAACGGGTAATACAACTTGGATTTAGAACAGGGGTAACTATAAACAGACTATATACAGTCTAGGCAGGAAGTCGCTATGCAGTTGTAGCGACATGGCTTGCCCTGAGAGCTATGTACAGCGATGTAATTTATTTACTGGGTTGTCTGTTTTTTATGGTTAGGTTGTAGAGTTGTGTCAGGTGAGGAGGTTGTTGGCCTGGGCGTAGTGTAGGAGAAAAAGGTGGTGCCTTTCTGAATTGGGTAAGGTCAGTGATCGCGCGGATGGTCACTGGGAGCTCATTCCAGCAGGTAGGTGCATAGAACATGAAGGCTCTGTTTTTTGATGCTTGAGTGCATTTTGTTACTTTGCTGGGGTTTATTAGTGTGTTGGTGGCAAAGGACCTTCTTGCTCTGGTTGCAGGTGTG
This sequence comes from Ichthyophis bannanicus, assembly GCA_033557465.1. Lineage (NCBI taxonomy): Eukaryota > Metazoa > Chordata > Amphibia > Gymnophiona > Ichthyophiidae > Ichthyophis > Ichthyophis bannanicus. The sequence continues at coordinate 69,596,576 of CM066048.1, forward strand.
GGGTGGATAAGGTTCGTCAAAGAGCTAGAGGTTTTTTTGTTGATGGCCTTGAATGTTAACAGTACTACTTTGTAGGTGAGCCGGCAGTAGACTGGTAGCCAGTGCAGGTTTTTTAGGATTGTAATAATGTGGTCCCTTCTAGAGGCCCCATGTAGGAAGCGGGCAGCAGCGTTCATTGCTAACTGTAGTGGGTTTAGTGTGTTCTTAGGGAGTCCATGAAGGATCACATTGGCGTAGTTAAAGTGGGGGGTTACTAGTGCCCGGAAAACTGTTCAGAAGTCGTCTGGTTGCAGCAAGGGTCGAAGATATCGAATTGTCCTCATCTTATGGTAGATCTTCTTGATGGTGTTGCCTATGTGCGCTTTCAAGTCGAGGTGCTGGTCCAGCGTGACTCCTAGGTAGCGGGTAGTGTATCAACTCAGGAGCTCGGCGTCTCTCGTCTTTAATGTTGCCAGTGGGGAGAAGGTTCGGTTTCTCGTGATGAACAGCACTTCTGTCTTCCTTATTTATCAACCCAATCCCTCCCAAAAGGAATTATTTCCTTACCTCTCAGCAAGTTTGCTGAAAATGGTGAATAGCCTTAATAAGGGCCATGTCCCTCAGACTTGGAAAAATTACATTATACACCCTAGTTTAAAGAACACTACTTACCTTCAGATCAATGGTTCTGAACCCAATCCTTGAAATACACCTAGCCAATCAGGTTTTCAGGATAACCACAATGAATATGCATGAGAGAGATTTACATACACTGAAGGCAGTACATGCAAATCTCTCTCATGCATTTTCATTGTAGCTATCCTGAAAACCTGACTGACTAGGTGTGTTCCGAGAAATGGGTTGAGGACCCCTCCTTCAAATCCATCCAATTACCATACTTATGTTCTTATCCAATCTCTAATTTTTCATTTCTAGGGAAAACCATGGAGAAAATAGTATATGTTTCTTATTCTGGAATCTAATAATTATTTTCACCCAAAACAGTATGGTTTTAGGTCATTCCATAATGCTTAAAGTTTACTAATAACAATGCAAAACAAAATTATGACCTCTATTGATGATGGCAAGGACGTCTTAATACTCCAGCTGGATATGACAGCTGCCTTTGATCTGGTGGACCATCAACTTCTACTAACCAGGCTAAAAGAGACAGGAATAAATGACACTGCACTAGATTAATTCCAAAGCTACCTAAGCTCTTGTACCTTTGTCATTAGTACAGGCCATTCACTCTCTAAAATCTATGCCCTGTTATGTGGTGTCCCACAAGGGTCAACTTATGTTTTTTTTTACTTATTTTTAGCCCTGCTGGTGACACTTATTCAGAGTTTAGGGCTCAGTGCTCACCTCTGTGCAAATGATGCTGAAATAATTACCTCTCATCCTACTTGGGACTCCTCATTCATTGCACAATGAACAACAGCCCTAGAGATAATAGCTAAATGGATCGCCACATAAACTCCTTCTTAACACCAAGAATTCCACAGCCCTTTGGATTTCTAAACACAAATCCCCATGTAAGTTTACTCCTTCTAGATCTGGAAATCACATTGCTTTTAAAAATACTATGACGAGGACTTCTCATATCAATCACATATAGCTGTATTAAGATAGATCCAGTCGATTACACCATATCTTAATATGAAGGCCCTAAACATACTAATTCACACTGTTATTCTAAATAGCTTTGACTACTGAAATTCATTATTGATTGGAGCTGCTCAATACAGTATCCAGCTTTTGCAATTACTACAAAATACAGCTATTAAACTTATCTATAAAGCAAAAAGATCTGACCATGTTGTTGTTAAGTGCCATTTCATGGCAACCCTGTGGTAGCTGTCCTAAATTGTGTTCGGTCTTCAGTACAAAGTACCTAATAACTAGATTAATATGAATAAAATACAGTCTCTAAAATGCTTGTATGCAAATGCTAGAAGTCTAAAAAATAAGATGGGAGAGTTAGAATATATAGCACTAAATGATAAGTTAGATATGATTGGTATCTCTGATACATGGTGGAAGGAGGACAACCAGTGGGACACTGTGATACCTGGGTACAAACTATATCGTAATGATAGAGCTGATGAAATTGGTGGAGGGGTTGCGCTCTATGTTAGAGAGGGCATTGAGTCACAAAGGATTAAAGTTCTACAGGAAACAAAATTCACTGTAGAATCTCTATGGAGTGAAATTCCATGTAAAAAGGGGACGGCAATGGCAGTGGGGGTATACTATCGACCACCTGGCCAGAATGAACAAATGGATGATGAAATGCTCAAAGAAATCAGGGAAGCTAACAAAAGTTACAGAACGGTAATAATAATAATGGGTGATTTCAATTACCCCGGTATTGACTGGGTCAGTGTCACAGCAGGATATACTAGGGAGATGAAGTTTCTAGATGAAATAAATGACTGCTTCTTGGAGCAGCTGGTTCATGAACCCACCAGAGGGAAAGCCATTTTGGACTTAGTCCTTAGTGGAACACCATATCTGGTGCAAGAGATAAGGGTGTTGGGGCCACTTGGCAATAGTGATCATAGCATGATTGCATTTGAGTTAATTAATGGAGGAGGGATGGTAAGGAAATCCACATTACTACCTTTTAACTTTCAAAAGGGAGACTACGATAAAATGAGGTAAATAGTTAAGAAAAAACTAAAAGGAGCAGTTGCAAAGGTTAAAGACTTACATCAAGCTTAGGTGTTGTTTAAAAATACTATCTTGGAAGCCCAGACCAGCTGTATTCCACGCTTTAAGAAAAGTGGAAGGAAGTCCAAAACACTGCCAGCATGGTTTAAAGGTGAGGTCAGAGAGGCTGTTGTTGCCAAAAAAGCATCTTTCAGGAAATGGAAAAAAAGAGCCAAATGACGAAAACTGGAAACAGCACAAGCACTGGCAAGTTAAATGCAAGGCATTGATAAGGCAGGCAAAGAGAGAATTTGAGAAGAAATTTGCTGTGGAAGCAAAAACGCATAATAAAGACTTTTTCAAGTACATTCGTAGCAAAAAACCTGTGAGAGAGTCAGATGGACCATTAGATGATAGAGGGGTAAAAGGGGCAGTCAGAGTGGACAAGGCTATAGCGGAGAGACTGAATGAACTCTTTGCTTCGGTCTTTACTGAGGAAGATGTACGGATGTTACCCATGACTGAAGTGGTATTTAAAGGTGATACTTGTCATGGTGTAGATCTATCAGAACCTATGGAGATAGGTAAAACTGCAGAGAATGGATCTGACACTGACAGCTCAGAGAAGCACATGGCCCAGAGTTGCTGTAGGCAACGTATACAAACAATGTCACAAGGTGGGAGAACACGCCCAAGCAGCAAGCAGGCTCAGGATTCATTAGATAATGAAGGGCAGCTGAGAGGGGGCGGAGTTCAGGCAGACACTACGACACACGCACATAAAACTAACTCACCTGAAGTTAGGGGGGGCAGAGCTGATGGAACCAGATGTGGTGGAGCCGAGAGGACGAGTGGTGGAACAAGGTGTGGATCCAGGAGAGCTGAGATTTCCAGTTCCAGAACAACAAGGGACAACCACAGAGACTGCTCCAGAGAGCAGCATACAGACAAGCACAAGCTCAGTGACGTTTACCACGAAGGTAGCAGAGAACACGGTCTTGGAGCCAGGCTTAGGAAAGCCGAGGAAGCTAGCCACCCCAGCTGCAGGTAGAGAAGGGAAAAGGAGTTCTGGCCTGAAGACGTTTTCATGTCAGAGGAAAAGCTGAAAGGAAAAGGTAGTAGGAACCTTCCGTCCTGGCCAAGCCCTGTTAACTCAGCTGTACCGAAAAACTCCGGTCTAAGGGAGCTAGAAGGTAGGCTGTTTAATTCTAATATAAGGGAAGCTGAATGCAGACGTTTTCCCTGCAGTTGTCAGAGTTTGTGGGGCTCTCAGGGAAGAAACTATAGAGAATGTGGTAATCTTCCATTCCACTCTGTTACTGAGGAGGAGGGGAAGTCTCAGTGCCGTGAGGAGAGACTGTTTGGCAATAGCACTTTTTACAATCCGAAAGAAGGACAGTCTGAAGGGGAATGTGAGGAAATGCAACTTGATATTCATGGGGAACAACCCTCAGATGATTGCATGGATTGTACACTCATTATTGCTGACCATATTACCTCTTTATGCTGAAGAGGCTGTTAAGACTTTCTAATAACAGGAGTGAAAGAGAGAAACTTACCTGTTTGTAAAAAGGACTGTTTTGAGCTACCTATTGTTCTGTTCATAGAAGCTGAAGATAGAAGCAATATTTTGGTTCCTGTTTGTTTCCTTTCTTTTGTGCCAGAAGTATGGTCTTTTTGTCTTTGTTTCCATTGATATAAAATCCACCCGGAAGGGGAATAAAAGTCCTGTCTAAAGCCTTACCACCCGACTGCAACTCACTTCTTTACTAGCTTGTGGGACTACAACACCCAAAGGGCAGTGCAGGGCCCTCTACACCACTCCCTTTGCTGGTTTAAGATAAGCCCCACTGAAATACCCATGCCTTTGCCTCTGGGGACCTTCGCTGGGTGACATACTGCAGAAGAATTGAAAGAAATATCGCTACACCGGGAAGATGTATTACAACTATTAGATAAACTGAAAAGTAGCAAATCACCTGGACCGGATGGTAGACATCCAAGGGTGTTGAAAAAACTGAAATATGAGATTGCAGACCTCCTATTAGTAATCTGTGAACTATCAATAAAATCATCTGTAATACCTGAAGATTGGAGGATGGCCAATGTAACGCCAATTTTTTAAAAGGGTTCCAGGGGTGATCCGGGAAGAACAAAATTACTCAGCATGTAGATAGTCATGGCTTAATGGGAGACAGCCAACATGGCTTTAGACAAGGAAGATCTTGTCTTACTAATCTGTTATGTTTTTTTGAAGGTGTGAATAAACAGGTAGACAAAGGTGAGTCGGTTGATATAGTGTATCTGGACTTTCAGAAAGCCTTTGACAAGGTCTCTCATCAGAGACTTTTGTCAAAACTAAAAAGTCATGGGATAGGAGGTGATGTACTATTGTGGATCAGGAACTGATTAAAAGATAGAAAGCAAAGGGTAGCACTAAATGGCCAATTTTACCAATGGAAAAAAGGTGAACAGTTGAGTACCCCAGGGATCTGTACTGGGTCCGCTGCTTTTTGACATATTCATAAATGACCTGGAAAAGGGAATAACGAGTGAGGTTATCAAATTTCCAGATGACACAAAACTATTTAAAGTTGTCAAAACCCAAGAGGATTGTGGAAAATTGCAAGAGGATCTTGATAAATTGGAAGACTGGGCATCCATATGGCAGATGAAATTTAATGTGGACAAGTGCAAAGTTATGCACCTAGGAAAGGACAACCCAAACTATGGCTAAACGATGCAAGGTTCCACATTGGGAACCACCGCCCAGGAAAAAGATTTAGGCGTCATCGTGGATAACATGTTAAAACCCTCCGACCAGTGTGCAGCGGCGGCCAAGAGAGCAAATAGAATGCTAGGTATCATAAGGAAAGGAATGGAAAATAAAACAAAGGATATTATAATGCCTCTTTATCGTTCCATGGTGCGACCGCACCTTGAATATTGGTGCAAGTCTGGTCGCTGTATCTTAAAAAAGATATAGCATTATTAGAAAAGGTACAGAGAAGAGCCACCAAAATGGTAAAGGGGATGGAAGGATACTCCTATAAAGAGAGGCTAAAAAGGTTAGGGCTCTTCAACCTGGAAAAGAGACGGCTGAGGGGAGATATGATAGAGGTCTATAAATTAATGAATGGATTGGAACGGGTAAATGTAGATCGAATGTTTACATCATCAGAATATAGAAATACTAGGGGACATGCAATGAAGCTACAGGGTAACCTATTTAAGACTAATAAGAGAAAATATTTTTTCACTCAACGTGCAATCAAACTCTGGAATTTGTTACCGGAGGTTGTAGTAAGAGCTGTTAGTGTAGCTGGGTTTAAAAAAGGTTTGGACAAGTTCCTGGAGGAAAGGTCCATAAACCATTATTAAAAAGGACCTGGGATATCACTGCTTGACCCAATACAAGCATTGAGGAACCTGTGTCTTTTGGGGAAACTGCTAGGTACATATGACCTAGGTTGGCCACTGTTGGAAACAGGATACTGGGCTTGATGGACCTTGGTCTGACCCAGTATAGCATATCTTATGTTCTTATGTTCTTAGTCATGTGGCTCATTGTTGGACAGAGTGGCACACATAGCTGCTGTTATTATATCGATTCATCTCATTGCTGGCCTTCCTCTTTTGCGTTGCCCTTCTACCTTGCCAAGCATAATGTCTTTCTCTAGTGATCGCTCTCTTCACATGACGTGTCCAAAGTATGAAAGTCAAAGTCTTGTCATCTGAGCTTCTAAAGAAAGCTTAGGTTTGATCTCCTTTAGTACTGACTGGTTTGTTCTTCGGGCAGTCCATGGTATACACAGTATTCATCGCCAACACCATAATTCAAAGGCATCAATTTTCTTCCTGTCTTATCTTTTTCACTGTCCAGCTTTCACATCCATATGACGTTATTAAAAATACTGTGGCTTGAATGAGTTGAATTTTTGTATGGAGAGAGACATCTCTGCTCTTGAGAATCTATAAGTCCTTCAAAGCCATTCTGCCAAGAGCAATGCGTCTGATTTCTTGACTGCTAGTTGTTGCTTTATTGATAGTTGATCCAAGTAGGTTAAAGTTGTCCACTATTTCAATTTCTTCTCCATTAATGATGAACTTATTGATTTTTCAAGTTGTCAGGATCTTTGTCTTCTTTACATTAAGGTGCAGGCCCATTTTAAGACTATGTTCCTTGATCTTGAGAAGCAAATGTTTCAGATCGAGTAGTTACTCACCTGTAACAGGTGTTCTCCAGGAGCAGCAGGAATCAGTCCTCACATATGGGTGTCATCGGCGCCGATGAAGCCCCAGCGGAGCATTTCCACAGCTTTCCATGAAAGCCTTTGGGAATGCTGGCACGCATGCGCAGTTCCCTTCCCGCCTAAAGGTGCCATCTTACCTCAGTCAAATGACATAGCTAAGAAGAGCACACAAAAATGTAAAAACACAAACTATGTACAACTGCAACTCCAAGGGGAGGAGGGAGGGCTGTGAGGACTGATTCCTGCTGCTCCTGGAGAACACCTGTAACTACTCTTTCTCCAGGACCAAGCAGGAAGTCAGTCCTCACATATGGGTGACTCCCCTAGCTCCGGGCTACCGAGTAACCCAGGCTGAACAAGAGAACTCCCTCTAGTCCCAGCAGCAAAGAAAGGCTTTTCAAGGACACAACCTCCACCGGTAGCCCAACAAAGGGCAGGAGTTGCCTAAACCTCAAAGAGATTCCGGAGTACTGCTTGGCCAAAAGCACTGTCCCTACGGGACTCCCTCTCCAGACAGTAGTGGGCTGCAAAAGTCTGGCTTGAAGACCAAGTTGCAGCCCTGCAGATGTCTAACAAGGGCACAGAGCGGAGATGAGCCACTGAGGCAGCCATTGCCCTGACACGATGGGCCGTGACCCTACCCTGCAAAGGAAGGTCAGCCGCCTTGTAAGCCCAGGTGATACAGTCAGCCACCCAGATGGACAAGGTACGTTTGGACACAGCCAACCCCAACTTATTGGGGTCAAAGGATACGAAGAGCTGAGTAGCCCTTCTATGCCCCTGCGTACGGTCAAGGTAGAAGGATAAGGCCCTCCTACAGTCCAGGGTATGCAGGACTGCTTCAGCCTGGCTTGCATGAGGCCTAGGGAAGAATGTTGGAAGAACCACCTCCTGGTTGAGGTGGAAAGAGGAGACAACCTTAGGGAGGAACTTGGGATGAGTCCTGAGGACTACCCTGTTCCTATAAATCCTGGTGTAAGGCCTATCTAAAAGGAATTCTTTGTATTAAAGCTAATTAATCTGTGAACCCGCTATTTTTTGTTATATCAGTCAGGGCCTAGTAGCAGCAGTTTAAGTTTAAATTTAAAACACAGAGGAGAACATTCTGGTTACATTTCATACCCAGCAGAGAGCTTGTAGTTTAAATTTAATAGTCACTCAGGGCCTAGTAACAGCAAAGTACTTTTAGTTTAAATTTAAAACACAGAAGAGAGCTTTCTGGTTACATTTGGAACCCAGCAGAGAGCTTGTAGTTTACATTTAATTGTCACTCAGGGCCTAGCATCAGCAAAGTACTTTTAGCTTAAATTTAAAACACAGAAGAGAGCTTTCTGGTTAAATTTACAACCCAGCAGAGAGCTTGTAGTTTAAATTTCATAAGAAGTTAGAGCCTAGCAGCAGCTAAGAGCTATAATTTAAATCAAATCAGAATATAGCTTACCTCGGCAGCACAAGACAGGGTACTGTGTAGCAGAGGTACGAGTGGACTGCAGGTGAGCGCGCGAGGGAGAGGGGAGAGTGAGGCGGTTGAGGTGAAAAGAACGTGGTGTGTGTCTGGGGGAATGAAAGAAAATGAGATCCGTTAGATATTGCGGAGTGCTGGTATGAAAGGCTTTGTGTACAAGGGTCAATAATTTAAAGGTGGCACGGAAAGGAACAGGCAACCAGTGGAGGCGAAATAATACAGGGGTAATATGATCTCTGGGGGAGGAATGTGTAATGAGGCGTGCTGCAGTATTTTGGATTCGTTGGAGACGGGACAACTGATATTTAGGGAGACCGATGAGAAGTGAATTAGAGAAATCTACTCTGGACATAACTAGGGAGAGTACCAGGGTGGTAAGGGCCGAAGGAGAAAGGAAAGGACGAATGGAGCGGATTTGCCGGAGAAAAAAAAAGGATGTTTTGGTGACATGGGATATGTGAGTGTTGAAAGATAAATCGGAGTCAAAGTGCACACCAAGGTAACGGAAAGTTGAAACCAAGGGAACGGGAGTGCCGGAAAAAGAGGGAGCTATAGAAGGGGGTGAACTGCTGTGGGAGAACCAGATGGCAATAGTCTTGGTGAGATTTAGGTGAAGACAGTTAAGTGTTAACCAATTTGTGACAGCTGTGAGGCAAGAGTCAAGAGCGGAGAGATCAGGGCAAGAGGGGGAAGTGTGGTGGAGTAAGAGGATGTCATCAGCATAGAAGAAAGCAGATATACCAAATTGTTGGATTAGAGACGCTAGGGGGGCCAAGAAGAGATTGAAAAGAAGAGGGGCAAGGACAAAGCCCTGTTAGAGAGGGCATTGAGTCTGAAAGGATTAAAGTTTTGCAGGAAGCAAAATCTGCTGTAGAATCTATATGGATTGAAATTCCATGTAAAAGGGGGAAGGCAATGGCAGTGGGGGTGTACTATCGAGCGCCTGGCCAGAATGACCAAATGGATGATGAAATGCTCAAAGAAATCAAGGAAGCTAATAAAAGTCACAGCACAGTAATAATAATGGGTGATTTCAACTACCCCGGTATCGATTGGGTCAGTGTCACGTCAGGACATGCTAGGGAGATAAAGTTCCTAGATGAAATAAATGACTGCTTCTTGGAGCAGCAGGTTCATGAACCGACCAGAGGGGAAGCCATATTAGACCTAGTCCTTACTGGAACACCAGATCTAGTGCAAGAGATAAGGTTGTTGGGGCCACTTGGCAATAGTGATCATAGCATGATCGCCTTTGATTTAATTAGTGGAGGAGGGATAGTAAGGAAATCCACAGTACTACCTTTTAACTTTCGAAAGGGAGACTATGATAAAATGAGGAAAACAGTTAAGAAAAAACTAAAAGGAGCAGTTGCAAAGGTTAAAGACGTACATCAGGCTAGGTTGTTGTTGAAAAATACTATCTTGGAAGCCCAGACCAGCTGTATTCCACGCTTTAAGAAAAGTAGAAGGAAGTCCAAAAAATTGCCAGCATGGTTTAAAGGTGAGGTCAGAGAGGCTGTTGTTGCCAAAAAAGCATCTTTCAGTAAATGGAAAAAAGAGCCAAACGACGAAACCTGGAAACAGCACAAGCACTGGCAAGTCAAATGCAAGGCATTGATAAGGCAGGCAAAGGGAGAATTTCAGAAGAAGCTTGCTGCGGAAGCAAAAACGCAAAGTAATGACCTTTTCAAGTACATTCGTAGCAAAAAACCTGTGAGAGAGTCAGTTGGTCCATTAGATGATAAAGGGGTTAAAGGAGCACTAAGAGGCGACAAGGCAATAGCGGAGAGACTGAATGAATTCTTTGCTTCAGTCTTTACTGAGGAAGATGTAGGGATGCTACCCATGACTGAAGTGGTATTTAAAGGTGCGGAAGAATTGAAGGAAATATCGATACATCGGAAAGATGTATTACAACTATTAGATAAACTGAAGAGTAGCAAATCACCTGGGGCGGATGGTATACATCCAAGGGTGTTGAAAGAACTGAAATACGAGATTCCAGACCTGCTATTAGTAATCTGTGAACTATCATTAAAATCATCTCTAATACCTGAAGATTGGAGGATCGCCAATGTAACACCAATTTTTAAAAAGGGTTCCAGGGGTGATCCGGGAAACTACAGACCGGTGAGCCTGACATCAGTACTGGGAAAAATGGTAGAAACCATCATAAAGAATAAAATTACTCAGCATGTAGATAGTCATGACCTAATGGGAGACAGCCAACATGGCTTTAGACAAAGAAGATCTTGTCTTACTAATCTGTTATGTTTTTTTGAAGGAGTGAATAATCAGGTGGACAAAGGTGAGTCGGTTGATATTGTGTATCTGGACTTTCAGAAAGCCTTTGACAAGGTCCCTCATCAGAGACGTTTGGCAAAACTAAAGAGTCATGGGATAGGAGGCAGTGTACTATTGTGGATCAGGAACTGGTTAAAAGATAGAAAGCAGAGGGTAGGGCTAAATGGCCAATTTTCCCAATGGAGAAAGGTGAATAGTGGTGTACCCCAGGGATCTGTGCTGGGTCCGCTGCTTTTTGACATATTCATAAATGACCTGGAAAGTGGAATAACGAGTGAGGTTATCAAATTTGCAGATGACACAAAACTATTTAAAGTTGTTAAAACCCAAGAGGATTGTGGAAAATTGCAAGAGGATCTTGATAAATTGGAAGACTGGGCATCAAAATGGCAGATGAAATTTAATGTGGACAAGTGCAAGATTATGCACCTAGGGAAGAACAACCCAAACTATGGTTACACGATGCAAGGTTCCACATTAGGAACCACCATCCAGGAAAAGATTTAGGCGTCATTGTGAATACCATGTTAAAACCCTCGGCTCAGTGTGCAGCGGCGGCCAAGAGAGCAAATAGAATGCTAGGTATGATAAGGAAAGGAATGGAAAATAAAACAAAAGATATTATAATGCCTCTGTATCGTTCCATGGTGAGATCGCACCTTGAATATTGTGTGCAATTCTGGTCGCCGTATCTTAAAAAGGATATAGCGATTTTAGAAAAGGTTCAGAGAAGAGCCACCAAAATGGTAAAGGAGATGGAAGGATACTCCTATGAAGAAAGGCTTAAAAGGTTAGGGCTCTTTAACCTGGAAAAGAGACGGCTGAGGGGAGATATGATAGAAGTCTATAAATTAATGAACGGAGTGGAACGGGTAAACGTAGATCGATTGTTTACCTTCTCAGAATATAGAAAGACTAGGGGACATGCAATGAAGCTACAGGGTAAACTATTTAAGACTAATAAAAGAAAATATTTTTTCACTCAACGTGTAATCAAACTCTGGAATTGTTACCGGAGGATGTAGTAAAGGCTGTTAGTGTAGCTGGGTTTAAAAAAGGTTTGGACAAGTTCCTGGAGGAAAGGTCCATAAACCATTATTAAGAAGGGACCCAGGATATCAATGCTTGAACCAATACAAGCATTGTGGAACCTGTGTCCCTTGGGGAAACTGCTAGGTACATATGACCTAGATTGGCCACTGTCGGAAACAGAATACTGGGCTTGATGGACCTTGGTCTGACCCAGTATGGCATATCTTATGTTCTTATGTTAGGGCCTGAAGCTTACTCACTCGCCTAGCCGAGGTAAGGGCTATCAGGAAGAGTGTCTTCCAGGAGAGGAAGCGCAGTGGACAAGTAGCCATCGGCTCAAAGGGTGGGCGAGTCAGTTGCTGCAAGACCACATTCAGCTCCCACTCAGGAGCAGGACGACGGATGGGGAGCTTGAGCAAAAGCAAGCCCCTGAGAAAGTGGGACACCAAGGGGTGACCTGACAAAGAATGTCCCTCCACCAGTGAGTGGTGAGCTGCTAAAGCTGAGAGGTGGACCCGAACAGAATTGGACTTAAGTCCCTGATTTGATAAGTGCAGTAAGTACTGAAGCACTACTGGCACAGTACAGGAGAAAGGATCCTCTGTACGTAGCTGACACCACACAGAAAACCTCTTCCATTTGAGAGCATAGGCTTTCCTAGTGGACTGTTTTCTAGAGGCAAGGACAACCTCCTCAACTTCCTGAGGCAGGCCCCAGGGAGCCAAGACTACCCTTGCAGCCTCCAGGCCATCAAATTGAGAGTCTTGAGATTGGGGTGTAGTAAGGAACCCTGCTCCTGAGAGAGAAGGTCGGGTTGCAACCCCAGAGGCAGTGGGGGATCCATCGCCAGTTGAAGCAGAAGAGGAAACCAAGGCTGTCTCGGCCATCTGGGAGCTACCAGCAGGACCTAGGCCCTGTCCCGAAGAATCTTGAACAGAGTTTGGGCCACCAAGGGCGTGGGAGGAAACGCATACAGGAGGCCCTGAGACCAGGACATCAGAAAAGCATCTGGTGCGATCCTCAAAGGATGTGGTTGCCTGGAGCAGAACTTGGGTAGCTGCTTGTTTAGTGGACTGGCAAAAAGATCTATCCAAGGGAGACCCCACTTCAGGAAGATCTTTTGAACTACCAAGGGATACAGCTGCCACTCGTGGGGCTGCAGAATCCTGCTCAACCGGTCGGCCAGGCAGTTCTTCTGGCCTGGGAGGTATACCGCCTTGAGAAGCATGTGGTGCTTCAGGGCAAAGGAACAAAGGTCCTGAGTTTCTCGACAAAGGATCTGGGACCCAGTGCCGCCCTGCTTGTTCACATAAAACATGGCCACCTGGTTGTCTGTCTGAATCAAGACTGAGCGGTGAGCCAGGGCTGGAGAAAAAACTCTGAGAGCCAAGCGGATAGCTCGAAGTTCCAGCAGATTGATCTGTTGGGCTGCCTCCCAGGGAGACCAGAGGCCTTGGGTGCACTTGTCCAGACAATGAGCGCCCCAGCCCTTCAGAGAGGCGTCAGTGGTGAGGACCACTGAGTATTCTGGCATTTGGAAGGGCATTCCCTTGAGTAGATTGGGTGGATGTAGCCACCAGCTGAGGGAGGCCAAAAGGTGTTTGGACACCTTTATCCTGTCTCGTAAGTGGCCTATGGCTTGAGACCACTGAGTTCGAAGGCACCACTGTGCAGGCCTCATATGGAGCCTGGCATTGGGAGTCACATGTACTGTCGAAGCCATGTGACCCAGAAGCCTGAGGCAGAATCTGGCAGAGACCAGGGACCTGTTCAGAAACTGCTTTGCCACGTCCATCAGCCTTTGAGCCCTGTCTTCTGGCAAGAATGCCTTTGCCAGTTGAGAATCCAACCTTGCCCCTATGAACTCCAAGTTCTGGGAGGGGAGCAAAGTGGACTTTGCAAAGTTTACGACAAAGCGCACCTTTTGGAGCAGAGCAATGGTGTTGAGGGTGGCTTGTCTGGCCTCCAGGGACGTCTGACCCCTGATGAGCCAGTCGTCCAGATAGGGAAAGACAAAGATGCCTTGATTTCTCAGGTAGGCCGCAACCATTGCCAGGCACTTGGTAAAGACCCTGGGAGCGGCGGACAGGCCAAAAGGCAGTAATCTGTACTGATAATGGTTTCCTCCCACAATGAACCTGAGGTACTTTCTGTGGTCTGGATGAATGAGGATGTGAGTGTACGCTTCCTTTAGATCTAATGAGCATAGCCAATCTCCCTGCTGGAGGTAGGGCAGAAGTGTTCCAAGAGTGAGCATCTTGAACTTTTCTTTCTCTAGGAACTTGTTGAGGTTTCTGAGGTCCAGAATGGGTCGAAGGCCACCGGTTCTTTTGGGTATTAGGAAATACCTGGAGTAGAATCCGTGACCTTGCAAGTGGGGAGGTACAGGCTCCACCGCCCTGTCCATCAACAGACCATGAAGCTCTTGTAGCAGGAGGTCTGTGTGCAGGGGAGGCCTTGGAGGCTCTCCTGGAAAATATGGGGGTGGCCGTTGGCGAAAATGGAGGGCATAGCCATTTTGAACTATGTCCAGCACCCAACTGTCCCCAGTGATAAGGGGCCACTGGTGGGAAAAGAGGGCGAGGCGACCTCCTGTGCAGGGTGGGGAGAGCAGTGGAGGAGAGGCTACGCTCAAGGAGTCAAAAACCCCCACCCTGCTGAGTGGTAGCAGGGGCCTGAGGCTTGGGGGTCCTCTGCCTACGGGGCCCATTACCCTGGCTTGCTGACCCTGGGGGGCAGGTTGGGCAGCCTGATATTGAAGGTACTGTTTGTAGGCAGTGCCCTTCCTCGGGTAAAAGGCCTTCTCGGTCACGGGTTTGCCAAAAAGGTTCTCACCTCGGCAGGGGACATCGACCAACTTGTCCTGAACCCATGGCTCGAGGTCCGATGACTGCAGCCACGCCTGGCGTCGAGCCACGATGCCGGCAGCCGCTACTCGGGCCGAAGCCTCAAAGCCATCGTAGGCGGCACGGGAAATGAACTTCGAGCATTCCTGAATCCCCGAGGACAAGGTCTGAAATCTCTGCAAGGGTTCCCCGGAGAGACCAGCAGAGAAGCCGGCCAGTTCTTTGGCCAGGTCCCGTAAGTACATGCCCATGTACAGCTGGTAAGACTGGACACGGCAAGCAAGCATCGACCCCTGGAAGCACTTCCTACCGACGCCATCGAGGTTGCGGGCCTCCCTGCCAGGGGGCACCGCAGAGTGCATCTTCTGGCTCTTCAGACGATGCATGGCCGATTCCACAACCACGGAATGGTGTGGTAGTTGTGCTTTCTGGAAACCAGGGCTTTTGCGGAGTCAATAAATGGAATTGACTCGCTTGCTCAGAACTGGCGCCGAGGCCGGGGCCTCCCACATTCGGAAGAGGAGCCGTTCCAGCATCGGAGGAACCGGGACAGTAAAGGCCTCCTTCGGAGGAGAGTCGTACTGCAGAGCATTGAGCTCCTCGGCTCGAGGCTCTTCCTCGGGATCGGCAGGGATAGCTAAGGCAGCGGCCATATCCCGGACGAACTCCGAGAACCTAGTGTCCTCCGGAGGGGATCTACTCCGGGGATCAGACTGCGGTGAGTCCGACGGGACGCACCGATTCTTAAAAGTATCAGGAGACTCCTCGTCCTCTGTCTCCCAGGCGGACTCGTCCGAGGAGGAGTCAGGGTCCGACCCCGCGGGGCCCCGAGGCACCCGCCCCGATGCCGGGGGCACCGGCGTCGACACCCTCGGTCCCGAACGGGAGGTCGAGGGAGACCTCGACCGAGGATGACTTCGAGCCACAAGGGTCTCGAGTATCGGCTCGGTCTCCGGGGTTGACTTCGAAGTCGACGTCCCGGTGGTCGTTGCAGATGCACCAGGCAGGCTGGCCATCAGTGCCCGCTGCTGCTCCATGAAGGCAGACAGTCTGCACTCCAAGGCTGTCATCCTGAGACTCAGCTCGGGAGACGCAGCAGCCACCGACTCGAGCCCCGGCGGCACCGGGCCCGACGTCGGCTCTCTGGGAGGAGATTCCACGAGGACTACGGGGCTTACGTGTCCAGCAGACTCCGGCTCCACGCGAGGAACTTTGGCAGGCTTCTCTTGGTCCAGGGGCGGCGGTCGGGGGTCTTAGATCTGGCCCTCAAGGGACCAGAGACCTCCTCCGACGACGCCCTTGTGAGCCGCTTCTTCCTCTTACATTCCCGGTCGGGGGACCCCCTGTCCGAGGAGCTTCAACGGCACTCGGGATCGGAATCCCGAGATGTCGAGGCCTCAGACGAAGTCCGGGTCCGGCCGGAGGCAGAGTCCGAGAAAAACCTTTCCTTTTGATGCTGTCGACTCTTTAGTGCCTTGGAAGACATCTTCCCACATGGCTCACACGACTTTGGGTCGTGGTCAGGGCTGAAGCACCGAAGGCAGCAGTCGTGTGTGTCGGTGAGAGACATAATTTTCTTACACCGATCACACTTATGGAAACCACTAGAAGCCATCGGGGAAAAAATAGCCCCAGCGAGGTCAAAAGACCGGCCTTCCAGTGAAAAATTAAAAAAGGGCGCGAACGCCAGCCACGGAGGGCAAAAACCGAAAAATGAAGAAAACGGGCTCGATACCGATGTACCAAACCCGGCGGGAGGGGAACCGGTGTCAAACTGGAGAAAAAGAGCGAAAATCTCCGAAGAAAAAAATCACTTTTATCCGGGAGAACAGGACACACGTCCGATGGGCTTCTCCGAAAAAAAGAGACTGAGGTAAGATGGCACCTTTAGGCGGGAAGGGAACCGCGCATGCGTGCCAGCATTCCCAAAGGCTTTCATGGAAAGCTGGGGAAATGCTCCGCTGGGGCTTCATCGGCGCCGATGACACCCATATGTGAGGACTGACTTCCTGCTTGGTCCTGGAGAATCTTCACTTTCAGTCAGTAATGTGGTATCATCAGCATAGCGAAGGTTGTTGATGAGTCTCCCACCAATCTTCACACCTCTATTGTCTTCATACAGTCCTGCTTCTCTGATGATCTGCATATAAATTAAACATGTAGGGGGAAAGTATGCAGCCTTGTCATACACCTTTGCTGATTTTAAACCATTTTGTTTCTCTTTGTTCCATTCGAACTGTTGCTTCTTGATCAATGTAAAGGTTGTGCAAGAGGAAGATCAGGTGTTCTGGTATACCCATGCTTCTTAATGTGGCCCAGAGTTTCTCATGGTTTACACAGTCAAAAGCCTTGCTGTCGTCAATAAAACACATATAGATAGCCTTTTGGTATTTTTTACACTTTTCAAGGATCCATCTCACATCCGCGATGATGTCTCTCATTCCTTGCCTTTTCCTGAACCCTGCTTGCACTTCAGGCAGTTCTCGTTCCAGGTATGGTTGTAGTCTCTGTTGAATAATCTTCAGTAGAATCTTGCTGGCATGTGGGATCAGAGGAATTATGTGGTAATTTCCAAAGTCAGTTGAATCACCTTTCTTTACTGTTGGCATAAACACAGATCTCTTCCAGTCAGTTGGCCATGATGTTGTGTTCCAAATTTCCTGGCAGAGCCTTGTAAGTATGGTAACAGCTGCATCCGATTGCTGTAATACTTCTATGGGAATGCCAACAATGCCTAGAGCTTTGTTCTTTGATAAGGCTTTCAATGCTGCCTCAACTTTTTCTTTCATCACCAATGGTTCCTGATCATAAGCTACAGGTTGAAACGGGAATTGGTCCACTTGATCTTCATTATATAATAACTCTGTATATTCCTTCCACCTTTTCTTGATCTTCTCTGCATCATTCAACATGGATCCTTGAGCATCTTGTAACATTCCAATTTATTTATTTATTTAGTAAACATTTGTATACCGCTGCTTCCTACGATCAGCAGCAGTTTACTTTACAGAATCATAGTGTATCGTACAATACAGTGATTTTTAGATTTACATTTCGATTAGGCAATGATTTACATAAAAACAGGAGAATCAATGGGATACAATATACATTTGGTTGGGGCACACAGTTCTGGGTATACATTTGATTGCAAGAGTGTGGGAGGGGTCCAATATATACAATTTATACATGATTACATGCCAGTATTCAAAATGCCGCCGTGGCAGGCAAAAGACATCTGGTTGAGGTAGAAGTATCGCCCTTAGGTCAGGTTGTAGTGAGTCTGAAATAAATGGGTTTTGAGTTTCCTTCTAAATTCACTCAAGTTATTTGTGAGTCTCAGCTCGTGTGGGAGCTGGTTCCAGTGGATTGGTGCTGTATATGTGAATGCCCTATTGCTTGTTTCTACTTTGACGGTTCTTATGCTTGTCGGAACACAGAGAGCGTTGAGATTTATGGTTCTTCTGCTCCTGTTGTGTGGTTGAATAGCGATTAGATTATTGAGGTAGGATGGTGCGATGTTATGGATGAGTTTAAACGTTGTTATGAGAAGTTTGAAAATGATGCAGGCGGCCACCGGGAGCCACTGCAGTTCCATAAGTACTGGGGTTATGTGGTCTGTGACTTTCTTTTCCATGATGACTCTTGCAGCAACTTTTTGAGCCATTTGCAAGATGTTTAGGGTGTTCTTCGGCAGCCCTTGCAGGATGGCGTTGCAGTAGTCCAGGTGGGGAATAATGAGAGCTTGCGCAACAGACCTAAAGTCCGATTTTTCAAGGATATTGCGAAGTGGTTGCAGAACTTTCAGCTTGTAAAAAATGGCTCTGTTAATTGTTCGGAGGTGTTTATCCATCCTAAGGTTGCAGTCTAGTAGGACTCCTAGATATTTTATTGCAGGTTTCGTATGATAAATGTTATTGTTAAGGGTGACTGTGGTGGGCGGAATGAAGTTGGTTTTCTTAGAGATAAACATGACCTCTGTTTTCTTGTGGTTTATTGACATGTTGTTTTGATGCAGCCATGATTGGAGCATGTCAAGGCATTCCTCTAGTGGAGTGAAATCCGGTTGTGTTATGTCCAGGTGTGTATACAGCATCACATCGTCAGCATAGATGTGGTAATTGATGTTGCGCTTCTGAAAGATCTTGCAGATCGGTTTTATATACAAATTAAATAAGAGGGATGATAAGGCAGACCCCTGAGGAATCCCCTGGGTTTGAGGGAAGGCATCAGCTTTATCATTGTTGAACTGAACTTGTTGCATTCTATTGGATATATATGAAGCAAACCATTTTAGGGGGGTCCCTGCTATACCTATGGAGGTGTCAGACGGGGATGCCTGGGTGAGAATGTTCACAGTCTTGGCAAAGGCATATATTAATATGATTTGCAAGGGATTGTGGGAAATGTAGTCCATTCACACCAGACACAGCCGTTCACAATAATTAGTTGTGCTTGAGTGTAAAGCCAATAAGATATTTATTTATGGGGTTATTTCTCCCAACACAGATATGCTTGGTAGCACATAAAACAGGATACTTGCTTTCAGTGTTAAACTTAGAAAAACAAAATCAGGAAAACAACAGTTGAACTTGTCAGGCAATCAAATCAAAAGAATAAAGACCAGGATGGTAACAGAATGGTCTTTTCTGTAGGCTCTAGCTAATATTTTCTTAGCAGTGCATCAAACAACAAGCAAAACCCACAAAGAAGGGAAAAACTGTTCTTTTCAGGTTAACTTCTTATATCTTCACACATAGACTCAGAAGTGATTCCCTCAGAGCTCACAAGCAATTAGGTAAGGCTCAATTGCTAGCAGTTATCCATCTGAAACCCCTTAGCTGGCTTAATTTCTACTGTGTGGCTCAAATCCTACTCAGGAGCTTTTCTGAGTAGATTAAAGAACAAGTTTGTATTTCTTTGTGATGGTTGTTGTACTTTGTAACAGAAAATTACCAAAGGAGTTTAGACAGAGAGCAATCCATGTATTCACAGCCTGAATCTATAACCTCTCCCCCTTCTTCAACAATCATGGGTTCAATATCATGGATTGGCACAGAGGAATTTCTCAATGGAGCACTCTCAGGAGAATACTTGTTTCCCTGCTGTCTTTCAAGGGTATAGCTAGGGCATAGATCAGTGTTCATACCTGAGCTTCCATTGCTGTTAGAGTTCCTCTCTAAATAGCCTGGCCAGTATGTAGTCCAGTTCTTATGTCCAGCCTTCCAATCCAGATCCCTGGACACTGGATCTCTCTTCACATACCTTCTGGCACGGGTCTTAGGGTCCCTTCCAAGTGCAGCCGTCTCCCTCACAGGTACCGTCTGGAGATTCCTAGCTCTGCAGCACCACTCCTCTGGTTTTCCCCAGTCCAATGGTGTATGCTTGCCTTTTGATTGCCTTCCAGTATACGTACTGCTATGGACTCCTTTAGACCTCCCAAATGCTTTTCTCTTCTTTCTTCCAAAGGGTTTCTTGCCCTCTCTGTCCGTCCGCTCTGGCTTCTGCTTCTGATGATCCTCCAGATGATGAAAATGTCCAAGATGAGGATGATGTCCAAGATGAATCTGAGGATAATTCTCTGTAGAATAAACTCTACCTTTATTCTGCTTAGATGAGTGCTCCACCCTAGCACAGCGCAGCTGTGCTGAATCAGGCCCTGCCCTTTGAGATGAGTGCTTGGGGATTACCTCATAGCCCTCCTGATTGAACACACGTTTCCCCACTTCAGCTCCTCTAATGGCTGTTGGAAACCTGGTGCATTCTGGGACTGGTAGTCATTTATGGAAAATTTCTGTTTTCTTATTTCTACCAGAACTGACAGGTTGCTTGTTCAGAGTCACTTCACCTTTCCTATAGCTCCTTCCTGAGCTATGATAAGCTTCCTTATCACAGGAGGCAAGACGGTTTAAGAGGGTGCTGTGGTGAACTGTATCAAATGCGGCTGAAATGTCGATAAATATAAGTATGAACATAGTGTTTTTGTTTTCAAAACCCCTGAGGAGATTGTCAAGGAGTGCCAGTAGTAGTGTTTCTACTCCGTGATGCTGACGAAACCCATATTGATGCTTATCTAAGGCTTTTCTATCATCTATGTGATCTTGCAGTTGTTGCTGAACTGTTTTAGCTAAGAATGATATGCTTGAGATCGGGCGATATGATGCAGGGTCACTTTTGTTGAGAGATTTGTTCTTTAAGATTGGTCTTATAAGTGATCTCTTGAGATGGGTCGGCATGGTACCTTTTGAAGTGACTGGTTTACAATGTAAGTGATAGGTTTTGTGATTTCCTTCTTTGTTGCTTTTATCCAGGCAGTGCTAACACCTGGATTTGAGGCTGGAATTTTTTCTTTAACTCTCATAGCTTTAGGAAAGCTGATCTTGTTCTTCCTCTAATAGCTTCTGCTTCTATTTCCTTGCATGTGTCATTGTAGTACTTCTCCTTGTCTTGCTGCATATTGGAAATCTCTGTTGAGTTCTATGATTGTCTCTCTTTCTCCTCTGGCTTTAGCTTCTCTGCATTTCTGGGCAATGTTCAGAGTTTCTTCGGTCATCCATTTTGGCCGTTTTTGCTTTTTCACCTTTTGTAGAGATTTCTCACTTTCTTCCAACACAACCTTCTTGATGTCATCCCTTAAGGACTGGAGCTCTGTCATTTGTATCTAAAGCAGCAAATCTATTTTGCAGGCAGGATTTAAATTCTGGTGGTATATTTTCAAGGTCATATTTTGCTACATTCATGAGTGGCTTGCTCTTTTTTAACTTTAACTCGAGTTTGCCTACTACCGTGTTTCCCCGAAAATAAGACCGGGTCTTATATTTATTTTTGCTCCAAAAATAGCACTAGGGCTTATTTTCGGGGTAGGGCTTATTTTTTTTACTGATACCGGTAGCACTTGCTGATTGGCTGCCATCTCCTGACAGTCAGCCAATCAGTGAAGTGTTACCACAGAGCGCACAGGGAAGCAGTGGATGCGGGCAGCGACAGCCCCTTGGAGAGAAGGAAGAGGCCCGCAGCGCAGAGACAGCACCGGCAGCTGATTGGCTTTGGTGGGAGGACCGGGGAGGAGCTTTCCTCCTGCTCCACTCCCCGACGCGATCAGCTCTGCCGGTGCTGTGCTGCGCTGTGGGCCTCTTCATTCCAAGGGGCTGTATTTCCATTTTTGCTGCTGATTGGCTTTGGTGGGAGGACCGGGGAGGAGCTTTCCTCTTGCTCCACTCCCCGACGCAATCAGCAGCAAAAAAGGAAATACAGCCCCTTGGAATGAAGAGGCCCGCAGCGCAGCACAGCACCGGCAGAGCTGATCACGTCGGGGAGTGGAGCAGGAGGAAAGCTCCTCCCCGGTCCTCCCACCAAAGCCAATCAGCAGCAAAAAAGGAAATACAGCCCCTTGGAATGAAGAGGCCCGCAGCGCAGCACAGCACCGGCAGAGCTGATCGCGTTGGGGAGTGGAGCAGGAGGAAAGCTCCTCCCTGGGGGTCCCTCCCCCCCCCCCCAGGTACCGAATCTGTCCGTCCGTCGGTGATCTGCACTAGGTCTTAGTTTCAGGGTAGGGCTTATATTACAGAACTCACTGAAAAACTTGCTAGGGCTTATTTTCGGGGTAGGTCTTATTTTCGGGGAAACACGGTAGTTGGTGATCTGTACCATAGTCAGCTCCAGGTTTTGTCTTTGTTGATGTTATAGAGCTTTTCCATCATTGACTTCCACAGATGTAGTCAATTTGATTTTTGTACAATCCATTTGGTACAGTCCATGTGTACAGTTACCCTTGTATTGCTGGAAGAAGGTGTTTGAGATGAATAGATCATTCATCTTGCAGAATTCTATCAGTCTTTCTCTAGCTTCATTTCTGTCACCAAGTCCATATTTTCCAACCACTTTGCCTTCTTCTTTATGGCCAACTTTTGCATTCCAGTCACCAATGACTATCAGGATATCCTATTTGCATATTCTGTCAATTTCAGCTTGTGCTTGTTCATAGAACTCATCAACTTCATCTTCTTCTGCAGCTGTTGTTGGGGCATATACTTGAATTATAGTTGTGTTGATGGGCATTCCTCATAGACAAATAGAAATTAAGTGTTCATTGATTGCATTGTATTTCATTACAATTCTTGCAAGTTTATTCTTAATTATAAATGCAACACCATTTCTTCTTTGTATTTCATTTCCAGAATAGTAGACCATGTGATCATCATATGCAAAGTGCCTGATGCTAGTCCATTTCAGTTCGCTGACACCCAACAGCTCGAGTTGTACATGTTCCATTTCATTCTTGACTACCTCCAACTTCCCTTGGTTCATGCTTCGTACATTCCATGTCCCAATACTAAGACATCTTTGCAGCTTCTGACTCTCATTTCATGCGCAGCTATATCAGCAGTTAGATGTCCTGAGGGCTTTGATCCAACCACATCATAAATACTGGCTTTATTCTGAAAAGTCTTCAGCTCCTCCCCAGTAGCCAGCTGAGTGCCTTCTGACCTCGGAGTCTCATCTTCCAGCACTATAATGCAATTTGTTTTGTTGTGACTATCTTTTGGGTTTTCGTGGCAAGATATAGAAGTAGATTTACAGGCCTTTCTTCCACACAGTTTAATTTTAGTGTTGTTGCCATTGTCACAGAAATGTGATCCTCTGCCACCAACACCATCCCATTCAGTTGCTGCCCAGATGGGTGGTTTGTCTTGGTCTGGCATCTCAGCTGAGACCTGTCCATCTTGGGAGACCCTGACAGTAATTAAGCTACCAATAGCTTAGCCCTCAGCATCACTGATGCACACAAGACCTCATAGCATGACAAGCTACAAACCAAGTGAGACCATGTTATACCTCTATTAATCAAACAGCATTGGCTCCTTATCATGAGTAGGATTAAGTTCAAGACCCTTCTCATAGCTCATTGTATATATTATTCATCTTCTGCTTGCTTGCTTCATGCCCAGCATCTCCCTTCTCTTGCCTTTCTTCTGCTTCATGTCCAGCATTTCCTCCTCCCTTCTCTACCCCCCTTTATTCCAACATTCCCCTTTCTCTTCCCCACTACCCCATAATCCCACATTCCCCTTCCCCTTCTTTCCCTACCTCCTCCAGTCCTCCAGCATTGCTCCTTCTCTTCCCTTCCCTCTGCTTCATATCCAACATTTCCCCTTTTCTTCAGCACATCTCCGTATAGTCGGACCTCTTCCCTTCTCTATCATACCATAGTCCAACATCTCCCCTTCTTTCTCTATTCCCTGTGTCCAACATCTCCCCTTATTTTCTCTATTCTCTGTGTCCAGCATCTCCCCTTCATTCATTCATTTACTGAATGTATATCCTAACTATAGAATACTCCTGAGTGGGTTACAATACATTCATATTATTTGGAACAAAAACACATAACAGAAATAGATAATAAATAAAAGGGGATAAGTGACTTGGCCAAGGCCAGAGGGAATCAAACCCTCATTTCTTGGTTACTAAGCCAGTGCTCTAGGCACTAGGCTACTCCTCCACTCCTATTTAATATATATTAAATTAATGCAAATTTGGACAGATATGCTTTTATGCCCTTCTTTTCCCCCTCCTTCCATGTCTAGTATCTCTCCCTCTTCTCTCTGACCATCATATCTTCTACGTCTTCCCTATCCCTTCTCTCCACTGTTGCTGCTGCCGCCACCCTATCTCTGCTTGGGCCACTCTGAAGCATTTTAAAGTAGTGTGCATGAGATGAGGCCCTGACTGCAGGTATGTGCTCAAACTCTGCAGAGTTCCATACCACTCCCTCCAGCAGGAAATTTACGCTAAAGGGAGTGGGACCCAGCAGAACTTGAGTGTGTACTTGCACTCAGAGGCCCTGCACTGTGCATGCCACTTTAAAGTGCTTTGGGGCAGCCTGAGCAGGGGTACAGTTGTGGCGATGGTAGCAGCAAAGATGGGGAGGAGCAGGCCCTGTCCAGCTGCCATCTCCCAAATTCTGCTCCCCTAGGTAGATGCAAAGTCCACCTAATGTTAGGGATGGCCTTGATTCAGTGGCAGTATCTGGATAGTGACTGGCAGTAAATATATGAATAGCGCAGTCAGCAGCAGCCACAATATGTATAATGGTGATTTTCAGCACTATTTTACAACTGCTGTTGTCTTTTGATACAACGTTTTGTTGTCCTAAGCTATCCAGTTAGCAATATCTATAGTGCTACTGAAAATCTCCATTATTCAGAGAGTTCCTCTCTCCACTCTCGCCCTATCCAAGGCAGTCAGAGCAAATATTCCACAACACTATCTGGACAGTGCCGCTGATAATCAATCTGGTCATCACTTATCTGGATAGCAGAGTCTGATGTCTGGATAAGTGCCTTTGAATACTGAGCCCTATAATTTTGTTTGAAAGTTTAATTGTTTTATGATTTCTTTTCATGTATTTTTATGTTTTATATAACTTTGCTTTTCTTGTTTATATTATAATCTATTGTTATAAACCACTTAGGGATTTTTGTATTTACCAAATATGATATATAAACTACACTTGTTTATTACATAGAAGATAGGTTCCATCTGAGCTAATCTTGGACAACATGTCCAGTGGAATGCATTGCTTATGGAGTTGTGAAGGTTTTATCATCCATGCAGGCATGCGGGAGTAACCTGCATGGAGTGGCAGTTACAACTGTAACCACTCTACTGGGCAGACTGAATGGGCCACTTTGGTCTTCATCTACTGTCATTACTGTGTTATTATGCTGAGGTCAGCTAGGGGCTTTATTTGATATCTAGTAACCATACACTGTTGCTGTCATAAATTCAGGAGACCAAGATCAAGGAGGCCTAGTGATGGAGTCATCCCCAACACTGGTAAGTGAAGCTTGAGTATCTGACCAATATAAAAATCTTCAGAAAATCTTTTACTCTCTTTTACAGACTTTATGATGCCTTTCTACTCTCTCAAACGTACCAAAAGACTTAGAGGCTTGTTTACTAAGCAGCAGTAGTGGCTTCCGACTGAATTCAATGGGACCACGGCTCCGATATCGATCGGAAGCCACTACCGCTTCTTAGTAAACAAGCCCCTTAATACCAGTTGCAATATTGTCTCATCCCCTCATTCTTCATGGTCAGATTTGTTTATGTTCATATAGTCCATTATTTTCAGTTATATGGGATCAGTCAACACAAACCTTTCACAGAGAGCTTTAAGACTCCAAACATATTTGAGGAAGGATAGGAAAGGAGGAATATTATAAAACATTAAAATATTTAGTAGGCTTCAAAAAATAAAGAAAGATGCAATACTTCGTGGAAAATGAAATTCAAAAACAAGGGATATGAAGTTGGAGGGAGAAATTCTCAGAACAAAAATTTATCAAAAGTGGTAGATGCCTTGAATAACCTACCAAGAGAGGTGGGAAAAATGCTATAACAGAACATAAGAACATAACATAAGAACATAAGATACTGTCATAGTGGGTCAAACCAAGGTCCGTCAAGCCCAATATCCTGTTTCCAACAGTGGCCAATCAAGGTCATACGTACCTAGCAGTTTCCCCAAAAGACACAGGTTCCACAATGCTTGTATTGGGTCAAGCATTGATATCCTGGATCCCTTCTTAATAATGGTTTATGGAACTTGTCCAAACCGTTTTTAAACCCAGCTACACTAACAGCCTTTACTACATCCTCCGGTAACAAATTCCAGAGTTTGATTGCACGTTGAGTGAAAAAAATATTTTCTCTTATTAGTCTTAAATAAGTTACCCTGTAGCTTCATTGCATGTCCCCTAGTCCTTTTATATTCTGATGATGTAAACAATCGATCTACGTTTACCCGTTCCACTCCGTTCATTAATTTATAGACTTCTATCATATCTTCCCTCAGCCGTCTCTTTTCCAGATTAAAGAGCCCTAACCTTTTTAGCCTTTCTTCATAGGTGTATCCTTCCATCCCCTTTACCATTGTGGTGGCTCTTCTCTGAACCTTTTCTAATAACGCTATATCCTTTTTAAGATACGGCGACCAGAATTGCACACAATATTCAAGGTGCAGTCTCACAATGGAACAATATAGAGGCATTATAATATCCTTTGTTTTATTTTCCATTCCTTTCCTTATGATACCTAGCATTCTATTTGCTCTTTTGGCCGCAGCTGCACACTGGGCGGAGGGTTTTAACATGTTATCCACAATGACGCCTAAATCTTTTTCCTGGGTGGTGGTTCCTAATGTGGAACCTTGCATCGTGTAACCATAGTTCGGGTTGTTCTTCCCTAGGTGCATAACTTTGCACTTGTCCACATTAAATTTCATCTGCCATTTTGATGCCCAGTCTTCCAATTTATCAAGATCCTCTTGCAATTTTCCACAATCCTCTTGGGTTTTAACACCTTTATATAGTTTTGTATCATCTGCAAATTTGATAACCTCACTCGTTATTCCCTTTTCCAGGTCATTTATGAATATGTCAAAAAGTTGCGGACCAGCACAGATCCCTGGGGTACACCACTATTCACCTTTCTCCATTGGGAAAATTGGCCATTTAGCTCTACCCTCTGCTTTCTATCTTTTATGGAAAATCATTTTTATTCGGTTTTCAAAGAAAACAGAAGGCCATACAGAACAGACAAAGTAAATCCCAAAATTAAATATATATATGTATTTACCCTACCCAACACTACAAAACAACTCACACTAACCCCTGCCACCCCCCCACACCCTCCCCAGCAACAGAACCAAACAAAACCGTTTGCAACCATACAGCATGACTCATGATCAACTGTTCACCGTACCAAATCCCCATCTCCCCCTCAGGGCTAAATTTCATCCTACCTAGCTGTGTTAAGGTAAGGGATGCTGAGCTACAAGTGAAACCTGTGATACGTTACCTTGGAGTAACGTTGGACCAAAACCTTGACATGAAGAACCACATAGCCAATACCGTAAAGGCCATCTACTTTAAAATCAGATCCCTCAGACACCTATGCACGCTACTTGAACCGTATGATTTCCGCACCATTTATCAAGCCCTGATAATTCCCCATTTCGATTTTTCAAACTCCATACTACAAGGGCTCCCCCGGTCCACCCTGAACCCTTTGCAACTGGCTATGAACAGTGCAGCGCGGGTACTCTTTGGGGCATCCAGGAGAAACCACGTGACACCCCTCCTAAAACAGTTACAGTTGCTAACTTTCAAAGCTGGCAAGGGGCTCACCTCCTCTTCTCTTTCTGAACTCATCCAACCACTTGCACCAAACAGACCACGAAGAACCGCAGAGTTGAACATGCTAGTTATCCCAAAAGAAACCACAAGATGCACCAAATCAACAGCCAACAGAGCCTTCCGACTCTGCGCCCCAACTCTATGGAACACCTTACCAGCACATATCAGAGCAATCCCCAACTTGAGCCAGTTCAGAAAGGCACTAAAACACTTCCTCTTCCTTAAATATATCACTAACAACTCCGAACATAATCACCACTCGAATAGTGGGCACCACAACAATAGTAGTAGTAGTCAAACAGGCAGACCCTCGCAACAGGTGTACCCCACAATGTAAATAACAAGCAGTTTCCTATATTATTGTACCACCTATGTATATAGTTGACCATGTTCCCTTTTCATTTGAACTACCTATGTATATAGTTACCCTGTTTCTCCAAGTTCTACTTCCTGTTAAATGTAATGACCAGACATATGAAAGTTGTCGGATGTTTCTGTTCAATGTAAACCGCGCTGATGGCAAATAGTGCAGTATATAAGAAATGTTAATAAATAAATAAATAAATAAAGATGAAGATGATGATAACTACCCCCTACCCACCCTACCTCCCGCCCACCCCCCTCCCCATCCCTCCCATTCTATAAGACCACCACACAGTGGCGGAGAGGGAAGTAAAAGAAACTAAACCAACCTGATTAAGAAGGAACCTTTTTCCAAACCCATATCACACCCTCTTCATATGTACCCCCCAGAAAGCGGGCCGTCAGCTGTTCCATGCTCCGCAGTTCCCTCATACTCTGCTCCCATCCCATTATATCTGGCCCCACATTGTCTACCCAGTGACGCAGGATTTGCTTCTTTGCCATAAGGAAGCCTTTCTCACACAACTTTCGAAGAGCCCCATTCAGATACGTACCCCCCTCCCAAGATCCAAAAAGGCACCATTCCAGGGATAAGAGAACAGACCCTCCCATCCATTCCTGCAACTTTGCTCCCACCTCCCCCTAAAACTTTTGGATCGTTACACAAGACCAGAATTTATGGGCCAAAGTGCCTCGCCCCCCTTTACAGAGTCTACACACATCTGTCACCGAGAGACCCGCCTTGGTGGCCCACACATCCGAAATATACGCTCTCCATAAAAACTTGTATTGCACTTCTTGCAGTTGCACCGATTCCACAATCCCCTTTACATTAGAAAAAGCCTCCTGGAGCCTCCGCTGGTTCCCTTCAGGGAGCCCATCCTGGAGCCATTTCTCTGCCAACTTCCCCAAACTGCGCCCTTCCAACCCCCTTCCCAATCACTTCCCGCACGCGTCGCACAGTTAACTTCCCCTCCAAGCCCTTAAGGCTAACTAATAGTTGCCGGCCGAATAGCAACTCACCCTGTTCCCCACTTCGACTCAGACAGTGCACATAATGCCGCGACTGCAAATAGAAGTAAAAATCACAGGAACGCAGTTTATACTTATCCTGCAAAGAAGCGAAGGAGTCAAGCTCCGAAGCCCCATCCATGTACAATTGCCCTATAGAAATCAGCCCTTGTGCCGCCCATTGCTTAGCTACTCCCCCTCGTTGCCCCGGTTCAAAGTCTTGATTCCCCACCAGAGGCAGACATCCCGTTCGCCTCCAGTCCATCTGCAAGGCTTGGCAAAGAAAACGCCACGTCCGCCGCACTGCCAAAAGACATGTCGACTCCCGCCATGCCCTTGGTAGATCCTGGCCACCACAATGTAGTAGATAAGCCCGATGCCACTCCCCAGCCATATCATCCACCAAGTCTAGCGGGACCGTTTCCATATCTCCCAACACCACTTCCCGCACCCACCTCAGAA
This sequence comes from Ichthyophis bannanicus, assembly GCA_033557465.1. Lineage (NCBI taxonomy): Eukaryota > Metazoa > Chordata > Amphibia > Gymnophiona > Ichthyophiidae > Ichthyophis > Ichthyophis bannanicus. Next base: position 69,626,142 of record CM066048.1, read on the forward strand.
GATAAACAAAATTATAGTCCCGCAACGATGGGAGTCCCACCCCCCCTTCTTCAATCGGCTGCATCAAGGCGTCCAAAGCAATCCGCGCCTTACGTCCTTTCCAGAGAAATTGTGATAAATGCCCCTGTAAACGTCTTAAATCTCTCCGTAACAACCAGATGGGAACATGACGTAGCAAATAGATCCAGCGAGGCAGTTCCACCATCTTAAACAGCGCTACCCGCCCCTTCAGAGAAATCGGAAGATCTCGCCACTTATGAAGCCGCTTGACAGAATTAACCAACATAGGTTCCACATTTACACTATACAATTTCTGAGTCTTATCCGGGATCTGTATACCGAGATAATGGATCTGCCCATCTGCCCATACTAGGGGAAACGTCCCCTCCCAATTTCACCGAAGCCGATTCCCAACATCCAGCCCCAAGGATTTAGCCTTATTTATCTTCAACCCAGAGAAGGTGCCAAAAGCCTCCAATACCCGCAGCAATTCAGGCAAGGAGTGCGCGGGTTCGTAAGACAAAGCAACATGTCATCAGCAAAGGCACTAAGCTTCACTCCTCCTGTAGCCCAGTCAATACCCGTTATCCCCGGGTGCATTAACAAAGTCTTTAGTAACGGTTCCAACTGCAAAACGAATAGCAGCAGCGACAACGGACACCCCTGCTGCGTCCCCCGCCGTAACTCAAACACGCCAGAACTGTCTCCTCCCACAACTATGTAAGCTAAGGGCTGCGCATACAATGCCTGCACCCAGTGCACAAAAGCCCCGCCAAAACCAAACTTCTGCAGTACCGTGAACATATATGGCCAAGAGACCCTATCAAAGGCCTTTTCGGCGTCCAGACTCACCAACAGTAGTGGGATGTCTCGCCGCTCACAGCACTCCATTCCCAACAAAACCCTGTTAATATTTAACATTGCCTCTCGCCCCTTCACAAACCCTGACTGATATAGACCTATCAACCTGGGGAGGATTGTTTGCAATCATTTAGCCAGGATAGCCGCCAAAATCTTCATATCATAGTTAATCAGTGAAATGGGACAGTAAGAAGCCGGATTTTCAGGATCCTTCCCCGTCTTGTGAAGCACCGATATCGAGGCCGTACGCATGTCTCGGGGAAACCCTCCTACCTCCAAAACCTCCCCAAAGAGGGCGGCCAACGTAGGCGTCACTTCCACCGCAAGGATTTTGTAATATTCAACCCCATACCCATCGGGCCCAGGTGCCTTATATAATTTCCCACCTCGGATAATTCTCTGAATCTCACCTCCCGTAATAGGTCTATTCAGATCCTCCAACTCTGCGGGGGAAAGCTGCGGCAACCGCACCGCATCCAAAAATACCCTCTCCTGCTCCTTATCTTCCCCCTCTGGCATGTACAAGTCCTCATAGAATTTACGAAAAATCTCTACCACTTCCCCTGCTTGATTATGACGCAATAACATACCCCCGCATCACCACCTTCGAGGCTTCCCAGAATGTCGCAACCAAACACACAGAGTGCTCATTAAAACCAACATATTCCTCCCATTTTTGCTTTAAATAGCCCTGAAACTCCCCATTGCGCCATAATTGCCTTGGAAAAGACCATCTCTTACTCCCCCCCTCCTGTACTTTCCAATCCAACCGTACCATGGCGTGATCGGAGACTACCACAGGCTCTATCTCCACATTTAGTACTCTCCCAAAATCTTCCTTCGAGACCAAAATATAATCAATTCGGGACCAAGTCCTATGTACCCGTGACAGATGTGTGTAGTCCCTCTCCCTCTCATGCAGAATCCTCCAAGCGTCCACAAATCCCCCCATCCAACATAGATACCCTACCCCTCTATTACTCCACCCTCCTACCCCCCCTCCCGTAGACTTGTCTAAAGCAGGGTCATGCGAACAATTGAAATCACCCGCAAGAAGCATCGGAACACGAAGCTCCTGACCCACTTTTTGCAGAATACTCTTAAAGAACTGGTGATCATAGATATTGGGGGCATAAATATTTCCTAAAATAAGTTCCTCCCTGTTTAACTTAACATGTAGAAACTGAAATCTACCTAAAGGATCTCTTTCGTCCCGTAAAACCTCCACCTGAATCCCTTTACGAATTAAAATTGCCACTCCCCTCTTCCGTCCCCCTGAGGAAGCTGCAAACACCTGCCCCACCCAATCTCGCCGGAACTTATCATGTTCCCGTGCTGTGAGATGCGTTTCCTGAAGTAACGCCACGTGCACCTTCCCCCTTTTCAAAGCTTGCAGAATCTTTGTACGCTTAACCGGAGTGCCCACACCTCCCACGTTCCAGGAGACTATGCGCAGCTTACTCCCCATGGGCCGTGTGATTCAGCTCTATGTCCAAGAAGCATCTGGCAACACTGTACAGGGGGTTGCCCAGCCTCAACCCCCCGTCCCCTTTACTAGTCCCTCCCGCCATCAAGCCCACCGCCTTTCTTTGACCCCCCTGAACCCCCCCTCTGTCGCCCAAAACTGCCCTCCCCCCCTTACACCCTCTCCTTCTCCCCCTCTGTACACTGCCCCTTCCCCTCCCACCCTGTTCCCCACACCCCCAACTCCTTAAACCAAAACACCAGCCTCCCACCCCTCAGCAAATGCGCTGAGGATGAACTCCGATGTGGCACTGCAGGACCGTCCCGCTACTCCCCATCACAAAACTGCAGCCCAAATTACCTGTATCCAATGAGCCACCCATCCCTCCAGCATCAACCGTCACAACCTTCCCCAACCTCCCCACCTCCATGTCTCCTTTCGCACATACCTATTCCCTGTAAAAAGTTTGAAACTTCTGATCAAGATATACACCTTGTAAATAGTTTTAATAATTTACTGTTCTGTTATATGTAAAAAGTTAAAAAGTTCTTGTTCAATGTAATGTTATACGAACGTATACAAAACTGTTAAATTGTTCCATGTAAACCGCCCCTGATCTCTGGAAGGGGCGGTATAGAAGAAATAGATAAATAAATAAAATAAATAAAATAAATAAAAATACCAAACAAACTGGACACCTCTTCCCCTTCCCCTACTTAAACAGCACCAACTATCCCCACTACAACCACTCGGTCTCCAGCACTCAATCCTAATCTTTCATCCACAAACACATGGTCCTGGGCCTAGCCCACACAGTATATACAAAAACTTGAGTCCCAGCCTTCCTTCATGCTGACACAGCCGTGCAGCGCAGGTATTTCCCGTCACCGACTCTCCAAATGCTCTCCCGATTCAGGGATGTTGGATCCAAGACCGTCCAAAAAGGCCTGCGCAGCTCCCACCGACGTAAACACATGACTCTGTCCCAAGTGCGCCACTCTCAACGTGGTGGGAAACGCCAGGGTAAAGCGCATCTGTTTCTGAAAAAGCGCCGAGCACACTGGTACAAACTCTTTCCTTTTTGCTCCTACTGCAGTCCTCGAATAACAAGACTTTCTTATTGTCCAAAGTCAGCTCACGCTTTCTCCTGTAAGCTTGTAATAACTGTGCCTTGTGTTGGAAATTTAATATGCGCGCGATCACCACTCTTGGCTTCTGTCCAGCCGTGCTCCGCATCCCCAGCCGGTGAGCCCGCTCCACTCTCAACACACCGACTAACTCCTCCAGGCCTAGCGATCGGGGTAGCCATGTCTCCACTAGCGTCAGCAAAGTCGAATCCGCATGCGTTTCTGGCACCCCAACAATCCGGAGGTTGTTCCGCCTAGAACGATTTTCAAGATCATCGATCTTCTCTTTCAAGGCCTCCAGCTGTACACGGTGTGCCTCGTGCTCCTGGCCTCTCCGGCCCTCCTCATCCTCCAATGCAGAAACGCGCTGCTCTACGTCTTCCACTCTTTGCCCCATCTCAGCCAGAGCCACGCCAACTGCTTCCAGTTTGCTAAGAAGCTGATCAAATTTGGGGTCTAAAAGCTTCACTACCTCCTTGGCAATTTCTTCTGTTGCTGACTCGGCGCTGTCTGTCCCCGGGGAAGCAGGATTCAACATGGCCGGCCCCGATGCCCCCGCCACAGGCTTATGTGCTCTCTCCCAATCTTTCTTAGGTTGCAGCGGCATTATCTTTGTTTCCGCCCGCCACCACAGTCCTCCACAGCCCTTCTCACCCTTCGGATGGCTTTGTCCTTCAATAGAAAGGGCTTTACACGATAATTAAATGCTTAATGTCGGGACGGTCCCGGAGCAAGCAGAGGCACGTCCTCACTTGCTCATGTGCCACCGGAAGTCTGCTTTCTATCTTTTAACCAGTTCCTGATCCACAATAGTACACTGCCTCCTATCCCATGACTCTGTAGTTTTGCCAAAAGTCTCTGATAAGGGACCTTGTCAAAGGCTTTCTGAAAGTCCAAATACACTATATCAACCGACTCACCTTTGTCTACCTGTTTATTCACACCTTCAAAAAAACATAACAGATTTTAAGAAGAATGTTAAAAGGCTGTGTCAAAGACACTGAGGAGGAGAAGCAGCATTGAGGCATCAAAATTCAAAAGCCCTTATCTTGATATCTCTGCAGTCTGCATCAACAATATCTGGAGAGCGCCAGGGTGGTCTGGGGACAGAGCAAGAGCAGTACTAGCCACTATCTGAATAATTGCCATAATTATCCAGATAATGACAATTTTCACTCGTTATTTAGATAATTTATCTGGATAGCTTAGGCCAGCCAAAAATCTGTCCTAAGTTGCTGTCTAGATAAATTATCTTCATAGTGATTGCAAATCACCATGATACAGATAATGGGCACACAATCTGGATATTCAATGGCAACCGCTATCAGGATATTGTTGCTAAATATCCAGAGGATAGTTAAATGCTACAGATGACCGCCGAGGTGTTTAAATATCCAATGTTTTGAAAATCAACCCCTTATATTCTCATATACCCACGACAGCATAGGAACAAAGAGGAAAGACAAAATTGACTTAGGTAAGGAAGACTATGCTGTAGATAGTCAAGTATAAAAAACTAACAGCTGGAAGATATCCTTATCCAGAACAATACAGACAGGAACAATAGAGCATAGTGGGGGGCTGATGCAATAAGTTGCAGAAGGATTTGTACACAGTTTAGTGCAGCTTCTGCACACAATTTTGTGCTGTATTGCCACTGCCCAATTCAGAAAGTGTTCTGTGCATGAGCTATGTGCAAGACCTTGTGTTGACATCTGCACCTCTCATTTCAATAGCATGTAATGATGTATTAGCTATTAAACCCAAATGTGAAGCAGTGCGCAGAAGATCTGATGGCTGTGCGCAAGGTTTTGAATGTTGAGGCTTTACTGCCAGCTCTGAGGAGGAGTAAAAGGTTCTCGTTCTGTAGTCAGCATTAGTGAGGATTTCATGCCCGTTTCTTCTCTTTACTGCAAAAATGAAGTACCTGAAACTTTTTTTTGGCTCTGTTGAAGGGGAAGAGTTTAAAAAAAGCCCTGCAGGGAATGAGGAGCTGAGGGGAAGGTGTGCTGGAACAAACATGGGAAGTGCTGGGCTTGGAGCTTGATGTCAGGGAAGCCGGTGCCAGGTCAGACATGAGGAACAGTTTTTCCTGCAACTCTGAGCTTTTTTTATTGGTTTTGGGCATCACGCCCTGGCACAAGGTCGCAAGAGGTGCTGTCATGGTAAGGGCCCAGGCAGCAGTCATGGGTGTCAGTAACTGATATGGTTTGACTGCAGCAGTCACATTTTTTAAACCCACCAGGATACATGGTGGGGGAACACACAGACGGAATCGATGACCCCCGGGTGAAAAAGGGCGCAAACGCCGGTCGAGGCGAGCCTTGATCAAAAAAGGCAAAAGGAGTAGAGAACAGCGGCGGTGTTGGCGCCGGCTCAAGGTGGGAAGAAGAACCGGTATGCAAACTGGGAAATAACGTTTTTAAGGATACTTAGCAAGGATTTTTCTGGGGAAACAGGACAGATGTCCATTGGGCTCCGCGCAAAAAAGGAGAGGGCCACACATGCGTGGTAGCATGTCCGAAAGGCTTTCTTTGAAAGCTGGGGAAATGCTCCGTGCGGGCTCTGTCGGCGTCAACGTCATCCATATGTGAGGACTGACTTCCTGCTTGTTCCTGGAGAAAGAGCTCAGTTTTGGCTATGGTTTATGGTTCAGGCATTTTGATATACCGCCCTTTACTTATGCATCAGAGCGGTTTACATGTATATACTAACAGGTACTCTTTATTCCCTTGTCCCCGCAGGGGCTATGTTCAGTTTCAGATGGTGGTGAGACATCCAGTCACTAATGTCAGATAAGCAGGCAGAGATCTAGTTCTGGATACCTGGAGAGATTTCAAGTGCAGAAAGGTAGATCTGGGAGTTATCAGCATAGAGACGGTACTGAAAAATGTGGGAAGAGATAAGCGCACCAAGGGACTGAGTGTATGCGGAGGAAAGGAGAGCCCTGGCTACACCAACTGAAAGTGGGATAGCAGTTGAGGAGGATCCACCAGAACATACACTGAAAATGCAGTGGGAGAGAGAGGATAAAAAACAGGACAGGACAGAATCCCCTAAATCCAGTGAGTACAGGGTATCAGGAGAAGGTGGTGATCAACAGTGTCAAAAGCAGCACATACACCCATTCCTCTCTATTTCCCTCTCTTACCACTCCTCCCTATTCCAACTCTCTTACCTCTGTGTCTCCTTCACATCACATACCTTCCCCGTTACCGTCTCCTTCAGATCACACACCAATCCCCTTCTCCTCCACTCATTATCTCATTCATAACACACACAAACACTCCTCCCTATCCACCTTTCCTCAGTCACCTTCATATCACAAAATCTATTAGGTTAGCCCAATAAAAAGGTATCATCTTATTTTCCTTTATTGTTTCTCTTGTTATTTTACTATCCTTCATATTACACACCAACCCCCTCCCCTCAGTTTTTCCTTCACATCACACACCACCTCCATCCCCTCAGTCTCTACTTCGTAATACACCCTAAACCCCTTTACATCCCTTGTTTTTCTTACCATCTCAAACCCCAACTCCCGCTGTCTCCTTCCTCATCCCTTCATTCCTTTCCTCTAATTCCTGTCCCACCTCTCTTTCTTTTAAGCTATCGAGCCAAGTTCAGTTCTTTCACTACCCCCTGCACACCCACCAATGCCCTTTCCACAATGTTGTGCATTGCCCAACCCTCTTGCTATCCCTTTAATCCCACTCTCCTACATTTCATTACTGAGGTCTGAGCCCTTTCCCTTTCTTGCCTATGACTATATTTCCATTGACCTCCACCTTCCCTCAGGATTAGTGCAAGAGTATTTGACTTCCTAAGCAAACCTTTTGCCCTGCATCCCTCACTTACCTTTCAAGCCTCAATCCCACCCACCCTCCCAAGATTTTTATAATTAAACTATTTGAAAATTGCCTACCCACTGTGGGTAAAATTACCTGCTGATGGTTCTTTGAGTCTGTGTGATTGTCGGGATTAACTGTTTTGCTCTGACTCAGTTGCTCTTTGCCACCCTCCAGATGTTGCTACGCTAGGTGACCATCTAGCTTGCTTAACAGTTACACTGGCCCTCCCTACCTAGTATCTCCCTTCACACTTGCCCCTCTTTGAGTTTTCTCTCTTGATGCTCATGTCTCATATGCTTTCAGGCTGCACTCTGATAGTTTTTTTCTGGGGTTGGAGTGCCACCATGTTTCATCATCACACTGCATTATTAACCCAGGTCTGTGGATTCTTCTCTTTCAGTTCTATGAAGACAGTTACACTGAGGATGTGACCTACAGTTACTCTGAGGAATATTACCAACTGGAAATAAAAACAAACGGTGAGAGATCCCCTGACTTGACAATAATGCAAACCATGCACCTATTAAGAACATAAGAAAAATGCTGGTTACTTTTCTGCACATTTGGTGTTCATGCCCTAAAGTGGATAAGTTCTGGACTCAAACATTGGGGACATGGAGGACTGGGTGAGAGAGAGGGTGGGAAGTGATGTTAAAATACCTTTTTTAGGGCTTATTCCCAGGAAGTGGAGAAGGGGATAGTGGAGGTTGTTGAAACTGGGGATAATTGTGGATAGGTGCAAGATAACAAATCACTGGAAAAAGTTGGAGGCTCCTGTTCTGGTGGATTGGAAGAGGAGGTTGAGGCAGATTGGTTTAATGGAAAAATCAATGAGAAGTGCACTTTATTTAGGATGGACTATTTGATGACTCTACAGTATTTATTTTATTAGTTTTTTATACCACTTTATCATTTCGGTCAAAACTGTTTATATTGTAACTTAAACTTGGTAATGTATTTAGACAGGGACATTGATAACTTGGATTTTTTTTGAGGCAATGGAGGTGACTTGCCCAGGGCCACAAGGAGTGCTAGTGGGAACTGAACCCTGGTCTCTTGGTTCCCAAGCAAGTGCTCTAATCATTAGGCTACTCTTCCACTCTTATATAGTTTGTTGGTAGATATTTGGAAATGATAATAAGCATTATTGTACTATGAATGAGATTAGCTCATTGAGGGAGGGGAGATAAAAACATGTTTTATCACTCTGTTCAAGGTGATGATGTTAATTTTTACTCACAAAACACTGGTCTGTAGAGTGTAGCTCTTGCATGTTGTATTAATGAATTGAAGTGAGTAAAAGTTTAAATTTTTTTTAAAAAAGAACATGCTGGCTCAAGTCAATTGTCTATCAAGCCCAAACTTTATTTGACAGTGGTCAGTCTGGGTCACTTGGAAGTACCTGGCAGATTTCAAAAGGAAAATCCTTCCCATATTGTTCAGTCCCAGAAATAAGAAGTGAAGACACCCAAGTCTATCTAGCTAATTATTTATGGACCTCTCCTCCAGAAATCTGCCCAAACCTTTTCTAAACTTAGCTATGCTACTAGCCTTGGCCACATCCTCTGGCAACAAATTCCATTGTCTGAAAAATATTTTATTAGATCTGCTATTAGTTAGTTTAATATAGTGTTCTCTAGTACTAGGATTATTTAATAGTGTGAATAACTGTTCCCTATTAATCTCGTTCCACACCACACATATTTTTATAAGCTTCTATCACAGGGCTCAACAAATTTGGGATACCAGGTTGCTAGAAGTGACTCCTGGTGCCCTGGAATTTCCTGTCTTAAATGTCCTTATTTGATGCAAGCCACTGCCACCATGTACTACAAAACTGCCTCTCTTATGTTCAGGTACTGTGCAGCTCTCAGTTAACTTCAGTCTCATAAAGTCAGTGCAGGACTTCACGCATCTGCATGGCTTAAACTCGCTGAAATCTGTGCATTTCTGTACTAAAGATAGAGGCTGTTTTGGATGCAACCAGGAGTTAAAAAGTTGGTTGCTCTTGCTTCATCAACACTTTGAGCTGCAGAGACTGGTGGCACTGAACCAATGAAAAGCAGGGCTTCTGGAGTTAACTTAAGAAGCCAGTAAAGACAAGAGAAACCCTTCAGGTTCACAATCACATCAGCAGGACTAGGAGTCAAAGGCTACAGAGGCCCACAAAGCAAGCTCAGTGTGTTAAGCAATATTGAACTAAGGCTGAAACATTGATGTAAACTCCTGTCCGATTGCATTTGGAGAGGAAGGAACCCAAAGCCTGCAATAAGCAGTATGCCATGCTGCAAGAATGGCAGGGGACCATAATAAATAAAAAGCCTAAAAACAGAAAAAAAGACAGCTTGCACTGGAGCTTATAGGGTAGAAACACCAGTTAAGCTACTGTGGAGAAGAGAGGCAGAGCTGGGAAGGAGAATGGGGGTTAGTGAGGATGAGTTGTGAGAGTTGAAAGAAAGGGAATTTGGATGGGGACAAGGGGGGCTGTCGGAAGCACATAGAGAAAGACCAAGGTTGGTAAACTTAATGTCTCTAAGACTGGAGTTTTCAGTCCATAGATTACAGTTCAGGTTATTTGAGCACTGGTGAGAAATCTGTGCTTGTGATGTGTGACAGAAGTCATTCCTATGTCTAAGGCTAAAACACCAATTTGCTCTTCTGTTGTATTCTGATATCGTTCTGAACCATGAAATAATGTCCATGTGTATTCTCTCTCTCTTTCTACAGAAGAAACATTAAATGTCCCCTGGTACATATTTGTCCTAGCTGGAGCCAGTCTGATCCTTGGTATTATTTTGTTCATGGGAATCATCATGAGGTGAGAGGGTAAAGCAGTTGTGGGCACCATGCAGCAAGAAGTGGTAAAGGCACCAGGTCCATTTGAAATGGGACTGAGACAAGCCCATAGAATGACTTTGGGATAGCGACAGGCAAAACTGCACTTGAACAAATTTAATTTAATTTTAAATATTTATAAATAGCTCCATCCAAAGTTCTAAGCAGTTTACAACATGAACAAATAATACAAACATGACTAGGCTTCAAAAATTATTACCAGCATCTGCCAAAAGATAGCAACATATCAATCATATATTTTCAATATTTTTATTTCATGATCTCCAGCAACATGATACATAACTACTTTAGCTGGCTCGACCAATTCTTATTCACTATCAGCACTATACTATTGATCGCATTCAAGGTGTACATTATAAAATAATACAATGGACATTTACGGTATATTATTGCCAATAATGCAAATGACTGATTACATAAGTACTGTACTGTTGATTGAATATGAGATCTAATTTCTAGGGCAGTACAATATTTAACATTTCTTATATACTGCCTTTCATGATATCAAGGCGGTTTACATTGAACAATAGGAAATCTATGTTTCAGAGGAGGGGGGAGCATGTCAGGGGCGTGGGCAGGGAATGGCCCTGATGAGTCAAAAATCTACACCAGTATTCTCCATTTCATAAAGGGAATACATGTGTATGACTGCAATTGTTCACTTTGGGATTTAAAGCTTCTCACTGGCATGTTTAATTTTTTAAAAAGTGCTCATTTCAGTCAACCCTTTACAGGAGGGATTAAGGGTTATCTTTCTTAATCCCCCATTGTTTACATTCCTCCCCAAATTCTAATTAAATGAAGATAGCGACCTTGGTAGTTAATTGGTGGCATTCCTAGCTGGGGCCAATCTGGCCCTTGGTATTATTTTGTTCATCACCAACTTACACGTGGAAGTTGTGAAATACCAACTTCTACTTATAAGTGTCCACCGACGTGTAAGTTGCCATGTTTCCTCCATTGATTTTTCCCACATGTAGATTTGTAAAATGGCTCCTTCAGCTTCATGTAGTGGCACATACACATGCACTCTTGCACCTCCTCCTCTCTATTTTAGAAAAGACTGTATGTTTGGCAGAGCCTTTTCTAAAATATTGATGGAACTGTACATCCCAACCTCGACATCTCAATTCTGATTTCCACATACTATTTAAAATGTTCCTGATAGGTATGGTTTCACTCTCTGCACCAGCCACAATGAAAAAGGCAGAGCATTCTACCACTCTAATTTATGGTTCCAACCCAGGATAACTCCATGGATTGAAATTTGAACTTGATGCTTTCTGGGTTCTATCATCTCTGGGCAATCCATACTTGCAGGTTTACCAAGTACCATCACTTCTGTTTTCTTCTACATGTTTTTTATTAATTACACTGGACAACGAAGATTTTGTTTCCTGAATATGTTTGGGTGTATCTTATGGATTTTGGGTTGCTGATCACAAAATTCACTTTGAAATTTTCCTATCATGCACCATTGTTTTGCAATCGCCTATTTTTGTGATTTCCTCGCATATTTTAATTGTACTCTTATGTTGCCTAGAAAGTAAGCTGTTTTGTTTAGTCCAGGCATGCCTGGCATGCACTCAGTACAGGCTCACAATGTGCAATGGAAATGCTACTGCTCAAGAATGCGTGGGTATGCTTAGTCAGGATGGGTGCTGGCAGTACAGGCTATAAAACAGCTTTCATACACAGATACTACGCATGACATTGATATCAGTTTGTGTACTTAACAACAGAATTTACCTATAAGCTTCTTGTCGAAATGACGATTCATTACAGCAGAAATGTCTCGTCAATGTCGCAACAGCTGCGATACATTCTGTTACATTTGTGGTGAGTATACGCTTAAGCCTCTACGATGCAGCACGACTGCACTTATTAATAAAGCATGTGAGCTCTACTTTGGTTGTAAAGTTGGCAAGCAAGACAAATCCTGGGCTCCTCACATTTGCAGTGCAACATGTGCTGTCCATCTCAGAGAATGGCTCAGAGGTACTCGGAAGTCAATGCCATTTGCAGTCCCGATGATAAGGTGAGAACAGAAGGATCACATGATGGACTGTTACTTCTGTCTGTTTATACAACTTCTCTGCTAAAAATAAGAAATCTATTAAATACCCCAGTCTGCCTTCAGCCATGAGACCAGTGCTGCATGATGACAGTATGCCAGTACCAAAGCCACCAGAGACATGGAGCCTAGATGAGGCAGACGAAGATGCCACAAAACATGAATCCAGATTTTGTTCTGTTTATGTCTAGTGTGCCTCATCTGATAACACAGTTAGAATTGAATGACCTGGTGAGGGACTTAAGTTTTCAAAAATGAAAGCTGAACTACTTGGTTCAAGATTGCAAAGAAGGAGTTTGCTGTCACCAGGTACGAAAATTTCTGTCTTTCGGACCCGCCAAGAAAATATGAAAGATTTTTTTACGCAGGTTGACAACCTCTGTTTCTGCACTGACATTGATGGGTTGTTCATGGCTTGGGGTTGTGAGCATGACCCACAACAATGGCATCTTTTTATCGATTTGTCACTGTTAAGCCTGAAAACTGTCTTGTTACATGATGGCAATGTCAATCATTCAATACCTATTGCCTATGCAGCGCACATGAAAGAAACCTACGAAAACATGGAACTATTGTTGAAACATATACAACTGGAATATCTGTGGTGATCTAAAGGTAGTGGCATTGCCACTAGGAATGCAGCTCGGGTATACCAAGTACTGTTGTTTCCTTTGTAAATGGGACTCCCGCGCTAGAAAGTCTCATTACATTAAAAAGAACTGACCGCTCCGTAAGTGTTTGGTTCTAGGACATAAAAATGTGGCAAATGAACCACTTATCGACACAAGTAAGATATTTTTGCCTCCTCTTCATATAAAACTCAGACTGATGAAAAACTTCATGAAGGCGATGAACAAGGAAGGTGAAGGATTTCGTTATTTGAGACATATGTTTCCAAGTATAACTGATGCCAAGATTAAGGATGGCATTTCTGTGGGTCCACAAGTCAGACACATCATCAATGACAAGTGGTTTGAAGATCTGCTAGTGGGGCCTGAGAAAATCACATGGAAGGCATTCAGGGATGTTGAGAATTTTCTTGGCATTTACAGGGCACCAAACTATGTCCAGCTGGTTGACAACATTCTTCAAGCATTCAAAACCATGAAGTGCAACATGCCGCTGAAGATTCACTTTCTGCAGTCACACTTGGATTTCTTCCCTGCTAATCTTAGTGCAGTCAGCGACAAACATGGTGAAAGGTTTCACCAGGACATTGTGACGATGGGTTCCAGTTGCCCTGATACCACTTTTCCATCAATGCTGGCCAACTATTGTTGGACACCGAGACAGGAAGCATCAGATGCTGAGTACAAACAAAAATCAGGAGCAAAACATTTTTAGCTCAGGTGAACTAGTGCAATATGTCAGCATCATTGTGCAATTAAAAATGCTAAATTCAGTCAAAATTTAATTTCATGTTTCTATAAATTCCTACATGATACAGTCAATCTGAAATTATATTTGTGTTCAGCTTGAAGCTGTCCATCATAATCACCAAAATGTTTTCAGGAAGCAAAACTTTTGAACAAATGTTTTGTCCAGTATCGTGTATTAGAAACACTCATGGGCAGTGATAAACACCTAAGAACATATCAAGCCCAGTATCCTGTTTCCAATAGTGGCCAATCCGATTCACAAGTACCTGGCAACATCCCAAAAGATAGACAGATTCCATGCTGCTTATCCCAGGGGGTAAGCACTGAATATCCCCCAATCCACTTTAATAATGGTTTATAGTAGGCCTTGACCAATTTTCTTGGAATCTAGGAGCCAATCTCTCTCTCAAAACCTCACCCCTAGACTTCACCCAGTTTCTTTCTCTCTCTCTGTTAGACACCCCCCCAGCTTCACCCAAGTCTCTTTCTTATAACCCCCCGCCCCCAGCCTTCACCCAATCTCTCTCACAACCTCCCCCCCACCCAGGCTTCACCCAAATTTCTCTCTGATAACCCCCCCAGGCGTCACCTAATCTATCACATAACACCTCCCCCGCCCCCCTCCGGTTTCATACAGTCTCACTCACCAGTTCCTGTGCCTGGCTGTAACTGCTGAAAACACAGCATTTCAGACTTTCCAACTGCAATCGATTCTCTGCATGCTTCAGCCATGTAGTGGAGAAGTTTGGGCTGATATGGTGATATCTTGCGAGATTTGAAACCACCAGATCAGATCAAACTTTTTCTACCATGCAGCTCAAGCATATAGAGAACCAGTCGCAGTGGGGGAAAAACATTTTGGCTACACATGACCTTGAAGCTGAAAAAACTCATCTGTTCACTGAGCAGTTTGGCATTCAAGGCTAGGCATCTTAACATAGCCTTATAGAGAAGTCTATCACTCCTCACCTCATAGACACTGAACCTCTACATAGTACACGGGGCTCTGCCTCCCTGACACCTGTCCTTTCTACCATGTGTAAGCTTTGTATCTTACTACCACTCCTCCCCACTTTTATTTTATTTTTTCCTTGTATTATTATACCTTTCTCGCTATCTACTTACAAAATATGTTAACTGCTCTTATATCTACCTTTGTTCCTATGTTTGCATGGTTTCTTCAAAACTTAGGATCATGTTATTATGTTCTCATGTTCCATGCACTCATTAACGTTGAGTTTCGTTCAATCTGTTAACCGCTCTGACACCTGATAAGGCGGTATATGAAAGCAGTTAAATAAATAAATACTGAAATACTGCATTTTTCACCAGCTGCACCCCAAAAAAAGAAACATTTGGGGGCAAGAAATCCCAGGCCGCAGGGGTACAATTTTTAAGTGCTATGGTGACCTGGTGCCTGAGATTTGTCGATCTCTAGTTTATGAGATTTTCCTCCAGGAACTTGATAAACCCTTTTAAAACATAGTTACACTAACAGGTTTTAGTACATCCTTTGGCAAAAAATTCCAGAGCTTAATTGTGCATTGAGTGAAAAAATATTTTATTTAGTCTTAAATGTATTACTTTGAAGATTCATTGTGCATCCCCTCATCTTTGTATTTTTTGAAGGAGTGAACAACCAATTCACTTTTACCTGTTCTACTGCACTCATTTTATTGATCTCTATCATTTTTCTTTTCAGCCATCTCTTCTCCAAGCTGAAGAGCCCTAATCTTTTAAGCCTTTTCTCATAGGGGTACCCTTCCATCCCCTTTATCAGTCTGATCACCCTTCTTAGTACATTTTCTAATTCTACTATATCTTTTTTTTGGATGTGGCAACCAGAACTGCATGCAATAGTCAAGGTGTGGTTGCATCATGGACTGAGGCTTTATGATGGCCTTTGTTTTATTCTCAATTCCTTTCTTTATAATTCCTAGCATTGTATTAGCTTTCTTGGCTACCACTGCATGCTGAGCAGAGGGTTTCAACATCTTATCCACAATGACACCTAGATCCTTTTCCTGGGTGTTGACTCCTAATGTGGAATCTTGCATCATGCAGCTGTAGTTTGGGTTGTTCTTCCCTAAGTGCTTAACTTTGAATTTGTCCATATTAAATTTCATCTGCCATTTAAATACCTGGTCTCCAAATTCTCAAGGTCCTCTTTCAGTTTTTCTCTTGTGATTTAACAACTTTGAATAAACTTATTAGCACTAGTCATTCGTAAACACAAAAACCAAACAGAACCGTGGATTGTAATGGAAGTTCACATCCGGTTTTACATCAAAATTTTATAATTGCGCGTTCTTTTATGTTATTTGAGCATTTTTGGCAGTATTTATTTATTATATGTGTAGTACTAAGGTTGTCCATATTTCCCAGTCCTTTTATAATAGCATTATTTTAATAGTAAGTTAATTATGCTATATGCATCACTTTCATCAACATTTTCACATTATTTTAATAGATTAGTGCACTCCATGATGGGGTCGAGCAGGATTATCATTTAATTAATATATGGTATTAAATATTTTTACACAATACCTCTTAGGCTGTTATTATTCCAACTGTTTGATATCGTGGTTGGCAGTATTTTTTGTGAGTCCTGGATTAGATCACCTAGAACATCCATCAAGACATCAATGAGAGGTTTATAAAACAGGCATGTATTTCTAATTGGTCCCTCTTTTTTATCTCTCTTTTTATTTCTCTTTTTAAATATACTGTAATTCCTGTATATACGCACATTGTCCATTTCTTTGGTTATTTTAGACTTTTTACATTTATTTATTATTTTATAATGTCCTTTTTACATGGTTACACCTTTTCCTTTAGTTTGGATGCCCTTGCTCTTCTGTTGTCACACTCCAGTAGTTCATTGGTTCACCCATATATTATTTCAGTTGTTCATTTTTATTGTATTATTATCTATTTCTTAACATGTTGTTATTATTTATTCATTGATTACTGCAAATGTGTAAGTATTCTATTTATGAATATCCATATTGTTTTATTAAGTATCCATTTGTATACATGTTTTTAATCTCATTATTTCATCTGTAGTTCCGATTTGTGGTTTAAGTGTACTATTTTAAGTAATTCGTATATTTTGTTTTATTTGTCAATATTTGTTTACGTTTTTTATTTATTATTTATTTATTTTGTGTGCATTAATGATTGTTCTTAGTCCTTTTTATAATTAATCACATTATGATTATGTGTTTTATTTTTAATATCTGTGTGTTTAGCCAATGAGCCCCTGAAGAAGGTGTTGCGAAACACGGCCTGTGTCGGGCCTGGCTGTTTTTTATTTGAATAAACAGTTCCTTCTATTACAATCCACGGTTCTGTTTGTTTTTTGTCTTGGCACGTGGATAAGTGCTCTTTCGTTGGATCCATTCGTAAACACAATACATTCTCTATTACACTTACCAAAGTACACTTATCAATCTTTGTCATTTTACATTTTCCTACCCTTTCCCCATCCGCCTCCAACACTCCATCCTCCTAAATACAAACATGTGAATATACAGTCTTCTTGATTACTTTACAACTACTTTCAGAGTCCTTGGTTACTCTTACACCAACCCCATAGGGACATTTCTACACCTGCCACCTATTAGTATGCTCTCAACCTCCTCCCTTCTCCCCCTCCCCCTCCCATGACCATCACCATAACCAGCCACCTTTATCACACTTACCACTCTTCCTTCTTCTCAAGTCACTTCATTGACTCCCTATCTGTTTCCACATCCAGTTCAAACTTCTCCTTCTGACCTACAAGTGCATTCATTCTGTGGCTCCTCATTACCCCGCCTCAGAAACGTTGTTCATCTGGTAAATCCCTTTTATCTGGGTCCTTCTCTTCCACATCCAATTCCGGACTTTGCTCATTCTATCTTGCTGAGTCGGCACATCAGGCTCCATTCCTGGTTCTATTTAAATCCAGGCTAAAAACACACCTCTTCAATGCTGCATTGGATCCTGACCCCGTTATTCCCCTGTTACTATCCATTTGTGTTATAACCATTTCCTCTTAGTTCTACCTTAGTCCCCTGTTTTGTTGCATTTTGCTTGCCTTAGATTGTGAGCTCTTTGGAGCAGGACCTGGCTCTTACATGTGTATACCTTGTAGTACTATACAAACGATAAGTAGTAGTAGTGGTACCACTCAGTCACCTCATCACAGCTCCAAGAGACAAAGTTTAGCTTTCAGACTTTACAATTGCTGTTTTTTTTTTATATAAATTTTCCTTGCCAATTTATTACTTGTTTTATTCTCTTAGACTACTCAGGCACTCAAAAAAGACCTTGCTCTTCTATCTTTCTGTCTCCATCCCATTTCTGTCTGTTCACAACCACCTTGATCTACAGTGTAGTGGCAAACAGCTTAACCTGTGGCTATAGATTTAGGAATATTTAGCTTGCCTACATTCCTTGCATAGCCTATAAATCAGATATCTGAGTGTGTCCTCACTTCATATAGGGGGTTATTCTGAGACACAAATAGTGGGGATGGACGTCCCAATGGGACGTCTATCCCTGCTATTCGTGCTGGCGGCAGCCCCCGACTAACTTCCCCGCCGGCTGTGCAGGGAAGTTGGTCTGAGGGGGTGGACGAGGTGGCCCGGGGTTGGAGAGTGGGTGGGCAGTGAGCAGTCGCCCACCCTGGATATACAGGGCCGATTCTAATGTTGGCCTTGTACGTCCAGGGCCGGCAAAATGGCCAGGGAATTTATTACACCTCTGAGGTGGAATAACTTCCCTGGTCATGTTTGTTTTCGTGGCCCAGGGCACAGAAGGAGCTGGGAGGCCAGGGTTTATTCCCCGCAGCCTGACCATGGCCTTAGGAGGCCAGATTGGGGGTTGGGCTGTGGGGAATAAACTTTAGTTTCTGGCGGCGTTTAAATGGAGCCGCGGTGCCATGGCAACAGGACGCCATGGCGCCGCGGCTCCATTTAACTGCCTGACTGAGTTATCTGGGCAGTGCCTGTATGTACAGACCAGGACTTAATCGCAGTCCCGGCCTGCAGGTACAGGCCTGATCGCGAGGCTAAACGTGCTCTGTGGGATCATAATCGCGCTCCCCTTTGTACGTCCGGCTCACACCGGATGTACAAAGGGGCTGTATGTGCGGGACGGAATTAGGCCCATAAGGTCTACTGGCCAGGGACACTTTTGATATATAGCTACTTGGAATTGAAGTACACATTTGCTTTTAGATTTGCAGAGACCTGGTCTTCTACTTAAGTCTCCTACTTAATTTTGCAGAAAAGGTATGCATTTTAAATTTACAGGGTCCTTAGCATTGAATGTACTGATGGACTACATCTCTCTGTCACAGGAAAAAGGATCCTAAGTGAAAAATTCAGGAGGTATGTGGAGAGGCATTTAAACTAGGGAAAGGGGGTGACAGATAGAGAAGGACAAGTTCAGGATGTCACTCCCAGCAAAAGCATAATAACATTTGAAACAGCCACACATCAATAGCAAGTGGGAAGAAGCATGTAGAACAAAATCCATGCAAAATACAGGCAAGCAATGAGTACAAATGCTCGAAGCCTAGCCAACAAGTTCCTGACCTGGAAGCCCTAATGAAGGAAATGGACTTGGACATTGTGGCCATTACAGAAACATGGTTTAATGAGTCACATGAATGGGATATAGCCATAGCTGACTATAATTTATTTAGGAGAGAGAAGGAAGGCAGAAAAAGAGGAGGAGTAGCCCTATATTTCAAAAGCAATATTAAAGCTGCTGAAATGCAGGGGATGTGGGAAAAAGAAGAAGCGCTGTGGATTGTGTTGGAAAGAGGAGATGGTACTATCATCCATGCTGGTGTAGTCTACAGGACTCCAACTAAACCCGAAGAAATGGATAGAGACTTGATTATTGATTTTGCAAAGGTAGCTATGAAGGGGAAAGTGATCATATTGGGTGACTTTAATCTATCTGATGTGGACTGGAATATTCCTTCTGCAGATCTGGAAAGAAGTAAAAGAATTGTGGATGCCTTCCAAGATGCATTGCTTAGACAAATGTTGATGGAACTTACCAGGGATTTAGTACTCACCAACGGAGAAAGTGTGTTGAATGTCTGGGTGGGTGCCCATGTGAGCAGCAGTGATCATCACACGGTGTGGTTTGAGATAAAAGCCAAGGCAGAGTCTCCTCACAGCAAGCTCAAAGTCCTAGATTTCAAAAATGCTGACTTCAGGAAGATGGCCAAGTGCCTGAAGGAGGAGTTGGCAGGGTGGAAGGAGGTAAGGGAAGTGGGATTGCAGTGGGCTAAACTACAATAAAAGGGGCAACAGATACATATGTAAGGAAAGTAAATAAAAACAAGAGGAAAAGGAAACCTATTTGGTTTTCTAAAGAAGTGGCTGCACAAATAAAGGCAAAAAACACAGCTTTCACAAAATTCAGAAGTTCACAAACAGAAGAACACCAAAAATACAGGATAAAGCTAAAAAAGACAAAAAGAGAAATAAGGATAGCAAAATCAAAGGCAGAAGAAAAGATGGCTAAAGATCTAAAGCATGGGGATAAAACGTTTTTCAGGTATATTCAGAAGAAGAGGAAGATCAAAGGTGAAATTGCAAGACCCAAAAGTGTGGAGAATGGATTCGTGGAAAGGGATGTTGAAAAAATTAAAATGCTAAACTAATACTTTTGTTCTATTTTTGCTAAAGAAAATCCTGCAGGAGGACCACCTGTGATTGACAAATATACAAATGGAAATGGAGCAGATACTACCCATTCATAGAAGATGATGTGTTTGAACAGCTTGCAAAACTGAAAGTGGACAAAGGCATGGGACCGGATGGGATGCATCCCAGGACACTGAAAGAGCTCAGAAAGGTTCTTGCAGGGCCTTTAAAGGATGTTTTTAATAGATCCTTGGAGACAGGAGACGTTCCGCAGGACTGGAAACGTGGTACCTCTTCACAAAAGTGATAATAGGGAAGAACTGGCAAACTACAGGCCAGTAAGCCTTACGACAGTGGCGGGAAAAGTAATGGAGGTGCTCCTGAAAGAGCGAATGGTGGTCTTTCTTGAAATCAATAGGTTGCATGATCTAAGGCAACATGGTTTTACCAAAGGACGATCATGTCAAACAAATCTGATTGAGTTCTTTAATTGGGTGACCAGATAACTAGATAAAGGGCATGTGATGGATGTGATCTACCTAGATTTCAGCAAAGCCTTTGATACTGTTCCTCATAGGAAGCTTATCAATAAACTGACCAGACTGGGGATGGGTCCTAAGGTGATGAAATAGATCAGAAACTGGTTGACTGACAGATGACAGAAGGTGATGGTAAACGGAACTTGGATGAAATTAAGGTGATTAGTGGCATGCTCCAGGGATCGGTCCTGGGGCTGGTACAGTTCAATGTATTTGTGAGTGAGGTTTCTGAAGGACTGAATACAAAAGCCTGTTCTTTTGCAGATGACATGAAAATTTGCAACAGAATGGACTCCTTTGAGGGAGTGGATAACATGAGGAAAGATCTGCAAAAGCTGGAAGAATGGTCTAATGCTTGGCAGTTAAGATTTAATGTGAAGAAGTGCAGTGTAATGCACTTGGGATGCAGAAATCCAAGGGTATTGTATGAGATAGGGAGCAATAGGACCAGGAGGATCTCGGAGTGATTGTTTCTGAGGATCTCAAAGTGGCAAAACAGTGTGACAAGGTGGTGGCCAAAGCCAGAAGGATGCTGGGTTGCATACAGAGAGGAATTACCAGCAGAAAGGAGGAGGTACTAATGCCACTGTACAAATCGCTGGTGAGGCCTCACTTGGAATATTGTGTTCAGTTTTGGAGACCATATCTCACAAAGGACATAAAAAGACTGGAAACAGTTCAGAGGAAGGCGACCAAAATGATTTGGAGCCTGTGCCAGAAGACATATGAAAAGAAACTCTGAGACCTGAATATGTATACTCTAGAGGAGAGGAGGGACAGGGGAGATATGATACAGACCTTTAAATACTTAAAGAGTATTAATGAACAAACAAACTTCT
This sequence comes from Ichthyophis bannanicus, assembly GCA_033557465.1. NCBI lineage: Eukaryota > Metazoa > Chordata > Amphibia > Gymnophiona > Ichthyophiidae > Ichthyophis > Ichthyophis bannanicus. Next base: position 69,647,786 of record CM066048.1, read on the forward strand.
TCCTAAGATGGGGAAGCTGTAAAACTAGAGGGCATAATATGAAGCTGCAAGGGGGTAAACTGAAAGGCAATGTCAGGAAATACTTTTTCACTGCAAGGGTGGTGAATGCTTGGAATGCCTTCTCGATGGAAGTGGTGAGGGCAAATACAGTGACAGAATTCAAAATGACATGGGACAGACACAGTGGATCCCTTTATAGCAACAGGATAAAATCAAAATAAACTTAAATGTCTCTGATATCTCAACAAATAGAGGTGACCTGCAAGGAGAGGTGGGTACACCCCTAAATAAAGGCAAGGGGAGTGGTGACCTGCATGGAGCGGCAGGCGCACCTACTTTTGCCACCTTGCTGGGCAGACTAGATGGACCATTCTGGTGTTTATCTGCCGTCATATACTGTGTTACTATGCCCAATGAAGTAAAGAGATCCACAGAGCTTCTCACACTTTTTGAAAAGTCATTTCCCAGAATCTTGTCTCCTCAGTCTCAATTCACAAAAAAATCATAGAGCACATTTTTCCACTCAGTCATTAGTACTACTACTACCGTTATTAAACATTTATAAAGCGCTACAAGGCAAACGCAGTGCTGTACAAACACAGAGACAGTCCCTACTCGTCAGAGCTTACAAAAACACTTTCTCGCAAAGTACGCAAACAAATCATCAAAAAGGACACTCTCTGTCCATTTCTAGTATGTTCCCCAACTAACTACACACCTGTCTCCAAGATCTCTGGTCCTTCACATAATAAATGTGCTGCATTACAGACACCTCCTATCCTGGGCAATTTTAACTCCAACTGCCTGCCTTAGTGATACAGTACAAATGCTCTCAATATAAATTTATACTGCTGTTCCTGCAAAACTATATTTTTCTTCATGGTGGGGACCATATGTTTTTCATCTGCTGATCCATACTCAGTTGTGCTCCCACTTCTATATTTCACTTCTTTACCACATTTGACAGGTCCCCCATCTGTTTATCTTGAGCTAGGATTTATAATAATGTGACATCCTACAAATTCCATCTTGCCCCATCTGCAGATCTTCTAAACTGTTTTTAACTTCCTCCTTTAAATCTTCCTGGGGTCGGACTGTATAAGGTGTCTAATGTGCAGGTATGCAATAAAGCACAGTTACTTACCTGTAACAGGTGATCTCTGGGAACAGCAGGAATAAGTCTTCACATATGGGTATGTCGGTACCGACGGAGCCTGCGCGGGAACGTGCTAGTTCAGCCTTCTCAGTTATAACTTACCTTGCCTCTCTCAACTAACTGGGCTTTGTGTGGTAGCCAGGTTAACTGTTCATTTTAAATTAAATCTCTCTCCCCAGAACCTGCTCTGTGTTAAACATTTTTTCCTGTCCTAGCCTGCCTGAGTGAATCCTCCCCCTCCCCCCCCTGCTGAGGTATTGTGTAGCCTTCTTCCTGTTTTCCTCCACGTGTGCATAGTCTGTTTTAGTCTGCTTTTCTCTGATCAGAGAAGAGCAGTGCTTTTTACAGTGCTCTGCTAGAGAAGTGGATATTGCCTCCTGTGACACCTTGCTGTGAGTTCTAGCTGTTTATTAATTATTTATTGTTTGTCTAACTGTTTATTTAATTATTTAGTGTTTGTCTTAGTGGTGTGCTAGTTCAGCCTTCTCAGTTATAACTTACCTTGCCTCTCTCAACTAACTGGGCTTTGTGTGGTACCCCTCTACCCCCTGCTGAGGGTTCAGGACAGGGTACCTTGTAACTGCCCTCTTTAATAGGACTTATCTCCCTCCCTCCCTCCCCAGCACCCACCCACCCCTGGGGTAATTGTAGTTTTATAGGTACTTGCACATCTTAGAGGAAAGGGGCTGCTCTCAGGTGCAGCTCGTTATCCAAATCAGTCATATACAGAGGACCTGAGATTAATTACTTAAGCTTCAGGTACACAAGGTGTATTAGGGGTATTAGATACACTTTTATTGGTATAAGCATCTACACCAATCCTTATTATATACAGAATTTAAAAGACCTAAACACAAGCTTTAAACTAAGATGCAGACAGAAGTCCAGCAACGAGATGGGGGTTCTCCGGTCTTTTGCATTGAGTGTCACATGTATGATTTTCTCCCAGTTGGTGAGAGGTCTTACGTATGCACTAAGTGCAAAGAACTCTTTGCTCTCAGGGAAGAGTCCGTTCTCTAGAGGCTAGAGTAGCAGACCTGGAAGACATAAGAAAGACAGAGAAGTACATGGACGAGACCTACAGGGATATAGTCCTGAAGTCCCACCTCCAGTCTGGCAGCAAATACTTAACCATGGAGGAGAGAGGTCACGTGACAGGAGAGCATCACCCTGGTGTGGCAGGAAGTGATCCTGTAACTAGGACCTGTCCTCCAGGTGATGTAAAACCCTCTCGCACCGAGGACGTTTCTCCAGGGCCATGTCCCCATGAGGGGAGGGTCAGGACAGCTGTTATAGTTGGTGATTCAATCATTAGGAATGTAGATAGCTGGGTGGCTGGTGGACGTGAGGATCGCCTGGTAACATGCCTGCCTGGTGCGAAGGTAGCGGACCTCACGCACCACCTAGATAGGATCATAGATAGTGCTGGGGAGGAGTCTGCTGTCTTGGTACATGTTGGTACCAATGACATAGGAAAATGTGGTAGGGAAGTTCTGGAGGCTAAATTTAAGCTTTTAGGTAGGAAGTTGAAATCCAGAACTTCCAGGATAGCGTTCTCCGAAATGCTTCCTGTTCCATGTGCAGGACCCAAAAGACAGGCAGAGCTCCGGAGTCTCAATGCGTGGATGAGACAATGGTGCAAGGATGAGGGTTTTGGATTTGTTAGGAACTGGGGAACATTCTGGGGAAAGGGGGGGCTCTTCCGAAGGGATGGGCTTCACCTTAATCAGGATGGGACCAGACTGCTGGCATTAACCTTTAAAAAAGAGATAGAGAAGCTTTTAAACTAGAAAATAGGGGAAAGCCGACAGTCACCCAGGAGTGCATGGTTCGGACGAAGGTATCCTTGAAGGATACTACCAAAAGCAGTGAGGTTCCAAAAGGGAGTATAGTAACCCAAATGCCCTTGAGTAAGGAGCAGACAGAGCATAAAGATTCCAAATTACCCCTGCCTACCAATAGCCAGATTAATATGAATAAAATACAGTCTCTAAAATGCTTGTATGCCAATGCTAGAAGTCTAAACAATAAGATGGGAGAGTTAGAATATATAGCACTAAATGAGAGGTTAGATATGATTGCACTCTCAGAGACATGGTGGAAGGAGGATAACCAGTGGGACACTGTGATACATGGATACAAACTATATCGAAATGATAGAGCTGATCAAATTGGTGGAGGGGTTGCGCTCTACGTTAGAGAGGGCATTGAGTCAGAAAGGATTAAAGTTTTGCAGGAAACACAATTTGCTGTAGAATCTCTATGGATTGAAATTCCATTTATGAAGGGGAAGGTGATGGCAGTGGGAGTATACTATCGACCGCCTGGCCAGAATGAACAAATGGATGATGAAATGCTCAAAGAAATCAAGGAAGCTAACAAAAGTCACAACAGAGTAGTAATAATGGGTGATTTCAATTACCCCGGTATCGAATGGGTCAGTGTCACAGCAGGACAAGCTAAAGAGATAAAGTTTCTAGATGGAATAAATGACTGCTTCTTGGAGCAGCTGGTTCATGAACCGACCAGAGGGGAAGCCATACTGGACCTAGTCCTTAGTGGAACGCCAGATGTGGTGCAAGAAATAAGGGTGTTGGGACCACTTGGCAATAGTGATCATAGTATGATCATGTTTGATTTAATTAGTGGAGGACAGATAGTAAAGGCATCCACAGTACTACATTTTAACTTTCAAAAGGGAGACTATGATAGAATGAGGAATATAGTTAGGAAAAAACTAAAAGGAGCGGTTCCAAAGGTTAAAGACTTACAGCAAGCTTGGGTGTTATTTAAAAATACTATCCTCGAAGCCCAGACCAGCTGTATTCCAAGCATTAAGAAAAGTGGAAGAAAGTCCAAAAAACTGCCAGCATGGTTTAAAGGTGAGGTCAGAGAGGCTGTTGCTGCCAAAAAAGCAACCTTCAGGAAATGGAAAAAAGAGCCAAATGATGAAAACTGGAAACAGTACAAGCACTGGCAAGTTAAATGCAAAGCATTGATAAGGCAGGCAAAGCGGGAATTTGAGAAGAAACTTGCTACGGAAGCAAAAACACGAAATAAAGACTTTTTCAAGTACATTCGTAGCAAAAGGCCTGTGAGAGAGTCAATTGGACCATTAGATGATAGAGGGGTAAAAGGGGCAGTAAGAGGAAACAAGGCTATAGCAGAGAGACTGAATGAATTCTTTGCTTCGGTCTTTACTGAGGAAGATGTAGGGATGTTACCCAAGACTGAAGTGGTATTTAAAGGTGATACTGCAGAGGAATTGAGAGAAATATCGCTACACCGGGAAGATATATTACAACTATTTGATAAACTGAATAGTAGCAAATCACCTGGACCAGATGGTATACATCCCAGAGTGTTGAAAGAACTGAAATATGAGATTGCAGACCTGCTACTGGTAATCTGTGAACTTTAATTAAAATCATCTGTAATACCTGAAGATTGGAGGGTCGCCAACGTAACACCAATTTTTAAAAAGGGTTCCAGGGGTGACCCAGGAAATTACAGACCGGTGAGCCTGACGTCAGTACCAGGGAAAATGGTAGAAACCATCATAAAGAACAAAATTACACAGCATGTAGATAGTCATGGCCTAATGGGAGACAGCCAACATGGCTTTAGACAAGGAAGATCTTGTCTTACTAATCTGATATGTTTTTTTGAAGGTGTGCATAAACAGGTAGACAAAGGTGAGTCGGTTGATATAGTGTATCTGGACTTTCAGAAAGCTTTTGACAAAGTCCCCCATCAGAGACTTTTGGCGAAGCTAAAAAGTCATGGGATAGGAGGCAGTGTACTATTGTGGATCAGGAACTGGTTAAAAGATAGAAAGCAGAGGGTAGGGCTAAATGGCCAATCTTCCCAGTGGAAAAAGGTGAATAGTGGAGTACCCCAGGGATCTGTACTGGGTCCGCTGCTTTTTGACATATTCATAAATGACTTGGAAAAGGTAATAACTAATGAGGTTATCAAATTTGCAGATGACACAAAACTGTTTAAAGTTGTTAAAACCCAAGAGGATTGTGGAAAACTGCAGGAGGATCTGGATAAATTGGAAGACTGGGCATCCAAATGGCAGATGAAATTTAATGTGGACAAGTGCAAAGTTATGCACCTAGGAAAGAACAACCCACACTATAGTTACATGATGCAAGGCTCCACATTAGAAACCACCACCCAGGAAAAAGATTTAGGAGTCATTGTGGATAACATGTTAAAACCCTCCGCCCAGTGTGCAGCGGCGGCCAAGAAAGCAAATAGAATGCTAGGTATCATAAGGAAAGGGATGGAGAACAAAACAAAGGATATTATAATGCCTCTGTATCGCTCCATGGTACGACTGCACCTTGAATATTGTGTGCAATTCTGGTCACCGTATCTTAAAAAGGACATAGCGTTATTAGAAAAAGTACAGAGAAGAGCCACCAAATTGGTGAAGGGGATGGAAGGCTACTCCTATGAAGAGAGGCTAAGAAGGTTAGGGCTCTTTAGCCTGGAGAAGAGACGGCTGAGGGGAGATATGATAGAGGTCTATAAATTAATGAATGGAGTGGAACGGATAAACGTGGATCAATTGTTTACGCTATCAGAGTATAGAAAGACTAGGGGACATGTAATGAAGCTACAGGGTAAACTATTTAAGACAAATAAGAGAAAATATTTTTTCACTCAACGTGTAATCAAACTCTGGAATCTGTTACCGGAGGATGTAGTAAGGGCTGTTAGTATAGCTGGGTTTAAAAAAGGTTTGGACAAGTTCCTGGAGGAAAGGTCCATAAACCACTATTAAAAAGGGACCCAGGATATCAATGCTTGACCCAGTACAAGCATTGTGGAACCTGTGTCTTTTGGGGTTATTGCTAGGTACGTATAACCTAGATTGGCCACTGTTGGAAACAGGATACTGGGCTTGATGGACCTCGGTCTGACCCAGTATGGCATGTCTTATGTTCTTAACGTTCCCCAGCGTCCAAAAAGGAACGCTTTTGGGAGCATCCCACACGCATGTGCGCTGCCTTCCCGCCATTCTACTTCTCTCACAACAGTTGAGTTTGTAGCTGAGATCGAAGGAGGGAAGTAGACAAATTAGAAGAGAGAAAGAAAGAGAGAGAGAACAACTCCTAGGGAAGGTGGGTGGGTTGTGAAGACTTATTCCTGCTGTTCCCAGAGATCACCTGTTACAGGTAAGTAACTGTGCTATCTCCAGGAACAAGCAGGAATTAGTCTGCACATATGGGGACTCCCAAGCTAAAGATGCCTGGAGAGGCCCAGCATGTTGCAAATCTAATGGATGAGCCATGCTTCCTCCCGAGGACCTCCAGCATCTAAAGGGATGGAGGGTAGGAGTTGAACTAACAGTGTAAAAAGGGGTGCTGTGGAACAGCTGGATTAAACAAGGTATCTGAAAAGGTGTCCTTGTGTAGAAATAACTGTTAGTAAGGGATAGGAGTTCCAATTCTTGAAAAAGGATTTTATCCAAGGATTGCAAAACTATACATATGAGGAGGTTAATATGGGTCTGTTGTAAGAACCATCACATTGTCCTCATATGGAGTTCCCTTACTGTGAGGAGTAAAGGAAATACAATTTGCAATACAGATGGAGAAAAGAAATATTAATGTCTAGAACTAACCCCAGGGGAACTGGGGAGCTTTATAAGAAGTTGGGACCTTGGAGAGAAACTAAGCTTCCGAATAGACCAAAGTCTGAAATATTTCTGACCCTAGAGAGGGATGGTATCTAGGGAAATAAAAGAAGACAAAACTGACTGGTCTGGATCAAAAGGTTACAAGACCTTTACAGAAAAAGAGGATGGGTTTCTTGAACCCCTTTATCCAGACGAAAAATTGTACTTCAGCCCCCAATTTCTGAAGATCAGTGACGTGTGTCGCATAAGTGATGGCACTTAGGCTAACAACTGCACATAGAGAGCTTCAGATATAAGGTAACCTGATTCAAGCAGAAAAAAAGGTTACGTTAAAAGAAGGAGTTTCCTAATTTTACCAGATAAATTGGATGTCCATTTAAGAATACCATGGTATGCTGAAAGCATTGATATGGACAGTACAAGGTCAGATTGTATAAAAGTGATCCGACTAACAAGAACATATAAGAACATAAGATATGCCATACTGGGTCAGACCAAGGTCCATCAAGCCCAGTATCCTGTTTCCAACAGTGGCCAATCTAGGTCATACATACCTAGCAGTTTCCCCAAAAGACACAGGTTCCGCAATGCTTGTACTGGGTCAAGCATTGATATCCTGGGTCCCTTCTTAATAATGGTTTATGGACCTTTCCTCCAGGAATTTGTCCAAACCTTTTTTAAACCCAGCTACACTAACAGCCTTTACTACATCCTCCGGTAACAAATTCCAGAGTTTGATTACACATTGAGTGAAAAAATATTTTCTTTTATTAGTTTTAAATAGTTTACCCTGTAGCTTCATTGCATGTCCCTTAGTCTTTCTATATTCTGATAACGTAAACAATCGATCTACGTTTACCCGTTCCACTCCGTTCATTAATTTATAGACTTCTATCATATCTCCCCTCAGCCGTCTCTTTTCCAGGTTAAAGAGCCCTAACCTTTTTAGCCTTTCTTCATAGAAGTATCCTTCCATCCCCTTTACCATTTTGGTGGCTCTTCTCTAAACCTTTTCTAATAACTCTGTATCCTTTTTAAGATACGGCAACCAGAATTGCACACAATATTCAAGGTGCGGTCTCACCATGGAACGATATAGAGGCATTATAATATCTTTTGTTTTATTTTCCATTCCTTTCCTTATGATACCTAGCATTCTATTTGCTCTCTTGGCTGCCGCTGCACACTGGGCCGAGGGTTTTAAGATGTTATCCACAATGACGCCTAAATCTTTTTCCTGGGTGGTGGTTCCTAATGTGGAACCTTGCATTGTGTAGCCATAGTTTGGGTTGTTCTTCCCTAGGTGCATAACTTTGCACTTGTCCACATTAAATTTCATCTGCCATTTTGATGCCCAGTCTTCTAATTTATCAAGATCCTCTTGCAATTTTCCACAATCCTCTTGGGTTCTAACAACTTTAAATAGTTTTGTGTCATCTGCAAATTTGATAACCTCACTCATTATTCCACTTTCCAGGTCATTTATGAATATGTCAAAAAGCAGCGGACCCAGCACAGATCCCTGGGGTACACCACTATTCACCTTTCTCCATTGGGAAAATTGGCCATTTAGCCCAACCCTCTGCTTTCTATCTTTTAACCAGTTCTTGATCCACAGTAGTACACTGCCTCCTATCCCATGACTCTTTAGTTTTGCCAAAAGTCTCTGATGAGGGACCTTGTCAAAGGCTTTCTGAATGTCCAGATACACTATATCAGCCGACTCACCTTTGTCCACCTGTTTATTCACAATTTCAAAAAAACATAACAGATTAGTAAGACAAGATCTTCCTTGTCTAAAGCCATGTTGGCTGTCTCCCATTAGGCCATGACTATCTACATGCTGAGTAATTTTATTCTTTATGATGGTTTCTACCATTTTTCCCAGTACTGACGTGAGGCTCACCGGTCTGTAGTTTCCCAGATCACCCCTGGAACCATTTTTAAAAATTGGTGTTACATTGGCGATCCTCCAATCTTCAGGTATTAGAGATTATTTTAATGATAGTTCACAGATTACTAATAGCAGGTCTGCAATCTCATATTTTAGTTCTTTCAACACCCTTGGATGTATACCATCCGGCCCAGGTGATTTGCTACTCTTCAGTTTATCTAATAGTTGTAATACATCTTCCCGATGTATTGATATTTCCTTCAATTCTTCCGCACCTTTAAATACCACTTCAGTCATGGGTAACATCCCTATATCTTCCTCAGTAAAGACCGAAGCAAAGAATCCATCCAGTCTCTCCACTATCGCCTTGTCGCCTCTTAGTGCCCCTTTAACTCCTCTATCTAATGGACCAACTGATTCTCTCACAGGTTTTTTGCTACGAATGTACTTGAAAAAATCTTTATTTCGCGTTTTTGCTTCCACAGCAAGCTTCTTCTCAAATTCTCCCTTTGCCTGCTTTATCAATTCCTTGCATTTGACTTGCCAGTGCTTGTTCTGTTTCCAGGTTTCATCGTTTGGCTCTTTTTTCCATTTCCTGAAAGATGCTTTTTTTGGCAACAACAGCCTCTCTGACCTCACCTTTAAACCATGCTGGCAGTTTTTTGGACTTTCTTCCACTTTTCTTAAAGCGTGGAATACAGCTGGTCTGGGCTGCCAAGATAGTATTTTTCAACAACACCCAAGCTTGATGTAAGTCTTTAACCTTTGCAACTGCTCCTTTTAGTTTTTTCTTAACTATTTTCCTCATTTTATCATAGTCCCCCTTTCGAAAGTTAAAAGGTAGTACTGTGGATTTCCGTACTATCCCTCCTCCACTAATTAAATCAAAGGCGATCATGCTATGATCACTATTGCCAAGTGGCCCCAACACCCTTATCTCTTGCACTAGATCTGGTGTTCCACTAAGGACTAGGTCTAATATGGCTTCCCCTCTGGTTGGTTCATGAACCAGCTGCTCCAAGAAGCAGTCATTTATGTCATCTAGGAACTTTATCTCCCTAGCATGTCCTGCCGTGACACTGACCCAGTCGATACCAGGGTAATTGAAATCACCCATTATTATTACTGCGCTCTAACGTTTGTTAGCTTCCTTGATTTCTTTGAGCTTTTCATCATCCATTTGTTCATTCTGGCCCGGTGGTCGATAGTATACCCCCACTGCCATCGCCTTTCCCTTTTTACATAGAATTTCAATCCATAGAGATTCTACAGCAAATTTTGTTCCTGCAAAACTTTAATCCTTTCTGACTCAATGCCCTCTCTAACATAGAGCGCAACCCCTCCACCAATTTGATCAGCTCTATCATTACGATATAGTTTGTACCCAGGTATCACAGTGTCCCACTGGTTGTCCTCCTTCCACCATGTCTCTGATATTCCAATCATATCTAACCTCTCATTTAGTGCTATATATTCTAACTCTCCCATCTTATTTTTTAGACTTCTAGCATTTGCATACAAGCATTTTAGAGACTGTATTTTATTCATATTAATTTGGCTATTGGTAGACATGGGTAATTTGGGATCTTTAAGCTCTGTCTGCTCCATACTCGAGGGCATTTGGGCTACTTTACTCTTTTTTGGAACCTCTCTGCTTTTGGTAGTATCCTTCAAGGATACATTCTTCCGAACCATCTGCTCTTGGGCGACTGTCGGCTTTCCCCTATTATCTAGTTTAAAAGCTGCTCTATCTCCTTTTTAAAGGTTAATGCCAGCAGCCTGGTTCCATCCCGGTTAAGGTGAAGCCCATCCCTTCGGAAGAACCCCTCCTTTCCCCAGAATGTTCCCCAGTTCCTAACAAATCCAAAACCCTCATCTCTGCACCACTGTCTCATCCACGCATTGAGACTCCGGAGCTCTCCCTGCTTTTTGGGTCCTGCACATGGAACGGGAAGCATTTCAGAGAATGCTACCCTGGAAGTTCTGGATTTCAACTTCCTACCTAAAAGCCTAAATTTAGCCTCCAGAACCTCCCTACCACATTTTCCTATGTCATTGGTACCGACATGTACCAAGACAGCAGACTCCTCCCCAGCACTATCTAAGACCTTATCTAGGTGCCGCGTGAGGTCCGCTACCTTCGCACCAGGCAGGCATGTTACCAGGTGATCCTCACGTCCACCAGCCACCCAGCTATCTACATGCCTAATGATCGAATCACCAACTATAACGGCTGTCCTAACCCTTCCCTCATGGGCACATGGCCCTGGAGAAACTTCCTCGGTGCGAGAGGGTTTTACATCACCTGGAGGACAGGTCCTAGTTACAGGATCACTTCCTGCCACACCAGGGTGATGCTCTCCTGTCACATGACCTCTCTCCTCCATGGCAACAGGGATGCTGCCAGACTGGAGGTGGGACTTCAGGACTATATCCCTGTAGGTCTCGTCTATATACCTCTCTGTCTGTCTTATGTTTTCCAAGTCTGCTACTCTAGCCTCTAGAGAACGGACTCGTTCCCTGAGAGCAAAGAGCTCCTTGCACCTAGTGCACACGTAAGACCTCTCACCAACTGGGAGAAAATCATACATGTGACACTCAATGCAAAAGACTGGAAAGCCCCCATCTCGCTGCTGGACTGCTGTCTGCATCTTAGTTTTAAGTTTTTGTTGAGATCTTTAAGTTCTTTACTTACTAAGGTTTGCCAATAAAACTGTACCTAATACATTTAATATACCTTGTTCACCTGAAGCTTAATTAATCTCAGGTCCTTAGTGTATGACTGATTTGGGTAACGAGCTTCACCTGAGAGCACCTCCTGTCTGTTAAACAACTAGAAGGGTCACAGCCCTCTTGAGGAAAGTCAGTGAATTCATATTAATGAATTAGTGTAAGAATCATGTGCAAGGTTGCATGGAAACCAGTAGGATGTTTCTTACTTGTGACAAAAGTCTAAGTCTTAAAAAGACTAGTCCTCAGATGACCAGGTCTTGAGACGTATATGAAGGAGTGCAAAGGAGATCCTAGGATAAAGGATCTGGGTCCTTCAATAACTTCAGAAAAAGTTGGAAGAAAGGAACGCAACATAAGGAAATACCATGCTTGCCTCCTTTTGAGGGCAGTATGAGTATTATGCGTTCTTTACTTCTTATTGACTTCAATGAGGTATTGGAAAGTAGAAAAAATTGCAATAGATAAAGATCAACTGCAATGATTAGGAATGCATCCCTGTTGTAGAAGTTCTTTTGAAGACATAGAACAACCCAGGGAGTGGTGCCATTCCTTTACTTTTGAAGTCGTCTAGGCCCTGGTTCCTTTTTCTTAAAAGAATTTTAAGGAAGATAACAAAAAATAGGAACCAACAGGCATGGGTGCATGACTGGGTAGAGGCCACCAGTTACAGGTTCTTTAACCGCCTGGAAGTTACCTGCCAGGAGCGGACTCTGATGCTCTCTGACAAAGGCCCATAGTTGCAGAGCTTCCTTGCATGGTTGCAGAGAGCATGCTGAAGGTTGCTTATGAGAGCCCTGGCTGTTAGATAGCCAGTGTGCAACCTAATCAATTCTGAAAATATAGAATTGAACATAGCTCAAGATAGTAGACAGGGTTTCTGTCTTAGAATGATAAGTATACAAGGGGGTTTCGAAAATGTATTTCGGAGCCATCTGTTATAAGGACAGCAGAAAAAAGAGTAACAGACATGATTAGGAATGGTAATACTAAATTCCTGTCTGATAAGCTGTCATAAAAAGAATATTTGAGAGGTCAACTCAAAACTACGCAGGTAGCGGGGAAGCGGCAGAAACCCATGTGAGCTATTTGTTTAAGATGCTCATATAACCCACTTGGTGGGTTATTTCCGTTATGGAGGGTTTTAGAAGCCGTCTGAGTTGACTACGCTCAAATGGATAGAATAATCTGGTAGTAGTTTTCAGAATGCTGTTTTGCATCCTGTAAAAACCCCAGTGCAGAAGGACCCAAAAGGGAAAAAACTCTGTATTGGAAGATTTACTGGAGTAGGAACTCCTATAGCTTCAGGAGAAGCTGTCCAGTTGAATAATATTCCTGTTAGAGACTGGATGTCCAGACTAACGGATAGAAAGTAATACAGAGTTGAAAAAACTTACTATATAGTAAGTATTATAGTTAAAGTCTTCTGCAACTAAGGTCAAACAGATGAAGTAGTGCTCATCCTGTTAAGTTTCTTGATTTTTCTTCCCATATATTTGTGTTTTTTTTTTTAAATAAGGAAGTAGAAACTGGTGACCTGTAGGCATGAAATATCTCCGTAACTCTTGACTAGAAGAGTGGACTTCTGTTGAAGAAGAGATTCATGCCTAGAATTTAGTCAGTGTTGTCTCAGCAAGGATGAGATCTAACCAGAAATGACCCTTTCAATAGAAAGAGAAATCTAGAGGTTGTGAACCTCATACAGGAAGGAAAAGAATTCAGAAACCCTGAATTATTGGGTTTGCTGAGCCTGTTGAGGTTTCTGTTTCCTTAGCCTGGTTTGATGTTGTCCCTGTTGGGAAACATCTGTCTGAAAGGTAGAAGATGGATAAAACTTTTCCCCCTAGGTGAAGAAAGTTTTTTTTAGAAGATTTACTATTGGCTGGGACAGAGGAAAGTCTTGACAATCCTCTGAGGGTAGGATTATCAGTATTTAACTGACTAGCCTGAAATAGACAATCCTTGTTGAAGAGATGTTCTCCAGTACAAGGACTATTCCCCAGCTTTTCTTGTACCCATTTATCCAAGTCTGAAGCTTGGAGCCAGGCTATGCGTCGTGCTCCTATGACTATAGCAGAAGATCTGCTGATAGATTCAAAAGAATCCAGGAAAGCACGATAAAGGAATGTAGAGATATCATGAGCATGATTGACTAGTGATAAATAGTCTGCTCTTTTATGTTCCTGAAGGAAAGGGTTCAAAAGTTTTAAACTTTTTGTAACCTCTTCCAAAGAGGATCCCATATAGAAAATATATGAAATGATTCTTGCTGAAAGCATAGATGCTTGGAAGCATCGACGCCCAAAAGCATCTAAGGTCCTAGACCCACGACCTGGCGGATAAGAGGAGTGCTTTTATGCACTCTTAACACGCCTCATTGCTGATTCTACTACTATAGAATGATGAGGGAGTTGAGTCTTTTGAAAACCTGGAGAAGGTGGCATTTTATAGATAGTGTCAATTCTCTTGGAATGTGGGGATACCGTTAAGGGAGTTTCCCACATTCTTAATAACAGATCCTGTAGGATCTGATGTAAAGGAAGCATGATTGCCTCCTCTGGAAACCAGGGGGATTGCAGAATTTCTGAATCCCTTGGTATAGACTCTTTCCCAGGTATAGAGATGGCAAGTATTCTTGCCATATCAAGCAGGAAAGCTTGAAAAGAGATCTCCTCCAAGAGGAACCCTCTGAAATGAGGAGTATAAGCTGGAACTGTTGAAAGTTCAGCTGCGGTACCGATGGATGCATCACCGACATCGGGCTTAGAAGACCAGGAAAGATGAAGCCTTGGATTCTCTTTAAAGAGATGTGTTCGGTACCCCTCGATGTCGGTACCGAGACGAGTCGGTACCGAATCTTCCAGGCTAGATAGTGATTCCAGGTTCGGCATCGAAGGAAGCGAGCCTGTAGAAGGAGGTATCGAAGGCATCGATGCCGGTACTGATGTCGATACCCACATTTGCACCGATGCCCAATCCAGCAGCGGGAGTAATGCCGATGTCGGTACGCGTACCGACCCCAACACTGGTGCTAGCACCAAAGCCGATACCCGCACCGGCACCGACGCCAATACCGGCAGTCGAAGAACGGTCTGCGGCAACTCTAGCGGTACCGAAGTAGCTGAGAGATTTGCCAGACTACATTCGATGGCGAGGAGTCTTTCATCCAACACCATAGCCGATGCCAGGGTATCGGTACCGCTTGAAGCGGTCCGGACCACCGAGCATGGCACAGGTGCATCCACGGAGGTAAAAACCTCGGGAGCAACCTGAGATCCCGATAATTCTTTGGAGGCCGAAGACTCCCGCTGGGATTGAGCCATAGTGTCCTCGAGGGCAAGGCCAGAGGCATCTCGATGCTTAGAAAGATCTACCTCTCGAAGACTGGCTAGTCTTAACAGACTGTTTGGTTACCTGACCGTGGAAGGAAGAAGAGACTCTGGCTGGTGACATCATGGGGGATGTAGACCCGGTACCAAGCTGTGCTTGGTTCTGAAGAGCTCTTCTGTTGAAACTCCTACAAGAGAAACACTCTTTAGGACAATGGTCAGAACCTAAACAAGGCAGACACCAAAAATGAGTGTGTATTAACCTAGTTGTACCGCCACACTTTCCACATTTCTTAAAGATAGTGGCTGGCTTTTCCATAATGGAAAGGATAGAGGCCTAGTGGCCAAAAAGAGGTCAGACACTAAACCAGAAAAAATTCTTAGTGAAAAGAAGAAATTTTCCAAGAAAAAGAAAGAAAAGCACCGGCGGTACCGGTGGGCGTCGAACAAAGGCAGGCGCGACCACAAAAAATAAAAATAAAAAAGATGAATTTTCTGTGGTGACAAGGACACGTCCTGTTGGCTCCGCGGAAAACGAAGAACTGTTGTGAGGGAAGTAGAATGGCGGGAAGGCAGCGTGCAGGCGTGTGGGATGCTCCCAAAAGCGTTCTTTTTTGGACACTGGGGAGCGTTCCCGCGCAGGCTCAGTCGGTACCGACGTACCCATATGTGAAGACTAAGTCCTACTTGTTCCTGGAGATCTCTCTTTGTTGAGACTACTATAAGTATCACTGAGCCCTTGAAACTGCATCGCTTTCCTATTCTGAACCACAATATCAGCCAGCCTCATCAAACGCCTCTCTGCCAAAGTAGCAAAAATCCTGTTCTCCATTCCCACTGGGAAATTACTATTTCCCTGTATCATCAGCAAAGAAGAAACATATGTATTGTAACTTTTTATCATACAAACCTATAGGTCTAATAAGGTTTATTAATACACTCCTCTGAATTACTAATTGAAAATGCCTCACCTCCCCCATGTATGACAAAAGTCACCCCAAGTGGTCAAATACTTTCCATTTCCCACTGCACTCGGCATATATCAAGGTATTTCTTAACCAATCTCCTAGGTGTCTCATATTACAGGCCATATTGTACTGAAAAATGTCTGGTAATCCTATGCTGCCCTTACTCCTATTACTCATTAGGAGGCTCACATGCGCCCAGGCCTTCTTCCAAAAATGGCATTTAACTGTGCAACATCGTTCCATCTCAGGAAAAATGATAGCACCTGCAGTACATATAACCATTTAAATACAATAATCATCCTATACAAGAAGGACTTCTCCATCAGCATTATGGAAAGAGTCATCCAGTTCTGCATCAGGTCCTTTGTCTCCCGCAGAAGAGTTCCTTTATTAAGCTTACACAGCACTTTCAGATTCTTGGGAAGGGCTATTTCCAGGTATCATACTACTTCTGCTCTCTTTAGAGGAAATCCCTCACCCAAATTTTTCCTATATCAAGATTAATAGGGAGTTTAAAATTAAAGTTTAATTTGAGGCCTGATACTTGCCCAAATTCAGCAAATTCTTGCATGACCCCCTGCATGTCTTTTGATAATATTGAGTACTTTATGTATGTTATTTTGTAATCAACTAAATATATACATTAATAATAAATAATGTCCAGAATATGTCAACATAAAGAATACAAATCTGATATGTCCTTTCCAGAGTGATAATAGATAAAACCATCAACATAGGCAAAAATCACTCCACCAAATCTGCAGACTTAGAATCTTTTTTACATTCTTCTACTCATTCATTGCAAAGATAATAGGTTTTTGAAAAGAGAAAAGAAGAAGAAAAGGGTCTCAACACCTCAAGAAGTCAGAGTTTCAGACATATGGTATACATTACTCAAGCCTTCACTCATCCTCGACACATCAAGAACCCTGAAAAACTCCTTCCTGTATGTGTAACTCCGAGTTACCACAGCTTTGCGCATTTTTTGAATGATTGAAATATGTACCCCTGAGGAAGCGGCTGGCAAAATACCTGGCTAGACGTCGAGAGTGGCGTTGGGGAGACTGAATGATAAAGCTAAGTAGTTAAAGTGGCATATATTTGATGGTAAGTTTCTGGCTTGCATGCTCTGAGGGAATTCAGGTTACATTTGTGCTATTTAAATCAGAATTTGAATTGGAAGTGTTTAAATTAATTAAGATATTGTGGCGGTCGCGCCCCTACCAGGCGGTCACCTAGTAGGGACGGGAAGCCATCTTGAATTCCTCTTTACCAAGGATTGTAGTTGTGTATAGAGATAAATGAACCAAGTGGTTGTTTCGAGGCACACAGGAATTTTATTAGCTTCCGTGGCAAGTGGGTAACAAATCTTTAAAACAGTTGTACACTCAAGTCAAAGAAAATAAATGATAATCTTCTCCCATTAAAGCAAAACTTACAGCCAGTGTTGTAGTAGAATTATTTACACAGGCTCTCTTTTCTTTTCCCTTTATGATGCTTCTCAATTCCGTAATCATAAAGCACATGTATTTACAATTTCTAACTTCTCACTGCTCTCAGGCTTTCATTACTTAGCCACAATGCACATATCACAGTCCATCTCAGAACAAGCTGAAGTCAGGTCACTTTCTTTACTTTCTACCTCCATGCTTTCTGCTGAGCTGTATCTTGGCAAAGTTTGAAAACGCTCTGGCACTTTATGCTTAATGTCCTTTAACAGGTTAAACAGCCTATTCCACTGAATGGCCCCTTTTCCTCTAGGTAGGACTTCAACGGGCTTCTCCTGTTCAGTTTCTCCTGAAAACCCCTTCTTCCTAATCCGGGTTTTCTCAGGCCTAAACCTCTCCTCAGAGTCAGAGCAAGAAACACAGGGTTTTGGGTTTACTGCTTTCTTTCTCCTACCTTGGAGTCTTGTTGCAGCACCTTCCTGGCTGAGGCTCTTGTGGCTTGTGACTTTCTCTGCCTCTGAGCTAGACAGGGAATCAGGGTAAGATCTCCACTTCCCTTCCTGGGGCTTCTGCTGCCTGCAGACAGACCCTTCGTCAGAGGAGTCTAAGCACTCTTGCCTTAGCCTTCTCAAAGCCAACCTTTTCTCTCTCTCTCTTGCCAGTCTGTTTGGTCCTCTGCCTGGAACCTTCTCTGTAGCTTCCTTGGCTGCAGTGCTGGCTGCTCTTGTCTCTGCTGCTGTTCTCTTTGTGGCTGCTTCTCTCTTGGCTGCTTCTCCCTTGACTGCTTCTCTCAACTTTGTTTGTTTTCTCAAACTTAAACGTTGAGCAGGGCACCTCACTTCCTGACTCCACCCACTTGTACCTCCTACTCTTACCTGGGGTTGTCATGGCATCTGGGAGTGGCTTAAACCTAGCTCTACCCTCTTGGTTTCTCTCAGGGATTTTGCTGTGGTGTATGTGTTCTAGTGCACCCATCCCCCGAAAAGAAGAAAAAGTTCTTCATTCTCTTTTATTTCCATGCTGAGCTGCACTCTCCTTACCACATATCCCCCCCCCCCCTTAGACTATTACGGGCTGGCGCATTAACCCGCGAACAGCATGTAATACAAGGTATGGGTTGAGAATCATCACCAACTCTTAGGGCTAGCTGGACATTCTCTATACGCTCCTGCCATAGCCTCAACAGATTAACATGGTATACCTGTTGCTTTCCCCGTCCAGTATCCACAGCATAAGACACTGGTCCGAGCCATTTCGCTATTTTGTAAGGGCCTTTCCAGGAATTCTCAAACCTAGAGTTTCCTGCAGTTACCATTACCATAACCTTATCCCCGACCTTTAAGAGACGTGGCCTTGCTCGCCGGTCGTGATAAGTTTTTTGTTTACTCTGACTCCTTTTTAAGTTTTCCTCAATCCTATAAACAGGATCTACACTACCTTTTGCAAGTTGGGGCCCCAGATCGTCCTCCTCTGTCTATACAACAGGCCGTTAGCCCCTCTATTTCGGCTATGCCTGTAGAACTGAATCCCCTGGAGTCCCTGGTGGTAGAGGAGAGCTCATCCACCTCCTCTATGGGCGGAAAACCTACCCTTTCACAAATTAATTGTGCCACCCTATCTCCTACATCCACTCTAAAGTTCTCTTGCGAGAAATTAAACAAGAGGACCTTCAATTCCCCCCTATAATCTGGATCTACAACCCCTGCGCCTACATCTATAAAATTCTTAAGGGCGAGGCCAGATCTGGGCGCAATCCGTCCATAACACCCGGGCGGTATTTCTACCCGGAGTCCGGTGTTCACTCTTGCCCTCCCTTGTTTTGGAATGACCACCGCTACCGCGCTGCAAAGATCCAGACCAGCAGCTTGTTCAGTAGCCCGCTTGGGAATTCTCGCCTCAGGGGTAGTCCTACAGAACCTTATCACAAATTTCTGTTTTGGAACTTGTTTTTCCCACTGAGCATCTGCTGACCTCCCCGGGTTTACTCTCTTTCCGAACAAGGGAGCGGGTACTATTCCCCCTGTATCAGCCCTGGGGCGTACAACCTTTTCCCTCTTATCCTCCCCTGAAGGGTTGGTGTCTGTGCGTGTGGTTACCAGGCCTGTTTCCTCCTGCAGCTGTTTCTCTACCCCCTTCCTGAACTGGGACCAGTCACGGCCCAATATCATATCATGTGGGAGTCTAGGTATCACTGCTACTGCTACCTCCCTTCCACTGCCTAACCCCTTTATCCTAACACTCTGGAGAGGATAGGTGGAGGCAGCCCCATGGACACATTTGATTTTAACCTGCCCCCTTGAGGACTCTTGTAAGCACTGTCTCTGGGCCTCTATCTTTTTCCACAGCCTGCTGGAAATCATGGACTGGCTGGCCCCTGAGTCTAGTAGAGCTTCTGTAGGTATCCCTTCCACCTCTACGGATAGGAGGAATCCCTCACCTATCTCCTTGGGACGTGTGATTACAAAAGCTTTCCTTACTTGACAGTTTCTCTTAAGGTGACCTGGCTCACCACAAGAGAAACATTTTCTCTGCAGGTTATATCTGCCTTCCATGGGTTTATTCCTTTCTATCTTATGGCTAGTAAAGGTTGCATTCCTTTCCTGCATTTCTGCACCTGCCCTCTGGAAAACACCCTCTTTCTTGAGGCTTATCTTCTGGGCCTCCAGAAAGCACTCAGCCAACGCAATGGCTTCCTGGGTGTTTTTACAGTTCTGCATTACCAGAAAACTTTGCAACTCTTTAGGTACAGCTTCTGTAAATTGTTCCAGTATCACAGTATCAATAACAGAGTCTATACTGCCATTCTCGGGTACAAGCCATTTACACACTAAGCTTTTTATTCTATGGTATAAAGCTTGGGGTGTTTCACCCTCCTTCAATACACATGCTCTCAGAAGCCTCCGATAGACCGAGGGACTTAACCCCATCCGATCTCTTATGGCCTTCTTTACATGCTCATACTCAGCTACCAATGCAACCGGCATTTCCCTGTAGGCTGCTAAAGCCTCCCCACTAAGGGTAACAGCAAACCTCATGGCCCATTGCTCCTTCGGCCATTGAGCTAGAACAGCTATTCTTTCAAAGGCCTCAATGAAATCCTCAATATTGTCCTCTTTAGTAAGGCGGCCACATGAGAAAGTTCCAGTACCAGGGCCTTCCCCTCCTGGAAAAACAACCTGTGCACATGGTACGGCCTGTGCCTTTTGTACAGTCTGTGCCACCTTGGTCGCTTCTTCCTGGGTCCGGATCCACCTCGCCATCACCTCCAGTAGGGGTTGCTGTTGAGCACGAAGCATGGACGCCGCTTGCTCCTGGCTCACTGCCGCCATCTCCCTCTGTTTGGCAAACTGGTCTGCCACCCAGGCCAATATGTCCGCTGTCTCCATCCTGGACCACGGTTTCTGGGAACACAAACACAGAGAAACCACACAAAGTGCAGCACTTTTTTTTTTCCCCCCACTTTCTCCTAGTGAGTACCTGGTGGCCCCTTACATCAGAATCCTAGGCTTATCCCCCTCTAGCCTACGGGTTACCTGATTCTGATGCAGGTCTTCGCTTTACCACCAAACAACAGCGCTCCGGATCCGACTCCACTCCGGATTTTCCTTCCGCGTTTTCTCTCGGTCCGGTCACTCCATCCTTCCTGGAGCTTCCTCGTCCTGAGGTACAAGCTTGGAGACGCACCACTTGACCGCTGGAATGCTGAATCCGAAAAACTACGCCACCTGTGGCAGTCGCGCCCCTACCAGGCGGTCGCCTAGTAGGGACGGGAAGCCATCTTGAATTCCTCTTTACCAAGGATTGTAGTTGTGTATAGAGATAAATGAACCAAGTGGTTGTTTCGAGGCACACAGGAATTTTATTAGCTTCCGTGGCAAGTGGGTAACAAATCTTTAAAACAGTTGTACACTCAAGTCAAAGAAAATAAAGGATAATCTTCTCCCATTAAAGCAAAACTTACAACCAGTGTTGTAGTAGAATTATTTACACAGGCTTTCTTTTCTTTTCCCTTTATGATGCTTCTCAATTCCGTAATCATAAAGCACATGTATTTACAATTCCTAACTTCTCACTGCTCTCAGGCTTTCATTACTTAGCCACAATGCACATATCACAGTCCATCTCAGAACAAGCTGAAGTCAGGTCACTTTCTTTACTTTCTACCTCCATGCTTTCTGCTGAGCTGTATCTTGGCAAAGTTTGAAAACGCTCTGGCACTTTATGATTAATGTCCTTTAACAGGTTAAACAGCCTATTCCACTGAATGGCCCCCTTCTCCTCTAGGTAGGACTTCAACGAGCTTCTCCTGTTCAGTTTCTCCTGAAAACCCCTTCTTCCTAATCCGGGTTTTCTCAGACCTAAACCTCTCCTCAGAGTCAGAGCAAGAAACACAGGGTTTTGGGTTTACTGCTTTCTTTCTCCTACCTTGGAGTCTTGTTGCAGCACCTTCCTGGCTGAGGCTCTTGTGGCTTGTGACTTTCTCTGCCTCTGAGCTAGACAGGGAATCAGGGTAAGATCTCCACTTCCCTTCCTGGGGCTTCTGCTGCCTGCAGACAGACCCTTTGTCAGAGGAGTCTAAGCACTCTTGCCTTAGCCTTCTCAAAGCCAACCTTTTCTCTCTCTCTCTCTTGCCAGTCTGTTTGGTCCTCTGCCTGGAACCTTCTCTGTAGCTTCCTTGGCTGCAGTGCTGGCTGCTCTTGTCTCTGCTGCTGCTCTCTTTGTGGCTGCTTCTCTCTTGGCTGCTTCTCCCTTGACTGCTTCTCCCTTGATTGCTTCTCTCAACTTTGTTTGTTTTCTCAAACTTAAACGTTGAGCAGGGCACCTCCCTTCCTGACTCCACCCACTTGTACCTCCTACTCTTACCTGGGGTTGTCATGGCGTCTGGGAGTGGCTTAAACCTAGCTCTACCCTCTTGGTTTCTCTCAGGGATTTTGCTGTGGTGTATGTGTTCTAGTGCACCCATCCCCCGAAAAGAAGAAAAAGTTCTTCTTTCTCTTTTATTTCCATGCTGAGCTGCACTCTCCTTACCACAATATACATACAGGAAGGAGTTTTTCAGGGTTCTTGATGTATCAAGGATGAGTGAAGGCTTGAGTAATGTTTACCAAATGCCTGAAACTCTGACCTCATGAGGCGCTGAGACCCTTTTATCCTTCTTTTCTCTTTTCAAAAACCTATTATCTTTGGAATGAGTACAAGAATGTAAAGAAGATTTTAAATCAGCAGATTTGGTGGCGCGATTTTTGTCCATATCAAGAAGGAGAAATTAGGTCTTACCTGCTAATTGTCTTTCCTTGAGTTCTCTCCGGGCCAGTCCAGGGTACGTTAGGGTTGTCAATCCCCTTCAGCAGCTGAGGATTGAAAAACTCCAAGATTTGCTGACAGCCTAAACCCCTCCCCCTGGTGTCAGTGCTCCAGTCTACTACTAGCAAAGCAGCCAAAACTGAAACTGATGACCAAAACAAAGAAAATAACAAAGAGAGCTAAGTCCGCCCTATACTTCGCAGGGAGTAACAGAATAAAATCGGAAATGTGAGAACGCAACTGCGTTTCACACGCAGAGTCAGAGCAGAATGAAACTTTTTGTGTGAAATTTTTTTTTTTTTTTATTGCAATGAAGCAGAAAAGGAAATAAAGAAAAAAATATCGACGGAGTTGGAGGAAGCCCCCTAAAACCATGCTCCCGAAAGATCGACCATATATACAAACTCTTACCGTCTCCGAACAAAAAATCTTAGCCGAGACAACTCTGGGTGGGCCCTGGACTGGCCTGGAGAGAGCTCAAGGAAAGACAATTAGCAGGTAAGACCTAATTTCTCCTTCCTTATCGCTTCTCCGGGCCAGTCCAGGGTACGTTAGGGCAGTACCAAAGCAGTACCTAAACTCGGGAGGGACCCGCAAGCCCCGCAATTATGGCTGAAGCTCCTACATTGGCATCCTGCCTAGCGAGGACATCTAAGCGATAGTGCTTAGTAAACGTATGCAGAGAGGACCACGTCGCAGCCCGACAAATGTCCACTGGAGGAATTAAGGCATACTCAGCCCAAGACGCTGCCTGAGCACGGGTAGAATGTGCTTTTAGTCCCACCAGTGGTACTCTACCACTCACTTCGTATGCCGTTACAATGGCTTTCTTGACCCAGCGGGCAATCGAAGCCTTAGATGCCGCTTCGCCCTTACGGGACCCCGTACATAACACAAACAATCGATCGGATTTGCGGAAGGACTCCGTAGCCTTGAGATACTTCCGCAACACCCGTCCTAAATCCAATCTTCGGAGTGAACGATCCATGGGAGAACCGTCCAGGTCTGCAAATACGGGCAACGACACCGACTGATTAACGTGAAACGAGGACACCACCTTAGGCAAAAACGAAGGCACCGTACGCAACAAAACCTTCTCCGGAAAGAATTGGAGATAAGGCTCTCGACAAGACAGCGTCTGCAAATCGGAAATCCTGCGCGCAGAACACAAAGCCACTAAGAACGCTGTCTTCCAGGAAAGCTCCTGTAACCCTCCAGAGGAAACTCCCACAAACGGAGAACGCGTCAAAGATTCCAGAACGAGATTTAAATCCCAAGCTGGAACTACCGCGCGCAATAGAGGCCTCAGAATTTTTGCCGCCCGAAAAAAGCGATGCACATCTCCATGCAAGGAAAGCCTACGATTGCGTACCGTCCCTCGAAAACACAATAAGGCCGCCAAATGCACCTTAAGAGTACTAAATGCTAAACCTTTCTCCAGACCGTCCTGAAGAAAAAGCAGAAGCTGTGGCAGCGTAGCCGCCCGCGGCCGAATGCTACGCTGCCCGCACCAATATTCAAAGGTTTTCCATACGCGTGCATACGCCAGCGAAGTTGAAGTCCTCTTTGATCGCAATAGCGTGGATATCACCGATTCCGTGTAACCCTTATGTTTCAATCAGTCCCTCTCAAGAGCCAAGCTGTAAGCAAGAAGCGATCCACCTGAGGCATCAGGACTGGCCCTTGAGACAAGAGATTCATGCGAACGGGTAGACGCCAAGGAGGAGTTATCAACAACCGAATGAGATCAGCATACCACGGTCGGCGAGGCCAATCCGGCGCAATGAGAATCACCATCCCTCGATGAGTCGCCACCCGTTGAAGGACCCGACTGAGCATCGGCCTCAGAGGAAACACATATAGCAGCGAGTTCTCTGACCAGGGCTGGACCAGAGCATCCAACCCCTCCGACATGCGCTCTCGTCGCCTGCTGAAAAAGCGTGACGCTTTGGCATTGCGGAACGTAGCCATGAGGTCCATAACCGGTTGTCCCCAGCGCCGCGTGATATCGTGGAACACCGCCGCATTCAGTTCCCACTCCCCGGGATCGAGGACTGTGCGACTGAGATAATCGGCCTGCACATTGTCTTTGCCTGCCACATGCGCCGCCGACAAGGCTACAAGATGCTGCTCTGCCCAAGCCATTAACTCCTGACTCTCGTCCAACAAAAGGACACTGCCAGTTCCCCCTTGACGATTGATGTAAGACACTGCCACAGCATTGTCGCAGAAAACTCGCACTGCCGACTGCTCGAGTACATCCTGAAAATGAAGAAGCGCGAGCCGCACCGCTCGGAGCTCTAAACGATTGATCGACCACGAGCTCTCCTCAACGGACCAGACCCCTTGTGCCACGCGAGCTTGGCAGTGAGCTCCCCAGCCAAAGAGACTGGCGTCCGTGGTCACCAGCACCCACTGCGGATCCTGCAGGGGAATGCCTGCCCGAAGATGTTTGACATCCAGCCACCACAGAAGACTGAGTCGGACCGCTTCCGGACAGAGCAACTGTTGCAAAAGAGACTGATGCTGCGGGGACCACCGGGAGAGCAAGGCTTGTTGGAGAGGACGCATATGCGCTCTGGCCCAAGGCACGAGGTCCAGAGCCGCCGCCATGGAACCTAAGAGCTGCAGGTAGGCCCAAGCCGAAGGAGCGGGACGCCACAAGAATGCCTGAACCTGACTCAGAAGCTTCAGCACCCTGCTCTCTGGCAGAAACACTGAGCCCCGTTCCATGTCGAAGAGGGCCCCGAGATAAGTAAGCTGCCTCACAGGCTCCAACTGACTCTTTGTGCGGTTGATTACCCAACCAAGCTGCTCCAAGCGCTGTACCACCCGATCCGTAGCCTCCACTGAGGCCGAAAACGAATCGGCCCTGATCAACCAGTCGTCCAGATAGGGATGCACCCTGATACCTTCCTTCCTCAAGGCCGCCGCTACCACGACCATCACCTTGGTGAAGGTACGCGGTGCCGTCGCGAGCCCGAAGGGCAACGCGCGGAACTGAAAGTGACCCATGGGAACCGCAAACCGCAAAAACTGTTGATGATACGGCCGGATCGGGATGTGGAGATAAGCTTCTGTGAGATCTATGGCCGTAAGCAGCTCCCCCGGACGCACCGCCCGAATAACGGACCGTAGCGTCTCCATCCGAAAATGAGGTACCCTCAAAGCTCGGTTGACGTGCTTGAGATCGAGAATTGGCCAAAAGGAACCCTCTTTCTTGGGAACCACGAAATAAATCGAGTATCGACCTGAGCCGCACTGGTCTGGAGGCACGGGAACCACCGCCCGCAGGGAAAACAAGCGCTGCAACGTCTCGGCAATAGCCTGCCTCTTCCATCCCAGACCGCAGGGAGATCGTAGGAAAGCCTCGGACAATGGGCAAGCGAATTCCAGCGCGTACCCATCCCGAATGATCTCTAGTACCCACTTGTCTGTAGTTACGGCGGTCCAGGCCGAAAGAAACTCCTGCAAGTGGCCTCCCACAGGCGTTTCTGGCTGGACCAGCCGAACTTCATTGCAGTTTCTTAGCGGAGGATTGCTGGGAATTGAAGTAGCCCCTGCCGAACCCTCTGGAACCGCGAAAGGACTGACTACGAGACCCGAAACGGCCCCTGGGATAGGGAGTAAACCGAGCCCCTCGGAATCTTCGAAAATCCCTACCCTGTCCGCGCTGCGAGGGAGTTCCCCTAGATGCCTTTGGACGATCTTCCGGCAACCGACCTCCCTTGGAGTCTCCTAGATCTTTAACTATCTTCTCCAAGGCTTCACCAAAAAGCAATTTGCCTTTATAGGGGAGCTTACTGAGCTGGGATTTAGAAGAGGAATCAGCTGCCCAATTACGCAACCAAAGAAAACGCCGGGCAGCAATTAGCGACGCCATGGCCTTCGCAGCGATATGCACCAAATCATAAAAAGCATCTGCAAGGTAGGCCACCGCTGACTCTAACTTAGCTCCCTCCGCAGGAGTCTCAGTAACCGGATCCGCCGTACCATCGCCTTGTAACCAGCGGATGGACGCCCTGGAGACATAAGCTCCACAAATAGAGGCCTGAAGCGAAAGAGCGCAAGCATCGAAGGCTTGTTTGAGGAGCATTTCCAACTTACGATCCTGCAGATCCTTAAGCGCCGCTCCGCCTTCCACAGGAATGGTGGGTCTTCTTAGTCACCGCAGCGACTAAAGCATCTACCCGAGGCATCTTCAACAAGTCTTTTTCCTCCTGAGGAACTGGATAAAGGCAGCCCAGAGCCCGACTACCGCGTAGCGTGGCCTCTGGGTATTCCCATTCCAATTCAATCATCTGCTTGATGACCCGATGCACAGGAAAACAACGTTGCTCAGCTTTAAAACCCTGCAATAACGGATCTTCTAGAGGTTCCTGAGATACAGTGGGCATAGAAAGATTGAGTGCCCCTAAGGAGTACGCAATAAGAGCACCCAACTCCTCCTTGCGAAAGACCCTAAAAATGTTAGGATCCTCGCCCGGCGCTATCTCACCATCTTCCAGTTCCAGAGACCAAGGATCTAAGCCTGTCCCTGAGAGAATCTCTCCTTCCTCCAATCCCAGAGGAGGGTCAAACTGCTCTGCCCCAGCGTCCAACTCAGAGACAGACCTGAGCCCTGATTTAGAGGTACCCTCTCCTGGATCTAAGGTATTGACCTCAGGCAGAGAGCGCTGTAACAAAGAAACACTGGTATCAGCAGATACTGTTTGAGAGGTTTTTAACATGAAAGCCTTATGCATGGCTAAAATAAACGCCAGAGAAAATAACGAAGAAACAGCCTCATGAGCCTCAGGCAGTTTCTGTGAGGTCTTACCCTGAACGGGAACATCTTTATTGGACTTAGATTTCCTTTTAGTTGGCTTAGAGTGCCCTGCGGGAGAAACGGACGGCTCCTTCAAAATGGCCGCCGTTCCCGTGTTTTCCAAAGAGAGGAGAGTCTTCCCTGAGTCACCTAACCCTTTAGGCTCCATCTTCCGCCGCCACTAACAGCGCAGGAAACACAGAAGAAATAAGGAAATAAAAGCAACAAACCGGCAAAGCCGAACTAAAACAAGGAAAACGCGGCAACTCTTACCGCCAGAGCCCCGATAGCGCGGAGACTCCTGAGAGCGATGCCATGACTCCGGCAGTGCTGTGAGCTTCAAAACACACCGACCGGACAGGAAACCGCCAACATTGTGCTCCCACAGACCCGCTGCTAGCGGACAAGAAGACACTGCAGTTCCTTCAAGGAGAATGGTTACTGGGGCTCCCAGGACCAAAACTCCGACAAAACGGACCTCGGACTCTAGAAAGCAGGCTCTGCCTTCAGCTCTGGCCAAAACGGCCGTCGCGGGTCTCGTTTCACAATTTTTTTTTTTTATTGTTTAATTAATGAAACTTTAGAGAAATCTCTGAAAAGTATAGTAGGAGGAAGCCCCGCTAGAGCTCTACTACTAAACCAAAGAAAACAAAAGGCACTGTCACAGATACCAGGGAGATAGTCAGCTCGACGTCCTGTTCAGCTGCTGAGGACTGAAAGACTGGAGCACTGACACCAGGGGGAGGGGTTTAGGCTGTCAGCAAATCTTGGAGTTTTTCAGTCCTCAGCTGCTGAAGGGGATTGACAACCCTAACGTACCCTGGACTGGCCCGGAGAAGCGATAAGGAATACATCATTGGCAAAGGCTAAATATTTAAACACATATCTCTCTATCTGAACCCTTCTGATTCTAGAATTCTCTTGCAAACTCTGTAGTAGTGGTTCCAAAAAATAAAAGAGGAGAGGACAGCCCTGCCTTATCCCCCTAGCTAAGGAAAAGGCTTCTGAAAGCCTCCCATTGACTGAAACAGCAGCCTCCAGATTTGAATACAAGGCAGAAAATGAGGCCCAAACTATCCCTTTATTCCAAACTTTAATGTCTTAAACAAAACTCCACAATTTTCCTGATCAAATACTTTTTCAACATCAATGTTCTCTGTTCTTATAACATGCCCATAGCCAGAAGGTTCTTACGCTGCAGCTTAGCCCGCTCCCTACGTCCTGCCCCTGTCTGCCTTCTTTTACATTTATAATTGCTTTTATGTCACAGTTTTAAGCCTTTCCTCCTTATACTTTTATACTTGTATTTGTCCTTAATGTTACAGTCCTAGTCTCCCCCCATATACCTTGCTCTTGTGTTTGTCCTTCTTTTCATATCTGTCTCCCCGCCCCACCCTATTACCATGTCTTTGTCTATTTGTTTGCTGACTTCCTCTCTCCTATTCTGTCTGATTTGATGGCGTTCTTTTCCTAACTTCTCGCAGCCTGTAAATTTTAATTGTGAACCGCCCAGATGCCTATTTTGGTGTGGGCGGTATATCAAATTTTAATAAAACATAAACATAAAACATACAAACATTATGAGCCGCATAACTCTATCTCACAAAACCAACTCAGTCCTCTCAAACTAATTTTGGATGGACCACTGCTAGGTGGTCTGCCAAAGCTTTTGCAAAAATTTTAATTTTAATCCACTTTCAATAATGATATTGGCCTATATGAGTCTACCAAAGCTAGTTCTTTGCCAGGCTTAAGTATCACCATGATTTATGCCTTGTTGCTTCCCTAACCCACTTCCCAGTTGTAATAACCTTCTAATGGTTCACAAACTGTTTTTTCTACATCAATCCCCAATCTATTTGAGAACATCCATTCCTCAATAATGGACACATATCTCGCCAGTTGATTTATGGCCTCTTGTAATGACATAGTAACTGAAATAAGAAGTCCTGTGTGTGTGTGTGTGTGAGCCTTTTTGAGTCAATGCTGACTCCTGGTGACCAAGCAGCTCCTGGGCTTTCTTGGCAGAGTGACTGGAAGTAAATTGCCAGGCCTTTTTTTCGAGGCAATTGAGGGGTAAGTGACTTGTCCAAGTCCACAAGGAGTGCCATAGGGAATTGAACCCTCTCTTGGTTACCATGCCAGTGCTCTTACCATTAGGCTACTCCTCCTCTCCTGAGCCATCCATTATTCTGACATAGTCCAAGAGTATATAGACTAAGTGCCTCAAGGTGACCCAAACCTCTGATTTGTGGATATTTCATGTGCACAAGAAAAAGGGAAAATGGTGACCTCACACTTTAATTCCTGTATAAACCACTTAAATACACAAAAAAAACCTCCTGGAAAATAACACCTGCACCAGAGGTAATCACAGACACACACAAAAAACTTCTGGAAAACAACACTCACACCAGAAGTAATCACAAACACACAAAAAAAAAAACTCCTGGAAAACAACACCCACACCAGATGTAATCACAGACACATTGTGATTACTTCTGGTGTGGGTGTTGTTTGGATTAAACCATTTAAATACCAGAAAATATTCAGATGTGCAGTTTGTTGTTATGAATAACAGCTATTTAGACTTGATAAGATATTGAGACATATTGTAATGTCTTATATTTTTTTTAAGGTATAAGAAAAATTGGAAGAGAACACTCAAAGGAGAAAAACGGAGCAATTTCTTTCAATATTCCCCAGTTCAACTAGTCCTTGAGAGATGGAAGCAAAATTCAAATGATACAACCATCTACACTGCTTCTTCAGCATCGGCTCCCAGTGACTTAGTGTCTCACCTCCAGCACCAGCCCCCAGTGACTTGCCCTGTGTCTCTGGCGCCAGCCTCCGGTGACTCAATCCATGTCTCACCCCCACCACCCAGTAACTCAGTCAGTGTCTTACCTTCAGCACCAGCTCTCAGTGACTCGGCCCATGTCTCATCCCCCGGCACCAGCCCCCAGTAATTCCTCCCAGTGGTCTCAACTCTAGCACCAACCCCCAGCGACTCAGTCCATGTTTTCAGCACCACCCCTGATGATGTGCTCCATGTTTCACTCCTAGTACTAGCTCCCAGTGAATTGTTCCATGTCTCATTCCCAGAACCAACCCCCAGTGACATATTCCATGTGTCACCTCGGCACCAGCCCCGAGCGATTAGCTCGTCTTGCTTCTGGCACCAGTCTCCAGTGACTCACCCTGTGTCTCCAGTATCAGCCCCCCCTGTGATTCCCTCCATGTCTCCTCCTAGCACCAGTATCTAATCATGCCCTATGACTCACCCCTGGCACCAGTCCGAAATGTCTCCAGCACCAGCATTACTGACTAGCATTACTGTCCTTCCATCCATTACTCAATTTACTTTAATTATGCTATTTCCTCCCCTCCTTGAACTGAGTGAAGTATATCCAAAAGATTGATAAGATAGACGTTTATAAATAGTGAAGGTTTTGTCAAGAAATGTACATTTCTTTACAAAGTCCTCTCCCCCTCCTCCAAAATGTTACAGACTGGAAAGAAATCCTCAAACTCTGAACCAGTGTAAATAGATCCAGAGGAAATACAGATCCTTAATCAGTAAAGCCAAGAAGGAGTACTATTCCAAGTTAATTCATTCACAAGGAAACTTCATTTCCCACTTACTTAAAATCATGCAGGACCTGACACTGAGTGTGAAAAATGTTGCCTCTACAGCCATGACAGCTGATCAGTTTGGGCATTTTATTTCAGATAAACAAAAGAAACATCTTGGGACATTCTTTCTCCACCACAGCTAACTTACTTAACCCCAGCTTTCAGGCTCAAAAGTGGAACCTTCAAAGGTCTCATGCAGTATATTATGTAATTTCTCCCCACTTACAAGGGCAGGGTTAGAAAAATTAGTCACATCTATGAATCTTAAATCCTCCATTCCTGAACCAGTGTCCTCAATGTTGATGAAGGATCTTCTCCTGTTTGTCTTGAACATCCTTTTGGAATAGTTCTGTGGAAATGTAACACTATCAGACCCTGCCTTAAAGATTCTAAATTCGAGTTGGATGTTCCTGCAAACTATCATTCTATTTTAAATCTTGAGGAAAATCACAGAAAAAGTCATCTTAAATATTTTAATTTCTGGAAGCCCCCAAAGCAATTTAGATTCAGAGCCTTTCACAACACAGAAACTCTGCTGGATGGAGGTAAAGAGGTCTTCTTGCTGCAGCGTTGACCTAGATGACCATCATTAAACAGATTAACAGAAACAGGCTTGGCTGGACCCACACTAGACTGGTTCCGCTCCTATTTTTCTGGTCACTCCTTCAGTGTTGTACTAATACATCCATCTCAACAGAATTTCCTGTAACTTGTGGAGGACCCCAAGGATCTATTTTATCTTTTTAATATCTTCATAGCTCTCTAACTATGATATTAGGGTCTTGGTTTCAGTGTACACTTATATGCAGATGATAGCCAAATACTAATCTGTCATGATAAATAGGACCAACCCATGCTTTCAAACTCTTTAGAGAAAATCACATTCTAGATTCAGTCCCATAGGTTCATTCTAAATATTAATAAATCTTCAGCAATTTGGTTTCCCAAGACTAATTCTGCGTATAAGTATAATCCTTATGTTGCAGGTATCCCCAACCCTGTCAAGGAGACTATCAATACCCTGGGTATTTATTAGATAAGGACCTTACTTTCAGCCCATAGATTTCATCTCTGGTTAAGAGATCTTTTTTTCTCTTTACAGATGATTAAATCAATTAGGTCCTACTTAGATGCTAAATCTCTCAAAACTCTTTTGAACACAGTGGTACTCAACTGGCTAGATTACTAGTAGGAATCCCACAGTACTCCTTAAAATACCTACTATTTAACCTACTAAACCCGAAAGCTATATCCCACAACTAATACTAATTCAATTCTAAAGAGATATACCTATTAAAACTAAATTTTTGTCGGAACTAATGCCATGACGATTTTTATCTTCATGGATTTTTACGAGAAGATTTTTATCTTC
The DNA here is from genome assembly GCA_033557465.1 of Ichthyophis bannanicus. Classification (NCBI taxonomy): domain Eukaryota; kingdom Metazoa; phylum Chordata; class Amphibia; order Gymnophiona; family Ichthyophiidae; genus Ichthyophis; species Ichthyophis bannanicus. Next base: position 69,680,083 of record CM066048.1, read on the forward strand.
ATGGCATTAGTTCCGACAAAAATTTAGTTTTAGTAGGTATATCTCTTTAGAATTGGAAATGTTAAAACACCTACTGGCAAACTAAGTGGTTGCCTAGGGAGGCCACTTCTGAAGGGTGGTAAAGAGCAAGGCATTCAAATCTAAACAACAGATTTTGACATCCAGAGGGGTGGTAAAGCTTAAGGTCTGTCTAAGGTGCCAACAACTTGAACCAACTCTGAGGCTGATAACAGCATCCCACTGCTTATTGAATAACATTGTTTGCCATGTTCTAGACAAATTAAATTTAAAATCTTGATATTTGCTCATCACTCATTTTATACAGGATATATACTGACTCTGTCTCCACTGCTTATTCTATACAATCCACAGAGACAACTGAGATCATCCCAAGCTCATTTACTGGTAGATCCCTCTTTCTGACAACCAAAATTTGAATGGATTCAGAATTCCACTTTCTTATTCCTAGCCCCTACACTGTGGAATTTGCTTCCTCCTGATATCTGCTTTGAGAGCTTATATAACATTTTTAAGAAGTGGGTTAAAACCTGGTTCTTCCAGTGTTCTTGTAGCAACTATCTTTGAGCGCTCCCTTCCCTACCCATTTCTTAAGTTATTCACACCCATGGTCCATTTTCCTAGCTGTATCTCTGTTTTCCTTACCTAATGTTTCCAGGCTATCTGTTATAATCACTGTTTTGAAGGTTGAGATTGTTATTTAGAAACATGATGACAGAAAAAGACCTATGGCCTATCTAGTCTGTCCTTCCATATCAACAACTACAACAGTCCACTTTTTACCTTTAGAGATCCTCTGTGTTGGTCCCATGCTTTTCTGAATTCAGTTACTGTCCTCATCTCTATTTTATTCACCTTCCCTTCCCGGTTGTGTTTTGCTTATTGTATATTCTTGTTATTTATATCTTTAATTTTTGTATTTGCTGTGTGTTATCAGAGCTTGTCTGGGTTTGTTGCCACTTTTGCAATATGATTTGTAAACTCTCCTGATGCTAGTTTGTCTCTTTCCTAGTGGTGGTATAACAAATGCTGATTGATAAATAAATGTCTCGCCCCAGCACCAGCCCCCCCAATTATTTGCTCCATGTTTTATGCCTGGCACCAATCTAGCCTCCAGTGGCTTGCTCCATTTTTCACTCAGCACCAGCCCCTAGTGCTAATACTACAGACATGGAAAGCTGTTGCACAGAAGAGTCTGTCCCAATCCAGTCTGTATGATTTAGTAGTAGTATTAGCTCACGCCTTTCCAGGTACAATAGGTCAGGGCTTGACAAATCCCAGGCACCAAGTTACAATGGCAACTAGAAATGTTCTTCTTTCACCTGGAATTTTCATGGCCTTTTAAAGTTGAAACAAAAAAATGTTTTTTCCTCTTGCAGCCACTCCTGAAATGCCACTAGAGCAGGAGCTTCTTCCTTCCTGCACCACATGGTTCTGTGTACATCTGAGCAATGAAGGAACTCTCGCGCTGGTCTTGTGAGACTTGAAAATCAGAGACCAGCATGGATGTTCCTGAACTGCGTGGCTTAGACCCACACAGAGCTGTGTGCTGCAGAAGGAAGAAACTCCTGTTCTGGTGGCGGTTTCAGCAGTGTCTACAAGAGAAAAATACTCTTTTATTTAAATGGTGGAGGAAGTTGGGCAGAGGTAAGGATCAGTGATGCTAGGGCAGAGGGGAGGCTGGCTTTCAGGGGCACGAAGAGAACCTTTGGGGACTGTGGATGGCAGGGCTAAGGGCTGGGGAGATGCTGTTTGTCAGGTGCAAGGGTGGAGGAGAGGCTTGGGTCCTGATTGGTTAGCTGGAGATGTTGCTAATTGGCTTGCAGGGACAGGGGGAGAAGCTGAGGGGCTAAGAGGCGATTGATTGGCTTTCACGAGTGGGGGGCAGGGCCTGGGGAAGACTGGCTTGCTGGGTGATAAGGGCCAGCTAGTGAAGGGGCTGGGGGTGACCAATTTTAAAGGAAAAGAAAGACTGGGTGATGACAGAGTGTGGGGAGGAGAGACTGAGTGTCAGGCTGGATGACAACAGAGTGTGAGGTGGAGACAGCGAGCACGAGACTGGGTGATGATCGTGGTAGGGCAGGGAGGCAGCAAGAATGGGTGATGACAGGGTGGGTGACAGGGGGTGGCCAGTGGCTTACAGGTGTACAATAGGGCCTGATTTATTGAGCTTTTATTTCCCTTGTTATGGAATAGGAAAGCAGCTTTCCTAAATACTCATGACCCAAAGGAGCTGCAGTAAACCTCGGAAGAAATCAAAATAAGATAAGGCGGTTTAAAAATACTGTTAAATAAATAAAAATAAGATAAGGCGGTTTAAAAATACTGTTAAATAAATAAATAAATAAACCCACTTCCCTGACCTTCAAATTTCAGTGGAGGTGGGGGATGGGGCTCAGTCTCTCGTTCCTAAATTTAAAGAAAATTTGTCGAGGCCTGCAGTAGGTATTTCCCTGTCCCCAGAGGGCTTACAATCTAAGTATAATACCTAGAGCCTTACAAATAAGATGATTTTATAGGCTTTCCAAGCGAAGAGAAAAGAAATCTCGACTTAAAAGCCACACAAAATTCAGATTGATTTATTGAGGCAGGAGCTTTTGAGGACACATGTTGTCTTCAAAACATTATGGACTAAACAATTTGGGGATCATTCCAAAATGCAAATGGGCCGCCTGGACGTGCAGGATAGATGTTTTTCTCACAAAAACGTCTAGAACCATATTCCTAAACCACACAGCCCTGCATGTACACAACGTGAAAACGGGGATCTTAAAATATGGGCAGAAAGGGGGAGTGGCAAACCACAGAGACATGGAAAATGTATTCAGGAAAGACTCGTGTACGTCCTGAGTGTTTTCCGCAGACACCTATGCTATACCAGCGGCAACGTGGAATAAGGCCAGCATTTAGAAAAATATCTGTTTTGATTTTCAACATATCCCATATTGATAAATGGCTGTGACACTTCTGTATTAAACTTGTATGTCTGCTGCTGAGAGGGCACAAGATGCAGTTGTAAAGAACAGAATGAACAGGTGAGAGACCTTTGTTAGGTTAGGAAACAATAAAAAAAACACTCCCACAGAAATATAAAGCACTGCAATATCTTTATTCTGACTATGCTGACATTTGCTGTTTGTGCTCAAGGGGCTATTCTAGGCTTCCCAAATAATTTCAGTGTTCGGAAAGATGGGAATGTAGATATAGGGATGGTATGTGAGGTAGTATGGAGGAGATTCATGTTTGGCTGTGAAATGTAGAGCAGATATGTTGTCCTGAGACTCCATGCCATTATGTCTTTACAGCAGTTGTTTGTAGGTGCAGGGCATGATTTGTGCAGATGTATGTTATTTGTGACTGCAAGCAAGAGTGTGTGTATGTGTGTGTGGTATAGGGGTGCAGGAGATGCCCTGGTGTGCTGATCCATAACCCTGGTGGGCTATGTATGCCTGGCCAGTACCTGGACCGTGGGGCTGACTGCAGCATCACCAGGAGCCAGTGTGAATGGGCAGTATGTTCTGAAATGTTTCTCTGCAGCAACATACCAGGGCATGTCCCTGTCAGCAATGGGAGACCCTCGGAGTGGGGCATGCTGCAGTGCAAAGAGCACTAATACATATCTGACTGCCCCATGTTATTTGTGACTGTAATTACTAAGGTGTTCTTCATATGCCATGTTTGTTTGCAAGGTCTGCTCACTTTCCACTTGCTCATACAATAGCTTGCTTTGGTATACTTATATACCCTTGTAGTGTTATGGACATAAAACAGGCTAGTATATATAGTCTGGTCGGTATGATCATATCTGTTTCATCCGTATTACTGTGTTGTTTGCATGAGCACACCACTGTCAATGTGAGCATCAGCTTAGGAGATGTACAATTTGCCAGCAGGAATGTGGCCGCACAGAGATTGGAAGCATCTGAGATGTCTATCTTGTCAGAATAAGTGGGCATGGGGATGTAGGCTGCGCTGGGGACGTATATCTCCCAGATTCCGGAACCGAGGGTGCGTCTATAGCCGCGGTTTCAAAATCAGGTTTTTATGTGTCTGTTTTCAGGTTAGACATTTCTGCCGGCCACACATGGCTGTTATAGAATCACACTTTTTACTAAGCCATGAATTGTCAAAAGTTTCTCTCTCTTATATCTGGTATTTATAGCAAACTTGCTTCCAGCTCACATCAGAGTGACACTTAGTTAAATTCAGTTCAGTTCTTCTTACTTTCCTACATTTTCATATCACTTAATAGCTATTAGCTAAGGACAATACATATCACAATTCTTCTATCCTATCAAATCATATTCAGCATAGAGACAGAATATGGTCTAGTGGTTAGACTAAAGAAGTAGGAAGCAGGAGACTGGGATTCAAATCATGCTTCTGTGACAAGTCACACTTTGTGAACTTGGGTAAGTCAGGGGAACGTTTACTAAAGCATGGTAAGTTTTTGCACTTACTGCACATTAACTGCAAAAACTAAGGTGCGCTGAGTGCAAACACTATGCTGTGCACTGTAAGGGGTGTGGTCAGCAAATGTCCTGTAGTTAGCACACAGGATACATACTTACTGCATGGGCCCACATTACATGCATCGGCAGATAGTGTGAGTACACCCAAACTATTCACTGATGCATGTAACGCAGGTCACCATGCTACCTCAACCCTCCTCAAAAAAGGAACAGCACCAAGCCATGATCACTTCAGTAATCCTCCCCCCCCCATCCCATCAGAACCCTCCCATCTTCAAATCCCCATCTGGAATTAGCCCCTCCCCCCCCAAACAATCCTCCCAGATCACACAGTCCCTTAACACTTACCCAGAGTTATCTCTGGTAGTCTAGTGAACAAGGCAGAAGCCATCCCCCTCTGCTCCTGCCCCATTGCCACCCAGGTTCAAAATAGCAGATTTGACCTCTAGCAGTAATCTCAAGGTCTCTTGCCCCATTCGCTAGACTACCAGGTATAACACTGGGTAAATGTTGGTGAGGGTTACAAAATGAGGTGAGAGTTGAGTATCAAATTGTAAGAGGAATTGCATCCAGTTGGGGAATGTAACAGAGGGAAGGGAGAATTGGTGTTAAGTGCCGTCGAGTCTGGGTCGACTCATGGCGACCCTCTGGATAGTTGTCCTAAACTGTGTTTAGTCTTCAATCAGGTGGCTCATTGTTGATAGAGTGACATCCATAGCTTCTGTTATTGTATCAATCCATCTCATTGCTTGCGTTTTGTATTGATCTTCTATAGTGGCATTTTTTGGGATGGGTTGGGGCAGTGGCCATACTGCCTGACTGCTGGTAGCATGAGTGCACTTAATACCACCTCAAGCAGTATCGGCAGTCATGACAGCAAGCAACAATGCTAGTTCTCAGCATTGCCCATGCTTTGTCTCTGCCCATTATCCTATCTGATCTTGCCCAAACCTACTCTAAGTAATTAGCATGAGAATTTTACCACATGACTGTTTTTAGTGTGCAGTAGCCATTAGCGCAGGCCTGTACTTACAGCACACATTAAATCCCAAGCTGTTAACTTTAATAAACATGCCACTTAAAATAAAATACTATTGATGACAATAGTGATTATTTATTTATTGCACTTCTCCCCCGCCCATCATTATATTTCTAAGCAGCATTACAAAAATACATACATAAAATAACCGACACCACAGTACAGTCAAAACAATAAAAAAGAAATAATAAATTAAGAGATGCTTTGAATAATTGCGTTTTTAATTTTCTACAAAAAATCTGATTGTCAGTAATCATGTCAGCTCCAGAGTTGGTTGAAGGTATTGGCTCCTTAGGCAAACTTTAAGTCTCATTCCCCCCTAGCTGTCAGAATCTTTGAATGCCATACTCTTTGCTGCCCACCAGAAGCTGTCATTCTAGGCAACCAACTAGTTTGCTTAATGGTTGGGCCGGTCCTGGTCAGTAGGCTCACGGAGGTGAACTGGCAAGGAATTCCATAACCTAAGGTCAATAACAGAACAAACTCTGGCACATGTAGAGCTCTCTGGGACTTCTACTTAATTTGTTGTAAACCACAAAAGATTGGAAAATTAGGAAAAAAAGGCCAAAAATTAGATAACAAGCTGAAAATCTCTCTCCCATTCACATTCCTACTACAAATTTAATTCAAACATAATCAAATTTAGCAAAGGGTTAAATACTGGAGTAAGCCTTTATAATAATTTGATTGTTTTTATTCTCTTGATATAAAATATACACCTGCTTTATAAGCAGACTGTCTATTTAAGTATAGGCTAACCATATAGTAACCTAGTGTCCTTTTTACTATCTGCCACATAGCCTATAGCAGCGATGGCGAACCTATGGCACGCGTGCCAGCTGTGGCACGCGAAGGCCTTGCAGCTGGCACGCGGGAAGGTCCGCAAAAAAAGAAAAAGCTGGCTCTGACTGCTGCCGCGGACGCGGCAAGGGCAGAATGCAGCGTCCCGCGGGGCCCCCTCCGCCCGCTAAGCCCCTCTGCAAGAGCTTTCAGATTCGCGAGGGAGAGCATCTCCCTCGCGTCTCTGTTAAGCCCGCAGGGGCTAATGGGAAATTTCCCATCAGCCCCTTTAGACGCGAGGGACTGATGGGAAATTTCCCATTAGCCCCTGCGGGCTTAACAGAGACGCGAGGGAGATGCTCTCCCTCGCGAATCTGAAAGCCCTTGCAGAGGGGCTTAGCGGGCGGAGGGGGCCCCGCAGGACATTGCAATCTGCCGCGGCAGCAGCCAGAGCCTGCTTTTTTTTAAAAAAAATTTGCCAGAGGGGGGTTAGGACTGCTAATGGGCTAGGGGGGGGTTAGGACTGCTAATGGGCTAGGGGGGGTTAGGACTGCTAATGGGCACGGGGGGGTTAGGACTGCTAATGGGCTAGGGGGGGGCGGGCGGAGGGGGGGGCGGGCGGGCGGGGGGGTAGGACTGCTAATGGGCAGGGGGGGGGTTAGGACTGCTAATGGGCGGGCGGGCGGGGTAGGACTGCTAATGGGCTGGGGGGGTTAGGACTGCTAATGGGCGGGCGGGCGGGGGGGGGTAGGACTGCTAATGGGCTGGGGGGTAGGACTGCTAATGGGCTGTGGGCTGATGGGGGCTGTCTGGAAATGGGGTGATGGGGGTTAGGACTGGTAATGGGTTATAGGGGGGGCTTAAACTGAAAATGGGAGATGGGGGTTTAGTACTGGAAGTGGGTTGATGGGGGGGGCTAGGACTGGTATTGGGTTGGGGGGTTGCTAGGACTGGAAATGGGCTGATGGGGGGCTAGGACTGGAAATGGGCTGATGCAGGGACTAGAAGGGAATGGATGCTGGGTGAGGCTGGAACTAGAAGGGAGCTGATGTTGGGGGAGGATTAGAATGGGATGGGGCTGGGAGAGTAAAATGGAGAGGGGAAAAATATTTTGTGTGGGAGGGATAAAAAATCTACAATTGGCCGGGTATTGGGAGAGTAAGTGGGGATTGAGGATGGAGGGGTAAAATTTGAGTGGATGAAATAGGAATGAGGAAAGATCAAAAGGAGAAAGATTAGTATGTTAAAGCGGATGTAGAGAGAGAGAATGGAAAAAAAAACTAGAAGAGAGAAGAAAGGACAAATGGACAGCAGATGATGGAGAGTTAGCAGAAAACATGAAGAAACCAGAAGAAAGTGGCTGGAGCAATTGCAACTGTGTAACTGAGCTGAGGTATTCTGTTTATGTAATTCCTTTTTGACATTGCCACTTGTTCTCTTTCCCCAGTAGGTCATGTATTGTTATTGTCTGAAATGTATTGGTTTAATATTTGCAGTGTTGCCTTTTGATAGGTATGGTGTGGTGCTTTGTGAGTCCTGGTAGTGCTGTTAGGATACGGCGGGTTTGCTATTGGTTCTAAATGGGCAGTGTTTGTAGTAGTTCCTAATGTGCCTGGCGGTTGGCACTGGATTATAGTAATGTAGAAATCTTTTAGTCTGTCTTTATCCATACACTCATTAAGAGACATGTTTACTAAAAGTTAGTGTATGTTAGCATTATGCAAATATTTATGCAAATTGACGTGCTGGCACTTTGAGGAAATTCTTTGGTTTTGTGCGGCAGTTTGGGCACTCGGGCTCAAAAAGGTTAGCCATCACTGGCCTATAGGAATAAAATATGTCACACAGCAGATAGCGTGCACTAAACATTAGTAAAAGGGGCCCTTAGAAAATTAAAGCAGATAAAGATCAGTATTGTCCATCCAGTCTGCCCAGTAAAGTGATTAGGGTTGTAACTGCTTGTAGGTTACTCCCTCCCCCCCTCCCCCATGCCCTCTATAAAATGCAAAAATTCATTTCACTTTGGCATGATTAGAAATTCTCTGTATTTGAATTCCATCCTCTTGTCATTTAGAGCAAGTCTTTCTGTGCATTTTTGTGTGTGGCTGGTTTATTCTTGTTTATTGTAATTTCAGTATGTTTTATGTTTTGTTCTTTTTATTATGACTGCATTTATCTTAATATTTACTTTGTTTACCACCTTCATGTGTATTTTCCAAGGGCAGTTAATCAAATTTTAATAAACATAAAGGGGGGGCATATTCAAAAGCATTTAAGGGGTTTGTTGATCTGCGAATTGCATAAGTGCTGCTCAGCAGGATATTCAATGGCATATATTCAGCAGCACAAACTGGGTTATCTTCATATAGCCCTGTAAAACACCCCACTGCTAACTGCTTAGTGCCGGAGTGTTCCGAGGGCAGGGTGGGGGTGGCAACAAAGATTAGCCGATCAGCAGTCATATTGAGCCGCTAACTGGCTAACCTAAATTGGGTAAAGATAGGCAGAAAAAAGGTTGTCCTAACTTTAGCCGGTTTAGTTATCTGTGCAGTGGCTGAATATTGCCACTGACCAGCTAAATCACTATCCAACGAAACCAGATATTCAGTGCCACTGGCTGGGTATGGCCCTGGCATTGAATATAAACATAGAAATATGACCACAGATAAAGATCATATGGCCTATCCAGTTTGCCCTTTGAATACCAACTGTCCAGGGGTAATTTAAAGCAGCAATGGCCAGCTGCTTTAACTGTGCTGGCCGCTGCTGCCATTAAATATGCCCTTCAAACGTACCTACAAAACATGCTATGGTTATACCTCTCCTCAAAAAACCATTGCTGGACTTTACCTGTCCTTCCAGTTATTGGCCTATCTCCCTTCTTCCCTTTGCTTTAAAACTACTTGAATGAACAATTCACTGATGCTGTCTTGACTTTATTTCCTCTCAAGCCTTTCTGAATCCACTACAATTTAGCTTTCGTCCACTACATTCTACAGAGACAGCTCTTGCCACTCTCCATTGACTTGTTCCTCGCCAAATCCAAGGGCCATTACTCAATCCTCATCCTTCTTAATCTTCTGCTGCTTTTCACACTGTTGCTCACCACCTTCTCCTCGATACCCCGTCCATGCTTGGATTTAGGGCTCTGTTCTGCCCTGGTTTTTTTCTTATCTCTCCCATCAGACTTTTAGAGTATGCTCTGGTGGATCCTCCTCTACTGCCATCCCGCTTTCAGTTAGTGTACCTCAGGGATCTGTCTTGGGATCTCTCCTTTTCTGTTTCTATACTCAGTCCCTTGGTGTACTTATCTCCTCCAATGGTTTTCAGTACTATCTTTATGCTGACAACTCTCAGATCTACCTCTCTGCACCTGAAATCTCTCCAGGAATCCAGGCCCATCCGAATAGCTCTGCTTGTTTATTTAACATTGCTGCCTGGATGTCTCACTGCCATCTGAAACTGAACATAGCCAAAACTGAGCTCCTTATCTTCCCCCCTAAGCCCACCTCTCCCCTTTCTCTATTTCTGTGGATAACACTCTACTCCTCCCTTTTTCCTCAACTCGCAATCTTGGGGTCATCTTTGACTCTACTCTCCTTCTAAAACCTGTCACTTCTTTCTCTATAACATCAGCAAAATCCATCCCTTCTTTTCTGAACACACTTGACTATTGCAACCTGCTCCTTGCTGGTCTCTCTCTGAATCATCTCTCTTCCCTTCAAGCTGTTCAAAACTTAGCTGCACGGTTTATCTTCCGCCATTGTTGCTATGCTCACGTAACCCCTCTTTCTCAAGTCATTTCACTAGCATCCAATTCCAACTTCTACTGAACTATAAGTACATTCATTCTGCGGCTCCTCACTACCTTTCCTCTCTTATCTCACTCTATACCCCTCCTCGGGAACTCCACTCCTCTGGCAGATCCATTTTATCTGTGCCATTCTCTGCCACAGCCAACTCCAGACTCCGTTCATTTCACTTTCCTGCTCCATGTTCCATATGCCTAGAACAAACCACCTGAGTCAATAAGTCGGACTCCTTCTCTAGCCTTATTCAAATTCAGGCTAATAACCCTTCTCTTTGAGGTTGTTTTTGGATCCTGATACCCTTTACTCTCTTGCTCACCACTTATGTTCTTCGTCTTGATTAGATTGTAAGCTCTGGTGAGCAGGGACTGTCTCTTACATCTATAGGTACAGCAGTGTGTAGACCTTGTAGCGTTATACAAATGATAAAAAGTAGTAGTAGTAGTAGTAGTAATATGCCCCAAATATTCTCTGTGTCTATCCCATACATTTTGGAATTCTATTACTGTTTTATCTGCACTACCTCCACCAGGAGGGCATATAAGATAAGTAGCATTCTCCTTTAAATATTTACAACCTCCAGTATCACATTCAATTACACTCAATCCAAATTCTCAATTTAACCCCATTTATAACCACCTATCTTAAGGTTCCTCAGTCATGACCTCATTTTCTTAACTCAAAGCTTTTAACTGGCTTTTGTTGTATGTCTTGGCAGCATGTTTTGGCTAGACTATAAGCTCCAACCAATAGGGCAGGGCTTCCCAAAACTGTCCTGCGGATTCCACAGCCAGTCAAATTTCCAGGGTACCCATAATGAATATTCATGAGATAAATCAGCATGCACTGAGAACCCCACACATGCAATTGTATCTCATGTGTGTTCGTTGCGGATAATATATTCTGAAAATCTGAATGGCTGTGAAATACCTGGAGAAGGGACTGTTTATCTGTGTCTCTAGACACCCTGAATAATCTGGCATGTGCTATACCAATCATGATAGTTAATAATTGAATATTCTGGATGTATATAATTTTCAATATAGGTACATGTTTCAAAGGTCTCACTAGTATGTATACAAGAAAAATATTTCTATTAAAATTGTTATTAAAAATGCTAAGACTTGTTTGAGATTTTTTTTAATATTGTACAACATAAGTTTCAATATGATTTGTGGGCAATTTCTCCAAACGGGTTAGTTTTGCACATGCAATGACATAGAAACATAACAGCAGAAAAAGACCACATGGCTTATCTAGTCTGCCTTTCCATCAACTACAATAGTGCCCTTTTTTCCTTTAGAGATCCTCTGTGTTTCTCCCATGTTTTTTTGAATTCAGATATTGTCCTCATCTCTACCACCTCCACTGGGAGACTATCCACTCATCTACCACTCTTTCCATAAAGAAATATTTCCGCATATTACGCCTGAGTCTATCCCCTTTCAACCTCACCCTATATCCCCTCGTAGCAGAGTTTGTTTTCAATCGGAAGAGACTGGGGTTTCTAGTCCTATAGGCACTCCTTGTGGCCTTGGGCAAGCCACTGAACCCTCCATTGCCTCGGGTACATATACAGATTGTGAGCCCTTTGGGGATGAGACAATGTATCCAGTACCTGCTTGTAGTTATTGTAAACCGCTCTGATGCCCTTCAGCCTGAGCGGTTTATCAAGAAATTGCATGAACATAAACTCTCCTCCTGTACATTTATGCTATGGAGGTATTTAAAATCTTTATCATATCTCCCCTATCCCGCCTTTCCTCTAGAGTACACAAATTATCTTTAAGTCTTTCTTCATATGCTTCATAATGAAGACCACTAACCAATTTAGTAGCCACTCTCTGCATCGACTCCAACCTGCTTATATCCTTTTGAAGGTGCAGTCTCCAGAATTGCTCATAATACTCCAAATAAGGTTCCACCAGAGACTTATACAGAAGCATTTTCACCTCCTTTTTTCTGCTGGCCATTCCTCTCCTTACACACCCAAGCATCCTTCTGGCTTTCGTAGTTGCCTTTTCTACCTGTTTAGTTTATTTATTTATTTTTATTTTTTTATACCGCACTCTTTAGAATTAGTGCAGTTTACATGTATACTAACAGGTACTTTTTATTCCCTTGTCCCCGAAGGGCTCACAATCTAAGTGTACCTGAGGCAATGGAGGGTTAAGTGGCTTGCCCAAGGCCACAAGGAGTGGCCATGGGACTAGAGACCCCAGTTCCTCCAGTCTGAGGTTGCTTGTTCCCATGCGGGAATTGAACCCCCGGGCTTCCGGCCTGAGGTAACCTGTCCCAACCACTGAGCCACTCCTCCCTCTAGCTACTTAAGATCCTCAGACACAATTGCGCCCAGGTCCCGCTCTTCTTTCATGGACGGAAGTACCTCACCCCCTACACTGTAGTGCTCCTTTAGATTATTGCAGCCCAAATGCATGACCCTGCATTTTATTAGCATTAAATTTCAGCTGCCAAATTCTAGACCATTTTTCAAGCTTAGCTAGATCCCTCCTCATGTTATCTACTCCTTCCTGGGTGTCTACTCTATTGCAGATTTTGGTATAATCTGCAAACAAGCAAACCTTAACTGATAGCCCTTCCGCAATATCACTAATAAAGATGTTAAAAAGAATTGGACCAAACACAGATCCCTGTGGCACACCACTGGTAACCTCCTCCTCAGAGTGAGCTCCATTTACTTGTACCCTTTGTTACTTCCCAATCAGTAACTTAGGGTCCATCCCTAGGGTGCTCAGTTTGTTTATAAGTCGCCTGTGCGGAACAGTGTCAAAGGTGGTCTAGTGGTTAGGACAAGGTACTTCAGGCCGGGGGTTCAAGTCCCACCTGGGGACAGCACTCTCAGGCCGAAGGGACTGGGATTTCTAGTCCTACAGGCACTCCTTGTGGTCTTGGGCAAGCCACTTAACCCTCCATTGCCCATGTTCCCTGTAAGTATTAGCGTATGTGTCTCATATCCCCTTGTGTTAAATGTATCCCCCAATTGACCACTTTGACCTGGTGAAAAGCGGGATATAAATACAGCTAACTAAATAAATAAATTTACTGAAATCTAAGTACATCACATCTAGGGCTTTCCCTCTGTCCAACTCCCTGGTCACCCAGTCAAAGAAATCAATCAGATTTTTCTGACAAGACCAGCCTCTTGTGACTCCATGCTGCCTTGGATCCTGCAATCCACTAGACTCCAGAAACCTCACTATTCTCCCTTTTAGTAACCTTTCCAATAATTTAATAACCACCGAGGTTAGACTAACTAGCCTGTAGTTCTCAATGTCATCCTGACATCTGCTTTTGTGTAAAGGGACCACATATGCCTTTCTCTAGTCCTCTGGCACCACTCCCGATTCCAAAGAAGCATTGAAAAGGTCAGACAGTGGAACTGCTAGAACATCCCCAAGTTCCCTCAGTATTCTTGGATTTATCCCACCTGGACCCATCACTTTGTCTACTTTTAGTTTAGCTAGTTCCTCACGAATAGTTTTCTGTAGGGTATGTGAAGTAATATCTGTTTCTCAAATTTACTGCTAACACTTGGCATAGTTCTTTCATCTTGCCAAAGATTTCTGGAGTTCATAAGATGTAAAATGCATAGGTAATATGTCAAGTTGCGCTTTGAAAATCCTCTTAATCAAGCTTGTAGCACCCAACACGATGGGAAAAATGTCTGTATCTTTGTCACATTTTCTTGGTCTCCAACTGCATTTCTTGATACTTTATGATCTTCCCTCTTTCCACACAATTCACAGTATAATCGCTTAGAACAGATACCTCTATTGTCAATGCCATTCTGGGGTTTCTCTTCTTCACCACTATGTCGGGTTTCCTTGCATTCAGCTTCTTATCTGTTGGCATGGTAATGTCCCAAGTTATCATAACTGTAATTCTCTTAAAGCCATGATCCCATTGCTTTTTTCCAGTACAGTAATATATAGTAACATAGTAAATGATGGCAGATAAAGAGCAGTATGGTTCATCTAGTCTGCCCAGTAAGATGGCAAGAGTAGGTGCACCTGCCGCTCTGTGCAGGCCACCCCTCCCCATGTCTTTGTTTAGGGGTGAAACCACCGCTCCATGTAGGACACCCCTATTTGTTGAGAAATTAAATAGTTCAGTTTATTTTGATTTTATCCTGTTGCCTGAACTGAATGGTGTCTAGCACCCAGCGATCCTTGGTAACCTGGGACCATTCCTGAAAAAAGGCGAAGCCTGTCTCCAACTAGAGGAACCAAGCAATAGGCCCCCAAACCTTCATTGCGCAGCCCAAAAGGGTCCTCCTCTGGAAGGGACAGAGTCCCTGGGCCCATGTGCTCCACAAAAGGACTGAGAACGAGCCCAGAGCCTGCAAACAGAGAGGAAGAAAGGTTTTTCAGGATGTTAACAACAAAAGTCCCGAGATCCCTGGGGATCCAGCCAGCATGCCCTCGGTGGACTGGTGGAGGCTGATGAGAAAGGGGCATCAGCCAACTTCACAGGCCCACTGGACCTATCTTCCGGAAGGCGGTAAGATTTCATCTCACACGGGCACCTCGTGGCTAATTGACAAAGGGAGCTCCGACAATATTTTGATGGCATCGGGGGCTTATCCTGATGCCATCAAAATGCTGTCGGGGCTTCCTATGCAAATTAGTCACGCAGTGTCTGTTTCTCTGGGACAGAATGCCATACTTGTGCAGACTTCTTGTGTGCATGTGTTTGGCTTGCTCTCCTAGTTTAACGCTGCTGTTTTGCGCACAGTTTAACGCATGGCTTATTTGCATATGAGCCCCTCTCCCCATACCCACACTGAAGTCGTGCACTAACGGTGCATTGCAAATAGGCGTAAAAAGTTGATAGCATGCAACTTCAGCACTGGCTTTCTGCATTGGCCTGAAATACTGGCTTCTCAGTGCTGTACCTGTAAATATAGCATAGTTACTCACCTGTAACGGGTGTTCTCCAGGGACAGAAGGAATCAGTCCTCACATATAAGTGAAAGCCTTTGGGAATGCCTTGCGCATGCGCGGTCCCCTTCCCACCCAAGGGTGCCATCTTGCTCAGTCAGATGACATAGCTAAAAAGATGGCAAAAAGAATAAAAAGCAATAATAGGACTGCAACTCCAGGGGAGGAGGGAAGGTCGTGAGGCCTGATTCTTGTTGTCCCTGGAGAACACCTGTTACAGGTGAGTAACTACGCTTTCTCCAGGAACAAGCAGGAAGTCAGTCCTCACATATGGGACTTCCTAGCTACAGGCTACCGAGAACCAATAGCTGAAAAAGGCTCCCTCTAGGCGAGCCGCAACAGCAGCGAGAGAACTTTCTCCGAGAATGCATCCCCCACGGTAGCCTCACACCAGAGGGCTGGAGTTGACTAAATCTCGAATAGATTCCGGAATACCGCCTGACCAAAAACGCTGTCCCGTCGGGACTCCCTCTCCAGGCAGTAATGAGCTGCAAAAGTCTGGCTTGAAGACCAAGTTGCAGCCCGTCAGATGTCTGCCAACGGAACAGAGCAGTGATTAGCTACTGATGCGGCCTTAGCTCTGACACAGTGGGCCATGATACGATCCTGCAGCTGAAGGTCAGCTGCCCTGTACGCCCAGGCAATGCAGTCCGCCACCCAGGTGGATAACGTGCACTTGGAGACCGGTAGACCCAGTTTACTAGGGTCATACAAGACGAAGAGCTGAGAAGCCCTCTGATGTCCCCGAGTATGCTCCAGGTAGAAGGTGAGCACCCTCTTACAGTCCAGGGTATGCAGAACTGCTTCTGCCTTGTTGGTATGTGGCCTGGGAAAGAAGGTGGGAAGAACCACCTCTTGGTTGAGGTAAAATGAGGAAACCACCTTTGGGAGGAACTTGGGGTGTGTGCGGAGCACTACCCTGTTCTGGTAGAACCGTGTGTACAGCCTATCTGACACTAGAGCCTGCAGCTCACTCACATGCCTAGCCGACATGACCGCTACCAGGAAGAGCACCTTCCAGGAGAAGAAGCACAGATGACAAGTTGACATCAGCTCGAAAGGAGGGCGAGTAAGTTGCTGTAAGACCATGTTGAGATCCCCCTCCGTCGCTGGAGGGCGGACTGGAGGTTTCAGCAGGAGCAGGCCCCTGAGAAACCTGGCTACCAAGGGGTGAGCCGAGAGAGGCTGACCGTCTATCGGTGCATGGTTAGCCGACAAGGCACTCAGGTGGACCCTGATTGAGTTAGACTAGAGGCCCAGCTCAGAGAGGTGAAGCAGGTACTGTAACACCTTGGGAACCTGATATGAGAATGGTTCCACAGTATATTGGTGACACCACACTTGGAATCTGCGCCATTTACAAGCGTAGGATTTTCTGGTGGATGGCCTCCTGGAAGCTAACAATACTTCTTTTACCCCTTCGGGTAAGAGAAGAGGTGCAAGGCCTACCCTCTCAGCAGCCAGGCCATCAAATTGAGGGATCTGGGATTGGGGTGCACGAGGGAACCCTGCGCCTGGGTGAGGAGGTCGAGTTGCACCCCCAAGGGGAGAGGGGTTTCCACCGCCAGTTGAAGCAGAAGTGGGAACCAAAGCTGTCTGGGCCATCTGGGCGCTACCAGGATCACCCAGACCTTGTCCCTGTGAATCTTGAAGAGAGTCCGTGCTACCAGAGGCGTAGGTGGAAAAGCATACAGGAGGCTCCCCGACCAAGGGAGAAGAAATGCATCGGCCACTACCTTGAGGGGGTGCAGCTGTCTGGAGCAAAACCGGGACAGCTGACGATTCTGTGGACTGACAAAGAGATCCATGGATGGGAGGCCCCAGGGGTTGAAAATCTTCTGGGCAACCTCCCTGTTCAGTTGCCAATCGTGGGGTTGAAGAACTCTGCTCAGCCTGTCTGCCAGGCAGTTCTCCTGGCTCGGTAGGTAAACTGCATGGAGAGACATGTTGTGTTGCACTGTGAAGGAACAGAGGTCCAGAGCGATCCTGTGCCACCCTGTTTGTTCATATAGAACATAGCCACCTGGTTGTCCGTCTGTACTCGGACCGACTGGTTGGAGAGGACAGGAGCAAAGGCTTTTAGAGCTAAGCGAATGGCCCGGAGTTCCAACAGGTTGATCTGGAGTGTGGCCTCCTGAGGAGACCACTGACCTTGAGTGCAAGAGCCCTGATAATGGGCTCCCCAGCCCATCAAGGAGGCATCCGTGGTCAGCACCCTGGTATGCACGGGAAGCTGGAACGGTACCCCCCGCAGAAGGTTCCCTGACTGTGACCATCACTGCAGGGACTGCACCAGGGGTTTGGATACTGCCACTCTGTTGGACAGGCGTCCTGTGGCCTATAACCACTGGTCCTGCAGGGCTCACTGAGCTGTCCGCATGTGCATGCGTGCGAAAGGAATAACATGAACCGTGGAGGCCATGTGGCCGAGAAGGCGTAAGAACCTCCGTGCTGACACCTGGGGAATGTGACTCACCATGCCCACCTGAGGCAGCAGGCGGTCTGCCCTGTCCAGTGGTAAGTAGGCCCTGGCCTGCAGGGTGTCTAGCCTTGCCCTTATGAATTCCAAGTTTTGGGTGGGGAGCAAAGGTGAAATTAGACTTACCTGCTAATTTCCTCCAGCATTTTCCTCACTGTCCCTCACAAAAAAAACAAATGCTCACAACGGACCTGCAATCGAGCCTTCGAACTTTATGCTCCGTCCTTATGGAACTCTCTACCGAGCTATCTCAGAAGCAATGCTGACCTACTATCTTTCAGAAAACAGCTAAAAAACATCCTTTTTCAGGAATACTTCAACTCGAACCCCACCGAAAAACCCACAAACCCCCGATCTCATCCACAATGAACCTCTAACTCAAAGCTATCCTAACCTGTCTATGTCCAACGTTTGTCCTATGTCCAAAGTCTCTCCTATGTCAAAATCTTCAATGTTGCCTCCCCGGTGATGGCCCCACCCCTGTACTTAATTCCCCCACCCCCATGTAACACCGCTTTGACCCGGTGAAAAGCGGTATATAAATACAGCTAAATTAAATAAATAAATAAATAAATTGTTGTTCCTTGAGGAACTCCAGTCTAGTCCCGAACCTTTGCAGTTTTGCTCCTCCTCCAGCGTCATTCTTGTGATGTCACCGGTACATAAGTTCCGGAACTGCCTTCTCTCACCAGTAACCTACTGACAAAGCAGACTCACCGGAGCAACAATTAAGCAGCAAACTGTACCAATCAACTTGTATGAACTAACTGAACTGTGCTGCACACCTCAAACTATGTACATACCGATGAAGCATTATAGAAGTGCCTTGGCCCCCGTCCCTTGCTATGGAGCCAACACTTCCAAAACCTTGCACCATGTCAGAACTAATCAGGCCACCACGCATTCACACACTTTGCTTACCTGTCATACCGCTCTGCTTCAGGCTCTAACCCACAGAATCTCCCCGGGCGGGATGCGGGACTAGACTGGAGTTCCTCAAGGAACAACAATTAGCAGGTAAGTCTAATTTCACCTTCCTTATCGTCCCTCCAGTCTAATCCCAAACCTTTGGGGATGTAACAGAGCAGTGAACCCGCTAATGGGTGGGACCCTGTAGACCAGCCTGAAACACCGCTGACCCAAAGCAGGTATCCCTTTCCGCCTGAATGTCCAGATGGTAATGCTTGACAAAGGAATGCAGAGAAGACCAAGTTGCTGCCTTGCAAATCTCGACTGGCGGTACTAAACTGCACTCTGCCCAGGACGCTGCCTGTGCCGTAGTAGAATGAGCTCGTAGCCCTTTTGGCACCGGCTTACCCTTCAGAATATGTGCCGACGCAATAGCTTCCTTTACCCATCAGGCAATGGAAGCTTTAGATGCTGCCTGGCCTTTCTTTGGTCTGTTAAACAGAACAAACAGCCTATCCGACTTACGGAAGCTGGCTGTCCTGCGAAGGTACCTCTTTAACGCCTGAAGAACATCCAAACACTTCAACTTTCCTGAAGAAGGGCCTGTCACGCCTTCTCCGAATACCGGTAAGGAAACCTTTTGATTCACATGAAATACCAACACAACTTTAGGCAAAAAAGACGGCACCGGCCTCAGAACCACCGTCGTATCCAAAAACAAAAGGAAGGGCTTCCTACAGGAAAGTGCTTGCAACTCCGAAATCCTTCGTGCGGCAGAAATTGCTACCAAGAACACAACCTTCAGAGTAAGATCCTTCAAAGATGACCTCGATGGAGGTTCAAAGGGCTCTTGTACCAACGCCTCAAGAACCAGAGGCAGATCCCACGACGGTACGACTTGCCTACGCGGAGGTCTCAACAAGGCAACTGCGCGTAAAAATCGCTTAACATCTGGATGAACTCCGAGTGACATGCCTCAAACTTTCCCCCTATAACAGGACAGCGCCGCCACCTGTACTCTCAAAAAGAAGCTGCTAAGCCTTTCTGAAACCCATCTTGCAAGAAGGACAGAAGCTGCGGAAGCAACGTTTTTAACACAACCGTCTGTCCTCACACCACAATTCGAACACTCGCCATATTGGTATATATGCCAACGAGGTCGACCTACGACGGGCCCTCAGCAAGGTGGAAATAACTCCCGCCAAATATCCCTTCACTTTCAGCCTCGCCTTTCAATAGCCAAGCCGTAAGCGAGAATCGATCCACTTGGGGCATGAACAGAGGACCCTGAGAAAGAAGATCCCTCCGAAGAGGGAGCTGCCACGGTCTGTCCACTAGCAGTCTCATCATATCGGCATACCAAGGCCTCCTTGGCCAATCCGGCGCGATCAAAACCACCTGACCTTTGTGCCGCTCTATGCATTGCAACACTCGACCTATCAACACCCAAGGGGGAAACACGTATAGGAGTTGATCTTCCAGCCAGGCCTGAATCAAAGCATCCAGGCCTTCCAACATTCTCTCCCTTCTTTTGCTGAAGAAAGGTTCGACCTGTGCCGACTGAAAGGACGCCATGAGATCCATCACTGGAGCACCCCAGCGCTGCACCAGCAGTGCGAACACCTCTGGGTGAAGTACCCACTCCCCCGGGTCCACTCTCACCCGACTCAAGAAATCGGCCTCTATGTTGTCCACTCCTGTTACATGCGCTGCTGACAGAGCCAACAGATTCTCCTTGGCCCACTCGAGCAGACCCCCGGCCTCTGCCTCGAGGGCCACACTGCTTGTACCCCCTTGGCAATTGATGTACGCTACTGCAGTCGCGTTGTCGGAGAATAAGCGAATGGCCTTTCCATGGAGATAAGATTGAAATCCCCGAAGCGACCGCGTCACCGCTCTCGACTCCAACCTGTTGATGGCCCAACTGCTTTCCTTTACGGTCCACAGCCCCTGCAAGAACCGTCCCTGGCAATGAGCTCCCCAGCCCACCAGACTGGCATCTGTCTAAGCGATATCCACTCCGGGGCCTCCAAGGGCATTCCCTTTTTGAGATTTCCTGGACGTAACCACCACTGCAGAGCTGTGCGTGTCTCCGGAGGGCAGGGCAGCCGCTGCGATAGCTGATCCGTCTGGTGCGACCACCTCCTCAACACCACCCTTTGTACCGGTCTCATGTGGGCTCTTGCCCACGGAACTAACTCGAGAGTCGCCGCCATGGTCCCGAGCATCTGCAGATAAGTCCATGCTGTGGGAGCCGGCGTCCTGAGAAACTTGCGAATCAACTGCCGCAGTCCTAACACTCGCTGTTGAGGAAGAAAGACTCTCCCGAGCTCTGTATCGAAGCGAGCACCCAGATAATCCAGCCGCTGAGAAGGGTATAACGTGCTCTAGTAGAAGTTGATCACCCAGCCGAGGCTTTGCAGGAATGCCACCACCTTGGCCGTAGCCGACTCGCTTTCTGCCCTGGACTTTGCTCTTATCAACCAATCGTCTAGATAAGAGTGAACCAACACTCCTTCCATCTGCACCGCCGCTGCAACCACTACCATGACCTTGGTGAACACTCGTGGCGCTGAAGCTAGACCAGACAGAAGCGCCTGGAACTGGAAATGTCCCATTGGCACCGCGAAGCTGAGAAACTTCTGATGCTCCTGCCGTATTGGAATATGCAGATATGCTTCTGTCAGGTCGAAGGACGTAAGAAATTCTCCCTTTCTTACTGCTACAATGACCGATTGGAGTGTCTCCATCCGAAAGTGAGACACCTGGAGACACCGATTCACTCTCTTGAGATCTAAAATTGACCGAAACATTCCATCCTTTTTTGGAACCACAAAATATATCGAGTATCGACCGACGCCGTACTGATCAGGAGGAACCGGAACAATGGCTTGGAGAAACAATAGCCGACATACTGTGTCCCGCACCGCCACGTGCTTGATAGGTGCCTTGCACGGAGACCTGATGAAAGAATCAGACACCGGCCTCTGTAACGCCAAGGCATAGCCCTCTCTGATCACCTCCAACACCCACTGATCTGAAGTGATTTGGACCCAGGCCGGGTAAAACTCCCGTAACCGACCCCCTACAGGAACCCGTTCCACCTGGGTCCCCCTGGCATCATTGCGATCTTTTAAGGTTTGAGGTAGAGGGAGAGGCAGCCGCAAACCCCCTGCCTGCTCCTCGAAACCCCTGACTTCTATTGGGAAAATGGCCCCTCTGAGTTTGCCCAAACCTAGGGGACCATAAGCGTCTAAATTCCCACTGTTGGCTCTTAGGTAACGGGGTTGCACGTCCCTGTTTCTGCTTGTCTTCCGGCAGCCTACCACCTTTGGATTCACCCAAGTCCTTAACCAACTTGTCTAACTCCTCTCCAAAGAGAAGCTTACCTCGAAAAGGAAGTTTACTTAACCTCGACTTGGACGACCCGCCTGCAGCCCGATTCCACAGCCAAAGGTGCCTCCTCACCGCCACCGCCGAAGCCATACTCTTCGAGAGACCTCTAATAAGGTCATAATGAATATCTGCCAGATAGGCTGCGCCGGACTCAAACCTGGACGCCTCTGCCGTTGCTCCTTCCGCTTGTTCTCCTGGGAGGTACTGCACCCAGTGAAGACAGGCCCTCACCACCCACGCTCCACAAATAGATGCTTGCAACAAGAGCGCATTCACCTCAAAAACCTGTTTCAACAAAGATTCCAGTCTGCGATCCTGGACGTCCTTCAGGGCAGCACTGCCCTCTACGGGAATGGTAGTCTTTTTGGTAACCGCCGAGACTGCGGCATCCACTCTGGGAAACTTAAACAAGTCCCTATCCTGGTCTATTAAGGGATAGAGACGAGCCATGACTCGAGCCCCCTTCAGGGCCGATTTGGGCAAATCCCATTCTTCTTGAATCATTTCCCGAAATACCCTATGTACCGGGAAAGCTCTCTGTGTCTTCCGGAATGCTTGCAACAAAGGATCTTCCAGAGTAGCCTGTTCTGTTGGACCTCCTGATGGCATTTTCAGCGCCTTCAGCACCTCTGAGATGAGTGCAGGTAACTCCTCTCTCTGAAACACACGCACCACCCTGGCTTGATCTTCCTGCTTCGCAATCTCGCCTTCTTCCAGCTCTTCGTCCAACTCCAGGTCAGGATCCGGCTCTTCCGAACCAAACCCTTCCGAAAGCACCGAGTGTTCTGACCAGTCCCTCTCGTGCCGGAACCTCTTCACTGGTACCCCTGTGATTGCCGTAACCAAAGGAGTTCCTGGCCTCTTCAATCCCAGGTCCGGGTCTGGTACCCCAGGGGTTGGCCGTCCCTTAGGCGTTGCAAAGGCTTGTTGTATGAGGGCAACAAACCGTGGTGAAAAAATGGCCACTAGGCCTTCTGGCAAGGCCGGTTGCGAGCCAGGAAGATCTGAGGCCACAGAAGTGCCCAGTGTTGGCTCCGAAGACGGTAGTATGGTAGCCTCCCCCACCTCAGAGAGCTGATCCATATCTGCTGCTTCGGGAGTGCAGTCCCTACACACTCCAGCCTCTGACACAGTGCTCCTCTTTGCCCCACAGAGCAAGCAATGAGGCTTTGCAGGCATCCCCCTCTACACTGCCTGGAAGCTGTCCCGATGGCCTGCCAGCCACAGAGCTCTGCCACCAAAGAGAACTTGCACCGAATTGCTTACACAGCCGTTCACGGGGGGGGGGGGGGGGGTTATTCCAAAACACATGCGGGGCTCCTAACCATCTGACGAGACGAAAACTGAAGAAACCGCTGCAAAATGAAGCTTCCCGGCCAGTTTACCGCCGCTGAAAAGCTGATCAACCAACCGCCCGAACCTGCTTCCCGTGCTTCTGACACGCGGCTGGGCCTGCTGCGCCACCAGCCGTGTCTCAGCGCGCCAGTGTTAGCAACGGGAAGGCTCGTCAATGCCCCACTCTACCGCCGAAGAAAAGTACCCCACTTACCCCCGAGCTGGGAAGGAGTGCTTCTCGTCTTCTGCTCCCTGGCTCAACCGCCGAGCGGGAGCCACCATCACGGGAGCTGAAAGCTGTGCGGAGGATCCAGCAGAAGGAAGACTGTAGCTCTGCACTGGCTCCCACCCACTAGCGTTTGCAGGCACACCTGCGGGCTGAACGCATGCACTCCCCACTCGTGCAGCAGTTGCTTGATCCCGAGGCTGACCTTCCTCTTGGCACTGCTCATCAAGCTAATGGAAGGTTTTCTGGAAGGGATGCTGCAAGGGGGGGGGGGGGGAAGAGGGAAGGCCTCAGCACCGTGGTCACTCTGGCTCCACTACAGACAAAAAACACTAACCCTAAACCCCTTTTTTTTTAAAAGAAACCAAATCAAACAGATTCCGTTCAGTAGATTAACTATACTACACTACTCTACTTAATTGCTCCTCTAGTGAGCCTGAACCTACAGGCTCATCAGTCCTCCAGCTGCTTGGAGACTGAGATAACTGTTGAGAGAAGGCGGTTCCGGAGCTTATGTACCGGGGACATCACAAGAATGACGTTTCTCAGTCTCCAATCTGCTGGAGGAGGAGCAAAACTCCAAAGGTTCGGGACTAGACTGGAGGGACGATAAGGAAGAGGACTTTGTGTGATTGATGATGAACCCCAGATGCTGAAGCAGAGCGATTATGCGAGCAGTGGCATGGTGTGCCTCCTGGGCTGACTGGCCCCTTATGAGCCAGTCATCTAGGTAAGGGAACACAAAGATCCCCTGGTTCCTGAGGAAGGCCGCTACCACAGCAAGGCATTTGGTGAAAACCCTTGAAGCGGAAGCTAGACCAAAGGGAAGCACTTTGTATTGGAAGCAGTTTCCTCCGACCACAATCTGAGGTATTGTCTGTGGTCTGGATGTATGAGGATGTATGTGTAAGCATCCTTTAGTTCCAAGGAGCATAGCCAGTCTCCCTGCTGGAGGTAAGGCAGAAGTATCCCAAGTGAAAGCATCTTGAACTTTTCCCTCACCAAGAACTTGTTGAGATTTCGCAGGTCCAGGATGGGGCGAAGGCCTCCTTGTCTTTTCGGTATCAGGAAATACCTGGAGTAAAAGCCTTTCCCCTGCAGGTGGTGGGGCGCCGGTTCCATCGCAGGTGGTGGGGCACCTGATCCTTGAGAAGACCAGCCAACTCCTGCAAGAGGAGGTTCCTGTGCAAGAGGGTCCGAGATGCTCTCCTGGGAAATAGGAGCTAGATACTTGGCTGAAATGGAGAAGATAGACGTCTTGGACTATCCTTAGAACCCAAGTATCGGATATAATGGCTGGCCACCTGTGGGCGTACAGGGACAGCCAACCTCCTGTGCAGGGCCAAACCACTGGTGGGAGAGGAGCTATGCAGTGGGAGTCAAAATCCCCCTCCCTGCTGGGCAGGAGCCGGAGCTGGAGGATTGAGGCTTACGAGGGCCATTCCCTCATCCCCTGGCCTGCTGCCCCTGCTGGGGAGCTGGGGAGGCCTAGTAAGTGGGGTAGTTTCTGTAAGCCTGTCCCTTCCTTGGGTAAAAGGGCTTTTTCCCTGAGGCCATCTTCCTGTGAGAAGGAGCAGATGTCTTCTTCAACAGCCTTGTCGGGGTCAAGTACTCGGACTTGAGTTCAGCAGCCTTTTCAGTCATGGGTTTGCTGAAGAGGTTATCGCCTCGGCAGGGGACATCGACCAACTTGTCCTATACCCATGGCTCGAGGTCAGACGACATGAGCCAAGCCTGGTGCCTTGCACCGATGCCAGCTGTGGCTACCCGGGCCGAAGCCTCGAAGCCATCGTAGGCTGCGCGAGACATAAACTTCAAGCACACTCTGATCCTGGTGGACAGGGCCTTGAAGCGCTGCAAGGGTTCCTCGGAGAGGCCAGCAGGGAACCCGGCAATCTCCTTTGCCAGGTCTCTTAAGTACATGCCTATGTATAGCTGGTATGTCTGGACACGGCATGACAGCATCGAGCCTTGGAAGCACTTTCTGCCGAGGGCATCCAGGTTCCAGGCCTCCCGACTGGGAGGCACCAAGGAGTGTGTCTTTTGGCTCTTGAGCCTTTGCATGGCCGATTCCACAACCATGGAGTTGTGCGGCAGCTGCGCCTTTTGGAACACGGGGCTCTTATGGACTCGATAAATGGAATTGACCCGTTTGCTGAGGAGCGGCGCCGAGGCCGGGGACTCCCACATGTGGAGCATCAACCGTTCCAGCATCGGAGGCACCGGTACAGTAAGGGCCTCCTTCGGAGGAGAGTCATACTGGAGGGCGTCGAGCTCTTCCACTCAAGGCTCCTCCTCGGCACCTGCAGGGAAAGCCAAAGCTTTGGCCATATCCCTAACAAAGTCCGAGAACCTGGTGTCCTCCGGGGGCGATCGTCTCTGAGGTTCCGAACCCGGGGAGTCCGATGGGACATACCGGGTTCGGTGGGTATCTGGCGAGTCTTCCGAGCCCTCCAAGAAGAACTCGATGGGCTCCGCCCTTTAGGGCTTCGAGCGCGTTCGTCCCAATGCAGTTGGCCCTGGCGACGACGACCTCGGTCCTGAAGGGAGGTCGAGGGAGACCTTGGCTGAGGATCAACTCAAGCCTGCATGAACTCGAGGATCGGCTCTGCCTCTGGTCGACTTAGATGTCGAGGTCCCGGTGGTCGGGCCGGATGCGCGGGTGAGACCGGCTATCAGCGCCTGCTGTTGGTCCATGAAGGCAGACACGCTGCTCTCCAAGGCCGCCAACCTGAGACCCAGCTCAGAAGGCTCCGCAGCCCCCGGCTTGGTTCCCGATGCCGGGACCAACGCCGGTTCTCCCGGAGGAGAGTCCACAAGGACAACAGGCATTACCTTGTCCGACGCCTCTGGCTCCGTACGAGGTATTTTGGCAGGCCTCTCAGACTCGGCGAACCCAGGGAGGCGTTCAGCACTCCGCGACCTGGAACCCGAGGGCCCCGGCCGATCGGAGTCTTCCAGAGATGCAGCCCTCGCGGGTTTCTTCTTCTTACGGTGCTCCCGGGTGGGAGACTCCCGCTCAGAAGACCCCCAACGGTGCTCGGGTTCAGAATCCTGAGACGTCGAGGCTTCTGACGAGGTCCTGGTCCGGACGGATCCAGACTCGGAGAAAATAGTCTTGCGCTGGTGCTGCTTGCTCCTCAACGCCTTGGAGGACATCGTGTCACACAGACCGCAGACCACCGGGTCATGGTCGGGTCCGAGGCAGCGGAGGCAGTAGTCATGGGTGTCGGTGAGGGACATATGTTTTTTGCACCGATCACACTTTTTAAACCTGCTGGCAGCCAGCGGGGGAAAAAGGGCCCCTGCGAGAGGTCCAAAGAGAGGACTGCCAGTTAAAAGAAAAAGAGCGCGAGCGCTATTCACTAAGGACAAAAACAAAAAAGTTAGTTGGACTCGATACCGGTGTACCGAGCCGAGGCGGGAAGGGGAACCGGCGTCGAACCGGTACCAAAAATGGTAGAAATAGTAAAAAAACAATAAACGTTTTCCGAGGAAAATGGGACGACGTCTGTCGGGCTCCGCGGAAAAAAGAAGACTGAGCAAGATGGCACCCTTGGGCGGGAAGGGGACCGCGCATGTGCAAGGCATTCCCAAAGGCTTTCTTTGAAAGCTGGGGAAATTGCTCCGCACGAGGGCTCCGTCGGCACCCATATGTGAGGACTGATTTCCTGCTTGTTCCTGGAGAAATCAAATAAAGACATCAATGAAAGTTGCTCAAGGCTGCCTCCACCTGCTGGCAGGGGAGTATAACCCACATGTCTAGACTGTTCTAACATGATAAAGAATAATTCATTTAGTCTCTCCCTTAGTACCCCCCCCCCCTTACCTCTTTATCATCTAATGGTCCAACTGACTCCCTCACAAACATTTTTGCTTCAAATGTACCTGAAAAAGTTTCATTCTGAGTTTTTGCTTCCACAGCAAGCTTCTTTTGAAATTCTTGCTTTGCCTGCCATATCAGTGCTTTACATCTAACTTGACAGTGCTTATGCCGTTTCCTGTTTTCTTCAGGTGCTTTTTCCTTTTTTTAAACATGTATTTTTGGCTATACTAGCCTCTCTCACCTCAGCTTTAAACCATGCCAGCAGCTCTTCCACCTTTTTTAAAGCATGGTTTGAGCATGTTTTGAGCTTTTGCTTTAAATTTACTTTATAAAACAGAAATAATCGGATGCTTCATGCAGGTATATCTGAATCTGCTCATCTACCCTGACAGGACACATGTGGGCTTTATTTAATTTATTATATACCTTATTGAGACAAGTTCTGGAAATGGAGCTAATTAAGGTTTGCTATGATAATGGGTGTAAAGACTTACACAATCAAGATTTTTTTAGATACAATCAATTACTTTTTGAATATTTCTATAATTATTTCACGCTGAAAGAATAGGAATATTGTGTGAATCAAACAAACTTTTACTTTAATACAATTTAAATTGTATTTTTAGACAGCAGAATATGAAAAATGTACAAGAGAGTGCCATTTGCAAGACAATGTAGCTTGCTTGGTGTGGTTAAGAACATAACATAAGATCTGCCATACTGGGTCAGACCAAGGTCCATCAAGTCCAGTATCCTGTTTCCAACAGTGGCCAATCCAGGTCACAAGTACTTAGCAGTTTCCCCAAAAGACACAGGTTCCTCAATGCTTGTATTGGGTCAAGCAGTGATGTCCCGGGTCCCTTTTAATAATGGTTTATGGACCTTTCCTCCAGGAACTTGTCCAAACCTTTTTTAAACCCAGCTACACTAACAGCTCTTACTACATCCTCCAGTAACAAATTCCAGAGTTTGATTATACGTTGAGTGAAAAAATATTTTCTCTTTTTAAATAGGTTACCCTATAGCTTCATTGCATGTCCCCTAGTCTTTTTATATTCTGATGACGTAAACAATCTATGTTTACCCGTTCTACTCCATTCATTAATTTATAGACCTCTATCATATATCCCCTCAGCCGTCTCTTTTCCAGGTTCTCTTATTGTAATCTAAAACTGTGAAACATACTTTTTGAGGCTATTTTGATTAAGAACATAAGATATGCCATACTGGGTAAGACCAAGGTCCATCAAGCCCAGTATCCTGTTTCCAACAGTGGCCAATCTAGGTCATACGTACCTAGCAGTTTCCCCAAAAGACACAGGTTCTGCAATGCTTGTACTAGGTCAAGCATTGATATCCTGGGTCCCTTCTTAATAATGGTTTATGGACCTTTCCTCCAGGAACTTGTCCAAACCTTTTTTAAACCCAGCTACACTAACAGCCTTTACTACATCCTCCGGTAACAAATTCCAGAGTTTGATAACACGTTGAGTGAAAAAATATTTTCTTTTATTAGTCTTAAATAGTTTACCCTGTAGCTTCATTGCATGTCCCCTAGTCTTCCTATATTCTGATAACGTAAACAGTCGATCTACGTTTACCCGTTCCACTCCGTTCATTAATTTATAGACTTCTATCATATCTCCCCTCAGCCGTCTCTTTTCCAGGTTAAAGAGCCCTAACCTTTTTAGCCTTTCTTCATAGGAGTATCCTTCCATCCCCTTTACCAGAGTACAAAATATTCCAAATACCCCAACATGAATTTTTTATAATACAAATACCCTGGGATAAGCATTATGGAATCTGTATACCTTATTGAGAACCTGATGAGTACTTGTGACCTGGATTGGCCACTGTTAGAAACAGGATACTGGGCTTGATGGACCTTGGTCTGACCCAGTATAGCATTTCTTATGTTCTTAAAGAAGACACAAGATGCTTTATAACTCAACCTTTGGTGACAAGGCCTGGGTCTCGGCCTCCTCCATCAGCCAATGGCATACAGTGTTATGTAATATATTTGGGGCCATCTAGTCCCAAATCTATCCATCACATTACAGGAAAACCACAATCAAGAACTGCATCAACTGCTTTTCATCTTTGAACACAAAGTTCCCCTTTTGAGGACTCTTCTTTCCGTAAGGGCCACACAGGATACAGATGGCCTTATAGAGCTGGGAGAATGGGTTAAGAGAAACCTCATTAAATCATTTCAGCAGCTGCTTTCTAGCTCACCCGCAGAGGGCTGCTAATGGGATAGGATCACTCTGCATTATCTATTACCAAAGAAGCCGCTTGTTAAGTATATGGAAGGAAAAGCACTAATTGTGGATCATGACAAATTAGGAATGTTTCTCTGAATGGCAACCATTTACCAATCTACCAAGCTATTGAGAACTTTTATTCCTAATTTTAGGAATTTGGATTTCTGCTCTCACCTCTACAAAAACATTGGCAAGGTAACTGCTTATTTCTTTCTTTCTTTCTCTTTCCTTCCTGCACTGGCTGTCTAGTTACCTCCAATACAACATTCTGAGTCACCAGTTTCCTTTCTGACACCAAAATAGATTTAGGTGAAACCCCCAAAAGGCGAATAAACTCAAACAGAAGAAAAAAATGATTGGAAGGCAAGTTCCAATTACCATTGGCTCAGTTACTATAAATGTTGCTTTAAACAATGTGTCCCTTATTGGTCATTACATTTTTAATGTATTTGTTGCCTCCAGACCAACCTTAGCTGTACACTGTTGTGGAAACACTCATTCCACATTAACTACATATTCACTGACTTTCAACTAATATTCACTGTCTTTGAACTTGCAACTTTTAATTTACATATTTAAGGCCTCATATTTTGCATAGTGAGGAGGTGAATGCTGCACTTAAAACATGATTTCATACTGACACTAATGTGGTTTATCCTTCAGCAAGGTTCGCTCTCACCATAGCTACGTCTGAATCTTTTCTCTTTTTTTTTCTCTCTTGCTCTCTCTCACTCACTCCAGAGATGTTCGCCATTGAAGTAGAGCAGACTACAATGTACTATGCTTGATGAGCAGCTCCTACTTCATCCACCTCCTAATGCTAGTGAGAGAACCAATAAGCACACTCACAGTGCAGAGGCACCAGCACTGGAAGACTGGGACCCTGATTTATAACCACCTTCCCTGCTATAGAGAATTTAATAAATTACAGAGTAGTCTCCTCTCCACTTTCACTTCAAAATCCTAAAGTGAAACATTTTAGCTACACAAGGATAGAAGCGATTTTAGAAAAACAGAAAGTATAGACTATAGGCCCGATTTTCAGAAAAACAGAAAGTATAGACTATGGGCCCGATTTTCATTTAGGCAGGAAGGCTATGCTGGATTTTCATTTCTACGGCGATGGAAATGAAAATCCGGGTCACGCTGCACAGAACAGTAGCTTTTGAGGCTAAGCAGGTAGCAGCGATTTTCAATGCTGCCCGTTTAGCCCCAGCGCCTTTAAGGCACAGAGTGCTAAGCGAGCAGCATCGAAAATCACTGCTACCCGCTTAGTGTCATTCCCCGCCTCAGCTCCACTCTGGAACACCCTTAACATGCCCCGATGCTAAGCAGATAGCATCTGGGTGCGTTAGGGACTTAACCAGGATTTTCCAAAGTCACTACCTGTGTAGTGCCTTTGGAAAATCCTGATTAAGGCATTTACATGGTTAACATGGGCTGTTACCCATGTAACTGCCTTCAAAAATCAGGCCCCACGTTTTCATGGAATTACAAACATATTCCTAGTAGTCTGTAATTTGAAGCACGCCTTTCACACACAATGGAATTTGACCCTTCTGAAGACTTGTATGTCTATAACATCTACTGCATTAATCCTAAGAGTGGAGAACAGGCCCAGTGTCTTGTGCCACAGTGCTGCTGCTGTCTGACTTATGTACAAAAATAAATGGTAAGCTTGGTTGGGAAGAGAAGATGGCTGATGGTGATGTGGAGAACTCTGAATTTCGCAGTAAAATCTGAGAGACTGAAATCATACTCTACATACTTTGGCTTAGGAGTGAGGTTCATTACTGTCACAGTGTGTGCAAAGCTAACCCATCTGGAGAAATTGACTCCTAGAAGTTGCTTAGAGGCGGTGTGTAAGCTCTCAGGTCATTCAGCGGTCACAGAGCAGCCCATGTATGATGCCACTTAGGAAGAGACGATCAAAGACAGAAAGCAAAAGAAGACAAATACTGCAAAAAAGAGTAAAAGCATTGCAAGCTTACAAGAATGCATCGTCTAAAAAAGGCCATAAGGCCTATCCAGTCTCTTCCTCCCATCCCACTTCATGCAGATCTTAATTGGTCCTTGGCATTTAAATTCCTTTCCCCATTCCCAAATATATCATGCTTCTCTCGCACTTTCTTGGAAATCCAGATTAGATATATTCCATACATTTGAAAAGGCCAGAGAAAGACCAAATGACTGCTAAGGATAGTTAAAGGGTGAAGTGAAAGTGACTATTAAAGTTAAAAAGGATGATTTTTGAAAAACATAAAGCAGGTGTTTTCCGGGGACAGCAGGAATCAGTCCTCACATGTGAGTGAGATCGGCACCAATGGAGCCCTCGTGGAAGCATCCCCCCAGCTTTCAAAGAAAGCCTTTGGGAGATGCCACCATGCATGCGTTGTCCCCTTCCCGCCCAACGGTGCAATCTTGCTACGTCAGATGACATAGCTGAAAGACGGCAAAATTAAAAGATGGTACAGGAGCAACTCCAAGGGGAGGAGGGAGGGTTGTGAGGACTGATTCCTGCTGTCCCCGGAGAACACCTGTTACAGATAAGAACATAAGATATGCTATACTGGGTCAAACCAAAGTCCATCAAGCCCAGTATCCTGTTTCCAACAGTGGCCAATCTAGGTCATATGTACCTAGCAGTTTCCCCAAAAGACACAGGTTCCACAATGCTTGTATTGGGTCAAGCATTGATATCCTGGGTCCATTTTTAATAATGGTTTATGGACCTTTCCTCCAGGAACTTGTCCAAACCTTTTTTAAACCCAGCTACACTAACAACCTTTACTACATCCTCTGGTAACAAATTCCAGAGTTTGATTACATGTCGAGTGAAAAAAAATATTTTCTCTTATTTGTCTTAAACAATTTACCCTGTAGCTTCATTGCATGTCCCCTATATATTCTGATAATGTAAACAATTGATCTACGTTTACCCGTTCCACTCCATTCATTAATTTATAGACTTCTATCATATCTCCCCTCAGTCGTCTCTTTTCCAGGTTGAAGAGCCCTAACCTTTTTAGCCTCTCTTCATAGGAGTAGCCTTCCATCCCCTTTACCATTCTGGAGGCTCTTCTCTGTACCTTTTCTAATAACGCTATATCCTTTTTAAGATACGGTGACCAGAATTGCACACAATATTCAAGGTGCGGTCGCACCATGGAACAATACAGAGGCATTATAATATCCTCTGTTTTATTTTCCATTCCTTTCCTTATGATACCTAGCATTCTATTTGCTCTCTTGGCCACCGCTGCACACTGGGCGAAGGGTTTTTTATTTTATTTTATTTATTTATTGATTTCTATCTTTTAACCAGTTCCTGAGGTGAGTAACTATGCTTTCTCCAAGAACAAGCAGGAAGTCAGTCCTCACATATGGGACTCCCCAGCTACAGGTTACCGAAAGCCCATAGCAAAAACAGGGCTTCTGCAAGGGGAGCCGAAAGCAGCAGCAATTGAGTCCTTGAACACAGACCACAGTAGGACCCGTGTCCGATGAAACCAGCACTCTGATAGCCTGAACACAGAAGGGTTGGAGGGTAGGAGTTGCCTAGACCCCCAAAAAGGTTATGGAGCACAGCCTGACCAAAGGCACTGTCCTGTCGGGAATCTCTTCCCAGGCAGTAATGGGCTGCAAAGGTATTGACTGAAGACCAGATGGCGGCTCGGCAGATATCCACCATCGGGACGGAGTGCAAGTTTGCCACCAAAGCTGCCATGGCCCTGACACGGTGCGCCATGATGCGGCCCTCCAGCGGAAGCCTCGCCTGCTCATAAGCAAGGACGATACAGTCCGCCACCCATGTGGACAGCATATGCTTGGTCACCACCTCCCCTAGCCTACTGGGGTTGTAGGAGATGAAAAGCTGAGAGGCTTTGTGGTGGCCCTGAATGCGTTGAATATAGAAAGACAAAGCCCTCTTACAGTCCAAGGTGTGAAGGACCGTCACCGCTCGACTGGAGTGAGGTCTTAGAAAGAAGGTAGGAAGCACCACTTCCTGGTTAAGATGGAAGGGCGACACGACCTTTGGCAGGAATTTGGGGTGCATGTGAAGCACCACTCTGTTCTTGCAGAACCTGGTATAAGGGGCCTCCGTCACAAGGGCTCGGAGCTCACTAACTCTGCGAGCGGGGGTGAGTGCAACCAGGAAACCTGGCACCTTCCAAGGGAGGTAGTGAAGGTGCCAAGTAGCCAGAGGCTCAAAGGGTGGGCAAGTGAGTTGCCCCAACACAACGTTGAGGTCCCATTTGGTTGCTGGAGGGCGAACTGGTGGTTTCAATAAGAGCAGGCCCTGTAGGAAACGGATCACCAAGGGTTGGACTGAGAGGGGCTTACCATTCACCAGATGGTGGTGCGCCGCCAGGGCACTCAGGTGCACTCAGACGGAGTTAGATGAGCCAGACCGAGAAAGGTGGAGAAGGTACTGTAACACCAGAGCCACTGGGCAGGAGAAAGGATCAGTCCCGAGTTTGCCGCACCAAGCAGAGTACCTGCGCCATTTGAGGGCGTTAGCCTTTCTAGTGGAGGCCTTGCGAGAGTCCAGCAGAATGTCCTCCACTTCAGCCGGAAGGTTGAGAGAGGGGCTAAAGTAACCCTCTCAGCAGCCACGCTGTCAGCGAGAGGGACCCCAGGTTGGGGTGCAGGAGAGAGCTCCCCTCCTGAGAAAGGAGTCCCGGGGAGGTCCCCAAGGGGATGGGGGCCTCCACCGTCAATTGCAGAAGCAGCTGGAACCACGGCTGTTTGGGCCACTGAGGAGCTATCAGGATGAGCGAGGACCTGTCGCAGAGGGTCCTGAACAAGGTCTTGGCGATCAGCGGCGTCAGCGGGAAGGCGTACATGAGGCCTTCTAACCATGAGACTACGAATGCATCCACTGCCACCCTGGAGGGGTGGGCCTGCCGGGAGCAGAAACGGGGCAACTGAAAGTTGTCTGGACTGGCTTAAAGGTCCATCATGGGTTTCCCCCCAAAGCCGGAAAAGTAGACTGGCTACCCTGGGGTCCATCTGCCACTCGTGCGGCTGGAGAACTCTGCTGAGTCTGTTGGCCAGCCGGTTGTCCTGGCCTGGCAGGTACACTGCCTGCAGGATACCCTGTTGGATTGCGTACGAGCAAAGGAGCAGTGCCCCCTGACAAAGGGTACAGGACCCCGTGCCCCTGTTTGTTCACGTAGAACATCGCCTGGTTGTCCACCTGGACCAGCACCTGTTGTTGATGCAGGTGGTGACAGAAGACCTTCAGGGCTAAGTGTATGGCCCAGAGCTCAAGGAGGTTGATCTGCTGGGTGCTCTCGTCTGACGACCAGTTAACCTGAGTGCAGAGATCTCCGCAGTGGGCTCCCCAGCCAAGCAGGGAGGCATCTGTGGTGAGGATCCTCGAGTAGCTTGGGGCCTGAAAGGGCATGCCCGCTTCAAGATGTTAGGGCGACTGCCACCAGACCAGGGAGTCTGCCAACTGGCGGGTCACTAAAATTCTGAATCGGAGGTAGCCAGTGGCCTGAGATCATTGGTCCCGGAGACACCACTGTGCCGTCCTCATATGGAGGCATCTGGGGTGATGTGGACTGTGGCGGCCATGTGCCTGAGGAGGCGCAGAAGAAGTCGGGCGGGCACGGAGGGATGGTGCTGCATGTCCCAAGCTAGAGATCTGAGACGATCGGCTCGTTCCTTGAGCAAGAAGGCCTTCGACCGGGGAGTGTCGAGTTTTGCCCCATGAACTCCAGGTACTGTGTCAGGAGGAGGTGAGACTTAGGGTAGTTTATGACGAAGCCCAAGTGTTGCAGAACCTGGATGGTGCGGGCGGTGGCCTGCTGCACCTCTGAGGCTGTGCCTTGCTTTATGAGCCAGTCATCCAGGTAGGAAAAAATGAAGATCCCCTGGAGCCGGAGGAAGGCAGCCACGACTGCCAGGCATTTTGTGTGAAGACCTTTGGGGCAGAGGCCAGGCCGAAGGGGAGTACCCTGTATTGAAAGTGCCCGCCCCCCACTAAGAACTGCAGGTATTGCCTGAGGTAGGGGTGGATGAGGATGTGAGTATAAGCATCCTTGAGGTCTAAGGAGCATAGCCAGTCTCCCTGCTGGAGGTATGGCAGCAATGTTCCAAGGGAGAGCATCTTGAACTTCTCCCTCACCAGTAATTTGTTGAGATTGAGCAGGTTGAGGATGGGCCTTAGGTCCCCCATCCTCTTCGGCACAAAGAGGTATTTGGAGTAGAACCACTTGCCTATGAGATGGTGGGGCACCGGTTCCACTGCCTTGTCCTTGAGAAGACCTGCCAACTCCTTCAGAAGGTGGTCCCGGTGGAGGGGACACATGAGGGGCTCTCCCGGGAAATAAGGGGAAGATGGAGCAAGGTGGAGGAGATAACCTTCCCTGACCACCTTTAGTGCCCAGGAGTTGGTGGTGATGGCCACCCACCTCTGGGCATAGAGAGTCAGATGTCCCCCCTGTGGGCTGCTGATCTCCTTGGGGAAGACAGGCTATGCTCAAGAAGTCAAAAGCTCCCCCCTGGCTGGGCCAGGACTGGTGCCTGGGGTTTCAGAACCTTCTGCTTATGTGGGCCATGCCCATATCCCTTGGCCTGTTGACCCTGTTGGGGAACCGGGGAGGCCTGATAGGGTGGGTAGTTTCAGTAAGTAGCGCCCTTCCTCAGGTACCTTCTGTTGGGGAGGGGCAGTGGTCTTCTTAGAGAGCCTGGTCCTCGTCATGAACTCGGTCTCCAGCTCGGCAGCCTTGTTGGTCAAAGGGTTTGCCAAAAAGGTTCTCTCCTTGGCATGGGACATCGACCAACTTGTCGAGGTCATAGTAACATAGTAGTTGACGGCAGATAAAGACCAGCATGGTCCATCCAGTCTGCCCAGCAAGATGGCAAGAGTAGGTGCACCTGTCGCTCCGCGCAGGCCACCCCTCCCCATATCCTTGTTCAGGGGTAAACCCACCACTCCATGTAGGACATCCCTATTTGTTGAGACGTTATATGGTTCAGAAGTTAGATGGTACCGTTTATTTTGTTTTTTTCCTATTTCTGTAAAGGGATCCTCTGTGTTTGTCCCATGCCTTTTTGAATTCCGTCACCGTGTTCGCCCCTACCACTTCCATCGGGAGGGCATTCCAAGCATCCACCACCCTTTCAGTGAAAAAATATTTCCTGACATTGCCTTTCAATTTACCCCCTTGCAGTTTCATGTTATGTCCTCTAGTTTTACAGGTTCCCCGTCTTTGGAAGAGGTTTGTTTGTTCATCATTTCTCTTTAAGTATTTAAAGGTCTGAATCATATCTCCCCTGTCCCTCCTTTCCTCCAAAGTATACATATTTAGGTCTTCAAGTCTCTTCTCATAAGGCTTCTGATGCAGGCTCCAAATCATTTTGGTCGCCTTCCTCTGAACAGTCTCCAGTCTTTTTACATCCTTTGCAAGATATGGTCTCCAAAACTGAACACAGTATTCCAAGTGAGGCCTCACCAGTGACTATACAGTGGCATAAGTACCTCTTCTTTTCTGCTGGTAATCCCTCTTTGTATGCAGCCCAACATCCTCCTGGCTTTTGCCACTGCCTTGTCGCACTGTTTTGCCACCTTGAGATCAGCAGAGATAATCACACCAAGGTCTTTTTCCTGAACTGTGCATACCAACCTTTCTCCCCCTATCGCGTACATTTCTCTTGGATTTCTGCTACCCAAGTGCATGACACTGCACTTTTTTGCATTAAATCGTAGTTGCCAAGATTTAGACCAGTCTTCCAGCTTTTGTAGATCTTTCTTCATGTTAACCACTCCCTCGGGGGAGTCCACTCTGTTGCAAATTTTTGTGTCGTCTGCAAAAAGACAGACCTTTCCATTCAGTCCTTCAGCAATATCACTCACAAATACATTGAACAGTGCCGGGCCCAGGACCGAACCCCGGGGCACCCCGCTAATCACCTTCCTCTCATCCGAGTGAGCTCCATGTACAATCACCTTCTGTCGTCTGTCAGTCAACCAATTTCTAATCCAGTTTACCATCTTGGGACCCATCCCCAAGCTACTGAGTTTGTTGACAAGCCTCCTATGAGGAACAGTATCAAAGGCTTTGCTGAAATCCAGGTAGATGACATCCATTGCATGCCCCTGATCTAGTTCCCTGGTCACGCAGTCAAAGAACTCGATCAGATTTGTTTGGCAAGATCGTCCTTCGGTAAAACCATGTTGCCTCGGGTCTTGCAAGCTGTTGGTTTTCAGAAAGTTCACTATTCGCTCTTTCAGGAGCGCCTCCATTACTTTTCCCGCCACCGAGGTAAGGCTCACGGGCCTGTAGTTTGACACTTCTTCCCTGTCACCACTTTTGTGTAGAGGTACGACATCAGCCATTCTCCAGTCCTGAGGAACCTCTCCTGTTTCCAAGGATCTGTTGAAGACATCCTTTAACGGTCCTGCAAGAACCTCTCTGAGCTCTTTCAGTATCCTGGGATGTATCCCATCTGGTCCCATGGCCTTGTCCACTTTCAGTTTAGCAAGTTGTTCTAACACCTCTTCTTCTGTGAATGGTGTGGTATCTACTTCATTCCCATTTTTATATTTGGGAGTCACAGCTGGTCCATCCCCAGGATCTTCTTTAGTAAACACAGAGCAGAAGTAATTGTTTAACAATTTTGCTTTTCCAGTGTCACTTTCCACGAGTCCTTTCCCAGCACTTCTGAGTCCTGCAATTCCAACTCTGATCTTTTTCCTTTCCCGAATATACCTGAAGACATTTTTGTTGCCACCCTTAACATCTTTAGCCATCATTTCCTCTGCCTTTGATTTTGCTATCCTTATTACTCTTTTAGACTCTTTTGAGTTGGATCCTGTATTCATTTCTGTGTTCTTCTGTCTGCAAGCTTTTGAATTTTGCAAAAGTTGTGTTTTTTGCCTTTATATGAGCAGCCACCTCTTTGGAAAACCAAATAGGTTTCCTTCTCCTCTTGCTTTTATTTACTTTTCTTACATATTTATCTGTTGCTCCTTTTATTGCCTCCTTTAATTTAGCCCATTGCAATTCCACTTCCTTTATCTCTTCCCACCCCGTCATCTCCTCCTTTACGTACTCTGCCATTTTATTGAAGTCAGTGTATTTGAAGTTTAGGACTCTGAGCTTGCTATGATTGGCCTGTACCATGGCTTTTATTTCAAACCACACCGTGTGATGGTCGCTGTTGCTCACAGGGGCACTCACGCAGACATTTGACACACTATCACCGTTGGTGAGCACTACATCCAGCGTTGATCTTTCCCTGGTTGGTTCCATCACCATTTGTCTAAATAATGCATCTTGGAGAGCATCCACAATTTTTTTGCTTCTTTCCAGATGTGCAGAAGGAGTAATCCAATCCACATCAGGTAGATTAAAGTCACCAAATATGATTGCTTCCCCCTTTGATGCTATCTTGGCAATATCTATAATCAATTCATTGTCTCTCTCTTCAATTTGAGTCGGAGGTCTATAGACTACAGCAATATGGATGACAGTGCCATCTCCTCTCTCCAACGCAATCCAGAGCGCTTCTTCTTTTCCCCATGTCCCCTGCATTTCAGTAGCTTTAATATTGCTTTTGACATACAAGGCTACTCCTCCTCCTTTTCCATTTTCTCGGTCCCTTCTGAATAGATTATAGCCAGCTATGGCTATATCCCAATCATGTGATTCATTAAACCATGTTTCTGTAATGGCCACAATGTCCAAGTCCGTTTCCACCATTAGGGCTTCCAGGTCTGGAATTTTGTTGGCTAAGCTTCGAGCATTTGTGCTCATTGCTTTCCAGCACTTTCCTGGCTTGTGTGTATTTTGCATTGATTTTGTTCTGCCCACTTCCTCCCACATGTTTTTGATGTGTGGTTTAAAAGTGTGGCTGTTTCTGATGTTGTTCTGCTTTTGTTGGGGGTGGCATGCAGATGCGGATGACTGAAGCCAAGCTTGGTGGCATGCACCAATGCCCACCACGGTTACCAGGGCTGTCGACTCAAACCCATCATAGGCCGCTCGAGACATGAATTTGGAGCACTCACAGACGGCCTTGACCAGGCTCTTGAACTGCTACAAAGGTTCCTCAGAGAGACCAGCCGAGAACCCAGCCAGGTTTCTCAAGTAGATGTTCATGTACAGCTGGTAGGCCTTGATGTGGTAGAGGAGCATCGAGCCCTGGTAGCATTTTCTGCCGAGGGTATTCAAGGTGTGGGCCTCCCTGCCAGGGGGCACCAAGGAATGAGTCTTCTGGCTCTTCAGCCGACGCATGGCTGACTCCACCAACATAGTTATGCGGCAGTTGCGACTTCCAGAAGTCTGGGCTCCGGCAGACCCGATACATCGAGTCGAGCCGTTTGCTCACCACCGGCACAGACGCCGGTGTCTCCCACTTGCGGAGCATGAGCCGTTCCAGGATGGGAGGGATGGGCACCGTGAGCGATTCCCACGGAGGGGCCTCGTACTGGAGGATCTTTAACTCATCCGCCTCAGGGCTCTCCTCTGATTCGGTCAGGAATGCCAGGGCCTTGGACATATCCTTGACAAAGTCAAAGAAGCCCTTGTCCTCGGGCGGAGACCAATACTGAGGTTCTGAGAGGGGGGAATCCGAAGGGATGTTGCGGCGCCGATGGGTATCAGGGGATCCGCCGTCCTCCATCTCCCATTCGGAGTAGTCCGTGGACGACTCATAGGTGGGCTGCTCCACAGGCTTTGAGGGGCCCTATGCCCCATGGCCGGCACCCGGTAAACTTGCCGGGGAGGACTGCGGTCTCGTCGAGCAGAACGCAACCTCGGCTGAGGATCGACTCGAGGCTGAAGGACCTCAAGGATTGGCTTGGCCTCTGGGAACATTTTGGATGTCGATGGCCCGGTGGTCGGGGCGGATGAACCGGTCGTGCCGGACAACAGCGCCCACTGCTGGTCCATGAAGGCAAACTACGCTCCAGGTCCGCCATTCTGGACTCTAGACCAGAAGGCTCCGCAGCCTTCGGCATGGACACCGAGAGACCTGGGCCCAACACCAGCTTCCCAAAAGGGAAATCCTCAACGAGGATAGTGTCTGTGGACTGAGGCCGGTCTGTGGCCGGATCCTTCTGGCGGATCTTCGCAGGTCACTCCTTCTCCGATGCCTCAAAAGAGTATCTTGGACTGTGGGACTGGGATGCACCTGGGCGGTCAGAACCATCCAAGGACACCGCCTTTGAGGGTTTCTTCTTCTTTCTTGGTTCCCTCAAGGGAGACCCACTTTCTGAGGACCCACAACGAGGCTTGGGTTCGGAGATGGGGAAGAACTTATCGTGTTGCTGCTGGCAGCTCTTGAGGGCCTTGTTGGACATCCTCCTGCATAGACCGGGTCGTGGTCTGGCTTGAAGCAACAAAGACAGCAGTCGTGCGTGTCGGTTAAAGACATGATCTTGGAGCACCGATCACACTTCTTAAAACCACTGGTAGCCATGGGGGAAAAAAGTGCCCTTGCGAGTTCGAAGACTCTATGGGCTGCCAGCGGGAGAAAAAAGGGCACAAAGGCACCAGGAAAAGAAAATAATGAAAAAAATTACAAAAATAAACCTAGCTCGACTCCGAGGCCGCAGGGGGGAAGAGTACCGGTGCAATACAGGAGACGAGTTAGAAACTCGAAGGACAAAAAAAATAAACTTTTTCCACGGACAAGCCAGACAACGTCTGAAGTGCTCCGTGAAAAAAAGGAGACTGAGAAAGATGGCACCCTTGGGCGTGAAGGAGACCACGCATGCATGGTATCTCCCAAAGGCTTTTTTTGAAAGCTGGGGGGATGCTTCCGCGAGAGCTTCTTCAGCGCCGACATCATCCATATGTGAGAACTGACTTCCTGCTTGTTCCCAGAGAAAGGCCCCCCCCCCCGTCTTCTTGGGAACTAGAAAGTACTTAGAGTAAAAGCCCCACCCCACTTGCTCCTGCGGAATGAGCTCGATGGCTAGATCAGCCAGGAGGGTGGAGAGTTCCATCTGAAGCAGTTCGTGATGCAGGGGATTGAGATGAAACGCCTTGGGGGCCAGCTTGGAGATACTTCAGAGAACTGCACGCCCTTCACACCAGATAGCACATTTCTGCCACTTAAAGGCATAAGACGTCCTGGTTGAGGCCTTCCTGGAGGCCACCAGAACATCAGTTATGTTGTCAGGCAGATGGAGCTCTTGAGAGGCCTAGCCACTCAATGTTTATAGCACCCAGTAATCTGAGGTTATGAGGGGCCATCTCTGGGCAAAGAAAGTGAGCCTTCCCCCCACTACAGGGTTCAGTACGGCGACCCCTGGTAGACTGGCTATGCTCCAAAGGAACCAGTCAAAACCACACCCCGGGCTTAAGCTGCAGAGCTGGCTGGGCCTTCTGGGGCTTTTCTCTGCACTGGTGCTGGTGGGGGGGCCTGCCTTTTCTGCTGGGAAGTTTGGGGTCCAGGCAAGTAGCGATGCCTATGAGAGTAGTAGGTCTTCTTCTGGCCCCCTCCTTGGTACCTCCTACAGTAAAGCTAGTTCAGAGGTGCACCTGGAGAGTCTGGTAAACATGATATGCTATTTCTCCATAATGCCAGCCTTCCCCTCCACATGTTCACAACAAATTTTCACTATGGCACTATACATCCGCCAGCTTATTCTGAATGGACTGTTCCAAGTCAGAGAACTGTAGCCAGGTGACTCTCCGGGCCCCAATGCCTACTGCAGCCACTCTTGACGCAGTCTCAAAGGCGTCATAGGTCGCCCAGACCAGGAACTTTGAGCAGTCCTTGCCATGGCCCACTAGGGTGCGAAACTGCTGCAATTTCTCAGGAGGAAAGAAATGAGACAGCCAGGTCCTGCATGTTTTTGAGGTACATGCTCATGTAGAGCTGGTATGAGGTCACTAGGGCAATGAAGCACCTTCTCCAAAAAGAGTCCAAGGCCCAAGCCTCCCTTCCTGGGGGCACTGAAGAATGTCCTCATGGATGAGGTCGGTGCCAACGGAGCCCTCGTGGAAGCATCTCCCCAGCTTTCAAAGAAAGCCTTTGGGAAATGCACCACACATGCATGGTCCCCTTCCCACCCAAGGATGTCATCTTGCCTCAGTCTAATGACATAGCTAAGACGGCAAAAAAATAAAATACAGTAAAGAAGCAACTCCATGGGGAGGAAGGAGGGTTATGAGGACTGATTCCTGCTGTCCTGGGAGAACACCCATTACAGGTAACTACGCTTTCTCCGGGACAAGCAGGAAGTCAGTCCTCACATATGGGAGTCCCCAACTACAGGCTACCGAGAACCTGTAAAAAATGCCATGGCGACCAGAGAAGGTGAGCTGTGAGCTGCAGCAGTTGTCCCAACTGAGAGATTCTCGCAAGACCCAAGTGTCCGGCGGAAAACCGGCACTCCGGTAGTCTGAATACAGAACGGTTGGAGGGCAAGAGTTACCTACACCTCAAATAGATTATGTA
This sequence comes from Ichthyophis bannanicus, assembly GCA_033557465.1. Classification (NCBI taxonomy): domain Eukaryota; kingdom Metazoa; phylum Chordata; class Amphibia; order Gymnophiona; family Ichthyophiidae; genus Ichthyophis; species Ichthyophis bannanicus. Next base: position 69,723,022 of record CM066048.1, read on the forward strand.
GACCAGGTGGCAGCCCGGCAGATTTACGTCACAGGTACAGAACGCATCCGCCTCCTGATTGAGGTGGAAGGGGGACACCACCTTTGACAGAAACGTGGGGTGTGTGCAGAGCACCACCCTGTTCTTGTAGAACCTTGTATAGGGAGACTCTGCCATCAGAGCCTGCAGCTTGGTGACCCTGCGAACTGACGTGAGTGCCACGAGAAAGACAACCTTCCAAGAGAGGTACCATAAGTGGCAGGTAGCCAAGGGCTCAAACGGCGACTTAGTGAGCTGTGAAAGCCACACTGAGATCCCACTCTGCTGTAGGTGGGCGGACGGGGGCTTCGACATGAGGCCCTGCAGAAAACAAGAAATGAGGGGCTGAGCCGAGAGGGGCTTTCCCTCAAAGGAGTTGTGGTGCGCCACAATAGTGCTCAGGATTACCCTGACTGAGTTGGACTTCAGTCCCACCTGGGACAGGTGGAGTAGGTACTGGAGTATCAGCTGCACAGAGCAGAACGAGTTTGCCCATCTGTCAGCGCACCACACTGAAAAACGGTGCCACTTACAGGCGTATGCACTTCTTGTGGAGGCCATGCAGGAGGCAAGAAGGATATCCTCCACATCTCGTGGGAGGCCAGAGCAAGAGCTACCCTTTCAGCAGCAAGGTCGTGAGTGATAGGGACCCCAGGTTGGGGTGCAGGAGACAGCCCTCCTCCTGTGACAGAAGTCCTAGGGCATGGCCCAAGGGGATTGGAAACACTGCTGACAGATGGAGAAGTAGCAGGAACCAAGGTTGCCTGGACCACCTGGGGGCTATCAATATGCTCTGTCACGCTGGACCTTGAAGAGCATCTTGGTGACCAGCGGTGTTGGAGGGAAGACATAGAGAGGGTCTTCTGTCCATGGAATGAGGAACGCATCCGCCACCGCCACCGCCACCCAGGACAGGTGCGGCTGGCAGGAGCAGAAGCTGGGCAGCTGCGTGTTGTCCGTGTTGGTGAACAGGTCTACTAGGGGGACACCCCAGAGGCGGAAAAGCCAGGAGACCACTCTGGGATCCAGACCCCGCTCGTGCAGCTGGAGAACTCTGCTCAGCTTGTCCGCCAGGGCATTCTGCTGGCCTGGGAGATAAACCACCCGCAGGAGCATCCCATTGAGCAGAGGGCCACCGCCTCCTGGCAGAGGAAGTATGGTCCTGTGTCTCCCTGTTTGTTCACGCAGAGCACTGAAACTTGGTTGTCCGTCTGGACCAGCACCAACATGCTGCAGCCTGTGGCGGAAGGCTCAGAGGGCCAGAAATATTGCCCAGAGCTCCAGAAGGTTGATCAGTAACTGGCCTTCTGCCTGGGACCAACTGCCTTGTGTGTGGAGGTCCCTGCAGTGAGCTCCCCAATCCAGCAGGGAGGCGTCCGTGGTTAGAACTCTCTGGGGAGTGGGTGCCTGGAAGGGCATCCCGGCTGGAAGATGGAGGGGGATCTGCCACCAGTTGACGGAGTCCGCCAGGTGGCGGGTCACTCTTATCCTGTCTCAAAGCCTGCCCATGGCTTATGTCCACTGGGAGCGGAGGCACCACTGAGCCGCCCTCATATGTAGGTGAGAGTATGGGGTCACATGGATCATGGAGGCCATGTGGCCCAGCAGCCGGAGAAGGCGAGTGGGCATTGACCAGCGCTACTGCACCTCTGTGGCTAGTGCCCTGACCTCTCCAGAGGGAGGAAGGCCTTTGCTTGGAGGGTATCTAGCTGAGCCTCTATGAACTCCAAGCACTGAACCGAGGAGAGGTGGGACTGGGGTAGTTGATGATGAACCCCAGGTGCTGCAGGGCATGGATAGTGCACTCGGTGGAGTGGTATACCTCGGAGCTATGCCTCCCCCCCTATGAGCCAGTGATCCAGGTAGAGATAGACAAAGGCCCCTTGGAGATGAAGGTGGGCTGCGACCACCGCTAGGCACTTGGTGAAGACGCTTGGCGATGAAGCCAGTCCGAAGGGTAGCACTCTGTATTGGTAGTGACCTCCTCCCACTATGAACCATAGGTATTTGCAGTGGCTAGGATGGATCAGAATGTGCCCTTGCCCCCTGTGCTGTTGGCCTTGCTGTGGAGCAGAGAAGGCTTGGAACTGTGGGGCATTGCCCAAAACCCCCTTTTTCCTTGGGAAGAAGGGATTCTTCCCCGGAGCCTTCTTATGGGGGTGCACCAAGGTTTTTTTGGGGGGGTTTAGAGAGCCTGGTCCTTGTCAGGAACTCAGTCTCTATTTCAGCTGCTTTGTCTGCCATGGGTTTCCCGAAAAAATTCTCTCCGATACATGGGGCATCGATAAGTTTGTCTTCAACCCATTGTTCGGGGTCAGATGACTGCAGTCAAGCCTGGTGTCGGGCCGCAATGCTTGCGGCGGCAACTCTGGCTGAGGACTCAAAGCAGTCATATGCTGTTCGAGATAAAAACCTGGAGCACTCCTTGACTTGAACCGCTGGAGAGGTTCCCCGTCGAGGCCTGCCCAGAAACCGATGAGCTCCCTCGCTAGCTCCTTGAGATATATGCCGATGTACAATTAGACTCAGTACGCAAGCAATGAACCCTGAAAGGCCCTTTGGCCAAAGGCGTCGAGGTTCTGGGCCCCCCTACCTGGGGACGCCGAGGAATGGGTCTTTTGGCTTTTGAGTTTGCGCATGGCGGACTCAACGACCATCGAGTTGTGGGGTTTTCTGGAACCCGGGGCTTCGGAAGACTCTGTACATGGAGTCTAGCCTTCTGCTTACTATGGGCAACAACGACAGTGTTTCCCACATACGGAGGAGGCGGCACTCGAGGATTGGAGGGATGGGCACTGTGAGGGCTTTGTACTGGAGAATCTCCAGTTCCTCTGTGCAGGGGTCCACTTCCGCTTCGGTCTCGAAGGCAAGTGCCTTAACCATGTCTCACACAAAGTCGAAGAAGACAATGTCCTTGGTCGGGGAACGGCGCCGGGACACTGGGGGAGAAGGGTCCGAGGGAACGTCTTGGTGCCTGGGGCTGCTTGTCCTCAGTCTCCCAATCTGACTCGAAGAGTCTGAGGCCCTGCAGTTCCCGTGGTCGAGGCCCAGGCTGTGATCTGAGCTGCGGTGCATCATCTCCCAAAGGCTTTCTTTGAAAGCTGGGGAGATGCTTCCGCGAGGGCTCCTTTGGTGCCGACATCACTCATATGTGAGGACTGACTCCTGCTTGTTCCCAGAGAATGGGAGCTTTGCCGATAATGCTGATGCTCTGTAGCCTGTTTGGGCTTCGAGAGTGCATTGTACCCTGAGATGCTGGAGAGGAAAATTGGATGAACTGGAACCAATGTCCGATCCCTTTGATGTCCTGATGTCGACGCCTCTGACAGGGGCAGGGCATGCGCCTCCAGAATCAGTTGTGGTTGATGCCGAGGCCTTGATGTGTTGCATTGCGAACATAGCTGCCATGTGATCCTTGAGTGCCTTTAGGAGCCGTTTCTCCATGGCTACCAATTCGAAAGGCTCAGAGGCCTGAATAACTTTGAGCAATGTACCCAGCACCTGTGCAGAGGTATCAACGGCTTGGAAGTTGAACAGTCCTCCCTGCGTGGCATCTTCAGCGGGGTGCTCATGCAGCCCACCATTACTCTTGACACCCCGTTGCAAAGGGCTCCCGTGCACTCAGGCATTTTCTTGGTGCTTGGTTCACGTACACTGTGATGTCAAGGGGGGGGTGATGTCGGTTCCCTCCATGGCGGGTGGCCAACCAATGGTCCGGGGCAGTGCAGGCGCTCGGCTCCAAGTCAGCTAGAGAGACTCTTAATGTCAATGCCCCTCCAATATCTGGAACCACCTTCAAAGGCATGGAGGCTTATGACGTTGATGCCGAAGATGATGGACTGGTGCTGTTTTTCACGACCCTTGAGGCCTCTCCTTTTCATCTGTAGGCAGAAATTTCAAGATGAGGGCTGATGATCGGGTCCTAGGCACTGGAGACACCAATTCTGCTTGTCCATAACGGAAATGGTCCGGGCACACTTGGTGCACTTCTTAAACCCGCTGGTAGGTTTTTGGGACATGTTTGGAAAAATAGCCATAGCAAAATCAAACAGCTTGATAGTGGAGAGCCCAACTGGGGCACTGATGGTGCCGCTGGAATAGCAGATAAAAAATATAAAAGTAGTCAAAAAGAACTGTGATGGCAGGCAGGAAAAACAACACAAGCAAAATCAAGCAAAAAGCAAGCAATTAAGTGCCCCTGAAGGGGAGAAGCAATTACCAACAGATAGCGTACTGGAACACATCCATAGGGCTCTGTGGAAAAGACTGACGGTGATGGCACTGCAGCGGCTGGCGGGAAGGAGGCACACAGGTGCAGTGGAGACTCTCAAAACCTTCCAATAGAAGCTGGGGAGCGTTCCTGTGTGGGGCTCCGGTGCAGACATCCTGTTTGTTCATGGAGAACAGGGTTATTGTCCTGTTTCAGGAGCCGATCACAGATTTGTGAACAGTCTATGCTCCTGGGGTACCCCTTTTGGAAGTTTGGCGTGTGGAAGATATCTGGGGACCAGTCCCCTTCAGGATGGAAAAGAATGTTTTGCAGAGGACTTGGGTTTCTGAGAAAAAGAGAGCTGAGGTGTCAGAAGAGGTGATTCGGTTTGAGGAGGTGCCAGAGCATTTAATGTGATATTTTGGAGAACAAAAGTGATATCTTGTACAAACTTTGATAACAGCTAAAGGAGGGCAACATAAAAATTAGCAACATGGTTTTCTGGGGATAGGACTTGTGGCTCTGGTGCAGAGCAGAGATGGTGGCTCAGGGTTGCAGAGTAGAGATGGTGTCCATCTGTCCAAGCAAGGTCGACGTGTCTTCAGTAGCAGACTGGCTAATCTACTGAAGAGGGCTTTAAACTAGATTCATTGGGGATGGGTGAAGAAAGACCCCAGGTAAGTGAAACATTAAATACCTTTATGGAAATGGGTAAAAGGGGCAACATATGGAAAGCGGTATGTATAAATGCCCGTAGCATGGGAAATAAGATCTCAGATGTTGAAGCTTTAATGGAAGTGGCTGACTTGGATTTAGTGGCAGTTACAGAAACATGGTTCACAGAAAACCATGACTGGGATGTAACTATACCAGGCTATACTTTATTCAGAAAGGACAGGGTAGGAAGAAGGGAAGGAGGAGTGGCACTATATGTAAAATATAATATTAAAGCTTTGGAATTACAAAGCTTAAAAGGGAGAGAGGAGGCACTGTGGGTTAAACTAGAAAGAGAAATCTATTTGCATTTGCGTGATATACAGACCTCCCTTACAAGAGGAAGAGGTGGATGGAGAGTTAATTGAAGCAGCATTGCTAGGAATGGGAAAGTGCTACTGATAGGGGATTTCAATATGCCAGATGTTGATTGGCAAATTCCTGCTACAGTATCATCTAGAAGTAAGGAGATCCTGGATTCTCTACAGGGAGAACTATTCAGGCAATTTGTAACAGACCCCACATGTGAAGGGGCCATACTGGACTTGGTGCTTACCAATGGTGAAAGTGTTTCTGATGTTATAGTGGGAGATCATTTTGCATCCAGTGATCACCAGATGGTGTGATTCAGTATTAGGACTAGGGCTGTCAGAATCCATTCAAAAGTGAGGGTCTTATACTTTAGGAAAACTAACTTTGCCAAGATGGGCCAATACCTCAGGGAGTCATTAGCAGGATGGGAACAGCTGGGGGATGTAGAAAAACAGTGGGCAAAATTGAAAGGGGATATTTTAAAGGCAACCAACCTTTTTGTTAAAATGGTAAATAAAGGTAAAAAGGAAAAGGAGACCGCTATGGTTTTCAAAAGAAGCAGCTGAAAAGGTGAAGAAAAAGAGGGAGGACTTCATGAAATACAAGAGATCACAGAGAGAGGAAGACAGGAATCTATATTTGGAAAAAGAGAGAAGCTAGCAAAGTAGTCAGGAAAGCAAAGAGGAGGAAATAGCCAATGCAATAAAATGGGGGGATAAGACATTTTTCAGATATGTTAGTGAGAAGAGGAAGGCCAAAGTGGTATTGTCAGACTCAAGGGTGAAGGGGAGGAATATGTAGAAGCTGATGAGGATAAAGTGGAATTGCTTAACAAATATTTCTGTTCCGTGTTCACAGAAGAAGAACCAGGAGCAGGACCTCTGAAAACACCCACAAACAGGAACAAAAGCGAGGGGCATCTTGAACAATTTTCAGAAGACTGTGCTCGTGAGAAACTAGTTAAACTTAAACTAGACAAAGCGATGGGACCGGATGGGATACACCCTAGAATACCGAGGGAACTTGGGGACGTTCTAGCAGCTCCACTGACTGACCTTTTCAATGCCTCGTTGGAATCGGGAGTGGTGCCAAAGGACTGGAGAGAGGCTCATGTGGTCCCTTTACACAAAAGTGGAAGTAAGGATGTGGTTGAAAACTACAGTTTGGTTAGTTTAACTTCAGTGGTGAGTAAATTATTGGAAATGCTGCTGAAAGAGAAATTAGTGAGGTTTCTGGAGTCCAGCAGATTACAGGATCTGAGGCAGCATGGATTCACCAGAGGCAGGTCTTGTCAGACAAATCCGATTGATTTCTTTGACTGGGTGACCAGAGAGTTGGACCGAGGGAAAGCCCTAGATGTGGTGTATTTTGATTTCAGTAAAGCCTGTGACACTGTTCCTCACAGGCGACTTAACAAATTGAGCACCCTAGGGAGGACCCTAAAGTTACTGCTTGGGTTAGAAATTGGTTGAGTGGGAGGCGACAAATGGTACAAGTAAATGGAGCTCATTCTGAGGAGAAGGAAGTGTGCCCCATGGATCTGTCCTCGGGATGTGCCCCAGGGATCTGTATTCTTTTTAACATCTTTGTTAGTGATATAGCGGAAGGGCTGTCAGGTAAGGTTTGCCTCTTTGCAGATGATATCAAAATCTTCAATAGAGTAGACACCCAGGAAAGTGTAGATAACATGAGGAGGGATTCAGCTAAGCTTGAAGAATGGTCTAGAATTTGGCAGCAGTCTTTTCCAAGGGTGTACTTTTTAGCACTGGATTGGGATTTTGTCAGCACTGAAAATATGCCCGAGGCACTGATAGAAATCACAGATTTGGTTTCTTTGTGAGATAAATTAGAGGAAGAAGACGACCTGACTACAGTGTGACGTGGACAAAAATGAACTGTCAAGCTATTGGCTGTCAGTGGGATCAGTTCATGCAGGCACAAGGAAGTCTTTAAGACCGTTTTTAGCTGGAGAAGGGCTTTGCATTCACTGGCTCTGTTGGAGAGTGGATACATTAGCCCTGCTTGTCTATGGAGAAACCATTACTACCCAGTTAGACTTGGGAAAGGCAATGCATATCCCTGAGTGTAACTAATAAGGAACAGATCTATTCCTTAGTGTTTACTACTCTTGGAGACTGGATGCTGGGCTTGAACTACCTTTGGTTTGATCTGGTATGGTACTTTTTTTGTTTCCATTGTCTCCACTGAGAGATTGTTAATGTTCAGATGGCCCCTCACATCTTCCTCCTTTTACCCTTATCCTGTGACCTCTCCTGCTGAACCTTCCCTTCCTTTGAGAGAGAGGCCCGCTTCCTGTTTATTTATCCTTATAGGTATTTGCAAGTTTCCTTTCCTTCATTCCTCTACAGTATATATGCTTAGGGCATGATATTCAACACAATTGATGTAGCTAGCAGACCGGCTAACCATGTTAATTGCAGTGACCGGGAAAGCGACATTAATGCTGAATATCTCCAAGTGCCACCACGCTTAATGCCTCAATGCTAACTGATATCTGGGCATTTGGGGGGGGGGGGAGGCGGAGGGCAGGCAGCACCCAGCAATAATCAGCCACTGCCTAGTTATCCACAAGCAACGAAAGGCACCTTAAAGGCTGGCCTAACTTTAGCTGTAGAAGTTAACCAGGCAGCGGCTGAATATTGCTACTGCTCAGTTAGCTTTGCCACTATCTAGCCAACCCGGATATTCAATGCCGGTGGCTGAATATAGCCCCAGCATTGAATATCTAGGTTTTCAATTCAGTGCCAATGGCTAGACACTTTACAAGGCTAGTCGCAGACGAATAGTGGGCCCTTAGTATCTAAAGTTTTTCCCCATATGATTTATGGTGAAGTCCACTGATCACTGTATTAGCTGCTCTCTGAATCAACTCATCCTCTCTATATCCTTTTTCATGTGCGGTGTCCAGAATTCCATGTAATATTTTAAATGAGGTCTGATTGGTTATTCATCTCCTTATGCAACCAGCATGTCTAGCTTTTGCTGCTGCCTTGTTGTACTACTGTATTTGGCTAACTTTAGATCATCTGATATGCTGCTTATCCTGTCCCTTTGTGTAATACAAACCAGCTCCTTTCCCTAGTTTGTACTGTACCTTTGGGTTGCAATACGCAAATGCATCACCCTGCACTTTTTAGCATTACATTTTGGTTGCCAATTTCTGGACCATTCCCAAAGCCTCTTTAGTAAATTTGTTTTTTATTGTTTTCACATAAACAGACAATTACAGTTACAGTTAAGCTAGCTGGCATAGCACACATCTAGAACAACCAAAGAATGTACAGTTTTCAAATACAAACTTTCAGAGGGAATTGCTGGGGGTAACTAGTGAGCAGTCGGATAGCCTGGAAACTAGACTGTACAAATAAGACAGCAATGAATGCATCACAGAACAGTAAATACAAGAAATTGAAAGGCAGAGAATAAAATTCAAAGGAGTTAACGCAGTATTCTTCAGCTTCACAGGGGCTGCCTCGGGTCTGTAGGGCAAGGCTAGCATTGAACGGTCCAAAGCCAGGGGTCTACCCCCCCAGGCGCCAGCCAGAGCAAGCACGACTACCTAATCATCCACCTAAGCAACCCCCTCCCCGCCCCCTGCCCTCTGCCCTCTTGACCCCGAACCCACCCACCCACCCCCCCGCCAGAACCAGAAAAGCCCCACAGGTCTCTCCAGCCATGTTCAGGGAACACCTCCCCCCCCATGGAGTCAGGGCCCAGTCTCGTAAGCCTGACCTAATCCTGCGCCAAATCCCTCTCAGAACCCGCCCCGGGGGGATTGAGCAAGGGAGCCCAGATGAGAAGGAATCGAGACAACACAGGACCTCCCAATAGCCGGGCCGTGCGGCCCTCCATCCTCATGAGATCCCCCATCAGAGCTTCCCACTCGCTTATCCCCGGACCACTCTCGGAAAGCCACTGTCGGAGGATACAGTGTTTAGCCACTAAAAAGCCTTTTGCACACAGCTGCCTCTGGGCATCCGCTCCCTGCACCCCTGAGGGTCCGACATGAAACAAACACCACACAGGGTGCAGGGCCACCCCCCCATTCACCCAAAGGAGTAGCCTGCCTCGCACCGCGCTCCAAAATAATTGAATCTTAGGGCAAGACCAAAATCGATGGAACAAAGTTCCCACTTCGTTATTACAGAGGGCACACACATCAGACAGCAAAAGTCCCATCCTCCTCGCCCCAGCCTCAGATACGTATGCTCTCCACAGAAGTTTAAACTGCAGCTCCCTGTACCGAACGGCCTCAGAGAGCCCCCGGATTCTACAAAAAGCCAGCCCCACCAGTTCCACCGTCAACTCCACCAAGCCGTCCTGATGCCAGCGCTCCACCAATCGAACGAAATGCCCCAGGCCGCTCGGGGGGGACAACAGCAGCCGTAGCTGCCCAGCAGCAGGGGAAGCCTGACATTGTTCCAGTACCGACCAGAGGCTGCTGTCAGAGATCAGGAAGACCCTCTTCCCGGGAATGCTATCCACGTAGTGGCGCACCTGCAGATAGTAATAAAAAGTCTCCTTCGGCAAATCATATTTCTTCGCCAGCTCCTGAAAAGAGGCAAGCCGATCCGAACCCTCCAGGCGCAATTGTCCAAGATACTCGACTCCAGCCCTCCTCCAAAGCCGTCCACCCCCGCCAAGCCTTCCCGGCGGAAAGTCTCCATTCCCTAGCAAGGGCAGACAGTCCGTCACTCGCCAGGGCCTAGCCCGTTGACGGCATAGAAATTTCCATCCTACTCGCAGGGTACGCAAATAGTAGGACTCCCGCCATGCCCGCGGTAACATCGCGGCCCCACAGTGAAGCAAGTACACTCTATGCCACTTCTCAGAAAATTGGTCGAGCAGATCAATCGGCAGTCGTTCAGCATTTCCCAAAACCAGATCACTTATCCTCCTTGTCATATAGCACAAATTAAATAATCTCAGGGAAGTCAAGCCCAGACCACCCTCCTCGGCTGGTCGCATAAGTGTCTCCAACGCAACACGGGCTCTCTTGGCTCTCCACAGATATCGCCCAACCTGTCCATGCAACTCCCGCAAGTCCCGTCTGCCCAACCAGAGGGGAAGGTTCCTTAGCAGATAAAGCCATCGTGGCCACTCTATCATCCTCACCAGGGCAACCCGTCCCATCAGAGACAAGGGTAGATCCCTCCATCGCCGTAGTCGTGAAATCGTAGAGTGCAACAGGGGGCGAATATTTACCTCATAGAGGGAGCGTAGACATGTCGGAATATGGACGCCTAGATAACGTATGTGTCCCTCCGCCCATTGCAGCGGGAAGACACCCCCCCATCTACCCCGCGACTGATTCTCGACATCTAGAACCATCGATTTCGTGCGATTAATACGAAGCCCCGAGAACCCACCAAATCGCTCAATCAGGTCTAAAGCTTTCGGGAGGGATGCCATCGGATCCGTCAAACACAGCAGAAGGTCGTCCGCGAACGCACTCACCTTAAGGCAGCCACCTTGCCAGGTAGCCCCTTTAATCTGCTCAGATTCCATCAACGAGAGTAAGAGAGGTTCTAATTGTAAGACGTAAAGAAGAGGAGAAAGGGGACAACCCTGCCGCGTACCACGCTGCAACAGAAAGGGGGGAGAGCAGGTTCCGCCAACATCGACCACAGCTCGGGGAACAGCATATAAAGCTTGCAATCCCCGCAAGAACATCCCTTGAAAGCCGAAGCGCTCCAGGGCCGCAAACATATAACGCCATGACACTCTATCAAAAGCCTTTTCGGAATCTAGGCTAACAAGTATCATCGGGTTCCTCGCCAGCTGTGTTTGTTCCATACCCAGCAACACCCTACTAATGTTCACCGAGGCATCCCGGCCTTTAACGAAGCCTGCTTGATGGGAGCCCACCAACTCCGGCAAAAACAGCTGGAGCCGCGCCGCCAGAATCGAGGCAAAGAGCTTCTGATCGACATTTATTAATGAGATGGGTCTGTAAGAGGCAGGGTCCTCCAGATCCTTGCCCTGCTTCGGAATTAAGGTAATGCGGGCTGTGCGCATATCTCTAGGGAATGAACCGAAGTCCACCACCTCGGCAAACAATGCCGCCAGGGTCGGGACCACCGAGATTTCCAACAATTTGTACGCCTCATATGTAAAACCATCAGGGCCTGGAGCCTTGTGCGTTTTGCCAGCACGAATCACTTTCTGAATCTCCACACCCGTTATGTCCCGGTTAAGCACGTCCAGTTGCGCCTTCCCCACACTGGGGAGCGACACACGTCCCAGAAATTCTTCTATGGAAGACGCATCCCCCTCCTCGGAAGTATATAGTTGTTCGTAGAAGTCGCGGAAGACACGAGCCACTTCCACCGCCCTAGTATGTCGCCTCCCCTTAGTGTCCTTAATCCCCAGGACCCGACGGGAACCCATTGAGTCCTTCACTAAATGGGCCAGCAATTTCCCAGACCGGTCTCCATACCGGAAAAACTGATGGCGATAATATTGCTGGGACTGGATGGCCCGTTCCTGCAACAAGTCATTCAGGCGCTTCTGTAGCTCCAAGTAGACCGGCAGACCACTCCGCCGCCCAGAGGCCGTCGTCTGGGCCGCACGGAGTTCTCTTGACAGCCGAAGTATCTCGGCATTAGCTCTCTTCCGCTCCGCTCCGACATAGGCTATTATATGCCCTCTGAGAACTGCCTTCCCCGCCTCCCAAAAGGTAGCCAGCGAGGCAACCGTCCCCTCATTGAACTCAACATATTCCGCCCAGCGCTGGGTCACAAAGTCTCGAAACTCCGTCTTATGCACCAGGTGGCTAGGAAACGACCAGTTGGCGGAACTCTCCCGCTCCCCGCGCCAGGTCAAACCAACCATGGCATGATCTGAGACGATAATGGGCCCAATCTCTACACAGGACACCTTCCCAAACCATTGCTGCGGTACCAAGAAGAAGTCAATTCTCGACCAGGTTTGGTGGGCTCGTGAGAGATGCGTGTATTCTCTGCTGGTAGGATTTAACACTCGCCAGGCGTCCACCAACCCCCCCAGCTCACAGAGGTACCCTATGCCCCGCTTACTCCATCCCCTCCCTGTGGAAGGGTGTGTGTGAACGGTCTAAGGAAGGATCGTGGGGACAATTAAAATCTCCTGCTATCACCATCGGGATCTTTGGGGCCCCCAAAATTTTATGCAGAATATTCTTGAAGAAATCATGATTGTAATTATTGGGGGCATATACAGTCCCAAGGAACATTTCTTCTCCTTGGAGTTTGACATGGGCAAACAGAAATCTACCTTGGGGGTCAGAATCTACCTTGAGGACCTCGCAAGCTAGACCTTTGTGTATCAGAATTGCCACCCCTTTTTTCCGAGAATCCGAGGACGCGGATAGGACCGTCCCAACCCAATCCCGCTTTAATTTGGCATGCTCTAGAGCCGTCAAGTGTGTCTCTTGTAACAGAGCCACCTGGGCTTTTTGCCGCCTGAGAGCTTGCAGAATTTTGGTGCGCTTCACTGGAGTGGTAATGCCACCGACATTCCATGTTACAAAGTGCAAATCAGGGAGGGTAATGTATTCTCTCGATGCAGACCTTCCTAGGATGAAACAGCTGGGATTGTGTGCGGGGCAGCCCAGCCTCTACCCCACCATTACAGAGTTGAGCTCTATGCTCAGGGTAAAACCACCCCTGGAGAAAACCAGTTCTGGCCAGAATTGGGAGGGAGGGAGACGACGCACCCATATGTCTCCCATTGTCTAGGATCCCCCCACCCCCCCTCCCCCTCCCCCCCCTCCCCCCAATCCACCTACCTCCTCTCTCCTATCTTTACCCCCTCTAAAACTATCACCATCCATACCCTCAGTGCCTCGACTGAGGCCCGAGTCTTAGCAATGCCTCGGGGCAGCCCCGAGATACTTCCCCTCTCCCCACGCACTCCAGCAGGAGTGCTAATGCAGGGCCATATCAGCGCAGCCCTTGGAAACATAACCCAGGATAGCGGAGCAGGGTAATAAAGAAGAGAAAGGAGAAAAGAGAAGAGAGAGAAAACAAATTATATTATTGTATAAAACACAGTGAACTAATCGGAAAGTCCAGGGTTCTGTACAATTTCTCCTCTTCCTCCAGGACAAAGATCAGTGCCCTCCATCTCCAGGCCGCCATAGGAAGGGCCCATCTAATTGCAGAAACATGTTTTTCCATGCAGATTTTCTCAGCGCGCCACCGGGGCAGTAAACAGGACTCTCACTCCGCCGCTGGTTCCGCAGGCAATTGCGCCAGAAATTGTTTTGCCTTACCGGCTTGTTCAAATTGGTGTACTTTCCCATGCAAGGTAACTCTCAGGTGGGCCGGAAAAGCCAGTGTAAAGCGCACTTTGCGGCGGAACAGCTCCGCACAAACCGGAGCAAATTCCCTCCTTTTTGCGGCCACCTGCGCTGAGTAATCTTGAAACATTAGGATTTTCCGGTTTTTCAGCAGCAGCTCAGGCATTTTCCGGTAGGCTTGCAGGATTAGAACTTTGTGTTGGAAATTGAGGACCTTCAATATCACCACACGTGGCCTGGCATCTTCCGTCCTGCGGGCTCCCAGCCGATGTGCGCGCTCAATTTTAAGAAGGCCTCGCAGGTCTTCCAGGCCCAAGGCCTCCGGGAGCCAAGATTCCAAAAAGGGGAGCAGCTCGCCCTCAGGTTGCTCCTCACCTATGCCCAGGATACGCAGATTATTGCGGCGCGATCTGTTTTCCAAATCGTCAATCTTTAGCTGCAGGTCTTGCAGTTGCTGCGCATGTTGTGCCGCCTCTCTCTCCCGCCGTCCCTCCTCGCTCTCAAGGCTGGCGACCCGATGCTCCACTTCATCCACTCGTTTCCCCAGGTCAGCTAACGAATCCTCTAAGTTATCCAGCTTTTTTAGAAGCAGGTCGAACTTCGGGTCGAGAAGCTTAACCACTTCCTTGGCGAGCTCCGCTGGCGCAGAGTCGATACTCTCCGCTCCCGGAGAGGCCGGCTGAGTTAGCCCCGGGGTAGCAGGCCCGGCTTTGGAGGCCTTCTCCCTCTCCTTCCGCGGTGCCAGAGGCATGGTCAAGGCTGGTAATGTCACCAGTGAGTAGGGGGCAGCGTCCGAGACACCCTCCGAGAGTGGGGGAGCGTTAGAAGGCAAAATGCAGACTTTTAAGCAGATTTATCCTCGCGGCTGCCCCGGAGCGAGCGGGAAGCGTCCGCACTCACTCACGCATCACGTGACTCTCCCCAAAGCCTCTTTAAATGAATCACTCTTCATCTTTTGTACATCTTCTGAGGTAGTCACCTTGTCAGATTTTGGTATCATCTGTGAAAGAATACATTTACCATTAGCTCCTCTGCAATATTGAACAGAATCAGACCCACGACAGATTATTTTGGTAACTCTCCTTTTCTCGGAGTAAACTCCATTAATCACTAACTTTTGCTGTTTTCCTCGGAACCAGTAACTAATCCAATTTGTAGTCTGCAGTGGATTGCTTCATTCTTAAAGGGTCAGACTTTTTGGGTTCGGATTGGTCCTCCCCAAAAGAGTTGATCTGGGGGGAGTGGTACAGGGATCCTCTTATTGCCTCTTTCTAACATCTTTTGGGGCAGTTGATTTGGGGCTTGAATGTGTTGCCTTTTATGTACACAGGTGATATGCAGCAGCTAGTGCCCTAAGGGGAGTCCTAATCAGGCTATTCATCAGTTGAATGAGTGGAACAGATGGCAAGTTGGTTGCATGTAAGTGGTTTAAAGTTGAATGCTGAGACGTCCGAGAGATGGTTTGTTTTGGGGAAGGGTGCTTGGATGACTGTTTACAGAAGCTTCAAATAAGGGGTGGGGATAGTTATCCTCCCCTAAGATTGTTAGGGATCTGGGGATGCTGCTGTATGAGAATGGTACTTAGTATATACACATTGCTAGAGAGGTGCAATCATGCTGTTCATTGGCTTCTGATAAGGGAGCATATTAATTTCAAATAGATGACTATGGCCTTTAAGGTCTTGACTAATTCTTAGCCTTTGGTTTTGGTGGAGTGGTGTATTCCAACACGCTATTTATGAGCCAGTGGCAGCAAGCTTTTGGCCCTTCCCTCTGTAAAATGTAAAAAAAAAAAGTTGAGAAAAAGCTGCCTTCTGGAATCAGTCTGTCTTAGTTGTGGAACCACTTGCCTGAGGAGTTGCAGTATGAGCAATCATTACTGTCATTTTCAATTCAGCAAAAGCTTAAAACCCATTTGTTTACAAGTTGTCAGTCTTGAACAGTATTTCCAAGGGTAGAAACAATCATGTTTATTTATTGTATACTTATTGTTTAATTTTTTTAGATTTCTTTTTTATTGGTTATTTTGTTAATTTTTATACTTTTTTAAATATATATATTGTTGTGTTTGTGAACCGGTTTCCAGAAAGATGGTACATAAATGTTTATAAATAAATAATGTTGTTTATATGGAATTGTAACAGAGGCTTTGCTGAAATTTAAGTATACCCCATCAAGAGCTCTTTCTTAATCCCCTGGTCAGCTAGTTAACTAATTAGATATGGCCTATCGCCTAGTGAACCAATTTTGCTTTGTATTTTATTATATTATTTTTAAATACTAGCTGACATCTGGTGAAATTCAATAGAGTATGTCCCTCCCTAGCCCAACCCAATAACCTTGGTTCTATTAGGCTCCCACAATTGCTTTCTGTTGGCTGTGAACAGCACTAAATGCTGCTTTTGGAGCCTCCTGCATGTCCCCAATTTTCAAGTCCTAAGACAGGTTGGTTAAAATTTCAGTGCCCACAGGCAAGACCAGACAGCAGATCCTGGAGGATGATGCATTCATCTGAGACCTCCAAAGATTTGCAAGTCAACTAAAAGATCAGAAGAAAGCCATAGTGTCGCCCTATTTGAAGCAGCACATGCACTTGGTGGCTCATTTTTGGCTCTGGCACTTGCACCCTAGGCAGTTGTCTTGGCTGCCCCCCAGTGTTGCCAAGTTGCCTCCAGGCCCATGACACTGCAAAGAGTATGTTGGCATGTGTTCTTTACAAAGCATGTAGGTGTGATAACATACAGTGCCCTCAAGCAGCTAGACCTTCCAGTTCTACACTAGCATTCTCCACAACAGACACTGCTTTTGAGAACCTAAGCACTATTCAGGTCAGAAATCAGACGCTGCAGCTAGCATTTTTTTTTAAACACTTGCCAGTTAATTAAAACACATATATTCAGTATTACTATCTGGATAGTGACTGGCCCTGAATATATGTATAATGTAGTCAGCACTGGTATTTATCCAGACAATGGCGATATTTAATGTGTGAGCTGGACAGACTGTTCAGATAAAGCGTAGTTACTCACCTGTAACAGGTGATCTCCGGGAACAGCAGTAATTGAGTCTTCATATATGGGTAGCGTTGGCACTGATGGAGCCTGCACAGGAACGCTCCCCAGCGTCCTATAGGAAAGCTTTTAGGAACATCCCACTGCGCCTGCGCTGCAGCCTTCCCGCCTTTCCAACTCTCCCTCTTCAGTTGGGTTTGTAGCTGAGCCAAAAGGAGAGAAGAGAGAGAGAGATACAACTCCTAGGGGAGGTAGGTGGGTGGGTTGTGAAGACTCAATTCCTGCTGTTCCCAGAGATCACCTGTTACAGGTGAGTAACTACACTATCTCCAGGACCAAGCAGGAATGTAGTCTTCATATATGGGGACTCCCAAGCTTAGAGATGCCAGAGAGATGACCCCATAGAGCAGCTAAACCCAGGCTGAGGATCTCTGGTATTGAAACCCGGGACAGGGGTTGGGGGGGGGGGGGGTGGTAGGAGTTGTTCTAAGTCTGAAAGAGATGCTGGAGAACAGCCTGGCCAAACGAGGCATCCCAACAGGAGTCCCTGTCTAAGCAGTAATGGGCCGCAAAGGTGTGGACCGAGGACAAGTGGCTGCTTTGCAGATGTCATCGATGGACAACAAGCGAAGGTTGCCCATAGAGGCAGCCATTGCTCTAACACTGTGAGCTGTGACATGACCTTCGAGAGAAAGTCCTTTACTCTCATAGGTAAAGGATATGCAGTCTGCAAGCCACCTGGAGAGTGTTCTCTTGGAGACTGGTAACCCCAGGTGGCTGGAATCGAAGGCAACAAAAAGCTGTGAAGCCTTTCTATGCTGCCTAGTCCTCTGAAGGTAAAAGGCTAAAGGTCTTTTACAATCTAGAGTGTGAAGATTCCTTTCTGCACTAGAGGCATGAGGCCTAGGTAAGAAGACAGGAAGATAAACCGACTGGTTTAAATGAAAAGGCAAAACCACCTTTGGCATAAAGTGAGGACTGAAAGGAAGCTTGTCTGTACAGGGCTGTGTACACAGTCAAGGTACTTAATAACATCATATTAGTAAAAGCCCTCAGAAAGATTTAACACCACAGACATTCCAGAGCTTATTACTCAGCAAAAACCTTGAAAGACTCTACTGAAATAACTAGGTTGAACTTTCCTAATAACAAAGACATTAGGTTTGTTATACAAAAGATAGTGCAGAGAGGAGTTTGTTTCTCAGTCTCGATTCAGAGATATCAAAACTGCAAGTGTTAGAATTATTGACTAAAATGTTATGTCTGGGAATACATGTATTTCTCCTCATGATGACCTATGCTAATAAGAACTGACCTATGACGTAGAGATACAGAGATGCATGTTATGAATATACATGATGCTTGACGTAGAACAATAAGGTAGAAATTATGCTGTGTAATGGAATTTTTACCTATAAATAAAATGGCTGAAAGCTGTGATGGCAGAGTAAACAAGGTGCTAACTTGGTTTACTCTCCCAAAGCTTTGGTTGTATTTTTAATAATACAAGTGTGTCTTGAATTATTTACTGATTTACCATGCTTGCTTCCTTCTCATTGCTTTGTGTGTGGCTATCCATTACCCAAGAGCCCTGGTGAGTTACCAGTGAGGGGAGGTACAGAGTACACAAACAAGAATGAGTCCTAAGGACTACTTTATCATGGTGGAACCTTGTGTAAGGAGGATCAGCCACTAAAGCTTGTAGCTCACTGATGCCTCTTGCAGAGGTGAGGGCAATTAGGAAGATTACCTTCCAAGAAAGAAGCTTCAGGGATGTAGTGGCTAAGGGCTCAAAGGGCAGCTTCATGAGCTGTCCAAGGACAAGATTTAAGTCCCATGCCACAGGTGGTGGCTTAATGGGAGGCTTAGTTAAGAGTAGACTTCTCATAAACCACGCTACAAGCGGCTGAGAGGAGACAGGTTGTCCATCAAAGGGCTTGTGGAAAGCCGCAATGGCACTAAGGTGGACTCTTACTGAATTAGTCTTGAGACCAGAAGATGAAAGATGGAGGAGATACTCCAGTAACCTCTCTATGGGAACTGAAAAAGGATTACGTTTCGTCTTTGAACACCAGATAGAAAACCTTTTCCACTTAAAGGCATAAGCCCGCCTTGTAGGTGGTTTCCTCAAGGCCAAAAGTATATCCTTAACCTGTTGAGAGAGGTTGACATCCTGGAATTCTAAGCTTTCAGCAACCATGCCATCAGGTGTAAAGACTGAGGATTCGGGTGCAAAAGCATCCCGTTCTTCTGAGATAGGTCCAGAGCACATCCCAAGTCCAGAGGCCTGGCTTGAGAGAGACGTAGAAGCAATGGAAACCACATCTGTTGTGGCCAGCGTGGGGCTATGAGGATCATATGGCCCCTGTCTCTCTGGAGTTTGAACAGAGTTTTGGGAATGAGGGGAATGGGTAGGTAGGCGCATACAGGAAGTCCTGACCCCAATGGAGGTGGAAAGCATCCCTTGTCTGACTGTTCCAAGCTGAAATTCTGGAACAGAATCGGGGAAGTTTGGCATTCTAAGGACTTGCAAATAGGTCTATATCTGGGGTTCCCCAGATTCGAAAGATTCAAGCAATCTGTTCTGGATGAGGAGGCCACTTGTGTGGCAGCAGCACTCGACTGAGTTTGTCTGCCAGGAGATTCTGTATGCCTGGGAGATACACCACCAGTAGGTGAATCTGGAGGCCTCTTGTGAAGGACCAGAGGTGTAGAGCTTCGTTGCACAACGCCGGAGAGCCTGTTCCACCCTGCTTGTTCACATAGAACATGGCTACCTGATTGTCCGTCTGTACAAGGACTGTCTTGTAGCGCAGATGGTCCTGAAAAACTCAAAGAGCGTAGAAAATGGCTCTGAGTTCCAGTAGATTTATGTGAAGACAAGTCTCCTGTTGGGTCCAAAGACCTTGAGTGGAGAGATTGTCCATATGAGCCTCCCCAACCTGACTTGGATACATCCATCGTCAAGGTAGCTTGGTGTAGTGGCTGCTGAAAAGGTGACCCTAAGAGAAGGTTTTCTAGTGTTTGCCACCATTGAAGGGACGAGATGAGGCATGCAGAGTTTCTGATTTTGTCCCCCAGACGACCTGACGCCTGTATCCACTGAGAGGCTAGGGTCCACTGGGGTGCTCGCATGTGTAGGCGAGCTTAGGGGACCACATGTACAGTGGAGGCCATATGTCCTAGCAACTGAAGCATTTCTAGAGAAGTCAGGAAAGTTTTCATAGCTGCTTGAGATGCTAGTTGAACTATTCGAGCGCAGCAGAGCTGTGGCAGGAAAGTGCTTGACTGCCACGTGTCTAGCAGAGCCCCTATGAACTTTAGAGACTGAGAAGGGGTGAGATGGGCTTTTGGGAGATTTATGACCAATCCCAAATATTGCAGGATTTGCATCATGTAGGAAAGAGCTGAGCTGGCTTCTGGAGCTGTTGGTGCTCAGATCAGCCAGTCGTCTAAGTAGGGGAAGACAAATATCCCTAGAGTCCTTAGAAATGCTGCTACTACTGCCATGCATTTTGTGAAGACTCTTGGGGCAGAAGCCAGGCCAAAGGGTAGAACTCTGTACTGGTAATGTCTTCCCTGAAAGAGGAATCAAAGAAACGTCCTGGGTTCTGCATGAATAAGGATATGTGTATAGGCATCTTTTAGGGCTAGAGAACATAGCCAATCCTGACTCTGAATGTAAGGGAGAAGTGGCCCGAAAGAGATCATTTTTAATTTTTCCCAGAAGAGATACTTGTTTAACTCCCTGAGGTCCAAGATGGGCCTGTACCCTCCTGTTTTCTTTGGGATAAGGAAGTAGGGGGAGTAAAAGCCCAGACTTTGTTGAGAAAGAGGTACCTCCTCTATCACTCCCTGAGCAAGGAGTGAGGTGACCTCTTGACACAAGAGGGTGGGGGGGGGGGGGCCGAGAAAGGGCATACTGTGGAAGTGGAATTTGTATCCCTCTGTCACTATGGAGAGAATCCAATGCTCTGATGTTATCTGCTGCCATCTCCTGGCAAAGTAACACAGTCTGCCTGGAATGTTGAGAAGCTCTGGTATTTCTAGAGGAAGGATGACTAGGTTCTCTAGGAAGGAGTCAAAGACCTTGTGGAGGCTGTGTCTGCTGAGCTGGTTGAGCTCTGGGGACTTGAGCCTTTCTTTGTTGTTTCGGCTGCTGCTGCCCCTTCTGGGGGGCATAGATTGGACAATGGACAGTTTGGGTGTAAGAAGGATATAATTTCTTTTTCTTGTTGAAAAAAGGTTTCTTAACTGTCTTTTTCTTAGCTGGGTTGGCAGTGGTCCTGGATAGTCTATTTAAGGTGGTGTTCTCGGACTCAAGCTGAGAAGCTTTATCCTGCCAATCCTTGCCAAAGAGGTTTTCTCCTGTGCAAGGAATATTCCCCAACTTATCTTGCACCCCACTGCTCTAAAGCAGATGCTTGTAACTAAGCAATCAGACATGCACCAATAGAAATACCTCTCCCAGCACTCATTCAGTGTATGCTCTGGTGGCTCCTCCTCCTCCCCTGCTCCATGTAGATTTACCCCAGGGATCTGTCTTGGGCCCCCTCCTCTTCTCTCTCTATACCCAAGGCCTTGGTGCGCTTATCTCCTCCCATGGCTTTCAGTACCATATCTATGCCGATGACACCCAAATCTACCTCTCTACACCTAATATTTCTCCGGCAACCCAGTCCAAGATCTCTGCCCGTTTTTCGGACATCGCTGCCTGGATGTCTCATCAACAATTGAAATTGAACATGGCCAAGACTGAACTCCTTGTCTTTCCACCTAACTCCCCCCACCCCACTCCCAATCCATGTCAATGGATCTACTATCCTTCCTGTTCCCTTGGCCAGTAATCTAGGGGTTATCTTTGACACCTCTCTCTCCTTCTCCGCTCATATCCAGCTTGTAGCTAAGACATGCTGCTTCTTTCTCTACAACATCAGCAAAATCTGCCCCTTCCTCTCTGAACACACTAACCTTATCCACTCCTTAATCTCCTCTCGCCTCGATTACTGCAACCAATCCTCACGGGTCTTCCCGTGAGCCATCTCCTTCCCCTTCAATCTATACAAAATCATGCTGCTCAACTAATCTTCTGCCAGCCTCGCCATGCCCATATTACTCCTCTTCTCAAGTCGCTTCACTGGCTCCCTGTCCAGTTCCGCATACAATTCAAGCTTCTCCTGCTGACCTATAAATGCATTCACTCTATGGCCCCTCAATACCTCTTATCTCTCCCTACATCCCCTCTCGAAATTTGTGCTCCGCTAACAAATTACTTCTATCAATGCCTTTCACCTGCAACGCGAACTCCCGACTTCGCTCCTTTCACCTTGCTGCACCTTTCGCCTGGAACAGCCTACCTGCATCTGTGCGCCAGGCATCCTCCCTGGTCCTCTTCAAATCCAGGTTGAAGGCCCACCTTTTCACCATTGCATTCAGATCCTGACTCCTTCCTCATCTTACCCTAACCCCCGTCAATGTTTATGACCAAACTGTACCACACCGTACCTTATGCAGAACTGACTAATGCTCTGTACTGTTCTAATTAATGTACTGTTCTTACTAGATTGTAAACTCCGATGAGCATGACTCTGACGGGCAGGGACTGTCTCTTGTATGTTGGCTACCTCTTGTAGGTTAGCTGTGCAGCGCTGCATGCGTGGCGCTTTATAAGTGCTAAATAGTAGTAGTAATAGGTCCTGCTAATGCATTCAAAACAATCAAAGGTTGCCCTGTTCATGAATTTAGAAACATTTTGGGTATGCTTAACAAGAGTAAGGAAATCGGCCCTCTTGTCATCGGGGAGAAGAGGAGCCATGAGTTCCAAATCCTTAGTAACCTCTCAAAGAAACATACCCATGTAGAGAATGTAAGAACTTATTCTGGCCGACAGCATAGAGGCCTGAAAGCATCGACGACCAAAGGCATCGAGAGTCCTTGTCTCAAGGCCTGGAGGGGTAAGAGGAATGTGTCTTGGCACTTTTGATCCAGCACATTGCCAATTCCACAACCATGGAATAGTGTGGTAACTGCGTTTTTTGGAACCCAGGATACTGTGGTACCCGGTACATTGTATCGAGTGTTCGAGAATGTGGAGACACGGTTAAGGGTATTTCTCACATTCTGAGCATGAGATCATGCAAAATCCGGTGTATGGGAAGGGTTGCGGCCTCCTTAGGGGCTACCAGATACTGAAGAATTTCAAGTTCTTCAGCTCGCGGTTCTTTCTCGGGGATCCCGGTGATCGAGAGGCCCCGAGCCACATCCCGTATAAAGTCTTGAAAAGACATGTCCTCCGGAGGAGACATCAGATGTTGCGGCGAAGGAGAGGGATCCTCCAGAAGAACCGCTCCGGTATCGATGGATTCATCAGAATCATCGAAAATCGGAAGATTCAAATATCGACGGGCCGGGTGCTCTCATACTGCCTGTCGACGGTATCGATCAAAGTCGGCATCAGAATGCCTCGATACCCAACCCTCTATGCCGGACACCGATTCTAAGGCCGGCATGGGTGGTAGCATGGAGAGTGGCACAACGTTAGATGCAGATACATCCAGTTCTGGAGTCACTACCGATGGCTGCGGAACCGACTGTAGTGGCTTTAGTGGTACGGAGGCTGCTAACAAGGCCGCAAGACTGCGCTCAATGGCTAGGATGTGTTGATCCATGGAGCCTGCCAATGTCTGGGTGTCGGTACCAGCGGAGCAGGCCACGACTCCAGAACATGGCACCAAGAGCTCTCCAGAGGTGGACACTTCGGGAACATCTTGGGATCCCGTTAATGCTTTGGAGGCAAGGACCTCCCGCCGGGGTTGTTTGGCCGGTGTATTCTCGAGGGCAATGCTAGAGGCATCTCGATGCTTAGAAGGAGATCTACCCTTTGAGGACAGACTGGTCTTCGAAGAAGACCTGGGTTTGGTTACCAGAGATCCATGGGAGGAAGATGAAATCGATGCAATGGACATTGCATCCGAGGCAAAAAGGGTGCCGAGTTTCACAACTCTATTCTGCAGGCCCCTCTTAGTCATCTTTCTGCAGAGAAGACACTCTGATGGAGAATGGTCTGGGCCCAAACATTTAAGACACCAGTCATGGGTGTTGGTAGCGGAAATGGTACCGCCACATTTTGAACATTTTTTGAAACTACTAGTTGGTTTCCCCATCTTGAAAGAAAATAGGGCCTAGTGCCCAAAATGGCATCAAAGCACCAAGAGGGGACAGACCCTCAAGAAAAGCTTTTTTTTTTTTTTTTTTGAAAAAAGAAAAAGAAAATAAAGAAGACACCTGTGATACCAGTGTAGGCATCGATAGGAAGGCAGACGCGACCACAAAAAAAGCGTAGTTACTCACCTGTAACAGATGATCTCTGGGAACAGCAGGAATTTAGTCTTCACATATGGGTATCGTCGGTACCGACGGAGCCTGCGCAGGAACGCTCCCCAGCGTCCAATAGGAACGCTTTTGGGAGCATCCCTCAGCACATGTGCGCTGCCTTCCCGCCTTTCCAACTGTCCCTCTTCAGTTAAGTTTGTAGCTGAGTGAAAGGATAGAGGGAGAGAGGAAAGAGACAAATAGAGAGACAACTCCTAGGGGAGGTGGGTGGGTTGTGAGGACTAAATTCCTGCTGTTCCCGGAGATCACCTGTTACAGGTGAGTAACAACACTATCTCCAGGAACAAGCAGGAATGTAGTCCTCACATATGGGGACTCCCTAGCTGAAGATGCCAGGGAGATAGATCCAGGAAGGTGACACCGAAGGTGAAAATCCTTCCTCCCATGGATCTCTGGTATCCCACCAGGGTTGGAGAGTAGGAGTTGGTTTAGGTTTGAAAGAGATTTTGAAGAACAGCTTGGCCAAAGAAGGCATCCCGACGGGAGGCTTTATCTAGGCAGTAGTGGGCTGTGAAGGTGTGTACCAAAGCCCAGGTGGCTGCTCGACAAATGTCATCGATAGAGTGGAGGTTAGCCATAGAAGCTGCCATGGCTCTCACATTGTGAGCTGTGACATGGTCCTGAAGAGGAGGATCCTTACTCTCATAAGTAAAGGATATGCATTGGGCAATCCATTTAGATAAAGTCCTTTTGGAGACTGGAAGTCCCAAATGACTAGGGTCAAAAGCTATAAAAAGTTGCGAGGACTTTCTATGTTGCTGTGTTCTTTGAATGTAAAAGGCTAAGGCCCTTTTACAATCCAAAGTATGAAGGTTTCTTTCTGCATTAGAGGCGTGAGGCCTTGGAAAAAATACAGGAAGATAAATTGATTGGTTTAAATGAAAAGGCGAAACCACCTTTGGCATAAAGTGTGGATGAGTTTGAAGAACAACCTTATCATGATGAAATCTAGTATAAGGAGGATCAGCCACTAAAGCTTGCAATTCACTAATGCGACAGGCAGAGGTGATTGCAATCAGGAAGATGACCTTCCAAGAAAATCTTAAGGGCTGTAGTGGTTAAAGGTTCAAAAGGCGGCTTCATGAGCTGCCCTAGAACTAGATTTAGATCCCATGCTACCGGAAGTGGCTTCATGGGAGGTTTAGTTAATAAAAGGCCTCTCATAAATCTTGATAGGAGTGGATGAGAGGAAATTGGTTGTCCATTTAGAGGCTTATAAGAAGCTGCAATTGCACTAAGATGGACTCTTACCGAATTGGTCTTTAACCCAGAATTCGATAAGTGAAGGAGATACTCTAGTATCGCTTCTAAAGGTATGACCAGGGGGTTTAATCCCTTCTTGGAGCACCATATAGTAAAACGTTTCCACTTGAAGGCATAAGATCTTCTTGTGGAAAGTTTCCTAGAAGCCTGAGGGATATCTTTTACCTGCTGGGACAGGTTGAAATTCTGGAGGTCTAAGCCTTCAATAACCAGGCCGTGAGGTGCAGGGACTGGGGATTCGGGTGCCATAGCGTCCCGTTCTCCTGGGAAAGGAGATCTGGAGCATGCCCTAACTCCAGAGGTGCCGCTTGAGAGAGATGCAGAAGCAGGGAATACCATGTTTGGCATGGCCATCGTGGTGCTATGAGAATCATGCGACCCCTGTCTCTCTGAAGCTTGAAGAGTGTCTTGGGGTTGAGGGGAATGGGTGGGAAGGCATAAAGGAAGTCCTGACCCCAGTGAAGGAGGAAGGCATCCCTTGCCTGACAGTTGTGCACCGGAATTCTGGAACAGAACCAGGGAAGTTTGGCATTCAGTGGACATGCAAAGAGGTCTATGTCTGGAGTGCCCCAGAGATGAAATATCTTTGCCACCTGGTCTAGGTGGAGTGACCACTCGTGAGGTAGCAGGACTCGACTGAGTTTGTCTGTCCAAAGGTTTTGAATGCCTGGAAGATATACCACTAGAAGGTGAATTTGATGCTCTCTGGCGAGGGCCCACAGTCGTAAAGCTTCGTTGCATAACGACAGAGAGCCTGTCCCGCCCTGCTTGTTCACATAGAACATGGCTACCCGATTGTCCGTCTGGACTAGGACTGTCTTGTAGCTGAGCTGGGCGTAGAACACTCAAAGAGCTAAATAAATTGCTCTTAACTCCAGGAGGTTTACGTGTAAACCAACCTCCTGTGGATTCCAGGTGCCCTGGGTAGAGAGATGATTCAGGTGTGCTCCCCAAGCCACCTGTGATGCATCTGTTGTTAGGGTGGCCTGAAAGAGGGGTTGATGGAAAGGAGACCCCACTGTCAGGTTTTCTAATGACTGCCAGTGAGGGAGGATTTGCCTGCTGCTTGGGAAGCTAACTGCATTATGCGAAGACACCGGGCTTGTGGAAGGAAAGTCCTTGCCTGTCTGGTATCCAGACAGGCTCCTATGAATTCTAGGCATTGGGAAGGAACTAGTTGAGATTTCGGGAAGTTTATTACCAATCCCAAGTATTGGAGGATTCGCTTTGTACGAGACAGTGCAGCACTGGCCTCTGTCACTGTGGAGGCTCGGATGAGCCAGTCATCTAAGTAAGGGAAGACAAAAATCCCCAGGGTTCGTAGAAATGCAGCTACTACTGCCATGCATTTCGTGAATACCCTTGGTGCTGAAGCCAGACCAAAAGGAAGAACCCTGTACTGGAAATGTCTTCCCCTGAAAAGGAAACATAAAAATTTCCTGTGATCTGGATGGATAAGAATGTGAGTGTATGCATCCTTTAAGTCTAGAGAGCAAAGCCAATCCTGGCTTTGAAGGTATGGCAGAAGAGTTCCCAGAGAAATCATTTTGAATTTCAAGAGATATTTGTTCAGTTCTCTGAGGTCCAGAATGGGTCAGTGTCCTCCTGTTTTCTTTGAAATAAGAAAATAGGGGGAGTAGAACCCTGCACCCTGTTGAAGAATGGGTATTTCCTCTATTGCCCCTTGGGCAAGAAATGTGGAGACCTCATGATCTAGCAGATTGTCTGTAGAGGTTTGTGAATTGAACTGCTTTAGAATTGTAGGAGGGGGAGGGGGAATCCAAGATGGCATTTTGAAGGAGTGTGCTACTGGCACAGCGATTCGTATGGGGAAGAAGCGTAAGCCTAGGGATGCCAAACAGCCATCAATGGCACCCCAGACTTCTACACCATTACCTTCGACAGTTACGGGACCGATGGATGCCTTTGTTTCGCCTGTGCCACGGCAGTCAGCGGTAGATGGGGAGAGTGGCTCGGTTGAGCGGCGGTTGGAGGTGGAGTCCTCGCTGTCCGCCTCGGGTGGTGATTCTTCCTCCCCTGGCTTAATACGAGTCTCCAAGGTTCCTCGGTCAGATATTGGCGCTGCGAGTAACCCGGAAGAGGGAGCTGATCTGCTGGGTGACATCATGGAGCAGAGCGTGGTCGGCGTCTATGACCAGGACCGTCTGGCTCCCCCGGATTTGTGTTCGAGTGGGGAGTCAGGAGAGAGACGCGCAGAAGGAAGTGTGGGTGTGGGCCTTGTGCCTACCCAGTCGGTTCCTGCCTCAGCAGCGGGTGGATTGCAGGACTTGGTAGTTGAAGAGCATGTCTCTGTTCCTGTTTCGGCACAGGGAGTCCCAGAAGTGGTGACCCTGAAGAATATCTGGGCTGCGATTATGCAACTTCGAGAAGAACTGGTTCCGAAGATTAATAGTTTGGTGACTCAGGTTTCTAGTAATACAGATAGTATTCGGGAGAATGTTGAAAATATTTCTTTGCTTCGGACTGAGATTTCAGATGTTTGTGCAATGTGACTTTGGAGAGGGACATGGAGTGCCTTAGGAAGAATGTTGCCCCAATGCGGTTTAAGTTGGAGATATTGGAGAATGCGATTCGAGCTACGAATATTCGCATGATTAATTTTCCTAAAGTAGAGTTGGTTTCTCCTAGGGATATGTTCCGTTCTTATTTAGTAGAGAATTTAGGTATCCCTCCCCTCCTGAGTCCCATCCCCCCATTGTTAAAGTGTATTATCTTCCTACTGGGAAAAGAGTAGTGGGAGGTGGGGTGGTTAGTGCTGATGTCCTAAATGAAACTGAAATGCTGGAATCTTCTCAGGAGCAACATGTAGTTCCATCTACTTTATTGATCACGTTAGCTTTGTTGTCTGATAAAGAATGGCTTATGAGGATGTTTTTTAAAAAATGGCATATGTTGTTTAAAGGTTTCCAGATTTATCTAGAGACACTCAGAAGAGGCGGCGGGATTTCCTTTTATTAAGACCTGGGGTTCAGCAGTTGGGTGGGCTCTTTTTTTTGAAATTTCCCTGTAAGTGTCTGATTAAATATCAGGCACATTCCTATATTTTTTATGAGCCCACCCAATTGGTGGACTTCATTAATGCCCGACATTCTGAGGCCGGAACGGATCCTCCTTCTGTTTAGGACAAGCATGATTAGGATTTGACTGTATAAGTACACTCTTTTTTTCCTTTGTATTTTGATGGATGTTTATTTCTTTCCAGGTATCCCCCCATATGGTGGGCTAGGATGAGCGGGGGATGTTTATATTATGTTACCTGTATTAATTTGAGGGACTTAATTGACTCTTGATGTATTTTCTTTTTCCTGCTCTAGTTTCTTTTTCAAGATGTATTTCTTGATAAATTTTGTATAATGTTATAAATATAAAATTAAAAAAAAAAATTGTAGGAGGGGGTAAGCTGTGAAAATGAAGTTTGTACCCCTCCCCTACAATGGACAAAGTCCAATCTTCTGCTGTTATTTGATGCCATCTGTTGCCAAAGTGGCATAACCCGCCCGGAATATTGGGGGGTTGAGGACCCCTCAGAGGCAGGAAGGCAAAGCTCTCTAGGAAGGAGTCAAAGCCCTTGAGGGGGCTGAACCTGGAGAGCTGGTTGAGCTCTCGGGCCTTTTGGTTTCTTTTGTTGTCTAGTTTGTCCCTTTTGAGCAACCTGACCTGGAGTATGAGTCTGGTGGGTATAGGAAGGATAAAACTTCCTCTTTTTGCTAAAAAAGGGTTTTTGTATAAGGCTTCCTTTTGGCTGGAGTGGCTGTAGATTTTGACAGTCTATCTAAGGTAGAATTGTCAGCATCTAACTCGTTAGCCTTCTCCTGCCAGTTCTTGCCGAAGAGATTCTCTCCCATGCAAGGAATGTTGTCTAACTTGTCCTGTACCCAAGTCTCCAAGTCTGATGCCTGTAGCCAGGCAATCCATCATGCGCCAATGGCAATAGCAGAAGTTCTGCGGATGCATTCGAAGCAGTCAAAGGCTGCACGATTGACAAACTTGGAGACATCCTGAGCATGCTTAACCAGAGTAAGAAAGTCTTGTCTCTTATCATCTGGCAGAAATGGGCTCATAAGTTCCAAGTCTCCAGTGATTTCTTTGAGGAACATTCCCATATATAGGATATATGAGCTGATCCTAGCTGAAAGCATGGAAGCTTGAAAAGTTCTGCGTCCAAAAGCATCCAGAGTCCTACATTCAAGACCTGGAGGATTTGGATGCATGTCTTTTTGCACTTTTCATCCTACGCATGGCTGACTCCACTACCATTGAATGGTGTGGCAGCTGAGTTTTCTGAAAGCCAGGACATGGTGGGACGCGATACATAGTATCAAGTCAACTAGAGTGAGGAGACGTAGTCAGAGGTGTTTCCCACATTCTGAGCATCAAGCTATGCAGAATTTTATGTATAGGCAGAGCAGCTGCCTTTTTAGGAGCTTTAGGATATTGGAGGATTTCCAATTCCTTTGCTATAGGTTCCTCTTCAGGAGCTACTGTGATTGAAAGACCTTTAGCCATATCACGGATGAAATCCTGAAATGACATGTCCTCTGGAGGTGACATTCTGCGCTGGGGAGAAGAGGGATCTTCTAGGAGAAACCCTCTAGCGCCAGCAGAATTGTCAGTCTTCGGAATGGGAGGAATCGAAGTATTCCTGACCCCGATGCTCCTGCAAAGCACGATCCCGGTACCGATCAAAGTCAGTACCGAGGTGACCCGGTATCACTTTATCCACTCCAGCCGGAGGTGGAATGGGAAGAGTTACCATCAGGGCCGGTATCGTCTGTACCGGCATCGTCGGTGTCGGTATCGGCTTCTCTACTGGTGTCGGTACCGGCATCAGTGTCAATGTCAGTACCGGTGCACACTTGGGACCACCGGTACCGCAGTTGAGAGAAGAGCTGCGATACTGCGTTCGATAGCAAGAAATCTCTGGTCTATCGACGCTGCCGATGCCTGGGTATCGGTACCGGTAAGAACAGCCAGAACCCCTGAGCATGGCACAGGTAGTTCTTGTGAGGTTGAGGCCTCAAGAACATCCTGAAGCCCCATCGATGCTTTGGAAGCCGAAGCCTCCCGCCGGGGCTGTTCTGCCAGTGTGGTTCCCTCAAGGGCAATGCCAATGGCCTCTCGATGCTTTGCAGGAGAGCTACCCTTTGAGGACCGGCTTTTGTGTTTAGTTACCTGAGATCCATGGGAGGAAGACGAGGCCCTTGACAATGTTGATGCAATGGATCTGGCATCTGAAGAAAAGAGGGTATCGAGCTTTGCGGCCCGGTTCTGTCTTCCTCTTTTGGTCATCCCCATGCAGGAGAGACATTCAGTTGGAGAATGATCAGGTCCTAAACATTTTAGACACCAATCATGGGTGTCAGTGATGGAAATGGTACCGCTACACTTAGTACATTTTTTAAAACCACTAGTTGGCTTTTCCATGATTTTGGAAAAATGGGGCCTAATGCCCAAAATGACGCCTAGCACCAAAACAGGAAAGTTTCTGAAAGAAAACAGTCTAAGGGGGGGGGGGGGGTTTGTTTGTGTTTTTTAGGAAAAGAAAAGAACCGGCGGTACCGGTAGGCGTCATGCGGTAGGCAAACGCGACCACAAAAAAGAATTTTAAAGACGGAATTTTCTGCGGTGACAGGGAATAGGTCCTGTTGGCTCCACGGAAAACTGAAGAGGGACAATTGGAAAGGCGGGAAGGCAGCGCACATGTGCTGAGGGATGCTCCCAAAAGCATTCCTATTGGACGCTGGGGAGCGTTCCCGCGCAGGCTCCGTCGGTACCGACGATATCCATATGTGAGGACTATATTCCTGCTTGTTCCTGAAGATTAAAATTTTCTGCGGCGACAGGAGTTGCTGCCTGTCGGCTCTGCGGAAAATGAAAAACTGAAGAGAGAGAGTTGGAAAGGCAGCAGCACAGGCACAGTGGGATGCTCCTAAAAGCTTTCCTATAGGATGCTGGGGAGCGTTCCCACACGGGCTCTGTCGGTGCTGATGATACCCATATGTGAAGACTACATTCCTGCTTGTTCCTGGAGATCTTAGAATAGCTTTTTTGTTGTCCTAAAATATAAAAACTTTCAGAGCGCTATGCAGCTAATTCCCACGACTGCCAATATGCCACCTCGGCACTATATAGATAATGCTGGGGTGGTCAGTAATGATTTTCAGTGGTACTATCCAGACAGTAAAATTGCTTGACAGACCCATCCAGTGGCACCTATCCAGATAGCGGGTGCTGCTGATTGTTTTTAAATATTCGGCCCATTATATACAGATTGATAAAGAACAAACTCTCCCTCTTTTCTAACTTTTCTGTCCCTCCTAAATACATTATACACTGGTATAAGCTACATCCTTGTCAAGGTTCTTAGTACACCATCTTTCAGAGACTGCCACTTATTTAGGTCAGCTTCATACATAAGCTGTATACCCATGAAAAATCTGTATACATAAATACATAATTTTCCAGGATTATGATCTCATTATCCTTTTCAATAATACTGCAAATTTTCTTACAGGTTTCTGATCACCATGCTCCACTGATCCTAATTTAAAGCCCAGAGATATAACCAGACTTTCAATCTGGAGATGCTGTTATCTGTGAAAAGCATATTACTGTGCAGAACCATATGCTTCTCCACATTTGGGCAACACCACAAAGCAAACAAGGCTAGGCTATGAAAAGCATATTTTAACCTATGATATACAGAATCTAAGTTCTGGACAGCTGCAATTGGTAAGTGTTCCTTGTAAGCACTGGAAGAGTTTGAAGTATTTGGCAGTAAAGGACCTAGCAAGCACCAGCGCCATCTTGGGAGCATCTGCTCTAAAATGCACTTGCTAGGATGAAACCTCATACAGGAGGTGTGCACGTGTAGGTATGAATAGCCAGTCTAGAGGGGCATAGGCATGTGTGTGTATGCATCTATGCATACCTCCACAGGATCATGTGCACATTTTTAAGAAGTAAAAGTTTCACCATACTAGTTGATTTTAAAAGTAAAAGTATCCTGATAAGGCTTTCACTTAAATTTAGTAACAGCTCTTGGGATATAAAGACCTTTTCTCATGTAGTCTGTAGAAAAGTGCTTTGTATAGGCAAACTGACATCCCAAGGAGGTACAAAGACAAGTAGCAAGGTGGAAGGGCCCCCCAAACATCACGCTATATTTGTGAAAGGAGGCCCCCCAATGGTAAAGCCGCTCAGTTCCCTCTGATTCAACAGAAGTGAGAAATCTTATGTTTATGGAGAAATTTCACTTACCGTTAATTTCCTTTCCTGGAATCCTGCTAGACCAGTCCAGATAATCGGGTTAAGTCCCCCTGCCAGCAGATGTTGGAGACAGAGAAAAAAAATTCTACCAGAAGCTGATTGGCCAGGATCTGGTAATCTTACAGGCATATCCCTAGGGGTCACCTTCAGCAAACTCCAACAAGCAACAAGAAAACAAGAGAACAGTAAGAAAATATGTACAGTGGTGAGAAAGTCAGAAGCAGTGGAGGACCCCTGCTCGAGATATGACGCTGCCACAAGAATGGAGACTTTCGCAAAATTACTGTGTCCAATTGTGGGAAGGTCCTGGACTGGTCTAGCAGGATTCCAGGAAAGAAAATTAACGGTAAGTGAAATTTCTCCTTCCAATTCATCCTGCTAGACCAGTCCAGACAATTGGGTAGTACCCAAGCTAACTGCCCTCCAGGTGGGAAGACAGAGCCACAGTAACAACCTTGGCTCCAAATGCGGCGTCCTCTCATGCCTGAAGATCTAGCTGATAGTGATGGCTGAAAGTGGAGAGGGAGGACCAGGTGGCTGCTCTACAAATATCAAGAGGAGTAACCTGAGAGCGCTCCACCCACGACATCGCTTGAGCCCGCATAGAATGCACTCGTAGCCCGGAGGATACCGATTTGCCACGGAGTATATAAGCAGATTCAATCTTTTGCCGTAGCCATCTAGAAATAGTCGACTTCGAAACTGGAAGACCTTTTCGAGGTCCAGCGAACAGAACAAAAAGACGATCAGACTTACAGAACGGATTGGTAACCTTCAAATAACGGTAAAGAACCCTCTTGAGATCAAGTCTTCGAAAAGGTTTCTGCTGTCCTGAAGACTGATCCTTGGGAAAGGAAGGTAAGAAAATAGGCTGGTTCGCATGAAAAGGTGTCAGGAATTTTGGCAAAAAGGAAGGAACGGTACACAAAGTGACACCACCCTCCGAGAAGGAGAGTTAAGGATCCCAGCAAGACAAAGCCTGCAGCTCCGAAACCCTACGCACTGAGGTAAATTGCTACCAGAAAGGTTGTTTTCAGAGACAGATCGCGAAGAGATTTCTGTTAAGTGGTTCGAAAGGAGCTTCCGTAAGCACCCTTAGGACCAAGGAAAGATCCAAAGGAGGAACCACAGGACGGAAAGTTGGCCGGACCAACTTTGTCCCCTTAAGAAAACACGCCACATCGGAGTGTGAGGCAAGGGAACAGCCATCTATCGGCCCCGTAATAACAGGTAAGGGCAGAAATGTGGACTCGAAGAGACCCAAGCGCCAAACCTTTGTCAAGACCTTCTTGGAGAAAGGCTAGGACTTGAGGAATATGAACCCACCACGGTGATAACTGACGGCGGAACACCAGGCTTCAAAGATACGCCACAACCGGGCATAAGCCCGGTATGTAGAAGGACGACGCGCTTTAAGCAAGGTTGCCATGACCCGCAGAGAATAACCCTTGTCTTTCAGATGGCGGCGTTCAAGAACCAAGCTGTGAGTAGGGAGCGGGGTTGTCCATTAGGACCGGTCCCTGCCTTAAGAGTCCTCTGCGAGACCCGAGTTGCAGAGGAGGTGCTCGGGCTAGACGCACGAGGTCGGCGTACCATGGTCTCCGAGGCCAATCCAGAGCTACCAGAATCACGGCACTCGAGTGCATCCTGATTCGTTGGAGAACTCTGCTGATCAGTGGCCACGAGGGAAAAAATGTATAGTAGTGTTGACACCGGCCATGGCTGTGCTAAGGCATCCAAGCCCTGTGGCCCGTGTTCCCTCCGGCGGCTGAAGAAGGCTAGGGATTTGGCGTTGGTTGATGACACCATGAGATCCATCGCGGGATAACCCCATCTGTGCACAATCTTTTGGAACGCCCAGGGAGCTAGCTCCCATTCGCCTGGATCGAGGGCATAATGGCTGAGAAAATCTGCCAAGACATTGGATGTGCCCGCGATGTGCTGCGCCGAGAGAGCCTGAAGATGTTTTCTGCCCAATGGAAAAGGAGGATCATTTCCTTGGCTATTCCAAGACTTTTTGTTCCGCTTTGGCGGTTGAGGTAGGTCACTGTCATCATGTTGTTGGAGATAACTCAAACCACCTGATAACGAAGCAGCGGTAGAAACCATATTAATTAAGGCCAGGCGAACAGCTTGAGCTTCCAATCAGTTGATAGACCAACGAGTTTCGCAAGGCAACCAAACGCCCTGAGCCGTGCAACTCAGGCAATGTGCTCCCCACCTGGAAAGGCTTGCATCAGCTGTCAACAAAATCCAGCGAGGAAGCTCTAGGGGAACACCCTTGAAGAGGTGAGACGGCAAAAGCCACCATTACAGGTCGCTCCTGGTGGATGGAGAAATCGGGAGCAGAACATTGTAATCTTCTGACAGCGGTGATCAATGGGCAAGCAACGCTCATAGTAGTCTGCGCATGTGTGCTCTGGCCACGGCACCACCTCTATGGTGGCCGCCATGGAACCCAGCATCTGAAGATAGTCCCACGTGCGCAGGCAAGCTCGCCTGAGAAAACTGTGGATCTGGAACGACAGTTTGAGAAACCGTTCGTAAGTCAGGAAAACCTTGCCCTGAGCGGTATCGAAGCGAGCTCCAAGAAAGTCCAAACACTGAGTGGGCTGTAAGGAGCTTTTGGCTCGACTGACCACCCAGCCGAGACTTTCTAAAAGGAGACCACCTGGTTTACTGTCTCATAGGCTTCCGCAAAGGAGTCCACTCGCATAAGCCAGTCGTCCAAGTACGGATGTACTTTAATTCCTTTCCTGCGTAAGGCCGCCGCCACCACCACCATGACCTTGGAGAAGGTGCGCGGTGCTGTGGCTAGGCCGAAAGGCAAGGCACAAACTGGAAATGCTCGCCCAGGATGGTGAAACGCAGGAAGAGTTGATGGTCGCTGTGAATCGGAATGTGGAAGGCCTCCGCGAGATCTAAGGAAGCCAGGAACTCCCCCTTGCGGACCGCTTGGATAACCGATCGCAAGGTTTCCATGCGGAAGCGAGGGTCGTGGAGGCAGCGGTTGATGCCTTTGAAGTCGAGGATCGGCCGAAAGGAGCCGTCCTTTTTGGGCAGCCACGAAATAGATGGAATAGCAGCCAGTACCGTGTTTGGTGGAAGGAATGGGCCAAATTGCTCGTAGGAGAAGAAGGCGTCGAATCGTGGAGAGAATGATTTCCCTTTTCCAAGGTGCTCCTCCTAGAGAGATAAGAAAGGCTTCGCGAATGGGCTGATAAGTCTCGAGAGCATAACCTTGAGACATCACCTGAAGGACACAATGATCTAAAGTAATGAGCGCCCACTGCCAAGAAAAGAGAGACAGTCGACCTCCAACTGGAGGCGATATCTCGGGTGGGCTACCCGTCCGGTCAGCCGGAGGAATGCATGATTCCGGTGAACTTGTTTGAGCCGGAGTATGACTCATTGTTCTTTCGGGCTCCCCAAAAGGACTGCGCCTTTTGGCTAAAGTGATTGGAAGTGGAAGAAGGCATCGTTCTATTTGACCGGTAATGGCGAGTATCTCTGAATTGAGACGTACGCCGAAAAGTTGCAGCATAAGATCGGGATGATCGGCGACCGGAGGACTTTGGTCTGTCCTCAGGTAGACGAGGCTTCACCTCCCCTAGATCTTTAACCAACTTATCCAGGTCTTCGCCAAAGAGTAGCCTACTCTTAAAAGGCAGCTTAGAAAGACGCGCTTTGGAGGCAACGTCTGCCAACTTTTGGCACAACCAAAGCCATCGCTGGGCTACGGTGACCACCGCTATTGAACGAGCCGAGAGCCGGAACATATCATAAAAGGCGTCTGCTAAATAAGTCGTGACTGACTCTAGACGAGCTAGAGCCGGATCTTCCGGCAAGCACTGAATCCATCGCAGCAAGGCCCGAGCCCCAAGACCACCACAGACGGTGGCTTGGAGAGCTAACGTTGAGGAGGAAAAGGTAGTTTTGAGAAGACTCTCATCCTTCCTATCCTGCTGGTCTTGTAGAGCTGCACCTCCCTCAACTGGGATAGTTGTATGCTTCGTGACGCCTGTCACTAGCACGTTCACCTTGGGATATGCAAGTCACTTCTCCCGATCTGTGGGAGACCAAAGATAAAACTGGCCGAGATGGCGAGCTGTGCGCAAGGAGGCATCTGGCGCTTCCCATTCCTGTGACACCATCTGTTGTAATTCCGCTGGAAAAGGAAAAGTCTTGGACAGCTTTCGGATACCCTGCAGAATGGGGTCCAATTGCGGCTGTGGTTGAGCCTCTTTAGATGTAGGAGGATCTGCCAAGCGTAAAGCTTCCACAATCTGTGCAATCAACACCGGTAACTCGTCCTTGCGAAAAAGGAGATGATCTTGGGCATCCCCCTGGCTGTCAGCATAGGCGACCGATGGGGAGTATTCACCGTCCTCCCGATTGGAACTCCTCGCATCCGAAGATATGTCATCCTCTGGGCCAACTTGCCATGACTCTGAACCCCACAAGATCTCCTTGGGGGGACGGGCATTGTCCTTAGGAAGCAAATCGCTAGGGAGCATTTCCGTGAAGTTGTGGTTGTGCTGGCTTCGGCCGAAGGCGAGACCTGCGCTGCTGCTCCCAACGTGGAGGGCTTTGAGCGCCAGATGGACCAGGCCTGTTTAAAAAGAGAAAGAAATTGAGCATCTGAAGTTGGAGAAGGCTCTTCTACAGCCAGGGTTGTGGAATTAGTAGACTGAGGAAGTAGTAGAGGAGGGTCAATGAACCCTTCCGCTGCTTGTGCTGTGTGTGGGCTTGCTGCAAGAACTGAGACGGTGGGAGGAGCATCTCTAGCAGAGCACCCAGAAGCTGTAGCTGAAGACTCTCCTGTGTGGGCAGAACAGGCAAGACAAACTATCTTTGAGATCCTTTGCTTTTTTGCTGCATACAATGCAACGCTGAGAGGAGGACGGCATATTAGAAAAAAATCTGCAATTGAGGGCTGAAGCCAGAAGTGGCCGCCGCAGGCAGCCATGAGAGAGAAAAACAAAATGTCCGCCGCCAGAAAAGCCCACCAAAACACTGTGTTGTAAAAACGCGGAGGTGAACAGACACACTGCTTTATTATTGATCTGAAGGTAAGAAAATTGAAATTTCGCCGGATTAGGCTCTCTCGGAGAGAGATGTGTCAGCTGCAGTTTAAAAGTTCAAGTCTGCTGCAACCCGGTGATCTGTTGCGCAATCAAAACAGTATTTTTCTAGTAAAAGGTGTCCCGACGGCATTTTTCTTTTAAAACATGTCCCGTGTTCGTCGGAGCACTTCCCTGCCGGTACAGGCTACTCATAGCTGATAAGGAGGAAAACAGCATCCTGAAAACGATTGCGAAGGCAGGGGAGGTGGGGGGGAGGAAGGCGAAAGTGTACAGCCAGCTAGAGGAAAAACTCACTGTTTTGAAGCCTCCGTGCAGCAAATCGAGCAGGGGAGCTAGAACGAGAGAAAGACTGCAGAGTGTGTAAAGGAAACCCCGTGCTCCTGGCAGATCAGGCCCTCTTGGCCTGGAGCCAGCAAAAGAATCCCCGGTGATGTTAGGAACTCGACTGATCCTCCAGACCAGGAGCTCCCAACGCTGAGGATCAAAAGGGATCTTAGAGATTGGGAAATGCAGGGGAACACCTCTTGTGTGCCCTGAAACCTCCAGTTGGGGAATATAAAAAGAGAAAATTATCAGAGAATTAAGTAAAAGCACCATCATCTGCTGGAGACAGAGAAAATACTGAAGGTGACCCTTAGGGGTATGCCTGTATGGTTACCAGATCCTGACCAATCAGCTTCTGGTAGAGTTTTTTTCTCCATCTCCAAAATCTGCTGGCAGGGGGACTTAACCCGAATGTCTGGACTGGTCTAGCAGGATGAATTGTAAATGACTGTTGTATTAACAGCAGTTGCACAGAGCACTGCACCTCATCCTATGCACTCCTCAGGCCTGGCACCCTAGACAGTCAGCCATCTTGCCCACTTCTTCTAACAGCCCTTTACATAGGTCCCTAAAAACTACAGAGCTTGTAGTGTCAGTCAGTCTATAGTCCTTCATCCATAGTGTAAGGTGGTTTGTTCTATAGTGGCTACAGAAAATGTTTTATTTTTTGATGCATAAAATGGAACCTGTGCCTTCCCTCAGTCAGACAGCATCAGGTTCTAAAACAACTTGAGGCTTTTTTTTAAATATATGCAGGTTTAGGGCTGGTCCTATGCCTTACTGACCATGGTGTGTACTGTCATGCAATAGTGATCTTGGTTTGATTCCCTGTCTAGGTCTTCTGATCCCCAGGGTCAGCTGGGGATGCTACAGAATCACAGTTCATCGATCCGAATGGGAAGAAGTCCCAGTCATGCAACAGTGCCATCTAGTGGCTGCATTTCAGAGTTGCAAGACTCCAGAAGGAGCCCTCATGCAAGTCCCCTGGCCAAGGATTGCCACTGTGAGGACTTGCAAAATGTAGGGAATATAAAACAGGTCTTATGGCACCAGGCCTGATTCAGATTAAGCTGCAAGTCCAAACAGAGCAGGAGGAAACTGCTAGGTCCAAAAAATATACAGCTATCCCAAATGACACTAGCAGATGACACTTCTAGGTTTGTTCTGAGGATGATGTGAATGCATGGTAAGTCAGGTGGTCAGTATTCTGTGGTTGTAAAGCTCTGACATTACTGTTCTATTCTTTTTTTGACACATAAATTGGAGTTCTTTTCCGAGTTTCTGTTCTTAATGACTGTAAACTGCTTTGCCTGTTCCAATTAAGGCAGTATAGCAAATTTTAATAAACAAACAGCTTGAAGATGAGACATCTGATGAGCGATATGATAAAAAGATTAATGAAAACATGAGTGGGATAAAAATAGTAAATTGGAAACAGTTTACTTTTTCAAATAGTTACAAGAGTAGGGGACATTCCATGAACTATAGATAGCACATTTAAAACAAACCAGAGAATGATGCTTTTTCATTCAATGTAAGTGTGGAATGTGTTGCCAAAAGGCAGTTAACATAAACCATTACTAACCAGGTAGAACTGGGAAAGCTACTGCTTATCCCTGGGTATGAGAAAAAGGGTTCCATCTACTTTTTGGAATCCTGCGCGTACTTGTGACCTGGATTGGTCATTCTGAGAGCCAGGATGCTGGGAGCAATAGACTGAATCAGTAAGGCCCATCTTATGCTCTTACTGCATTTTTACAATGCTGTCCCTGCCTAAAGCCTCCAGTGCAATAAGATGGAAGGGGATTACTGACAGATTTGCCATACATTGAAGCTTCTGATAGCCAAAAAAAAACCAAGAAGCTAAGATCTAAATGTTAAGACAATCATGAACTAAAGACAGTGCCTCCCTTCTTTGCTTTCTGCCTATGTGAGAATCTGTATAATATGGGGATATTAATGACATGTCACATCACCCTACTAGGGACACAAACATGCTATGACCATGAACAAATAAAGATTAAATGTCCCATAAAAAAAGAGAACATGAGTTGTGCAGATGCATTTCTGTCTTTCTTCCCACCACCAGATGCTGGTGTGTGTGTTACTGTCTCAATATCTTGCCCAGTGCCAGCCTATATGTGCACTAGGGGCCCCATGAAAATGCATTAATGCAGCTTGTTGTGCAAGGGAAAGAGCAAAGTCATGTGTTCGGCCCCTTTGAAGGGAAGTTTTTCAGTGGAGTAGTAGCGTACAACTTCAGGGATGCTGCAGAACACGGCACTCGACTGGTTCAGAGTGAACTTGTTGTCTTTGGTCTGGGCCACAATAATATGGACACATCCTTGACTTGTTCTGCAAAGAGAAGAGCTAGTGTGAATAAGGGAAGCTAAAAAAATCTTGGACTCCAGGACAGAACACGCTGGCAACATTTTTACACATCTCACCTATAGCACTGCTAAATATTGATGTCAGAATGTTAAGAGACAGCAAAGTTGCTTACCTATAGCAGGTGTTCGCCACAGACAGCAAAACTAAATCAGGTACACAAGTGGGTAATGTCATGTGATGGCACCAGGATAGAATAGCTCTCCCAGAGTTCATAGCCATTGTAAAGTTCTA
Organism: Ichthyophis bannanicus; assembly: GCA_033557465.1. Taxonomy (NCBI): domain Eukaryota; kingdom Metazoa; phylum Chordata; class Amphibia; order Gymnophiona; family Ichthyophiidae; genus Ichthyophis; species Ichthyophis bannanicus. The sequence continues at coordinate 69,763,567 of CM066048.1, forward strand.
AACATGCACGCCTTTTCTGAGCACAGCTGTCCCCTCAGTTAAAGCACAGAATCAACTTTTGGGAAGGAGGATTTTTTTTTGTGCCTGATTAATCCTGCTATGGTGAACCTGCTATGTGTAAGCCGCTTTGCTTTATCTGTCATCAAGTAGCACTGAATCAGGTTTAGAAGTAGAACTGTTTCACTGCTAAGGAGAGGCTTGCTAGAGAATTTATGCACGATTTAAATAGACCATAAGGATAGTCCGTTAAGTACTGCTTGACTGAAGGCACTGTCACTGACTACAAAATTAGTCCAGCAGTAATGTGAAGTAAAAGTATGAAGCGAGGACCAAGTAGCTGCCTTGCAGATGTTTTCTAGTGATGAAGAGAATTATTGTGGCAGCATGGATCCGATCTGATGAGGCTTAACTCTTTTAGTCAAAAGGAATGCTAGTATGATTGTATGATATCTGAATGCATGATACTAGCCAATTTGCTAGACTATGTTTCACCATTGAAGCATGCAGATCGCTAAAATCAAAGGAGACAAAAAAATGCACAGACTTTGATGTACACTATCCTTTTCAGGTAGTATGCGTGAGTTCATTTAGAGTCCAGTGTGGAGAATTTTCTCTCGTTGAGGTTTATGCTAGAACCTGTCTATTTCCTCATTGATATGGCAGTTTCTACCTTTGGTAAGACCACATCAACAGATCCTTAAGACTACCCTATTGTGACTAAGGCTTAGGGCTCACTGATCCTTCTGGCAGAGGTGACTGCTATTTGGAAAAGTACCCTGCATTTCAGATATTTTAGAGATAAGGATGCCATTGGCTCAAGAGAAAGAAAGCACAATATTCAAGTCCCACAGAATTGGCAGATTTTAAATTAGAGGTTTTATGTAAAGGCAGCCTCTCAAGAATTTGGAGATTTTTGGCAGGGAGTAGTGGAAGGGATAACAAAGCTGGCAGAAATCAAGGTGGCTCGCAATGGTCCCCAAGAATATGGCCAGAGAGAACATGAGATTAATCAATATCAGGAAAGTAGGGGTGAGTGAGGTTTTTGAATATGTACTGTAATTAATCACAGATGGCTTTTTGGGCTATATGGTGGAGGCAAGTTAGACTATAGTGTTTTCATAAGGGAGAATGTGTGGGTATGTTGAAGACGACATGAAGCTTAAGATGATGTTTGGGGGGTGTAATTAAAGGTTTCTAATAATACGGAGAGTATATGTTTGGTTATTCAGATATTCACAATGTTTATAAACGATGGGAGTCATATTCAAAGGAAATTAAACAGATTGCAGACCTGCAAACCACATAAATCTCACTGATCAGGATATTTCAGTGACACTAACCCATTCAGTGGTCACTAATGCTTTATTAAATAAAAACGCCCCAACGCGTTTCGGCACAGCCTTCGTCAGGGGGCTGAGAACTGCAAAGCAACAAATAAGTATTATAAAGAATATAAAGAACCAGATTACATGATAATACATAAATATATAAAATAATAAAAGTATAAAATTACAAAAACACTAAATTATATAAAACATAAATATATATGAAATAAATATGATTAGAAATATAGTATCCAGTGTTCATTAAGAGCAAATTAAAAAATATATCGATATAATTTAATTCGTAAGAACACAACCATGGACTAAGAGTTAGGGCTCACATACATAAAAGTATAATAGTACTTACAAGTAAAACCGGTCAGCAATCACTATGGATTGCACAGCAACCGATGTAACCATATGTATAAGATAAAAGCTGAAATTATGTCACAAATGAGTAAATTAGACTTACCTGCTAATTGTTGTTCCTTACGGAACTCTAGTCCAGTCCTGGAACCATAGAGTTGTCAATCCCATCCAGCAGCTTTGGAGACTGAATGACATCACTTTAGCACCTCTGGTATAACTAGGCAAGGACCGCCCACTATCCTCAGTACCTATTGACAAAGAACAGCTAAGCAGAGCAACAAATAAACAAATTAGAAGACAGTAAGGGAAAAATAGAAACCCACAGGAACTACGGACCAAAATGGTCTATTACCCCCCAGCCAAGCCACGACCAAGACTCCCCCATGGCTCCCGTCTATGCCCATGGGAGAGCCCCCGCCGACAGCCGAAGGGCAAGCTGCTCAGTAGGGAAAGGCCCCAACAAGGAAACAAGGCTTACTTACCGGTGCCCTTCCACTTTGCTAAACCCGGTCGGGATTTCTTACCCTACCGTCCGCATAGCACCTTAGAGGTCGTTCGGTTCGGTTTTTTTTTGTTTTTTTTTTCGCTGACATGCTTGAAACACAACGAACCCCCAGCACAGGCTAGCGAGCTGACGATATCCAGGGAGGGCTCCGGGACTGGACTAGAGTTCCGTAAGGAACAACAATTAGCAGGTAAGTCTAATTTACTCTTCCTTTTCGTCCCTCTAGTCCAGTCCCGGAACCATAGAGGATGTAACAGAGCAGTGCAGTCACCGGGAGGGGGCAGCGAGCCCAGCCTGAAGAACCGCGGACCCGAAGCCACTATCCCCCGCTGCTTGCACATCCAATCGATAATGCTTCACAAAAGAATGCAACGATGACCAGGTCTCCGCTCTGCAAATGTCCCCCACGGGAACCAGACTGACTTCCGCCCAAGACGCTGCTTGCGCCCGCGTGGACTGCGCCCGGAGCCCTTCCGGGACAACTTGACCCTTCAAAACATAAGCTGACGCAATAGCCGACTTCAGCCAACGGGAAATCGAAGCCTTCACCGCCGCTTCCCCCTTGCGCGGCCCCCCGAAGGCGACAAACAACTGATCAGATTTTCGGAAAGGTTCTGTCCTGGCAAGGTATTTCCGCAGAACGCGCCGCACATCCAATAAACGCAGCCGACCCCCAGAATCCTTATTCTGTTGCGCCGAGAATCCGGGAAGCGTAACTACCTGATTAACATGAAAGGCCGAAACCACCTTAGGCAGAAAAGCCGGCACGGTACGTAGTACGACCTTCTGCGGAAAGAAAGACAGATATGGCTCCCTACAAGATAAGGCCTGCAACTCGGAAATGCGACGCGCCGAGCAAATCGCCACCAACAACACCGTTTTCAAGGTAAGATCCTTAAGGGAAGCCTCCCCCAAAGGCTCAAACGGCGCCCTAACCAACGCCTCCAACACCAAATTCAAATCCCACGCCGGGACCGAGGCACGCACAGGAGGCCGAATAAGCAAGACCGCTCGTAAAAATCTGCGAACGTCCTCCAGGGATCCCAAGGATCGGCCACGAACCTTACCCCGATAGCAGGAAATGGCTGCCAACTGCACCCTGAGGGAACTAGCCGCTAAACCTTTATCTACCCCATCCTGCAAGAACTCCAGGATGTGAGGCACAGACGCCTCCAAGGGCCGAATGCGACGTCCCGCACACCAAGACTCAAATATGCGCCAGACTCGAATGTACGCTAAGGAGGTGGAATGCCGACGCGCCTGCAGCATGGTGGAAATGACCACGGGCGAGTATCCCCGAGCCCTCAGCCTAGCCCTCTCAAGAGCCAAGCCGTAAGAGAGAACCGACTCACCTGAGGCATACGCAACGGACCCTGCAGCAACAGGTCCGGCCGACACGGAAGACGCCACGGGCTGTCCACGAGCAACCGCACTATGTCTGCATACCAAGGCCGTCGCGGCCAGTTGGGGGCTATCAAAATCACCAGACCGCAGTGCCGCTCGATGCGCTGCACTACTCGACCTATCAGGGCCCAAGGCGGAAACACATAAAGAAGACCTGCCGACGGCCACTGCTGCACCAACACGTCGAGTCCTTCCGACATTCGCTCCCGACGCCGGCTGAAGAACCGCGGTACCTGAGCCGACTCGAAGGTTGCCATAAGATCCATCCACGGGAGGCCCCAGCGCTGGACTAACAGCTCGAAGACGCTCGGATGCAGCCGCCACTCTCTCAGTCGCCGGAGGCTGGATCCGGGAAAGTCCGCCTCGACATTGTCTACGCCTGCGACATGCTGAGCCGACAGAGCCCGGAGATGGCCCTCGGCCCACTCTAACAGCTGGGCCGCCTCGGCCTCCAGGGCAGCACTACCCGTGCCGCCTTGACGATTGATGTACGCCACTGTCGACGCATTGTCAGACAGCACTCGCACCACCTGCTGACTCAGAGTCCCCTGAAACTCCCGCAGCGCAAAGAAAATCGCTCGCATCTCCAAGCGGTTGATGGACCACGTCCTCTCCTCCGACGACCAGCCCCCCTGGGCAAACCGGCCGTCGCAATGAGCCCCCCAGCCCAAGAGGCTCGCATCCGTCGTAAGGAGTCTCCACGCCGGCGGCTCCAGCGGCATGCCCGCGGAGAGACTGCCTGGATGCAACCACCACAGAAGTGCCTGCTGTACTTCCAGAGGACAGACCAACCGTCGCGACAATTCGTCCCGTTGAGGGGACCACCGACGAAGCAACGTCGCTTGCAAGGGCCTCATATGGGCCCGGGCCCACGGCACAAGCTCTATCGCGGCCGCCATCGTGCCTAACAACTGCAGATATCGCCACGCTTTCGGAGCAGGGGTGGACAAAAAATTCTGAACTAACCCGCGGAGACGCTGAACCCGCTGATCTGGAAGGAACACCATCGCTTTCCGAGTGTCGAAACGGGCCCCTAAAAATTCCAGGGACTGCGACGGAACCAAGTTGCTCTTCGCTAGGTTGACCACCCAGCCCAGACTTTCCAACAACTCCACTACTCGGGCTGTGGCCAGCGCGCTTTCTACCCGGGACTTGGCCCGTATCAACCAGTCGTCCAGGTACGGATGGACAAGCACCCCCTCTTTGCGAAGAGCCGCCGCCACCACCACCATGACCTTGGTGAAGGTGCGCGGAGCCGTCGCCAGGCCGAAAGGCAACGCCTGAAAATGGAAATGCCCCATAGGAAGAGCAAACCGGAGATATCTTTGGTGCTCCGGACGAATGGGAATATGCAGGTATGCCTCCGTCAGATCCAGAGAGGTAAGAAACTCCCCCGCGCGGACCGCCGCTATCACAGAGCGCAGGGTCTCCATCCGAAAGTGAGACACGCAGAGACGATTGACCCGCTTCAAATCCAAAATGGGCCGAAAGGTGCCCTCCTTTTTTGGCACCACGAAATAAATAGAGTATCGACCGGACCCGCACTGAGCCTCGGGAACGGGAACTACCGCCCCCAGCTGCACCAGCCGCTGAAGTGTCTCGGAAACCGCACGCATCTTGGCCGGCGCCGCGCAAGGAGAACGAACGAAGGAATCGCGCACGGGCTTGTGAAACTCCAACGCGTAACCCTCGCGAATGACCTCCAGGACCCACCGATCCGACGTAAGACGGACCCAAGCTGGGCAAAATTCCCGCAACCGACCTCCCACGGGAACCACCGCAGCCCGAGTCTGCCTCATCTCATTGCTTCTTCGGCGTTGAGGACTGGAAAGGAACGAAACCGCGTCCCGCGCCCTGGAAACTCTGAAATGCCTGACCGCGGACAGGGTACCTACCCCGCTGAGAAGAGCTCCCTCGAAAAGGCCGAGAGCGACGAAATTCTTTCGCCGACCCCCGAAAGCCCGACGCCATGCGCGGCTGCTTCGGCTTATCCTCCGGCAAACGTCCACCTTTGGACTCACCTAAATCCTTCACCAACTTCTCCAAGTCCTCGCCGAACAACAGCTTACCGCGAAACGGCAACTTACTAAGACGAGCCTTAGACGAACTGTCGGCCGCCCAATTTCGCAGCCAGAGACAGCGCTGCGCCGCCACCACCGAGGCCATGCCCTTCGCCAAACCTCGGATAAGATCGTAATAGATGTCCGCGAAGTACGCCGTCCCAGACTCCAAACGGGCAGCCTCCTCCAGACCACCCTCAGGGCGATTCCCCCGCAAACGTTGGGACCACCGCAAACAGCCCCGAGCCACCCAGGCCCCCGCTATCAAAGCCTGCATGGAAAGGGCGCAAACTTCAAAGACTTGCTTCAGGACCGACTCCAAGCGCCTGTCCTGAACATCCCTCAAGGCCGCCGCGCCTTCCACGGGAATGGTAGTCTTTTTAGTAACTGCCGAGACGGCCGCATCCACCTTCGGGCAGCGAAACAACTCTCTATCACTCTGAGCAAGTGGATACAGGCGAGACAAGGCCCGAGAACCCCGAAGGGCTGAATCCGGAACATCCCACTCCTCCCGAATCATAGCTTTAAATACCCGATGCAAAGGAAAAACTTGGTGGGACGAACGAACCGCTTTCAAGACCGGATCCTCCAAAGCCTCCTCGGAATCCGGCTCTCCCGTCTGAACATTCAAGGCCTTGAGGGTCTCTGCTATCAAGGCCGGAAGCTCCTCCCGTCGGAAAATCCTGACCACTCTACTCCGCTGCTCAGAGTCCGGTAACTCACCGTCCTCCAGCTCGTCCTCCGACAAGCCGTCGAGGGCCCCCTCCAAAGGGGACAAATCACCATCCCCGAGAAGGGAAGCCGACCCCTCCGCCCCCATAGTTCTACCCAACTTTGCCACCGGGGCGCCCTCGGATACTCCTGCGAGGGACCCAGCTCTCTTAAGACCCCTAGAGTCTTGCGCCGAGGGCGGAACCGCCGGCTGGAGCAACACAAAGGCCTGCTGTATCAGGGCAAAAAACTCCGAGGGAAGCCCTGCAGCAGCAGCCCTGAGCCCCTGACCGCCAGGAACCTCGGAACCCCCCGCAGAGGAGGGACCTGTCACCGGCTCCTCCTGCACCAGAGAAGGTGGCTCCTGCACCTCCCGCAGATCTAACAGCGGATCCGGATCAGAGTCCATTCGCCCAGAGAGCAAGTGACACCCTGAGCACACACCAGACTCCAGCAGGGAGCTGCGCTTCAAGCCACAAAGTATACACCGTGACTTTGAAGGCATAGCCAATAGTAGCAGATAAGGCTAGCACCCGCTGCCCCTTCAAATGGCTCCTGTCCCAGGTGCTGCACAGAAATAGAGAGGAATCACTGTTCTGCAGTGTGCCAGAGAAGCTCCGTTATTATAAAAAACGTTTTGGTTTTTTTTTCCAACTAGAGTCCTGCAGGACCCAGCCATGCAGGCAACCACTTTAAAAAGGTTTGCCAGCCAAAATGAAGCTTGTAGGCCACCAAAAAACATCAAAATGAAGGAGAAGAAAGAAAAGGAAAAATAAACGTGATTTTTCAAGATGGCCGCCGTCAGTGATTCCCGCCAAAAACACCCGAGAAAAAAACAGCTCCCCAAAGCTGTAAGAACACAAACTAATAGAAAAACACCCCCAGAAAACAAAGAAATAAAGAAGAAAAAGCAAAGAAAGCCACAAAAGTGCGGTTTCTCACTCACCCCAAGTGTACTGACAGGCAGTGACTTCTCTGCAGCAGCTCCTTATTGCTCTGAGACACACTCTCCCCTGTCAGGAGGCAGCCAGCAGTGCTGACCGCCCAGGAGGTACCTGCCAAACCTGCTACCTGCTCCTCACCCTTTGTAGCGGGTTCTGGCAGCAGGGAGGTAAGCCCCCTTCACAGGTGTCCCCTGCACACAGCAGGGAAGCAAACCAGGAAGGGGGGGGAGGGGGAAGGAACTCAAGACTGGAACCAGAAGGGAATCTTCTTCACAGCTGAGCCCACTAAAAAAATAAAGAAACAATCAAATTGAATTCCCCAAAAGAAAAGAGAACCCAAAAAACCCTCTAAGCTCTGCTGAACTGCCCTGAGCCACCCTAGGCTCAGACACCCCACAGCTGCTTGGAGACTGAATTACTGAGGATAGTGGGCGGTCCTTGCCTAGTTATACCAGAGGTGCTAAAGTGATGTCATTCAGTCTCCAAAGCTGCTGGATGGGATTGACAACTCTATGGTTCCGGGACTGGACTAGAGGGACGAAAAGGAAAACAGTATTAGTATGAAAGGGTATATATGATAGGAAAACGTATATAAAACAGCAGCGGGAAATCAGGACCATAAAAAACAAGGGCAGCAAGAAAGGACCAATTAGGGCTCAAACTTGAAACTAAGACAATGCAAATTATTAAAATTATAAAAATTATGCAAATAAAAATGAAGGACAATAAATACAGGCAATAAAGCAGCAAATATGAATTATGAATTATAACATTAAAAATAATAATGATAAAACTAAGAGAAAAACTCTGAGACCACAAATATGTGAACTAAAAACTCTATATGTCAGGAAATATAAAATAACGATTATAGAACTAATGATATCAGGAAACATTGTGTTAATAGTGAATCGCTTAAAAGTGAGAGATGCGCCTAAAGTAGCGGGGATTGTATAGCAAAGACCACATGATGAATAATTGTTATCAGGCCATTGATTAAACTTACTATAGCAAAGGTGACATAACTGAAATTACCTTTTTAAAGTCATTTTATTCAAAAACATTGATTACAAACTAAAAGACCATAATTTTATACTTTTATTATTTTATATATTTATGTATTATTATGTAATCTGGTTCTTTATATTCTTTATAATACTTATTTGTTGCTTTGCAGTTCTCAGCCCCCTGACGAAGGCTGTGCCGAAACGCGTTGGGGTGTTTTTTTTATTTAATAAAGCATTAGTGACCACCCATCACCTTTCGCTCTTTGTGTGGTTCTCTTGGTTATTGCGAGAGGTTGCTCCTCTTGTGATACTAACCCATTCAGTGCCAATGAATATTCCTCCTTAAGTGGTTTAAATGACCCATTCGAGGAGTGGCACCTTCAGGTGGCAGCTAACTGGCGCTGAATATTTGGAATTTTACTTATTTTATTTAACAGGTTTTTTTATACTGCCTTTAGACCAAGGCGGTTTACAGAGAACAAATAAACAAACTCAATTGAGTTGCAGTTACATAGAACTTAAGGGTGATGTGAACTTGGGAGTTAACAAAACAGGGGGATTAACATATTGCTGAGGAGAGATAGTACAGGAATTTAAAGTGGTGATGGCCCCCAATAAAGTTTTAACTAGGCACTGAGAAATGGGAATTTAGTCTATTAGTACACAATAGGTGGATAAGGTGCTAAGATGCATTCTAACAGAGGACAGCTGAAGACCTAACAGAAATGGTATAGGTATTCAAATCTGGCATAGGCTGATCATTAAAAGAGGTCTTGTCCTTGTTCAGATCAGATGGAAAAGCTCTTCAGTTTGAAGGCATAGGATCTTCTTGTGAAAGGTTTTCATAATGCCACCAGAATGACCTTGTATTGAAGGTGGCAGTTCCCAGGGAAGCAATTAAGTTTTACTCAATTTCCATGTCATTAGAGCCATCAAGCTGAGATTGGGATGCAAGAGAGCACTGTGATTCTGTGTTAAAGACTTGAAAAATGTATATAGTCTGAGTGAAAGCGGAACCAATAGCCTCTTGAGGAAGGGAAAGCAGTTTTGTTGAGACCAATGTGGTGCTATGAGAACCACTACACTCAGCCTTCTTTGATACTTCTGAAGAGTTTTGTCTGTTAAGGGTATGGGCATGGAGACAGAGCCTAATATTTATAGTGGTGGGTTGAGAATCTGGCAAGTCCAGTTTGAATCCCACTGATGCTCCTTGTAATCTTGGCCAAGACATTTAATCCTCCATTGCCTCGGGTACAAAGATTGTAAGCTCTACATGGGATAGAAAAATATCTACTATACCTAAATGTAACATGCCTTGAGCTACTCCTAAAAATGACATTAAATAAATTCAAATATGTACAGAGTAACATAGTAAATGACAGAAGGTAAAGACAAGTATGGTCCATCTAGTCTGCCCAGCAAGAGGAGGTGCACCTGCTGCTCCATGCATGTCACCCCCTCTCCATGCCTTTGTTTAGGGGTGTTTCCACCGCTCCATGCAGGTCACCCCTATTTGTTGAGATATAAGAGATAGTTAAGTTTATTTTGGTTTTATCCTGTTGCTATAAAGGGAGCCACTGTGTCTGCCCCATGCCATTTTGAATTCTGTCACTGTATTTGCTCCACCACTTCCATCGGGAGGTCATGCCAAGCATTTCAATGAAAAAGTATTTCCTGACACTGCCTTTCAGTTTACCTCCTTGCAGCTTCATGTTATGCCCTCTAGTTTTACAGCTTCTCCATCTTTGAAAAAAAAGGTTTGGTTGTTCATTAATACCCTTTAAGTATTTAACCTCTCAACTGGGGAAGCCGAGTTAACTCATCTTCCCCATTTGTTAAATAGCAACAGGAGGACACGTTAACTCGGCTTCTCAATCTGCCCGGGGAAACTTAATACTTGAAAGAAAAATCTTGTCTGTGGAACAATCGCTAAAGTTCTGCTGCCCCAATCATTTCCGGCATCAGCAATCAGTCAAGCCTCTCAGACACTGCATGTTCGGAAACTGTGGAAAACTCTCCTGCTAAAACCAGAGCAGCTCAGCAATGTCTATGTGCGGCTGAGCAGCTACTGTTCTGATCAGAAGGTACAGCACCATGGGGACCCACAGTGGTGTACCTTCACGCCAGAACAGTAGCAGCTAAGTTGCTCCAGTTTCGGTGAGAGGGTTTGCTGCTGTTTTCTGTGACCGTGTATCTGTGAGACTTGACTGAGGATCGCTGATGCCGGAGGTGAGTAGGGAGCAGCACTCGATCTACGATCGGTACAGAGGTAAGATTACACTTTCCAGCATCCAGCTTTCTCGGGCAGATTGGAGGGGATGGGGGGAGAAATTCTTGATCGGTGATTGGTGCAAGGCAGTAAGTTATTACTTGCACGCTCAGATCAGCATGCCACCAGAGGGCTTCCTGCTGGGACCGGGTGTCCGATCTGGAGAGCAGAGCTTGATCAGGGTTTGCAGGCATTTCCACGGCTCAGGTCAGCATTTCACCAGTGAGTTACCCTGTGACCGGGTGTCTGTGAAACTTCAGTGAGCAATCAGAGGTGATCTGATGAGCAGAGTTTGATTGGGAATTGCTGCAGAAGCAGTAAGTCGTCATCTGCAGGCATTGATCGGGAATTGCTGCAGGGGCAGTAAGTCTTCACTTGCAGGCAATCAGGTAGATTTACCCATCCTTTCAAGTAAGGTGCTCAGTGCGGAGAGACAATGGTATCCAGGTCTGGTAAAGATTGCGAGCCAGATTTTGGAAGAAGTTTTATCCGACAATAGTTCATCTCTTTCTACAGATTCAGAAATAGATGATTCTGATTTTGAAGCAGATAGTTTGTATGCTGACTACACGGGTATTAATAGCGGTGGATCAAAGTCTGAATCCGAAACTGATAGCACTGACACCACCACCGATCTATCTGTTTGGTCCAAAAAAACCTTCTTCCAGCAGAGACCCTTTTGTGTTTTCAGATGGATGATGATTCAGCTGAAGTTGACTATCTAAAATTGTTCCTTACTGATGAAATAGTAAACATTATTGTCAATGAAACAAACTGGTATGCAGAGCAGTACATTACCAGCCATAATGTGAAACCAAGGTCAAGAGCACAAAACTGGAAATCAACCAACTGCTGAAATTTATGTTTTTTCTAGCTCTGCTACATCTTCAAGGTCTTGTACATAAACCTGAAACAGGACAATACTTCAGCTGTCCCCTCTACTCAACACCCCAATATTTTACAATACAATGCCTGAGTTGGAATTCATCGCTTCTGAAATTTCTGCACTTTGCAGACAACAGTGCAAAAATCAGCAGAAATGAAATGCCTGCTAAACTTTACAAATTGAAACCCATCATAGATTTATTTCGTCAAAAATTCATGGAATTGCACAAACACGAAAGAGACAAAAGCATTGATGAAAGTCTGATGCTTTGGAAAGGGTGGCTTTCAAGCAGTTTGTTCCTACTACTACAAAACGTATGCAGCGCTGCAGACATGTAAAAAGGCAGTCCCTGCTCATCAGACAAAACAAATGAGCTCATTTTGGGATAAAGTCCTATTAACTATGTGAGGCAAAAAGTGGTTATATCTGGGACTTTATTATATACAGTGGAAGTGACACTGATTTTGATCTTTCAATTTCTTTGCTACCTCACACCTTCTGCAGCACCCGCCCCCTCTGACATCACTTCCTCGGGAACTGCTGCAGAAGGAGTTCCCAGCCTCTAACATGTTTCGTTTGGCTTTCCTTTTAACCGGCGCTGCGGAAGTCTCCTGTTCTCCCTCACTCGTGTCTCCTACTCATCTTCAGCACCACCGAGGTGAGAGAGAAGTCGCAGCAGCAGCAATCGGCGCCCTTGCCGTTGCCACCGTTACCGAGGCTGCCGGCGCCTTTCCCGCCGTTACTGAAGCCATTTTTGCCGCTGTAGCCACTGTTGCCGAAGCCGCTGGTGCTCTTGCCACTGCCGTTGCCTAAGCCACCCTTGCCGTTGCCGAAACCGCCTTTGCCACCAGATCCCTTTTAACTTTATTGCAGCCGCTGCTCTGTGAAAAACAGAAGCAGCGGCTGGGGAGGGGATGCGCACTACAATCGCCAGCAAACATTTTTTTAACTTTCAAGCCGTTCGCAATAGGGGTGCGCATTACATTCAATGGCGCATTAGACTCGAGTAAATATGGTAGTTTCAAACTCTACAGCAATGGAGACAGAGCAAGGAAAGTAATGGAAGTAAGTGTTAACCAGGCCATCACAGGCAGGCCAGATAGTTGAAGGAGGAAGAAAGGACAGTTGCAGTCAGTTATGGAAAAGGATAAGTTATTCAGCTGAGAAAAGCTGAACAAAAGTGCAAATTCAGGGAGCAGACTAACAATGATAAATAAATAATTAATAATAAGCAGCTCCCTTCCTCAGGTAAAAGGATTTTTTACCTGAGCCTTTCCGTCGGGGAGAGCAGCGGTCTTTTTAGAGAGTCTGGTCCTCATCATGAACTCAGTCTCCAGCTCAGCATCCTTGTCAATCATGGGCTTGACAGAGAGATTCTCTCCTTGGCATGGGACATCAACCAATTTATCCTGAACCCATTGCTCGAGATCAGACGACTGTAGCCAAGCCTGGCTTTGGGCGCAGATGCCCGCCGCCGCTACTCAAGCTGCTGACTCAAAGCAGTCATAGGCTGCCCGAGACAAACTTGGAGCACTCACGGACAGCCTTGGCCAGGTTCTTGAACCGCTGCAGGGGTTCATCAGACAGACCAATTGAGAATCCGGCAATTTCCTTCGCCAGGTCTCTCAGGTACATGCCCATGCTGGTAGGCCTGGATGCGGCCAATCAGCATCAAGCCCTGGTAACACTTTCTGCCGAGGGCGTCCAAAGTGTGTGCCTCCCTGCCGGGAGGCACCAAGGAGTGCATCTTCTGACTCTTCAGGCAATGTATGGCAAATTCCATCACCATCAAACTGTGTGGGCAGCTGTGATTTCTGGAAGCCAGGGCTCCGGCGGATTCGATACATCGAGTCAAGCTGCTTGCTCACTACTGGCACCGATGCCGGTGTTTCCTACATACAGAGCATTAGCCGTTCTGGGATGGGAAAGATGAGAACTGTAAGCGATTCTCTCTGAGGGACCTCGTACTGGAGGATTTCCAGCTCCTCCGCTCGAGGATCCTCCTCCAATTCCGTCGGGAATGCTAGGGCCTTAGACATATCCCTGATTAAGTCAAGGAATGCCATGTCCTCCGGCGGGAACCACCGCCGGGGCTCTGAAGTTGGAGAGTCTGAGGGGACGTCGCAATGGCGATGGGTGTTGGGTTACTCCTCGTCCTCTGTCTCCCACTCAGAGTAGTGCGTCAAGGACTCAATAGAGGGATGGTCCGCAGGCCCCGGGGCTGACCCCAGCCCGCGGCCCTCAGAGGGCCCAGTGGTCAGGGCAGAGGAACTGGTCATACCAGACAACAGTGCCCGCTGCTGGTCCGTGAAGACAACCATGTTCCAGGGCCGCCATTCTGGACTCCAGGCCAGAAGGCTCTGCAGCCATCGGCGCGGGCATCGAAGGAATCGGGCCCAACGCTGGTTCCCCCAAAGGGGAATCCTCTATGAGAATAGTGTCTGGCAACAGAGGCCAGTCTGAGGTCGAGTCCTTTCGGGGGACCTTTGCAGGCCGCTCCCTCTCCGATCCTTTGGACAAGTGTTTTGGACCGCGGGACATACCCAGCCTGTCGGATCCATACAGGGATGCTGCCTTCGAGGTCTTCTTCTTCTTGGGTTCCCTCGAGGGAGACTCGTTTTCCGAAGAACCATGGCATCGCTTTGTTTCCGTAGGGCCGCACCGAGATGCCATGGATTCAGATGAGGCCCTGGCCTTCGGAGGTACTGGGGACTTGGGGAAACACTTATGCTGCTGCTGGAGGGTCTTGTTGGACATCTTTTTGCAGAGACTGCATGCTGTGGTGTCGTGGTCCAGCAAAAGATAGCAAAGGCAGCAGTCGTGTGTGTTGGTCAAAGACATAATTTAGGCACACTGATCACACTTTTTAAAACCACTGGTAGCCATGGGGGAAAAATGTATCCCAGCGAGGTCGAAGACCCGCCGAGCTGCCAGTTGGAAAAAACAGCATGAAGACATCAAAGAGGAAAAAACTACAAAAGGACCCGAACTTGATGCCGAGACAGCGAGGTCGGGTGGCGGGAAGAGTACCGGTGCAGTTCGAGGAGAGCATGAAATGCAGGCTGAAAAATCAACTTTTTCTGGGGACAAGCCAGACAGATGTCTGAAGGGCTCCATGGAAAAAAGGAGACTGAGCAAGATGGCACCCTTGGGTGGGAAGGGGACCACACATGCGTGGCGGCATCTCCCAAAGGCTTGAAGCTGGAGGAATGCTTCCGCGAGTGCTTCGTCGGTGCTAATGTCACCCATATGTGAGGACCGACTTCCTGCTTGTTCCAGGAGAAAAACTAAAGGCTGAAGTCAGGTGCATTTCCCTTCTATATAGTGATGGTAACCATCAACTGCACTAAAATGGACTCTTATGGAGTTGGTCTTGAGACCATGCTGCGATAGGTGCAAAAGGTATTCAAGCCTTTAATTTCCTAGTACTGAGCAGGATTACTATCGCAATGACCCTCGCCGGCCAAGCGTCGGCCGGCTATCTGTGGCCCACCGAGGCTCCTCGGCGCTGCGGTATCGTTCCGTTTAGGGGGGATTCTGACTTAGAGGCGTTCAGTCATAATCCCACAGATGGTAGCTTCGACCCATTGGCTCCTCAGCCAAGCACATACACCAAATGTCTGAACCTGCGGTTCCTCTCGTACTGAGCAGGATTTAATTTCCTAGGCCCTAGTCTCTGGAACTCCCTCCCTGATGACCTTTGTTGTGAGCCCTCATACCCTAAATTTAAGTCCTCCCTGAAAACCCACCTATTTCAGCTGGCCTTCAATCTTCCTTCATAGGTCTTCTTACTTTGCCTCCTCTCACTCTCTTGGCTTCCTCTTCTTTAGCTTTCCTATTATTTTAATGGATTTATGTTTCTTTTTCTAGATTTGTTTTTAATTTGTTTATTGTACACCACTCAAATTTTAATAAACCATAAGCAATTTTAGTGTGGGACATGAAAAGGGATCTGGGGCCTGTCCCTCACACCAGATGGCAAACCTCCACCCTCTGAATCTATAAGAACTCCTAGTGGAATCTCTCCTGGAAGCTAATAGGAAATAGGCCACTCCAACCAGCAGGTTTAAAGAGCTGAATCCTAGCCTCTCAACAGGGACTTGTGAAAGTCAGGGACTTGATGCTGGGATGCAGAAGTCTTCCCTGATGCTATGAAATAAAGATTGGAAAGTTGTCCAGGTGCATGGCTTTCCAGATGGACAAGTCTTGGAAAAGGGGAAACAAAGGCTGCCTGGGCCAAGAAGGGGCAGTGAGAATCATAGTGCCTATGTCATGCTGGAGTTTGCGAGTTCTTGCTATCAGAGGAATAGGCAGATATACATACAGAAGGTCTGATTCCCAATAGAGGAGGAAAGCATCTACGGCTACCCTACTGTGGAGCAGAACTGAAGGACTTGTTTGTTCTTGGAAGTGGCAAAGAGATCTATCGAAGAAGTAACCCACTCTTGAAAGATACAAATTCAACACTATCTCCCTGTCAGGTCTACTTGTGAGGTTGGAGGACTCAATTCAGCCTATCTGCCAGAGTGTCATTCTCTCCTGCCAAGTATGCAGCTCCAAGTGTCATCCTGTGAGAAATGGCAAAGAACCAGAGTCTGATGGACTCCCAATACTGGAGGTATGAGTCAGCCCCTCCCACCACCCCCTGTTAATTGATGCAGGACATGGTAACCTGATGATGTGTCAGTCATTAAAATTTGGCTAGACAACCAAATCTGAAAGCCTTTAAGCATTTGAAATTGCTCTCGGTACCAGGAAGTTGATCTGAAGGAGACTCTCCTGGATGGACCACAAACCCTAGTTGTTAAACACTTCGAAATGAGCTCCCCAGCCCAGTTTGGATGCATTTGTTGTCAGTAGTTTTTAGTAAGGTGGCGAGAAGCATCTACCAGAGGAGATACTCCTGAAAGGACATAATGACAGAGATGATGTTGTCGAACCTGTGAATGGACTGCACCTACTATATATTCTGGGTCCACTGAGATGGTCTCAAATGGAGACATGTCATATGAGTGATGTGAACTGTGGAAGCCATGTGGCCCAATATCTTCAACATAGCTAATCCATTTTTTGTAGGAAAGGAGAGCAGGGTGCTAAGGGAAAGATTTCTGAACTTCTCTTGAACAAGAAACATGTTCAGATCTCTCAGGAGGGAGGGAGTAGCCGCCTAGTGGTTGGGGCAAGGTACTTCAGGCCAGAAGGTCGGGGGTTCAAATCCCACTAGAGGACAGCAACCTTGGGCCGGAAGGACTGGGGTTTCTAGTCCTACAGATGCTCCTTGTGGTCTTGGGCAAGCCACTTAACCTTCCATTGCCCATGTTCCCTGTAAGTATTAGTGTATGTGTCTCATATCCCCGCGTGTTAAATGTATCCCCCAATTGTGTTGTGACCGCTTTGATTGAAGGATAAGGCGGTATACAAAACTGTCTAAATAAATAAAATAAATAAATCTAGAATATACATAATCCCCCTGTTTTCTTGGGAACAAGGAAAGTACCCATGCCCTTTCTGCTCCAGTGGCACTAACTCGATGGTGTTTGCCATGCAAAGGGCAGAGATTTCCTTTAGAACAAGCTCTTGGTGTTGGGAGACCAGCAAATATCTCAGGAAAGAATTTGGAGAAAGCTTGAATAAACAATCTGTGTCCGAAGTGGACTATCTTTAGAACCTAGATGTCAGAGGATATGAGGGGCCAATAATCTGCAAAGATAATGAGCCTCCCCCAACAGGTAGGTTGTCTGACTCCAGTACTGGCAGACTGGCTATGTTCTTGAGAAGCCCATCAAAACTCTATCCGTGGTTTTGACTGAGTCGTCGACTGGGTCTTTGGAGGTCTTCAGCTGCCTGGGACGGGAAGGAGGGGTCTGCTTGGCAAGGGAAGAATGTACAGGAGAATACCCATGCCTATGTGAGTAGTAGGATCTCCTCTGCTCTCCGCTCTGGAACCTCCTGGTAGAAGAGGCAGGTTGATAGTGGGTCTAGAGAGGACATAAGAACATAAGAAATGCCATACTGGGTCAGACCAAGGTCTATCAAGCTCAGCAACCTGTTTCCAACAGTGGCCAAAGCCAGGTCACAAGTACCTGTCAGATTCCCAAAAACGTACATAGATTCCATAATGCTGATGCTGGGGTAAGCAGTGGATTTCCTTAGTCCTCTTTAATAATGGTTTATGGACTTTTCCTCCAGGAACTTGTCCAAACCTTTTTTAAACCCAGCTACACTAAGTTACTACATACTCCGGTAACGAATTCCAGAGTTTGATAACTCATTGAATATTTTCTCTTATTAGTCCTAAATGGGCTACATTGTAGCTTCATTGAACGTTCCCTAATCTTTCTACTTTTTGAAGGAGTAAACAACCGATCTATGTTTACCCATTCCACTCCATTCATTAATTTATAGACCTTTATCATATCTCCCCTTAGCCGTCTCTTTTCCAAGTTGAAAAGCCCTAACCTTTTAAGCCTCTCCTCATAGGGGTATCCTTCCATCCCCTTTTTTCATTTTGGTGGCTCTTCAATGTACCTTTTCTAATTCTGCTATATCCTTTTTAACAGCACTGGCTTGGAGAACCAAGAGACCAGGGTTCAGCACTCCTTGTGGCCTTGGGCAAGTCACTTAACCCTCCATTGTCTCAGAAAAATCCAAGTTATCAATGTCCCTGTTTAATGTACAATTACCTAGTTTAAGTTACAGTGACAATGTAAACCGCTTTGACAAATGATAAAGTGGTATAAAAAGTCTGCTAAATAAGTAAGATATAGCAATCAGAATTGCACACAATATTCAAGGTATGATCGCACCACAGAACGAATCAGAGGGATATCATCCTCCTTGGTTTTGTTCTCCATTCCTTTCCTTTGGATTCCTAGTATTCTATTTGCTTTCTTGGTCACTGCTGCACAATGGGAAGAGGCTTTCAATATATTATCCATGGTGTCGCCTAAATCCTTTTCCTGGGTGGTGGTTCCTAATGTAGAACCTTGCATCGTGTACCATAGTTTGGGTTGGTCTTCCCTAAGTGAACAACTTTGCACTTGTCCACATTAAATTTCATTTGCCATTTGGACGTCCAGTCTTCTAATTTATCAAGGCCCTCTTGCAATTTTTCACAATCCTCTTGCGTTTTAATAATTTTCTTTCATCTGCAAATTTGATCACCTCACTCATTATTCCCATTTTCAGGTCATTTATGAAGTTGTTAAAAAGCAGCGGGCCCAGCACAGATCCCTGGGGTATTCCACTATTCACCTTTCTACACTGGGAAAATTGGCTACTTAGCCCTACTCTCTGCTTTCTATCTTTTAATCAGTTCCTGATCCACAATAGTACACTGCCTCCTATCCCATGAGAGACTGTTGACGAAATTAAAAAGTCATGCGAGACCCTGTCAAAGGCTTTCTAAAAATCAGACACACTATAATCGACTGGCTCACCTTTGTCTACCTGTTTTTTCACATCTTCCAAAAAATATAACAGATTAGTAAGATAAGATTTTCCTTGGCTAAATCCATATTGGCTTTATCCCATTAAACCATGACTATCTACATATTCAGTAGGTTTTTTTTCTTTATAATTGCCTAGTACTGACGTCAGGCTCACCGGTCTGTAGTTTCCCGGATCACCCCTGGAACTCTTTTGCAAAAATTGGCGTTACATTGGCCATTCTCCAATCTTCAGGTACTACAGATGACTTTAATGATAGTTCACAGATTACTAATAGTAGGTCTGCAATCTCATATTTCAGTACTTACAACACTCTCAGATGTATACTATCCAGTCCAGGTGATTTGCTACGCTTCACTTTATCAAATAGTTGTAATATATCTTCCCGTTTTATCGATTTTTCTTTCAATTCTTCCAATACATCACCTTTAAATACCATTGTAGGCATAGATAACCTCACTACATCTTCAGTAAAGACCGAAGCAAAGAATTCAGTTCCTCCACTATAGCCTTGTCCTCCCTTAGCACCCCTTTTACCCCTCTATCATCTAATAGTCCGAATCACTCTCTCACAAGTTTTTTGCTACAAATGTACTTGAAAAGGTTTTGCAATGTATCACTGTGCTGCTTGATCATGGTAACAACTTCCTAAACCTGTCTATCTATCTATTTCTATCTATCTATTTAGCACTTATAGAGCGCCACGCACGCAGCGCTGTACAGCTAACCTACAAGAGGCAGCCCACATACAAAAGAGAGTCCCTACCCGTCAGAGTCATGCTCATCGGAGCTTACAATCTAATCAGAGTAATACAGAGCATAAGTCAGTTCAGTGCAAGGCATAAGATAAGGAAAGAAGTCAGGATCTGACTTTGAGGCGTGGGGGTTGGAGGGGTTGTCGACGTGAGCGTTAAAGTCGCCAAGAATAAGAGTGGGGGAAGAGGGATCCAGAAAGGCAGAAAGCCAGGAGTCAAAGTCGGTGAGGAAGGTTGAACAGGATTTGTCGGGTGGGCAATAATAACAGCTACTCGGAGGGGAAGTGGTGTGAGGAGGCGAATGGAGTGGACTTCAAAGGAGAGGGGGGAGTGTGACTGAGGTAGCAGGAGGAGTTGGAATTGGCAGGAGGGAGAGAGTAGGAGGCCAACACCACCACCGCGACCAGTAGCTCGAGGTGTATGGGAGAATTGGTAGCCCCCATAGCAGAGGGAAGCAATGGATGCGGTGCTGTCAGGAGGGAGCCAGGTCTCAGTCAGGGCAAGAAGGTGTAGGGCATTAGAGATAAGAGGTTGTGAATAAAAGGAAGTTTTTTAGTGACACAGCATGTGTTCCATAGGCACATGAAAACGGGAGAATGGAGGGGGGAAGGAGAGGGATATGAATAAGGTTGGATAAGTTACGTGAGGATTCTTTCTAGAGTAGTGCAGAGATTTGGAGGGAGCAGGGTGCGGGTGGATATGTCTGGGTGTGTGCCCCCTCCAGGAGTGACCTGAGGGAGGGGAAGTGAGGGGTGAGTGAGGGGTAATATTAATGATATCAGAAGGGTTGTGTGAGGATTTCATTTTGGAGATAAGGTTGGGGTTGATATTTCTGGATGAGTGAGTGGGGGATGAGTGAGGGAGGGCAGAAAAGGGGAGGAGAGGGATGTGGATGAGATTAGATAATGTGCGTGAGGAACTCTTTTTAGGGTGAGAAAGAAATCAAGGGGGGCCAGGGTTGGGGTTGATGTTACCTGATGAGAGAAGGAGTAGTAGAGAGCGTGGTAGAGCGGAGACAATATGGCGGAAACGAGAGTGGGGTTGCCTTAAAGAGAGGGGGGATGGTTGAATGCGGGGGATGTTGTGATGAAGCTCAAGAGCAGTTGCTAGGCTAGAGGACAGAATGGAGGGAGAAGTGAGGAAAGTAGGGGGGTAGGGGGGAGAGGAGGGAGAGTGTTGGTAGGAGGGGATGCAGTTCGGGAGGATGAGGAAGAGGAGGACAACGTGATGTGGGGCCATGGCAATGGTCAGCAAGTTCTGTGCGGGCAAATGGTAGGAAGTTCTATGCAAACAGTGGGTAGCAAGTACAGTGCAAACAATGGTTAGCGAGTTCTATGCAAACAATGGGTCGCAGGTTCTATGCAGGCAATGGGTAGCAGGTTCTATGCAGGCAATGGGTAGCAGGTTCTATGCAGGCAGTGGGTAGCAAGTTCTAAGCAAACAATGGGTAGCAAGTACTATGCAATCAATGGGTATCAGGTACAATGCAAACAATGGGTAGCAAGATCTATGCAGGCAATGGGTAGCAAGTTCTATGCGGGTCGTGGGTAGCAAGTTCTATGCAAACACTGGGTAGCAGGTTCTATTCGGGTCATGGGTAGCAAGTACTATGCAGGCAAAGATCAGGGCCAGCAGTGGGAAGCAAGTCCAAGGCAAGGTTACTAGTAGGTAGTGGGGTGGTGATCGTGAGATGGTTGGGGTCAACGATCGTGCCTGTTCGGCTCCCCGGTAGCTGTGGAGCTGGGTTACAGCTCACGGCAGAGCGCCCTGCGGGGCCTGCTCCTAAGGGCCACGCCAAAGGGTCCTCTGGCAAGGCCCTCACGCGCGGGTGAACCTGATGGCGCCCTCACTGAAGAAGGGGCGAATGGTGGCGTGCAGCCCGATGGCGGCACCACTCTCTCTTCGCGGGTAGATTGCCCGATGGCGCCCTCACTGAAGAAGGGGCGGATGGCAGCGCCCCTCTCTCTTCGTGGGCAGATCGCCCAATGGCGCCCTGACTGAAGAAAGGGCAAATGGCGGCGTGCAGCCCGATGGCGGCGCCCCTCTCTCTTTGTGGGCGGATCGCCCGATGGTGCCCTCACTGAAGAAGGGGTGGATGGCAGCGCCCCTCTCTCTTTGTGGGTGGATCCAAAGAGATTCTCCCAAAGGCACAGCACATGGTTAAGCTGCTCCTGCACACTGAACTGTAAGTTTGAGGCCCAGAGCCATAACAGTATCCGGGCGCCAATACTCATTGTGGAGGCTCTCAGTGCCATAGGTCGCTCAGACTGTATTTTCCTGTACTCCTTTCCTTGTCCCACTAGGGAGCAGAACTGCAAAACACTCTGGTGGGAGAAAATTAGAAACTCCTCTAGACGTCAAGCAGGATGTGAACATGGAATTCTAGCAAAATTTCTCCCAAAAGAATCTAGGGACTTAAGTTTCCCTCTTTCCCAAGAGTATGCCAAAGAGTGTAACTTGGAGTTACTGGCTTTTTAAAGAGCTGATTCGATGACCATAGAGTGGTGCGGAAGTTGTAACTTGTCAAATCTGGGTGCCTTTTGGACTCTGTACATAGAATCAACTTTCCTGCTCATAGGAGGCAAAGATTAGGGGGATGGGGGGGAGAGGGAGGAGTCTCCCACCTTCTTCTACAACATTTGAAGGATGTGGTGCATGGGAATTGTCAGGCTTCCTTGGGGGGGATACAGATACTAGAGGATCTGCAATTCCTCAGCCCTGCGCACCTCTTCCGTGTCCAACTTAAACAAAATGGCCTCAGCCATTCCTGGATAAACTCATGGAATGACATAGCCTCAGAAAGACTTGCATTGCTCATGATGAAAGGAGTACAACTCCTCAAGGGCTGCCATGAGTGAAAATATGGGAGCCTCAGCAGTCTCAGTCAATGTTCACTGAATCGATCAAGGAGTATCGGATGGCTATACATGGACCTTTAAAGTCTAGTGTAGTCCTTCCAATGGCAAGGAGGATGAGCTGTCCTCATATCAGGGCTGTTTCAGGGGTCGTACATTGCTCGAGTCCTGGTGCTTCTGGCATCATGCTCTGATGAGCCCCAATGCCAAAGATCAAAGCCTCTGCCCGGTGCTCAGCATTGAGGGTCCTCAATACTATCGTAAGCAACAATGAATCCTTCCTCTTTCTCAGGGCAGGACCTGTGGAGGAGTAATCCTAGGGGAACCTTACTAGTGCTAGGCTTGGAGTGGGCTGGAGAGCTCCTCACTGTTGGTGCATCAGGGCCTACTGCAATTCCAGCATCAGAGTTTTCCAGCCCGATGCCACTGAGCTTGCAGACCTTCTTTTGTCATCTGTATACACAAATGGCATAAAGAGGAGTTATGATTGGGCCCCAAGCACTGCAGGCACCATTTGAGAGAGAGCCCATGATGAACAGTCTACCTGGCACACTCCTTAAACCCACTGGAAGATTTCTGGGGCATATTGAAAGGATAAAGAGCTGCAGCAAAATCAAATAGTTCAATGGTGAATGAAAAATAAATTAAGAACCCTGGCTGGGGAATGCCTGAGACGTAAATGCCAACTTTGCAGTGTGAAAGGAAGAAGAAAGGAAACTTTAAAATTAACAAAAAAAAGACAATACATAAGAAATCATGCTAAGAAAATACTGCTACCTGTATCCTGTCTTGTCTGATGTGAAACTGCTATCATTGTGCTGTTCTGTTGCTGCTGTGCCTCATTGTGTGTCTGCACGTACCACCATGATTCTGTGAGCTCCTCCCCCTGGAAGTGACATGGTGCATCCCCTCTGCCCTGTCTATTTAGATCATCCTGGACTGTGATGTCGCTGGCTGCTACCTGTATTCTGCCTCGTCTGATGTCATTGTGCTGTTCTGTTGCTGCTGTGCCTCATTGTGTCTTCATTTGTCTCCCTGAGTCTGCAGGTACCACCGCGATTTTGTGAGCTCCTCCCACCCAGAAGTGATGTGGCCGCGTCCCCTGTGCCCTGTCTATTTAGATCATACTTGACTGTGGCATCACGCGCCGTAGGAGCGCACCCAAGGAGTAGGACGTGCTCCTTGGGACGACTCCGGGCGTGTCATCGGGCCGACCTTGGGTTTTTCCACTGACCTACCACCTCCCTCATCTGGTTTCCCATTCTCCCCTGTTGGTATAGTCGCTGCTTCTCACTGGTCCTCCTGTAAGTGTTCCCTTATTTGCCTTCTCCTCGCTGCTCTCCTTTTCTCTCCCTTTCTTTCCCTCTGTGGCATGGCTCTTATTCTGGTACATTGGGGTTGGCACACTGGTTCTTCCCTTCCTCCTTGCCTCCCTGTTTGTCTTGTTCTCCTTCCAACCTGGTGCCATGCCCGCTGAGTGGCCCTGCCTACCCTTCTTGTTCCCCCCTCCCTTCAGCTTCCCCTCTGTCCGGTTCTTCCTGCAGCTGTCCTTTATTGCTGTCCCCCGTCAGTGTTTTCCCCCCCCCCTCTGGCTAGCGCCGTCTGTTCCCCCTTACCCTGCAGCTTTTTCCTCCTTCAGATCAGCTTCTCCCCCGGACTTTGTCCTTCTATCACCTGACTGCCAGGAGTTCTCTTGGAATCCCGCCTTTACTGCTGCTCTTGAAGTTTTGCCCCCTCCCTCCGCTCACTCCCTGCTGTTCCCCCTCCTAAAAGCCACTCTTGGTATCATCAGGGTCTTTGTTTACTACGGTCGCACCTCCGTCGTGCTCAACGAGCATGGCAGTAGTCCCCTTCTCCATATATGTTAGCCTTCTTTCATCAGCGTCATCGTGAATATCGCCTGGCTATTTCTGCGGCCAAGCAGGACTATTATTCTAACCTTATTTCTTCTGCCTCCCGTTCCTCTCACCAATTGTTTTCAGTTTTCAGTACCCTTTCCTCCTTCCCTGCCTTCTCTTCTTCTGCCTTCTCCAGGGCCCCTGACCCTTCCGATCTGGTGGACTTTTTCTCAAGCAAGGTGCTCTCTCTTCATGCTTCCTTTCCTGCCTGTTCCCTCTTCCCTGCCCCCTTTGGATTCCTCTTCTCCTTCCCTCTCTCATTCCTGGTCCTCCTTTCATCTGATTACAGTCACCGAACTGGCCTCCACCCTTACCACTTCCCATAAGACTACCTGTCCCCTTGACCCCATTCCATCCAAGTGGCTCCTGGAACCCTCTCTTGCTCTCCTCCCTCCTCTCCTTATGCTCAATTCTAGTCTTTCCACAGGATCCTTCCCCACCCCCTGGAAGTATGCACTGGTGTGTCCCCTGCTTAAGAAACCTGCCCTCAATCCCTGTTCTCTTTAATTGGTGCCCAGTTTCGAACCTTTGCTTCCTAAGCTACTGGAGCGTTTTGTTTTCTCCCAACTCTCTTCTCACCTATCCTCTGTCAATGCCCTCCAATCCCGTCAGTCTGAATTTCTTGAAGGTCAAAGCATGGAATCTGTCCTCTCCTTGCTCACTGAATGCCACATCGCCCATGAGCAAGGAGATTTCACTCTTGTCTCCCGACTCTGCATTTGACCTTGTTGATCGCCGTATCCTCCTCTCCCATTTGCTGGATTTGGTGTCTCTGGGGTCCCCCTACATTGGTTTCGCTCCTTCCTTACAGCACGCTCTCTCAGTTTTCTCTAATGATTTGACTTCCCTTGCCACTACCCTCTCCTGCAGTGTCCCTCAGGGTTCAATTCTGGCTCCCCTGTGCCTTCTGGTACAGCAGACAGGCATTTCGGCATATTATGCGGATGACATTCTTCTGCTTTACCACACAAGTTCCTTGTCACCCGATCTTTCTGCACTAGACTCCTGTCTGCATTTGGTTAGTTCGTGGTTGGCATCTAACTTCCTTCACTTGAACCCGGTCAAGACGTCTGCTATGTGGATTACCTTTGGATCCCTGCCCCCTTCTCTAGCTCCTTCCCTGGTTTCCTCTCCAATTTCACTAGCCTCCTCTCTCCGCTATCTGGGGGTCATCCTGGACTGCTCTCTCCTTCTCTGACCATATTTCCTCCATTTCCCGTTACTCCTCCTTTTTCCTCAGATACATTCCGTCCGTCCATTCCTCTCCTCCTCTGCTTTAGCTACACTTCTGCTCTCTCTTGTTACTTCCAGACTCGACTACTACAATATTGTTTTAGCTGGTCTCCCACTCTACCAATTACATCGACTACAGTTGCATCAGAACACTGACGCTCATATTCTTACTCACTCCTCACGTTTCAATCATGTCTCTCCCCTTCTTGCCTGTCTGCTGCATTGGCTACCTATTTGTTACCGTATACAATATAAACTGCTCATTATGACGCATAAGGCCATTCACTCTTCGACTCCTCGATTTTTGGCTGACCTCCTTCGTTTTCACCTTCCCCACCGACTTCTTCGCTCTATCCACACTCACTGCGTTGCCCTCCCCTCTGTCACCCAGGCTCACCTCGAGCGCACTCGTGATGCTGCCTTTTTCTTTTAGGCCCTGCCTTATGGAACTCCCTCCCCTCATCCCTTCGAGCTGAATCCTCATTCCCAAGGTTCAAGGCTGCTTTAAAAACATACCCTTTTCAGCAAGCATTTAATGTGTCTTCCCCCTCGCAATCATTCCCTCCGTCTCTTTTCTTATTTTTCTTTTTTGTTGACTGTCTGATTTGATTGTCTCTCCTCTTCCTTTTCTGTCCTGTTTCTCTGTCTATAACGTCTTTGTCCTATCAGTTATGGCATTCCTTTCTTCTTCTATTTTCTGGCAGTCCCTTTTATTGTCAACTGCTTAATGCTCCGGCCTAGCGGTGTATCAAGATACTCCATAAATAAATAAATAAAAATTTGTGACGCGTGGACAAAACCATATTCAAATGGTTCCATGGAAAAGAAATGGACTAAGGTACTCAGACACAGTGGCGGTAGGTGCACGATGGGTTTTCTAAAAGCTTCTAGAAGGAGCTGAGGAGGTTCCTGTGTGGGCTCTGTTGGAAGCATCACCCAAACATGAGGACTTATCCTGCTTGTCCATGGAGAACACAGTGTTATTTTATTTATTTAGATATTTTTATATACTGCTTTATCGCAGCATCAAAGCAGTTTACAAAGAACTGGTAACAAACAGTTACATAGAACCTGGAGTAAGAACTTGGAGAATTGTGAGGTTAACTTCTACACTGAACTAAAACATTAATATGGTAGGGGAAAGGAGTATGTGCAGAGGTGGGATTGGGGGGGGGAGGGAGCTGGTGATTCATGTTTCGCTATCAAAGGTGAAATTGGGCCTTACCTGCTAATTGACGTTCCTTGAGTCGAGTCAAGTCCAGTCCCGCACATGTGGGTAGTGTCACCTCACCAACAGCTTGGAGACTGAGCATGTCATGTTTGATGACGAAGGCATCAGGATATATATATACCAGTGGCACCTCCCACCGCAACCAGTACCTTATTGACAAAGCAGACTCATGAAAGCAACTTTACAACTATCAATTATTACTATATACACTAACCCCCCCCTCAGACAGCAGAAAAACCACCCCACTCCTGAGAGACAGAGATCACTTACCACCTTCAAGGTCACTACCCCTGACCTCACCTGGACACTCCTGACTACGTCGAATCATGCCGGGAATCTTCTTCTTAAGTGTAAACCCCATGCTTCTACTCCACAACTGCACCCCCGACTCTACTCTGTGCTGAACTTATTCAGGACCAGAGACATCTGTGGAGCCAAAAGGACAACACCACCTCGGGTGGGATCTGGATTGGATTCACTTAGGAACATCAATTAGCAGATAAGGCCTAATTTCACCTTCCTTATTGTTCCTCCAGTCCAGTCCTGCACCTGTAGGATGTACCATAGCAGTACTAAACATGGGAGGGACCTGCAAGACTGGCCTGAAGAACCACCACTCCAAACCACGCATCCCCTGTCGCTTGAACATCCAGCCTAGAATGTTTGACGAATGTATGCAGAGATGACCAGGTTGCCGCTTTACAAAATATCACTCTGTAGGACCAATCACGACTCCACCCACGACGCGCCCTGCACCCTAGTCTAATATGCTCTTATCCTGACTGGTAACTGCAACGCAGGAAATAAGCAGAGGAGATGGGAAATGGTGGCCTTCAAAGCTGCTTCACCTTTTCGTGCACCAAACACAAACAACCGGTCTGACTTCCTAAATGATTCTGTTGCCTTCAAATACCTCCATAACGCTCGATGGAATCCAACTGATGAAGAAGCAGATCCTGCGATATTCCCCCTGCTCCTAAAAACACCAGGAGCATTACCAACTGATTCATATGAAAAGCTAACACGTCTTTAGGCAAGGAGGGACCTGCCCTCAGAACCACCTTTTCTGTCATCAAAACCAGGAAGGGCTCCCTGCACAACAATGTCTGCAGCTCTGAAATCAGTCTCGTGGAACAGATAGCTACTAGGAACACTGTCTTTAGTGTAAGATCTTTTAACGTACACAAAGCCAATGGTTCAAAAGGTGGCTCTGTCAACACTGACAACACCAGATTGAGGTCCCAAGAAAGAATTACTGCCCTTAATGGTTGGCGCTCCTGTTTCACTGCTCAGAGAAAACTAACCACATCTGGATGTGCCGCTAGGGAACTACTTTGCACTCTCCCCCAGTAGTAGGAGATGGCTGCGAGCTGCACCCGGAGAGTGCTACAAGACAGCCTATTTTCAAAACCTGCTTGCAAAAACATCAGTACTTCCGGCACAAATGCAGACAATGGTCAACATTGACAACCAGCACACCAATCCTCAAACACTCTCTACACTCTCACATAAGCTGGCAATGTTGAATGCCGCCTAGTCTGCAGCAACATAGCGATTACCTGTGATGAGTAGCCACAACGCAGCAACTGCGCCCGCTCAATAGCCAAGACATAAGCCAGAAGCAATCCATCTGCAGCATCAGAATAGGACCTTGGCAGCCTCCATGGACAGTCTACCGCCAATCGCACCAAATCGGCATACCACAGGTGATGAGACTAATCGGGCACTATCAACAGTACGAGGCCCCGATGCGCTTCTATCTATGAGTGGCCATGGTGGAAACACGTAGAGGAGCCCTTCTGTTGGCTACCTCTGACTCAGGGCATTGAGTCCTTCGGACATGCGCTCTTGGTGTCTGCTGAAAAACTATGCCGCCTTGGTGGACTCTAATATTGCCATCAGGTCCATAATTGGTGGACCCCCACCGCTGGACAAGGAGTGCAGAAACCGTGTCATGGAGGGTCCATTCCCCTGGGTCCAGACAAACTCAGTTGAGATAAATAGACTGTGACATTGTCCTTGCCTGCCACATGCCCTGCCGACAAGGCCTGTAGATTTGCCTCCACCCAGGCCAACAACAGACCCACTTTGTCTTCCGGATACACGTTGCTCATTCTGCCCTGGTGATTGACATGCGCTATTGCCGTGGCATTGTCCGAGAACACTCACATCGCTCTGCCACCAAGGAGAGGACTGAACTGCTGCAACGTCAAGAATAGCACTCTCAAGATGTTTGATTTACCAAGCCGCCTCCTGCACCAACCAATGACCCTCTGTGATTTGACCATCCTAGTGAGCTCCTCAGCCAATCAGAGTGGCATCCGTTGTTAAGGGAACCCAGAGGGACTTTCCAGCAGCATGCCTTCCCGCAAGTTGTCGCCCTGTAGCCACCACTGGAATGATCTGCAGGTGTCTACCACACATGGCAGTGGCAGAGAAAGGGGATGACTCTGCACAGACCACCGTTGCAATATGTTTTTCTGCAGTGGCTGTGTGTGCACGCGTGCTCAGGGCACTTGTTTGATGGTTGCTGTCACAGAGTCCAACACCTGCAGATAATGCCAAGCCATTGGTGTCTGCATGCTGCAAAACCTTCTGATCTGCGCCTGCAATGCCAGCGCCCGAGCTTCCGGCAAGGACACTCATCCTGCCGCTGTCTGAAACAAGGTCCCTAAATACACCAAGTCCTGTGAGAGCCTGAGCTGACTCTGCGAAGTTTATAACCCATCTGAGACTCTGTAGATATTCAATCACTCTTGCTGTGACATGCTTGCTCTTGCTCTTTGGCTTTGCCTGGATGAGCCAATCATCTAGGCATGGATGCACGAGAATCCCTTCCTGCAGCAGCCCTGCCACGGCCACCACCATCACCTTTATAAACATGAGTAGTGCGGTGACTAATCCGAAGGGTAGCACCTGAAAATAGTAAGGGGTCCATGGGCACCGTGAACAGCAGAAACGGTTGGTACTCCTCCCGAATCGGGATATGTAAATAGGCTTCTGTGAGATCTAGGGAAGTCAAACATTCTCCTTCCCTGACTGCCACAATTACAGACCTCAATGTTTCCATGTGGAATCGCGGCACCGGTAAGCATCAATTGACCCGTTTGAGATCCAGAATGGGCCAGAAGGTACCCTCTTGGACTACAAAATAGATCGAGTATCGACCACACCTACATTGGTCTTTCGGCACCCTGCATACTGCCTGAAGGTCTAGGAATCTTTGCAACGTCTCCTGCACAGCTTCTCGTTTCCAAGAGGCCTTGCATGGTGAGAGGACAAAGGCATCCACGAGAGGGCTCTTCAACTCCAAAGCACAGCCCTCTCTGATGTCCTCTAACATCCACTAATCGTACATAATTTGTGCCCACACAGGGTAGTCCCGCAGCCGATCCCCTATGGAAAACACTCCTGTAGGGGGAAACGCTCGCTTCATTGTGACATTTTAGGGGTCATGGGGGTGGAAGAGATAAACCCTCTACCTGACCATTAGGCCATCCTGGACTCCAACTTGGCCGCCTCTGGTGGCAGTGGCTGGGATGTACCCAAAGATGCAATGATCCCTTGTGTCCAACGTAAACAAGAGCATGCCACGAAGACCGTGCACACTGATGCTTGCAATGAAAGGGCATTGATATCTTGGACATCCTTAAGTGCCCAATTCCCTTCAACCAGTATAGTAGTCTTCTTCGTCACCGCTGACATTGACCCTTGGTTACCGCAGCAGGTCCTTATCCTTCTCTGGGAGCAGGTACAGCTGCGACATCATGCGCGTACCCTTCAACGCGGCCTCCAGCACATCCCATTCGTCCTGGATCATCTGTCTAATCACCAGGTGCAGGACCAATTGGAAGAGCAGATCCTCCAATGACTCCTCCTCCAACAGGGACTCTGCACTCATGTTGACGACCTTCAATGAATGTGTAATCAAGGCCAAAAGCTCTTCCCTTTGAAAGATGCACACTATGCGTGATTTGTGTCCTGAGGGATCTCTCCTTCCTCCAACTCAATTTCCTCGGTCTGCCCCTTGCCCTTCATTTTTTTCCATGGACTGGAGGGAACCTATCTCCCCCGAAAGGTCCTCTTCCAGTCTCCATCTACTAGGGTCCGGCTCGTCCTGTGACCTATCTGCCGAAAACGCCCCCAGCATGGCCGCTTAGGTCCTTGCCTTGCGCGTGCCCTGTCTGTTGCTTCATGCAGAAGGCTCTGTGCAGGAAGACAAACTCCGGGGAAAAAGCCCCTTGAAACTCCCCTCGCTGGTCCTTTTCCCAAAGGCCCTGATAGGATTTACCCTGCTTCTTCTTGGGCCCCCTACGCCTGTGACGGTGAGGCTTGTGAACCGTCCTCAGGCTGCATGCAGTGATGGGCACCATGTGGGCACCTGTAGAGTGCAAAGCGCTGGCACTCCCTGAGGGACCAGGCCCATTGTTGCCCTGGCCCTCTAGGAGGCCCTCTTCGGCAGACCAGGACTCTGCCTCACAAGCGCAATAGAATCCAGCACTGGACGCAGACCCCCTATGTGAACCGCATGCTAGGCAGGTGGTCTTAGTCATGATCCCTTTTTCTCCTGTGCCTTTTTTTTTTTTACACCAATCCGTCAGGCAAAGAAGAAAATTCCTGCAGCAGCCAGCTCCCTTACCCTGACCGACACTGCTGCTGAATTAAATGCCAGGCTCTTTGCTCACTTGACCTCTTTATTTCCCTGCAGTCCTGTAGCACTAAATTAAAAACAAAAAAAAATGTGATTGCTTTCCCAGTGTCTGTTTAACACCACCTGGACTGCATTAGCAGAAAAGACCCAAGAAAACGTAAAGAAAATGAAAAGAGAGCTGAAAACAAAAAGAAAACAGCGGGCTCCACAAGATGGCTGCCATTCCCTCGTGGCACAGGACAACCCTGGCGCCAACAACTTGTGCTGCCTATCTAGTCCCCCAATGCTGCCGACAGGCACTCACAGCACTCCCGACCTGATGCTCAGCTTCCCAGAGAGCTTTGGCGTCGTCAGGAGTGCCCTGAACTGAGGTTTACCGTCTGTAGTCTCCCAGACTCACTATGGTTTAAGTGGCTCAGCGGGAAAGGCCTCAAGCATGATACTCTCTCTCAGAATAGGTGCGCCGCCATCAGACTGCCCTTTTCAGCCCCTGGTAGCCTGCCAGTTCAAACACCCTGCAGTCCTGGATAGTAGCCTGTACCTTTTTTTTTTTGCTTAATTAAGCCTGTCCGATACAAAGGGACCAACAAGCTAAATCAGCCTGCTGTCCCTGTGCCTAAATTTCTATGAAAGAACCCTAAATTCCTTATCTGTTCCTTCAGTGAGTCCCTCTGTAGAATCACCTTACCCAAGGTGCTTGGAGACTGAGATACTGGTTGTGGTGGGAGGTGCCACCGGTATGTATACCCTGATGCAAACATGACAAGCTCAATCTCCAAGCTGCTGGTGAGGTGACACTACCCACAAGTGCAGGACTGGACTGGAGGAACGATAAGAAAGTGTTCTCTGAAGAGTAAGGTTTTTAGACCCTTATGGAACTCGAGGTTTGTGATTGCACGCAGGTTGTTGGGGAGATTTTCCAGATGCCGCAGGGGCAAACAGGGAGGAGGCCCAGTTGGGAGTGGATTGAGTGCTCTTTATTTTGAGGGAGGGAATGGTGAAGGTGTTTTGCATCCCTGACTCTGTTGTTCGGTGTTTTGTGTAGGAGTGATTGTAGGTATTCAGAGGTTTTGGGATGCCTTGAAGATGGTTAGAATGGCCTTGTATTTTGCCCAGCTAGTTATGGGGAACCAGTGGAGGTGCTTTAGGATAGGGGGTTACGTGTCTGAATCTAGAGGATCCATGTAAGATGCAGGCCACAATGTTTTGCGCCAGTTGGAGGGGGTGTAGTGCATATTTGGAAAGGCCTTGCAAGATGTCGTCGCAATAGTCCAGGTGTGGGAATATAAGGATCTGAAATATTGTGAGGAAGTTGCAGTAGTCTAAAGTAGACAGAGCCGTTGAAGCATTTTAATTTTGTGGTACATGTCCTTACTGTATTTGCTGATGTGTGGTTATGCTCCCTCCATTCAACTAACCACTGATTTCTGCAAAAGTTTAAAAACTCTGCTATTCTTTTAACACTATGGACCAAACACTGAATAAAAATTCTCCTAGGCTCATATGCAACTCACCACCACTATGTAAATAGTTACCCAAATTTGCTGACATCTGTTCTTTATTGTACTGAATGTTCCCTGTAATGCGCACTTTACCGTTAAGTTACAATGTTTTTTGCACTAAGTTCTTTGTAAACTGTCTTGACATGTAGAAAGATGGTATAAAAAAGATGTTAAATAAAGTAAATAAATACTAGTTCTGAGCTGTGGGAGAGCTGCTCTATTCTGGCACCACCAGATGACACCACCCACTTGTGTATCCGATTCAGCTCTGCTTGTTAATAGAGAATGATCATGATCTCTAATTTCCAAAGTCAAAGCAGATTACAATTCAGAGTGGACAATCAGCATACAACACTTCTCAGCCAAAGACACCAAGGACTTTCGCAAGGCACTCAAAACCCTGCTCTTTACCGAGGCCTATGAGCAACCACATTAAGTTGCCAAACTCTTGATACCACCCAAGCAGAACACCATCTGCCTACACAACTTGGCCCCAACTACCCATCCCCATTTAGACATATGAGCACCGAGTATTTACGTTTGTTAGTCGTATCCCCTCCTGTTAAATGTAAACCCCCAATTGTGTTGTGACCTCTTTGATTGAAGGATAAGGTGGTATACAAAACTGTCTAAATAAATAAAGTGTGAGATATTCATGGAGTTAAGCAGTCACTTCCAGGAAACAACACTGTGAGAGAACGCAGAGGAAACAAAAACACTAGTCATCTTATTCTTATTGAAGAAGAGATTGCTAACCTGAGGCAGTTGCTCATAAAGCAGCAGGTTGTTTTGCTCTAGGGTTTTTTTGGCCTAGCAGTTTCCTCATGCTCCTTTGGGTCACCAGCTCAATCAGAACCAGGACTTAGATCTGGCACCATGAGTATTCATTCACAACTACCCACAGATTTATTTTTATATCCCTCTCCCCACTATACTTAGCCTGGTCATTGCAGTGATGGACCCTGTATCTTGGGCTTTAAATCCAGTTACTAAGTGTCACTCTTGAGTGATGACCGAGACTTTTTCTGCCCCCTTACCTCTACCCACAAGGGCTATGAACGGTGCCTTTTAACGTTTCACTGAAAACTCTTTACTTACTTCAGTGCAATGGAGTATTTGCTGTTTCCTGATTCACTGTTCCGCACCAGATAACTTGCTTCCCTACATGACTGAAGACGGCTCTCGGCCTCCATTCGTGAAATGGCTCCATGATACCAGCTGCAATTACAAGGAGTAGAAACATCACAATAGCACAAAACCAAATTTCATCTGGAAAAACCTCAGCCTCTATGTATACCATGCCATGAAGAGAAATCTGTTTTAACTGGATTCAGCTGTTTTCACCAAATGTATCTAGCACACTTCTGTTATCTCAGGGATGTAACAATTCACCCTTTATCTCAGGTAAGAGTTCTTCCTTTCCCATGCACATGACAAGAGTTGCATAGCAATCCAACATGGTCACACTTACGGCTGTTTTTCCAGAGGGACGGTGGGCTCCACCCTCTCATTCTCATTAGGCTCAGAGAGTGTTTGCTTAAGGATTTTCTGTGTCCAGCTCTTCTGCCGCTGGTGTTGCCACCCTGTCTCTTCTTTAGTAGAACTTTTTTCAGACCCCTCAAACTGAACTGCAATGAATCAATGTTGAATACCTGTCTGTTAGTCGATATATAAAGAAATTAGTTCTCAGTCTACTGAAACCACTAACTCATCTTGCCATCTTCCCCTCCCACCTCAAAATTTCCCCCAAGTGTCTCCTCTATGCCCACCCGACAATTCTCTCTTTACCTAAAAGAACTACTAATAACTAGTCCTTGAATTTTCTCCCAAGCCTCTAACCCCTTGCAATTTGCTTACCTGTACTCTGAAGCCTCCAGAATGTGTTTTAAATAGTAATTTTAAAGTTTTGTTTAGAAGATAATTTTATGTTTTATTTCTGTATGTTTTTTAGTTTGTTATGCTGAATTATGTATGTTTATGTTTATTTGAATTTGATATACCGCTCAGACCAAAAGTACTTGCTACCCATCTTGGTTATTGTGCGGGCTATAAATATTTTTTACATAAATATCTCCCCTCTTGCAGAAATTTCTGTTTATCTGAGAGGGCCTTGCAACATCACTGATTTTGCCTTGAGCTGCTCCCTCTCCTCCTAGATGTCTATTAACCCACCCTGTTGTACTCAATTCTCTAAGGGGGCCCTATCTCCCACTTGAATTTCTTCTTAGCCAAAAGGACAGTTTACCCCCCCCCCCATTCCACTCAGCTTTCAGCAGGGTCTCCTCACCTGACAATGCTTTCACAATGTGCTCTCTCTTCCATTCCCATGGCTGCTCATATTCTGCTGCAGGCCGTTGGTCATTCTCTGGTGTTCTGGTATCTGCAGCATATGTCTTCCTTTCTGCTAAACAGTTTGGCAACTCTTCCAGTCTTGAGTCTTCCCCTCCTTTTGCTGGTTCATATGGAGTGTCATACAGTTGTGGAAGTTTGCCTAGCAGCTCTTTGGAGCCTGGTCGCTTCATAGGAGATATTTCAGACTTACTGGTATTTCCACTGGACTCAACAGGGCTGTCTAGCTCCAGCAGGATTACTGCTTTCACCAGAGGGTCTTTGGAGCCTCTCCTGCGAATTTCTGGAAAAAAAATCCCACATACCTAAACATAAATTAGGGGGGGAGGGGGAAGAAAACTTGGAACAGAACCTTCTTATCCCAAATTCAAAGCTTTTCTTAAAGCTTGTTTTGCTTAGGCTTTCCATTTAAATTAGGTGTTCACATCCCTCCTGAAATAGGTACATCAACTGAGACTGGTCTTGGAGCATTTTTATTTTTTTCTGTACTCTTTGAGCAGTACTGTTTATCTTTCTTTGTTTATCCCTTGTTTGTCCTTCCCTTCTTGTTTTTAACTTTTGTTTTTGCTCTTTACACTTTATGTTGTTTTTAGATGTTTTATCAGTTTTTATTTTATAAAAACTTTCGTAACGGAAACATGTTAGTGAAGAGAGACAATCATGAAAGGTCAATGAACAATGAACTAAATGTTAATAGTAATTTACATCATCCACCATATTTACACACCATAAGCAAATGGAGATAGCTACTTTTGAAAGGTGCTAGCCAGAGGAGCAGTAGGCCAGTTAGTTCACAACTTGACAAAATAACCAGAAAAGAGGGTTGGTTAATGTCCAAGTCCATAGGTAAGTATTGCAAAGCATTCCTCCATTGTTACCAGAGGCGATCTAACAAAGAATAAGAACAGAAAATTAAAAGGCAGAACAAAAAAAAAGAAAACATTTATGGGGAAATATTGTACCCAATAACAAACCTCCATCAAAGGCGATATCCACACTGGCCACCACCATACAGTCAGCTATCAGTAATAATTCAACCAACCTCCTACAGCCACCCTTCCACCCCATCTCTGTTTGGTCCAGAAGTCCTAATAGACAGACCCTCAGGTCCACCAATAAAGTAGAGCTAGCAATTTCAAAAATGTTCGGAACCACTAAGCGCCAGAACCTACTGATTTTTGGGTACTCCCACTAAAGACGATTAAAGGTATCAGGCTTGCCATACTTTTGCCAATAGTTCACTTAGTAATGGAGGGAAATGGAGAAGAAGGTGGCAGGCAAATGTTAAAATGCTTCAGGATGGGAGATCATGTGATGCAGGGTTAGAGGGAGGACGTGTTTCTCTGGCTCCTCCGCACCAGCTGATTAAGTGCTGATTTTGGATGAGAATTTGTCGGTTCTCTGACTAGAATGTGGAGAAGATAGAGATGGGGTCGAAACAAGAGCCCCGAAAGACTTCTAAACTGGCAAACTCTGCTGTAAAGCTTGCAAAAACCTCCTGCCAAACTACTATGGTGGAGTGCCTTACTGTGCAAGATGGCGACAGCGTGGAGAAGGGAGGTTCATCCCCACAGCACATGACCCAGATCACAAAGTTGAAAGGAAGTGAGCAGGATGCCCCCCTGTTGGAAACAGAAGTAATTTTGGTTGCAATCAATGCAGGGAATGTGGAATTAGCCGGAAGGCTGGAGGCCATACAGGGGGAAATATGAGAAGTCCAGGCCGAAATTCAAGCCACGACACAGCGGTTGGAGCGAGCCAAACAAAGAATTGCAGACACGGAGGATGACATCATGGATCTAAAAAAGGGACTCTACGGCCCTGCAGGAGATGGTGCAGAGATTGTTAGGGAAAGTTGATTTGGAAAACAGATCATGTAGATCCAATATTCGGATCCTGGGTTTGGTAGAGGGTGAGCAGACAGCATCTATGGAGGATGTCATTGAAGGCTTGCTCCGGGATCTATTTAGCGAGCCCCCCCCCCTCCCAGATACTTGCATTGTAGAGCGGGCCCACAGCCGGGAAAACAGCCTAGACCAGAGCTTGCTAAAATTCTGAACTTTAGCCATAGAGACTGGATCCTACAGCAGGCTCGCAAAGTTGGGGGATCCCTTATAAAAACACTAAGATGTGGATCTTTCCGGACTATAGTGCCAACTTGGACTGATGGAGGCAAGCTTTTTGAGAAGTAAAGAATAGATTGGTGAGCCAGAGTGCCGTAAGCACTGCTCTATCCAGCCAAATTAAGGATTCTGTGGAAAGGTGAGCAGTTGTTTTTCACTGACCCAAAGGAAGTGAGGACATTCCTGGCTCACCATTTTTGATTCCTCCCCGAGTGAAAGACGGTTGCAGAGGCTTTCGGGTAGTGAGAACTTGGTTAAGAGGAAGATCGATTTAATGAGGCTGCATGAAAGTAATCATCAGAGAGTTGTCCAGGCATTTGCACACAGTGACTCTGAAGAGGGAGAGCAAACAGCAGTGCTCCCTCATGAACTGAGAGGATTGTATGTTGGGAGAACTGTTCCTCGAGAGCGGTGCAGAGGAGCAGGGATCTCGTTCCTTATTGAGCGACTATATTTGTTGCCCTTCTGTTGGCAGCAGGACTGATGACTGGCTGAATCCAGGCTCCAGTGGAAGGAGGCGGCTCTGGTATGAGGGATTTCACCTATTGGTCCTGAGGCAGTTTTGGATGCGGCAGCCATAAAGAGCTGCCGGTGCTGTTCCCCTTTTGGAAGGCCAGGCTTACCATGCCACCTCAGAGGATGCCCTCCAGTCGGTACATTGGGACTGCATTTGGTTATGTTTGTGAATTGATTTGTGTTATTGTTCACATTGGGTTGAGGTCTTATTTGATGTGGGGTATTATGAATGCCTTGGTGAGCTGTGTGCTGGGTGGGGGTGGGGGGGACAGAGAGGTGAGCAGAAGCACAAGATTGTAATTATTATGTTTACAATTGTTAATGCAAGGGGTTTCAGACCTAAAGCAAATAAAATTTGTGCTTAGGGAACTGTCCACCTACAATTCTGATGTGTATCTGCCTCAGGAGACTCACTTATCTGCAGGGGATGTGGGGAGGCTCCGTCCGCCCTGGGCGGCGGAGCTTTTCCACTCCCTGGGATCCAAAAACAGTGCTGGAGTGGCTATACTAATAAGGAAGGGGTGTCCCTGTCAGGTGCTGTGGAAATGGAAAGATAAATGAGGTAGGGCCCTAGCTTTGGAGCTGAGCTTTCCCAAGATCACCTTGTGTTTGGTCAACATGTATGCCCCAAATTCAGGACAGCGGCAATTTCTACAGACATTGTTTAGAGAATTAACGGGATGGTCGTTCCTTCCAATGGTATATGGGGGTGATTTTAATGTGGTGCCTAACTGTATAGTGGATAGGATGGGAAGGGCAGGAGAGGAAGGAACATTTGTTTATTGTTAAGATAAGTAATACAACTTGGTCGACATCTGGCGGACTAGGCACCCCGATAATCGGGCATACACGTGCCACTCGCTGTCACATGCCTCCTACTCTAGAATTGATTATTTCCTAATAAATTCTATGCTGGGCCTGGTGGTCACGGAGTGCAAAATAGACACACTAGTCTGGTCTGATCATGCCCCCATTCATTTACAATTAGGGAGGAGAGGGGAAGGAAGAGGGAGGTCCTGGCGGCTCAATCTCTCTTTGTTGGGCAATTTAGCTCAGGTGAGGGAGATAGAGAAACAGATTAGATTCTATATAGAGGAAAACGATGGGGGAGAGGTGGCATTGGAGACAGTATGGGATGCGCTGAAGGCGGTCCTGAGGGGGAGCTTTATAGCTCTGGGATCATATAGGAAGAGAGAGTGGGAGAAGAGATGAGGAGATTTAGAAGAAGAATTGTGTACATTGCAAATGGATTATGCTGAGACCCCCAGTTCAATACTGGCTGCTAAGTTACTGCTGAAGAGGGGGGGAACTGAGGAGCTATTTGATAGAACAGGCAGAGGTCTCCTAGAAAAGGCTCAATTCCTTATACTATGCGAGGGGAGGAAAGGTTGACAAATTGCTAGCGCAACAGTTAAAGGAGATGCAAGCGCAGATGTTTATCCTGCAAATGAGGGACGAGACAGGGGTGCTACTGAGTGATAAGGAAGGCACTGAATATGCTTTTCTGCTATTTTTCTCTCATAGCCCGGAGAGCACTGTGGAGGAAGCACAGCTACGGGACTACCTGGAGGATATATCAGAGCAGTGCTTAACGCTGGAGCAGAGGGAGACTGTAGAAAGACCAGTTACATCCTCAGAGGTTTTACAGGTCATAGTTAGTCTTCCACAGGGGAAGGCTGCAGGCCCAGATGGGTTTTGTAAGAATTTTATAAGACCTTTGGTGGGGTGCTTGCCCCGTTGCTAGCTTGTGTCTTTAATCAGGCATTGGAGCAGGGGATTGTCCCTTCCTCTTTTCTGGTGTCTCACATCACGCTAATACATAAGAAGGGCAAGGACCCAACTTCTCCGGCCTCTTATAGGCCCAATCTCCCTTCTCAATATG
Source organism: Ichthyophis bannanicus (assembly GCA_033557465.1). Classification (NCBI taxonomy): domain Eukaryota; kingdom Metazoa; phylum Chordata; class Amphibia; order Gymnophiona; family Ichthyophiidae; genus Ichthyophis; species Ichthyophis bannanicus. The sequence continues at coordinate 69,803,485 of CM066048.1, forward strand.
GATGCTAAGTTGCTAGCTAAGCTATTTGCGAGAAGGATTAATGAAGTCCCAGATATTGTACATATAGACCAAACCAGGTTCATCTTGGGGCGGAACTCGACAGATAACGTTCAAAGAGTATTAGGCCTGGTTCATCAATGTGCCGAGCAGGCCGAACAGCCGTGTGTTCTTCTAACATTAGATGCTGAGAAGGCGCTCGACCGTGTGGAGTGGTATTTTTTGTTGACCACACTTGAGTCGTTTAATTTTGGTCCTAAGTTTCTGAGGGTAGTTAAGGCACTATATAGCGATCCTATTGAGCATTAGCAGCAGTCTCTCTTCAAGCTTCTCTTTGGGATGGGGGATGAGGCAGGGCTGCCCTCTGTCACCTCTGCTCTTCGCACTCTCTTTAGAACTGTTCACAGAGGCCTTGCGGAAGAATGACCGAGTGAGAGGGGTGGTGGCAAGAGGTCAGGAGCACAAGCTAGCGATGTATGTAGACGATACTTTGTTGTTCTTGTCGTGCCCTGAGCAGTCTCTAATGGCTTTTCAAGAGGTGTTGAAGGATTATGCGATAGTTTTGGGATCCAAATTGAATTCTTCGAAGTCAGTGCTGCTGCCTTTTCATGTTGATGCAGCCTTGGAGGGAAGGCTCAGAGAATGGTATGTGTATCAATTTATTTTTATTTTATTTATTTATTAACAATTCTTATATACCGCACTATTAGACATCAGCGCGGTTTACATTGAACAAAAAACATCCGACAATTTACATATGTCTGGTCATTACATTTAACAGGAAGTATAACTTGGCGAAATAGGGGAAACTAAATACAATGAGGGTTATCTGATAAAGGATATCCTGGTTAACTATATACAATGGTGGTACAATACAATGGGAGAGTAGTCAGTTGTCGTATTTAGGGGTAAAAGATTCCGGTTCAACTAGAACAGTTGTTCCACATTCATTTCCCTCCATTGCTTAAGCGGATTAAGGGGAATCTCTGGGCTTGGGGATTTCCCTCCCCTTCCCTACTGATCAAGATTAATGTGATAAAGATGAACATCCTGCCCAGGTTCATCTATTTATTTTTGATGGTATCCTGTTACATTCCAGCTGTATTTTTCAGGGAATGGAATTGGCTGCTAACTTCCTTTTTGTGGAATGGGAGGAGAGCGAGGGTAAAGCTTAGTTTCCTGATGTTACCATGGCGTGTGGGAGGCCTGGCCCTTCCCAATATTAAGATGTACTTTTGGGCTGCACAGGTAAGGGTGATCTATTATTGGTGGCAGGGGAACCCTGCTCAGCTTTGGATCTCAATAGAAGAGGTACGAATGGGGTTGGCCTATATTGGGGCTGCTCCCTTTTTGGAGCAGGGCAGACGGGGGTAGGGATATTGCAGCACCCGCTGGCGGGGCCCACTTTGGGGATTTGGCAGAGGGTTGTTCGTAAAGTCAAGTTGTACCCACCTTATATTGAGTGAGCTGTTCCCTCCCTGCAGGAAGGAACCGATAAGATTTAGATGGATGGTAAAAAAACAGAATGGAGCGGGTGATGGATTACCTAGGTGATCGAGGCCACTGTGTCGGGATGACACATTGGCAAAATGCACAACACAGCCGCAATTTTTCTCATTGTTTCAAGTTCAACACTTCCTCCAATCTCATAGGGATCATTTAAATAGATCAGTTCACCCCTTGGAACCTGTTTTTATAAAACCCCGGAGGGAGAAAAGGCATTTAGTTCAGTTTTATTCCGTTCTGGTGATCACCCCCCCTAGTCTACATGGCTATCAGCAGAGGTGGATGAGAGATTTGGGAAGGTTCTGGACCGAGGAGCAGTGTATAGAATGTATCTTACGCCACGCCAACGAAATTGCATTCCATATACCTGCAGCAGGGAGATAGGTGTTGGAGGGGGTGTGGTGAGCTGGGTACCCTTCTGCATGTCTTCTGGATGTGCAGTGGGGTGCAACCTTTTTGGAGGACTCTGTGGGAGATAGGTGGGCAGCTTACAGGGGTAGTTTTCCCTCTTGATCCGTCTTTGGTGTTGTTGGGTTACTTAGAGGGAATGCCTCCATTATGTCTAAATCGAAGATGTTTGCATAATTTTCTTTTTCTAGTAGCCCGCATGACTATTGCGCATAAGTGGAAGGATCCACGATTCTGGAATGGTTTGCTAATATTGCATGGATCATGGAATTAGAGAGGGGCATAGCTATGGCACACGGAGGTCTGGAGGATTTTAGCAAAATTTGGCCTCCGGTCGACGCATTTGTGGAGAGATGGAAACGGGTGGGAGTGGGTTTAGTGGGGTCCAGATGGCTCGATCTTTATTGGGGTTGGTGGGGCTTCAGTTCGTGGATCGGCATGCCAGGGGTGTTTGTTGGGCGTGCCCTGGTCGCTGGGTCCGTGCTAGAGCTCCTCAACTTCCAAGGGTTGCTCTCTGGGTTTGTTACCTGGCTCGAGGTCTCCATAAATTGCTGTGTGGGTCGAACTCCCCGGTTCCCCCCCCCACCCCGGGTGCTTCCCCCCCCTCCTAGCTTGAACACGCAGTGAACTCATCCTTAAGGGTTGTGTTAAAGTTGAAGCTGAATTTATCTTTGGTTTGAAGGCTGTACACTTGTGATACGGAAATGATGGGAAAAGATGTAGGCAGGAGTGTGGATGTATAGATAGCGTAGTTACTCACCTGTAACAGGTGTTCTCCAGGGACAGCAGGAATCAGTCCTCACATATGGGTGACGTCAGCGCCGATGGAGCCCTCGGGCAGAGCAGTTCCCCAGCTTTCAAAGAAAGCCTTGAGGGATTGCATCGAGCATGCGCGATCCCCTTCCCGCCAAAGGGTGCCATCTTGCTTAGTCAAATGACATAGCTAAAAAGAAAGCAAAATCAATAAAAATCAATAGTAGGACTGCAACTCCAGGGAAGGAGGGAGGGTCATGAGGACCGATTCCTGCTGTCCCTGGAGAACACCTGTTACAGGTGAGTAACTACACTTTCTCCAGGAACAAGTAGGAAGTCAGTCCTCACATATGGGACTCCCTAGCTATAGGCTACAGAGAACCCTAGCTGAAAAATGGCTCCCTCTAGAAGAGCCGCAGCAGCTGTGATAAGAATTCAGTGGAGACGCCAAACCCCCAGTAGCCTGACACCAGAGGGCTGGAGGGTAGGAGTTGCCTAAACCTCAAATAAGTTACAGAGTACCGCCTGGCCAAAAGCACTGTCCCATCGGGACTCTCCACCCAAGCAGTAATGGGCTGCAAAAGTCTGGCTTGAAGACCAGGTTGTGGCCCAGCAGATGTCTGCCAGCGGAACAGAGCCGAAGTGAGCCACTGATGCGGCCTTATCCCTGACACGGTGGGCCGTGACTCGACCCTACAACAACGGAAGGTCGGCCGCCCTGTACGCCCAGGCAATGCAGTCTGCCACCCAGGTGGACAGCGTGTGCTTGGAGACAGGTAGCCCCAGTTTACTGGGGTCATAAGAGATGAAGAGCTGGGTAGCCCTTTGATGTCCCCGCGTACGTTCCAGGTAGAAGGCTAATGCCCTCTTACAATCAAGGGTATGCAGAACCGCCTCTGCCCAGCTGGCATGCGGTCTGGGAAAGAATGTCGGAAGGACCACCTCTTGGTTGAGGTGGAACGGAGAGACCACTTTTGGAAGAAACTTGGAATGGGTGCGCAGGACCACCCTGTTCCTATAAAACCTTCTGACACAAGAGCTTATAGTTCACTCACTCGTCTGGCAGATGTGAGTGCCACCAGGAAGAGCACCTTCCAGGAGAGGAAGCGCAGATGGCAAGCAGACTGTCTCAAAAGGTGGGCGAGTAAGCTATTGCAAGACCACATTCAAATCCCACTCGGTTGCCGGGGGACGAACCAGGGGTTTAAGTAGAAGTAGACCTCTGAAGAATGGGGACTCCAAGGGGTGAACTGAAAGAGGTTGTCCTTTCACTAGAGAGTTGTGTGCTGACAAAGCACTCAGGTGGACCCAGACAGAGTTAGACTTGAGGCCTAATTCTGAGAGGTGAAGTAGGTACTGTAACACCACTGGTATCAGACAAGAGAAAGGACTTTCGTTCTGCTGGTTACACCACACCTCGAACCTACGACACTTGAAGGAATAGGTTTTCCTAGTGGACTGCCTCCTTGAGGCCAGTAGCACTTCTTCCACATTCTTAGGCAGGAGGAGAGAAGCCAGCACTACCCTTTCAGCAGCCATGCCATCAGGTTGAGGGATCTGATGTTGGGGTGTAAGGTAGAGCCCTGCTCCTGGGACAGGAGGTCGGGCTGTGTCCCCAGAGAGAATGGGGTCTCCACTGCCAGCTGGAGAAGCGGAAACCAAGGTTGTCTTGGCCATCTGGGGGCTACCAGGATGACCAAGGCCTTGTCTCGGAGGATTTTAAGAACATAAGATATGCCATACTGGGTCAGACCAAGGTCCATCAAGCCCAGTATCCTGTTTCCAACAGTGGCCAATCTAGGTCATACGTACCTAGCAGTTTCCCCAAAAGACACAGGTTCCACAATGCTTGTACTGGGTCAAGCATTGATATCCTGGGTCCCTTCTTAATAATGGTTTATGGACCTTTCCTCTTGGAACCTGTCCAAACCTTTTTTAAACCCAGCTACACTAACAGCCTTTACTACATCCTCCGGTAACAAATTCCAGAGTTTGATTACACGTTGAGTGAAAAAATATTTTTTCTTTTATTAGTCTTAAATAGTTTATTTATTTTTATTTATTTATTTATGCTTTTCTTCTATACCGCTTTTTCCCAAGATCAAAGGCGGTTTACAATTAACATAATGAACGGTTTACAATTAACATAATGAACATGGTTTTACATGGAACATCGTATTTTCTTCAAACTATGTACAATTAACTTTTCATGAACAATAACATGGAACATATAATTATACAACTGCTTTAACTATTTAACTATTAACTATTAACTATTTAACTATTTACATCAGTCAAATATTTACATTAGTTTACCCTGTAGCTTCATTGCATGGCCCCTAGTCTTTCTATATTCTGATAAGGTAAACAATCGATCTACGTTTACCCATTCCACTCAGTTTATTAATTTATAGACTTCTATCATATCTCCCCTCAGCCGTCTCTTTTCCAGGTTAAAGAGCCCTAACCTTTTTAGCCTTTCTTCATAGGAGTATCCTTCCATCCCCTTTACCATTTTGGTGGCTCTTCTCTGAACCTTTTCTAATAACGCTATATTTTGAATAGAGTCCGGGCCACCAGAGGTGTGGGAGGAAACGCATACAGGAGACCCACGGACCAAGAAATCAGAAAAGCATCTGCAGCCATCCTTTGGGGGTGTGGCTGTCTGGAGCAAAAGTTGTGCAACTGATGATTCTGCGGACTGGCAAAGAGATCTATGACCGGATGTCCCCAGCATTGAAAGATCTGCTGGGCTACTTCTGGATTCAGTTGCCACTTGTGAGGTTGAAGAATTCTGCTTAGCTTGTCTGCTAGGTAGTTCTCCTGACCCGGTAGGTAAACTGCTTTGAGACACATACCTTGTCGGATTGCAAGAGAACAGAGGTCCAGTGTCTCCTGACACAGGATGCGGGACCCTGTCCCTCCCTGCTTGTTCACGTAGAACACAGCCAACTGATTGTCTGTTTGTAGTAGGACAGACTGATGTGAGACAACATGAGAGAAGGTCTGAAGAGCTAGGCGTATTGCCCGGAGCTCTAAGAGGTTGATTTGTTGCATCTTCTCTTGAGGAGACCACAACCCTCGAGTGCTAAGTCCTGGCAATGGGCTCCCCAGCCCAGCAAAGATGCATCTGTCATCAGCACTCTTGTGTACGAGGGAGGCTGGAAAGGCACTCCCTCAAGCAGGTTGGATGGCTGAAGCCACCAGGTCAACGAATTCAGTAGTCATTTCGATACTCTGATCCTGTCTCGGAGTCTTCCTGTGGCTTATGTCCACTGATCTCTGAGGCACCACTGAGCTGTCCTCATGTGGAGATGGGCGTCCGGGGTCACATGAACCGTGGAGGCTATGTGTCCTAGAAGGCATGAAAGTGCCTCGCTGATATCTGAGACTTGTGGCTGATTTGGTGCACCAGCTCCAGAAGTCTCTGTGCTCTGCCCTCTAGCAGGTAAGCCTTCGCTTAAAGGGTGTCTAACATTGCCCCCCATGAACTCTAAATTTTGAATGGGGAGCAAAGTGGACTCTGCTTGATTTATGACAAAGCCTAGATGCTGCAGTATGTTGATAGTGCGAGCTGTGGCCTGTTGGGCTTCTTGAGGCGACGGGGCCCTGATGAGCCAGTCGTCCAGGTATAGGAAGACAAAAATTCCCTGGTTCCTGAGGAAGGCCGCTACTACCGCCAGACATTTGGTAAACACTCTGGGGGCAGAGGCTAGGCCGAATGGAAGTACTCTGTACTGAAAATGGTTTCCTCCCACTACAAATCTGAGATATTGTCTGTGGTCTGGATGTATGAGGATGGGCGTATAAGCATCCTTCAGGTCTAATGAGCATAGCCAGTCTCCCTGGTGGAGGTAAGGCAGCAATATTCCAAGGGAAAGCATCTTGAACTTTTCCCTCACCAGGAACTTGTTTAAGTTTCGCAGGTCGAGGATGGGCCTGGGGCCTCCTGTTCTCTTTGGTATCAGGAAATACCTGGAGTAAAAGCCTTGTCCTAGCAGGCTGTGGGGCACTGGCTCCACCACCTGATCCTCTAGAAGACCAGCCAACTCCTGTAAGAGGAGGTTCCTGTGTAGAGGGGGTCTGAGAGGCTCTCCTGGAAAGTAGGAGGGAGGTACCTGGTTGAAGTGGAGCAAATAGCCCTTTTGGACTATTTGTAAGACCCAGGCATCGGTGGTTATTGCAGGTCACCTGTGGGCATACAGGGTCAATCTTCCTCCTGTGCAAAGCCTCACCCCTGGCTGGAGAGAGACTATGCTGTGACAGTCAAAAAACCCCTACCGGCTGGGAAGGAGCCGGTGCTTGGGGGTCTTCTGCTTACGCAGGCCATTCCCCTGTTCCTTGGCCTGCTGCCCCTGTTGGGGAGCCGGGGAGGCCTGGTGAGTGGGGTATAGTTGCGGTAAGTAGTACCCTTCCTCGGGAAAAAGGGCTTTTTACCCGAGCCCTTCTTTATAGAAGGGGCAGAAGTCTTTTTGGAGAGTCTTGTCCGGGTCAAGTACTCGGTTTCGATTTCAGCAGCATTCTGAGTCATGGGTTTGCCAAAAAGGTTGTCACCTCGGCAAGGGATATCGACCAACTTGTCCTGAACCCATGGCTCTAGGTCTGATGATATTAGCCACGCCTGGCGTCGGGCACCAAAGTCGGCTGCGGCTACCCGAGCTGAAGCCTCGAAGCCGTCATAGGCTGCTCAAGACAAACTTCGAGCATGCCCGAATCCCAGTGGACAAGTTCTTGAAGCGCTGCAAGGGTTCTACAGACCGGTGAGCCTGACATCAGTACCGGGAAAAATGGTAGAAACCATCATAAAGAATAAAATTACTCAGCATATAGATAGTCATGACCTAATGGGAGACAGCCAACATGGCTTTAGACAAGGAAGATCTTGTCTTACTAATCTGTTATGTTTTTTTGAAGGAGTGAATAATCAGGTGGACAAAGGTGAGTCGGTTGATATTGTGTATCTGGACTTTCAGAAAGCCTTTGACAAGGTCCCTCATGAGAGACTTTTGGCAAAACTAAAGTGTCATGGGATAGGAGGTAGTGTACTATTATGGATCAGGAACTGGTTAAAAGATAGAAAGCAGAGGGTAGGGCTAAATGGCCAATTTTCCCAATGGAGAAAGGTGAATAGTGGTATACCGCAGGGATCTGTGCTGGGTCCGCTGCTTTTTGACATATTCATAAATGACCTGGAAAGTGGAATAACGAGTGAGGTTATCAAATTTGCAGACGACACAAAACTATTTAAAGTTGTTAAAATCCAAGAGGATTGTGGAAAATTGCAAGAGGATATTGATAAATTGGAAGACTGGGCATCAAAATGGCAGATGAAATTTAATGTGGACAAGTGCAAGGTTATGCACCTAGGGAAGAACAACCCAAACTATGGTTACACGATGCAAGGTTCCACATTAGGAACCACCACCCAGGAAAAAGATTTAGGCGTCATTGTGGATACCATGTTAAAACCCTCGGCCCAGTGTGCAGCGGCGGCCAAGAGAGCAAATAGAATGCTAGGTATCATAAGGAAAGGAATGGAAAATAAAACAAAAGATATTATAATGCCTCTATATCGTTCCATGGTGAGACTGCACCTTGAATATTGTGTGCAATTCTGGTCGCCGTATCTTAAAAAGGATATAGCGATTTTAGAAAAAGTTCAGAGAAGAGCCACCAAAATGGTAAAGGGGATGGAAGGATACTCCTATGAAGAAAGGCTAAAAAGGATAGGGCTCTTTAACCTGGAAAAGAGATGGCTGAGGGGAGATATGATAGAAGTCTATAAATTAATGAACGGAGTGGAACGGGTAAACGTAGATCGATTGTTTACGTCATCAGAATATAGCAAGACTAGGGGACATGCAATGAAGCTACAGGGTAAACTATTTAAGACTAATAAAAGAAAATATTTTTTCACTCAACGTGTAATCAAACTCTGGAATTTGTTACCGGAGGATGTAGTAAAGGCTGTTAGTGTAGCTGGGTTTAAAAAAGGTTTGGACAAGTTCCTGGAGGAAAGGTCCATAAACCAGGATATCAATGCTTGAACCAATACAAGCATTGTGGAACCTGTGTCCCTTGGGGAAACTGCTAGGTACATATGACCTAGATTGGCCACTGTTGGAAACAGAATACTGGGCTTGATGGACCTTGGTCTGACCCAGTATGGCATATCTTATGTTCTTATGTTCCTCAGAGAGGCCAGCTGAGAACCCGGCAATCTCCTTTGCCAGGTCCCGTAAGTATATGTCCATGTACAGCTGGTATGTTTGGACACGGCATGATAGCATCGGCCCTGGTAGCACTTTCTGCTGACGGCATCCAAGTTCCGGGCCTCCCTGCCAGGGGGCACCAAAGAGTGCGTTTTTTGGCTCTTGAGCCTGTGCATGGTCGATTCCACAACCATGGAGTTGTGCGGCAGCTGTGCCTTTTGGAACCCAGGGCTCTTGCGGACTCGATAGATGGAATCGACCCGCTTGCTGAGAACCGGCATTGAGGCCGGTGACTCACACATGCGGAGCATCAGCCGTTCCAACATCAGAGGAACCGGTACCATAAGGGCTTCCTGAGGGGGAAAAACCATACTGGAGACCTTCGAGCTCTTCGGCTCGAGGCTCCTCCTCGGTGTCCGCCGCGAATGCCAAAGCCTTGGACATGTCCCTGACGAAGTCTGAGAACCGGGTATCCTCCGGGGGGGGTTTGGGGGGGACCTTCTCAGAGGCTCAGAACCCGGCGAGTCCGATGGGACATACCGGGTCCAGTGGGTGTCCGGGGACCCTTCATCTTCCATTTCCCATACTGAGTTCTCTGAGGAGGAAACGATGGGCTTTGGCCGTGAGGGCTTCGATCTCGACCGCCCCGACGCCGAGGGCATCGGCATCGATGACCTCGGTCCCGAACGGGAGGTCGAGGGAGACCTCGGCCGAGGATAGACTCAAGCTCAAAGAGTCTCGAGGATCGGCTCGGCCTCCGGGGTCGACTTGGACGTCAAGGTCCCGGTGGTCGGGGCTGATGGACCGGTGAGGCCGGTCATCAGTGCCTGCTGCTGCTCCATGAAGGCAGACATGCTGTGCTCCAAAGCCGTCATTCTGAGACCGAGCTCAGAAGACTCCGCAGCCTCCGGCTCGGGTCCCAATGCTGGTTCTCCTGGAGAGTCAACGAGGACAACAGCAGTTACCTTCCCTTGGCGTCTCCGGCTCCATGCAAGGTACTTTTGCAGGGAGCTCCGGCTCCGAGGACCCAGGGCGGCGGTCAGGACTCCGCGACCTGGTCCGCAAGGGCCCAGGCCGATCAGAGGAATCCAACGATGACGCCCTCGCAGGTTTCTTCTTCCTCTGGGGTTCCCGTGAGGGAGACCCCCGCTCAGAAGACCCCCGACGATGCTCGGAGTCAGACAGCTCCCGAGACGTCGAGGCTTCTGACGAGGTCCAGACCCGGGTGGATTCGGACTCTGAGAAAATCCTTTCACACTGCTGCTGCCTACATTTTAGTACTTTAGAGGACATTTTGCTGCACGGGCCACAGACCTTCGGGTCATGGCTGGCCCCGAGGCAGCGGAGACAGCAGTCATGTGTGTCGGTGAGGGACATTAATTTTTTACACCGATCACACTTTTTAAAACTGCTGGCAGCCATCGGGAGAAAAAGGGCCCCTGCGAGGTCAAATGACCGGGCTGCCAGTGAAAAAGAAAAAAAGCGCGAATGCTAGTCACGAAGGACAAAAACAAAAAATAAAGACCGGACTCGATACCGGTGTACCAAATCCAAGGCGGGAAGAGGAACCGGTGTCGAACCGGGCCGAAGAAAAAAATCTTCGGGAGTTTTGACGCACTTTTTCTGCAAGGGAAGTTGGACTACATCCGTTAGGCTCCGCGGAAAAAGGGAGACTGAGCAAGATGGCACCCTTGGGCGGGACGGGATCATTCATGCGCGATGCAATCCCAAAGGCTTTCTTTGAAAGCTGGGGAATTGTTCTGCACGAGGGCTCCGTCGGCACCGATGTCACCCATATGTGAGGACTGACTTCCTGCTTGTTCCTGGAGAATAGACGGTTAATATGGTCTCTGAAAAGTGTACAGTGGAATAATCGGCAAATGTGGAAACCTGTTTTCTTTTTCTTATCATTTCTGGTAATGTCAATGTAAAAATTTTTGAAAATAAACAGTGAAAAAAAATGCTTCAGGATAGGAAGGTTCTAGAGTTCATGAAAACCTGGTGGTCCGAGATTTAAATGCATAATGAGGATACACCCCCTGGTCTTTTATAGGAAGTGGGGAAGGCCTTTATGAGGGGTAAGCTGCTGCAGTTGTCGGCCAGGCTGAAAAAAGCCAAAGAAGCAGAGTTATGGTCTTTATGGGAGGGAGGGGGGCTGAATTTGTTACACAGCATAAGCAAATAGAAAGTATCAAATTAGTTGAGGTTCATCAAAAGATTGAAGCTATCATAGTAACAAAGTAAATGATGGCAGATAAAGACCAGTATGGTCCATCTAGCCTGCCAATAAGGTGGCTAGAGTGGTTGTAACTGTAGCTCCATGCAGAACACCCCCCCCCCTCTATTCCTGTGTTTAGGGTTATACATGCTGCTCTGTGCAGGTCAGCTCCCCTCTATTAAAAGATATTTAAGTTTGCTTTGATTTCATCCTCTGGCTATAAAGGGATCCACTGTGTCTGTCCCATGCCATTTTGAATTCTGTCACTATTGAAGTAGAACGTATAGAATTTCTGTTACAGTAGACTAAACAGAATGTTGTGTAGTTTGGTGAGAGAATGGGGAAACTGCTGACCTGGCAGCTGCACAAAAAGTAGACTTCTCTGCTTTTTAGTGAAATATATTTATTTATTTAGTGTAACGTATATACACGCTAAGTGGGTGCATCATAGCAGTTTACAAATAAGGATAAAAAAGTTAAACAAATAAAGCATAGACAACATACAATATAACAGTCTGAGGAGAGACAACAGGGAGGGAAATGGAGTAGCACAACAAAGAATACCACAAAACCGTTGAGTATCACAACACGGGAGGGGTACAAAATGAATAACCAGGTACCAAAGGCTTGAGTAAAGAAAAAGGTTTTAAATCCTGTCCTGAAGTTCACATAGGAAGTTTCAAGCCTGAAATTAGTGGGCAAGGAGTGCTTGGAACATAAAGGTGACTGACCAGTATGTGCTAAGGTACATAGACAACCAGATAATTCTCAGTGGATGAACAGAGGGTACACAAAGGATGGTATAGGATTAGAAGAATGTAAAGATAAGCAGGAAAGCATAGTTACTCACCTGTAACAGGTGATCTCCGGGAACAGCAGGAATTTAGTCTTCACATATGGGTATCGTCGGTACCGACGGAGCCTGCGCGGAAATGCTCCCCAGCGTCCAATAGGAAAGCTTTTGGGAGCATCCCACAGTGCCTGCGTGCTGCCTTCCCGCCTTTCCCAACTGTCCCTCTCCAGCTGAGTTTATAGCCGAGACAAAAGAGAGAGGGAAAGAGAGAAAGAGATAGAGAGATACAACTCCTAGGGGAGGTGGGTGGGTTGTGAAGACTAAATTCCTGCTGTTCCCGGAGATCATCTGTTACAGGTGAGTAACTATGCTATCTCCAGGAACAAGCAGGAATTTAATCTTCACATATGGGTATTGTCGGCACCGACGGAGCCTGCGCGGGAACGCTCCCCAGCGTCCAATAGGCAAGCTTTTGGGAGCATCCCACAGTGCCTGCGTGCTGCCTTCCCCACTGTCCCTCTTCAGTTGAGTTTATAGCTGAGACAAAGGAGAGAGGGAAAGAGACAGAGATAGAGATACAACTCCTAGGGGAGGTGGGTGGGTTGTGAAGACTAAATTCCTGCTGTTCCCGGAGATCATCTGTTACAGGTGAGTAACTATGCTATCTCCAGGAACAAGCAGGAATGTAGTCTTCACATATGGGGGACTCCCTAGCTGCAGATGCCAGGGAGAAGACCCCAGAAGTTGTGTGCGCTTGTGAAAGGGCTCCACTTCCCCCCATGGATCTCTGGCATCCTACCAGGGATGGTGGGTAGGAGTTGATTAAGTATGGAACAGGTGTTGAAGAACAGCCTGACCAAACAAGGCATCCTGGTGGGACTCCTTGTCTAATCCAATAAGCAGCACGATTCCACGTGCAACAACTAACCCAGTAAAAAACGTGGAATGCAATTTAAAGGACACACAAAATTCTTTATTAAAAATATTCCACTCCAGCCATTGGCCCAACACAGGCCGTGTTTCGGAAAAGAGCCTTCTTCAGGGGCGTATAGGCTAAAACATAATACATAAATCAACATAAAAAAGAAAACAAAATTATTATAAAAACATTATAAAAACAATATAAAGGAAATCAGGGACAAACAAACAAGAGTCAGATTAATAAATAATGACAATAAATACACTAAAAGAATGCCAAATTAAAACTAAACTGCAGGTACAGCTGAAAACGGAGCTATAAAAGTAGACATGAAGTTGTATACAAATACATTAAATTATAAAAAGTCATACAAGATGGCTAAACAAATTAAACATCAAAAAGGCAATAAATACAAATACAGATAAACCTAGGGCACATATTAAATGAGTAACATAAAAAAGTGATTATTCAACCGCACGGTTCAGCGCAGCGAGACCTGGAGGAGGCTGGTTGGTGATCGGGCAGGCGGGAGGAGGACGTGCCTTGGCCCGGAGGACCCTGCTGTGCCCTATAAAGCCCTCCGGTTTTGGTGAGAGTATTGGGAGAAGCGCTGCTGAGAGGGAGCTGCCGTGCTTTTCAACCGCACGGTTCAGCGCAGCGAGACCTGGAGGAGGCTGGTTGGTGATCGGGCAGGCGGGAGGAGGACGTGCCTTGGCCCAGAGGACCCTGCTGTGCCCTATAAAGCCCTCCGGTTTTGGTGAGAGTATTGGGAGAAGCGCCGCTGAGAGGGAGCTGCCGTGCTTTTCAACCGCACGGTTCAGCGCAGCGAGACCTGGAGGAGGCTGGTTGGTGATCGGGCAGGCGGGAGGAGGACGTGCCTTGGCCCGGAGGACCCTGCTGTGCCCTATAAAGCCCTCCGGTGTTAAACGCGGCCGCGTGTCGTGGCCCGCGTAGCGTGGCCTAAAGGGGCATGGCTCAAGGGGCAGGACATGCCCCTTTGGCGCCCCTTCGGCGCACGTGAGGTGTCGTGTGGTGTGTCCATTTTGGAGCCGGTTCTCAGCATTATGGGCAAAAGGAAGGCAAAGGTGGATGACAAATCGGGGGCTGGTGCCACAGGAGGAAAAGCGGCGGGCCCTATGGACAAACACGTGACTGTCTTGCTGCCTGGTAATCGATCTCCGGAGGAGGCCTCATTGAGCCCTGTTCTCCGGTCTCCTCCTCCCTTTCCTCTTCCTGCTCTTTCATCCACTATTTCTGGTAGTCCCCCTGAGCGGTTTCCCCCTGTTCCATGTCCTGTTTTTCCACCTGTAATAGAACCCGGGAATTTAGTATCCCCTACGGGGGAGGTAACTTTGCATGATATATGGTCTGCTATTCAAAAGATAGATGTACGTTTGACTTCAACTGTATCCTCTTTGTGTAAATTTTCCCAAGATGTTGTGGATAAATTACAATCTATGGATAACCAATTAGGTTCAGTTGTAAAGCTTGCTGATAGCACTAATTCTCAATTTCAATCCAGTCGTAATTCTGATGTGGCATTTATACGTGATTCCTCAGCTATTTCCTTTCGGCTTGAGGTTCTAGAGAATCGTGGTAGAGCATGTAATTTACGCTTTCTTAATTTTCCTATGACACACCTAATGTCTTCTGATATATTATTGGGTAAATACTTTTTGGAGATTTTGCATTTAGATGGGGATTTTCATATTGCTCAGACGGTCCATATGTATTATTTGCCTTTGGGTTCTTCTTCCACTCCTCAGGCTGCAGGGGCTGCGGCCTCTTCAGTGGATCAGAACTTAACAGCCTTCTTGGAAGACTCAATGGATAATATCTCAAAACGTAACACTTTGGTAGTTCAGTTCATTTCTGAATCTGCCAAATTGCGGGTCATGAGAGCATACTTTAAGTATCGGGGTACTTTATTTTGTGGTCAGGCCATTCAAGTCTTCCCAGATGTCTGCCGTCATACGCAGTCACGGCGCAGGCAGTTTCTGTTGTTGAAATCACAGGTGTTGGCATTAGGGGCAACCTTTTTCCTTAAATTTCCTTGCCGTTGTGTGATTACCTTAGGGGGGCGAACCTATGTGTATAATGATGTCACTGCTTTGAAATCTTTCTTGGATTCAAAAGCGGGGGGGGGGGTGTAAGTGTTGAGGGGGAATGATTTTGTTGTTTAGGCTCCCTTTTGTGGGGTGTATAACCCCTTTTTTCTTGTATTTTTGATTGATTCTATTTCTACTATTTTGGCAATTCTCCCCTTGATGTGTTTCATTATATATGGGGGAATAAAGTTTCTTGATTGTATTTGTTATTTCCTGTTTAATAATGCTCTTACTGTATTTTCTTATTGTATTTGAAAATCCTTAAATAAAAAGTTAAAAAAAAAAAAGTGATTATTAAAACACTAAGTAAAATGGAATTAATGCTAAATGTAAATAACAAAAACCACAATTATAAAAAAATAATAAATAAATAAAATGTAACAAAACCCCATGTTATCTCATTCTAACCACATGTTGCCCAACACATATAATATTCCAAAGAAAGGACGGATAAAAACCAGAAAAAGATAAAAAACCAAAAAGGTAAAAGCATACCTGTTTTGCAGGGGAAATCACCTACATAATTAAAAAATAATAATAAATAAGTAAACTAATAAAACCAAGCAAACTTTATTTAGACAAGAGGGACAAATAAGCCAGACATAAGAGATGAGGAAGAAAACTTTATCATGCCAAACCCAGTGCAAGAGGGAGTACTCGTAAAAAAACTTATACTGCTAAACATGGACAAATTAATTTAATCCATAAGCAAGGTGCACATAGAGAAACAAAGGAGAATGATGAAAAGCAAACTTAAATTTTGCATATTAAACAGATTTAATATGGTTATATTTGAAATCTCATACACAAACCATTACCTGATTAATATCACACCTATAGTGCAAGGGGAACCTTTCAGATGGAATAGTAGGCTACAATTTTGCTACCATCACAGTGTGTTTCTCCTTCCTATTCGTCTCTCCGGGCCAGTCAAGGACATCAGGGCAGTACCAAAGCAGTACCTAAACCCAGGAGGGACCTGCGAGCCCTGCAACAATGGCCGAGGCCCCCATCCTAGCATCTTCCCTTGCCTGAACATCTAACCGATAGTGTTTCACAAACCTATGAAGAGAAGACCATGTCGCCGCTCGACACCAGCGGCACCAAAGCATACTCAGCCCACGACGCTGCCTGGCCTCTAGTTGAATGTGCTCTGAGCCCCACTGGGGCCGACTTGCCTTTCGTTTCATAAGCCGCCCATATCACATGTTTCACCCAGCGAGCGATCGAAGCCTTGGTGGCCGCCTTTCCTTTAGCCGGACCACTAAAAAAAACGAACAACGTGTCCGACCTTCGAAACGGCTCTGTTTCCTTAAGGTATCTACGCAGCACGCGCCCTAAATCCAATCTCCTAAGCGATCGATCCAGCTTACCCCCCTCCTGAGCAACAAAGGTGGGAAGCGAAACAGCCTGATTCACATGAAAACTAGATACTACCTTAGGAAGAAAGGAGGGCACCGTCAGCAACACTACCTTTTCTGCCGAAAATTGAATGTATGGCTCCCTACACGAGAGCGCCTGCAGATCCGAAACCCTTCTTGCGGAACACAACGCTACCAAGGCGGCCGTCTTCCAGGACAACTCTCTGAGATTCCCTGTTGACCTTGATTCAAACAGAGGTCCCGTTAAAGCCTCTAACACCAAATTCAAATCCCAAGGAGGTACCACTTGCCTAACTGGAGGCCTAATGTTTCTGGCTGCTCTAAGGAAACGCTGAACATCTGGATGTGAGGAGAGCATGTTTCCCTGCACACTTCCTCTATAACATGCCAGAACTGCCAAATGCACCTTTAGAGTGCTGAGGGCCAGCCCCTTTTCTAGTTCGCCTTGAAGGAATGCCAGGATATCTGATAGTTTCGCCCCACAAGGCTGAATTTTCCGTTCTTCACACCACGCTTCAAAAATGCACCACACACGAATATACGCCAACGAAGTAGATCGCCTCCTGGACCTTAACATAGTTGCTATCACTGACCCTGAGTACCCCCGACGTCGCAACCGTTCCCTCTCAAGAGCCAAGCCGCAAGCAAGAACTGATCCACCTGTGGCATTAATACGGGACCTTGGCTCAACAGATTATAAGAACATAAGATATGCCATACTGGGTCAGATCAAGGTCCATCAAAGCCCAGTATCCTGCTTCCAACAGTGGCCAATCTAGGTCATACGTACCTAGCAGTTTCCCCAAAAGACAGGTTCCACAATGCTTGTACTGGGTCAAGCATTGATATCCTGGGCCCCTTCTTAATAATGGTTTATGGACCTTTCCTCCAGGAACTTGTCCAAACCTTTTTTAAACCCAGCTACACTAACAGCCTTAACTACATCCTCTGGTAAATTCCAGAGTTTGATTACACGTTGAGTGAAAAAATATTTTCTTTTATTAGTCTTAAATAGTTTACCCTGTAGCTTCATTGCATGTCCCCTAGTCTTTCTATATTCTGATAACGTAAACAATCGATCTACGTTTACCCGTTCCATTCCGTTCATTAATTTATAGACTTCTATCATATCTCCCCTCAGCCGTCTCTTTTCCAGGTTAAAGAGCCCTAACCTTTTTAGCCTTTCATAGTAGTATCCTTCCATCCCCTTTACCATTTTGGTGGCTCTTCTCTGAACCTTTTCTAATAACGCTATATCCTTTTTAAGATACAGCGACCAAAATTGCACACAATATTCAAGGTGCGGTCTCACCATGGAACGATATAGAGGCATTATAATATCTTTTGTTTTATTTTCCATTCCTTTCCTTATGATACCTAGCATTCTATTTGCTCTCTTGGCCGCCACTGCACACTGGGCCGAGGGTTTTAACATGTTATCCACAATGGCGCCTAAATCTTTTTCCTGGGTAGTGGTTCCTAATGTGGAACCTTGCATCGTGTAACCATAGTTTGGGTTGTTCTTCCCTAGGTGCATAACTTTGCACTTGTCCACATTAAATTTCATCTGCCATTTTGATGCCCAGTCTTCCAATTTATCAAGATCCTCTTGCAATTTTCCACAATCCTCTTGGGTTTTAACAACTTTAAATAGTTTTGTGTCATCTGCAAATTTGATAACCTCACTCGTTATTCTACTTTACAGGTCATTTATGAATATGTCAAAAAGCAGTGGACCCAGCACAGATCCCTGGGGTACGCCACTATTCACCTTTCTCCATTGGGAAAATTGGCCATTTAGTCCTACCCTCTGCTTTCTATCTTTTAAGCAGTTCCTGATCCACAGTAGTACACTGCCTCCTATCCCATGACTCTAGTTTTGCCAAAAGTCTCTGATGAGGGACCTTGTCAAAGGCTTTCTGAAAGTCCAACCGACTCACCTTTGACTCGATTGACTCGAGCGGGCAGCCTCCATGGAGGAACCACTAGATGTCGCATCAGATCCGCATACCATGGATGTCTGGGCCAATCCGGAGCAATGAGAATAACCGTCCCATTGTACCTCGCTATCCTCTGAATGACCCGCCCTAATAGCGGCCATGGAGGAAACAAGTAAAGCAGCTCTCCCGATGGCCAGGGCTGTACCAGGCCGTTGAGACCTTCCGACATGTGCCCTCTGCGCCTGCTGTAAAACCGAGCTGCCTTAGCATTGGCCAGGGTAGCCAAGAGATCCATGACTGGCTGACCCCATTGTACTGTGATTTCGTGCAAGACCGCCCAGTTGAGCTCCCATTCTCTGGGATCTAGTACATTCTGACTGAGATAGTCAGCTTGAATGTTGTCCTTTCCTGCTACATGTGCTGCCGATATTGCTACGAGATGAACTTCTGCCCAATGGAACAACTGTTGACTCACATCAACAGGCAACGAGGCACGGGCAGTGCAGTGTTGCTAGAAGAAAGAAACCATCACCAAATTGTCGGAGAACACTCAAACTGCTTGCCCGTCGAGCAGGCCGACAAACTCTATTAGCGCTAAACGAACCGCTCTCAGTTCCAAACGATTGATCGACCAAGCGCTCTCCTCCGCAGTCCAGGTCCCCTGCACTATCTGTGCCAGACAATGAGCCCCCCATCTGGAAAGGCTGGCATCTGTTGTGAGCAACACCCAGTCCGGAAGGTCCAGCAGAACTCCCGCTTGAAGATGCGCCGGAACCAACCACCACTGCAGACTGACGCACACCTCTTCTGGACATAGTAACCTCTGAGAGAGGGGATGATCCTGCAGAGACCATCTGGAAAGCAACGCATGCTGCAGCGGCCGAATATGAGCCCTGGCCCACGTAACTAGATCTAAGGCCGCCACCATTGACCTCAACAACTGTAAGTATCTCCAAGCCATTGGAGCCCTCAATCACAAGAACCCGCTACCTGTGCCAAGATCTTCTGCACCCTGTCTGCAGGAAGGAATACCGAACCTATCTCCGTGTCAAAGAAAGCCCCAAGATAAGTCAACTGTTTCACCGGTTCCAAATGACTCTTTGCTTGGTTGATGACCCAACCTAGCTGTTAGAGGAACTCCACTACTCGAGCGGCTGCCGTGATTGAATCCGCTAGAGACGCCGCTCGGATCAACCAGTCGTCCAGGTAGGGATGCACCTGAATCCCTTCCTTCCGTAGCGCCGCTGCCGCCACTACCATTACCTTGGTGAAAGTTTGCGGTGCCGTAGCCAGACCGAACGGCAATGTTCGAAAGTGAAAATGACCCATGGGAACTGCAAAGCGGAGAAACGTTTGATGCTCTCTCCTGATTGGAATGTGCAAATACACTTCTGTCAAATCTATGGATGAAAGGACTTCTCCTTGCTTTCCCGACCGGATAACCAACCTCAACGTTTCCATCAGGAAATGAGGCACCTTCAAGCAACGGTTCACATGCTTAAGATCCAGAATTGGCCAAAAAGAACCTTCTTTTTTGGGGACCATAAAATAAATCGAGTATCGACCTAATCCGCACTGGTCTGAAGGTACTGGCACTACTGATTGAAGGCACAATAAACGTATCAAAGTGTCGTTGACCGTTGTCCTCTTCGCCTGAGGACCGCATGGAGACGACACAAAAGCTTCCGCCAGTGGGTGAGCGAATTCTAGTGCATAGCCCTCTCTGATAATTTCCAGAACCCACTGATCCGTAGTTATGGTGGCCCAGGCGGAGAGAAAGCCCTGCAAACGACCTCCCACAGGAATCTCCGCCTGGACCAGCCTCCCTTCATTGCAGTTTCTTAGCCGAGTTCTGCTGGGCGTTAAAATAGCCCCTACTGAATCCCCTGGCTTCTCGAAAGGACTGTCCTCTGGCCACAAAATGGCCTCGCTGATAAGGCGTAAAGCGAGGCCCTCGGAACCTGCAAAAATCTCGTCCCTGACCCCTCTGCATGGAGCCCATCTTTACCGCTCTCAGTCGGTCCTTGGGAATCACCCAAATCTTTCACAATCTTTTTCAATGCTTCACCAAAGAGCAACTTGCCCTTGTATGGAAGCTTACTGAGGCGAACCTTAGAAAACACATCTGCCGCCCAATTCCGTAACCAGAGAAACTGCCTAGCGGCAATTACCGAAGCCATTGATTTTGCTAATATCCGCACCAAATCATAGAAGGCATCTGCTAGATAAGCCGCTGCCGACTCCAGCTTTGTTCCTTCCACGGAAGAATCCTCCTCCTTATCCGGACCCGGTTCCCCCTGAAGCCAACGGATAGAGGCCCTTGACACATACGCCCCACAAACCGAAGCCTGTAGAGCTAGAGCACTGGCATCAGAAGCATCTAACCTACGATCCTGAAGATCTTTAAGGGCTGTGCCTCCTTCGACCGGAATCGTGGTCTTCTTGGTGACCGCTGAAACTAGCGCATCCACCTTAGGCATTCGCAACAAGTCCTTCTCCTCCTGGGGAACCGGGTAAAGATGCACAATGGTGCGACCCCCTCTCAAGGTCGCTTCAGGGCACTCCCACTCTGATTCTATCATCTGCTTAATCACCCTGTGAATTGGGAAACATCTCTGTTCTGACTTAAAACCCTGTAACAAGGGATCCTCTAGTGGCTCCTGCTGCACCGCAGGGAGCACTATATTTAATGCTGCCAGAGACTGAGCAATCAACGCCCCTAGCTCTTCCTTCCTAAAAACTCTAAATACATTCGGATCTTCGCCCAGCCCTAACTCACCTTCCTCCAATTCTTCTGGCCAGGCGTCCAAACCTGCTTCAGAAAGAATTTCTCCTTCTTCCGTCAATTGATAAATGGAACCATGAGGCCCTGTGCCCTCTAAACCTTTCTCTAAACCTTTTGGTTTAGTAGAGACTCCTTCCCCAGGGTCTGCCACTGTGGAATCTCCCTTCTGTGGCCCCAATAGGCTGTCATTAGAAGGACCGTGGGACGATTGAGACCTCTTTAATAAATAAGCATTATGCAAAGCTAGAATAAACTCTGCTGAAAACAAGGAGTCCAAGGACCCCTGCATTGCTGGCAACGGCTGCTGTATTGGCCCCTCAGCAGGAGACGCCTTGTGAGATTTAGATTTCTTCTTTCCTGTCTTTGCCTGCAGCGCGGGAGAAACAGCTGGCTCAGCTAAAATGGCCGCCGTTTCCACTCTTTCTGATGAGCACTGAGGTCTGTCTACAACCTCCTTCTCAGAAATCTTGTGCTCCATTACCCCTGGTCCTCTTCGAGCTTATCCGCAAAACAGCGATCGGCACCGACTGGCTCTGAACTAGCTCAGCCCTGACAGCCCGAATTGCGCACTGCCGCCGCCGCCGGGAACCGCGATCACTGAACCCCGCGCTGAAGGAAAAAAAAACAAACGACCAAATGCTACACACTCGCAGCGCAAATCTTAGACTCCCTCCGGCAAACTAATACTCTGTCCCACTGTTATGATTTTACCTGAGAGACAAAGACAGGTCGGAGCTTCTGTAGCCCGCTTCGCCGCTGCTAGCGGACAGACGGAAACTGCAGAGATCGGAGGCAGGGAAGAGGATTCTGAGGCTCCCAGATCCCTTCCCAATACCCCCTGAGCAACGGAGGCCACAAAATTGAGGCAGGTTCTGCCCTTATGCCGATCGGCTCTGTGGCAGATGAGGACCGGTGCTCCTCACCTTTTTTTTTTTTTTTTTTTTTTAAATTGAAGAAAAAAAAGAAACTTTCCGTGCTCACCTGCCCTGCTAGGACAATCAAGCCACAACTCCTCTTTCTTCTTCTTTTTTATTCTAATCTATTTATTATTATTATTATTTTTTTAACTATTCTACAAGTCCAGTTCCTATTCGCCTCTCTAGGGAGCCTGTCAGCCACACGTCCTGTTCAGCTGCTGAGGACTGAAAAACTGACTCTCGGACACCAGGGGGAGCTGGATAGGCTGTCAGCAAGATTTTCAGTATTCAGTCCTCAGCTGCTGGAGGAGGTTGACTACCCTAATGTCCTGGACTGGCCCCGAGAGACGAACAGGAAACAGGGAGCCAATGCTGCTCCTGTAGTAGAGGGGTGACATGATCGAAATGCTTGACATTATATAACAGTTTGACAGCCTATTTTTTATTAATTTGAGATGCTTTAATTGAAGTTGAGGGACCCCTGATAGTAATGCACTACAATAACCAAGTTTATTTATAATAAAGAAATAAAGAAAGTTTCTGAGTGCTTGACTATCGAGGTATGACTTTATGAATCTTATTCTTCTCAATAAGAAGCAGCAGTTTTTGACAATGTTGGAGATGTGAGGAATAAAGGAAAGTTGGTTATCAAAGACAACTCTCAGGAAGTGACTAGAATTCTTAAAAAATATTAGACAACCAGACAGGCTTGGTTGGTAGGGGGGCAATTATGATAGTAAGCAGGCGCTGCAGAAAGATAGCCAAGGAATAGCCTCTGCTTTTAAAGTGTTCTGCACTGGGCTTTACGTCTTGGAAGTTTACTTGGTCCTTGAGATTCTAAACGCCTTTCTGAATAAAGCTGGCCTGCCCATGCTAGTTCAGAGCAACAGCAGACATTTAGGGAGGATATTTTGGTGTCTGAAGTAGAGGTGGCTATTAAGTCCTTGGCCTTGGGGAAGGTTGTCAGCACAGATGGTTTACCAACTGAATGGTACCAGGGGATGATTTGCTCTATAGCTCTGGTGTTGCAGCAAGATTTCAAAGCAGCTGCGTTTCTTTCCTCTGATCATGTATGAAGCTGAAATATCACTAATACCTATGCGAAGTAGATCCCCTATGCAATGTGGTAATTACTGCCTTATCTCATTGTTTTATAGCAATGTTAAAATATTTGCAAGTTTTGGCCAACCTCCTGGATAGAGTGATGTCTGACCTTGTATATATGCAGTCGACAGATATGACAATGTCAGGCATTTGATTAAAGTTATTAGTTTCCAGAGGGAGTAGAATGGGAATACTTGTTCACTGTTATGAGTAGATTATATTTAGGTGAAAAGTTTATTGATTAGGTTAGGGCCTTGTATGTCAAACGTATGGCACAAGTGGTTATTAATGAGCATTGCACAGAGACATTTTTCACGGTTTAGAAGTACATGTCAGGAATGCCCCCTTTCTCCTTTGTTGTTTGCCCTGGCTGTGAACCTCTGGCCTGTATCTTCTGTGCTGCCCCAGATATACAGTGCATACTGGTGGGTGGGGTGTCCTACCAGGTGTCATTGTATGCAGATGGTGCTCTAATCTTTCTGAAAGACTCATGATTGTCTGTTTTCACATTACTAAGAATGTTAGCAGAGGTTTTTTTTAGTTGTATCTGGTTTCGAAGTGAACCTAGATAAGTTTGAGGTGTTGCAGATGGAGAAACCAGTTTCACTGCCCCTGGGAATGTGCCCATTTCGTATGGCAGTTTCTTGTATTAGATATTTAGTGGTAAAAGGTATCAGCAAAGATGGGGAAACTGTACCAGCTTAACTATGTTCCATTAGCCAAGAATATTACTGAAGAACTGCAGAAGTGACAGGAGCTACCTGAGCTGGATGGGTAGGGTGACTGTACTGAAGATGGTCGTTGTTCCTAAGGTGATTTATCTGCTCAGTCGGCTACCTATTAAGATCCCAACGGCCTTTCTACTGAAATTGGAATATAGGATTAGTAAGTTTGATGGGGTGGGTGGGGCACAAATTAGTTGGTGGCGGTTCATACAGACCATTGATGATGGTGGTTTAGCATGTCCTAAGTTGACATTTATACTATAAGGCAACTATGTTGAGAGGGCTTTGGTATCACTACCTCAGACCACCAGGGGTTAAGTTAGTATGAAAAGGAATTAGACAGTGTGATAAGGAAGACTCTAGTGAGTCCATGGAAGTAGAAGAAAAGAATGATTCTACCTTTAGGAAAGGTCACAGCCCTGCAAAGCACACGTTCCAGCAGTTCTCTGGAGAAAACAAACACAGGGATTCAAAAGCTAAGTGGACACACCCAAGCCCTGATGACGTAGCAACAGGCTTGGAAACTGATTACAAACACCTGTCTAGAGAGTCAGGGAGGTTTATCAGAAAACAGGGATATAAACCAAGGCTGGAGAGTGAGTCAAGAGAACAGCACGAGGGAGAGCAGCCCGAGAGAGAGCAGCACAGAAGGCAGCCCAGACGGGCGCACAGTTGGAGGAAGCACAGTAGCTGGAGGAAGGAAGCCACGTGGAGGAAAGGAACTGAAGCAAGCAAAGCAAAAGGGGAGAGGACACGAAGGTGGTCTGGAGTGCTCAGAGAGAAAGAGCAGGAAAACCTTCAAACCCCAGCACTGAAGGAAAAGGTTCAGAGAGTTCAGAGGTGGGTGCCCAAGACTCAGTGCAGAAGTCTGCAGAGCCCAGCCTAGAACGGAGAACTGTGGCAGAGCTCCAGGGAGGAACCTAAGCTAAGGGACACGGGACTGTTTCCCCAGAGCTGGCAAGAGATAGCCGCACAGCTGCAGAGAAGAGTTTCCTCAGGCTCAGGTACTGCTTATCCCTATTCACTAGAGTTGTGTTTAAAAGACCCACAGGGAGTTTTAGGGAGAAAACACCCTGAGGCATTTGCCAGTAGTTTAAAGCAAGGCAGTGTAGCACAAGAACCTGAAGCAATGCAGGTGGACTCTAAGAAGAGTGATTCCTTACAGCCAGAACAACCTATGGATTGTACTTTGTGCTTTGCAGACAGTATTGAAAGCTGTTGCTAAACTGTATAGTATAAGCTGAGTATAACAAAGAAAAGACGATATTTTCTTTGGTAAAGGAAGCTGCCATATTTTGTTCTTTTTCTGTATACGTGAGAAGCAGCTGCATTTGGATTGAATGAATGTAAAGGCTCAGCCAGCACACTTGTGTAAAGAACCTTTTTGAAAAAATACTGGAGAAGTATCCTGGTGCAACTTACTTTGAACCTTTGCTTTTGGGAGAAATAAACTTTGTTATGGTTTTGCCTATAACTCTGGCTTCATGACTATTTTCTATCAGAAGGAAAACTACTTTTCCCAGCATGCATCACGAGAGGAAAGTCAGTTGATTTAACCCAACCCTCCAAGCCTAAGGCAGAGGGCAGGGTATGACAAGTGGTGTAGTTGTTGGATGATCGTTACATCAGGATTTACAAAAAACACTTCAGGATTTTCACCGAAGGTTTTCTGCAAATACCTACTGCTAAGCTGTACTCTGGAAGGCAGAGTGAAGGATCGCTGGCAGGTCGGCCAGAGCAACTGGAGACCAGCAATACTCTACTTTTCAAGGCGTGAATCGAAGCCCATGCTCAGGTAACGAGTATTTGGGCATCGGTAATATGGGATTCAAGTGAAAAAGAAAAGAGACTCCAAACATTTAGCCTAAGGGAAACTAGCTGAAAGTCTGGTGATATCGCACTTGGTGGGCTGTGTTTGTCTTTTCTTTCTGCAGAGAAAAACTACCAAGATGGATCCCAAAGATGTTTTGCAGTGGATTTGGTCCCAGTTTGAGAAGCAGAGGGAGATGGCTCATCATGCGCAGGAGCAGGCTGCGGCCGCTCTGCAGGCCCAGCAGAAGCCTATGCTAGACTTAATGGAGGCGTTGCTTGCGAGCCAGAAAGCGACAGTGGGAGCTACATCAAGTACATCGTCGCTGGAAACAGCAACACATACCTGTGTGGTAGGACCACAAACTTGTGGGACTTTCTCGTTTGGACAACTTACAGTAGAAGACAATGTGGATGATTTCATTGAAGCTTTTGAGCGAGTTGCACATACGGTGGGGTGGCCAATAGAACAGTGGGCTGTACGGCTAGCCGCATCCCTTACAGGGGAGGCATTAGCAGCCTACAGGGCCATGCCGGCAGCACTTGCTAAGGATTATGGAGAGCTAAAAAAGGCCATAAGAGATCGTTTAGGCTTAACTCTGATGGTCTACCATTGCATGTTGAGAGCTACAAAGTTAGGAGCTGGTGAGACACCTAAGGCTCTGTGCCAAAGGGTCAAAGCCTTAACTGAAAAATGGTTAGCTCCGGAAGGTAAAACCATAGAAACTGTAATAGATGCAATTGTATTAGAACAGTTCATGAATGCGATACCTAAGGAAATTCAGTCCTACTTGATATTACAAAACTGCCAGACCTCAACAGAAGCAACCCTGCTGACCAAAAGATATCTAAAAGCAGAGCTGGCTAATCAGGAAAAAGGGGGTGCTCTGAGAAAGGCAGCGGAGGCTAGTTTTGTAAGATAAGAAAGAGGACCAAGGCAAAAGGTATGAAAGCTTATTTGCCTAAGCAAGAAAGTAATTTGATAACAAAAAAATGTTTTCAATGTGGAAAGCTAGGTCACCTGAAAAAGGAATGCAGTACACGCAATGCATTAATAAGTGCTAATGTGAATCACATAAGAGAAGGGTTCCTGCTGAATGTTGATGTTCAGGGCATTTCTGTGAATGCTCTACTAGACTCAGGTGCTGACCAGAGTATGATCTCTAAGAGACTCTGGCAGACAATAGAAGCACAGAGTTCCAAGGGTTGCAGAGCAGAGATGGCATCCATCTGTCCAAGAAAGGTCAACGCATCTTCGGTAGTAGACTGGCTAATCTACTGAAGAGGGCTTTAAACTAGATTCGTTGGGGATGGGTGAAGAAAGCCCCCAGGTAAGTGAAAGCCCCCAGGTAGGTGATACATTAAATACCTTTATGGAAATGGGTAACAGGGGTAACATATGGAAAGCAGTGTATATTAATGCCCGTAGCATGGGAAATAAGATCCCTGAAGTTGAAGCTTTGGTGGGAGTGGCTGACTTGGATTTAGTGGCAGTTACAGAAACATGGTTCACAGAAAACCATGACTGGGATGTAACTATACCCGGCTATACTTTATTCAGAAAGGACAGTGTAAGAAGAAGGGGAGGAGGAGTGGCACTATATGTAAAAACTACTATTAAAGCTTTGGAATTAGAGAGCTTAAAAGGGAGAGAGGAGGCATTGTGGGTTAAACTAGAAAGAGGGAAAGAGAAATCTATTTGCATTGGTGTGATATACAGACCTCCCTCACAAGAGGAAGAGGTGGACAGAGAGTTAATTGAAGACATACGCAGCATTGCTAGGAAAGGGGAAGTGCTACTGATAGGAGATTTCAATATGCCAGATGTTGATTGGCACATTCCTGCTGCAGTATCATCTAGAAGTAAGGAGATCCTGGATTCTCTACAGGGAGAACTATTCAGGCAATTGGTAACAGACCCCACACGTGAAGGGGCCATACTGGACTTGGTGCTTACCAATGGTAAAGTGTTTCTGATGTTGTAGTGGGAGATCATTTTGCATCCAGTGATCACCAGATGGTGTGGTTCAGTATTAGGACTAGGGCTGTTAGAATCCATTCCAAGGTGAGGATCTTAGACTTTAGGAAGACTAACTTTGCGAAGATGGGCCAATACCTCAGGGAGTCGTTAGTGGGATGGGAACAGCTGGGGGATGTAGAAAAACAGTGGGCAAAACTGAAAGGGGGTATTTTAAGGGCAACCAACCTTTTTGTTAAAATGGTAAATAAAGGCAAAAGGAACAGGAGACCGCTATGGTTTTCGAAGGAAGTAGCTGAAAAAGTGAAGAAAAAGAGGGAGGCCTTCATGACATACAAGAGATCACAGAGAGGGGAAGACAGGCATCTGTATTTGGAAAAACTTAGAGAAGCTAGCAAAGTAGTCAAGAAGGCAAAGATTCAAAAGGAGGAGGAAATAGCCAATGCAATAAAATGGGGGGATAAGACATTTTTCAGATATATTAGTGAGAAGAGGAAGGGCAAAAGTGGTATTGTCAGACTCAAGGGTGCAGGGGGGAATATGTCCAAGCTGATAAGGATAAAGCAGAATTGCTTAACAAATATTTTTGTTCTGTGTTCACAGATGAAGAACCAGGAGCAGGACCTCAGAAAACACCCACAAATAAGAACAGAAGCGAGGGACATCTTGAACAATTTTCAGAAGACTGTGTTCGTGAGAAACTAGCTCAACTTAAAGTAGACAAAGCGATGGGACCGGATGGGATACACCCGAGAATACTGAGGGAACTTGGGGACGTTCTAGCAACTCCACTGACTGACCTTTTCAATGCCTCGTTGGAGTCGGGAGTGGTGCCAAAGGACTGGAGAGAGGCTCATGTGGTGCCTTTACACAAAAGCGGAAGTAAGAATGTGGTTGAAAACTACAGGCCGGTTAGTTTAACTTCGGTGGTGAGTAAATTATTGATAACGCTGCTGAAAGAGAAAATACTGAGATTTCTGGAGTCCAGCGGATTACAGGATCCGAGGCAGCATGGATTCACCAGAGGCAGGTCTTGTCAGACAAATCTGATTGATTTCTTTGACTGGGTGACCAGGGAGATGGACGGAGGGAGAGCTCTAGATGTGGTGTATTTAGATTTCAGTAAAGCCTTTGACACTGTTCCTCACAGGCGACTTATAAACAAACTCAGCACCCTAGGGATGGACCCTAAAGTTACTGCTTGGGTTAGAAATTGGTTGGGTGGGAGGCGACAAAGAGTACAAGTAAATGGAGCTCACTCTGAGGAGAAGGATGTTACCAGTGGTGTGCCCCAGGGATCTGTCCTTGGTCCGATTCTTTTTAACGTCTTTGTTAGTGATATAGCGGAAGGGCTGTCGAGTAAGGTTTGCCTCTTTGCAGATGATACCAAAATCTGCAATAGAGTAGACACCCAGGAAGGTGTAGATAACATGAGGAGGGATCTAGCTAAGCTTGAAGAATGGTCTAGAATTTGGCAGCTGGGATTTAATGTTAAAAAATGTAAGGTCATGCATTTGGGCTGCAGCAATCCAAGGGAGCAATACAGTATAGGAGGTGAAGTACTTTTGTCCACTAAAGAAGAGCGGGACCTAGGCGTGGTTGTGTCTGATGATCTTAAAGTAGCTAAACAGGTAGAAAAGGCGACGGCAAAAGCTAGAAGGATGCTTGGGTGCATACGGAGAGGAATGGCTAGCAGAAAAAAGGAGGTGATAATGCCTCTGTATAAGTCTTTGGTGCGACCTCATTTGGAGTATGGTGTGCAATTCTGGAGACCGCACCTTCAAAAGGATGTGAACAGGATGGAGTCGGTGCAGAGGGTTGCTACTAAAATGATTAATGGGCTTCATTATAAAGCATATGAGGACAGACTTAAGGATCTTAATATGTACACCTTAGAGGAAAGGCGGGATAGAGGTGATATGATTGAGATGTTTAAATACCTCCGTGGCATAAATGTTCAGGGAGAGAGCCTTTCAATTGAAAGCAAGTTTTGCTACGAGGGGACATGGGATGAGGGTGAAGGGAGATAGATTCAGGAGTGATATGCGGAAATATTTCTTTACAGAAAGAGTAGTGGATCCATGGAATAGTCTCCCAGTGGAGGTGGTAGAGATGAGGACAGTAACTGAATTCAAAAAAGCATGGGACCAACACAGAGGATCTCTAAAGGTAAAAAGTGGACTGTTGTAGTTGTTGTTATGGAAGGACAGACTGGATGGGCCATGTGGTCTTTTTCTGTCGTCGTGTTTCTATGTTTCTAGAGTGAATCCGTATCGAGCAGACCAGAGGGAAAGGTCAGGATCAGGTGTATCCACAGATCATCATCCTTCTATCCCATGTACATATTGCTAATAAAGGGGTTAAGAACACAAAGGGAAGTCCTGGTAGCTGTAGTCCCGAGATTACCCCATGACCTAGTGCTAGGTAGGGATTGGCCCCAGTTCAAAAGAGGATTGGAGAGGGGCCTACATCCAAAAGTGGGTCTGGTATCTACTTGATCCCAGTCAGCAACCCCAGGTGAAAAGGATGAACCCCCAGATGAGTCACTATTTTTATTTATTTACATTCTCTTATATACTGCACTATTCTGCATCAGTGCGGTTTACATTGAACAAACTGAAATTACATTGAACAGGGCATTATAACTTGGAGATAACTATTTTACAGGGAACATGGGCTATGGAGGATTAAGTGGCTTGCCCAAGACCACAAGGAACACCTGTGGGACTAGAAACCCCAGTCCTTCCGGTCCAAGGTTGCTGTCCTCTAGTGGGATTTGAACCCCCGACCTTCCGGCCTGAAGTACCCTGCCCCAACCACTAGGCCACTCCTCCATACTATGTGAACTACCAGCACACGATGACCTAGTAGCTTCCCCTGCAGATAGGTGTAAAAAGGGAAAGGCTGAGAAACGCCGGAAAAGACAGCGTAGGGCTCAGGGGAGAGCCGAGATGGAGGCCGGACAAGGGTTACCTTGGGTCCCAGCCGAATTGGTGGAGAAGTTCCCATCTTTTCCCAAGGAACAGCAGGCGGATCCCACACTTAAACGGGCATTTGAATATGCCCAGGTTGAGAGGGATATCCTCCCAAGATTCCTCTTGGATAAGGGAGTACTGTATAGGGAGAGTCTCGATCCCCGAGCAGGGACAGTCAGGAAGCAGCTGGTGGTACCCGCCGCTTTTAGGACATTGGTCTTGAGGCTGGCCCCGTGACCACCCGATAGGAGGTCATAAGGGCGTACAGGGGATTCTAGACCAGATTCTCGCCCGTTTCTACTGGCCAGGGGTTTTCAAGGAAACCACCCGGTTCTGTAAGTCATGCCCTTCGTGTCAGAGTTAACTCTGTTCGACCACCAGGGGTGCCCATGATTCCGATTCCTATCATCTCAGAACCCATCCGAAGAATCGCAATGGATATAGTAGGACCTTTGCTGAAGACGCCCCGAGGGTTCCAGTACATTTTAGTTATAGTAGATCAGGCCACCAGGTTTCCGTGGGCCATTCCTTTACGGAACATCTCTGCGAAAACAATAGCCCTAGAGGTAATAAAGCTATTTTGTGAAGTGGGTTTCCCCCAGGAGGTGCTGACAGACCAGGGTAGCAACTTCATGTCAAAATATTTGGCCCAAGTATGGGATGCTTTTGGGGTACAACACGTAAAAACAGCCGCCTATCATCCCCAGTCCAATGGACTAGTGGAGAAATTGAAGCAGACATTGAAGCAAATGCTGAGGAGAGGCTTAGATGGAAACATGTCTGAGTGGGATGTTATGCTCCCCTTTGTGCTATACGCCTACCGAGAGCGGACCCAGGCATCTTTAGGGGCATCCCCCTATGAGTTAATGTACGGATGTGCCCCACGAGGAATTTTGGACATATTACGAGAACAATGGGTCGAGCCTGAGGTAGAAGTAATGGAAGTACCCCATTTTCTGCGAGATTTGAGGGGGCGGTTGCAGAGGACCTCCCAAGTAGCAGAGGAAAACTTACAAGCCAGCCAGGCTCGCCAGAAGAAATATTATGATATAGATACAAAACACCGCCAAATAGCCATAGGAGAGAAGGTTATTATAATGGTGGCAGACGCCGGGCCAAAATTTGAGGTCCAATGGAAAGGACCATATAAAGTGGTCAAACAGGTAGGTCCGGTATCCTACAGAGTAGAAAATAATAAGGGCCGCCAGCAGGTTTACCACGCAAATGTCCTTAGGCCAAGGCGAGAACGAACAGCAGTAGCCCATGTATCCACAGTGGAAAGTAAGGCAAGAGAATTACAGCAAGATATCGTTGCCCTAGCAAAGATTACGAGCTGTGCGGGTGAAATGTCACCAGCCCGTAATATCTTAAGGGGAGGGATATGTGATAAGGAAGACTCTAGAGAGCCCATGGAAGTAGAAGAAAAGAATGATTCTACCTTTAGGAAAGGTCACAGCCCTGCAAAGCACACGTTCCAGCAGTTCTCTGGAGAAAACAAACACAGGGATTCAAAAGCTAAGCTAACCCACCCAAGCCCTGATGACGTAGCAACAGGCTTGGAAACTGATTACAAACACCTGTCTAGAGAGTCAGGGAGGTTTATCAGAAAACAGGGATATAAACCATGGCTGGAGAGTGAGTCAAGAGAACAGCACGAGGGAGAGCAGCCCGAGAGAGAGCAGCACGGAAGGCAGCCCAGATGGGAGCACAGTTGGAGGAAGCACAGTAGCTGGAGGAAGGAAGCCACGTGGAGGAAAGGAACTGAAGCAAGCAAAGCAGAAGGGGAGAGGACACGAAGGTGGTCTGGAGTGCTCAGAGAGAAAGAGCAGGAAAACCTTCAAACCCCAGCACTAAAAGAAAAAGTTCAGAGAGTTCAGAGGTGGGTGCCCAAGACTCAGTGCAGAAGTCTGCAGAGCCCAGCCTTGAACGGAGAACCGTGGCAGAGCTCCAGGGAGGAACCTAAGCTAAGGGACTGTTTCCCCAGAGCTGGCAAGAGATAGCCGCAAAGCTGCAGAGAGGAGTTTCCTCAGGCTCAGGTACTGCTTATCCCTATTCACTAGAGCTGTGTTTAAAAGACCCACAGGGAGTTTTAGGGAGAAAACACCCTGAGGCATTTGCCAGTAGTTTAAAGCAAGGCAGTGCAGCACAAGAACCTGAAGCAATACAGGTGGACTCTAAGGAGAGTGATTCCTTACAGCCAGAACAACCTATGGATTGTACTTTGTGCTTTGCAGACAGTATTGAAAGCCTTTGCTAAACTGCATAGTATAAGCTGAGTGTAACAAAGAAAAGACGATATTTTCTTTGGTAAAGGAAGCTGCCATATTTTGTTCTTTTTCTGTATACGTGAGAAGCAGCTGCATTTGGATTGAATGAATGTAAAAGCTCAGCCAGCACACTTGTATAAAGAACCTTTTTGAACAAATACTGGAGAAGTATCCTGGTGCAACTTACTTTGAACCTTTGCTTTTGGGAGAAAAAAAAACTTTGTTATAGTTTTGCCTATAACTCTGGCTTCATGACTATTTTCTATCAGAAGGAAAACTACTTTTCCCAGCATGCATCACGAGAGGAAAGTCAGTTGATTTAACCTTCAATAGAGAAAAATAATGGCTACCCCAGCCCTCCAAGTCTAAGGCAGAGGGCGGGGTATGACAACAGCCACAATTCCATATTTAAGGTAATGGGGGCAAGGGTAAAACAGGAGGTGACAATGGTTTGGGGGTGGGAGTCATGCAACATGCACTACCGGAGTCTCTGGTGAAGACTGGAGTCCAGGCGTGCAAGAGAAGCAAGCTGGGGGATCCGTTTCCTAATGCAAAAAAATATGGGATTATGCACCATTTGGGGGCACAGCCTTCAGATAAATATGTAGAGTATGGGAAAACCATGGTATGTCCCATTTTAAGAATCTGCTGTATGATCATATATTGATGAGTCTGGATCAGTGGTGGGGGGGGGGGGAAGGAGGTGCCAATTGTGGTGATGAAAGCCCTTTGGAAAACATGGAACTGGATGAAAATCCTGAATTCCCCATGGAAGTGAATGACAGTGCACATGTGCAGGGGAATTACAGCCCAGGTCAGAAGCAAAGTCAGCTCCCTGCAAGAGTCAGACCACGCCCTAGCTCAGGGGTGGAGACAGGATTCCCTGCTGATTGGTCACATGGGGGCAGAGAGCAGGGAAGGCCCAGCAGGCAGCAGTGGTTAAAAACACGTGCAAAGCAAAGCAAGGCAGAACCACCGAGGGGCAGCTGGAGAGAACCGCCCAGAGAACCACCGAGGGGCAGCTGGAGAGAACCGCCCAGAGAAGCACCAAGGGGAGTGTGGAGAGAACCACCCAGGGAAGCACAAGGAGAAGCATCCAGAGTCAGCTGGAGAGAAGCACCCAGAGAAGCACACAGAGAGGCAGAAGCAGTGGCAGTCTCAGGCTGGAGCCCGGACACAGATACAGATCGGGAGGAGGAAGAGACAGAGCCAGCAACTGAAGGCAGAGGCACGAGGGAATGGAGGAGAGCTGGACGTCAGGCAAGGAACAGGAACAGCTGTGAGAGCTGGAAAGGTGGGAGAGAAAGGAAAGAGGTTGGAGCAGTGCTAGACTGGAAGAGAAGGCCAGAGAAAGTCTCTCCAGAAAGCAGCTACCTCAGAGGGACTGGAGTAGGAGAGAAGGAGCCTGCATTTCAAAGCCTGGAGAAACCCAGGAGGAAAGGAAGCAGCGCTTTTGTGAAGAAACCGCCTCAAGGTAAAGCCAGCAGTTTTATTTCTGATAACACAGCAGAAAGACAATTTGCTAGTTTTAAAGGGCAGGAAGTTGAGCCCTCACCTCCCACGATTAAGAAGTGGATAGAAAGCTTATCTGATGTTAAAGGCCGTAGCTCTGATAACAGTGAAGCCTGTGAGACCTCTAAGCTAGAGGCATTAAGGAAGCTATTCTCTGAAGAGAAGTTTCACTCCCCTAAGTTAAAAGTGCCAACAAGGGCTGAGTTGCTGTGGAGCCATTTTCTGGAGTTCCTAAAAGAAAGGAAGTTTGAGGAAGCTCCTAAGTGTGAGAGAGACTCTGTTTACCCTAATGATAGTGAGGGAAAGCAAATAGATGCATGTGTGCCTAGCTCTGAATATTTACCTATGCCCATGGACTGTTCTTTGGCACAAAGAAAGAGTTGTGAACAAGAACAGGGAGTCTGAAAACCCTATAGGAAAATAGGGGCAGTTCTTACCTCTATTGAAGAAAGCTAATTCTGTGTTTATTGTATCACTGGCTGAAGTAAAGAAGCAGTGAGGAACTGTGTGCTTGAAAAGAAACCCAGCTGTGACAAAGTTTGTTGGAATTCTGCTAATTGACCACACGGGGCAGTCCCGGTGAATGTGTAGGAAAGCAGAACAGCTGAGAAGTGAAAAGGTTTTTTGTTTGTTATTCCCTCCTGGTTTAAATCCTGATTTCATCTGTTTCGTTGGAGATGTATCCTACTGCCTGAGTTGTGTATGAGCCCTAGCGTATTTTGGAAATCCCCACAAATAAATTTTCTTGCATGCCTTACCACCGACTCAACTACATTATTTCCCTCGAGGAGTAAAGAGTACTACAAGACCCAGAATCCTCTGGTGTCTTTAAAAGAACTTTTATTCCAAAAGGACATACAAGGCCGTCCTCCAGGCTGTAAGCCCTTGGGCCCAGCTGGAGGCGTCACACAATACTCCTTTTTTTTTTTTCAATAAAGTGGAGTAGCCGCCTAATGGTTAGAGCACTGGCTTGGGAACCAAGAGACCAGGGTTTGATTACCACTAGCACTCCCTGTGGCCTTGGGCAAGTCAATTAACCCTCTACTGCCTCAGAAAAATCCAAGTTATCAATGTCCCTGTTTAATGTACATTGCAAACCGCTTTGACTGAAATGACAGCTGTATAAAAAAAACCTGTTAAATAATTTCAGCTACACTATTTTCTAATGACTGTTAATTGGTTTAACTTATTGAGGGAATCCTCGGGTTTGGAATGTGTGTTGTATGGAGACGTACATAAGATGAAAGGACTGCTATCCAGGATATACAAGGCACCACAAGTCCTTTATTTCCCTGATCCTGGCCCTCATATAGATAAATAGCACATGGTGCTGGGGAAACAGATGTCACTGCAGGTCTGGAAACCAATCCATCGTAGGGGCTATTGATGTGCAAGGAGCACTAATTGTAGACAGACCCAGTATAAAAGTCAATTGTGCAAGCCTACCTGACTCCAGTTAGGATGGCTATTGAAGGATAAGGCGGTATACAAAAACTGTCTAAATAACATAAATAAATAAAATTTAGTATGCTACTATGAAAGACTTTGCTTCATTTTATTTTCACCATCTCCCTCCATATACTGTACATGGCTGAGATGGTGGTAGGCTTTGGTTGAAGCAATAACTTAAGCAGTTTTAACTGAAAGCTAGTAAACAGGTGCATACACCCATAACAAACCACTTTGTAGAAGAACACCCTCCACTGCTTGGGGTTATATAGTCATCTACACAGGGAAAATGCTGGACAAACCATTATTTTATGGTTGCCACTTGATTTTCTGTCTATTAAGAGAAACATCAAAATTTAGCCTATAATATTTATTCCAAATCATCAATTAATTGCTTTGATAGGAAAATAATTTTAAACATTTTCTCATTCCCATACTTCTGTTACTTTTTACATTAGCTAATATACTCTAACTCATTATTTTGTCTGATAAAAACCATTATGGTATCTCTTTTTTCTACTCCAGACTTAATAATTTTTAAATTTAAATGGAGGCAAGCTCACATTGCATCAGAACAACTTAATTCTCGTTTTGAGACATTCCATCAACAAACAAAAGTGATTCAATCTATTAGAGCATAAAAATATTTCCCATTAGAACAAATCACATAATACTTAATAGATAGTCCAGCATTAGTTATTATGTGGTCGGTATGATGAGTTTGCAATGCTTCCTCCACACAAACCCATGAACTGTGAAACATGTGCCCAATGCCATCTATCTAGCCATTTATTTTTTTAATAGCTTCTCATAGAAAAAATGTTCATGACAAGGGCTGTCAATCACACCAGACACTTAGTACGGTCCAGATTGAAAAAACTTCTAGCCTTGCCCAAAATTTTTCTTCATCAGGGAAATGCAAATGAGGGCTGAACTAGAATAACTATTAGCTGTTACGTGGGAGTCCTTCCTGCTACTTCTTTGCTGCTGATGAAATTAGTTGATGCCACTTTATTTTCACCATATAGGAAAAAAGCTAGGCTACTGAAAATGTGTGCAAATCATCCACAGTGCAGACAAGTGGACTAGAATCTAAAAACTCATTTCTGAGCTGCATCTTCAACTCTTGAGGAGTGTGTTCAGTGGGAGAATGATGCAAAAAGTCAAATCTTCACAAAACTGCAATAAAATCATATAGGGTAGCATGACACGCGATATCAGCATTAAGAAAGCTGCCTGTCAAACAGCATCAACAGAGATGTAAATTAGTTACTCACCTGTAGCAGGTGTTCTCCGTGAACAGCAGGAATAAGTCCTCACAAGTGGGTGACGTCCCTTGACGGAGCCCCATGTGGGAACACTCCCCAGCTTCCAATAAGCAGCTTTTGGGAGGCTCCATTGTGCATGCTCGCCTGCCACGGTACCATCTTCTCCTCAATAAGATATAAAACCTAGTAGCCAAAACAACAGCTCTATGGGGAGGTGGGAGGGATGTGAGGACTTATTCTTGCTGTTCACAGAGAACACCGCTCTTGGTGAGTAGCTACACTTTCTCTGTGAACAAGCAGGATATAAGTACTCACGTATAAGATTCCCAAGCTACAGGCTACCGAATACGAAAAACAAGCTAAAAAGGGGCAACAAGGATTGAGAGAAACAGCAGATGTAGCCCCCCTTCGGATCTCAACAGATTCAATATCCACAGCAGGCATCAACATTAGGATGACACTTTCAGTTGCATGGATGGACAGAAGGGCCAGTGGAAGAGTTGAATCTAAGTCCCAAACAGATGCCGGAGTACTGCTTAACCAAAGTTACTGTCACACCGTAAATCACCATCCCGGCAGTAGTGGACTGTGAAGGTGTGGACAGAGGACCACGTGGCAACCCTGAAAATCTCCTTCATGGAGACTACTACTACTACCTACCACTGAGCATTTGTATAGCACTACAAGACATATGAAACACTGCACAGACATGTTAAGAGACAGTCCCTGCTCATCAGAGCTTACAATCTAGTCAAGACAGACAACACAGTAGGTGTAGACAAGGATATATCTAGGGGAAATGGTAAGGAAACAAAGATCGAGTGAGTCAAGATCTGAAAGCGGCAGCAAAGACATTTCAGCCTGGATTTGAAAAGACTGGCCATGGATGTAGCAGCCATGACCTAGACATTGTGGGCCATGACATGACCCTTGAGACTCAGTCCTGCCTAAGCACAGACAAAGGATATGCAGTCCACTATCCACATGGACAGCATGTGTTTAGAGACTGCTAAGTCAACCCTGTTGGGGTCATAGGAGATGAACAACTGTAAAGAGCGACTGTGCAGGCTTGTCTGCTCAAGATAGAAAGCCAGTGTCCGCTTGCAATCCAATGTGTGCAGCTGGGCCTCCGCCCTGTTGGCATGAGGCCTAGGCAAAGAGGAGGGTAGTACCACTGACTGTTTGAGGTGGAAGGCTGAAACCACCTCAGGTAAGAAATGTGGGTGGGTGTGTAGCACCACCCAGTTATGGTGAAACTTTGTGTACAGCAGGTGAGCCACCAGAGCCTGAAGCTCATTGACTCGGCGAGCCAAGGTGAGTGCCACCAGAAAGACAATCTTCCTGGTCAGGAACTTCAGTGAACAGGTCAGCGCCCTTCAAGCCGCTCGCTACAACTGTCCCAAGACCATGTTGAGATCCCATTCAACTAGAGGGGACTTAATCAGAGGCCTCGATGGCAGCAAGCTCTGCATAAAGCAGGCCTCCAGTGGCTGAGCAGTGAGGGCTTCCCCTCCAAGCCCTGGTGGTATGCCCCAATAGCACTCAGGTGCACTTGGTGTAAGACTTGAAGCCTGAACCAGAGAGATGCAGGAGGTACTTCAGCAAACCCTCGACCGGGCAGGAGAAAGGATCCAATGCCTTTCCTGCACACCAGAGGAAGAACTGGCACCACTTGAAGCATAGGCATGGTGGATGGAGTCCTTGCAGGAGGCTAGGACATCCATCACGTCTCCCGGTAAGTTGACTCAGACAGGGCTATCCATTCATCATCCACCTCGTGAGGGCCAGAGACCGGACATTCAGGTGCAGAAGAGTCCCATCCTCCTGAGAAATTAGGTCAGGTTTGCAACCCAACCAGAGAGTCTCCCGACTGGAGAGCTGGAGCAGTGGGAGAACCACGGCTGTCTGGGCCAGTATGGGGCAATAAGGATCACGGTCCCCCTGTCCGCTTGGAGCTTGAGAAGTGTCTTTGCTACCAGAAGAATCAGGGGGTAAGCATAGAGCAAGCCAGCCCCCAGTTGAGGAGGAATGCATCTGATGCCAGCCTGCCCGTCGCAGGCACACGAGAACAAAAGTGGTCCACTTGCACATTGTGTGGGGAGGCAAAGAGGTCTACTGTCGGCATGCCCCACACCCAAAAGATTGGTCTACCACCCTCCTGTTGAGGGTCCACTTGTGGGGCTGGAGGACCTGACTGAGGTGGTCAGCCAGCATGTTGAGCTCCCCGAGCAGGTAGGTCACCCGCAGCTCTATACTATGGGTCTCTGCAAAACACAGGAGTTATGAACCTGTGCCCCCCGTTTGTTGATGCAGAACATGGTCCCCTGGTTGTCAGTCTGAATTAGGACACCATGTTGGCCAAGTGCGCCTAGAAAGCCCTAAGAGCATTTGCAATCACCCGGAATTCCAGAAGGTCGATTTGGTGCAGGCTCTCCTGCTCCGACCAGAGGACATCCAACTGTGCATCCCATCTCCGTTTGGATGCGTCTGTGGTCAGCGTCCTCTGGGGTGGCATCAGATGGAAAGGAAGACCTCTGAGCAGGTGACCGGTTGCAGCCACCACTCAAGGATTCGACGAGAGGCGCCATGACGGCCACCCGATCTCTGAAACGACTGATGGCCTGCTTCCACTGGGTGCACAGCGTCCACTGCGCTTGGTACATCCTGAGCTGGGCCAACAGGGTCACATGTATTGTGGCCTTGTGGCAGAGACCACCTCCATGAGCCGCTGTATGCTGTCTTTTAGGAGAAAGGCTCAGGCCTGCATGGTGTCCAAGAGGGCCCTGATGAACAGCCATTGAGACAGCTGCAGATTTGACTTCAGGTAGTTGACCACGAACCAGAGTTGCTCGAGCACTTGTATCATCAGGGGCACGGAGTACAGCATGCCATCTGGCATGGAGGCCTTTATTAGCCAGTTGTCTAAGTAGAGGAAGACAAAGGGTCCAGAGGTAAGCAGCGATGACCGCAAGACACTTGATGAAGACCCTAGGGGCCGATGCCAATCTGAAGGGCAGCACCCAGAACTGAAAGTGCTGGCTGTCCAGCATGAAATGCAGGTATACTTTCTGTGTGGATCGGGATGTGTGCTTATGCATCCCTTACATCCAAGGCGCATAGCCAATTGCCCTGTATGAGATACAGGAGCAAGGTTCCCAGGGAGACCATCTTGAACTTTTCCTGGACCAGAAAGCGGTTCAGGACCCAGAGGTTGAGGATCGGCCTAAAGCCCCCGTCTTCTTGAGGATGATGAGGTAGTGGGAGTAGAACCCTGGCCCCATCTGAGATGGAGGCACCGGCTTGATGGCTAGGTCAGCCAACAGAGTGGTGACCTCCGCCTGAAAGAGACCGCGCTGATGCGGGTCTAGAGGGTACTCCCCTGGGAAGAACTATGGCGGGGGCTGGGCAAAATGCAGCAGGTACCCATCCAGCACAATCTGTAGCAACCAGGTGTCTGTGAAGTGGATGAGCTGACCGCCCACCTGAGAGTGAACCCCCTTGGTGATCAGGCAACTGGCTATGCTCCTGAGGAGGGCATAAAAACCCTGCTCTTGGCAGTGGCACGGGTTGGGACTTCTACGGTTTAGCCTTCCGTGGTTGCTGCTGGAATTACACCTTGGGCTGAGCTCCCTGGGGGCTCTGATAGTACCAGCACTTGATCTATAGAAGGACTTACTTCCTTGATGCTTCTTCTTGGCAGGATCTCCGCCGTCTTATGCAAAAGGCGGGAGATGGTCACCTGCTAAGTCTCGATTTCTGCCTCTCTCTCTTGAATGGGCTTGCCGAAGAGGTTTTCAGTGGTGCATGGCACATCCACCAGCTTGTCTTGGACCCACTACTCCAGTTTGGAGGACTGGAGTCAGGCCAGCTTGTGTGCATTAATGCCCACTGCCGCCACCCTGCCCATCGACTCAAATGTATCGTATGAGGCATACACCTCATGCACTTGGAATACATTCTTTCCATGACTAACCAGGGTGCGAAAGTGCTCCAAGCGCTCTGAGGGGATAAGGGGCCCACGCTCGCTCAGGTCTCCCATGTCCTTCAAGGACATCCCCATACAGAGCTGATAGGAGAGGACCCAGGCAACAAGCATTGAGTCCTGGAAACAGCACCTCTCAAACCTGTTGAGTGTCCACTGCTCTCTACTGGGGAGCACAGACAAATGTCTTGGAACTCAGGACATGCCGCATGGCGGACTCAACAACCAATGAGCATTTATTTAACGTTTTTTTTTTATACCTCCTTTAAGCCATAGCAGTTTACAGTGAACAATCAAACTCAATTGAGCTGTAATTACATAGAACTTAGGGATGGAACAACTTGCAGTCAATAAGAACAGAGGATTACAAATCTACATATTTAGCGGGTGTTGATAGCAGTTAGGTTTTTGGAATTATGTGATCCCGATGTGGTAGTTGGGGTTTTTCAAACCCAGGGGCCTTCTGCTCCTGGTATACCGAGTAATAAGAACGTAACATATACCATAGTGGGTCAGACCAAGGTCCATCAAGCCCAGTATCCTGTTTCCAACAGTGGCCAATCTAGGTCACAAGTACCAAGCAGTTTATTTATTTATTTTATTTAGACAGATTTGTATACCACCTTATCCTACAATCAAAGTGGTCACATCAAAATTGGAGGGTTACATTTAACATGAGGGTACTTAACATTATACAATGAACTCGTATGTCTAGTTGGGATGAGTGGGTATCGAGTTGGTGGAGGTAGTTGTATTACTGTTCAGGTGGAGACTGTTGTCTGTCTGCTCATAGGTTTCTGTAAAGAGCAGGGTTTTAAGGGCCTTACGGAAGTCTATGATGTCATTCAAGGCCCTCAGGCCCGTTGGGGAGGGAGTTCCAAAGTGTGGACGCCAGTAGCGAAGGAGCTCTTCTTGAGGTTGTTTGTTTAGTCTTGTGATATCCTGCAGGTGTGCCGATCATAGAAACAGAAATATGACAACAGAAAAAGACCACATGGCCTATCTAGTCTGTCCTTTCATATCAACAACTACAATAGTCCCCTTTTTTCCTTTAGAGATCCTCTGTGTCTGTCCCATGCTTTTTTGAATTCAGTTACTGTCCTCATCTCTACCACCTCCACTGGGAGACTATTCCACAGATCCACCACTCTTTCCATAAAGAAATATTTCCGCATATCACTCCTGAATCTATCCCCCTTCACCCTCAACCCATGTCCCCTCATAGCAGAACTTGCTTTCAATTGAAAGAGGCTCTCCTCCTGAAAATGTATGCCAGAGGTATTTAAACATCTCAATCATATCACCTCTATCCTGCCTTTCCTCTAAGGTGTACATATTACGATCCCTAAGTCTGTCCTCATATGCTTTATAATGAAGACCACTAACCATTTTAGTAGCCACCCTCTGCACAGACTCCATCCTTTTGAAGGTGTGGTCTCCAGAATTGCACTATACTCCAAATGAGGTCTGTCAGACGGCTGCCTGGGTGAGAATGTTCACAGTCTTGGCAAGTGCATATATCAATATGATTTGCAAGGGATTGTGGGAAATGCAGTCCATTCACACCAGACACAGCTGCTCACAATAATTAGTTGTGCTTGAGTGTAAAGCCAATAAGATATTTATTTATGGGGTTATTTCTCCCAACACAGATATGCTTGGTAGCACATAAAACAGGATACTTGCTTTCAGTGTTTAACTTAGAAAAACAAAATCAGGAAAACAACAGCTGAACTTGTCAGGCAATCAAAGCAAAAGAATAAAGACCTGGTTGGTAACAAACTGGTCTTTTCTGTAGGCTTTAGCTAATATTTTCTTAGCAGTGTATCAAACAACAAACAACATCCACAAAGGAGGGAAAAACTGTTCTTTTCAGGTTAACTTCTTATATCTTCCCACATAGGCTCAGAAGTGATTTCCTCAGAGCTCACAAGCAATTAGGTAAGGCTCAATTGCTAGCAGTTATCCAGCTGAAACCCCTTAGCTGGCTTGCTTTCTACTGCGTGGCCCAAAATCCTACTCAGGAGCTTCTCTGAGTAGATTAAAGAACAAGTTTGTATTTCTTTGTGATGGTTGCTGTACTTTGTAACAGTAAATTACCAAAGGCGTTTAGACAGAGAGCAATCCATGTATTCACAGCCTATATCTAAGACTTCTCCCCCTTCCTCAACAATCATCGGTTCAATATCATGGATTGGCACAGAGGAATTTCTCAATGGAGCACTTTCAGGAGAATACTTGTTTCCCTGTCGTCTTTCAAGGTTATAGCTAGGGCATAGATCAGTGTTCATACCTGAGCTTCCATTGCTGTTAGAGTTCCTCTCTAAATAGCCTGGCCAGTATGTAGTCCAGTTTTTATGTCCAGCCTTCCAATCCAGATCCCTGGACACTGGATCTCTCTTCACATACCTTCTGGCACGGGTCTTAGGGTCCCTTCCACGTGCAGCCATCTCCCTCACAGGTACCGTCTGGAGATTCCTAGCTCTGCAGCACCATTCCTCTGGCTTTCCCCAGTCCAATGGTGTATGCTGGCCCTTGGAATGCCTTCCAGTATACGTACTGCTCTGGACTCCTTTAGACCTCCCAAAGGCTTTTCTCTTCTTTCTTCCAAAGGGTTTCTTGCCCTCTCTGTCCGTCCGGTTTGGCTTCTGCTTCTGATGATCCTCCAGATGATGAAGCTGTCCAAGATGAATCTGAGGATCTCCCAGATGAAACTGAGGATGAGGATAATTCTCTGTAGAATAAACTCTACCTTTATTCTGCTTTGATGAGTGCTCCACCCTAGCACAGCACAGCTGTGCTGAATCAGGCCCTGCCCTTTGAGATGAGTGCTTGGGGATTACCTCATAGCCCTCCTGATTGAACACACGTTTCCCCACTTCAGCTCCTCTAATGGCTGTTGGAAACCTGGTGCATTCTGGGACTGGTAGTCTTTTATGGCAAAATTCTGTTTTCTTATTTCTACCAGAACTGACAGGTTGCTTCTTCAGAGTCACTTCACCTTTTCTATAGCTCCTTCCTGAGCTATGATAAGCTTCCTTATCACAGGTTGCACCAAGGACTTATACAGAGGCACTATCACCTCCTTTTTTCTGCTAGCCAT
Organism: Ichthyophis bannanicus; assembly: GCA_033557465.1. Lineage (NCBI taxonomy): Eukaryota > Metazoa > Chordata > Amphibia > Gymnophiona > Ichthyophiidae > Ichthyophis > Ichthyophis bannanicus. The sequence continues at coordinate 69,847,595 of CM066048.1, forward strand.
TCCTCTCCGTATGCACCCAAGCATTCTTCTAGCTTTTGCCATCGCCTTTTCTACCTGTTTAGCTACTTTAAGATCATCAGACACAACCACGCCTAGGTCCCGGCTCTTCTTTAGTGGACAAAAGTACTTCACCCCCTATACTATATTGCTCCCTTGGATTGCTGCAGCCCAAATGCATGACCTTACATTTTTTAACATTAAATCCCAGCTGCCAAATTCTAGACCATTCTTCAAGCTTAGCTAGATCCCTCCTCATGTTATCTACACCTTCCTGGGTGTCTACTCTATTGCAGATTTTGGTATCATCCGCAAAAAGGCAAACCTTACCCGACAGCCCTTCCGCTTTATCACTAACTAAGATGTTAAAAAGAATCGGACCAAGGACAGATCCCTGGGGCACACCACTGGTAACATCCTTCTCCTCAGAGTGAGCTTCATTTACCTGTACTCTCTGTCACCTCCCACCCAACCAATTTCTAACCCAAGCAGTAACTTTAGGATCCATCCCTAGGGTGCTCAGTTTGTTTATAAGTCGCCTGTGAGGAACAGTGTCAAAGGCTTTACTGAAATCTAAAATACACCACATCTAGGGCTCTCCCTCGGTCCAACTCCTTGGTCACCCAGTCAAAGAAATCAATCAAATTTGTCTGATAAGACCTGCCTCTGGTGAATCCATGCTGCCTCGGATCCTGTAATCCGCTGGACTCCAGAAACCTCACTATTTTCTCTTTCAGCAGCGTTTCCAATAATTTACTCACCACCAAAGTTAAACTAACCAGCCTGTAGTTTTCAACCACATCCTTACTTCCGCTTTTGTGTAAAGGCACCACATGAGCCTCTCTCCAGTCCTTTGGCACTACTCCCAACTCCAACGAGGCATTGAAAAGGTCAGTCAGTGGAGCTGCTAGAACTTCCTAAAGTTCCTTCAGTATTCTAGGGTGTATCCCATCCGGTCCCATCGCTTTGTCTACTTTAAGTTGAGCTAGTTTCTCACAAACACAGTCTTCTGAAAATTGTTCAAGATGTCCCTCGCTTCTGTTCCTGTTTGTGGGTGTTTTCTGAGGTCCTGCTCCTGGTTCTTCATTTGTGAACATAGAACAGAAATATTTGTTAAGCAATTCCGCTTTATCCTCATCAGCTTCTACATATTCCTCCCCTTCACCCTTGAGTCTGACAATACCACTTTTGCCCTTCCTCTTCTCACTAACATATCTGAAAAATGTCTTATCCTCCCATGTTATTGCATTGGCTATTTCCTCCTCTTTTTGAATCTTTGCCTTCCTGACTACTTTGTTAGCTTCTCTAAGTTTTTCCAAATATAGATGCCGGTCTTCCTCTCTGTGATCTCTTGTATTTAATGAAGGCTTCCCTCTTTTTCTTCACATTTTCAGCTACTTCTTTCGAAAGCCATAGCGTCTCCTTTTCCTTTTATCATGTTGTCATAATCGGTCCTTCTTGGTCTATTGCTGATATCCCTTGTTATGATATCTTGGAATGCATCTGCCGAGAGATGGTAAATGATTTTAAAGATGATCAGGACTGTTTTGAATTTTGCTCTGGCCATCATTGGGAGCCAGTGCAGTTGCTGTAAGACGGGGGTGATGTGCTCAGTTCTTGGAGTATCTGTAATGATGTGTGCTGAAATGCTTTGCACCGTTTGGAGTGGGTGTAAGGTCTGCCGAGAGGGGCCTTGATATAGCGAGTTTCCGTAACCAAGCAGAGGTGTGATGAGTGCTTGGCACACTGTGTGGAAGTGGTCCTGGCGGCGTATTGGCTTGAGCTTTCTGATGGTCCTCCAACATCGACAGGCTTTGTTTGTGGTTTTGGTGATGTGGGATTTCATGTTCAGAGCTCTGTCCATTGTGATGCCTAGGTACTTAACTTCATCTTTGACTGCTATTGGTTTGTCTAGAATGCTGATAGTTTGTGTTGGAACGAAGGTGGGGTTCCTGGCGATGAACATTGCCTCAGTTTTATCGTAGTTTACCGTCAGGTTATTGGCTGTGAGCCAGGCATTCATGTCTTCAAGGCATCTAGTTATTGTCATGATGTCAAGTGCTAGTAGGTTGATTGGAGCATACACCATGTCGTCATCAGCATAGAGGTGATAGTGAAGTTTGTGGCATTTGATGATGTTGCATATGGGTTGGATGTAAATATTAAAGAACATTGATGACAGGGCTGAACCTTGTGGTATTCCCTGCATGACGGGGAACTGCAGTGATTTCTTTTGGGCACATTTAACTTGTTGCGTTTGATCTTCCAAGTAGGAAGTAAACCACTTCAGAGTATTGCATACTCCTATCTGCTACAGGCGTTGGAGTAACCTGGCGTGGGACACGGTGTCAAAGGCTGCCGAGATGTCCATGAACACTAGCAGGAATCTGTTCTTTATGTTATCTATGCCTCTTAGGAGATTGTCAAAGAGGGAAGTGAGTAGTGTTTCCACACTGTGCTGGGGTTTAAAGCCAGGCTGATGGATGTCCAGTGGGGCATTCATGTCAATGTGGTCCTGAAGTTGCCTTTGCACTGTCTTTTCAATGTTTTTCGCAAGGAATGGTAGGCTGGAGATGGGACAGTATGATTTTGGTTCAGAGGGGCTTTGGGTGTTGCTTTTAAGTATCGGTCATATCATGGCTTGCTTCAGGGATTGCAGCATGTATCCCTGTTGGAGTGATTCCTTGACGATTTTGTGAATGTGATGGGAGAGCTGGCTTCTCGTGGCTATGAGCCAAGATACTGGACATGGGTCTGACGGTGAGGTTGTTGTGTTGAGTCCATTCATTATGTCCTCTACTTGATGTGTTGATGGTATGCTGAAGTCCTCCCAGGTTTGATGCAGCTCTTCCATTTCATGGTCATCTGTCTGTGGTGTGAGGGAGCATGTCTGGATGGTGCTTTTCAATTTCATGTAGTCTGTAAATTCCTATGGGTCAAGATGGTGGATACAGTGCTGCGTGGTGTCCTTAGTGAGCTTTTGGAAGAGTTCTCTCGGTCTGTTGACAGATTTCATGATTAGGTTGGTATGGTGTAGCCGTTTATGCTCATTTATCAGATGGTTATATTCCAATTGCTTGGCTCTGTATTGAGTCAGAGAGTTGTGCAATTTGTTATGCCTCCATTTTCTCTCTCGTCTTCGGAGAGTGCGCTTTGCATCCCTGATATTACTTACTAGGGGGCTTTGGACTCCTGCGTGCTTGTGGTTCTGTTCTAGTAGGGGCTGATGCTGCCTTAGATATTATGGAGTTCCATTTCTCTATGCTTAGGTCAAGGGTGTTTCCCCAAAAGAGACAGGTTCCACGATGCTTGTATTGGGGCAAGCAGTCAGCGGCTTCCTACACACGGAGCAGGAACCGCCTTTGGCACCGAGGGATATTGGAGGATCTCTAGTTCCTCCACACTTGGCTCATTCTCTGCTTCCAGAGAGAAGGGAATTGCCTTAGCCATGTCCTGAACAAAGTCCTGGAAGAACATATCCTCTAGGAGACGAGGAATCCTCCTCAGTCTCCCAACAATCAGATTCTGATTCTTAGAGGAAGTTGAAGTACCTTCTGACTTCCTCCCGGTGCCGGCTCCGCTCCTTTGGGTATCAGAACCAGAGACACTGGAAAGGGATATTGGACGGGACACAGGGTGGACTCTGACTGCTGACAGTTTAGGCGGAAGGGCATGAGTCTCCAGGATAGGCTGCACCGCTGGAGGTGATACCGCCAGGGGCATTGGAGCCACGGGGGCTCGTGTAGCCAAGAGAGCCAGCATGTGCACTTCGAGGACGCAGAGGTGCTCAGTAAGCACTGCAGTCTCCGAGGGTGCCGGGGCCAGTGCAGAGACCCCAGGTCTGGGACTCTGGCACCCGCTCCAGGGACTCCATGAAGGTCAGGTCACTGTGAGATTGCCGGGGGCCCTCCCAGCTGTTGCCCTCAGTATCGTGCCGAGAGGGGCTCCACTGCTAATGCCTGTGCTTGGCATGGTCTCTGGCGTCCACCTTTGACACCAATGAAGCCGACAAGTCCGTCTAAGGCTCCGATGTGTCGAAAGCCTCCGATCCATGCTACTGCTGCCCCTCGGCTCTGAGAGAGCTCGGGCACCATGTGAAGCTGAAGCCTCTGTGGTACCGATGCCAACGCAGAGGACACGACGTCCGATTATCCAAAAAGGCACTCGCGCTGCTTCTCTTGACCCTTGAGGTTCTTCTTGGTCATCTGAAGACACAATGAGCAAGTGGCAGGCTCGTGATCAGGGCCGAGGCACTGAATGCACCAACTGTGACAGTCCGTCAGAGATGGTGCATGTACAGCGGGTGCACTTTTTAAAACCATTGATTGGCCTCAACATTGTTGGGAAAACGTCATCTGCAAGGTCGAAGGGCTCAATGCTGGCAAACTGTACCGAGCAAAAGATGGCGGACGCGTGCTAACCCAGCTCCCGATGGCTCTCTTCTTGGCATTAAACTGTTTATTACCTGCGTCAGTATGCCTTGTAAGCAGAAAGCCAGAGTTTGGGAACCTTCGAGGAGCACATCTGGGGTTAAGGGGCTGCTCGATGCCTTCGTCTGGCCCGCTGGTGCGAGTGACAGAACTCCGGAGCAGGAAGGCTCGCTGGGGACAGCAGGAGCAGAAGGCGACTCTTCACGTCTCTCTGAGCCCAATGTCTTCTTGAGCCCAGAGGTGAGATCAGCTCCAGCGAGGCCCTCTATTTCTGACATGGATACATCATTGGTCGACTCTGCCCTTATGCTGGGGGACTCGACTAGATTGCCGGTGAAGGGAGAAAGTGCCATGGCAGCCTCTTTGGAAGCCACAGATCTTGCTGTAGAGCGCAGGGCCAAGGATTCTGGAGTGGAGAGTGTGCTACGATCTTCTGATGGGGATCAGGCTGGTATTGTTCAACATTTGGTCTTTGATATTCAGCAGCTGAAACCTTTGTTGCCAAAGCAGACAGTTATTATGCTTGAAACTTTGTGGCGTGGCCTGCAGGCATTAGAATCATTGTTTCTTTCCCAGTTTGCTTCTTTTCAATCCTCGTTTTCTGGTTACGTTCAGGCTCTGGAAAAGCAGAAGCAAACAGTGACTGTAGTAACAACTAGAGTGTCTCAGTTAGAGGCAAAAGTGGAGGATGTTATTGCTGTGTCAGGTACTGTGACTAAAGATATTTCAAATATTCATTTGAAGATTGAATCGTTGGAGAACTCAGTAAGAAAGAGGAATTTGCACCTCCTTAACTTTTCAAGGGTGCCTATTATTCTCCCGAAGGAGCTTTTGCATATCTCACTTCTGTATTAAAGATACCATCAGAATCAATTCCTCACCTTGCTAGGGTTTTTTATTTGCCTGCTGCAAAGCGTAAAGGCCTTTCTTCATCTTCATCATTTCAAAAATCATCCTTTGACTCTTTGGACCTGACAGGCTTTTTGGCAACCTTTGATCCCGAGGCCATTCAGTGATCAACACTTTTGCTAATGCTGGCTTTGGAATCTGATCGGGACTGGTTAATAAGGCTCTATTTTAAGGCTAGAGATGAATTGTTTATGGGAGCTCCTAGCCGTATGTTTCCAGATTTCTCTAAGGCCACCCAGAAACGCAGACAGCAGTTTTTGCTGCAGCGTCCTAAGATGCTGCAATTGAGGGGGTCTATTTTTCTTGCGTTACCCATGTAAATGTTTGATAAAACATCAGAGTATTGGTTATATCTTTTTTGATCCCTCCCATTCAACTCAGTTTCTCATTAGTAAAAGTGTTAGTACGCCTTCTGAATCCTTGATGGATCTCATATAGCTGGATTATTATAACAGTATGTGTTCTTTTTTCCTTACGTTTGTCTGGTTCCTTCTAAAATAGTGATGGACTAGTGGAATAAGTTTTCCTATATTTGATTTTGTTGGGTATTTTGGGTTGGAGGGTTGTCTCCTCCCCTATTTTGGTTTGTATGATTTTCTTTTTCTGTAACAAGTTTTTTATCTTGTTTAATGATTTGAAAACTGCATAAATAAAAAAAAAAAGGAAAAAAGTGAGCCACACGGCAAAACAAAGAGGGAAAAAAAGGGCAAAAAGGACAATGCACAATGGCTGGAGCCAGCAAATCCAGCACCCCGTTGACAGAGGGAAAAACAGCAGATAGCTATAGAAAAACAAGAAAAAAAGCACAACCCCAAAGGGCTGAAGAATAGCTTTTCCCGATAGCGCAAGGAACATGTCCATAGGGCTTCGCAGGAAAAGTAAACTGAGGAGAAGATGGCACCACAGCAGATGGGAAGGCAGGCGTATATGTGCAATAGAGGTTCCCAAAAGCTTTTGATTGGAAGCTGGGGAGCATTCCCATGCGGGGCTCCGTCTGGGGACATCACCTATATGTGAGGATTTATTTCCTGATTGTTCATGGAGAACAAACATTTCTTAAGACTTGCAGCCACTTCTGCTAAAGCAAGTGATTCATGTGGCAACCCACCTGGTAACTGGTGGGAAACTATGGAACACATTTTTCCATCATTAATTGCTCTACATTGGCTGTCAGTTGTTTCATGGGCCAAATTTAAGACACTTGTAATGATGTTCAATGTTCTGAAACTTTTCAAGTTATTATTATTGGTATTTCCATTAGCTACTCATTTTCTAATGAGGGCATTATGCTCACAAACTCAAGATTTCCTGATTATTTTATTAGCCAGTTGTAATGGGGAAATTTTCACTTATCATTAATTTCCTTTCCTGGAATCCTGATAGACCAGTCCACACAAGCGGGTTTAGTCCCCCTACCAGCAGGTGTTGGAGACAGAGAAATAGAAAAAAAAAACCTACCAGCAGCCTGACTGGCTGTTCCCTGGTAATATGTAGCTGAACCCAGTAGAGGGCGCTCCAGTATTGTAAAAAGCCATACTCGAGCAGATGCAACCATGAACCAAAAACTAAGGAAAATAGAAACCATACTATGTACAAGAGGTGATAACGCTCCACTGCAAAGTCTTGGCTACTCAGCAATACACCTCTGAACCAGATATCTATCATTAATTGTTCTACATTCTATCCTGAACGCACGTTCCATCCAACATATTACCCCTATTCTTTTCCAACTACACTGGCTACCAATACATCACCGTATAAACTACAAAATTCTGGTAACGACGTTTAAAGTAAACAACTTAGCACCATCGTTCCTCAATACTCTTATCTCCAGGGGAAATCCCAAATCGTTAATCAAAGAAGTAAGAATAGAAACAGAATAGAACCACCAAAAGACTTCGCTAAAGCCAAAAACTTCATGAACAAAGCATTTTCTCACATGGCTCCGACTCTCTGGAACAACCTACCGGACGATATTAGACAGATAAATGACATCAAACTATTTCTCAAAAGGATTAAAACACACCTCTTCAGTACCCATTTTGGCCCTTTAACAACCACTGACACACAAGACGACAACAACCTACTGCACACTCATAACAACTCAATCCAAAGTACAATTTGAGCCTAACCCAGTTTACCTTAGACAAGAAAAGTTAACTAGCAAAACCTCACAAGTGTAGATAGCGATACACTGTCAGAGCGATGGACCCATTCACATCTTTACACAATTGTTAAATGCTGTATATAGTTGCACACAGTTAGTGTGAGGGACACGTTCCCATTTTATGTATATAGTTAACTCTTCTCTGTAAATAGTTACAAATGTTCTATGTAATACGAATAGATATCCCTATTGTTATACTATTTGTAAAATTGTTATATGTAAACCGCGTTTGAACCTATGGGAAAGTGCGGTATATAAGCAATCTATAAATAAATAAGTAGCCAGAAAAGGGAGGGTCCTGGACTGGTTTAGCAGGATTCCAGGAAAGGAAATTAACGGTAAGTGAAAATTTCCCCTTCCAGTACATCCTGCTAGACCAGTCCAGACAAGCGGGAAGTACCCAAGCTCTTTGGGTGGGAAGATACAGCCGTCGAGACAACCTTTGCCCCGAACTGCACCTCTTCCCGAGATTGAATATCGAGCCAATAATGACGCACAAAAGTGGACAGGGAAGACCAGGTGGCCGCCCTGCAGATATCAAGAGGATGAACGTGAGAGCGCACTGCCCAAGATGTAGCTTGCGCCCGGTAAGACTGAGAGGGACATATTTTCCTTTAAGGATGTATGCAGATTCATTTGCTAACCGCAACCAGCGAGAGACCGTGCGTTTGGAAGCAGCTTGACCCTTATGGGATCCCGCAAAAAACATGAAAAGGTGATCAGAGGTACGGAAAGGATTTGTCACCCGAAGATACCTACGAAGGATCCTGCCAAGATCCAGAGAATGGAGTCCCTTATTCTCCCCCGTACACTGATCCTCAGAAAAACAGGGTAGGAAAATTGACTCATTGATATGAAAAGGCGTAAGTACTTTTGGAAGGAACGAAGGAACAGTACGCAAGAAAACTCCTTCTTTCGAGAAGGCAAGACAGGGATCCCTGCATGAAAGTGCTTGTATTTCAGATACCCTTCATGCCGAAGTTATCACTACTAGAAACACTGCCTTAAACATCAAATCTCTCAACGTGATGTGTTTAAGCGGCTTAAAAGGCGCCTGCATCAAGGCTTTTAGGACGAGGGACAGATCCCATGTTGACACCGGAGGGCGAACCGGTGGTCAGACTACCTTAGCTGCTTTAAGGAAATGGGACATCCGAATGGGACGCTATAGAGCGACCCCCAACAGGGCCTCTGAACAAGTTAATGCCGCTACTTGAACCTGAAGAGACCCCAAGGCTAAACCTTTATCCAGGCCGTCCTGGAGGAAGGTAAGGATATTCAGGATTCCTAACATCCAAGGAGAGATATGGTGCCGTGCACACCAGGACTCGAAGACTCGCCAAACGCAGGAATACGCTACTGAAGTCGACGGGCAGTGCACCTTCAGAAGGGTCATGACCACGCGACTTGAGTAACCCTCCTTGCTTAGGTAGCGGCGTTCAAGAGCCAGGCTGTAAGCGAGTAAGGAGCCGGATCATCCATCACAATTGGACCCTGACGTAATAGCCTCCCGGTGAGACCCCAGAGGCAGTAGCGGGACTCAAGTTAAGCGGATGAGGTCTGCATACCAGGGTCTCCGAGGCCAGTCCAGAGCTATTAGGATCACTCTCCCCTGGTGTGCGAGAACTCTCTGAAGAACTTTATTGATTAGTACCCATGGGGGAAAGATGTACAGCAGAGCCTCCTGCGGCCATGGTTGAGCCAGGGCATCCAATCCGGAGGACTGAAACTCCCTCCTGCGACTGAAAAATTCTGGTACCTTGGTATTTGCTGACGTCGCCATTAGATACATTACCGGTTGCCCCCATGCTCTCAAAATCTTCTGAAACGCCCAAGGGGCTAGCTCCCATTCTCCGGGATCAAGCGCGTGTCGGGCTGAGGAAATCGGCCTGAAAGTTGTCCACCCCAATGATATGCTGTGCCAAGAGAGTCTTCAGATGTGCCTCTGCCCAGGGAAGGAGAAGGGACATTTCCCTGGCTACATCTAGGGACTTGGTGCCACCCTGGCGGTTGATATATGTCACTGTTGCGTTGTCGCATAGAACCCGTACCGCCTGATCTTTGAGAGGAGGCAGAAAATGTCTTAGGGCGAGGCGAACCACTTGCACTTCCAGTCGATTTATGAACCAGTGCGCTTCGTGAATCGACCAAGTACCCTGCATCAACTGATGCTGGCAGAGAGCACCCCACCTGTAGAGATTCGCATCTGTTGTTACTAGGACCCAACGAGGGTTCTCTAGGGAAACACCCCTGAGGAGATGACAGGGCACCAGCCACCACTGGAGGCTGCGTCTAGTCTCCTGGAGGAGCGGAAGTCAGATGTCGTAGACTTCCAACACAGGTGACCAGTGTGAAAGGAGAGACCTCTGAAGCTCCCTCATGTGCACTCTGGCCCAAGGCACGACTTTGATAGTGGCTGCCATGGACCCCAGGACTTGAAGGTAATACCAGACCCTCGGAGCTGTCTGAAGAAGAAACAAAATGAAGCAAGCCCGTGAATTTGCGAAGCCACTCGTGTGTCAAGAAGACTTTCCCCTGCACAGTGTCGAAGCGGGCTCCTAGAAACTCTAGTTGCTGGGACGGATGAAGATGGATTTGAGATTTGAGATTTGAGGAAAGAAACTACTTGAGCCACTGCTTGACACGCTTCCAACAGGGAGTCCACCCGAATCAACCAGTCGTCCAGGTAAGGATGAACTCGGATTCCCCGTTTGCGCAGAGCTGCGGCGACCACTACCATAACCTTGAAAAAGGTGCACAAAGCTGAGGCCAGGCCAAAGGGCATTGCACAAAACTGGAAGTGCTGATCCAGTACTGCAAACCGTAGGAAACACTGTTGGTTGTCTCTGATGGGAATATGGAAGTAAGCTTCTGCAAGATCTAGAGAGGCGAGGAACTCGCCTCTGCGTACCGCCTGGATCACCGAGCGAAGCGTCTCCATTCGGACTCATGGCACCCGTAGACATCGATTTACGCCCTTGAGATCCAGTATTGGGTGGAAGGACCCATCTTTCTTGGGAACCACAAAATAAATGGAGTAACGACCACAGCCTCTCTCTGCTCGAGGGACTGGTCGAATAGCCCTCAGAAGGAGGCGGTGCATGGTGGAGCAAATCGCCTTTCTCTTCAGGGATCGTCCCCCGGGTGAGATGACAAACGCATCGGGAACATTTGAGAACGTAACCCTGGGAGACTATGTTGAGGACCCATTGTTCCGAAGTAACGAGAGGCCATTGACGAGAAAACAGAGCCAAACGCCCACCCACCGGAGGAGTCTCTCCGGATGGGTCAACTTCCAGAAAAGGCTCCTGGGGTGGACTGTCCGGCCAGTCAGCAGGAAGATCTCGTGGGGCCAGAGAACTTGGAAAGCCCCGAGTAGGACTCAGTTCCCTTGCGGGCACCCCAAAATGACTGTGCCCTCTGACCAAAACGTCCAGTTGTCGAAGAGGCGGAGGGCTTCCCAGGACGGTAGCGCCGCAAGGTAGGCGAATATCGACAGGAGGAACATCTAGTAGCAAATTTAGGCTCATCTTCAGGAAGACGTTGGAGTTGAATCTCCCCTAGGTCTTTGACCAATTTGTCTAGGTCCTCCCCAAAGAGAAGCTTTCCCCTGAAGGGAAGCCTTAAGAGGTGTGCTTTAGATGCAGAGTCAGCCGACCATTGAAGCCAGAGCCATCTGCGAGAAACTGTGACTGCCGCCACCGATCTAGCCGAGAGGCGCAAGAGATCGTAAAAGGCATCTGCCAAAAAAGCTGTGACCGATTCCAGATGAGCTAGAGCTGGATCCTCTGGCAGACGTTGAATCCAGCGCAGAAGAGTTCGGGCCGTTAGACCCCCGCAAACAGAGGCCTGGAGAGAGAATGAAGCCATCGAAAAGGCAGTCTTGAGAAGGCTCTCAACTTTCCTATCCTGTTGATCACGAAGTGCTGTACCACCCTCCACTGGAATGGTGGTGTGCTTCGTTACTCCGGTCAAAAGGGCATCCACTTTGGGGTATGTCAGCCACTTCTCCAAATCAGGCGGTGCCCAGAGGTAAAGCTGACCTAGGCTGCGGGCTGTACGGAGGGGAATATCCGGAGAGTCCCATTCTTGAGACACCATTTGTTGTAGCTCCACCGGGAATGGAAAAGCTCTAGATGGCTTGCGAATGCCTTGTAATATCGGGTCTGGCTAGGGAATGGTAGAAGGCTGAGGATTCTGCTGATCTGGCTGATCCGTCAATCGTAGGGCTTCAACCACCTGCATAATTAGGGCCGGCAATTCCTCTTTGCGAAACAAACATATGTCCTGTGTCTCACTTTGGCCCTCCGCAGAAAAAACTCTATGGGGGCCATTCCCCATCCTCCCGGTCCGACAGGCTCTCGCTGTTGTCTCCCGAAGACAGCCCTTCCTCTGGTGCTTTTGGCCAAGCTGTAGTAGCCCAGGAGACCTCTTTAGGTGGCCGTGCATCCACCTTGGACATGTGCTCTTGTCTAGAGCGCTTGCGGGATCCAGAGCCAGAAGACAGAGATTTGAGTCAGGGCATCCACTGTGTTACTGGGAGAATTAGCCTGCCAAAGATCCCAGGCTTGTCTAAAGAGGGCCAAAAACTGGGTATCTAAGGCATGCATTGGCTCCTGCTGCCCGAAAGACTTTGGAGCAGGAGGAGAGAGAGACTCTCTTGCCGGGGGAAGCTGTCTGGGTTCCCCTAGCAGCTGAGGACTGCTTCTGTCCTGAGCTCCCTTGGCTAGTGTCGCCGAAGTCTCTCCAGGATGAGCAAGACATGCAGCACAAATGCCATCCCTCAAATCCTTATGCTTCTTTGTGCAGACCATGAATCGCTGACGGGAAGGCATCTATCTCACAGTGAACAGAAAAAAATCATAAGTCAAAAATAGGAGTTGAAAGGGCGAGACATTTGAAAACTAGCAGGGAAGACAGAAATTAAAAAACAAAGTCTCCTCACAAAGCCTGCCAAAAACGGAGCTGTGCAGCAAAAAAACCGGCGAAACAAAATGGCCGCCGCTATCAAAACCGCCAAAATAAAATCACTCCAAACACTGTGAAAACGCAGTAGAAACATAAAATTAATCAAACGGAGAGCTAGGGCAGTAAAGACATGAAGAGAAAACTCTCCAGGACGACAGAGGTTGCCCCGACGGCGTCCCGATTAAAATCAGGAGGTGGGGGGGGAAGGAGGAGGATCGTTGATGATTTCTACTCACTGCGCTGGAACAGAGTGCTGAAACAGGCAGCAGGCAGGAGCTGTTGTAAGGCTGCTGATAAGTTGCAGACTCCCCCGATGACCAGCTGCTCAGGTCATCATGAGCTGAGGCCAGTTTTCTCCCCTGACAGAGAGAACCTCACATGGTCCTCCTGACCAGTAGTTCAACCTCAATCTGTCCCACAAAATGTAGCTGGGAACCCCAGAGGGGCAGCTCAAGTGTGCCCTGGGTGCATCCAGCAAAATTACTACAAGTACTAAATAATAAAAATAATCAGAGAGAAAAAGTTAAACCCCTACATCTGCTGGAGACAGAAATACTGGAGCGCCCTCTACTGGGTTCAGCTACATATTACCAGGGAACAGACAATCAGGCTGCTGGTAGTTCTTTTTCTATTTCTCTGTCTCCAACATATGCTGGTAGGGGGATTAAACCCGCTTGTCTGCACTGATCTAGCAGGATGTACTGGAAAATGGTATTAACACTAGTGGTCAAGCCTGCTCCGTTGTGGGCCCTTGGCTATGGAATTTATTACGTCTCACAGTCAGCCTAGAAAACACCACCTTACATTTTCAAAAGAAAAGCAAAGCTTCTTTTTTATTCAGGCAATTATCTGAAACATATCAAATTATTTATCAGCTAATAGAAAGACTAAACTGTGTTAAGAAGGGTAGAACATTATGTATACTTTTTGTTGAATTTAGGATGTTTGGTGCATTATTGTTAATCTGCTACAAACTATATGATAGCAAAATATAACTTTTTAATAAATAAAAATAAAAAAGTAAATTTCTTTTATATTGCACCAGTGTGCATAATAAACTTACGTGGCTGCAAAACGTCTGGTTAAAGGTTTTTCTAAACTTAGCATTTGCTACAATATAGATGAGATTTAAGTTGTAGAAAAAGCATAGTTACTCACCTGTAACAGGTGATCTCCGGGAACAGCAGGAATTTAGTCTTCACATATGGGGTATTGTCGGGGGAACGCTCCCCAGCGTCCAATTAGAAAGCTTTTGGGAGCATCCTACAGCGCCTGCGTGCTGCCTTCCTGCCTTTCCCAACTGCCTCTCTCCAGTTGAGTTTAAAGCTGAGACAAAGAGAGAGGGAAAGAGAGAAAGAGAAAGAGATAGAGAGATACAACTCCTAGGGGAGGTGGGTGGGTTGTGAAGACTAAATTCCTGCTGTTCCCGGAGATCATCTGTTACCGGTGAGTAACTATGCTATCTCCAGGAACAAGCAGGAATGTAGTCTTCACATATGGGAACTCCCTAGCTTTAGATGCCAGGGAGAGACCCCAGAAGTTGTGTCCCCCTGTGAAGGGGGCTCCACTCCCCCCCATGGATCTCTGGCATCCAACCAGGGATGGTGGGTAGGAGTTGATTAGGTATGGAACAGGTGTTGGAGAACAGCCTGACCAAACATGGCATCCCGGCGGGAGTCCTTGTCCAAGCAGTAATGGGCTGTGAAGGTATGAACCGAGGCCCAAGTGGCTGCTCGACAGATGTCAGAGATAGAGTGCAGATGAGCCATTGAAGCTGCCATGGCCCTCTAGAGGAAGATTCTTACTCTGATAGGCAAAGGAAATGCACTGAGCAATCCAGTTTGACAGTGTTCTCTTGGAGACTGGAAGTCCCAAATGAGAAGGATCAAAAGCAACAAAGAGTTGAGAGGACTTTCTATGTTGCTGTGTTCTTTGTAAGTAAAAGGCTAAAGCTCTTTTACAGTCCAAAGTATGAAGATTCCTTTCTGTATTTGATGCATGAGGCCTTGGAAAAAACACAGGCAGGTAGACCGCTTGGTTTAGATGAAAAGGCGAGACCACCTTTGGCATAAAGTGTGGATGAGTCCTAAGGACTACCTTGTCATGATGGAACCTTGTATAAGGTGGATCAGCTACTAGTGCCTGCAACTCACTGATGCGACGTGCTGATGTGATTGCAATGAGAAAGATAACCTTCCAAGAAAGGAATTTCAATGAGGTAGTAGCTAAGGTTCGAAAGGTGGCTTCATCAGCTGACCAAGAACCAGGTTTAAGTCCCATGCCACTGGTGGTGGCCTAATGGGAGGCTTGGTTAGAAGGCGGCCTCTCAAATCTTGCTGTAAGAGGATGGGAGGAAATAGGTTGTCCATTAAGAGGCTTGAAAGAAGCTGCAATAGCACTCAAATGGACTCTTACTGAGTTAGTCTTAAGTCCTGCATTGGATAAATGAAGGAGATACTCCAGTAATGATTCCAGAGGTATCGCAAGGGGGGTTAAGACCCTTCTGTGAACACCATATAGTAAACCTTTTCCACTTGAAAGCATAAGAGCGTCTTGTGGAAGGCTTCCTGGAAGCATAAAAATATCCTTTACTTGCTGAGGGAGGTTAAGATCATGGAGATCTAGGCCTTCAGCAACCAAGCCCTGAGATGCAGAGACTGGGGATTTGGATGCCATAAGATTCCGTCCTCCTGAGACAGGAGATCTGGAGCAGACCCTAACTCCAGAGAGGGAGCTTGAGAGAGATGTAGAAGCAGAGGGTATCACACTTGCCGTGGCCAATGTGGAGCTATGAGAATCATATGGCCGCTGTCTCTCTGAAGCTTGAACAGGGTTTTGGGAATTAGGGGAATGGGTGGAAAGGCATAAAGGAAGTCTTGACCCCAGTGGAGGAAAGCATCCCTGGCCTGAGAGCCCTGAGCTGGAATTCTGGAACAGAACCGGGAAGTTTGGCATTCAACGGACTTGCAAAGAGGTCTATGTCTGGGGTTCCCCAGATTTGAAAAATCTTGGCCACCTGGTCTGCATGCAGAGACCATTCGTGTGAAAGCAGAACTTGACTGAGTCTGTCTGCCCAAGAGTTTTTTATGCCTGGAAGATACACTGCCAGGAGATGAATATGATGCTCTCTGGCGAGGGCCCATAGTCACAAAGCTTCGTTGCAAAGCAACAGAGAGCCTGTTCCTCCCTGCTTGTTCACGTAGAACATGGCTACTTGATTGTCTGTATGAATGAGGACTGTCTTATAGATGAACAGAGTGTGGAACACTCGCAGAGCAAGGAAGATTGCTCTGAGCTCTAAGAGATTGATATGTAGATGAGTCTCCTGTGGAGTCCAAGTGCCTTGGGTGGAAAGGTCTTGCAGATAAGCTCCCCAACACATTGGTGAAGCGCCTGTTGAGAGTTGCCTGGGGTAAAGGTTGTTGAAAAGGGGACCCCAGCAACAGGTTTTGAGTGTACTGCCACCATTGGAGGGACAAAATAAGGCGATTTGTGTTTGCTATTTTGTCTGACAGGCACCCTGATGCCTGGGTCCATTGAGTGGATAAAGTCCACTGGGCTGCTCTCATATGGAGGCGAGCATAAGGAACCACATGCACGGTAGATGCCATGTGGCCTAGCAGTTGTAACATTTCTCGAGCAGTGAGATGAGGCTTTATCACTGCCAGAGAAGCTAACTGCACCATGCGAAGGCAATGGGCCCGAGGAAGATAGGCCCTTACTTTTCTGGTATCCAGCAAAGCTCCTATGAACTCTAGAGACCGAGTGGGAGCTAGACTGGATTTTGGGATGTTTATGACCAGACCCAAATACTGAAGGATTCGCATTGTGCAGGATAGAGAAATCCTGGCCTCCGACTCTGATGGGGCTCGAATGAGCCAGTCGTCTAAGTAGGGAAGACGAATATTCCTAGAGTGCGAAGAAATGCTGCTACCACAGCCATGCATTTCGTAAACACTCTTGGTGCTGAGGCCAGGCCGAAAGGAAGCATGTCCTGTACTGGTAGTGCTTTCCTTGAAAAAGGAACCGAAGGAACTTTCTGTGAATTTGATGGATGAGAACATGAGTGTACGCATCCTTGAGATCTAGAGAACAAAGCCAATCCTGACTCTGAAGGTATGGCAGCAGATTTCCCAGAAAAATCATCTTGAATTTCTCTTTGAACAGGAATTTGTTCAATTCTCTGAGGTCTAAAATAGGTCTGTGTCCCCCTGTTTTCTTTGGGATAAGGAAATAGGGGGGGGGGGGTAAAACCCCGTACCCTGTTGATGTATGGGTACTTCTTCTATTGCCCCTTGGGCAAGAAGCATAGTGACCTCTTGATCTAACAGGTTGATGAGAGAGGTCTGAGAATTGAACTGTCTTACTATTGTGGGAGGGGGCATTCATGAAAAGTGAAACTTGTACCCCTCTTTTATAATGGAGAGTGTCCAATGTTCTGCTGTTATCTGCCCCCATTTGTGGGCAAAGTGACAACCTCCCTGGAATGGTGGAAGGCTCTGGTCCCTTGAGAGCCAGGAAGGCTAGGTTCTCTGGATGAAAGTCAAAGGCCTTGTGCAGGCTGAGACTGCTGAGACGGTTGAGGCTTAGCAGTCTGCTTTCCTTTGTTTAGGTGGTTGCTGACTCTTTTGGGCAGACTGACCTGCAGAACGTCCCTGCTGGGAATAAGAGGGATAAAACCTCTTCTTGGAGAAGAATGGTTTCTTGAAAGATTTCTTTCTAGCAGGATCAGCTGTGGCTTTGGATAATCTATCCAAAGTAGAGTTGTCAGCATCTAATTCATTGGCTCTCTCTTGCTAATTCTTGCCAAATAGATTCTCACCTGTACAAGGGATATTGCCGAGTTTGTCCTGCACCCAGAGCTCCAAATCGGATGCCTGGAGCCAGGCAATTCTACGTGCACCTAAGGCAATGGCAGAGGTTCTGCTTATGCACTCAAAACAGTCAAAAGCTGCACGGTTGACAAACTTAGAAACATCCTGGGCATGTTTGACCAGTGTGATAAAGTCCTGCCTTCTATCCTCAGGAAGAAGAGGGCTCAAAACCTCTAAATCTCCTGTGACTTCCTTAAGGAACATTCCCATATATAAAATATAGGAACTGATCCTGGCAGAAAGCATGGAAGCCTGGAAAGTACGACGTCCAAAGGCATCCAAAGTTCTACACTCACGTCCTGGAGGATTAGAGGCATGCCTCTTTGCACTTCTGATCCTTCTCATAGCTGATTCCACTACAATAGAGTGATGAGGAAGCTGAGTCTTCTGGAACCCAGGACAAGGAGGGACTCAATACATTGTATCCAGTCTACGAGAGTGAGGAGAGGTGGTAAGAGGTGTTTCTCACATTCTTAGCATGAGATCATGTAAGATCTCATGGATAGGCAAAGTAGCTGCCTCTTTAGGAGCCTTGGGATATTGTAGAATCTCCAACTCCTTTGCCCTGGGCTGTGTTTCGGGAGCCACAGTAATGGAAAGACCTCGAGCCACCTCTCTGATGAAATCCTGAAAGGAGATATCTTCTGGAGGAGACATCCTACGTTTAGGAGAGGAAGGCTTCTCTGGGAGAAGTATTCCGGTACCGACAGAGCTGTCAGAATCCTCGGAGTCCTCCGAAGGTTCGAAGTACCTTCTGTCCAGATGCTCCTGAAGAGCCCGATACCCGTACCGACCGAAGTCGGTACCGGGGGGAATCGGTACCGGTGTATCGGTACCGGAAGGCATCGTATGACTGGGTGCCGGCAAAGCAGACCCCGATGTCGATGCTGTCGGTACCGGAATCGATACCGGTTCCGGAGTCGGTACCAGTACCGGCTGAACTGTCTGACGCGGTTCCGAGTGTGTCGATGCCGCAAGGAGAGCCGCAAGACTGTGTTCAATAGCCAGGAACTATCGATGCTGCCGATGCCTGGGACCACAAAAAAGAAGGAGAATAAGGAAAATTTTCTGCGGTGACAGGAACGACGACCTGCTGGCTCCGCGGAAAACGAAGAACTGGAGAGAGGCAGTTGGGAAAGGCGGGAAGGCAGCACGCAGGTGCTGTGGGATGCTCCCAAAAGCTTTCTAATTGGACGCTGGGGAGTGTTCCCGTGCAGGCTCCATCAGGCTCCGTCGGTACCGACGATACCCCATATGTGAAGACTACATTCCTGCTTGTTCCTGGAGATATAAACTTCTCATCAGGAAAAATACCAAAATACAGGCTTCCATTAGGTGGTTTTCATGAATTACTTAACATTGCATTATTCGTTTTTCACAGCCCCGTTTAGAAAGTTTTTATTTAAAACTGGAAAGAAAACTAAATATTGTTTTGTATCTCTGGAAAGTCTGCAGTGTGTGCACTGATACAAGGTTCTGAAACAAGCCAGAAAATGGAGTCTGTGTTCTTGCAGGGCATCAGAATAATACGTCATCATCTTTTCCATCCATTTATTCTTATTCTGTAAAAGTGCAAGCTTAAAGACAGTTGATAGCTTTCCATACGGTGATATTTCTTTAAAGCAAATGCTAACATACTAGCGCCACCTCCCATATGTCTAAGCAGAGCTTACTATTCTATTCAAGAAACCAGAATAAGGGAAACAAGCCTGAGGCTAGTAAACAGCTCCTTCCTGCCAGCAGACCAGGCCCTGAATGCAGCTCTAACAGGAAATGGGACTGAGGAGAAGGAAGTGCAGAGGAAGCTACACCCAGGCTGGCTGATAGGACCCATTCAGCACATTCAGCACCACACTCAAGAGAAGGCAGCCTGTAGTCTGTACAGCACTAATAACTTCACAATAGGAGAATCCGAAAGGCTGAGAGAGGGAGAGAGAGGGAAAGAGAGAAGGATGACTGACACCTCTGCTTTCCCAATCTAGCCAACTCTTATTCAGGGTAACAAATGACATTCTTCATCTAAAAATCAGGTATGCCCCCTTTTAGTGTCAATCCTCTTTCCAACTAAGAGGGAGATTGAGGTTAATTGCCCTGCAATAGTGATCCATAGCATTTAGATTATGCATGGAAAGGATTTACAGCCATTAGTATCAGGATGTTGGCCCATTGCCCAACATCAGACTTCCTAACTGAAATCCTGGGGTCTTTCCCATTTCTGCACCAAGTATTATAGGATATTTTGTCATCTTCTGAAGATATCGATTTTTATGAAGTTTATTAGTTGTTCAGGGGATGAGATTTATTCCCTACCTATTTCCGTTTAAGCTTCTTGATTTTGTAATTTTTCTTTTTTCTGGGGCTCCTTAGTGTATCTATAATTATTTGTTCTGAAGAAATTTAATTTCTTATTTTGTCTAACACTAATTGCTATATGAAGCAGTTTGGTTCTATTTTCTATGGTTTATATATTTTTGCATTGGTTTCACATTTTTATTTTTTTCTCATTTTATGGACATACCTTTACGAGAAATTTCTTCCTGTAAAGTTCTAGCCAAAACTATCACTGCATCCCTCCTTCCCTCTATTTTGGCAATGCCATGATATAATGTTTGTGACATCACAAACAAACCAAAATGGCAAGAGACCATCATAGAATACTTAAGCTGTAAGAAGGCAAATTACAGGAAATTCTTGTATCTCTGTAATCCAAATTAGGCAGAAATGGAGAAAGAAAAAATGAATTTGGCAAAGGCAACATGAAGTAAATAATGAATAGAGTGGTCAAAACAATTAGCATAACTGAGTATAAAAGTTTCAACAAGTTCCTGCAGGAAAAGTCCAGACTTATTAGCCGTGTAATCTTGGGAAGCCACTTCTCTCTGATATGAGTGCATATTTGCTTGCATACAAGCTAAGTTGATATAGATACTCAATTATATAGCATATTTTTTGGAGGCTGGTTTTCCAGGGTTCTTTACATTGTAGCTAACAAAACATCGTGACGTTTTCCTAACCTTCTTTGTTGCCTAGAGGTAATAGGGTAGGTCATGTCTGCTATTTAATGTGTATAAGGACGACTCTAAACTCTGTCTTTGCATTAGGGAAGAATTCTGTAATACTATGGATTTGTTCATGTGAAAATTAAAAAACAACTTTCAGAAGGAACTTGGATGCATCCGAAAAACTACATGATCTATTTCGTGGCTGTCAAAGTTGATTGTGGGTCATCATACGTTGAGGTAGTGGTCTGGGATATGGTTGATACCTTTATCTCAGGTAAAACCGCTGAAAATATTGGTAACAGATCTGTATGGATTATGTTATTTCTTCAGTAATGAGAAGAGCTTTCCAGTGTTATAGGCAGCTCCTTTACTGCTTCTTTCACTTACTTTGGACCCAAAGAGACTGTCTCAGGCTATCTTGTCATGGAGATCTTCTCTCAAATCAGAAGCCTTGAGCCATGCTGTGGAAAGGGCAGAGATGCCCAAGACCGCTGCTTGAGCTACCATGTCATTAACTAGCAAACGTGGAACAAATTAGGTGATAAGCTGATTCCGGTAAACTGAAGTGTAAAGGATCATTCTGGTCATCAATCTGATTTAGCAGTACATGATGATAATGTAAGATTTGAAGTTGGTGAGCCACAATCTTCACAGTAAGCATGGTACTCTGGTAAATTCACTTTCCCATGTTATCCAGTAGCTTGTAGTCTGGAAAGTTGTGGTATGGAAGGTGGTCGGGGTCCTATCTGCCCCTGACTGGATGATCTGGAGGAAGAATGTGGAGGCTGACGCTGGGAGGGATCTTAGAGATCGAGTAAGCAGCATGTCTTGGGAGGGTGATAATATACCTAAGGAAACAGGTTAAAAGAAGGGGACTCTGCCTACTTGCAACAAATATGCCTTATTATTGCACTCCTACTATGTTTGTCATCGCCCACAGAAAAGGGGTGGTGGGATTGCTCTCCTTCTAAAGACAAGGAAAACCCATGAAATATTTAGTATTATCTACTTTCTCTCTGGAAAGTTTAGCTGTGCAATTGAATGGTCAGCATTCACTTTCCATTCTATTGCTCTATCAGGCAACCCCAGTGACTTCAGAGACCCTTGATGACCTCTGTAAGATCATGGACTTCAGTATAGAGTCAGGTCCAGCAGTGATACAGTACAATAGGGATAGCGGTGCTTTATTTGGTGATCACCAGACATGACAGTCCTGATGATAATTGGCTGGGAAGGCTGTGATTGGAGATCCTAAGAGCAGCCTGATTCTTTCCCAGGATAAGAACATAATACAAGAAATGCCATACTGGGTCAGACCAAGGTCCATCAGGCCCAATATCCTGCTTCCAACAGTGGCCAATCCAGGTCACAAGTACCTGGCAGGTACCCAAAGTCCACAGTTTCCACAATGCACATCCTCGGGTAAGCAGTGGATTTCCCGGGTCCTCTTTAATAATGGTTTATGGACCTTTCCTCCAAGAACTTGTCCAAACCTTTTGTAAACCCAGCTACACTAACAGCTTTTACTACATCCTCCGGTAATGAATTCCAGAGTTTGATTATGCATTGAGTGAAAAAAAATATTTTCTCTTATTAGTCTTAAATGGGTTACATTGTAACTTCATTGCATTCCCTCTAGACGTTCTACTTTTTAATGGCATAAACAACCGATTTACGTTAACCCATTCCACTCCATTAATTAATTTACAGGACTTCTATCATATCTCCCCTCAGTCTTCTCTTTTCCAAGTTGAAGAGCCCTAATCTTTTAAGCCTTTCCTCATAGGGATATCGTTCCATCCCATTTACCATTTTGGTGGCTCTTCTCTGTATCTTTTCCAATTCCGCTATATCCTTTTTTTAGATACGGCGACCAGAATTGTATGCAATATTCAAGGCGCGGTCGAACCTTGGAACAATACAGAGGCATTATAATATCTTGGTTTTATTCTCCATTCTTTTCCTTATGATTCCTAGCATTCTATTAGCTTTCTTGGCCGCCACTACTGCACACTGGGTGGAGGGTTCCATACTCTGAGTCAAGCTTCCTCACGATGCACAGTCTACTCAAGCCTCAACCAACTCAGAGCATGTAATTTTCAGCGAGCTCCATGGGCATGGGATTCCCCAGACCCTTGAGTCCATAACATCAACTTTGGGTCCGGATCCTTGTACGAGGATGCACATGCACTCATTGCAGATGCACCAGCTAATCTTCTAGTCTTCATGTTCTCACTATTCGACCATACTTTTTCCTCTCCCCCTACAGATCACCTACAGATCAAGGAGCAATTGCAGCAGTGATGGTAGTTCCACCATTTGATGGCCGAGGTGCCACTGGAAGCACAAGATGAAATGCTTGTCATCTCAAATGCCAGCCCAGTTGGCCCAGGGACTTAGGTGGGGCTAAAAAGGCCTCCTAGGGTATCTTCCGCCTGGAGGCTAGAGCAAACAGTTTGACCCTGGAAAGGTTCAGGCCTAATGGATGAAGCGGGCTGTGTATTCTCTAACTCTGCCCTGGCAATGACCTGTGCCCACTATTGAAGCAGAATTCATGGGGCTGGAGTGGTTATCAAAGCCACAGAAGTGCTGTTGGGCAGAGGAGCATCTGATTTCTTTGTCTGCGGCACACATCACAAGCTTCGACAGTATGCAGCTTGACTTTTCATGTCAGAACTCCACAAATCCGAGCAATGTGAAAGTTCTGCTTTCTCATATGCAACCTCATAGTGCTCCACTTAATGGCCACTCAGAATGGAAGGTTCTGTGTACAGCGGGTTGGGTGGCCCTACTTCAAGAGTGGCATGGGGAAGCAAAGTTGTACGTCTCCCTCCTCCCTGGTGGTCATAGGGGCCCTTGATTGCTCTTGCTGACCATGGTACACAGATTTATGATCTGAATGGTGTGGTCCCTCTCTTGCTATCTTAAGATATGGGCCTATAATAAGAAAAATGGCAGGAACTCCTGGAAACAGAGTTTCCATGTTCCTTCTGATTTATGGCTGGGCCCTTGTAGGTGCAAGTGTTCCATTAAGGGCTGCTTAGGAGCGGTAGCCTCTCTGTTGATGGCTCTGTGAGCTTCTATGTCCTGGACTGGGGCTTTGCCCTGAACGCTCAAGGTTCAAGTGGCAGTCCTGTTGGGTTATAGGAGTTGCCTCATGGAGATTCTGTGGAGGTCCTGTTGGGCTATAGAGGTCACCTCCTGGGGATTCCTTGGCAGTGCTCCCCACTTTCTCATAAGTAAAGCAGTTCTGTCTGCTGGTCTCTTGCTGGGCCTCAGAGGGTCTTCAAGTTTGAGGGAGTTGAAAGAGCCCTTCTTGGGCACATGCATAAGGCTCTCTGGAGGGCTGGTTCCTTTTAGTAGTTTCCTAGGGACTCTAGCATCTCCAGCTGTTCTCCATGCTGCAGCCCTCATCTTGCAGAGAACCATACTGGTCTTTGGCTAATTCTTTTGCTTAGGGGTCAAAGCCATCCTTTCAAGTGCTGCCTCCCTTTTTCATCTTGACCAAACTATGGTTTTGCTTTCCATCTCAGTGAAGGTCTTCGAAAGGACCTACTGCATCTTCCAGAAGTGTGCGGGTGTTGCTCGGATTCATGGCAATTGCTAATTACTCCCGCTGATCAGATCATCTTCTGTCCTCCTTGATGGTTTGAGGAAAGTAATGGTGGAGATAAAATGCTGTTTCACATTTTGGCTGGTAATCATGTAGAGTGTGTCATTACTCAATCCATGGGGGGTGCAGGCACCATGGACATATTCCATGCTGATGTCTCCAGAGTATATCTGCAACGAAGTTTTGTGATCTTTGTTGAATGCCTCTGAAGCCCTACAGGATGCTAGTGGGTGGTGTTCTGATAGTACCTTAGGGTCGTCTTCCTCCTACCCATGCCC
Source organism: Ichthyophis bannanicus (assembly GCA_033557465.1). Taxonomy (NCBI): domain Eukaryota; kingdom Metazoa; phylum Chordata; class Amphibia; order Gymnophiona; family Ichthyophiidae; genus Ichthyophis; species Ichthyophis bannanicus. The sequence continues at coordinate 69,871,833 of CM066048.1, forward strand.
ATGAGGGAAGGGTTAGTACAGCCGTTATAGTTGGTGATTCAATCATTAGGCATGTAGATAGCTGGGTGGCTGGTGGATGTGAGGATCACCTGGTAACATGCCTGCCTGATGCAAGGGTAGCGGACCTCACGTGCCACTTAGAAAAGGTCTTAGATAGGGCTAGGGAGGAGTCTGCTGTCTTGGTACATGTCGGTACCAATAATATAGGAAAATGTGGTAGGGAGGTTCTGGAGACTAAATTTAGGCTTTTAGGTAGGAAGTTGAAATCCAGAACTTCCAAGATAGCATTATTTGAAATGCTTCCCGTTCCACGCACAGGACCCAAAAGGCAGGCAGAGCTCTGGAGTCTCAATGTGTGGATGAGACGATGGTGCAAGGATGAGGGTTTTGGATTTGTTAGGAACTGGGGAACATTCTGGGGACAGGAGGGGCTCTTCCGAAGGGATGGGCCTCATCTTAACCGTGATGGAATCAGGCTGCTGGCATTAACCTTTAAAAATGAGATAGAGCAGCTTTTAAACTAGATAATAGGGGAGAGCTGACAGTTGCCCAAGCGTGCATGGTTCGGAATAATGTATCCTTGAAGGATACTACTAAAAGAATGAAGTTAGGGCATATCAGCAGAGAGGTTCCAATAAAGACAGAAGTAGCCCAAATGCCCTTGCGTATGGAGCTGACAGAGCTTAAAGATTCCAAATTACCCCTGCCTATCAATAGCCAGATTAATATAAATAAAATACAGTCTCTAAAATGCTTGTATGCAAATGCTAGAAGTCTAAAAAATAAGATAGGAGAGTTAGAATATATAGCACTAAATGAGAAGTTAGATTGATTGGTATCTCAGAGACATGGTGGAAGGAGGACAACCAGTGGGACACTGATACCTGGACACAAACTATATCATGATAGAGCTGATTAAATTGGTGGAGGGGTTGCATTGAGTCACAAAGGATTAAAGTTTTTCAGGAAACGAAATTTTCTATAGAATCTCTATGTATTGAAATTCCATGTAAAAAGGGGAAGGCGATGGCAGTGGGGGTGTACTATCGACCGCCTGGCCAGAATGAACAAATGGATGATGAAATGCTCAAAGAAATCAGGGAAGCTAACAAAAGTTACAGCAGTTGTAATAATGGGTGATTTCAATTACCCTGGTATTGACTGGGTCAGTGTCACGGCAGGACATGCTAAGGAGATAAAGTTTCTAGATGAAATAACGGACTGCTTCTTGGAGCAGCTGGTTCATGAACTGACCAGAGGGGAAGCCATATTGGATCAAGTCCTTAGTGTAACACCAGATCTGGTGCAAGAGATAAGAGTGTTGGGGCCACTTGGCAATAGTGATCATAGCATGATTGCATTTGATTTAATTAATGGAGGAGGGATGGTAAGGAAATCCACAGTACTACCTTTTAACTTTTTTTATGGAAGACTATGATAAAATGAGGAAAATAGTTAAGAAAAACTAAAAAGAGCAGTTGCAAAGGTTAAAGGCTTACATCAAGCTTGGGTGTTGTTGAAAAACGCTATCTTGGAAGCCCAGACCAGCTGTATTCCACGCTTTAAGAAAAGTGGAAGGAAGTCCAAAAAACTGCCAATATGGTTTAAAGGTGAGGTCAGAGAGGCTATTGTTGCCAAAAATGCATCTTTCAGGAAATGGAAAAAAGAGCCAAATGACGAAAACTTGAAACAGCACAAGTACTGGCAAGTTAAATGCAAAGGCAGGCAAAGAGAGGATTTCAGAAGAAGCTTGCTGTGGAAGCAAAAATGCATAATAAAGACATTTTCAAGTACATTTGCAGCAAAAAACCTGTGAGAGAGTCAGTTGGCCCATTAGATAATAGAGGGGTAAAAGGAGCACTAAGAGGGGACAATGCCATAGCGGAGAGACTTGAATGAATTCTCTGCTTTGGTCTTTACTGAGGAAGATGTAGGGATGTTACCCATGACTGAAGTGATATTTAAAGCTCATACTGAGGAAGAATTGAAAGAAATATTGATACACCGGGAAGATGTATTACAACTATTTGATATACTGGACCGGATGGTATACATCCAAGGGTGTTGAAAGAACTGAAATATGAGATTGCAGACCTGCTATTAGTAATCTGTGAACTATCATTAAAATCATCTGTAATATCTGAAGATTGGAGGATGGCCAATGTAACGACAATTTTTAAAAAGGATTTCAGGGGTGATCTGGGAAACTAGAGACCGGTGAGCCTGACATCAATACCAGGAAAAATGGTAGAAACCATCATACAGAACAAAATTACTGAACATGTAGATAGTCATGGCTTAATAGGAGACAGTCAACATGGCTTTAGAAAAGGAAGATCTGGTCTTACTAATCTGTTATGTTTTTTGAAGGTGTGAACAAACAGATAGACAAAGGTGAGTCGGTTGATATAGAGTATCTGGACTTTCAGAAAGCCTTTGACAAGTTCCCTGGTTAAAAGAAAGAAAGCAGAGGGTAGGGCTAAATGGCCAATTTTCCCAATGGAGAAAGGTGAATAATGGAGTACCTCCATGGATCTGTGCTGGGTCCGCTGCTTTTTAACATATTCATAAATGACCTGGAAAAGGGAATAAGTAAGGATATCAAATTTGCAGATGACACAAAACTATTTAAAGTTGTTAAAACCCATGAGGATTGTGGAAAGTTGCAAGAGGATCTTGCTAAATTGGAAGAGTGGGCATCCAAATGACAGATGAAATTTAATGTGGACAAGTGCAAAGTTATGCACCTAGGAAAGAACAACCCAAACTATGGTTTCACATTAGGAACCACCACCCAGGAAAAAGATTTAGGCGTCATCGTGGATAAGATGTTAAAACACTCTGCCCAGTGTGCAGCGGCGGCTGCCAAGAGAGCAAATAGAATGCTAGATATCATAAGGAAAGGAATGGAAAATAAAACAAAGGATATTATAATGCCTCTGTATCATTCCATGGTGTGACCACACCTTGAATATTGTGTGCAATTTTGGTCGCCGTATCTTAAATAGGATATAGCGTTATTAGAAAAGGTACAGAGAAGAGCCACCAAAATGGTAAAGTGGATGGAAGGATACCCCTATGAAGAGGCTAAAAAGGTTAGGACTCTTCAACCTGGAAGAGATGGCTGAGAGGATATATGATAAAGTTCTATAAATTAATGAATGGAGTGGAACAGGTAAACGTAGATCGATTGCTTATGTCATCAGAATATAGAAAAACTAGAGGACATGCAATGAAGCTACAGGGTAACCTATTTAAGATTAATAAGCGAAAAGCATAGTTACTCACCTGTAAAAGGTGATCTCTGGGAACAGCAGGAATTTAATCTTCACATATGGGTATTGTCGGCGCCGACGGAGCCTGCGCGGGAACGCTCCCCAGCGTCCAATAGGCAAGCTTTTGGGAGCATCCCACAGTGCCTGCGTGCTGCCTTCCCCACTGTCCCTCTTCAGTTGTGTTTATAGCTGAGACAAAGGAGAGAGGGAAAGAGACAGAGATAGAGAGACAACTCCTAGGGGAGGTGGGGAGGTTGTAAAGACTAAATTCCTGCTGTTCCCGGAGATCACTTGTTACAGGTGTGTAACTATGCTATCTCCAGGAACAAGCAGGAATGTAGTCTTCACATATGGGGACCCCCTAGCTGAAGATGCCAGGGAGATGGCCCCAGGAAGCTGCAAGTCATTGTGAGATGGGCCATGCTTCCTCCCATGGATCTCTGGCATCCCACCAGGGATGGTGGGGTAGGAGTTGAATTAAGTCTGAAAGAGATGTTGAAGAACAGCCTGGCCAAACAAGGCATCCCGGCGGGAGTCCTTATACAAGCAGTAGTGGGTTGGAAAGATATGTACCAAAGCCCAAGTGGCTGCTCGACAGATGTCGTCGATAGATACAGAGTGAAGGTTAGCCACAGAGGCTGCCATGGCTCTCACATTGTGAGCTGTGACATGGCCTTCAAGAGGAAGGCCCTTACTCTCATAGGCAAAGGATATGCATTGTGCAATCCAGTTAGACAGAGTTCTTTTGGAAACTGGAAGTTCCAAACGACTAGAATCAAAAGCAACAAAGAGCTGAGAAGACTTTCGATGTTGCTGTGTTCTTTGTAAATAAAAAGCTAAAGCTCTTTTACAGTCCAAGTTATGAAGGTTCCTTTCTGCATTGGAGGCATGAGGCCTCAGAAAGAATACAGGAAGGTAAACCACTTGGTTTAAATGGAAAGGGGAAACCACCTTTGGCATAAAGTGTGGATGAGTCCTAAGGACGATCTTTTTTTTTTTTAGTGCCATCAAATCAGTGTTGACTCATAGCGACCCAGCTACCTCTGGGTTTTCTTGGCAATGTATCACTGGAAGTAGATTGCCAGCCTTTTCTTCTGAGGCAATGGAGGGTAAAGTGACTTGCCCAAGGTCACAAGGAGTGCCAGTGGGAACTGAACCCTTGATCTTCTGGGTATTAGGCAGTTGCTCTAACCACTAGGCTACTCCTCCACAAGGATAAGGACGATCTTATCATGGTGAAATCTCGTATAGGGAGGATCAGCCACTAGAGTTTGCAACTCACTAATGCGGCGTGCGGAGGTGATTGCAATTAGGAAGATGACTTTCCAGGAAAGGAATTTCAGACATATAATGGCTAAAGGCTCAAAGGGCGTTTTCATGAGCTGCCCGAGAACAAGATTCAAATCCCATGCCACCGGTGGTGGTCTAATGGGAGGTTCTGTTAATAGAACACCTCTCATAAATCTTGTTATGAGTGGATGAGAGGAAATAGGTTGTCCATTTAGGGGCTTGTAGGAAGTTGCAATAGCACTAAGATGGACTCTTACTGAATTGGTCTTAAGACCAGTATTTGATAAATGAAGGAGGTACTCTAGTACCGATTCCAGAGGTATCACAAGGGGGTTAAGTCCCTTTTGAGAACACCATATGGTAAACCGTTTCCACTTAAAGGCGTATGAACGTCTTGTGAAAGGTTTTCTAGAAGCCTGTAGGGTATCCTTTACCTGTTGAGAAAGGTTGAGATCCTGAAGGTCTAGGCTTTCAGCAACCAGGCCCTGAGACGCACGGACTGGGGATTCGGGTGCCATAGCGTCCCGTTCTCTTGGGAGAGAAGATCTGGAGCACACCCCAACTCCCAAGATGCAGTTTAAATAAGAAAATAGGATATGCCATACTGGGTCAGACCAAGGTCCATTAAGCCCAGTATCCTGTTTCCAACAGTGGCCAATCTAGGTCATACGTACCTAGCAGTTTCCCCAAAAGACACAGGTTCCACAATGCTTGTACTGGGTCAAACATTGATATCCTGGGTCTCTTCTTAATAATGATTTATGGACCTTTCCTCCAGGAACTTGTCCAAACCTTTTTTAAACCCAGCTACACTAACAGCCTTTACTACATCCTCCGGTAACAAATTCCAGAGTTTGATTACACGTTGAGTGAAAAAATATTTTCTTTTATTAGTCTTAAATAGTTTACCCTGTAGCTTCATTGCACGTCCCCTAGTCTTTCTATATTCTGATAACGTAAACAATCAAACTATGTTTACCCGTTCCACTTTGTTCATTAATTTATAGACTTCTATCATATCTTCCCTCAGCCGTCTCTTTTCCAGGTTAAAGAGCCCTAACCTTTTTAGCCTTTCTTTATAGGAGTATCCTTCCATCCCCTTTAAAATTTTGGTGGCTCTTCTCTGAACCTTTTCTAATAACGCTATATCCTTTTTAAGATACGGCGACCAGAATTGCACACAATATTCAAGGTGCGGTCTCACCATGGAACAATATAGAGGCATAATATCTTTTGTTTTATTTTCCATTCCTTTCCTTATAATACCTAGCATTCTATTTGCTCTCTTGGCTGCCGCTGCACACTGGGCTGAGGGTTTTAACATGTTATCCAGAAAGACACCTAAATCTTTTTCCTGGGTAGTGGTTCCTAATGTGGACCCTTGCATCGTGTAACCATAGTTTGGGTTGTTCTTCCCTAGGTGCATAACTTTGCACATGTCCACATTAAATTTCATCTGCCATTTTGATGCCCAGTCTTCCAATTTATCAAGATCCTCTTACAATTTTCCACAATCCTCTTTCGGTTTTAACAACTTTAAATAGTTTTGTGTCATCTGCAAATTTGATAACCTCACTCGTTATTCCCTTTTCCAGGTCATTTATGAATATGTCATAAAGCAGCGGACCCAGCACAGATCCCTGGGGTACACCACTATTCACCTTTCTCCATTGGGAAAATTGGCCATTTAGCCCTACCCTCTGCTTTCTATCATTTAACCAGTTCCTGATCCACAATAATACACTGCCTCCTATCCCATGACTCTTTAGTTTTGCCAAAAGTCTCTGATGAGGGACCTTGTCAAAGGTTTTCTGAAAGTCCAGATACACTATATCAACCGACTCACCTTTGTCCACCTGTATATTCACACCTTCAAAAAAAAACATAACAGATTAGTAAGACAAGATCTTCCATGTCTAAAGCCATGTTGGCTGTCTTCCATTAGGCCATGACTATCTACATACTGAGTAATTTTGTTCTTTATGATGGTTTCTACCATTTTTCCCGGTATTGACGTCAGGCTCACCGGTCTGTAGTTTCCCGGATCACCCCTGGAAACCTTTTTAAAAATTGGCGTTACATTGGCGATCCTCCAATCTTCAGGTATTACAGATGATTTTAATGATAGTTCACAGATTAATAATAGCGGGTTTGCAATCTCATATTTCAGTTCTTTCAACACCCTTGGATGTATACTATCCGGCGCAGGTGATTTGCTACTCTTCAGTTTATCTAATAGTTATAATACCTCTTCCCGATGTAACGATATTTCCTTCAATTCTTCCGCACCTTTAAATACCACTTCAGTCATGGGTAACATCCCTCCATCTTCCTCAGTAAAGACCGAAGCAAAGAATTCATTCAGTCTCTCCGCTATCCCCTTGTCGCCTCTTAGTGCCCCTTTAACCCCTCTATCATCTAACGGACCAACTGACTCTCTCATGGTTTTTTTGCTACGAATGTACTTGAAGTCTTTATTTCGTGTTTTTGCTTCCGCAACAAGCTTCTTCTCAAATTCTCCCTTTGCCTGCCTTATCAATGCCTTGCATTTAACTTGCCAGTGCTTGTGCTGTTTCCAGGTTTCATTGTTTGGTTCTTTTTTCCATTTTCTGAAAGATGCTTTTTTAGCAACAGCCTCTCTGACCTCACCTTTAAACCATGCTGGCAGCTTTTTGGACTTCCTTCCACTTTTCTTAAAGGATGGAGCTCTAGATGTGGTGTATTTAGATTTCCGTAAAGCCTTTGACACTGTTCCTCACAGGCGACTTATAAACAAACTGAGCACCCTAGGGATGGACCCTAAAGTTACTGCTTGGGTTAGAAATTGGTTGGGTGGGAGGCGACAAAGAGTACAAGTAAATGGAGCTCACTCTGAGGAGAAGGATGTTACCAGTGGTGTGCCCCAGGGATCTGTCCTTGGTCCAATTCTTTTTAACATCTTTGTTAGTGATATAGCGGAAGGGCTGTCGGGTAAGGTTTGCCTCTTTGCGGATGATACCAAAATCTGCAATAGAGTAGACACCCAGGAAGGGGTAGATAACATGAGGAGGGATCTAGCTAAGCTTGAAGAATGGTCTAGAATTTGGCAGCTGGGATTTAATGTTAAAAAATGTAAGGTCATGCATTTGGGCTGCAGCAATCCAAGGGAGCAATACAGTATAGGAGGTGAAGTACTTTTGTCCACTAAAGAAGAGCGGGACCTAGGCGTGGTTGTGTCTGATGATCTTAAAGTAGCTAAACAGGTGGAAAAGGCGACAGCAAAAGCTAGAAGGATGCTTGGGTGCATACGGAGAGGAATGGCTAGCAGAAAAAAGGAGGTGATAATGCCTCTGTATAAGTCTTTGGTGCGACCTCATTTGGAGTATGGTGTGCAATTCTGGAGACCGCACCTTCAAAAGGATGTGAACAGGATGGAGTCGGTGCAGAGGGTTGCTACCAAAATGATTAATGGGCTTCATTATAAAGCATATGAGGACAGACTTAAGGATCTTAATATGTACACCTTAGAGGAAAGGCGGGATAGAGGTGATATGATTGAGATGTTTAAATACCTCAGTGGCATAAATGTTCAGGGAGAGAGCCTCTTTCAATTGAAAGCAAGTTCTGCTATGAGGGGACATGGGATGAGGGTGAAGGGAGATAGATTCAGGAGTGATATGCGGAAATATTTCTTTACGGAAAGAGTAGTGGATCCGTGGAATAGTCTCCCAGTGGAGGTGGTAGAGATGAGGACAGTAACTGAATTCAAGAAAGCATGGGACCAACACAGAGGATCTCTAAAGGCAAAAAGTGGACTGTTGTAGTTGTTATGGAAGGACAGACTAGATAGGCCATGTGGTCTTTTTCTGTCGTCATATTTCTATGTTTCTATGTTTCTATGGAATACAGCTGGTCTGGGCTTCCAAGATAGTATTTTTCAACAACACCCAAGCTTGATGTAAGTCTTTAACCTTTGCAACTGCTCCTTTTAGTTTTTTCTTAACTATTTTCCTCATTTTATCATAGTCTCCCTTTCGAAAGTTAAAAGGTAGTACTGTGGATTTCCTTACTATCCCTCCTCCACTAATTAAATCAAATGCGATCATGCTATGATCACTATTGCCAAGTGGCCCCAACACCCTTATCTCCTTATCTCTTGCACTAGATCTGGTGTTCTACTAAGGACTAGGTCTAATATGGCTTCCCCTCTGGTCGGTTCATGAACCAGCTACTCCAAGAAGCAGTCATTTATTTCATCTAGGAACTTTATCTCCCTAGTTTGAGAGAGATGTAGAAGCAGAGGATACCACGTTTGCTGTGGCCAACGTGGAGCTATGAGAATCATATGACCTCTGTCTCTCTGAAGCTTGAATAGTGTTTTGGGGATGAGGGGAATGGGTGGGAAGGCATAGAAGAAGTCTTGACCCCAGTGAAGGAGGAAGGCGTCCCTTGCCTGACAATCTCGAACCAGAATTCTGGAACCGAACCGGGGAAGTTTGTTATTCAGTGGACTTGCAAAGAGGTCTATGTCTGGGGATTTGAAATATTTGGGCAACCTGGTCGAAGTGGAGCAACCATTCGTGTGGCAGCAGTACTCGGCTGAGTTTGTCTGCCCAAAGATTTTGAATGCCTGGAAGATATACCACGAGGAGGTGAATTTGATGCTCTCTGGCGAGGGCACATAGTCATAAAGCTTTGTTGCATAGACAGAGAGCTGGTTCCGCCCTGCTTGTTCATGTAGAACATGGCTACTTTATTGTCTGTCTGTAGTAGGCCTGTCTTGTAGATGAGCTGGGCTTGGAATACTTGAAGAGCAAGGAAGATTGCTCTAAATTCCAGGAGGTTTATGTGCATACAAGCCTCCTGTGGAGTTCAGGTACCCTGCGTAGAGAGATCATGCAGGTGGGCCCCCCACCTGTTAGAGTGGTCTGGAATAGGGACTGATGGAAAGGAGACGCCACCATAAGATTCTCCAGTGATTGCCACCATTGGAGGGACGAAACAAGACATTGTGAGTTTGTTATTTTGTCAGATAGGCGACCTGTGGCCTGTGTCCACTGAGTGGTTAGGGTCCACTGGGCTGCTCGCATGTGGAGGCGAGCATAGGGAACTACATGTACAGTGGATGCCATATGTCCCAATAGTTGGAGCATTTCTCGAGCAGTCAGGTAAGTCTTTACTGCTGCTTGGGAAGCTAGCTGCACTATGCGCAGACAGCGGGGCTGTGGAAGGAAAGCCCTTGACTGTCTGGTATCTAGGTGAGCTTCCTATGAATTCTAGGGACTGAGTGGGAGCAAGGTGGGATTTTGGTAGGTTTATGACCAATCCCAAATATTGAAGGATTCGCATTGTGCGAGACAAAGCAGAGCTGGCTTTTGGAGCTGTGGGGGCTCGAATGAGCCAGTCGTCTAAGTAAGGGAAGACGAATATTCCTAGAGTTCGCAGGAATGTAGCTACTACCGCCATGCATTTCGTGAATACTCTTGGTGCCAAAGCCAGACCAAAGGGAAGAACTTTGTATTGGAAATGTTCTCCCTGGAAAAGGAACCGTAGGAATTTCCTGTGATCTGGATGGATGAGTATATGCATCCTTTAGATCTAGAGAACAAAGCCAATCCTGACTTTGAAGGTATTGCAGAAGAGTTCCTAGAGAGATCATTTTGAATTTCTCTCGGAACACGTATTTGTTCAATTCTCTGAGGTCTAAAATGGGTCTGTGTCCTCCTGTTTTCTTTGGGATAAGAAAATAAGGGGGAGTAGAACCCTGTACCCTGTTGTAGAATGGGTACTTCTTCTATTGCTCCTTGAGCAAGGAGTGTTGTGACCTCCTGACCTAAGAGATAGTTGACAGGGGTCTGAGAATTGAACTGTCTTACGATTGTAGGAGGGTGCATGCACTGTGAAAATGAAGCTTGTACCCCTCTAGTACAATGGACAGAGTCCAATTTTCTGTTATTTAGTGCCATCTGTTGGCAAAATGACAACCTGCCAGGAATGTCTACGGGTTCTGGACCGTTCAGGGGCAGGAAGGCCAAGTTCTCTAGGTAGTAGTCAAAGCCCCTAAGGAGGCTGAGCCTGTGGAGCTGGCTGAGCTCGCGACCCCTTTGGCTTCTTTTGTTGTCTAGTTTGTTGCTTTCTGGTCCCTTTTGGGCAGCCTAAACTGGACCATGCCCCTGCTGGGCATCAGAAGGATAAACTTCCTTTTTTTTGCTGAAAAAGGGTTTTTATAAGATTTCTTTTTGGCTGGGTTGGCTGTAGATTTTGACAATCTCTTGTTGTTATTAAGTGCCGTCGAGTCCGAGTTGACTCATGGCGACCCTCTGGATAGCTATCCTAAATTGTGTTCGGTCTTCAGTCAGGCAGCTCATTATTGACAGACTGGTACCCGTAGCTGCTGTTATTGTATCGATCCATCTCATTGCTGGCCTTCCTCTTTTGCGTTGACCTTTTATCTTGCCAAGCATGATGTCTATCCAGGGTGATATTGTCAGTATCTATTTCATTAGCCTTTTCCTGCCAAAGAGATTTTCTCCTGTGCAAGGGATATTTCCCAATTTATCTTGTATCCAAAGTTCCAAGTTGGATGCCTGAAGCCAGGCAATCCGACGGGCACCAATGGCAATAGCAGAGGTTCTGTTGATGCATTCAAAAGCAGTCAAAGGCTGCACGGTTTACAAACTTGGAAACATCCTGAGCATGTCTGACAAGCTAAAGGAAGTCCTGTTGTTTATCATCAGGAAGAAGGGGGCTCATAAGCTCCAAGTCTCCTGTGACCTCCTTGAGGAACATTCCCATATATAGGATAGATGAGCTGATTCTGTTGAGAGCATGGAAGCATCGACGCCCAAAGGCATCGAGAGTCCTGCACTCACGGCCTGGAGGATTCAAAGCATGTCTCTTTTTACTCTTCATCCTATGCACAGCCGATTCCACTACCATTGAATGGTGTGGTAACCTAGCTTTTTGGAAGCCAGGACAAGGTGGAACTTGATACATTGTATCAAGCCTCCAAGAGCGAGGATATGTGGTTAAAGGTGTTTCCCACATCCTCAGCATAAGATCATGTAGGATCTGATGAATAGGCAGAGTAGCTGCTTCCTTGGGAGCCTTAGGGTATTGAAGGATTTCTAATTCCTGTGCTCTAGGTTCCTTTTCAGGAGTTACCGTAGGCCTCGAGCCACATCATGAATAAAATCCTGAAAGGACATGTCCTCCGGAGGAGACATTCTGTATTGGGGAGAAGATGGTTCCTCCGGAAGAAGTACTCTGGTATCAGCAGAGTCATTAGAATCATCGGAATTGGAAGACTCGAAATATCTCTGATCCCGGTGTTCGTGCATAGCACGGTACCGGTATCGGTCAAAGTCGGTATCGAGGTGTCTCGGTACCGATCTGTTAATGCCGGAGATAGACTCAAGACTCGGCATGGGGAGTATACCCGCCGAGGCCAGTGCTGTTGGTGTCGGTGCCTGTTGAACCGTCTGTAGCGGTCTCAACGGTATTGAAGCCTGAGAAGAGCTGCCAGACTGCATTTGATAGCGAGAAACCTCTGATCTATTGACGCTACCGATGCTTGGGTGTCGGTACCGGTAGAAGCGGCCGGAACCCCAGAGCATGGCACCAGTAGTTCTGCCGAGGTGGAGGCCTCGAGAACATCCTGGAGCCCCGTTAATGCTTTGGAAGCCGAAGCCTCCCGCCGGGGCTGTTTTGCCAGTGAAGTTTCCTCAAGGGCAATGCCAATGGCTTCTCGATGCCTAGAAGGAGATCTACCCTTTGAGGACCGGCTAGTTTTATGTTTAGTTACCTGAGATCCATGGGAGGAAGATGAGGCTCTGGAAGACGTCGATGCAATGGACATCGCATCTGAAGCAAAAATGGTAACGGGTTTTGCAGCTTTATTCTGCAGGCCCCTTTTAGTCATCTTCCTACAGGAGAGGCACTCCGATGGAGAATAGTCAGGGCCTAAACATTTAAGACACCACCACACTTAGAATATTTTTTAAAACCAGTAGCTGTTTTTTCCATTTTTAAGGAAAATGGGCCTAGTGCCCAAAATGGTGCCTAGCACCGAGGAAAAAAAGTTTGAGGTATAATTGTTCTGAGGTATTTTTCTTCAGAAACTTTTTTTCCTCGGTGCTAGGCACCATTTTGGGCACTAGGCATTTGGGCATTTTTTTTTTAAGAAAAGAAGAAAGAACCACTGGCGGTACTGGTAGGCGTTGAACGAAGGCAGACACGACCACAAAAAAAAATAAAGAATAAAGAAGGAATTTTCTGCGGAGACAAGGTATGGGATCTGTTGGCTCCACGGAAAACAAAGAACTGAAGAGGGACAGTATGAAAGGCAGGAAGGCAGCAAGCAGGCGCTGTGGTATGCTCCCAAAAGCTTTCCTACTGGACGCTGGGGAACGTTAACGCGCAGGCTCTGTCGGTGCCGACGATACCCATATGTGAAGACTACATTCCTGCTTGTTCCTGGAGATATATTTTTTCACTCAACGTGTAATCAAACTCTGGAATTTGTTACTGGAGGATGTAGTAAAAGCTGTTAGTGTAGCTGGGTTTAAAAAAGGTTTGGACAAGTTCCTGGAGGAAAGGTCGGTCCATAAACAATTATTAAAAGGGATCCAGAATATCACTACTTGACCCAATACAAGCATTGAAGAACCTGTGTCTTTTGGAGAAACTGCTAGATACTTGTGACCTGGATTAGCCACTGTTGGAAACAGGATATTGGGCTTGATGGACCTTGGTCTGACCCAATACGGCATATCTTATGTTCTTACCCTGAGTTTTCACTGTCTGGGTGCATCCCACTGATACAGCAGGATAAGGAAGGATAAAATTTTGCATAACTGATAATTTACTTTGAATCCTGATAGACCAGTCCAGGACCCATCCTGGAGACTCCTATTGCAGGCATTAATCTTTAAAAAGGAGATAGAGCAGCTTTTAAACTAGATAATAGGGGAAAGCCGACAGTTGCCCAAGAGCGCATGGTTCGGAAGAATGTATCCTTGAAGGATACTACCAAAAGCAGAGAGGTTCCAAAAAAGAGTAAAGTAGCCCAAATGCCCTCGAGTATGGAGCAGACAGAGCTTAAAGATCCCAAATTACCCATGTCTACCAATAGCCAAATTAATATGAATAAAATACAGTCTCTAAAATGCTTGTATGCAAATGCTAGAAGTCTAAAAAATAAGATGGGAGAGTTAGAATATATAGCACTAAATGAGAGGTTAGATATGATTAGAATCTCAGAGACATGGTGGAAGGAGGCCAACCAGTGGGACACTGTGATACCTGGGTACAAACTATATCGTAATGATAGAGCTGATCAAATTGGTGGAGGGGTTGCGCTCTATGTTAGAGAAGGCATTCGGTCAGAAAGGATTAAAGTTTTGCAGGAAACAAAATTTGCTGTAGAATATGGATTGAAATTCTATGTAAAAAGGGGAAGGCAATGGTAGTGGGTGTGTACTATCGACCGCCTGGCCAGAATGAACAAATGGATGATGAAATGCTCAAAGAAATCAAGGAAGCTAACAAAAGTTACAGCGCAGTAATAATAATGGGTGATTTCACTTACCCCGGTATCGACTGGGTCAATGTCACGGCAGGACATGCTAGGGAGATAAAGTTCCTAAATGAAATAAATGACTGCTTCTTGGAGCAGCTGGTTCATGAACCGACCGAAAGGGAAGCCATATTAGACCTAGTCCTTAGTGGAACACCAGTTCTAGTGCAAGAGATAAGGGTGTTGGGGCCACTTGGCAATAGTGATCATAGCATGATTGCATTTGATTTAATTAGTGGAGAAGGGATAGTAAGGAAATCCACAGTACTACCTTTTAACTTTCGAAAGGGAGACTATGATAAAATGAGGAAAATAGTTAACAAAAAACTAAAAGAAGCAGTTGCAAAGGTTAAAGACTTACATCAAGCTTGGGTGTTGTTGAAAAATACTATCTTGGAAGCCCAGACCAGCTGTATTAAAAGTGAGGTCAGAGAGGCTGTTGTTGCCAAAAAAGCATCTTTCAGGAAATTGAAAAAAGAGCCAAACGACGAAACCTGGAAACAGCACAAGCACTGGCAAGTCAAATGCAAGGCATTGATGGCAGGCAAAGGGAGAATTTGAGAAGAAACTTGCTGCGGAAGCAAAAACGTGAAATAAAGACTTTTCAAGTACATTCGTAGCAAAAAACCTGTGAGAGAGAGAGTTGGTCCATTAGATGATAAAGGGGTTAAAGGGGCACTAAGAGGCGACAAGGCGATAGCGGAGAGACTGAATGAATTCTTTACTTCGGTCTTTACTGAGGAAGATGTAGGGATGTTACCCATGACTGAGTGGTATTTAAAGGTGCGGAAGAATTGAAGGAAATATCGATACATCGGGAAGATGTATTACAACTATTAGATAAACTGAAGAGTAGCAAATCACCTGGGCCGGATGGTATACATCCGAGGGTGTTGAAAGAACTGAAATATGAGATTGCAGACCTGCTATTAGTAATCTGTGAATTTTCATTAAAATCATCTCTAATACCTGAAGATTGGAGGATCGCCAATGTAACACCAATTTTTAAAAAGGGTTCCAGGGGTGATCCGGGGAACTACAGAGCCTGATGTCAGTACCGGGAAAAATGGTAGAAACCATCATAAAGAATAAGGAGAAATTAGGTCTTACCTGCTAATTGTCTTCCCTTGAGCTCTCTCCGGGCCAGTCCAGGGAACGTTAGGGTTGTCAATCCCGTTCAGCAGCTGAGGACTGACAGACTTCAAATTCTTGCTGACAGCTTAAGCCACTCCCCCTGATGCCAGTACTCCAGTCTCCTGTTGACAAAGCAGCTTAAAACCCAAAAATGGAAACACAACCAATTAACGAAACTAAAAACAAAGAACTCACTATATTCCCCCGAAATGGCTTGCACACACCAAAGCAATGTGAGCCGCCTACTAAACCTATGCTCCAGTGTTTGTGCTCTTTTTTTTTTTTTATATATTGTAAACCACACGAATACTAATCCCACGGAAAAGTCCGAGGAAGCCCCAGAATCACGCCTATCCAAACAATTAAATCTATAACTGCTCTTGTGCTCAGAAAGACTGATAGGCCGAGGACTTATACTCTGAAAAAGCGAGAAAAACACGGGGTGGGCCCTGGACTGGCCTGGAGAGAGCTCAAGGAAAGACAATTAGCAGGTAAGACCTAATTTCTCCTTCCTTATCGCTTCTCCGGGCCAGTCCAGGGAACGTTAGGGCTGTACCAAAGCAGTACCTAAAACTGGGAGGGACCCGCAAGCCCCGCTACAATGGCTGAGACCCCCACCTGCGCATCCCTTCTGGCTTGAACATCCAACCTGTAATGTCTAGTGAAAGTATGCAGAGAGGACCACGTGGCCGCCCTCCAGATATCCACTGGAGGAACTAGCATGGACTCCGCCCACGACGCCGCCTGAGAACGGGTGGAGTGTGCCCTGAGCCCCTTCGGCGGCTCCTTCTCCTGCGCTTCGTAGGCCGACACTATAGCGTGCTTCACCCATCGGGCAATCGAAGCCTTCGTAGCCGCCTTACCCTTACGTTGACCTGCAAACAGCACAAACAACCTGTCCGACTTGCGAAGAGACTTAGTGACCTTGAGATATCTCTTCAACACGCGACCTACATCCAACCTTCTTAGAGCTCCATCCATCGGAGAATCAGACAGATCGGAAAAAATCGGCAAGGCCACTGACTGATTTACATGAAAGGAAGACATTACTTTAGGGAGAAACGAAGGCACAGGCCGCAACATCACCTTCTCTGGGAAGAACTGAAGGTAGGGCTCTCAACAAGATAATGCTTGTAAATCCGAAATTCTCTGTGCAGAGCACAATGCCACCAAGAAGGCCGTCTTTCAGGAAAACTCTCTCAAGCGAACCTTGGAAGGGCCCTCAAACGGTGGCTTCGTTAAAGCCTCTAAGACCACATTTAAATCCCAAGAAGGCACCACAGCGCGTAACGGAGGCCTGATGATCTTGGCCGCCCAAAAAAACCATTGCACATCGTCATGTGCCGAGAGTCATCGACTCTGCACAGACCCTCTAAAACAAGACAGAGCCGCCAACTGCACCTTTAGCGTGCTGAGAGCCAGCCCTTTCTGCAAACCATCTTGAAGGAAGTCCAGCAGATGAGGCAAAGCAGCAGACATAGGCTTGAAGCCGCGCTGTGCACACCAATCCTCAAAAACGCGCCAGACGCGAATGTACGCCAGCAAAGTCGAAGATCTCTTAGAGCGCAACAAGGTGGCCACCACAGCCTCCGAGTTACCCTTGCTCCTTAACCGCTTCCCGTCAAGAGCCAAGCCATAAGCAAGAAGCGATCCACCTGCGGCATCAACACGGGTCCCTGACTTAACAAATTGATCCAGACCGGCAACCGCCACGGTGAATCTATCAACAGTCTACCAGATCCGCATACCACAGCCGACGAGGCCAATCTGGAGCAATGAGAATCACAGTTCCTCTGTGAGATGCGATCCGCTGAAGGAGCCTGCTTAGCATTGGCCACGGCGGAAACACATATAGCAGTGTGTCTCGCGGCCAGGGTTGTACCAGCGCGTCCAGACCTTCCGACATGTGTTCTCTGCGTCTGCTGAAGAAACGAGACGCTTTGGCATTTCCGAGAGTAGCCATGAGGTCCATTTACCGGCTGCCCCCAGCGAACCGTAATGTCGTGAAACACAGCCGCGTTCAACTCCCACTCCCCGGGATCAAGAACATGACGACTGAGATAATCGGCCTGCACATTGTCCTTGCCTGGCCACGTGCGCCGCCAACAATGCCCCCAGATGAGTCTCCGCCCAACTCATCAAGGCTAGGCACTCCTCTAGCAAAGGGACACTCCTGGTACCTCCTTGACGATTGATATATAAGATACTGTCACCGCATTGTCGGAAAACACCCGGACCGCCGCCCCCCTGAGCAAGTGTCCGAAATGAAGAAGCGCGAAGCGGACCGCTCGAAGCTCCAACCGATTGATCGACCACAAACTCTCCTCCTCGGATCAGAGGTCTTGTGCTACCTGAGATTGACAGTGAGCCCGCCCAGCCTGAGAGGCTGGCGTCCGTAGTCAGCAACACCCACACTGGATCCTGCAATGGAACCCCTGCTCGTAGATGAGTGGGATCTAGCCACCAGCGCAGACTTATGGGCACCGGATCCGGACAGAACAGCCTCTGAGACAGAGGCTGCAGCTGCAGAGACCACCTGGCGAGCAACGCATGTTGAAGAGGCCGCATATACGCTCTGGCCCACGGAACCAGGTCGAGCGCCGCCGCCATGGTCCCCAAGAGTTGCAAGTAGGTCCACGCCATAGGAGCCGAAATCCGCAAAAAAGCTCGCACTTGATCCACAATCTTTAACACGCGGTTCTCGGGCAGGAAGACCGAACCCCGTTCCGTGTCAAAAAAAGCTCCGAGATAAATGAGCTGCCTCACCAGTCGCAGCTGACTCTTTGCTTTGTTGATGACCCAACCGAGCTGCTCTAGGACCTGAACCACTCTAGCTGTCGCCGCAACCGAGTCTGCTAGGGAATCTGCCCTGATCAACCAATCGTCCAGATAAGGATGCACCCGGACACCTTCCTTCCGCAGAGCCGCCACCGTCAAGCCCAGAATACTGGGCTTGATGGACCTTGGTCTGACCCAGTATGGCATATCTTATGTTCTTATGCCACCACTACCATCACCTTCGTGAACGTACGAGGAGCTGTCGCCAGACCAAAAGGTAACGCTCGAAACTGAAAGTGACCCATAGGCACGGCGAACCTCAAAAAGCGCTGATGCTCTGCCCTGATGGGAATGTGCAGATATGCCTCCGTGAGATCTAGGGCCGTGAGAAACTCCCCTGGCTGCACTGCTCGAATAACAGACCTCAGTGTCTCCATATAAAAATGTGGGACCCGCAAGGAGCGGTTGACATGTTTGAGATCGAGAATGGGACGAAAAGAACCTTCTTTCTTGGGGACCACAAAATAAATCGAGTATCGACCTAAACCATACTGGTTGGTAGGCACCGGTACCACCGCTTGCAGCTGTAACAGACGCCCTAGCGTGTCGGCAATGGCGCACGCCTTCGGCCCCGGAGCACAGGGAGACATCATAAAGGCCTCTGTCAACGGGCAAGCAAATTCCAGCACATACTCGTGCTGAATGATCTCTAGCACCCATCTGTCCGAAGTTATGCTGGTCCAGGCTGAGAGAAAACCCTGTAAGCAGCCTCCCACAGGGACTCCTGCCGGGACCGGCAAACTTTTTAGCGGCATTGTGTTGAGGATGGAAGTAGTTCTTACCGAAACCTCAGGCCTCCTGAAAGGACTGTCCCCTAGATCCAAACCGGCCTCTGGAATAGGGAGCGAACCGAGCACCACGAAACCTACGCGAATCTCTACCCTGACTGCGTGGCATCGCACCTCCCCTAGGAGCCTTTGGGCGGTCTTCCGGTAAACGACCCCCCTTGGAGTCTCCAAGATCCTTAACAATCTTCTCTAAAGCTTCCTCAAAGAGCAACTTACCCTTGTAGGGTAATTTACTGAGGTGCGACTTAGAGGAGACGTCGGCTGTCCAATTTTGTAACCAAAGGAAGCGCCTGGCCGCAATCAACGAAGCCATGGACTTTGCGGCAATCCTTACCAAATCATAAAATGCATCAGCTAGGTAAGCCGCTGCCGATTCCAATTTTGCCCCTTCCGCGGAAGAGGCCTCTGCTGAATCCGCCTGGACGTCCCCTTGGAGCCACCGGATAGAGGCCCTGGACACATAAGCTCCACAAATGGAAGCATGCAGAGCTAGAGCGCTAGAATCGAAAGCCTGCTTCAGGACAACCTCCAGCTTACGATCCTGCAGATCTTTAAGCGCCCCCGCTCCTTCCATGGGAATGGTAGTCTTCTTAGTTACAGCCGACACCAAGGCATCAACCTTGGGCATCTTTAACAATTCACTCTCTTCCTGAGGTACCGGATATAATCGACCCAAGGTGCGACTACCTCTTAGCGTAGCCTCAGGACATTCCCACTCCCTCAATCATCTGCTTGAGGACGCGGTGCACCGGGAAACAGCGATGCTCCGTCTTGAAGCCTTGCAACAACGGATCCTCAAACGGCTCTTGAGAAACTGAGGGCATCAGAATGTTAAGAGCAGCTAAAGATTGGGTGATAAGCGCTCCGAGCTCCTCCTTGCGAAAAACCCTAAAAACATTAGAGTCCTCGCACGGCGCCAGCTCACCTTCCTCCAGGTCTTCCGGCCAAAAATCCAAGCCTGCCTCCGAAAGGACCTCTCCATCCTCCAATAACTGAGGGTCCGAAGCCAGCGTCCCTACTGGCTCTCCCCTGGACTCCGCCTTTAACCCTTTCTGGGAAGTGCCCTCCCCCGGGTCCACTGCCATCCCCTCAAATTGCACCCCTTGCAATGGAGAAGAAACCAGAGACAGTAGTGCTTGCCTGTGAGGATTTTAGTAGAAAAAGCCCTATGCAGAGCCAAAATAAATTCAGGGGAAAACAACGCAGAAAGCCCCTCCTGAGCTTCAGGAGACTTCTGCTGAGCCTGTACCACTATCGGAGCTGCCTTATCAGACTTTGATTTCCTCTTTCCTTGCTTGTGGTGGCTCGAGGCCGCAACGGACGGCTCCCCTAAAATGGCCGCCATTCCCGCGTTTTTCTGAGGCGAGGAGAGGCCTATCCGGCTCTGCAGAAGCCTTGCCGTCCATCTGCCTTTACTCGCAAAGTACCAACAAAAAAACCTGCGGCAACAGAAAAACGGCCCTGCAGCGCCGCGAACAACTCTGCCCCCAGATCTCTAAAGCCGGAGCAACCTCGCCCGCGGGGACCCCCCCGACACTCGGAGAAAGGAAATGAAGGCCTCTGCCTGCTCCGAACGGCTCACCTGATCAGCGCAAGTAGTGCAGTGCAGCTTTCCCACTACCCTGCTGCTAGCGGGGGAAGAGAAAACGCGGCGGTACAGTAAGGCGGCTGGCAACTGGGGCTCCCAGGACAATCCCCTTCTAAGACTGACCTACGCCCGAGGGAAGGCAGGCTCTGCTCTCCCTTGCTGTTTACTGGCAGCAAACAGGCCGTCGACGTCCACTCTGTCTTTTTTTTTTTTCCAATCTGACTTTAATCAGCTAAGGGGAATATAGCAGAGATCAGCCCTGCTAGAGCAACTCCGCTATAAAAATCCCAGCACAAAAACAACAAACCAACTATTCTCCTTGGCAAGGAGCTGTCAGCACTGACGTCCTGTTCAGCTGCTGAGGACTGAAAGACTGGAGTACTGGCATCAGGGGGGAGTGGCTTAAGCTTCAGCAAGAATTTGAAGTCTGTCAGTCCTCAGCTGCTGAACGGGATTGACAACCCTAACGTTCCCTGGACTGGCCCGGAGAAGCGATAAGGAAAATTACTCAGCATGTAGATAGTCATGGCTTAATGGGAGACAGCCAACATGGCTTTAGACAAGGAAGATCTTCTCTTACTAATCTGTTATGTTTTTTTGAAGGTGTGAATAAACAGGCGGACAAAGGTCAGTCGGTTGATATAGTGTATCTGGACTTTCAGAAAGCCTTTGACAAGGTCCCTCATCAGAGACTTTTGCAAAACTAAAGAGTCATGGGATAGGAGACAGTGTACTATTATGGATCAGGAACTGGTTAAAAGATAGAAAGCAGAGGGTAGGGCTAAATGGCCAATTCTCCCAATGCAGAAAGGTGAATAGTGGTGTACCCCAGGGATCTGTACTGGGTCCACTGCTTTTTGACATATTCATAAATGACCTGGAAAGGGGAATAATAAGTGAGGTTATCAAATTTGCAGATGTCACAAAACTATTTAAAGTTGTTAGGATTGTGTAAAATTGCAAGAGGATCTTGATAAATTGGAAGACTGGGCATCAAAATTGCAGATGAAATTTAATGTGGACAAGTGCAAAGTTATGCACCTAGGGAAGAACAACCCGAACTATGGTTACACGATGCAAGGTTCCACATTAGGAACTACCACCCAGGAAAAAGATTTAGGTGTCATTGTGGATAACATGTTAAAACCTTCAGCCCAGTGTTACCGCGGCAGCGAAGAGAGCAAATAGAATGCTAGGTATCATAAGGAAAGGAATGGAAAATACAATAAAAGATATTATAATGCCTCTATATTGTTCCATGGTGAGACCGCACCTCGAATATTGTCTGCAACTCTGGTCGCCGTATCTTAAAAAGGATATAGCGTTATTAGAAAAGGTTCAGAAAAGAGCCACCAAAATGGTTAAGGGGATGGAAGGATACTCCTATGAAGAAAGGCTAAAAAGGTTAGGGCTCTTTAACCTGGAAGAGAGACGGCTGAGGGGAGATATGATAGAAGTCTATAAATTAATGAACGGAGTGGAACGGGTAAACGTAGATCGATTGTTTATGTTATCAGAATATAAAAAGACTAGGGGGACATGCAATGAAGCTACAGGGTAAACTATTTAAGACTAATAAAAGAAAATATTTTTTCACTCAACGTGTAATCAAACTCTGGAATTTGTTACCGGAGGATGTAGTAAAGGCTGTTAGTGTAACTGGGTTTAAAAAAGGTTTGGACAAGTTCCTGAAGGAAAGGTCCATAAACCATTATTAAGAAGAGATCCAGGATATCAATGCTTGACCCAGTACAAGCATTGTGGAACCTATGTCTTTTGGGGAAACTGCTAGGTACGTATGACCTAGATTGGCCACTGTTGGAAACAGGATACTGGGCTTGATGGACTTTGGTCTGACCCAGTATGGCATATCTTTATGTTCTTAGGTTGGGAAGCCTGATGCCTTTTTGATTGCATTGTCAATAATAATGGCTGGAAGATTTTCTGCATATCTGGAGGTTGGCTGCCGTAAAAGACCTAATCAGTCCTATGGTCCGACTAATTTCTTCGTGATAAGAGAGCCAAATGCTTGACCATGTTTTTCTTGAACAAGCTGTTCTTGTTCAATAACATTTTCTGAGTTTTTCAAACTTGCTTACTGCTTGGGAAGTGTCCTGGATTTTCTCAATGCTAGCACCAGAAGATATACCAAGTAATGACATTACTGAAATTTCCTCAAGTCTGTCTCCACCTGTTGGCAAGGGAGTATAACCCACTTGCCTGGAATAGTCTAGCAGGATTCAAGGAAAGTAAATTATCAGGTATGTAAAATGTATCCATTTGGACCATAATGAACGTCTCTTCCTGGTTGCTTGGGCCAAATAAATAAAGGGCCCAATATTCGAAAGGCATTTACATGATTTATAGCCCTGTAAACTGTGTAAATGTTGCTATCCAGAATATTCAACGGCACTAAATGGTTAATGGCGCTGAATATTCCCTCTCTTTTCCCTTACACACCCTGATGCTAACTGCTTAGCATTGGGACATGTCGGAGGCATTCCAGGGAGGAGGGAGGCAGTGATAACCGAGTCCCTCTGAAGGATGTCACCAGTGTTGATAGTGCCGGGGGACCATGCCTGATCCCTCGCCACAGTGGGAGTCTCTTCCTGCTGAGGCAGCTTTGAGGGCTGTTTCTGGCCATTGCCCTCGGTTTTGGGTCGAGGGCTCTGAGCCCGGGTACCCGAGGATTTACTTCCTGTGCCGGGGTCGGAAAGCATCTTCGACTTCAACTTGGATGATGACTTCAGCCCGCAGGGGAGGTCCTTGGAGGATGATTTCCTGTCCAAGGCTCCACGACTTCGTGGCTCGGATCTACCACTCACGCGATGCCAAATGTGTTTGACATTGTCCCTGAGAGCAGTGACTACCTGCTCAAGATGGCCCTGCAGCAGAGTCCTTGAGCCAAACTTGTCCTTACACTACTCTCTTGCTTTTTCCAGCTCTTGGTTGCCATCTGCAGGCAGAGCGGGCAGGAAGTGTTCGTCATGGTCGGGCCCTAATAAGACAGCAATTGTGGCGGTCGATGAGTGCATGGACATGGTGCAGGAGCATTTGCCACAGTACTTGAATCCACTGATTGAAGACATAGTGGGAAACATGGCAAACGGCACTGTCAGGCGTGCATGAGGGTACTCCCGCACCCACAAAAAGAAAAACAAATGTGCCTGAAAAAAACATGGCGCAGAGGCAAGGGTGTAATCGGGTGATGGGAAGGTGCTCAAGGAAACCAAACCAGCAAAAAAAAGCATGAAAAAAAACACAAAAGGAAGCTAGAGAAAAAAAAAATCAACTTCTACCAGGGAAACAGAAGGGGCATCTGCAGGGCTCCACGGAAAAAAGAAGATTGAGGTAAGATGATACTCTTGGGCGGGAAGGTGACCACGCAAGGGCATTGTAACTCCCAAAAGGTTCTCTTGGAAAGTTGGGGAGTGAATCTGCATGGGCTCAGTCGGTGCCGATGTCACCCATATGTGAGGATGGACTTGCTGCTTGCTCCTGGAGAATATAGATTATATACTAAGACAGCTCTGTTCTATTAGCAGAAGAGTGCTCCAATCCTATGAGCCTCAGCTCAAAGGGTCTATAGAAAGATAATAGAAACATTTCCACCCTTGTAGAGAGCCTGACAATCTATCGCACAAGGGAGATTAAATCAGCCCTTAGCAGCGCCATGAAGGCAAGGCAACCCTCATCATCACTGAATGCGAGAAATTTCTAACCCCAACTGTAGCGAAGGCCAGAAAAAAAAATTTAAATTCATAGGATCCCATCTGTACACTTGTATCTGCGGGTTCGACGCAGTTGCAAACAACGGTTCCAAAGCGAGAATAAATAACAGGGGGAGAAAAGGGGGCACCCCTGCCGCGTTCTTGAAGGACTAGAAAGGGGGACTGTTACTTCTGGAGAGAAATCTGCAACTGTGAGTATACACTTCTGGTAATTTTCTAAAAAGAATTTCTTTGTATTAAAGCTACTTAATCTGTGAACCACTGTTTTTTGTTGGATCAGTTAGGGCCTAGTAGCAGCAATTAAAGTTTGAATTTAAAAACACAGAGGAGAGCTTTCTGGTTACATTTCAGACCCAGCAGAGAGCTTGTAGTTTAAATTTAATAGTCACTCAGGGCCAAGTAACAGCAAAGTACTTTTAGTTTAAATTTAACACACAGAAGAGAGCTTTCTGGTTAAATTTAGTACCCAGCAGAGAGCTTGTAGTTTTAAATTTCATAACAAGTTAGAGCCTAGCAGCAGCTAAGAGCTATAATTTAAATCAAATCAGAATTTAGCTTACCTCAGCAGCACAAGACCGGGTCCTGTGTAGCAGCCCTCGTTTAAGAAGTGTTCTTTCCCTTCCTCCCCTGGGATAATCATAGCTTTATAGGTACTTACACATCTTAAAAGACAGGAGGGCTTTCAGGTGAAGCTCATTACCCAAATCAGTCATACACTAAAGACCTGAGATTAATTAAGCTTCAGTGTGAACAAGGTATATTAAACGTATTAGGTACAGTTTTATTGGTATAAATACCCATAGCAACCCTAGTAAGTAAGAACTTAAAGGATCTAGACACAAACTTAAAACTAAGATTGCAGACAGCAGTCCAGCAGCGGGATGGGGGCTTTCCAGACTTTTGCATTGGGTGTCACATGTATGATTTTCTCCCAGTTGGTGAGAGGTCTTACGTGTGCACTAGGTGCAAGGAGATCTTTTCTCTCAGGGAACAAGTCCGTTCTCTAGAGGCTAAAGTAGCAGACTTGGAAACATAAGACAGAGAGGTACATAGACGTCTCCAGACCTACAGGGATATAGTCCTGAAGTCCCACCTCCAGTCTGGCAGCACCCCTGTTGCCATGAAGCTCCCGATCCAACCTCCAGTGGGCAGGGAAGCCGCCGAGACAGCGAGTCCATTTGGTGAGACCAGCGCCGCAGCAGAGCCCTCTTTAATGGCATCATGTGATCTCTGGCCCATGGCACTACTTCGAGTGTAGCTGCCATCGTTCCGAGTAACTGCAAATACTGCCAAACTGTGGGAGCTCTCTCGGCCAGGAAGCTGCGCACAAGCGCCCTCAAGCCCTGAGCTCGCAGAACCGGAAGAAACACTCTCCCTTAAACTGTATCAAAGCGAGTCCCCAGATATTCCAAACTCTGTGATGGAACCAGCTTGCTCTTGGACAAGTTGACCACCCAACCCAGGCTCTGAAGTAGTTGCACCACCTGGGCTGTGGACGATTCGCTCTCGCTCCTTGATTTTGCTCGAATCAACCAGTCATCCAAATAGAGGTGCATTAACACCACTCCTTTGCGGAGAGCCACCGCCACCACCACCAATATCTTGGTGAACGTCCTCGGCGCCGTGGCTAGACCAAATGGCAGTGCCCGGAACTGAAAGTGTCCTGTGGGCACCGCAAACCGAAGAAATTGCTGATGCTCCTGTCGAATTGGAATGTGCAAATAAGCTTCCGTGAGGTCCAGCAAAGTAAGGAACTCTCCTTCCCTGACCGCCGCTATTACCGACCGCAGAATCTCCATATGGAAATGAGTCACACGGAGACAACAATTTACCTTTTTTAAATCTAAGATGGGCCGAAAAGCTCCGTCTTCTTTGGGACCACGAAATATATGGGAGTACCGACCGCACCCACACTGCTCCAGCGGAACCGGCACCACTGCCTTGAGCTGCAAAACCTGTCTAGTGTCTCCTGAACCGCTAGTCTCTTTAGCTGTGCAAGGGGACTGAACAAACGAGCTTACCACTGGCCGTTGGAACTCCAGAGCATATCCCTCTCGGATGACCTCCAACACCCACTGGTCCGACGTGATATGGACCAGGCAGGATAAAGGTCCCGTAGTCAGCCCTCCTACAGGTGCACACCCCACCTGAGTCCCCCTCTCTCATTGTGATTTTCTAAGGTTCGAGGACGAGGCTGCAAAAACCTCTGCCTGCCCCCAAAATCCTCAAAACCCCTGGCTCCGCGCTGGAAACCTGCCCCGCTGAAACTGACCGAAGCGGGACGAAACAGAACCTTCGAAATTCTCTCTGTGTCCCTTTGGGAGCCGGACTCGGTCGGCCTTGCTTTGGCTTGTCTTCAGGCAAACGACCACACCTTTGACTCCCCAAGGTCCTTAACTAACGTTTCCAAATCCTCTCCAAACAAAAGCTTCCTTCTAAAGGGAAGTTTGCTGAGCTAAGCCTTTGAAGAACTGTCTGCTGACCAGTTGCGTAACCACAAATATCGCCGGGCTGCCACCACTGAAGCCATACTCTTCGAAAGCCCCCAGATAAGATCATAATGAATGTCTGCCAAATAGGCGGTCCCTGACTCTAGACGGGCCACCTCTTCGACCTGCTCTCCCATTTGATCAACCTATAGCTGCTGAGACCAACGAAGACAGGCCCTAGCCACCCACGCACCAGCGATAGAGGCCTGCATTGAAAGGGCACTTATATCAAACACTTGCTTCAACAACGTATCCAGCTTCCAATCTGACCATCCTTGAAAGCCGCACTGCCCTCCACCAGAATCGTTGTCTTCTTGGTAACCGCCGACCAACTGCTGCATCGACCTTTGGAGCAGAGCGAAAAAGATCCCTATACTGATCTGACAAAGGATAGAGCCTGACTATTGCTCTAGACCAGGGGTCTCAAACACGCGGCCCGCGGACCGCATGCGGCCCGCGAGAGACCTTTGTGCGGCCCCGCGATGCACAGGAAACAAAAAACCCCCCGGTTTCTGCTGCTGCTGCCGTGGCTGGAAGCTCTCTCTGAGTTACAGTGGTGCAAGGTCAGCGTGGCACAGGCCTATGTAAGGAAAGGAGTTAGACTGCCACCTGCCTGTCAGTTCAAGGATGGCAAGAGAAGGGAACTCGAAGTCTCAATATGCAGAAAAACAAAAAAAAAACCCCGGCTTCTGCTGCTGCCGTGGCAGCGGCAGAATCAACTGTCCCGCGGCCCCTTCCCATCTGCCCGGCAAAGCATCTTAGCTCCATCAGCGGCAGCTTTCAGGGCCGCGAAGAGAGTAGTATTTCCCTCTCGCGGCTCTGTTAGCCTGCGGGGCTGAAATCGGCAGGCTAACAGAGCCGCGAGAGGGAAATACTACTTCTTCGCGGCCCTGAAAGCTGACGCTGATGGAGCTAAGATACTTTGCCGGGCAGATGGGAAGGGGCCGCGGGACAGTTGATTCTGCCGCTGCCACGGCAGCGGCAGCAGCAGCAGCCGCCGGGGTGTTTTTTGTTTTTCATTTTTTAATTTACGTGGGCTGATGGGGGGGGGGGGGTTAGGACTAGTAATGGGGGGGGGGGGGTTAGGACTGAAAAATGGGGTGAGGGGGTTAGGACGGGTAATGGACAGATGGGGGTTAGGACTGGAGGTGGTCTGATTGGGGGGCTAAGACTGAAAATGGGGTTATGGGGGGGCTAAGAATGAAGATGGGGCAAGGGAAGGGTTAGGACTGGAAGTGGGCTGTTGGGGGGCTTAGGATGATAATGGGCTATGGGGGGGGGCTAGAATTGGTAATGGATTGGGGGGGGGGTGCTAGGACTGGAAGTGGGCCAAGTAGAAGGGGGAGCTTGAACTGCAAATAGCTGATGGGGACAGGGTCTTGGAATGGAAATGGGCTGAGTGGAAGGGGGCTTGGAATGGAAATGGGCTGATGGGGAGGGGGGCTTGGAAAGGAAATGGGCTGATGAGGGGGGGGGGCTACGACTGGAAATGGGCCGAGTAGAAGGGGGAGCTTGAACTGCAAATAGCTGATGGGGACAGGGTCTTGGAATGGAAATGGGCTGAGTGGAAGGGGGCTTGGAATGGAAATGGGCTGATGGGGAGGGGGGCTTGGACAGGAAATGGGCTGTGAGGGGAGGGGGCTAGGACTGGAAATGGGCTGATGATGCGGGGACTAGAAGGGAGCGGATGCTGGGTGGGGCAGGAGCTAGAAGGGAGTTGATGTTGGGGGACAATTAGAATGGGATGGGGCTGGGAGAGTGAAATGGAGAAGGGAAATATATTTTGTGTGGGAGGGATAAACAATATACATTTGGCCGGTTATTGGGAGAGTAAGTGTGGATTGAGGATGGAGGGGTAAAATTTGAGTGGATGAAATAGGAATGAGGAAAGAGCAAAAGGAGAATGATTAGTATGTTAAAGCAGATGTAGAGAGAATGGAAAAAAAAACTAGGAAAGAAGAAAGGACAAATGGACAGCAGAAAATGGAGCGTTAGCAGAAGAGACGAAGAAACCAGAAGAAAGTGGCTGGAACAATTGCAACTGAAAAAAAAATGCACAAAAGGTAGAAAAATCTCTCTTATTTTGAATTTATTAACTGAAATATGTCAGCTCTTGGAAATGTGCATCTTTTACGTATGCACTTTATTTAATAAAAGAGGTAATCAATTTATAGTTTTATTTCTACAGTGTTGAAAATTCTAATATAGGCTTTTGGGTTTCCCAGTTTAATTATCTTCCTTTTACAAAATAGTGATTCCGTGTTTTGTGATGGTGTATGTTCTTCATGTGTAACTGAGCTGAGGTATTCTGTTTATGTAATTCCTATTTGACATTGCCACTTGTTCTCTTTCCCGAGTAGGTCATGTATTGTTATTCTCTGAAATGTGTTGATTTAATATTTGCAGTGTTGCATTTTGATAGTTAGGGTATGGTTCTATGTGAGTCATTGTAGTGATGTTAGTAAATTGCAGGTTTGCTATGGGTACTAAATGAGCAGTGATACTAGAAGTACCTAATGTGCCTGGCGGTTGGCACTGGTTTATAGTAATGTAGAAATCATTTAGTCTTTCTTTATCCATACACACATTAAGAGGCATGTTTACTAAAAGTTAGTGTATGGTAACATTATGCAAATATTTATGCAAATGATGCCCTTATGCAAATGATGCCCTTATGCAAATGAGGCCTGCATCTTGTGCGGCCCCCGGGTTACTCTACAAGTCCTCATTTGGCCCTCAAAGCAATTTGAGTTTGAGACCCCTGCTCTAGACCCCTTAAGGGCCGACTCGGGTAGATCCCATTCCTCCTGAATCATATTTCGTACCAGTCTGTGTATGGGAAACATCCGTTGCGTACGTATGCACGGCCTGTAACAACGGATCTTCTAACGTCTCATCCGCTGCTGGAACGGTAGACGGCATGTTCAGAGCCTTGAGTGTTTTCAGCTATCAGCACTGGTAACTCTTCTCGCTAGACACTCTGACCACTCTAGCCTGCTGTTCGGATCAGGCAGCTCACCTTCCTCTAGCTCCTCTAACGAATCGTCATCGAGATCACCGTCCGCAGCCTCAAGGTCCTCTAAATGCGTCGAGCTCTCGATTCCCTCCTCCGATACCTTTGACTTAACAGGGGTAGCGCCAGTCCCCATAATTATCGGGGTCCCCAGGCATTTTCCTCCCCGTTCCCCGGTAGGAGGGGTTACCGCCCTGGCGGCAGCAAAGAGAAAGTTGATGCAGCAGCAACAGAAAGAAATCCGGAGGAACTACGGATGGCCCAACCGCCTGACTGTGCACTTGCAGAGACGCAGGCCCTAAAGCCATGGACGGCCCAGCCGTCGGCTCTGGGAGGGTAGAGTCCGGGGACAGGGTCTCTCTCTGACCCTGAGGAACCATCGCCTGTCCTCCAATCCCCACTTCTAATGCCTGCTACATCAAAGCCGCCTCCTGAGTGCAGCCTCTGCACACCCCCGTGTCGGAAACTGTGCTCGCCTAGTGCCACAAACTAAACACTGAGGCCTAGCCGGCATGCTAGCCCCGAGGCCAAGACTCCACAACTAACAAAAAGAGCAACCGGAAGAAACAGGACCTACTTTTCTTTTTTTTAATAAGACTCAGCTGCCCCGACTAACTGAAAACGGGGCTCCAAAAACCCACAGGTAGCCAACTACAAGCTCTACACCGGCCCCTGCCTGTGCGCTGAAAAGAAAAATCAAAATGCCGCCATACGCTCTTCCCGCTCGAAGCCACGCGACCCTGCCTGCTCCACACAGTTGCAGTCCGATCCTGTGCGATCCCGCCACTACGGCCGACAAGACAGAAGCCCTGAACAACACAATCAATGCCCGAGACTTGCCACGGTCAAACTGCCTTCCGGCGCCGCGATCCACCTCCGGTGCTCAGCCGTACATGCGGCGTCGGCACCCGGAGAGGACAGACATGCTGCGCCAAGCCAAAGCGTGCACCAGACACCCCCCGTGCAGGAAAGCTGTCGGCTTCGCCTACCACCTGGTCCTCCCCTGTTAATGCGGGATTGGGAGCAGGGAGGCTAAAAACTCCAGGTCACTCACTCCCCCTGTGCCCAAATACGAGTGAGGGGGGGGGGGGGAGGAGAAAGGAGGGTAAAACCTAAACCTCTGCAGCACAGACCATACGATACACTCCAACCCCTTTTAAACCTGTTCTAATAGTAATCCCTAACTACCAAATTAAAAACCTCTTCTTAGTTGTTGTGAGTGAGCCCAGGACCCCGGGCTCACCACCTTCTCCAGCTGCTTGGAGACAAACTACTGGGGTGGAGAGGCGGTCCTTGCCTACTTATACCAGTGTCAAAGTGATGATGTGTTTCAGTCTCCAAAGCTGCTGGGATGGTGCTAAACCCCAGAGGTTCCGGGGACTGGACTGGAGGGACGAAAAGGAATAACGCTTTATCCTTTTTAAGATACAGTGACCATAATTGCAGACAATATTCAAAGTGCTGTCACACCATGGAACGATACAGGGGTATATAATTATCTTGTGTTTTATTCTCCATTCCTTTCTTTATGAATCCTAGCATTTCTATGTGCTTTCTTGGCCACCGCTGCACACTGGGTGGAGGGTTTTAATATGTTATCCACGATGAACTCCGAAATCTTTTTCCCTGGGTGATAGTTCCCTATGTGGAAAACTTGGATCGTGTAACCATAGTTGTGGGTTGTTCTTTTTCCTAGGTGCACTAACTGTTGCACTTATCCACATTAAATTTCATTCTGCCAGTTGGGATGGACCCATCTTTCGCAATTTATCAAGGTACTTCTGTCAATTTTTGCACAATCCTCATGTGTTTTTAACAACAAACTAGTCTAACCTCTGTGGTGCACTAAATTTGAACACGCTGCTGACATGAGGAAAATGGTGAGGTTTCGGAGTCCAATGGAGTACTGGATCTAAGAGGCACAGCATGGATCCACCCAGAGGCAGGAAAAAAAAGGGACTATTGTATTTTCGAGACTGATCTTGAAGGGCAGGACTATATAGAAACACGAAAGGCAGAAAAAGACCACATGGGCACTATGTTTTTCTACTATTTGTAGCTAAGTCAAGGATGACGTGCTATAATGTGTTGGCGAACAGGCCAGGGCTGGGATCTGCCTGATAAAAGGAGCTTGCCACAACTCCTACTCCCCTATCGCTCACCACGACCTCTACTGGAAACAGCGGCACCAATAAAAAAAGCACACCAAGTCTCAAACAATTATGATCCTGCATGCTGACAGCTAAACGCATCAACTGAGCTGCAATAGCACAATAAAGGCTACTACTGAGTCTGTGCCAGAAAGGTCTGTGTCATCAAGGATCTGAGGCCCGCGCATTGCCTTAGGGGGGAAGACCTGTACCTGCCAGCCCATACTCATCGCCGGTTTCCAGGAAAGTAGCAGCCATCTGACTTGCGACACACGCCAGTCTTAGGCCACCTGCCCTACTTCCTTGCTGAATGTGCCATCGTTGTTAGAAGCCCATCCTTGCACTTGGGACCCAGGCCGTAAGACTACACACAGAAAAACAGTCGCAGGTCTCTCTCTCCTTTAACATGAAGGCTAATGGGTAGCGGTTAATCCGTTTAATTCCTAGATAGACGGCATCATGAACCCCTTACATTTCCTGGCATACAAGCAACTGACTACTCTCAAAACCTATTCACACCTGATATTTCTTCTACATGCATGTATATCTGCCTCCCTGACATCGCTGCCTGGATGTCGCACTGCAGTTTTGAAAAACTGATCATGGCCAAAAACACTGAACTGGATTATTCCCCCCCCCCCCGAACCCTCTTCCCCCTTCCTCCTCGTTATAAACCCCGTCTTGCTTCCTGTTTTCCTCAGCCAGCAACCTTGGGGGCATCTTCGAACCCCTCCCGCTCCTTCTCCACACATACCGTCCCACAGAATAGCAAAAACCGGTGTGTTTCTTTCTCTGTAACCATTAACAACAATTCGCTCTTTCCTTTCTAAACCCACTATAAAAAAAAAAAAACCCAACCTTATCCTATCGGGTTTAATCACCTCTCACTATTGCATATTCCTCCTTGCTCGTCTTCCCCCGAGTCAGCTTTCGCCTCTTGTCAGTCTGTTCAAAAGCTCTGCTTGCCGCGGCCCTATTCTTCTGCCAGTTCCCATTGATACTCATATAACACCCTATTCTTATATCACTTCAATTGGCGTCCCTTCCGTTTCTGTATCCCCTACAAACTTCTCCTTCTGACCTAGAATGCATTCCATTCTGTTGCTCCTCACTACTTTTCCTCCTCCCTCCTCTCTCTCTCTCTTTCTTTCTAACCCCCGCCTCAGGAACTCCGCTCTTGCTTTCTTCCGCTCTTTGCCCTTCTCTTCACTCTGCCAACTCCAGACCTTATTAGACATCATGGATTTACAGTGCTATCTCCTCCTTTCCAACGCAATCCAGAGCACTTCTCTGCCACATTTCCTCTGCATTTCAGTAGCTTGAATATTGACTGGGTGACCAGGCACTATATCAGGGGCCTGATATGAATGCCATCTACCTGGAGTTCAGCAAAGCCTTTTAGACCTGTTCCTCATAGGAGGCTTGTCAAACTCGGTAGCTTGGGGATGGTTCCCAAGATGGCAAACTGGATTAGAAATTTGTTGACATCTGCCAGAAGGGGCTGGTACATGGAGCTCACTCCGTTGAAAGGAAGGTGAGAGCGGTTGGCCCCAGGGTATCGTCCTGGGGGCCCCGGCACTGTTCAATGTATTTGTGAGTGAGTATTGCTGGAGGCCTGACTGGAAAAGTCTGTTCTTTTTGCTATGACACAAAAATTTTGCAACAGAGTGGACTCCCCCTAGGGAGTGGATACCATGAGGAAAGATCTACAAAAGACTGGAAGAATGGTCCTAATGGGCTTGGCAATTACGATTTGATGCGAAAAAGTGCAGCGTCATCCACTTAGGTAGCAGAAAGTTCAAGGGAAATGGTACGCGCTAGGGGGCGAGAAGTTGGTGTGCATTGTTCAGGAGAAAGACCTCGGTGTGATTATCTCTGATGATCTCAAGGTGGCAAAACGATTGCAACAAGGCGGTGGCAAAAGCCAGGAGGAGTGGTGGGCTGCATACCAAGAGGGATTACCATCAGAAAGGAGGAGGTACTTATCCCACTGTACAGGTCGCTGGTGAGGCCTCACTTGGAATACTGTGTTCAGTTTTGGAGACCATATCTTGCAAAAGATGTAAAAAGACTGGAAACTGTTTCCGAGGAAGACGACCCAAATGAAGTGGAGCCTAACGTAAGAAACCTTATGAGAAGAGACTTGAAGACCTAAATATGTACACGTTGGAGGAGATGAGGGATAGGGGAGATATGATTCAGACCTTTAAATACTTAAAGAGGAACGATGAACAAACAAATCTCTTCCAAAGATGGTGAAGCTTGCAAAACGATAGGGCATAACATGAAGCTGCAAGGTGGAAAATTTGAAAGTCAATGTCAGGAACTATTTTTTTCACTGAAAGGGTTGAGGATGCTTGGAATGCCCTTCCAATGGAAGTGGTGGGGGCAAACACAGTGACGGAATTCAAAACAGCATGGGACAAGCACAGCATCCCTTTACAGAAAAAGTATAAAAACAAAATAATACTGAACCATCTAACTTCTCCACAAATAGGGGTGTCCTACATGGAGTGGTGGGTCCACCCCCTAGACAGAGGCGGTGGGATGGGTGGCCGTGCACAGAGCGACAGGCACGTGTTTTCCCTCTACATGCTGTTCGCGCACACACACCCTGCCACGCGAGCGCACATACTTTACAACAGAGCGCACAAAAATTTACAGTTCTGATTCTGAAACACATACGTCTTAAAATTTCAAAGTTGTTGTATATTTATGGTTTTCACAAGTTCTACCAATATTTTCGTATTGCAATCAATGTAGGTTTACATACTGTTTCTGACGTGTAGTCAAATTTTAAAGTACATCACTCCGAGTGTCGTTATGTGGCGCACAAAAAAGGTAACCTTCCTTCAAAAGCCGCACAGCTGATATTTTATGCTCACACAGCCTCCAGAAAATAAGAGGGAACATTGTGACAGGTGCACCTACTCTTGCCGTATTGCTCTGTCAAACGGGATGGACCATGCTGGTCTTTATCTGCCATCATTGTTACTATGTATGTTACTATGTTTACTATGACTTTGCTCCTTTCCACTTTGCTGTCTCCTTATTCCTGGAACAAGCCACCTGTATACGTGTGTGTCAGGTTTCATCTCTCCCCACCTTTTTCAAATCTGTGCGTGAAGACTCACCACTTTCAGGCCGTTTTTGGATCTTAATTCTTTTGTATCTACGTCGTTGTCTGCCTGACTCCTTTCCTACTGTACCCTCGTTCTTCTCATCTATTGTATGTTCTGTCTTGATTAGACTTGTGTAGCTCTGAATGGAGCATGGCCCGTCTTAATATATGCAGTGCCAGCTCAACGGTTTTCTGCTCATCCATAGTCAGAAACCCCAAGCCTTGGCACCACCTCCAGCTGCTGCTGCCCCCCCCCCAGCTGTCTTCCGATTCAGTCTCGGGAGGGGGAG
Source organism: Ichthyophis bannanicus (assembly GCA_033557465.1). NCBI lineage: Eukaryota > Metazoa > Chordata > Amphibia > Gymnophiona > Ichthyophiidae > Ichthyophis > Ichthyophis bannanicus. The sequence continues at coordinate 69,907,096 of CM066048.1, forward strand.
GGAGGCAGGCAGGCAGCGGCAGCAAACAGTATTTCCAAAAGCAGCTGCTTTTTTGCTGTCGCCTACTTTCTTGTCTGCAGCAGGACATGTCCTTCAGCACACCAAGACAGGCTTCACGCTTTCGATCCCCCTCAGACAAGGAAGGGGTATCATATAGCGGTAAGCCATGTGTGCTGAAGGCCATGGCCTGCTGCGGACAAGAAAGCCGCGGCGAGCAAAAAGCAGCTGATTTTGGAAATACCTGTTGCTGCCGCTGCCCCCTCCACCCCTAGAAGGAATTGGCAGCCGCTGGGGGCAGGGGAGAGAGGAGCCGGCTCAACTCCCGCCGATGTATGTTGCGCCGCTTCCTGCCCACCCATCCAGCCTACCTCACCTAATGGACTCTTGCCCTGAATTGTGTGTCTGCACAGCACTGCACTAAGGCCTTGTCAGCACCACTATAAAGGATTAATAGTAGTAGTCTGTCCCATGTTATTCAGTGCAACCTATTTACAGTTAGCTCAAGATAAGCATTAATCCACCAATGTAAATATGCTCCTAAAGATTTCTTTTTAAAATCCCATGTACTTTGGCTTTGTTTTGTAAATGTTATCTGTTTTCCTTTAAACGTGAGAGTGTAGTTATTGCCTGTAACAGGTGTACTCCAGGAGCAGCAGACAGCAGAATCAGTCCTCACATATGGGTGACGTCGGTGCCGACAGAGCCGCTCATGCGGAGCATTTCCCCAGCTTTCAAAGAAAGCCTTTGGGAATGCAGTGCGCATGCGCGGTCCCCCTTACCGCCCCAAGGGTGCCATCTTGCTTCAGTCTGCTGACATAGCTGAAAGACAGCAAAAAATCACAATGAAGTATATGACTGCAACTCCAGGGAGGATTGAGGGTCATGAATAGGACTGATTCCTGCTGCTCGCTAGAGAACACCGGTTACAGGTGAGTAACTAGCGCTTTCTCCAGGACCAAGCAGGAAGTCGGGTCCTCCTCATATGGGACTCCCCAGCTCTAGGCTACCGTGAAACCCAATCTGAAAAAAATGTCTCCCTCTCAAGAGCCTCATCATCCGTTATAAGATTTTTTCTGAGAACGCACCCCGTAACGGGAGCCCAACACTAAGGGCCGGAGTGTAGGAGTTTGCCTAAACCTCAAAGAGATTACGGAGTACCGCCTGGCCAAAAACACTGTCCCGCCGGGACATCTCTCTGCCAGTCATTAATGGGCCTGCCAAAGGTCTGGCTTTAAAACCAAAGTTGCTGCCCAGCAGGAATGTCTGCCAACGGAACAGAGCTAGATGGAGCTACTGACGCGGCTTTTGCCCTGACACTGTGGGCCGTGACCCAACCCTGCAAGGGTAGGTCGGCTGCCCTGGTACGCCCAGGCGATTCAATCTGACACCCATGTGGCCAACATGCTCTTGGCGACAGGTAACCCCAGCCCGATTAGGGTCAAACCGAGACGAAGAGCTGAGCAGCCCTTCAATGCTCCCGCGTACGCTGTATGTAAAGAGACAACACCCTCTTAAAGTCCATAGTAGGCAAGACTGTTTCAGCCCGGCTGGCATGCGACCTGGGAAAGAAGGTCGGAAGAACCACCTCCTGATTGAGGGTTGAAATGGATACCACCTTTGGGACGAACTTGGGATGGATCCGTAGTACCACCCTGTTCCTATATAACCGCGTGTAGCGGTCCCCCATCAGAAACCAGAGCTTGTAAGCTCGCTCACATGTCTGGGTCGGATGTAAGAGCCACCAGAAGAGTGCTTTCCAAGAGAAGAAGCGCAAATGGCAATTAGCCATCGGCTCAAACGGTGTTCTAGTCAATTGCTGCCAGACCACGTTCATAGCCCACTCCTGTCCGCCGTTTGATGAACCTGAGTCTTGATCAGAAGCAGACCTCCTGAGAAATCCTGGACACCAAGGGGTGAACCGACAGAGCTTGTCCTTCCATCAGTGAGTGGTACGCTGACAAAGCACTGAATATGACCCTAACAGAGTTAGACTTAAGGCCTAGTTCTGGACGGTGACGTATATACTGCATTACGACTGGCACAAGGCAAGAAGAAAGAACCTTCATTGCGCTGAGACACAGAACCTACGCCACTTGAGGGCAGTAGGACTTTCTGGTGGACATGCCTCCTAGAGGCCAATACCACCTCCTCAACCTCCTTAGGTAGAAGTCGGGAGATAACACTATCCTTTCAAGCAGCCAGGCCATCAGATTGAGGGACCTGAGATTGGGGTGCAGAAGGGAACCCTGCTCTTGAGACAGGAGATCGTGTTGCAGCCCTAGAGGGAACTATCTTCCACCACCAACTGCAGTAGACGTGTCAACCACAGCTTCCTTGGCCCATCTGGGGGCTACCAGACTCACCTATGCCTTGTCCCGGAGGATCTTGAACAGAGTTCGGGCCACCATGGTCGTGTGATAAGACGCATACAAGAGTCCCGTAGACCAAGAGATCAGACAAAGCATCTGCTGCTATCCTCAGGGGATGTGTGTGTCTGGAGCAAAACCTGTGCATCTGACGGTTTGGTGGACTTTCCAAGAGATCGATGTATGGAACGTCCCAAGCGGAGAAAGATCTGCTGGACCACCAATGGATTCAACTGCCATTCGTGAGGCTGGAGAATCCTGCTTAGCTTGCCTGCTAGGAGGTTTTTCTGTGACCAGGTAGGTAGACTGCTTTGAGAACACACCCTGCCTGACCGCAAAGGAGCACAGGGCCAGTGCCTCCTTCATAGGAGCCTGGACCCTGTTCCCCCCTTGTTTGTTCACGTCGAGCATTGCCACCTGATTGCCCTGTCTGAATTTAGGGGGGTTTTTCTAGTAGAGACTGTTTGAGAGAGGGCATGACATAAGGGTTGCAGAGCTAAGCCGGATGCTCACAGCTCTAAAAGGTTGATTTGCTGTGTGGCCTCCTGCGGGACCACATGCCTTGAATTGCACGTGCCATGGCAATGTGCACCCCCTCCCCTTAAGTATCTGCCGTCAGCACCCTTTGGGTGTGATGGAGCCTTAAAAGATTACACCCCTGAAGTGGTTTGGCAGATGTACCCACCACTGTAATGAGTTCAGAAGTCGTCTGGACACCTTTACACTGTCTCCGAGGTCGCCGGTGGCTTGTGGGTCCACTGATCTCTTGGGCACCATTGAGCATCCCGCATGTGCAGATGGGCTTCCGGGTCACATGTCCAGTTATGCCATGTGGCCCAGGAGACGCAGGAAGTGCCTGATGGAAACAGAAGAGTTGCTTTGGAACTAGTTAGTCAAGTCCATCAGTCTGTGTGTCCTGTCCTCGGGCAAGTAAGCTAATTTGCCCCGAGAACTCTAAGTTCTGACAGAGGATCAAAGTGGGACTTTGCGTAGTTTAATGACAAAGCCCAGAAGCTGAAGAAGATAGACTGCGAAGAGTGGCCTGTCTGCCTCCCTGCAGTGACTGGCCCCTTATTAGCCAGTCGTCCCTGTACAGGAAGACAAAAATCCCCCGATTTCCTGAGAAAAGCCGCCACCACCGCCAGGCATTTGGTGAAAACCTCTGGGGGCAGAGTTTAGCCTAAAAAAGAAAAAAAAAAAAAAAAAAAGAAGGGAAGTACCCCTGTACTGAAAATGGTTTCCTCTCACCACAAATCTTGCGATTTTGTCTGTGGTTTTTGGATGGAGTGAGGATGTGAGTAGAAGCATCCGTTAGGTCTAAGGAGCATAGTCTCGCCCTGCTGGAGGTAGGGCAAGCAAGTATCCCAAGGGTAAGCCTCTTGAACTTTTCCCTCTCCATCAACTTGTTCAAATTTCACTAGGATATTCTGAGGCCTCCTGTTCTCTTTGGTACTAGGCAGTACCTGGAGTAGAAGCCATTCCCTTCTAGGTGGTGTGGCACCGGTTTCCCTGCCTTTTTCCTTTAAACGACTTGCCAACTCCTGAAGTAGGAGGGCCCTGTGTAGAGGGAGTTCTTGGTGCTCCCCTGGATATTTTGGAGGGGGGTAGCTGGTTGAAACAGATCATATATCCCCTTTTTGACTATTGCTCAGTACCCAGGTATCCCCTTTGATGGCTTGCCACCTGTATGCATGCAGGGTCAGCCGACCTCCTGTTCTGAGTGGAGCCACCGGCGGCGAGAGGCTATGCTCTGGGAGTCAAAAAAAACCCTCCCTGCTGTGCAGGAGTCGGCGGCTTGGGGGGTTTTTCGGCCTACGGGGCCCATGCCCCTGCCCCTTGGCTTGCTGTCCCTATTTTTGATCTAGAGAGCCCTTATATTGAGGGTAGGTTTTGTAGGCAGCACCCTTCCTCGGGAAAAATGGCTTTTTTCCCTGAGCCCTTCTTTATTGTGAGAAGGGGCAGAAGTCCTTTCTGGACAGTCCTTGTCCTAGTTGGAGTCTCATGTCTCAGATTTCTGCAGCCTTCTCAGCTCATGGGCTTGCCGAACAAGTTGTCACCTCGGCACGGGACATCGACCACCTTATCCTGTACCCATGGCTCCAGGTCCCTTGACGGTATCCAGGCCTGACAGCGTGCACCGAGTTCTGGCTGCTTCTACCCGGACCGAAGCCTCAAAGCCGTCATAGTCTGCTCGAGAGTAGAACTTCGAGTACGCTCGGATCCCTGAAGACCAGGCTTTGACGCTCTGCTAAGGGTTCCTCGGGGGGGAGGGGCCGCCCCCCCCCCCCCCATCCCCCCCCCCCCCCCATAACCCGGCAATCTCCTTTGCCAGGTCCCATAAGCATATCCCTGTACAGCTGGTAAGTCCGGTGACAGGGCAATACAGCATAGAACCCTTGAAGCATTTCTCCGAGGAAATCCAGGTCTGAGCCTCCCGGCCGGGAGGTCACCAAGGAAAAAAAAATAAAAAAAAAACCCCCCCAAAAAAAAAAAAAACAACATCCCCCCCAAAAAAGGAGTGCATCTTTTGGCTGTTCAGCCTGTTCATGGCCTATTCCAAAACCATGGAGTTGGTGCCGTAGCTCCACCTTTTGGAACCCAGGGCTCTTCCGGACTCGATAAAGGGAATCAACCCGCTTGCTCAAGAACCCGCACCGAGGCCTGTGCGTCCCACATATGAAGAGCAGCCATTCCAGCCTCCGGAGGAACCAGTACAGTAAAGGCTTCCTTCGGAGGTCAATCATACTGGAGGTCATCGGGGGGGAGCTCTTTGGCTCGAGGCTCCTCCTCGGCGTCTGCTGGAATTGCCAAGTCGGCTTGGCCATGTCCCTGACGAAACCGAGAACCGGGTATCCTCCCGTGTGTGGGGGTCCTTCTACGAGGCTACATACTCCAGAGAGTCCGACTGATGCACCAGGTCCTGAAGGTTTCAGGAGACTCCTCCTAGGAGGAGTCTAGCAGCTCTGGCCGTGTGGGCCTCGATGCCACCCACCCCGCCCCGAGGGCACCGGCATCAACAACCTTGGCCCCGCACGGGAGGTTGAGGTATACCTTGGCCGAGGAATTCTCGAGACTTGCTGGACTCGAGGATCGTCTCGGCCTCGCGGGCCGACTTTGACGTCGAGGTCCCGGTGGTCGGGGCAGATGCATCGGTCAGACCAGTGATTCAGTACCTGCTGCTGCTCCATGAAGGCAGCCAGGCTGCTCTCCATTTCCGTCAACCGGAGACTGAGCTCAGGAAACTCCGCAGCCCCCGACTCGGGCCCCGATTTCCGGTTCTCCCAGAGTAGATTCAAGGAGGACAACCGATTGTAACTGATTTGGGGACCTCCGGCTCCAGGCGAGTTAGTTGTGGTCCATCCGATCCGACTCCGAGAGCCCGGGACGGTGCTCAGGGCTTTGCAACCTGGCCCTCGAGGATCCAGGTGCCTCCACTGACGCCACCCTCACAAGCGTTCTTCTTCTTCTTTTGTGCTCCTGGGCGGAGACCCCCCTCTCAGAGGACCCACGACGGCGCTTGGAGGGCATACTCCCGAGATGTCGAGTGCCTCTGACGAATTCCAGGCCCGCCTGGATGCGGACTCTTAAAAATTCTTTTCACGTTGATGCTGACAGCTCCGAAGCACTTTCAACGACATCTTTGCCACACGAGCCACAGACCACGCGTCATATTCGGGCCCGAGGCATCGGAGGCAGCCGTCGTGTGTGGCGGTGAGAGACAATAAGTTTCTTACACCAATCGCATTTTTTTAACCCGCTGGCAGCCATCGGGGAACAAGGGCCCCTGCCATGTCAAAAGACCGGGCTGCCCAGTACAATAACAGAAAAAGCGTGAACGCTAGTCACACAGGACCCAAAAACGTAAAAGAAGTTCCATTACTCTATACCGGTGTACTGAGCTGAGGTGGAATAGGGAACCGATGTCGAACCGGATAAAGAGAAGCTCAAAATTGCAGAAAAAAAAAATCTACTTTTCCCGGGTGTCACGAACCATGTCCGTTGGACTCCGCGGAAAAAGAAAGACTGATAAGATGGGACCCTTGGGTGTTAAGGGTACTGCGCATGCGTGCGGCATTCCCAAAGGCTTTCTTTGAAAGCAGGGGAAATGCTCCGCACGAGGGCTCCGTTGTCACCCATATGTGAGGGCTGACTTCCTCTTTGGTCCCTGAGAATACTGTAAACATGCAATATGCTGTAATACTTATGAAGGTATAACAAATTTTGCTAACCAAGAAACCCTTTTTTATCATTCCATTGCACGTTCTTGTGCTGAGCTATCCATTTTTCTTCTCTATTCATGCAATTTTTTGGGTTCTGGCCTTTTCTACCTTAAGTATAGTGATGTGGACCTCTGTTTTTTTGTGTGGCCATGTTTATGCTTTGGAATATTTTGCTACCAGTCCTTCGCCTTGCGTTTTTTATATTTACCAAACTGAATAACTTCATTGTTCATCTTTTTAGTGAAGCATTTTCCTCTTTTAAGCGTTAGAGGTTCATTTTGGGCATCCCTGGGTCTGCAAAGTAACTGTGTTTTCTTTTTTGATGCATGTTTGCCTTGAATGACATTTGTCTCTGTAAACCACAGTTTACATCCGTGTTGTGCACCTTAAGGTGGTTTGAAATAAACAAAACAAAGAAATTTTTATATTTATATAATTTAAATCCAGCTGCAAAATCTGATAGAAAGTGACGCCAAGGAATCTCACTTCTCTCTCTATTCATGGAGAATGCTTTCAGTCACAAGGGATGAACAAAACAAGTATACCTCCAATTACAAACAGAATGTCAAAAGACGGCCACAACCCCTCCCAGTTCCTGCTTTTCTATAGCCTAATTTTCACGCTAAGCCAGCACTATCTAGTCTAGGCTATGGACAGGTTTTAACTGGGCCACAGCTACACAACCAAGGATTCCATTAGCCAATAAGCATGTGGTAGCATCCATTCTCGATTACCTAATCTCACAAAGGTGAATCCTCCCAACGAACACTCACAACTCACTAACCCATCCCATTGCTGCCTACCTATGGGCTTCATAGTCTACATAAGATTAACAATACACATCCATACAGGCTCTATCAGCTCAGCTCCCTCAGGTGCCGAACCCATTTAGACCATCTCTTGCGGTATTACTGGCTACGTTTGTGGTATTGGGCACTGTCAGCCAAACCAAAGGAAAAAACTTTAAATTATAATATACACTAGAAATTATAAAACACAATTCCACCAATTTGAGAGAAAGAGAAAGCGTAGTTACTCACCTGTAAAAGGGTTCTCCGGTGAACAGCAGGAATCAGTCCTTACATATAGGTGACGTCGGCGCTGAACAGAGCCTGCCACTAGCATTTCCCCAACTTTCAAAGAAAACCTTTGAAACATGCTACCATGCATTCATGCGCGGTCCCCTTGGCTGCCCAAGGATGCCATCTTGCGCATTTTCAGATTCCATAGCTAGTACAACATCGAAAAAACTAACACAATGTAGGTGCAACTCCCAGGGAAGGAAGTAGGGTTGTGAGGCCTGAGTCCTGCTGTCCCTGGCGAACACCTGTTACAGGTGAGTAACTACACTTTCTCCAGGAACACGCAGGAATTCAGTCCTCACATAATAGTACTGCCCTAGCTCCAGGCTGCCAGGGACTGAGGTAACCACGACAGCACCAACGGCAAACCTCGGTAGTACTGATTTGCAGAAAAAAAAACAAAAAAAAAAAAAAAGAAAAAAAAAACAAAAATGGAAACAAAACCCCCCCCACAAAAAAAAAAAAAAAAAACAAAAAAAAAAAAGGGCGAGTCCCCACTGAGAGACTCTGCACGACCCTAGTGTCCTCTACCCTATCACGCCAGAAATAGACTGAACACAGGCAAGTCGGAAGGCAGGCATTACCTACACCCTGAGAAATATTACGGATTACTGCCTGGCCAAAGTCACTGTCCCTGTGGGACTCTCCAGGCAGTAGTGAGCTGCGCATCTATGAATTGAAGACCCTGTAGTGGCCTTGCAGAAAACCAAATCTCCATCACCGGCACTGAGCAGAGGTTGGCCACTGCCATGACCCTAGTGCCCTCACACGATGCCGCTGTGATTCGGTGCTCAAGGGAGAGGCCAGCTCGCTCACAGGCCGGGGCAATACAGTCCGCCACCCAATTGGACAGAGTTTGTTTGGTCATGGGGATCCCCCACCTGCTTGACCATAAGATACGAAATGCTGAGTCACTTGTTTGCTGGGCCTGAGTCCGCTGTAAATAGAAGGACAGGGCCCGTTTTCAATCAAATGTATGCAGCACTAGTTCCTCCTTGCCGGCGTGAGGTCACAGGAAGAAGGTGGGGAGGACCACTTCTTGGTTGAATAGGAAAGGCGCCACCACCTACGGGATGAATATGGGGTGCCGTGCAGAGCACTACCCGTTTCCTGTAGAACCTTTTATGGGTTGATCTGCCACCAGAGCAATGGGAGTTTGCTCACCCTTCGAGCGGACGTGAGGGCCATCAGAACAGTCACTTTCCATGACAAGTACTGCAGGAGGCAAGTGGCCAGGTTCTCGAACGATGGTTTGGTGCGCTGAGAGAACACCACTGTGAGGTCCACTCTGCAGCTGGAGGGTGGCTTGTATCCAGAATGCTCCGGAGGAACCTGGAGACCCAGGAGCTGGCTTTGATAGGTCTTTTCCCTCAACAGGTTGTTGGTGAGCGGCTATGGCGCTCAGATGTATCCTCACCAGAGTTAGATTTCAGCCCCAGTGTGTGACAGGTGCAGTAAGTACCGCACCTGGCAGAAGAAGGGACCTCTCCCTCCTTTTCCGCCACAGAAGCATAGAACCTTCGCCATTTAAAGACATAGGCCTTTTGGTGGCGGTTTTTTGAGAGGCCAGTCAGGATCTCCTCCACCTTCTCCTGGAAGACTTAAAAGGGCCAAACGCTACCCTTTCAGCAGCCATGCTGTTACCGTTAGCAACCCCCGATTTGGAGTGCAATGAGAGAGGCGGCCTCCTGGGGCAGAAGGTCCATGGCTCAGCCCATAGGTACTGGGAATGCCCTCGACATGGAAAGCAGCAGAGGAACCCAAGGTTGCTTGGGCCACCTGGGAGCAATTAGTATACCTGAGTCCCTTTCGCTCTGAACCTTGAAGAGGCTCCTGACAACCAGGGGGGGGGGGGTGGTTGGTGATAACAGAGTAGGCCCTTGGACTGGGGATCATAGGCATCTGCCACCACTCTCTTGGGTGCGGCTGATGGGAGCGGAAGCAGGAGCAGAAGCAGGGTAGCGGCGTGTTGTCTGGAGAAGCAAATAGGTCCATCATGGGCTAGCCCCAGAGGTGGAAGAGCTGCTTCGTCACTCTGGTGTTTCAGTGCCCACTCGTTGGGCAAAGGACTCTGTTCAGCCTGTCTGCTAGGCAGTTGTCCTTGCCCGGGAAGTCCACCGCTCTCAGAAGCATGCTGTTGCTGGCTGCGAAGGGTACAGGAGGTCCACTGCCTCCTGGCATAGGTGAGTACTAACCCATTCCTTCCTGCTTTTTGGATATAAAACATGGCAACCTGGTTTTCCATCTGGATCAGCATAGGCCGGTGTTGCAGGCGGTGGTGGAATTCTCGTAGGTCCAAAATGATTGCCCTGAGCTCCAGGAGATTTATCTGTAGGATGACTCCTTCCTTATACCATCTGCCCTGTGTGTGTGGCAGTCCCCACAAGTGCTTCCCCCAACCCAGGAAGGCGCGTCTGTGGTCAGTGTCCTCTGTGTCACGGGTTCCTGGAAGAGTATTCCTGCCTGGAGGTGGCAAACGTTTTACCACCAGTTGAGGTATTCTGCCAGTTGGCAAGGTAACCCTGACCCTGTCCCATAGCCTGCCTGTGGCCTGAGTCCACTGTGAGCGGAGGCACCACTGGGCTGCCCGCATGTTGTAAATGGGCTGAGGGCGTTATGTTGACCGTCGAGGCCATATGGCCCTGTAGGTGGAGGAAGAGACGCGCTGGTACTGACTGGTCCGTGGCACCTCACCTTCCAGTTGCCCGAGGCGTTCTGCCCTTTCTTTGGGAGAACGGCCTTGATTTTTAACGTGCCCAACTGAGTACCTATGAACCTGTCCATACCTGTTGCAACCTGTCCAACCTGTGGCCTTCCAGTGCTATAACAATTTGATGTAAATCCCAGGGGACTAGAAGATATCACATCCTGCAACAGGAATTTTCTGTTAGGAAAAAATGTACATATGTAACTTTCTGACTCCTCTCCTATGACCTTATTACTGTGTGCCGTGCTTTCCTTTCAAATCAATGTATTGTTACTCCAAACTTTCTGTCTTGATTCGGCAATTTTCAATCTGTCTCAAACCGCTGCTGCTCGCTGGAAGTTGCGGTATACAAATGTATTCTAAATCAATAAATAAAATAAATCAACACTATGTTTTGGGCTGGAGAGAGATGGGATTTGAGGTATTTGATGACATACCGCAGGTTCTGCAGAAGACGGACGCTGCATGCTCTCCAGCCTGATTGACTTCTGAGGCCGTTTATCGCCCCTGATCAGCCAGTCATCTAGGTACGACAGATCTACCAAACCCCTTGTAGGTGCAGGTGGTCGTTTATCACCACCTAGGTCTTCGGTCAAGACCTTTTTGGGAGGATACCAGTCCGAAGAGTAGCACGCTACTGGCTATTGCCCTCCTCCCACCACAAACCGTAGGTACTGCCTGTGGGAGGGGTGGATCAAGATACGAGTGTACGCATCCTTTAGGTCACCTGGCTGCACAGCCAATCCCCCTGGTGTAGAGAAGGCAGCAGTGATTCCCAGAGAGCATCTGTGAAACTTCTCCTTCACCAGAAACTTGTCTAAGTCGTGTCTTCAGAAAGTTCTAGATTGGGCCCGAGCGCCCCAGTTCTCTTTGGGACACAGGAAACAGGTATCGTTGAGTAGAAAGCCTTTTCCCCACGATGTTTGTAGTACAGGCTCTACTTGTCGTCGTCCCTGAGCAGACCTTCTGATCTCCGAGAGCAGAAGGTGTCTGGTGATCGAGAGGTCACATTTGACACGCTCCTGGAAAAAGTGACCTGGGTGGCTACCCTGCGGTAGGTGTGAGGCAGATATTCCTCCCTGACCACCCTCCGTACTCACGTGTTTCTCGAGGTGACACTGGCCGACGCATGGTCGAAGATTGCCAGCCGGCCCTCTGTGAGCTGGTGAAGGGCCTCCAGGGTGGAGGAGGCCCTGCTCAAGGAGTCAAAAGCTCCCCCTGGTCTGGATGGGAGCTGGGGCCTGGGGCTTCTGTGCCTTTGGCTTCTGAGCTCCATGGTTTTGTCGTTTAGAGTGAGAACCCTGCTGTCTGGCCCAAGAAGGGCTGACGTAGCTAGTGTACTTAATATCAACAAAAAGTAGAAAAAACGCCCCTTTTAAATAAAAAACGCCTCAAGGAGAACAGAGGCCCCCCCTCCCCCCCCCTTTTTCCCCTGATGGTTTCTTACAGGGGAAGGATGGAGTCGTTTTAGGAATGCTCCTCTGTCCGATAGCTCTACCATAATTCAGCTGCCTTTGCTTCTGGCCATACGTTGGCCAACACAAAATTCTTCCCGCTACATCATGGGACTTCGATCTAGCTTTGTGTACTTTGGACCCCACGGGCTCAAGACCCGAAGACCCCATCCAGGCTTGGGCACCAGATGGCGGCTGCTGCGCCAGAGCCACTAACTCGAAGCCATCACAGGTCCCCTTGGAACAATCGAACTCCTATCCCTTCCTTTGTATCCCGGCGTGTCATGGCCCGTTCACACAGACCTTGTAACAGCTGTCTGACGGTGCCCTGCCTAGCCACCCCCTTCTGAAAAAAACGGACAAGTCTCCTCGCGTTGGGCATGTACCTATCTCAGTCCCTATGTATAACTCATAGACCTGGATCCCCACACCCCAGCATCGAGCCCTTAAATCACGTGTGCCCAACGGGCATTCTCGAGACTCTCGCTTGCATCCGCCTACCATCGGAACAGAAAGAATGGGTCTTCCTGGCTTGCTTAAGTTTTTTGCATGGTTGACGTTCTGGCCACAACCATGGAGTCTTACTGTCCTGAGTTGGGTCTTGTTGGAACCTCGGCCCTTGTCCTGCATGCCAGTAGAGTTGCGTCTCCTAAGTTTCCATCAGAAGCCGCTCGAGGCTCGGCTTGCACCTGGCACCATGAAAGTTTCCTTGGGGAGAATCTTACTACTGGTATATCTCCCACGTTTGTTCCGGTACGCGCTCTGGGTTCTGCCTTTATCGTGCGCTCGGCTTGCACCCAGATGGCTCTGGCCCTATCCCGGACATACGTCTGTGGAATGCCCTATCTGCCAAGGCGACGAATGCTCTGCTGTCTGTGGCACTGTAATTGCGTTCCCGAGAAGATCTCTTTGGTGCTGGACGGGTCGAGGTTCGGCGGGGAGATGCCTAGCTATCGGTCTACCACTCTTCGTCAAGGTGCGTGGATGAATCCGAGACCCTGCAACTCACTGCAGGAGGCCAGGTGCCGAAGAAGCCGTGGGGCCTCCAGAGGATCTGGGGTCCGTAGTTGCCGAAACTGGCTGGGGAGGATCGGATTCCTGAGGAATGGGACCGGGACCTCAATCCCGTGGCGTCTTCGGAGCTTGATACGAAGACTGGGGACTCCGCTGTTAGCCAGGGAACCGGTTCCGTCAGGCCACATGAATGCAGACGAACCAGCCATCATTACCTGCTGCAGGGCCAGGATAGCAGTGATGTTCTGCTCCATCTGTCCATTCTGGTTTCCAATGCAAGAATGTAAAACGGTCCCTTCTCAGAGGATGCACTTAAAATTAGACCGCGTATAAATACTCTATTATAACTTTAATATCTAGGTGAAATTTTCTACGATGTAACAACACTTATATTGCCAGCCAGATCTTTCTTTAAATGAAAAGCATGAAAACTTTTCTTTATCTTCTAACCCGTAGTCTCAGAACCAGATACACTCTACACCAAATGGCACTGTGGAAAAAGAGTATTACCTCATTCCCATCAACGACTCCCAGGAGACCACCTCTCCTCTCTTCTTGTTTTTTTTAAAATTTTATGTGATAAAAATGGTGCCATCAAATAAATATGTCACAACCAAGGTTTTCCTCTGCCGCGTGAAATTTCTTTAAAAGTAATATATAGTAGCCTTATCTTAGTTTTTAGTGGACCAGTTCATTTTCCAAGCCAAACGAATACATCATTTCTCAAGCCAATAATTGTTTCCTCTACGCCTTCCCAGGGCGCCGCGTTCGCGTTTCTCATCCGTCTTGGCAGGTTCTCCAGGATAATTGTGGAAATGCTGCCCACGGTGCCTCTCAGAATACTTTCATGACAGAAAAATGCGCGGCGTTTATCTGTCATGACAGTATTCTGAGAGACGTGGGCAGCATTTCACAATTCTCCTGAAGAACCTCCAAGAAGGAGAGAAACGCTAATGCGGCGCCCTGGGAAGGCGTAGATAACATTTGCTTGAGAAATGATTATTCGTTTGGCTTGGAACATGAACTTGGTCCACTAAACTAAGATAAGCCGACTATATATTACTTTAAAGAAATTTCACGAGGCAGAGAAACCTTGGTGGTACATATTTTATATTTGCTGGCACCATTTTTATCAACATAAAAATATTAAAAAAAACAAGAAGATAGGAGAGGTGGTCTCCTGTTAGTCGTTGATGTGAATGAGGTAATACTCTTTTTCCACAGTGCATGTGGTGTAGAGTTGTCCTCTGGTTTCTGATACTACCGTTAGAAGATTAAGAACAGTTTTTCATGCTTTTCCTTAAAGAAGATTTGGCTGGCAATATAGTTTTTGTTACATCGTAGAAATTTCACCTAGATATTGAAATAGTTATAATGGAGTATTTATACTGAGTCTGATTCTGGTTTCCAATCCAGAAGTCTCTGCAGCTTTCGGCACAGGCACTGAGGATCTCGGGTCCAGCGCCGGCACTCTCGCAAGTGCGTCCTCGACTAAGGTCTCAAGGAACCTTGCACGTTCTCCACCGGTCAAGGGATCCTGTTTGAGGACCTTGGGTAGGGCGCTTCTCGGAGCTGCCCGAGTCCCCTCCAAGGGGTTTTACCGGGTTTCTACAGGTGGAACCTTGACGGACTTGGGGGATTTTTTTCTTCTTCTCTCTTGGGGACATAGGTCTTCTCGGAGGATCTTCCGCTGCGGGACTCCGAGAACACTCAAGGCTCACGGGAAGTGCTGGGGGCAGCAGTCATGGGGCATCGTTTACTGACATGGTTTTACTGCAGTAGTCACATGTTTTGAACCCACCGGAAGACATGGTGGGAAACACCCGGCCGGATCCGACAATCCCCAGGCGACCAAAGGTGCGAACGGCGTTCGAGGCGAGCCTCGTCTTGAAAAAATTGGGAAAAATTCAAGAACAGCGAAGAGGTCTGGCGCCAGCTCAATGCGGGAAAAGAAACCGGTACACAAATCCCAGGAAAGTTAAATTTTTAATACTATAGCAAGGATTTTTTCTGGGGAAATGGGACAGGCGTCCATTGGGCTCCACAGAAAAAAATGCGACTGGCGCAAGATGGCACCTTTGGGTGGAATGGGGACCACCCCTGTACGGTCCAGCATTTTCCAAAGGCTTTCTTTGAAAGTTGGGGCAATGATCTGCGTGGGTTCTGTGGCGCCATCACCCATAGGTGAGGACTGACTTCCCGCTTGTTCCTGGAGAATATACATTAAACAAAGGAAATGAAATCAAGAAAAGCAAACCTTGCCTCGACATTTTCCGACTACCGAGAGTTAACCACTTAAAAAATCTCGCCCAGCAGTCCCAATTAACAGAAGATGGATCCTTCGAGACCAAGGTATTTTCTTCAAACGTTCTAGGTCAAAAACGAATAAGTGGGTCTCGATTCCCGCCAAAAGAAGTCAAACACTTTAACAGAACATTTTAGGAAAAAACATGTCCCCTAAATTCAACACCTTCTGTTTAAGACCTAAAAATCCTCTTACGCTTAACTTGGGTCATTCTAGAAAATTGCTGTAAAGATCCCTCACTTTACCATCAAAAACTAAAGTTGCCTTGATATGTTAATGCTATGGTGGTTAGTCACAATGCTTAAAGATCAGCAGTATATTCAGCGGCAGTATCTATATTGAGCTACCACTGAATATCCCAACTCCAGGGCCCTAACTGCTTAACCCGATATTCATCTGGGACTTCTGCAAATAGAAACTTCCGGTTATTTTTCAGGCAGCCACTAATCCCATGACACACCGGTTATCATCTGCTGTGCATCCATATGTCTCCATGTAACCATCATTCTCCTCATTCCGCTCCTGCATCCCGCTTGGCCCTTAGTGCTTTTGGCATCATAGGGATCAGCATAGTCTTCAACGATAATGATCTGCAGAGGATCAATGAAAGGAAAAAAACAGAAAGTGTTTCTTTTAGCTAAAACGTCTATAGGAATATAAAACAAAAGATTCCCGGTACAGAAGCACGTGTACTTTCATGTCTGCAAAACCAGAGGGA